>CAMTDV010000007.1:58094249-60494249 GCA_947069175.1 Scalesia atractyloides | reverse complement strand
GCATCAATATCGTCAACATCGGTATTATCTAAATCTTAACACATGTTATCCGAGAATTTGTAAGAGATAATAATAATAATAATAATAATAATAATAATATAATAATAATAATAATAATAATAATAATAATAATAATAATAATAATAAAAAGAAATAAAAGGTTATCACTAGGCATATGATCAAATAACAACGGTTGGTCCTTATATAACCTATAACTAAGGTGTGTTGTCATGGTACCAAATGTTATTAACTTCTTAGTTCTAGGTTTTCACTTTGTAGTTTTTTGAGCCGATTTATATTTAAGTTTATAAAATAGATTTTCTTTAAATTTATTAAGAAAAAATTATATGCAAGTGTTTGTTTATCTTTGCATTTCTTTTTTATCTTTCCATTCATATTCACTCCTAATTACAATCTTACCATCATATCAATAATCATAACTAGGGTAGTAGTCACCCTCGCGTTGCGTAGGGACGCGGGTGATATTCATAACGTACTGCACACAATGACAAAATAATATTTAAATGTGCTATGCTATTTTTGTCGTAACTCGGCTTCGACGATAAAAAAAAGTAAAACAATAAAATAAATAACAAAGGTAGATAAAGGTAAAACGAAAAAAGAAAACAATCGATTTAGGAGCTGTATAATTACTTTATTAATGTTTAGGGTGTAAAATTAATTTGGTCAAAGTAAAAGAAAAAAAATCAATAATTAAACTAAATGGAATGAAAATAAAAGTTTACACTAAATGACAAAATAAACTAAAGTACAAAATATATAATATTAATAATAATATAATATAATATAATAATCAAAACACTATAGAAGGTCTTATCTTTTATATTATATATAATTTAATAAGTTGTCTATACGATGATTCTGTAGATAATTTAATAAGTTGTTTATACGATGATTATGTAGACAATGTTATAAAGATTTTATTTTTTTATAACTGTTAACTTACATATCTTCTATGCTTATTTCTAAATTTACATCAATGTCTATTATGAGACTATAAACTTTAACCCTTTTGTATGAACATCTTTACTATACAGCTTCGTACCGATAGATTACAAACCCTTTGTTGATGTTATTAGATTTAAATATTTCAAGTGAAAAAAAATGATCTAATTAAGAATTATAATCCAAGAAAAGATTACTTGACCCACTAAAATTTCTCCTCTTTTAGATTGACAAATATAAAAGTGTTTGAAATTTTGTCCCCCATTTGCCATCAATATCATCAACTACCACAGTACTATTTTTGCCTACGTTTTTCTTATGACACGTTGAAAATGTTATTCCTAAACGCAAGCTCTTGAAAACGCTAGACCTTGACTCGATCAGTTTGTATAACTCGATATTAGGTAACACTAATCAAAGTACACGTGGATTAGAGTTTTTGCTCGGTTGCTGCAACGTGCAAACTTGAACTCGTCGAGTACATATAACTAATTAAATTGGAAGGTGAAGCGTTTACGGGCAAAATACAAGGAATAACAGAATTATAGTTGTGGAAGCTAAGTTAGATTAAGCTTTAGGTCTAAGTTTAAGTAGAGTGTTTAATATATAAATACATTTAAAAGTATTAAGACCAATTTAAAAGAATCATACCAAATCAATTCAGATTCCAAATTTTAGGTTAGGTTTTTGGATTTTTCGTGTCGGGGTGAGACCAATCAAATTTAGAATTCAGTATTCAAATTGAGATACAAATTTATGAGTTTTTGATACGAAGCTTATCAAAGAGTTAATAGTTTCTTATATGGACCAATTAGACATTAAGCAAATAAGCTAGAAAAGAGCTTAACTTAGAAAGGGCAGAACTCGCATTACATATGGAGTTACGAAGCCCATAGATAGTGGAAAACAAGGTATTAATAAGTCGAATCATGTGACAAATGGTCGTAAGTTGTTTCCCCCAACTCTCTGATTCAAATTCTATCACTTGAAGCCTAATTTCAAACTCACTGGTTTAAACTCAATTTTAGCATAATTTGATTTATTTCTGTTTATTTGTAAAAGTGCATATTTAGGAAGTTAATTTGAATATTGTAAGTCAATATAGCTTTCGAAA
The DNA here is from genome assembly GCA_947069175.1 of Scalesia atractyloides. Classification (NCBI taxonomy): domain Eukaryota; kingdom Viridiplantae; phylum Streptophyta; class Magnoliopsida; order Asterales; family Asteraceae; genus Scalesia; species Scalesia atractyloides. The sequence continues at coordinate 60,492,169 of CAMTDV010000007.1, read as the reverse complement.
TTTGGCACAACATACCAATTTAACCTTACCCTATAAAAGAGGGTTTCATGTCTTTTTTTTTTCTTTTGACAAAGTGGGTTTCATGTAGTAGTTTAATCATTGTTTTTTTAGGGTTAAGTTCACGTACAAAGTGTCTTATCATACACAACGTACGAAATGCATGAAAATGTCAAAAAAACACGATGGCATATTCATAATTATTTGCTCGTAGGATAATTATCAAAATTACTCTACAAATGATCTTATAGAGTAATTTTGATCTTGTAGGTAATTATCAAAATTACTTTACAAGTGTATCAAAATTACTCTGCATTAAAATTACTCTACAAGTGTATCACAATTACTCTGCAAATTTATCAAACAACATACAATTCAAAATTACTTTACAAAATCATTTATACAATAATTATGATACTCTACAAAATTACTTTACAAGATCAAACTTACCATACAAGGTCATTTCTAGAGTAATTACGATACTCTATAAAATTACTCTACAAGATCAAAATTACCCTATAAGAACATTTTTACAAAATTACTCTACAAGATCAAAATTACCCTATAAGAACATTTTATAAAATTACTCTACAATATCAAAATTACCCTACAAGATCATTTGTATAGTAATTTTGATAATTACTCTACGAGTAAATAATTACGAAAATAACACCATGTTTTTTTTTTTTTTTGCTTTTTCATCATATTCGTACGTTTATTATAAAGGTATTTGTATTTGATATTTTGTCTATTTTTTAATAGAGTATTTTGTTTTATTTTGTTTCCGCTATGGCGGTTTCCAACCAAAATGACCTGAATATCCAAATTCGTATTATATATATTTTAACCTTTTAATATAGAAATATAATATTTTGTTCAAAATTAACTTAAATTGAGTTGCAATTTTTTTTTCATTTTTTCTAGCTTTGTTTCAATTCGATTCTGGTTCAACCTCATATATCTTCAAACAAACTCCACTCAAGAAAACCGATTCGAATAACCACAATAACCAAAAAGCGTCATTTTTTAAAGATCCCTAATCCAAAACTCACTAGTACTTAGAATCTATTTAGAGTTTGAGACTAATAATCGGTTGGATTAATCATAGAATTCATGAATGAATAAAGCAAAACTAAATTATTGTTGATGGAAAGCTCTTTTGGTTTGCTTAACCAATAAACCCTCCTAGTGGTAGGAACCCATCTTTCAAACTAAATAATTACGTGTAAGTAAAATAAAAAAAGTATTCAAAGATACATAAATGATAAATTATGCAAAATAATGAAGTGGCTTGGAAGAACAAAGTTTATTCAAGATAACAATTTGATCACATCATCTTTGCTTGAAAGCCATGATGAAAAATACGAAAATTATTCAAATAATTATACAACTAATTAAATTCAAGCCGTGATTGGATTACTATTTTTGAATCTTGATTAGTGACTAATGGTGGACAAAATACTCTACATCCTTACCAACAACACCAAACACCAAATCCATTTGGATCATGTACACACATCCACTACATCACGCCTTTATACTTTTCTGTAGTCTTCGGTTTCGTGATGGTTTGAAGAGAAGATGATTTGGTTGAGTGGAGTGGGCATGCTTATCTACAAACATGTGGTTTTATTTTGATGCTTTATGAAATGATTTTAAGTCTACTGCTATATAAAACTTGAAGATCTACACTAGACATATGAGTTTGGTCTTTTTGATTTTCAGCTTGTTATGATTTTCAATCTGATTCGAAATCAATCTCAAATCTACACATTATGAGTTTATATTGATAGTTTAATTAATTTTGTAGATAGTAACACTTTATGTTAAAATATTTGGTTTGTAGTAGTTTTAAAAATAAAAGTAAGAAATTTATTATTTAGGGTGAATTTGAATTATAACAAATTTATTCAAATTCGAGTTTCAAATACGAATAGAATCGAATATCGAATTGGAAGTAAAATGAAAATATGAATTCGAATCAAATAAGCAAATATAAATCGATTCGAATACAAATACGAATTCAGATAAAAATAAAAATTCAAAAAGGCTGATTCGATTAATTCAAAAATTCTTTATTTGATTCATTGAATAACCCTAATATATATAAGGACAAAAGGTAGTTTAACATATGGTACGTTTTTAAAACATATTGTTGTCTTTTAAACCAACTACCCTTTATGAATTTTAAGGGCCATTAAAATTTGTTTTAAAAAATTACATCATAAATACAATCATTTATTCTTTTTAATTTGAGTATATGTTACATGATTACCACTTACCAATGTCTATCTTTCCCACCGTATCATGTAAGCACCCGTAAGAAAAGTTATTTTACTTTTATTTGTATTAAATTACGTAGATTAAAAATAATATCTTTTACTATTTTATTGGCTTGTTCGCTTTACTCGGCCGGTTCTATAACATAAACCAAAACGTGCTACTTCTAACCGACAGATTTAACTCCGATTTGTTTCAAACGATTTTAGACATTCCTAGCCTGAAAATTAAACACCGTCAATATTTTTGAACTTTTTATCATACAAGATATGGAGTGGAAGGTCTAGACGGTGAGCATTAGTGTCACGTGCATAATAAGATTGGAGACAACGTGTCAAGGTTTTAAGATTCTTGTACATAACACTTATGACCACATATGACGCATTTGTGTGGTTTTAAGAATAAGTTAAAGCTAGTAGGTCAACACCTGCTTAATTTGTTTAGTTTTGATATATAAATCAAACTAAAAAGTACGATTTTGTAAAAAACAAAAGGATGTGTATGATTACGTTAACAGAGTAAACTTTTCGTAAAAATAACTTTAACGTACTAAATGTGTGAAAGGCATTAAAAAACCAAAAGGCATGTTGGCATTTTCGTAACTATTTGCTCGTAGGGTAATTATCAAAATTACTTTACAAATGATCTTGTAAAGTAATTTTGATCTTTTAGGGTAATTATCAAACTTACTTTACAATTCTATCAAAATTACTCTGCATCAAAATTACTCTGCAAATCAAAATTACTCTATAAGAACATTTTACAAAATTACTCTATAAGATCAAAATTACTCTATAAGATCATTTGTAAAGTAATTTTGATAATTACCCTACGAGCAAATAATTACGAAAATGCGACCACTTTTTTTTACATTTTCACCATATTCGTACGTTTTGTACGATAAAGGTCTTTGTATTTTATCTTTTGTCTACATTAACGATGTTAATGTATAATTTCAATGATCAATAAACTAAGAGAGTAAAGGTTATTGTTACATAACGAATAATGATATCTAGAGTAATATTTTGTGTGGTTATATTGGAAATTATTATAGAAGCGGACAAGAAAAAAAAATCACATTATATATATAACAATTTCAAACACTTAGTTATACTATTATTTACTTTTGTCTTTTTGTGACTATATTTTCTTTTTTTAGGTTCTTAAAGCTTTTAAAAACGAGTACAATATTTTCTCAATTTATATATCTTTGGCCCACATTAACTTCTCAGTTTATACATCTTGGAATTAATCTTTTATTTTGAAAAACCTAATAAAAGGTCAAATTGAATCTTGTTGGTTAAATTATTTGTGTATCGGTAAAAATATGATGGTTTAATTATTAATAAAATGACAACCAATACTTACTAGTAATAATAAGGCAAAATCAAAGCTTTAAAGGAAAAGAGAAACAAATTGTGTTAAATTATCAACTTTGTTGGATAGATATGTGAAATAATATGAGAGAGATTCATATTTCTACACGGAAAACCTTGCTTTGAACTCTTTGACCAAATGGATTCTAGCCAAACATCAGTGCTATCAGTATTATTGGAATCGTTATCGGTATTTGTTTTTATTGTTTTCGATTGATATTAAACAAGTGTCGATAGCCTTTTGTACACATCACGGACTTTATTTTTTGTGTTTTCTTTTCCGATTGCTATAGCAAGTATTGGTACCGTAATGAACCAATAGTGACCGAGTACCCTCTGCGTAGCGCGGAAGAACCCACTGGTTTTATATTTTACACTTAGTTGTTGGGTACAATTTGTAACATGATGTTCTTGGAATTCTAAAATGATAATAAATCCTTTATAAAATTAGGTAGAGAATGAAATAAATGAAAGTTGAGGGCCCATATGGTTACTATGACAATCTTAAATAAAGGGGCGATTGACTTTCTTTCAAAAAAAAAGAGAGAGAAGATAGAAAAGAGAATGAAAGGGATTTTAAAAAATAAAAAAAAAATAAAAAGCTAATTAGGAGTGTTAGGATACATTGGATATGAATAAATAAATTTGAAATTGTTTTATTTTTACCATTATTAAACTAAGCATGATTAGATCAATTAAGTGTCGGCTACAGATCTAGTTAACCTGAAAGGTGTTGTGGCATGTGCTTGGTAGAGACATGTCAACGAATTTAGTGAAATGGCCATTTGACAATGTCAAAACATATCAAACTGTGGATCATGAATGTCGATTAAGCATAAATATAATAGTTATTCACCCGATCACTTTTAGCTAAGCTCCAAAATATATGTTAAACATGTAACATAGAGCATATCTAATGTCACTAGCAGCCAAATGTATTGATAATTTAGTTACAGTAAATATTATTTGTTACCGAACTTCATATATTGGAAAGATTTGAAAATTGACACATAGCATATGCAAAATGGAAATTGTAGCATGATAAATGTATACACATTGCAATAAACGGGTTGAAACACAACTAGAGGGTACGACTGGTATTATATCCCTTATTTTACCATATCAACCCGATATATAACAGGCATATCCCACACATTACCCTAGAGCTTGTGAAACTGTAAGTACGATTGCGTAGTCAAAAGTCGACCAAAATGGTCAAACTGGTCGAGTCAATTCATATAAACGGATCTTGAACGCCTGGTGTCTTCTCATATTCAAATGTTAGTTAAAAGAAAGTGTCAAAAAACTAAGTAGGTGAAAATATCCTGCTTGTAATATGAACTCTTGTAGTAATACAGTAAGTAGTAAACTGATATATTCGAGTAACTACATTACAGGTTTCGGTTTGATTCGAGTTAACACCTTACGTCCTGAAAATCGAACCAAAAACCAAACATCAGATTCAGTTCTGGATCAAACCAAAGCATGAAAAAAAAACCCAAATTTCAATTCTCGAAATTGAATTCTGTCTGCTCCGGTTTACCAATTCTTTTGGGACTAATCATGTATTCACGTCGGAACCTGTGAGACCTGCCAATACATTCAACAAATTTACATACTTCAGATATATTGGTTAAACAGGTCGTGTTCAGGTTATATGATTTTAAATATGGTTCGTGTTTAGGTTCAATGATTCCAACCCACTTAACCTGATACCATTAACACCACTAGCTAAGACCATTTAGATGTACCTTGATACGCTTTTCAAGATAAATCAAATTTACTTCCTTGCAAAGGCCTTCAACATCATTTGCATACTCTCTTATATCTTCCTCCTGCTGTAATTGATGTCTCATCCTTTCTAGTGCTCCCTTTAATCCACAGAATCCATCAACAACAAGCGGTTCGGCTGACTTCAGCTTCAAAAGATTCTTAACAGCGACAAGTACCTGAAAATACACCAGCATAAATCGTTTATACACACACATACATACATTTAATCTAAAAAGCGTCATAATCATTAAAAAACGTAAACATAAGGAGGCGCCACGTGTATATGCAGGAGTTTTCAGGGTGAAGGGTATTTACGTCCATTTAATTATGCAAGTTTTTGCCAACAAATAGCCTATTTTATAATGGTTAGGACACTTACACACTCAATCATATTGTTTGGACGGTAGAAACTCATTACGACATCAAATCAGCACAAAAAGTTGACGCACTGCTGTAATCAACAATGCATCATACATTTAAATAAAAAAATATAGTAATATTATACTCGAATTGAAGAGAATAAAATTCTGGATTTTGTGCTTTTTTTAAATGAAGCATATAAAATTTTTAGACACATTTAGACGCACCGCTGTAATCACCAATGCATCATACATTTATATAAAAAAATATATATAGCAATACTATACTCAAATTGTGGAGAATAAATTTCTAGATTTTATGGAATAATATTTCTTTTCAATGAAGCATATAAAATCTATTTAAGATTAAAAGAAGAGTTATATTGTCATTTCCGTGCCTTGAGGTTTGACCACTTTTGCGACTTTCGTTCCTAAGGTGCCATTTTCATCCAAAAAGTTGAAATCTTGTCATTTTCATCTCTGTGGGCCAAATTTCGAGGGAGGAAAGTGGCAGTAAACTGACAAACTCAAGGATGAAAATGGCAATAGAACGCAAACCTAAAGGACTCAAATGCACAAAAAAGTCATTTTGGATGGAACAAGCAAAAACGATTAAACCTCAAAGATGATTTTGGCATTTTACTCTTAAAAGAATGATGGAACTAGACATAGATGAAAAGTAAAAAATGGTGTGTGTTTGTGTAAAGACAACCTTCTCCTGTAGATCCAAATCATCTGATGTTGTCAAATCAAGGACCGGCCTCACGAGTGCACAACTGCTAAAAAAAGTCGGCTCGGGTTTGCTACTATATTCCAGCTGATGTTCTGCCAGATCACCGACAAGTGACACCGATCTCCTGTGCAGTCTAACATCAGCAGTGGCATTACTCAAAACGCCCTAAAAAACAAAGTTTCAAGATCCAGTTACGCAAAAGCTTAAACATCATGTTTCGTCAACCGATCTCCCCACTTACATTACCTGAACCATTATATCTCCACCTTCTGAGTAGAACAATTCAATACCATTCCGGTTGTTTCTAATAACCGATGAAACAGCATACAATGCTTTGATAGCTTCTTCTGTGAAACGTGATTTTACCATCGTAATTAGTGTCGGCAATGCTCCCAGTTCAAGAACCTAGAATCCGCAAATATAATGTGACTGTGTTACCGACGGTTACAGAGTTGCTAAAACCAAATGACGCTCCGGTTACATGAGTAAGAATGAGAAATTTGTACCTGCTCCTGAACTACAGGATTGTTTTGACTGGCTTTACCAATAATCCATGCACAAGTTGTCCTTATACCAGAATTTGAGTTAGTAAGTTCTCTTATAACCACAGAAAGACCTCCCATTTTGTATAAATCTGCAAGTCGGTTGAACCATAAGGTTTCGTATTTTGATTTTTAGGGCTGTAAATGAACCGAACGTTCAGCGACCAGTTCGTGGCCCGTTCGGTGGGAATTTCGTTTATGTTCATTTGTTTAATAAATTTCGTTCGATAAGTTAAACAAACGAACATGAATAGAGGTTGTGTTCGTTCATTTATGTTCATGAATGTTCGGTAATGTATTCAATTATGTTCGCTCGTTATGTTATTTGTGTTCGTTCGGTTTTTTATTTTATTGCTTTTCGTTTTTAAAAATTTGAAACCATAGTTATACTACAAGCCTCCGCCAACATCTCGCATTTGATCATTTCAATTTCAATTTCAATTTGTGTTGAAGATTAACAAACTTCTTGGTTTTTGTGTTAATGATGTTTATAATAATTATGTCAGCTATGTTCGGATAGTTATGTTAAGTACTTATATATTTTTGGTGGTTTCTTCGTAATCTTTCTTATGAGAAAATGGAGATTTTATATTAAAATGAAAATATAATGATCGTCCGTGTTCATTTATGTTCATAAACATGTGTTTGTATTCGTTTGCGTTCGTTTACATTTGGTAAGTGTTCATGAACATGTTCATTTCCTTAATGAACGAACACGAACAAAAAATCTCGTTCGGTAAGCGTTTGTGAACCATTCATGAACATGTTCATCCCTTAATGAACGAACATGAACAAGGCCTTGTTCGTGTTCGTTCGGTTCATTTACAGCCCTATTGATTTTTGTATGTAACTGAGTCACAATGGTTAACTATGTGCCTTAAATATCGACCCGCTCAGTAACAAGTAACTTGTTCGTGTCCGTTCGGTTCGTTTACAGCCCTATTGATTTTTGTATGTAATTGAGTTACAACGGTTAACTATGTGCCTTAAATATCGACCCGCTCAGTAACAAGTAACAGCTGATTCTGGGATACAATGCCTCGCCTTTTTAGTGTTAAAAATGAGGTTTATATTTAAAGGTAGCAAAAATTATGACTAGACATGGTGACACGAAAACTCAGAAAGCGCATACCATTGGCATTATCGATTGCCTCAACAAGTACCAGAAGTTCCTCTAATGCACGGTGATGGTCTTCCAAGCTCAAAGATGAATTATTCAAGTCATCAATCGCAATTTTCATCAGTTTTGCATCGGATTGCATTTCTAATTTCTCCACCAGTTCCTAAATATAGAAAAAAAAGGTCAGCATTTTCATAAAATGGTCATTAGTCCCTAGTAAAACATGCAGTTTTTTTTAACATTTGGTTGCTTTAACTGTTTATTATTCTATTAAGTTATTACACACGTATGATTCTAACCTTGAGTTCCATTTGACGTTGTTGCAGCTCATCTGCAGATAACTTCTGGACATCATGTGCTTTCATTTCTAACTTTGCAGGATCAGAGTGACCTGAAAGAATGAGCAAGAAAAAGCTATTCCTGATAAAAAATATATAACGTTCATGGAAACTCCAATGTCTACCTTTCAATATGTTTCAGAATTCCAGACATACAAAGTAAAATGAGTTCATCATAAGCATACTTGTTATGCAATATCAACAAGGGTGGTTGCTAGAAGAGAGGAGTCGGTGAGAGATTCGCGGAGATAAGAAAGTAGTAAAATTATGATCTGAAAAATAGGGACCTAATAAGATCATTCTCTATATTGCCATTACCAACTGCCAACTCTTAACGAATGCTTCTTACTACACAAAGCATGTAGCAACTAATGTCTATTGTCTAAAAACCAATAATAACTTTTTGAACAGCAATCACCATGCCACTAGACCACAAGGCCATGGGCAACCACTGGGGGTGCAATGACTCCCCACTTTACATTCTATTGATCTCAATTGTCAATATGAGGCCAACGAGTTCAGTTTCCAGGGTCAAAAGTAGTTTAAAGAAGAACTAACTAAAAGAAACTAACAACTATGAAAAAGGAAATTTGGATAAAGTGATGTAGCAAAGAGAAGTACCAATGTTTTACATTCTTTCTATTCAAGCCAAGACAATCAGACTTCTGTCATTCAATTGAGGATTTTTCCTAAAGATTGGCAGTTGCTGCTTTAAGATTACAGTGATGTAATGAAGGATCGACCTAGAGGTCACACGTTCGAGTCAAGGACACAGCCTCTAGCGGAAATGCAAGGTGAAGACGCGTACATAAGGTCCAAGTTGGCCGGACACCACCTGGACCCTGCGCATGCAGCAGCCACGCTAATAATAGCCATTTTGAGTTCAAAGTATGCTATTGGACCTCACTAATGCTCCTTCCACTTTCCAAAGTTTAATTAATGAACCATATGTACACTGCATACTTAAAATCTATGTGCTTTGATACACCTAATAATTGGGTTCAATGGGTTGCCTTTGGCTGAACTTTGTTATAATAGCATCTGCCATACTGCTTGTTAGGATTTAGAGCACACACACACGATCAATAAACGAAAGCAATAAGAAAAGTAGACACGAGATTTACGTGGTTTGGTCACAGTGTGTAACCTACGTCCATGGGGGCAACTAGGGTTTGTATTTTATTGAGTGAAATGTTTACAAGTACAAGAGATATATCTATAGGCTAGAATTAGGGTTAGTCTCTTGCTAAACAAGTAACTAAACATATGGGCCTAAAACACTTAAAGCCCATTAGGGTTAGGGCCGGCCAAAACCCTTTCCCTTCTTCTCTCTAATTCTTGGCTAGCCTTAATGGGTTGGGCTGAAGACAAAATCTCCAACGATCTCCCACTTGGTGTCTTTGGACCTCGAACTGCACCATCTCTTCTATACTTCAATAAAGAAAAATCCCCCTTGATCTTCAAATCTCCCTAGTTACCCCGCCTTCTCAGCTTATCAAGCACCACAACCTTGGTAAACATATCTGTTGGATTCTTAGCACCTGGGACATTCTTCAAGCTGATTGATCCTTGATTGATCCTTCACTGATCAATCCTCTGACAAAATGATACCTCATCCCTATGTGCTTCGTCTTCCCATGATAAACGGGATTCTTTGCGAGTTTCACTACGTTTTCATTGTCACAATACAGCGGGTAGTCAGCTTGATTCTTCCCTAACTCTTTCAGAAAAGCTTTCAACCATACTAGTTCTTTACTAGCCTCCGCTACTGCCATGTATTCAGCTTTTGTAGTAGATAAGGCCACACTTTTCTGAAGTCTGGACATCCAACTAACTGTTGTTCCTCCCACTGTAAAGACATATCCTGTAGTGCTTTTAAATGTCTCGTTACAGCCACCCAGGTCAGCATCTATATAACCCTTGAGAACCACATCTTTTCCTCTAAAACACAACCCCAACTTTGACGTACCTTTCAAATAACGAAGCACCCATTTAACTGCTTCCCAGTGTTCTCTTCCCGGATTTGACATAAAGCGACTGACAACTCCAACTGCGTGTGCTATGTTAGGTCTTGTGCATACCATAGCATACATTAGACTTTGTACAGCAGATGCATAGGGAACTCTAGCCATATCAGCCTTTTCTTCTTCTGTTCTAGGACACTGGTCCTTCGTAAGCATGAGGTGGCTTCCTAAAGGCGTGTTTCTATGCTTGGTCTTCTCACTGTTCATACCGTATCTCTTAAACACTTTCCCGATGTATTTCTCCTGGGAAAGTGTCACTGAGCCCTCTTTTTTGCTTCTGGCTATACTCATCCCAAGTATTTGTTTGGTTGGACCCAAATCCTTCATCTCGAATTCTTTGGACAATTGCTTCTTTAACCTGCTTATTTCTTTCATATCAGAACCTGCAATTAACATATCGTCAACGTAAAGTAACAATATGATATAAGAGTTGCTGAACTTCTTCAAATAGCAGCAATGGTCAATCTGACATCTCTTGTACCCTGACCTCACCATGAAGTATCAAACTTCATGTACCACTGTCTGGGTGCCTGTTTAAGACCATACAAACTCTTCTTCAATTTGCAGACCCAGTTCTCTTTCCCAACAACCTTGAATCCCTCAGGTTGTGCCATATAAATGTCTTCATCTAGGTCACCATGTACAAAAGTTGTTTTCACATCTAACTGCTCTAGATGCAACTCCTCTGCAGCTACAATGCTAAGGACCAACCTGGCGGTAGTTATCTTCACCACTATAGAGAAAATCTCATCATAATCAACTCCCTTTTTCTGCTGAAACCCCTTGACTAATAAACGAGCTTTGTATCGTTTAGACCCTTCATGTTCTTCTTTGACCTTGAAGACCCATTTATTTTGTAAAGCTCTTTTATCTGGCGGAAGCTTAACTAAGACCCAAGTCTTATTTTTATCTAGAGAGCTCATCTCAATCTTCATTGCATGCTCCCTCCGGAGAAAATCTTTCATCTTGACTGTCTCAGAGTAGCTTTCTGTTTCACCGTAATCTGTCAAGAGAAATATAATTAACTGAAGGATCATATTTATTAGGCGGTTTACTAACTCTGGTGGATCTCCTGACCCAATTCTCTAACGAGTCAGGCTGCTGTGGAGGCTGTTCTACTTCATGCTCGAGCTACCACTGTCAGATACTTCTTCTGCCTTATTATATCCACCTTCAAACTCTGGTCCTGTGTCTTCTTCAGAATCTGATTCGGGTTCTATAACTGGTTCATTCTTTTGATCGTTAGTGTCAAAGGCAACCGAATCTTTCTGAACCGCTGACTTCTCCGAATTCTTTTTGTACAGCTCTGCTTTGGCGTCTAACTTGTCACCTTCAAGATCAATATCATAAGCACTAAACCCAAAGATTCTCAAGTGATCATACTGAACTGCTTTTCCCTTCCATTCTTCTTGAGTAATCTTGAATCCCAACGGTACTGAAGGCCCATGATTTGATAAGATAGGCTGCGGTGTTAACCGCATCAGCCCAGAACATTTCTGGGAGCCCTGCATTCAGTCTCATACTTCTGGCTTTCTCACACAATGTTCTGTTCATCCTCTCTGCAACCCCATTCTGTTGCAGAGTTCCTAGAACTGTATTTATCATCTTGATCCCTCTCTCAGCACATTAATCTGTAAATTCTTTACTGATGTATTCACCCATTGTTAGACTTCAAGCATTTCACCTTCAAATCAGTTTCAAGTTCAACAGCATTTCTTAAATCTATCAAAAACTTCAGATTTATGTTTAAGAAAGTAAACCCATACCTTGCGTGTTGAAATGTCTATGAAGGTCACATAATAGCGAGATCCTTCAGGTGAAGCAACTGATGTCGGCCCGTATACGTCTGAGTGAATCAGCTCCAATTTATGAGGTTTTGGTGCTCTCTCTGTCTTTACAAAAGTCACATTTTTCTTGCCTAGTATGCACGGTTCACAAAACTCGGACTCGACCTATTTCAGTTCTGGAGCTTTCCCTTCGTAACGAGCATCTTCATCCCCTTTTCACTCACGTGGCTGAGTCGTTGATGCCATAACTTTGATAGACTCGGCCCATCTATCAAATACTGCATTAACCCCACGGTTGGTACGTCAATCATGTACAAAGTATCCTTCTTTTTTCCTTTAGCAATGACCATACTGCCCTTAACAACTTTCCATCGTCCTCTACCAAAGTGAACATCATATCCCTGATCATCAAGCTGACCAATGGATATCAACATCCTCTTTAAACCAAGATTGACACGAACATTCTTCAAGGTCCAAATGGTTCCCAATGGTGTTTTTAAGTCTATGTCTCCACTCCTGTAATATCAAGACTGTGATTATTAGCCAAACGAACTTTACCAAAGTTACATGTTCGTAGATTCTTCATCTTCTTTGTGATAGAAGTAGCATGAAACGATGCTTCTGAATCCACAATCCAATCTTCAACAGTATTTTCGAAACTGAGGTTGTGGTAGCATTTACCTCTTTTTTGTCTCTATGAGGTTTAGTACACTGACTTCTAAAGTGCCCATGCTCATCACAGTTCCAGCACTGTATGTCTTTTCTTGGTTTTATTAGTCTTGACTTGCTTCTACATACTTTGACCTTCCTCTATTTCCACCTCTATTATTACTTCTCCCTCTCCCCTCAGTACTGAGCAACGAACTTGTCTCTCCAGAATTCCCCCTTCTTGAGTCCTCATTCAATATCAAGTCACGAACTTCAGCAAAAGTGAGGGTCTCAACTGCCCCAGTGACTGCAGTAATAGTTCTTGACCGGCTGTCAGGTAACGAGGACAAGAGCAAGCATGCTTGCAGTTCATCATCTATTTGAATTTTACTGAATTCAAACAAGACAAGTGAGAATTAAACAAATTAATATGCTCAATAACAAAACTTCCCTCTTTCATGCAGGTGTTAACTAACTCCCGTATCAGAAACACCTTGTTGGCAGGAGATCGCTTCTCATACATTCCGACAAAGCCTCTATGATTCCTCGTGCTGAGGTTTGTTCAGAAATATTGTAACCAACATTCATAAAAATAGTGAGCCTGATAGTTGATATAGCCTTCTTGTCGATGGTTGTCCACTTACCCGTTACAGGTGTAGGAGGAGGCTCTAAGGCTACATCCAGATCCTTCCGTATCAGCTAATCCTTGATTTGCATCTTCCACCATCCAAAATTCTTCCCATCAAACTTCTCAATTCTGATTTTTTCCATCATTTTGCTGAATAACATAAACCAACCAGAAAACTTGAGAGAATAGACTGAAAAACAACCCTAAAATCTGACCTCGAAAAACATGCAAAAAACCCGAAAAACGCAGCAGCGAAAATCGGTACAGAAATCCTTCTGTTTGAGCGGCGACTGGAAAACCTAATTTGGTTGGCGGCAGTTATGCGGTTATGGCAAGGTGGTAAGCGATGGCTAGCAAAACCCTAATCTGGGTTAGGTGGCGGCGGCGAGTACACGGTTGCCCTTGAGCAAAGCTGCGAAACTGCAGCGGGTCGATGGGTGTCGGTAACCCTAGCGGCGGCTAGGTGGCGGCGGCAAAACCCTAATTAGGGTTTGCAGCAGCGGCTGAAGGCAGGAGGTGGTAGGCGGCTGGTGTGTGTTCTTGATCAAGAGCCTGAGCTCTGATACCAGTTGTTAGGATTTAGAGCACACACACGATCAATAAACGAAAGCAATAAGAAAAGTAGACACGAGATTTAAGTGGTTCGGCCATAGTGTGTAACCTACATCCAAAGGGGCAACTAGGGTTTCTATTTTATTGAGTGATAATGTTTACAAGTATAAGAGATATATTATAGGCTAAAATTAGGGTTAGTCCCTTGCTAAACAAGTAACCAAACATCTGGGCCTAAAACACTTAAAGCCATTAGGGTTAGGGCCGGCCAAACCCTTTCCCTCCTCTCAAATTCTTGGCTAGCCTTAATGGGTTGGGCTGAAGACAACATCTCCAACACTACTATCAAAGGAACCCTATTTAAATTCATTTATAGACAGTCTCCCACTTCATATACCAAAGGCAGACTAACCGCTAGGGAGGAGGTTATGAAGCTTCTAAAGGCCAATCTGCTTAAAGCCAAAGCATCTAATGAAAACTTTAGCACATTTACATATAAATGAGTTGTACTTGAAGTTACAACCCTTTAAGGCTGATTTGAGTTGAGCATACGCCCAATCCCAAGCCACTTCAAACTATGTTCCTTATCCAAATATTGCAAACACGCAAAACGTTGCTTACATCCTAAAGTCGCCTACCAATGCTAAACCATCATACTTTTCATGTTTCTTTCTTTTCCAAAGAAGCTTCACAAACCTATACATACTCTAGCGACTCAACTTTCATCTTGTAACAGTTCTCCATACAAGCTTGAAACCGTCATTAACAAAACAGTTCTCTAAAAGCACAACAGAACGTATAGATTACGAAATGGCTAGTTAAGTGAAAGAATTCTCTAACAAATAACCCTACTCGAGAAATTACAAATTCGATCACTACTTGGTTTTGATCTTCAAAATCCTTAAGAACACGGATCCTCTTAAACCGCATTGGGTTGTATAATCACACATGCAACAAGCTTTACTCTTTCTTATTTCTGTGTAAGAATTTGCTTACAAACCAAATCTCTAGCAATACTAAATTCACTTATAAACACCTAAACAACAATAGTAATATTTAAATACTAAATAACATCTATATCATATACTCTACAAATCAATATAACACATAAAACGAGAATCTAGAATCATAACATGATAAAAAAAAATCAAAATATAAAAAAAATAATCGAATTAAGAGTTATGAGGTAGTATACCTATGGCCCACTGTAACATCCCATCGAGTGACGGAAAACCGCCGTCAAGTTCGTCATGGTCATTTAACGATTCATCGGTTTCAGTGTTTCCAACGAGTCCGGCACCGTTAGCAGACGACCACAATAAGCCACCGGAAGCCGAGTTATTGACCGGTTCAGCCGTGGAGAACCCTAACGCCGTCACCGCTACCACCACAACAAACGCAAAAGTCAATAGTCTTCGTCCCATTCGAAGATCCAACTACGGTGGTTTCCCCTCTGTTTTTGTTGTCTTGAAAGTTCTTCGAACTGATTTGATAGTTTGCTGCTTGATTGGTAACTTGTATAGTCGCTCTTTACATTCGCCTAATTTGTTATTATATCTATTTCACCTCTATATTGGTAACTTGTATAAACTTTAAAAAATATATGTTGCATAATTATTCATTTCTATGAGTTAATTAATTACTTATGTGGTTGATATGATATGCTTAAAATGCACCAGTGCTCCCAACTTATACATATGATTCTGTTATATGGGTGTAAACGAGCCAAGCTAATTGTAAGCTACTTAAGATAGATTTGTTGAAAACTCAAATCAAGTTAAACTTTTATTAAGGCCCCGCTTAATAAATGAGTTTGAAACTAAGTTTCACATATTGAGTTCAATTAGCGTTATATTTGATATATTAACTATATATTTATATGATAATAATCGGTATATACAAATGACAATAAAAATTGAATGATATATGTTATATCATATACAAAATTATAATTATAAATATATATGTAAATAATCATAAAAATATTTAAAAACAATAGTTCATATATAATGAAGACTCCAAGCCTCGTGAGCTGGAATAAGTTAGGGTTTGACTCAACTCGTTTACACCCCAACCTGTTGGTAAGAGTTTTGTAACTATGGTGGTATTTACAATGGACGAGGTTAAATTTTTATTATTTTCATGTAAAATGATTAAACTACCTATAATTATTAAAAAAACATAAATAAACAAATATGTTAATTTTCTTTTAAAGAAAGAGTTAATTATATGCGTATAATACTAATAAGGTGAGCCAACACATTCTTCTCCCCATTAATCTTCTACGCCACCTCCACTAAGCAACCGAGAACCACCTTAAAATCGACTACCCACATTTGTCGAGCATCAACCCCATATTTTTTTTATCACACACCTCAACTCTTCATGCTGACTTCCCTCAACATTAGTCGTTCGGTGTAATCACCTAGATAAAAGCGAGTTGAAAGAACATCAGATTTGTTAAGGGGGTAACGGCGGCGGCTCTCGTGAACACATGTCCCGCAACAATAGTGGTTCTAAGGTTCGAATGAAGTTCAGTTAGCAGATAACAAAGAAGAACTGGAACACCCCAAACCCAAGTTATCCATCCATGAAGAAAGAAAAGAAACAGTCGTTGCCCGAAATTAATATCTTGAACAGTTCATAACAAAGGGTTATGATCCGATACATTTATCAAACACCTCCCGACCCCCATCACTATGTCAATCTTGCTAAGCTTTTTACCTTTTTTTACATTTTCGACCAAAAAAGTAAATTTACTGCCTTTCATCAAGTATTCATGAATATCTAAAGAGTGAATATAGAAATCGAAATCTCTCGCACATGTCATGAAAGTGAGATCTCGTTTGTGATCTTCCTTCCATCCCCAACCAAAATACCCACACACTCCACTGATAGATCATCACCATCGTCTTTGATCTAAGACAATGGAACAACCTTTCCGAATCTTACATTGATAGCATTAAAAAGATACTTCGTATTAAGATGTAGAGGCATACACTAGATAGAATCCATGCTAAACGTTCAAACGGGAGAGTTTTCCCCCTCTAACAGTCCACCATAGAGAACCAGTCAACCTTCTTATTCATGAACTCCAACGCCTTTTGTTCATTAGAGAATAATAACAACAAATAAAAACCACCAAGGTATTGGATGTCTACCCCCTGAACCTTCCATTAACCTAACCCGCAAGTTAATAAGCACCTTGAATTCATTGTCCTAACCACCAATGCCCAACCATACAACCCAGTCAAAGAATTGATGACCGTATCAACATGAATCACTTTATTTGTTAAACCTTGGCCCTTAGTATCCCCTAACACATCACCACCATACCTCGGAGGTCTATCATACACCACCTGTGCCCGATGTTCTTGGTTCTGATCACCTTTCTCCTGAACCCTAATATCAGTTTCCGCATCCTCCCCCACAAACTTAGCAACGTTAATCTGTAGTGTGTTCGCTCCCACTTTCACTTTCTTCAAACGACCTTCCAGATCCTTCCAATCATGAACCCCTTTAAAGCTTACGAAACCAAACCTAAGCCCTTCTTTGTTTCTCTTTCTCGCAATACAATAATATCCCCAAACCTCCGTAACGAAGTGGCAAGATCCCATGGTCTACATCCACCAGGGATGAATACCCCCTACTTCATTGTTGTTCCGCTGCCTTTCTTCCTTTTGTCTTCTTACCGATAAACTATGCCTATTTGTTTCCTTTCTCTGTTGCCATTTTATTGCCCAATCAAAAGTCTATTTGTTATAACCCATTAATGTAAAACATAACAAGTTATCCACCCACCATGAATAAGTATTGATATATCATATTAAATATGTTAGTTACTCATCAACTGACATTGTTTAGGTGAATATAGATTGGCCAAATAGGAAATCTACGAGGTGAATAAAGATTCGCCAATTATTGCTTAAAGAGGTGTTTGCCACCACAAACAAAATTCGTATATATTTTAACTAGGTTAAAACCCCGTGTATCACACGGGTCGCATAAATAATAGAAAAATATATCTTTAAAGACACGTGTTGAACGAACTATAATGTCATATGTTAACACATATAGTCGTCAAGATTTATCTTTTAAAAATAAACTTTAATATACTATTTACTTAATACAACATTTTACTTTGTTCTTTTATTTATTATTAGGTTAAAAACACATGCATTACATAGGGTTGAATTCTGTTTTTGTGATACAATACCGTAAAATCGAGAATAAATTCTCTTTGAATGGAATATAGAGTTGTTTAATTTAAAAATGGTGTTCTTTCTTGAGTGGAGTATAGAATTGTTATATTTAAAAAATTTCTAAATGTTGATGCAAGTGCGATAAATGATGGGTTAAACCAATCATGTCTAGATTTGACATTTGAAAGAATTGTGAGACTATAGTGATGCGTCTAAAACCATTATAGCGATGTGTCTAAAAAGACTTATAACTTAATTGAAGCATAGGCCCGAACCTAGAATAATTATTTAATTATAGTAAAAATAATAAAAACAACATTACAATTATTAAGTATATACATTACATGAGAATCTTTTATTTCTAATTTATCATAATTTCAATCATGGAACTCCAAAGTGTATATATCTACTCGTAATACATTTTATGATTATATAAAAAACAAGCGTTTATCCTTATCTAAATGTTTGTTTAAAAATATTTATTGAACAAAAAATATATATTCTTATCTAGTTTTCTGTTTAAAATTATTATTTATTCTTATGTAATTTTATGTTTAAAATTATTATTATTATTGTTATTTAATACAAGAGATAAATATGAAAATAAGGTGAAAAAACATATAAAAAACACTAGAAAGTGACACGTGTTCAAAAATGATTTTCATTTATTAGTACAGAAAGATATAAAAATATAAAAAAAGAAAAATAAGGTTTTAAAAAAATTATATTGCTTAAAGCTTGGATTTCATAAATGTCAATAAGAGGGTTTTTTTAAAAGTGATACACATCTATGTTGTAGTTAGGGGCGGACATACCCTATGTCAAGGGGCGACTCGCCGGTGATAGTATAATTTTTTTTTTGCGTTTTTTGGATTTCATTGCCCCTTAAGAATTATTATGTTACCCATTTTCAAAGCCCATATAATTTTGTATTACCCAACTAAATACCCAATACTTATAAGCCCAACCATTATAGCCCAAGTCCCAACCCCCAACCCAACATTTGAACAAAAAATAAAAGAAAGCATCGAGCGGCAGGCGAGCTGCACCAGTTCACCAGTTCCAACCCTAGTCACTTCCTCAGAAGAACGGGCAGTAGCAGTCAAGCAGAGCCTGAGCAGCACTAGTTCACCGCCGAGTCGTCGACCTCACCTTCCCCCCGTGGCTCCGCCCTTTGCCGCCGCAGCCTGGCCCACTCAAGTCCATACTCTAGTGTCAAGTAAGTGTTTTCCAATTTGGTATTTTCTAGTCTAATTGTTTTTTTCCTATTGTTTATGCTTTATTCCTTATAAAAGATGAATAATTTACGATTGTTTAATTGCAAATTACAATGTTTTAATCTAGTATTCTAGTTATAACTATGTGCAATTGTTATAGCCTTTTAGGGTATATGTGAAATTGATTTAGGGCTTATTGTTTAATTTATTTGTCTTATAAAATTAGGGAATTTGGAAGTTGAAAGATCTCATTAGTAGTCTTTTTAAACGAAAATTCCAAGAAAATGATGATTTTGGTCCAACTCCTAGTTCAAATATTGTTGATAATAAGCAAGAAAATGAAGATATTGGTCCAAGTTCAAATAATGATATTGATATGCAAGAAAATGAAGGTATCAGTCCAACTCCAAGTCCAATTATTACTTCGGCTTCTGTAAGTCCCGAAAATCCGGATCTAACAACGATATCACACAATCACCAAGGATGGGCGGAATCCAAACTTGGTGATATTCAAGAAAACCGAAAAGATGAAAGAACAACATGAATCGACTTTAACACCTTGCACACGATTCCATTACTTGAATAAGCAAAACCGTCTGGTACAAGATGGAGGCTCTCTAGAGAAATCCCAAAAGTCTAACCCTAGAAATGACATAAGCTTAACTTATATACCTAGGGTAAGGACATGCCCTCATGTAACACCCTGTAAAAATCGTGTCCAATAGTATAGTGACACGTATTGTATTTTAAATTTAGTCTATTAAATACTAATAAGGACTAAAGGTGTAACATTTGTAAAAATCGGGTTTTCAAAACCCGCTCCGTTTTGTAATCGAATATCAAGTTATAAAAGTTATGTCGAATATTTATGATTATTTTTTATTTAAAACAATACATAATTAATAAATAAACTAAACTATAAAAATTATTCTTGATGAAAAGTTAAAATAAAATAACTAAAAAATTATAACGCTGCCGGGACTCGAACCCGGGTCAGCCAAGACACTTCAACAACTTAACACTCAATCACAAGACCACTCTGCCACTTGTTTGTTTTCTGTCATGTTTAGGAAACAAATAGTTTTTATGGACTAAGGTAAATCAATCGATTTTACACATTGTAACTAAAACCGGTTATCAATCACCCAAATCGATTTGGATACTCTCGATTCAGCGAGTATAACCGATAAACGGACGATTTCAATCAATGCTGCCTTGAGTGGAACTTGAATTCGGAAGTAGATCGGTTTAATAACCGAAAGTTGTCAATTCTCGAACTACTTCAATCATAGACTCTTCCTGCGACTCAAAACACTCCGAAAAGCTCCCAATTGCATTTCCGCAACCTTACAGTCCACCGGAGAAGCTCAAATCTAATCGCCGGAAAAATTATGCAAGTCGCCGGAAAACCGGGACTCACATCCACACGGTATTTTCTCCGACTCTTTCTGTTTCAATCATGTGATTAATCAGTCACTAACACAACTCCACCATCAGAATCGATCCTAGTCAACGTTTATCGAAAATCTTACCTTCGCCGGAAAACTCCTGAAACTGCCGGAATCACACTGTGAACGGGTATGATCTTCCAAACTTCTGTTAAACCTTGTTTAAGTGACTCAACTTCTTAAATAATCGAACAAAGCTGTTAATTGGTTTCAACAGCCGGAGTTCACTTTCAGTACCGACACACCTCCGCCGGAATTCTGTGAACAACATCAATTGGTATATCTTTTTCCTTAAACTCTCTCCATTCGCTACTTTTAAATTACTGATAATGTCTGAAAAGCGTATATGTCATGAATCGGTCATAACAGTCGGAATAAGTTTGTCTGTGTAAAATCGACGAAGAAGATGAAGACGCAACATAACATAAGATTAATTAAAATCGGTATTTTAAATGGGTTAGACACACAGTCCAGCGGTGGACTGTGTGCAAAATACACACGCACGTCCCGAGTTCGATCCCTGCTACACGCACACCTTATATAATAACGCGCCTTTTTGTTTAAAAACTAAACCGGGATAACCCAGTTAGTTGTTAAGTATAATAAAAACCGAGATAATAACCAGGTTAGACACACAGTCCAGCGGTGGACTGTGTGCAACATGAACCACATGTCGCGCGTTCGAAACCCGTCACGAGCACCGGTCCGATTGAATTAAAATGTTTTTGTAAATAAAGGAAATTCGGATTAACTGAATAAGTGTATAAGTATAAATAAAAACAAGATTATTTCGGGTTAGACACGTAGCTCAGTTGGTAGAGCTGCGTACACGCGTACGGGAGGTCGCCGGTTCGAGCCTCACCCGGCGCAAACTAATACGCTGACCGACCGGTCAACGGTCAACGGTCAACACTAAATAAACAATTTTTTTTATATTTTTATTTATTTAATTTAATTTAAAAATCAATTAAAAATACTTAAAAATAACATTTTTAAAGATAGAAAATAGCCATAAACTCACAAAAATATATCTAAAAATTTCATTAAAATCCTTAATAAAATCCACTCATTTAATATATTTTCCGTTATTATTTAGGTTAGTAATCCCCGTGGTTCTGCTCATCTAAATCGTGCGCATATCACCATCTCCAATCCAACGCACCCAAGGTGAGTGAATCTTACAAATTCCCCGTTTTAATCACGTTTTGGGGTGTATCATGTGTCTTTGTTTATATATACTATAACTAAACCATTGTGCATACATCATATCATGAACATGTGTATTTAGTTTGATGCTGTTAAGTAGTTATTATTGGATGCAATTTATTATTCAGTACATGCAATTTCATAGGCCGCCGCTCCCCATTACATTATGAGCGTTGAGCATGTTCCCCATTTTATTATGCGGTTGAACCTGGCGTGCCCACATACGATCGGCTCCGTTTGATTGAGCCTTGATCGCACAGACATTTTCATTTTCAGTACATGCAATACGATCGACTCCGTTTGATTGAGCCTTGATCGCACAGTTTCATTTTCAGTACATGCAATACGATCGGCTCCGTTTGATTGAGCCTTGATCGCACAGTTCATTTATGTTATTTACAGTATGATGTTGGTATGTTCATGTATGCTGCCATGTGTTATTGTATGTTATAGTTGTGACTGCTATTTGCCATTACTTGATTATTTACATTTGCTCATCTATGATTATGCACAATTTTTCATTGATAAACTAACAATTAATTTATTAATAGATTTTATATCTAATAAGGTTCACTCGCCAACTTATGTTGACCCAAAAACCCTCATTTTACACATGATACAGGTGAAGCAGCTGCAGCTAGGAACACATAGGACTTGGACTAGAAGAATAAAACGATTTAGTGTTGGGATTGTTATGCTTGGCTTATTTTCCTTGTATTGAATGAACATGTTTGGATTTTTGAAATGTAACTTTGACTTTATTAAATATGAAACATATTAGTAAATGTCATGAGCTTTGGTGATAACCCAATTATGCCCCGACTCTTATTCCGCTGCGGGTCGGGGTGTGACAAAAGGCGTCAACATGCTCAAACTGAGCCTCTGAGTGACGGTCCGATGTCAACATGCATAAATAACAAGCCTCCGACTGACTGATATGTCAACATGCTTAAATCATTAGCCTCTGAGTGACTCATATATCAACATGCTTAAAACTTGGCCTCTGAGTGGCTAATATGTCAACATGCCCAGCCTCTGAGTGACATCGGAGTCAACATGCTTATAATAAGCTCCTGAGTGATCCTTTTGTGAAGTCCCAACTCTCATACGTGCCCTTTGTTGAACGAGAGGGTTCAATTTTGTAAATATGTGAAAGTTGGATGATGGAGGTATTAAAAGTGTCAACATGTTAATTTATACCTCTGAATGACCTTTTAACGAACCAAGAGCTCGACAATGTCCGGGCGTAATCCCGGGTATGCCAAGTATTGGCTACGGAGGGCTAAAAGTGCCAAAAAGGTATTTTAAAAGGTTTTTAGAAGCTTTATAAAGTTAAGGGGTTAAAGTGTCAAACTTTGAAACTGGCCAAGGAGCGGTCGCGGGCCGCGAGAGACCTGGCCTGGGTCTCTCGCGGGGCGCGAGAAGCCCTCTGCTGCAGAAAGTTTTGCTTGGTCTCCAAACAAAACTCCAAAAAACCATGTATTCGAAACTATGGACTTGTAATCAGCTATGCCACGTTTTAGGACACTTGTAAGCTCCCTCTTACACCCCTAAACACCTAGCTTCACCTCCTTTGAGTTCTCCAACTATAAATACGTGCTTAAGTTCACCATTCAACTTGCACATTTCTTATTAATACTCTTCTCCCTCATCTGGAAGTTCCTAGCTAAAAGGAGCATCCAACATAGTTCTTTTGCACCTTAGGAATCACTGGTAAGTGCTCCTTCCTTGTGCATTTTCGTTTATAGGCTTTTATAGCCAAAAGTCAAGCGTTGCTTTGACTTTCGGTTAAGACCATTATGGTCCAGCCATTGTTTGAAATGAGCATGGCTAAGTGATCATAATAAGGTAGGTGTTAGTCTCTATAAAGGGCACCTCCTGAAGAACACGTTTACTAGACCAATTGACGGGTCAAAGTTATGATATTAAAAAGTCAAACATGTCATTTTTCGGAAAAATCATAAATTGATCTTATATATGTTATGAAACCTGTTTTGACACTTAAACAAGTTGGTAATAATTATTAGAACATGTAAGAACGTGTTCGGCTTGTCAATTTCAGTTCTAGGGTCGGTTCGCAATCGAAAGTCGCGAAGTTTGACTTCTGCTTTGACTTTCGATTCTGACCCGATTTAGATTAGTTACCTACTAATCTAAAGTTGCATTACGATCGTAATATAATGTAGCATAACCCTCTGAGGTTATATTACATGATCATAATCAGAATCTAAGTTTATGCGCAAGTACCATAATTATGCCATCTTTGACCAAAATGTCCTTTTTGCATAAAACAAGGTTTTAAATGGTAATGAACTTGAAAATGAGTTTTCTACTGACGTAATATTATAAGTAGGATTATTTGGGATGTTAAACCAAGTCATAAACTGAGTTTTCAAACAGGTCCTTCAACTATGTCGATAAATGACTCTTTTAGCCCTTGTGGCTCATAAAATGGTTTTAATCAAATCTTTTCAAGGTAAATCATTTACCTACTGATATGTTATATTAAATAATATGTCTAATACATTTTAATCTGACCTTAACATAAGTTTTCATAAACATCGCATAGACGTCATATTACGACATAAGCGTCGTTTCGGCGCATAGTATGGTTTTAAACCATATTAATCGACCAAGACTTGTTACCTACTAATTTTAAAGCTTATTTTAAACATATTTATAGTAGGTACATGTTATAAACTCAGAATCCCAAATAAGTTATAAACTATGTGTAAAATGACCAAAATGCCCATTCGGTGCATAGTTTGGTCATAAAAGATAAAGTACACATATGAATAATATCATACTGATATTATATCATAAATAAACTATTTTTCTAAAATACTCTCCAACTTCCTTTTATACGGTATGAAATTACCGAAGTGCCCTTATGAGGCATAGTTTCATTTTAAAACTTTAACGGGCATATAAGTTAATATCCTAGTGCTATTTTAACTTATTTAAAATAGAATGGCATATAGAACTTTTCCATGACTTATCCGGTTACCCATTATCGCTTATAAGCGTACGATTGATTATACGTAACTAGTTTACGGAATTTAACCGAAACGGGTCTAACCTTTTTAGATAAGTCTCAAAATCCAGAATGTTTATAGTTTACCCATATTATACTAGTCAGGGTACTTGTTGGGGTTAAACTGCATTCTATCCAATCATCGTTTAATCTTGCGTCATACGTTTTGATCAAGTACGCTAGTTGGTCTAAGTCTATGATTTAAATAAGACAGTTAGTATTTAATTGGTTAGTTTATGCCATAATCCAGACTAGAGACTTGCCGGTAAATGTTATCTGCACTTAGTACTTTTGTGTACGGCTGAGTTATAAAAATTAAAAGAAGACTAGCTCAGGTAAATACTCTCGACTTATTTCGCCTATACGGGCTTGGGTTACGGTTAATTATTACTGCTTGGTCGGAAATGGGATCAATCAAATGCCGGGTGCGGCTAGTAAATCCGCATATTCTATTTTAATCAGTTTTGTTTGATAACTTAAACATTGGGGGTTAACTACCGTGTCCTGGATATCCTCGGCTCATTACAACAGAAATGGCCCCGACCTTAGCGCGGGTGTAGGCATACACCCGATAGACGCTCAATTATGCATTCCCACAAGGTTGGGAGGAATTGACTCCTTCGTGAGTCCAAAGTGGTGTGTACGTTAATCATGTCTCGGTCTCTGTATCGGGCCCTGTATGTATGGACAAACATGTAAATCTGTTAACAAGGTTGGACGGTCAATTAACCCAAGTTATAAAAATATTTGTGCTGATACGCACTTAAATCATTATTTTGAAATGTTTCCAAAATGATTCAGTTGGGTGTATTTACCAGCGAAAGCTAACGTATTTTCAAAAGACTGAACTGCATGTACAATACGAAAATAGGCCGGAAGTGCTCGGTAGTGATAGAGGATCTTGCAAATCCTAAATCTGCCCAAAGTCTGTTTTATATTCTTTCCATATACAATTTATGATCCGCCTGTGGATCTTCTATTACGAGCCTGTGTATTATTTTGTATTTTTGAACATTCAGTTTGTAATAGTAATTTTACTCCAAGACTTCCGATGTGCCGTGTTTAATTGACTATGATGTTATCAACTGATGTCACAATACTCCCCACCCGAGCCCACCGGTGTATGGATTTGGGTTGGAAATCCGGGGTGTGACAGGTTGGTATCAGAGCCAACGTTTGAGAGAATTAAACACTATCCTTCTTGTGTTTAATCTCAAACTTACACGAGCACATTCCTTAGACTTCCGAGTCTAGGCATTGACCTAGGATTACTGATTTCATTATTAAGTTATTAGTATTGTTTTTGAATTGATTTTAACAGGAAAATGCCGCCACGTGTACGAGGACAAAGTGGGAGAGGAAACGGTCCAATGAGGGGAGGACCATCGGGGCACATTCCCCCTCAACCTCAAAACTCAGATACCTACCAAGAATCAGGAGATTCGTCTCCTTGGCAACCAGCAAGACGCTCTGTCTCTCATAGACACTCGCCCCCACATTCCCAAAATTATTACCACTCTCATCACTCCTATCACTCACACCATTCTCACCATTCCCATTCACACTCTTACCATGAAGAATTTAACCCTAATCACTACTTTAACACGCCTCCAGCCAATCAAAATCAGTTGATCCAACCAAATCCAATGGACGGGGACTCCGACCCGGAGATGCCGCCGTCGGATCGAATACGCATCCCATAAAAATTTCAAGCGATTTGAACTCCTATGCCGGATCGCCCTACCAAGGTCCTAATGAGTGGGACCAATACTAGAACCAATTAACCTTTGCCCACACTCCTTCTCTTCACTCTCAACCACCTCCTGTTCAAGAAGATGTCCACATGGAACTGGTGGACCAACCTCAACCACCACCCGAACCACCAAGGAGGAAGCGTGGAGCACGTATGTCGGTACGTGCAGGACAAAGGTCTGGATCGCTGCCACCTTTGCCCAATTCCTACCCCACAATTCACGAGGACCCACAAATGGGTAGACCCTCTAACACCACACCTGTGGTGGAACCAACACCAACACCTACAGTTCAACCACCACCATTGGGTTATAGTAACCCGATCCCCACATATCTAGATACGTCTGGATATGATCCTTTTAACCCGTCTACACCGGTAGACTATCAAGCTTGGTCGCAAGACCCCTACATGCAGGCGGTTATGCACAACGCACTTTACCCGTCTCCTTTCCCACCTACTTATCCACCAACTGGATATCCAACTTATGGGTATAAGTATCCGGTTATGCCACAACCTTAACCACAATCTCCGCCACCACTTGAGGCCATTAAGAGACCTTAGAAAGAATGAAAGAAATGCAGCAGCAAGCAAAGAAAACGGAGAAGAAAACAAACAAATTCTTCAAGAAACTCTCCAAGTTAGTCAAAGGAAAGAAGGACGAGTGAAGTCTCTTCTAATTATATGTAGTCCCTGCGAGGACATTGTATTTCTTTAGTCCCTGCGTGGACATTGTTATTTCTTTAAAGTCCTTGCATGGATAGTTTATTTCATTTTCTAGTATTGTAATTTTAATTTGGAATTTAATGAAGTATTTTGTAATTATATATATATATATATATATATATATATATATATATATTCATCCTCTTGAAGACGAGCGTCTCGATTTTACTCGAAATTTATGCTCTGCTATATAATTCCAAAAGACCTTAATAGATTTGATTATGCCAAGTGGCGTAGACCACATATTGGCCAAGAAATGATAGTTAAGTACGAAGGGGTCTTCTATCAGGATAGTTAAGGGAAGTTATCCTTCTATCCAGAGGTAAGGGAAGTTAACATGTAAATCTGTTAACAAGGTTGGACGGTCAATTAACTCAAGTTATAAAATATTTTGTGCTGATACGCACTTAAAACATTATTTTGAAATGTTTCCAAAATGAGTCAGTTGGGTGTATTTACCAGCGAAAGCTGACGTATTTTCAAAAGACTGAACTGTAGGTACAATACGAAAATAGGCCGGAAGTGCTCGGTAGTGATAGAGGATCTTGCAAATCCTAAATCTGCCCAAAGTCTGTTTTATATTCTTTCCATGTACAATTTATGATCCGCCTGTGGATCTTCTATTACAAGCCTGTATAGTATGTTGTATTAGAACATTCGGTTTGTAATAGTAATTTTACTCCAAGACTTCCGCTATGTCGTGTTTAATTGACTATGATGTTATCAACTGATGTCACAATACTCCCCACTCGGGCCTACCGGTGTATGGATTTGGGTTGGAAATCCGGGGTGTGATACCTCATGGGCTTGCCTGGCCCACATGGCCTATGGCATGCCCGAATAACCTATAAATGTCCAAACCTAATACAAACTAACCCAGTTAATCCCAGTTAACTACCAAAGACCGTTGCGTATATTTGATGCGTCAGTCTCACACTTCTAGGACCTAACAATCTCCCCCTAGACTGATGCATCAAATTGTCTATATAGCATAAATTCAACAACGTCTTCAACAGAGTCTATGGTTGTCGCTATGCTGTAAGAGTTGTGGAAGTTAGTCTCACACTTCAACAAACTCTAAGCACTGGGTCTCTTTCTTCTGCTCTTGTGGTTAGTTTCATATCAAGATCTTGATCAGCTTTGCTTGAAACATCTTTGTCAAAAAAGAATTTGAGAGGAGGAATCTCAGCAGCTCTTTTCTTCTTCAATATTTCTCTTTCAAGCAAGCAGGTTCACAGGTACTTCTTCAAATGTACTACCATTGTCAGACAATGACTGGCATCTGCTTCTTCTGACTCAGGTACACTTTGCTGTTGTGATGCTTCATGCTTTGTCGGCAACTAACAATATCTCAATTTTCAGCAACCCCTGTTTCTTGATCTAAATCAAGATCTGCACAATTCTCAGAAATTTATAAGCAAACATTCTTACGCAACAAGCAGAGTACCACATGAACACTCGGTACATCCAAGTACTTGTACTCGGATCAAAATTCAAATTTCTTTCATTGTTTGATGATTAGTCAAATCTTCAAGAACGGTTAATAATTTTATTAATTAAAAGAAAGCACTCTATTTTCGTTTATTTGAATTTTCTATTGTTATTTTTTAATTTTAGAAAATAAGAATATAAATAGAAACGCAAATAAACGAAGAAACTAACTCAATAGTTACAACTATACAATTGCAATGGGTTCAAAATCGTTTTCAAGCGGACCAATGAACAACTTTCAGTGTGAACTTATTCAGACCGGTCTAAGTGATTGCTAATATGTTTGTCCACTTAAACTTTAACGCTCAACTTTCATTTTTCAACTTCGTGATATGCTTAAGGTAGTATTATACTATAATACCCGTGCGTCCCATACCATGACATACCCCCGCGATCAAGGTAAGCACAACGATTCATCGTAGCAGGTGAGTATACTGAGATCATCATTTATCTTTTACAACGTTAGACTATTGGTGAACATGTCAGTACATTCGTACAGTAGAGTGACCAATAATATCTGACGAGGGTTAGGCAAATACCTTATATGGTATGTTTGACTTTTCAATCACATGGAATTTTCTCGTGATGAGATTTCCTTTCTATTAAGGTTTTGGCACTTCTATTTTGGCTCTTTTAAGGATATCCTGACTGTGCCTAGGTCTACATGTATCTGGATGCAACATAAGGCAACCCTAATATCCCAGATGACTCATCAGCATAAAGACCAGAAACTTCAGACGCTAGCTATCTATCAACGCAGGATTTAAGACCATGAAATCATACGCCGATGGTATGTTACCCACAAGATACATAGTTTGTTATGTTTATATCACTTAGTATCTTTTAATCACTTTGAGCGTTAAGCCTACTGACATATCACATTAGATCCTAGTCTTTTCAGCTATGACACCTTACATGTGTCAGTGACACCCTTTATCACGAATATTCATTTCATTTCCCAATTGATGCAAATGTTTTTGTTTTTCAAATGTTTTTGTATTTTTATGATTTCTCCCCCTCAAATACTGCACATATACATATATCTCCCTCTTCCCCCCTAAATTTGTGCATCACACTTTATGCACAAATTCATCTAATAAAGAAAACGTCTGTACAAAGTTTTAAACGAAAGAAAAGAAAAATATTTTTGTTCTTTTTGCTTAACCGTTCCATCATTAGGTTAAAGACTAATCAATTTCAAAATTAAAGCATGAAATTTAAATTTGTACTTTTTCGCTGATCTTTTCTTACCTCATCTACTCCAAATGTTTCGCACTCGTAAAAAATTGATTTTTTTTTTGCAACAGTGAGATGTTATCCGATATGTCCCTGGAACAACCGCTATCAACATTCCAGAGACTGTTAACAACTCCTCCTTGGTTGTTCCTGAAAACTAAGAAGATTAGTAAGATAGTGGGACCCAGGCCATCGTGGTCCTGGGTTTCCTGAAGCATTAAAATAAGACACTTCTTTTAGACACAAGTCTCCTTTTGTTTCGATGATTGGTGATGTTGCTACCGCTTTGGATTTGGGTTTCCAAATTTGTTTGATTGCGGTTGTTGCCTTTAATTGAGCAACTTTGGCTGTTTCATGTTTAGTCATTTTAGAAACAGATTTTTGTTTCTGAACAGCCTTGTGTTTGTTTTTGTCAACATTCCAATCCCCATCAGATGGTTTAACCTTGGGATTCACATTTGTAACATCCGTCAAAAAACGGATTTACCAAACCCGCTCCGTTTAGCAACCGAACAGTCAGTCAAAATTTTCGTTGCGAATTAAATGCCCAAAATATTTTTAAACGATCCGTAATCGATTATTATACGGGAATATATATTTAGTTTTTGAAAAACTGTTGAAAATCGCAAAATAAAAATAAAAGTACTCTGCCGGGTTTCGAACCCGGGTCTATACCGAATCAGCAAACGGACTTAACACATACACACAAACCACTGCGCCACTTGTTCTGTTTGATAAATAATAGAATCGTTTAATTCATAAAGGGACGTTACGAATTCAAAACCGGCGCCCAAACAGTTCAGTCGTCGGAATCCCGGAAATCTCGCGAGTTTTAACACCACTTTCAATTAACAATACATCGGTTATAACCAATGTTTGAAGTCCGCGACCAAACCATAACCGCCGGAGTTTTTATGTTATACGAACACAGTCGGAAATCAGACCAAGTGCATCTCGATTTTCCCCTATAAATTCACCCTCAACCCATTGAAGACCTTTTCGCTCAAAACCACACTCTTTCTCGGCGAAAACTCCCTCGCCGGAACTTTTCTGTTCGTCGCCGGAAAACCGACTTCCCCATTGCCGAGCCTTGCTGAGCCTCTGAAGCTTATACCGGAGATACCCATACTCTTTCCAAGCTTTCGGGAGACTTGCTGCTGCAAAGACACCTGACGCCGGAGTTAAATTCTGTCGCCGGAGTTTCTGCCGGAAAACAGAGAGTCCAGTCGGTATACTTCTCCGCCCAATTTCTTTTCCTTTTCACATTTATCTCACCGTAACGAACTGAAAAACACTAATAAACCGATAAAACTTTGAACCAGTCGATTTTCCGAACTCTGGTTATATTCAGTGAAGAAGACGATATATTTCCGTATGTTATAAGTATAATATAAATCTGGATATTAATCGGGTTAGACACACAGTCCAGCGGTGGACTGTGTGCACATATAAAGCAAAGGTCTCGAGTTCGAATCCCGTCCCACACACAATGCCTTAATAAAAATCATTTTTTTGTTAAACTGAACCGGAGTCGTCACAGTTATATGTTAAGTATATTAATAATCGGAATAATAACCAAGTTAGACACACAGTCCAGCGGTGGACTGTGTGTTTGTTTATAACACTGGTCACGAGTTCGAGTCCGGTCTTCTGCACCGACTCGGACAATTATCTCTTCTTTTTAAATAAGGCAGAAAAGGTAATAACTAAATTGTATTTAAGTATAATGAAAATCGAATTATATAACATGTTTAACACACAGTCCAGCGGTGGACTGTGTGTTAGATTAAACCACAGGTCCCGGGTTCGAGACCTGTGGAGCGCACCGCCGAATTGACTTAAAACTATTTTTGAAATAAAATGATTTTCGGTTTAAACTAATTAATATATATTATATATAATTAAAATCAGATTTATAACGGGTTAGACACGTAGCTCAGTTGGTAGAGCTGCGTGCACGCGTACGGGAGGTCTCGGGTTCGAGCCTCACTCAGCGCACTTGTATTCCGAATTGAACCGGTCAACGGTCAGTCAAACGGTCAACGGTCAGAAAAAAAATCAATTTTTTTATTATTTTTTATTTAATTATTTTAATTAAAAATCAATTAAAAATACTTAAAAATAACATTTTTAAATTTAGAAAATAGCCTCAAACTCACGAAAATACACCCAACAATCCTACTAAAATAGATTAATAAAATCCGTTTACTTACCAAACCATAATGCGATTTATCTAGGTTAATCTCACTCGTGGTTAAAACTACTTCGCGTACATTCAACATCAACAACCGAACGCACCCACTGTGAGTGAATCTTACAATTCCCCCTTTTAAATTACACGTTTTGGGGTGTGTCATGTGTTATGAAAATAATTAATTTATTTATTTAAACTTGTGCCATACCACATCATGACTTAAACTTAGATTGTTTTATTGTTGTGATTTACTTATATTCCTTTTGTCAAATTACATGAAACTCATGCATTAAGCCCATCAGTTCCTCGTGGGAGACGAGTAGAACATCGCGTGCTTCAATTCAAATTCATTATTGTTCATGTGTGTATCATTGAGTTTATATTGTTTGTAGTTGTGTCATTCATATTATCATGTTTATGCAATTCATTCATCAGGCCCCTCAGTTCCTCGTGAGAGACGAGTTGAGCATCGCGTGCCTCTAATTATTCCATTATTGTTCATGAGTGTTTCATTTAATATCTTATGATTGTTGATTAAGTTACATTTAATTTTACTCATGTTTGGTTGTGCACATATTTCATAATCAATTTAAATAAATTTGTTCAAATGTTTTCCATAGGATTCACTCGCCAACATTATGTTGATCCAAAAACCTTTTTACACATGATACAGGTGAACAGGTTGAAGCAAGGAAAACATAGGATATGCCTTAGAAGAGAACAAAGAAGTTTAGATTGTTAGTTAGATCATGTTGTAACATTTATTGTAAAATTCCATTTAAATTGTATTAATGAATATGAAACGCATAATAAATGTCACGAGCTTTGATGATAACCCAATCATGCCCCGATCACCTTTTCCGCTGCGGGTCGGGGTGTGACAACATTCTTCATTGCCTTAGGTGATGATACCTTCATCGGCTTCGAATGATTGTTATCCTTAGGTGTAAACTTCTGATTTTGAGCATAGTAGGGTACATAGGGACTATGTATGCAGTTCCGAGCAATGTGACCAGGAATTCTATAACTGAAGCACGTTTGTCTCTTCACATATAAAGCATTCTAATCAGCTTGATTTGCTTTTGCAGGCCCTGAAGGATGAACTGATTCCTTCTGTGCTTGATTTCCTTGCACATTTCTTGCAGACGAAGATGAATTTGGATGTTTGTACTTGTCGTTTGCAAGGGCCTTCTTCTGTTGTGGAGATTTCTTTTGATTCTTCTTGTTTTGTTTAGACTGCAAGTCTTATTCAGAAATCTTTCCAACCTTTCCAAAAGCTTTGCTAGCACGGTCAAAATCATAATTTTCACATTTGCCATTAAAGACCGGCTTAACAAAAGCATTTTTCACAACACTAGCCTTTTGAGGGCTATTGCTGCCCACTGATGATTTTGGAGAGCGTGACTGTCCTTGATGTTTGGACTTCTACTTTCTTCGTCTCTGATTTGCTCGTTTCCGCTCTTTTAGCTTGCTCTGAACCTTTTCATCACAAGCAGAAGGTTCAGATTGTTCAGTTTGCGCACTTGGATCCTTGTTCATGGCAACTCTCTCTTCATCAGCTTGATAAAGTCAGAGAGTCTTGGTTTATCAGATGAAAGACCAGACACTCCAGCTGAATCATTAGAAGAGTCAACAGCACCAGATGGTTCCCGTGTGTCTGACGTATAATCACTGGGTTTTCCGTACACCATATCCTGTGATTTCTCAATATCTTCGTCGGTTTCAGGCATTGTTGTGTAGTTGTGATTATATGATAGGGCAATCTGATTGAATCCCAAACCCTTCCCTTTGTTCTCCTTATATGCCAGCTGCACATTGCACACGTTTTGAACGAGTTTGCTGGATGTATCAAACTTCTTTATATTAACTTCATTTTGTTGATATTTTCCAGTAAGAAGTCCCAGCTCAACTCTTACCAAATTGCATTCCATGGTTTTTACTGTAATCTGGTCTTGTAATCATGGACCCAAAATTTCTGTTGATTTACGTCCAGATGGAGCTGAGCTATGTCTTTCTTTTGTGCTTCAACCTTTTCTTTGAGTAACTTGTTACTTTCTCGAAGGTCGATGCACTAAGCCATTGCATTTTTGTAATCATCAACCATTTTGGAATTAAGTGCCCTCAGTTGAGCAACCCTATTCCTGCAAGGTTCAGGGCACAAAAGGTAGTTGACAGTGTCAATGAGCGATCTTGGTATATATCTACTCATAATATTCGAGATATAATTTTATGATTGTATAAAAAACAAGCGTTTATCCTTATCTAAATATTTGTTTAAAAATATTTATTGAAAAAAATATTTATTCTTATCTGGTTTTCTTTTTAAAATTATTATTTATTCTTATGTAATTTTCTGTTTAAATTTATTATTATTATTTAATACAAGAGATAAATATAAAAATAAGGTGAAAAAACACCATAAAGTGACATGTCCAAAATTGATTTTCATTTATTAGTACATAATGATATTAAAATGTAAAAAAAGAAAAATGTTGTTTAAAAAAAATTATATTGTTTAAAGCTTGGATTTCATAAATGTCAATACGAGGGTTTTTTTTAAAAGTGATACACATCTATGTTGTCGTTAGGGGCGGACATACTTTATGTCAATTGGTACCCTCTGTAGCCCCTTTACTCGCCGACGATAGTATAATTATTTTTGCGTTTTTCGGATTTCGTTGCCCCTTAAGAATTATTATGTTATCCATTTTCAAAGCCCAAATAATTTTTGTATTACCCAACTAAATACCAATACTTATAAGCCCATCCATTATAGCCCAAGTCACAACCCCAACCCAACATTTGAACAAAAAATAAAAGAAAGCATCGAGCAACAGACGAGCAGCACCAGTTCACCAGTTCCAACCCTAGTCACTTCCTCAGAAGAACGAGCAGGAGCAGTCAAGCAGAGCCTAAGCAGCACCAGTTCACCATCGAGTCACCGACCTCTCCTTCCCTCCGTGGCTCCGCCCTTTGACGCCGCAGCCTGGCCCACTCCAGTCCATACTCTAGTGTCAAGTAAGTGTTTTCCAATTTGGCATTTTCTAGTCTAACTGTTTTTTCATATTGTTTATGCTTTATTCCTTATGAAAAATGAATAATTTATGATTGTTTAATTGCAAATTACAATGTTTTAATCTAGTATTCTAGTTACAGTTATGTGCAATTGTTATAGCCTTTTAGGTTTTATGTGAAATTGATTTAGGGCTTATTGTTTAATTTATTTGTCTTATAAAATTAGGGAATTTGGAAGTTGAAAGATAAAAAAACAAACTCTCATTACTAGTCTTTTTAAACGAAAATTCCAAGAAAATGATGATTTGGGTCCAACTCCTAGTTCAAATATTGTTGATGATAAGCAAGAAAATAAAGATATGGTCCAAGTTCAAATAATGACATTGATATGCAAGAAATGAAGATATCAGTCCAACTCCAAGTCCAATTATTACTTCGGCTTCAACACGAAACAAAATCGAATTGAATGATCTTCCTTCGGATCCCTCCGATAGACCACCTATTACTAGTTATCATCCAAATCAAATAGACGACATAAGAAGATCGTATCTTGTTAAAAAAGGCTTTTCAACCACGAGGTCATGACTTTAAATGGACAAATTATTCTAGTGGTCGGAGACGTTTTAATGTTAAATGGTTTGATAAATATCATTGGTTGGAGTACAGCACTAAACAAGAAAAAGCATATTGTTTATGTTGTTACTTGTTTAATGAAAGTGTTGGTAATAAAGGTGGAAGAGAGACTTTTGTAAGTGGAGGCTTTTGTAATTGGAGTAAACCGGGTGTCTTAAAAGAACATGTTGGGTTAGTTAATAGTATACATAATAAGACGACGCAAAAATGTGAAAATCTCTTGAACCAAAAGCGATCCTATGATGCGAATGAAAAAAGGCTTAACAAGGAAAGAAGGATTGGAAATCGGTATCGATTAATGGGTTCTGTTCGTAATGCTAGATTTTGTTTAGAAAATAGTTTACCGTTTCGTGGTCATGACGAATCCGAAAGTCTCTTTATAAAGGTGTATTTCTTTCGGTTTTAAAGTTGATTAGTGTGAACAACCTAGATATTGGTAAGTACACTTTAGGGAAGACCAAAAAGAATAATAAGTTGACGGCTCCATCGATTCAAAAAGAGATTGTCGATTACTATGCGAAAGAAGTAACCAAAATGCTTTGTGAAGAAATTATGATGGGTTAAACCAATCATAGCGATGCGTCTAAGAAGTAACTAAAATGCTTTGTGAAGAAATTATATATCCTAGATTTGACATTTGAAAGAATTGTGGGACTATAGCGATGCGTCTAAAACCATTATAGCGATGCGTCTAAAAAGACTTATAACTTAACTGAAACATATGCCCCGAACCTAGAATAATTATTTAGTTATAGTAAAAATAATAAAAACAACATTACAATTATTAAGTATATATTATATGAGAATCTTTGATTTCTAATTTATCATAATTTCAATCACGGAACTCCAAAGTGTATATATCTACTTGTAATATTCGAGATATAATTTTATGATTATATAAAAAACAAACGTTTATCCTTATCTAAATTTTGTTTAAAATTATTTATTGAAAAAAATATTTATTCTTATCTAGTTTTCTGTTTAAAGTTATTATTTATTCTTATCTAATTTTCTGTTTAAAATTACTATTATTATTTAATACAAGAGATAAATATGAAAATAAGGTGAGAAAACACTAGAAAGTGACACGTGTCTAAAAATGATTTTCATTTATTAGTATAAGAAAATTTAAATCCTTGTGAGTATAAAAATGTAAAAAAAAATGTTTTTTTAAAGAAAAAAAATTATATTGCTTAAAGCTTGGATTTCATAAACGTTTTCTTGAAAGGGGATACACATCTAATTATGTTGTAGTTAGGGGAGGACCTAACTTGGAAGAGTCCGGTGCACATGAACCCGGTTTTGAATTATTAACAAAGAACCCCCCATATAGAAAATACAGGGTGAACCCTCCCACTTGATTTTTCGCCATGGAAGAAGAAAACG
This sequence comes from Scalesia atractyloides, assembly GCA_947069175.1. Taxonomy (NCBI): domain Eukaryota; kingdom Viridiplantae; phylum Streptophyta; class Magnoliopsida; order Asterales; family Asteraceae; genus Scalesia; species Scalesia atractyloides. The sequence continues at coordinate 60,454,474 of CAMTDV010000007.1, read as the reverse complement.
AAGCTCAAATTTCTAATCGATCAACTACAACCGAAGATAAAACTTTGATCTTTCTTGATTCTCTGGATGATTATCTCATCTTGATTCAAACATTATCTTCCACTCTTCGCCAGGTACTCTTCCATTTCTTGAACCGATTCAAGCTTCCCAAATATTGTCTGCTTTTCTTTATTTCTTTCCAGTTTATCATATGATATACTCTGCTTGATTTTGTTAATTAAAGCTGAATTTGTACATGTAATTCATTGTCCCCATTCATAGAAGAATCCTTTCCTATTTGTAATTTTGAACAGTTGTAGGTTATGCTAGCAGATAGAATTAGGGTTTAATTAGATTTATCTGTAAAGAAAGAAGATGGGTAATTCCAATTAAAACATAGCTGATCTCTCATTAGGGTTCGTGTGTTTAAGTACACGTTTACAGTAATTCTCCATGGTTGATTGCTATTACAATTAAAGATTTTTGATGTTATTCTTCATGTCTTTCTACTAGGGGTGAGCAAAATAACCACCATAACCGATTACCGAACCATAACCAACATAATCGAAACTGAATCGATTTTAATGATGGTTATGGTTATGAAGTTTTGCTTAACCGACCAATCGGTTATGGTTACAGTTATGCATCTTTGGTTAACCGATATAACCAAAAACGGTTAATATAATGGATTTATGTTTTACCATAACCATGTAGAGGTTTTTTCTACCGTCCCACATCGAAGGCTTAAGTATTTTTTTGGTTGAAAATTGCTTTATTAAAAGGGATCCCCCATCGATAGTTTGATAAAAACTGTAGTCTTCGTTGTCTTATAAAACCAAGCTAAATCCAACATAGTGGTTTCATTTTTATTTTGTTGGCTAATTGGTTTTTGAACTTTAGCTCAAAGTTAGGTTTAGTTGAAGTTTTGGGTTAATAACCGATATTAACCAAAACCGAACCATAACCGGCTTCATAACCGTTTAACCATAACCGAAGTTTGGTTACGGTTATGGTTAAGAGAATCCCATAAGTTAATGCTACAAACCAACCCATGCACACCCCTACTTTGTACTACTGAGAAGGATTTTGTTACAAGTGGCATCTGTGGTTATATATGTGCGCTTGAATCACGAGTATTTGCCTCTTCTATATGACAATTTTCATGTCTCTGTTTGTACAAAGTGGATGGATGCTTGTGTTTTAATGATATGATGTTCAGGGATGGCTCGAGTTGGCAAGTGCACGGCATTCAATGGGTGCTTCACGCGTAAACACTGCTTTGCTTAGCCTAAAACACCGGTGTGCTGCCACAAAAGTGGAGCTAGATTATCATGACAATGGTACTTTCTTCAAAAGCTGAATATAAATAGTTAATTTCTGAAGTATGATTACAAAATTCTAATATCTTAATAAGGCTATAGTGAAAAATTGATTGAGGAGGTTTTATGCATTAAAAGTACACTTTAGACAGCTTCCGGCCCATTTGATGGTCAACCGTTTTAGTTAGCAATTCTTTATTCATCCATTTGCCCTGTTAGAGATATAACATAACTCGCAGACTCACTCCTAATAATAACAAAAAAAGTTATGGTCCATCTTTGCCACCGAAGAGTCATTAGAGCAGATCGTCAAATTTGCGAGAACTAAGCTATATTAATGGTAAAATATTATATTTTTACCTTATAATAAGATGAAGTGATATGTAAACATGAAGTAGTCTCTTCGGTCCAAATTGAGTAAAATGCCAATTTTGTCCCTCAGGTTTGGCTAGTTTTGCGACTTTCGTCCAAAGGTTGGTTTTTCCGCATCTGGATCCAAAAGGTTTGAAATCTTGCAATTTTTATTTGGCCTGTTAACTCCATGCTTTTGTCTCTGTTAAGTCAGGGGTATTTGTGTCTTTTTTGTTAACTTAAAGGGTTTTGAATACTTGTACATTATGCTAAATGCTTGTACGTAAAGTGAAAAAGTCCGAATTGCCCTTTAAGTTAACAAAAAAGACGTATATACCCCTGACTTAACGTAGAAAAATGGATGGAGTTAGCGAGTCGGATGAAAATGGCAAGAATCAAAACTTTTGGATCCAGATGCGGAAAAACAAACCTTTGGACAAAGTCGCAAAACTGGCCAAACCTCAGGAACAAAAATGACATTTTACTCGTCCAAACTAGTCTCAGCATCTAACATAACCAAAATATTTAGTCGAATGTAGAAAATGGCTTTTATAATAGAGGGAAATTTTGTCAACTAATTTTGTTATAGTTAACACAAAAAAATTAGTAACTATCGAAATCTATGCCCATAAGGCAAGCTGCAATGAGGACATCCCAGAATAGAAATAGCTGGTACTTTTGTAGGTCAATGTTAACATCCACCTTTGGAAAATGTCATCTGTAATTTTCTGCAGGGATAGAATATTATTGATTAATTTTCCATCCATTTTTAGCTGGCTCTACAACAAAGTCGCCGCGGTTCAGTTTATGTAAACGGACATCTACTGATGATAAAAACTCATTGTTGGAGAAGGAAAAAGTTGAGGAAGACAAGCAGTTAAAAGAAAATGTAAGCAGTCGGGAATCTGGTAAACATTTCTCTCTGTAGTATTTTTTACTGTCCAATGATATCGTCTTTTTATGCTAACGGGTATTTTCTTAAGGATAACAACTTAAAAGAAAACTTATCATGGTTTTCTGTTTATGCTAAGAAAATCAAGAGAGTACACTGGAAAGCAGCAAAGGGTCTGAAACTACGGCATCACCGCGTAAAACAGAGAACCTTGTGAGTCGAAAAATTTTGTTTCCAACTTCTTTTATTTGAGATATCCCATGAAAACTGCAACAATAGCTTTCTATACAAGTTTTTCTTGTAGTAAATTACTTGCATGCCCTTTTTTGTTGTTCCAAAGTGCGGATTACTTGAGGGGTATTTAAGACATTTGGTTAGCAGTCAATCGTTTCTCCTAAACTATGTCGATAGTCAAGTATTGCATTCTTCATGTGAAAATAGTGAACCAAAATTATGGATTATGATATCTTTGTGCACTTGTATTTTTTTCATTTTAATGTTATATTTTTTATGTATGCAATTCCAGAAAGAACGAGCAAAGGTACTCTCAATGTTCGGGACATTGGTTTCTCCAAAGCTTCGTGCTTCTCAACTTTCATTCGAGACAGGTGAAATGTCCACTGCTAAAATCCAAGGACAATGATCTTTGTTCTTGACTTTTTGTTCTTCATATGTTTTGCGTCGTTTTTTAATGAACATAAACTATTGTTTACTTTTCCACGCAGCACTAGAAACACTAGTGAACATAGCAAATGTGCGTTCAACGATTCTTGAAGCTCATGCTGCGTTAGTTAAGGATACGAAGAACATCAAGGAGTGACAAAGTGTTGAGGTTTTTTTCTATGTCGAAATTCAGGAATAAAATAGTTGGATCCAACACATTCATGTGCAAAGAACAAAATAGATTCACCAAGCTTAGACTTCATAATTTTTTTTTTCATTTTTAAGTTTGTGTGTCATCTTTGCAAGAATTGTTTGAAATATGAAATTCTAGTTTATTTGTTTGACAGTTATGAAATTCTCAGCACACCTTTTGTCATGGTAAGATTTAAGAAAGTATTGAAAATTATGCGTAATAAAGATTTAAGAGTACTAAGATTTGTGCAACTCTTTCTTAACTGCAGTTTCAAACTTAGATGAAATGCTATCATTTAACATTTTTCGTTTGTTTTTTGTATTTTTTGTAGATGTATTCTATTCATTAACTACATTGATTTTAACAAATATTCAATAGAAACTAACAATTATAAATATTAAAAGGTCAGTTAACCCGACAAAATTATACTGTCAAACTGCTAAAACCAACCGATAGTGCCTACCAACCCAACCCGGCATGTTTGGTTTGTCAATAATCAAAATCATACTTAGCAATTCAGCCTAGGATTCTCGTCAAAAACTGACTAATCCGGATCGTGAACTCTAAACACGGTGGATACATCTTCGTCTGTAACACCCCACTCGTAGGTAGATTATGCACAATTGATTTACTTACAAAGAAAGCAACACATAACTTTATTGAAATCTTTGAACGTTCTAATTAGATTTTTCTATTATTTACAATTATACACGCTAAGGAATATCTTCATATATGGCTTTAGCACCACGATGCAACTATTACTTGTAATAAGTATACTTAAAACGACATCAGCTATATGCTAGTGAGCTCAAATTATACAATATATGAAAACATATCACAATTTACATTATATGCATACATAATATGGGCATGTGACCCTTAGCGTTAGGTTGGGTTTCATTGACTTTATAGGTCATGTTTGACTTGTCACACAACCACCATATAACTGACATACTATCCCTCCTCCTCCCCCCCCCCCCCCCCCCCCGTGATGCCACCACAACCATCGCATACGTATGAGCATGTGTCGCTGGGAATAGTCTAATACTGACTGAACAACGTCGAATCGGAATTGATATTCATTTTTATTTTTTCGATCGATGTAAACATATTTCCATATTTTTTTGTCATATCATGACTTTTTTTTGTTTCTCTTTCGGTAAGTGTCGGTTTCTTAATGAACCGAACCAATGTCAAACGAATTCCTGCAATTAACGTTATTTTTACTATTGCGTCTACGTTTCCATTAAAAATTGGGTCGCCCCGCCGCAGAGCGCAGTTGTAACCTACTAGTTATACCATAATAGTAGTCTAACTCATATTATTATTGTTATTATTGTTGACCAATAAGCTACAGTAACTTTTACTTTTTTTGAATCTTACTTTTCTCAAATCTTTAACATTTACATCCCCTTCAACTTTTTAAAAACTATGTAAAATGTCATTTGACCCCCTCAAGTTTACATGCTTATTTTTATGTATCTGTGGATATAAATTTAAATTGGTTTACGTTTCGACATAATATTTTTTAAAGTACATAAAACTTTACGTTTCATGAGTCATGTCATATATAATACGTATTGGTACCTATTTTTATAGAGTTGGTCTACGTTTTGACATTTATGTAGTGTCGATATAAATTTAAGTTTGTTTACATTTCGACGTAAAACCTCGAGTTTTACGTGCTTAAGTTATGTACGTGTTGGTACAAAATCAAGTTGTTTACATTTTGACATTTTTTTTCAAAAATAAGTCATGGCAAATATAATACCATTTTTGTGTTTATTTTTATGGACGTTTCCAGTTGATCTACTTTTGATCGATAAGCAATTTGAAAATATAAGTACACTCAGATCACGTTAAGAAACGACTCCGCACCGCGGGGCATCAATTCTAGTTATAACAATAACTGATTAATTCGACCTAAAGCAGTCTGATCAGTGCATATCAAATCAATGATGAGTCCAGTTCCAATTGTCAGTGTGAGTTTCTAGTTTGTAAAACTATGATTTATAATTAATATTAAACTGAATAAGACCAGGGGATGATGTGGTATACCGTCTCTTACCAACTCAACAAGTTTGGCGTTCTATACCGTCCCTCCCCATTCAATTAAACCGTTTGACAATGGCCCAGTAACAAGCGCTAAATGACTCTATTTGGTGGACCCCATTCAATAAAACCATTTGACAACGGTAATACTAAAAAAAAACTTTTATTTTTAAATATTCACACTATATATATCCTACCATTTTTACTCAAATCATACCATTTCTACCATCTGTTCTTCATAATTTTTATACATTATATGAAATTCTCACAAACATTTCTCAACAATCAAAACACAAAGAACCCCAACAAATGCCCAAACAACAAATGCCAAAGCAAAACATCACATCTCATTCCAGTTTGGGCATGTAACATGAACATATAATATATAAAAGTCACAAACTCCTTTTCTTATTATATATATAGACTGAGAAAATAAGTCACAAACTCCTTTTTTTACACACCCTCTTACTCCTAATGATTATGAGAAAATAAGTCTCAAACTCCTTTTTTTACACACCCTCTTACTCCTAATGATTATACATTTTCCATACTAGTCACAACTCACAAACACGCAAAATGAAGATAAAACCGAAGCTTGTTAATTACCATCTGCACCTATTTTAGTTCCTTCATTTCCGCCATACAACCGGAAGAGGCCAAATGACGATATGCCCGTGACAATGACCATCATCAACCATGCAACCGCGGAACACGCTACCCCTTCTCCACTTCGGTTACAGAATTTCCCATACATATCGCAGACCTTCATCCATTGAAGCTCCGGTTCTGCGAATTTAGCAAATATGGCCGATTGTAGAGCAGCCCCGAGTGCAGCTAACATCACGTAAGCCATAAGCTGAAATATCCGGGATCACAAAATCATCCATTTTTATTAAAACAATTATACCGTTTTGTTTTGTATTTATTTCCCCAAATATATGGCATAGGATTAGACTTTTTCTTTTCTTAAAAGATTAAAATATAAAGCCTTATTAAGATACAGTTTTAAGTTTTCAAATATTAAAAAAATAGAATTATAATTTTAAGTTTTTAAATGTTTTTAAATGATATGTTTGATATAAAAATGGTTTTAGGTTTTATAAGTATCAATAAAGATTAAAAATTAAGTATCAATTTTACTTTTCTTTAAAGTTCATTTGTTTTCTTTATGTCACACGATTATGGGAATTTTGCGTTGACTTGGTGCAATGGTATGACAATATAGATATGCATCTACGTGTTATTGAATTTTTTTTTGGTAAAAAATGTCAATTTGTTAATATATATTCTTGATCAAAATGGCTGCTTTCATAATCTTTCCTTCTATTTATTAGGGTTATTAAACATTAATCATTAAATTTACCTCTTGGTTGTTCAAGTTCAACATATTTAACTGAATCTATGTCACAATAAAATTTAAAAGATTTTTACATCTAGGATAAGCATTCATGCATTTATTTTAAAAAATGGTCATTCTCCTTCCTTTTTTTACCTATAGGGTAAAATTCATGTTTTAATTATAAGAACTGTGTTTTCCTCTCTAAAATATTCATTCCTTTTCTTAAAAAAAAGCTTTCATGTTTTCTTGACTTCTTAGAGGTGCGACTCATGTTTTTTCGACGTCTTAGAGGTGCGACTCATGTTTTTTCTTAAAAAATATTTACTCGGTACATTCCGAAGACCAGATAAAGGGTTGTTGGGCCCCGCTTGGATCCGTCATCATTGCACTGCCTTATAATAATGTTAAAACAATTACCATCTCAACCACCGGTCGACTATATGTCAGATCACCAGCATGAATTAAGTACCAACATAAATGAGTAGAATTAATACACAATGGAGGTAGATACATCAAGTCTATCAATGTGTTCTAATGTCTCACATGAAAACATTCAATTCTCAACAGAGGTTGGTGAGGAGGAAGGAAGGGTGGGTGGGCATGTGAATTAAATACTTCATGCATGGGACAACTCATAAAACACAAGATACAACATGCAACTAGAGATGCACATGCATGGAAATAAAACTAATTAGATACCTTATCACCGGCTAATCGCCTATTGGTCTAGAGACATTAGGTGTTTATTTCCTCCAAAGCGAAACGGATTAAAGTCCCAAGGGGGCAAGAACTAGATATTAAGAGGTGTATTGTGTTTGCCGTTAAAAAAATACCTGATCACCGGAAAGAATTAGCCAAGCCAAGGGCTTGCTCAAGACCACACTTCCCGTAACCACACTCAACCCACATCTCAACACTTGCACCAGTGAGTAAGCTGCCGCCATCGCGTTCACCACCACCAAAAACCTACAACAAATCAAAAGGTTAACATTAAATCTTAGAACTGCAAAATTGTCTGGTGATGCAACAAGAACTTTTTAGTCAGGCAGACTTCTTTTCTCTACCCGTTACATCTAGAGGACCCAACTAGTGTTTTTATTAAAAAACATATTTTATACATACAAATTCAATAAATTCCGGTGATTCGAGTTAGCAAACCCTCTTAACCCTGATTTCACCTCTTATGTTAATAAAAGGGAAATTAAACAAGAAAAAAAAAAAAAAAAGACTTACACAAGGGCTTTCATGTCTGTAAATTTGGCTTTTTTCTGGATGGTAAAGATTTCTTGGACTTGTGAATTAGTAGCAACAAGAAGAGCCGAAACAAAGAGCTAGAACACAAACAACAGACCTTAAAATCAACTCAGCAAGCCTCACTTTCCGACCAACATCCTTCAAATCGGTACCATGATAAACTGGAACATTCCCTGGACTAACACCAACACCCAAGTAATTCATTTTGGTGACCACTAGTACGTTGGTTATACAATATATCTGCTTATGTCACAACAAGTTTGGAGATGGTGGAGAAGAAGATGACAAGTGTCAAGAAAAAAAGTAGAAATTCTCAAGGACATATGAGATCGAGTGAGCAAAATGTAGTACACCCGAGGTCCCATCTATAAATACTCAACCAACCACTTGCATTTAACATATTCCATATATGGTTGTTTATATTTCTTTTCTGTTACGTCTCCTTTTCATATTATAACATTTTATTATATAAGATGCTATGCAACGTAAGGGTGTATAATTTAATGTATAACCAATTTTAAATTCAAATTTACAAGTTTCACATGTGTAGTTGTGTGTAACGCTTGACGAATATAGTGACCTAGTGTAAAGAGAGAAATAGACGCTTAAGTAAGACTATCTTTATTGCATCGCCCTTGGGGCATGCCCGTAGTTGACGTAGAAGAGGGAGAAGGGCGGATCTGATACGGCAGGGAGAGAGGATTGAATTTTTTTTGTACACATGTAGGAAAGGTTGATAAATGTGTGAGGAAGGAGAGAGGAAGAGTTGCCTGTGGTGGGCCCAGTGTGGAGAATAGAGCCCCGCCAGCCCTACAACTTGTTTCATGGATAGAGAATGACTAGTTATTATACATCACCATAAAACTATGTAGTGTGCCTCCACAGTTTAGTTGAAGTTATTTTGTATTTACACCCCAATGCATGTTTTTATGTTTATCTTGTCAATTACCATCTTATCTTAATATCATGTACAAAAACATTCTTAAGTACACGGTGTTACTTCTAAGGATGACAATGGATTAGGTATAAGTTAAGTATGGTCAATCTCATACCAATACATGGTTGTAAAATTTTATCACATATCTAGCCTATTACCCGTGGACTATTTATCGGATATTTACTCGTCGGGTATTGGGCATACCACAGGTATCGGGTGTATCCGTTGAGATTTTCTTGTATCTTTTTTTTTACTTTCCTTTATAATTTTATGTTTTAAAAATCTATATAATGTATTAAATTATAAAAATAAGATACATATCATTATCATTATCACCATAATAATATTTAATATATTTAAAAATGTAAATACATTATAATATTAATCTCTAAATATAATTTTATATTTCATAGCATGTAAATATGAATACTGTTATCAAACTATATATATTTCAAATCAAAAGTTTATTTTTCAAATATTAAAGTTACAAGAATGAAACAGTTATTAAACAATAGTTAAAGGAAAATACATATAAAACTTAAAAAGTTTTCGGGTAAACGGGTATATAGTTTCGGGCAATCAGGTCGTATATCATCTAATCCCATATCCTTCCCATACCCGCAAAATAATTGTTTTCAATACTACATGGCCCAATACCCGTCAGTATTGAGTATACCCACCCCAAATGCTTCAGGTTTCGGGTGTAGCCGTCGGGCTTGGATACTTTTACCATCCCTAGTTACTTATGTGAATAGAGAATTTCAACATGTAATTCTATATACTTACAAACATAAGTTGGATGGCAAGTGGCAGGCTGCTGCATGGTAGCTAGCCATTGGTCAACTCTTTTCCATTTAGTAACTTTTTATTTATTTTAGTTTTACCCTAACATTTAGTATTTGCATTTAGCACGATTCAACTTTCAAAAAAACTTTATGATCATTTTTTATGTGCTTATATTTATGTATGTGCCATTATAAATTCAAGTTGATTAAACAACACACACACACACAATATATATATATATATATATTAGTTCACTCTTAAGAATTTATTCACAAATGATTCTAAGCCTATATATATATATATATATATATATATATAGGCTTAGAATCATTTGTGAATAAATTCTTAAGAGTGAACTAATCTTGGTCTTTGATCATATTTTAGATTAAAAGGGTAAGATTGATATTAGTCAAGTACTTTTAATTAAAATACCTTAATTTTCTCATCTCTTAACTCTCTCTCTCTCAATTTTAATTATTTCTCTATTATTTTAATTATAAGAGATTAAAGGGCTAATGTTTATTTTTAAATAAACTCTTATTTTCTTTTTAAAATTAAATATTAAACCTAATTAAATTATGTTTTTTTACATATGTGTATACATGTCAGTATATACTAGACTTATACCTTGTGTATAATTACATCATGTTCCCACAGGTCGATATAAACAAGATTTATACATATGTGTATTATTCAAGTACATATGTGTATAAACTAAGAATTGTGTATCTAGTATAAATTGATAGTTATCGAGACTGTACACATGTGTATAAACTAACATCTGTGTATCTTGTATAAATTATTCCTCTCGAAACTATACACATGTGTATACACTAACAACTGTGTATCTTCTATATACGGAAACTAGCAAGATTTTAGGAATTTTAATTATATTGTTTAATAAATGCAATTTACAAAAGACGCAAATACCCTTCTGTCAATTAATTTAAAGGGAAGTTACAAGATTATAATTACAATCTTGCCATTGTTTAAAAATCTCTAGATGATATAATCCAATGGCTCAGATTAGTTCACACAGTTCACTCTCAACCTAGTTTCACTCTAGAACTCTACCCTATATATATAATATATATATAGTAAGTTTTTGTTTATTTTAGCCTTTACCCGTCAACATTTAGTATTGGCACTTACAAACCTTCGACTTTTTAAAAACTTTGTAATATTTTTTACATACTTATATTTATGTACATGCCCGTATAAATTCAATTTGATTACGTTTCTTTGAAATTGGGTAGGCTTAGATATAATATGTTTTTCCTTTTTTTTGTACGCTTTCAGTTGATCTACGTTTTGGCATAAAATTTTGTTTTACAAGTAGGTCAAATATAATATATTTTAACCAGACTTTATAAATTCGACTTTAGTTACATTTCGGCCTCACTGCAAACGTGAAATAGCATTTTTAACTAAAAAATAATTTTTTTTACTTTTTTATATACGTAAGTTGATAATATCATTGTCAATTAAACATAGCACAGCGGAAGTCTTGGAGTAAAATTACTATTACAAACCGAATGTTCAAAGATAAAATAAAATAATATACAGGCTCGTAATAGAAGATCCACAGACGAATCGTAAAATGTACAAGAAAGAATAGAAAATAGACTTTAGGCAGATCTAAGGATTTGCAAGATCTTCTTATTCACTACCGAGAAGCTACCGGCCTATTTCGTATTGTACCTGCAGTTTACCCTTGGACAATACGTCAGCTTACGCTGGTAAATACACCCAACTGACTCATTTTGAAAACATTAAAATGATTTTAAGTGCAAACGACACAAAATCTTTTATTAACTTGGGAAAGTTGACCTTGCAACCTTGTGTCAGATTCACATGTTTGTCCATACATACAGGGTCCGGGACAGAAACCGAGACATGATTAAATACACACCACTCAGGACTCACGAAGGAGTCATCCCCAACGTCTTGGGAATATTGCATATGAGCATCAAAAGGTGTATGCCTACACCCCGTGCTAAGGTCGTGGCCAATAACTAATGTATTGAGCCGCGGATATCCAGGACACGGTAATTTAACCCCCGATGTTTAAGTTATCAAACAAAACTGATTAAAACGAAATATGGGGTTTACTAGCCACAAACGGGCATTCGATTGACCCCATTTTGGACCAAGCGGTAATAATTTACCGTATCCTAAGCCCGTATAGGGAAAATAAGTCGAGAGTATTTACCTGAGCCGTCTTCTTCTTTTATTTTTAAATAACTCAGCCGTATACAAAAGTACCAAGTGCAGATAGAATTTACCGGCAAGACTCTAGTCTGGATTATGGCATAAGCTAGCCAATTAAATACTAACGGTCTTATAAACCGAATAGTGTACATGATCATTACGTATAACGCTTGATTAAACGATGATCGGATAGAATGCAGTTTAATCCCGACAAGTTCCCTTGACTTGTATAATATGGGTAAACTATAAACATTCTGGATTTTGAAACTTAAATGACAAGGTTAAACGCGTTTCGGTTAATTTTCGTAAAATGGTTACATATACTTAACCGTGCACATAATAGCAATATCCGGTAACCGGATAAGTCATGGACAAGTTCTATATGCCATTATATTTTAATTAAGTTAAAATATTAGTAGGATATCAATTTGTATGCCCATTAAGGTTTTAAAACAAAACTATGCCTCATAAGGGCATTTCGGTAATTATATACCGTATAAAAAAATTTGAACATATTTTAAGTTTATAATCATGAGTATTCTGGAAAAAATAATTTATTTATGATATAATATAAGTAGGATACCAATTATATGTGTATTTTACCTTTTATGACCAAACTATGCACCGAAAGAGCATTTTGGTCATTTTACACATAGTTATAAATTATTTGGATTCTGAGTTTATAACATGTACCTACTGTAAATATGTTTAAAATAAGTTTTAAAATCAGTAGGTATCAAGTCTTGGTCAATAATATTGTTTAAAACCATACTATGCGCCGAAACAGCGCTTATGTCGTAAAATGACGTCTTTATGCGATGTTTACGAAAACTAACATTTGGATCAGATTAAAATATTTAATATATGTTATTTAATATAAAATATCAGTAGGTAAATGATTTACCTTGAAAAGATTGATTAAAATCATTTTATGAGTCACAAGGACTAAAATCATCATTTATCGACATAGTTTAAGGACCTGTTTGAAAACTCAGTTTATAACTTGGTTTAACATCCCAAATAATCCTACTTATAATATTACATCAGTAGGAAACTCATATTCAAGTTCATTACCATTTAAAACCTTGTTTTAGAAAAAGGACATTTTGGTCAAAGATGGCATAATTATGGAACTTGCGCATAAACTTAGATTCTGATTATGATCATGTAATATAACCTCAGAGGGTTATGCATACATTATATTATGATATTAAGCAACTTTAGATCAGTAGGTAACTAGTCTAAATCGGGTCAGAATCGAAAGTCAAAGCAGAAGTCAAACTTCGCGACTTTCGGTTGCGAACCGACCAACTGAAATTGACGAGCCGAACATGTTCATACATGCTCTAATAATTATTACCAACTTGTTTAAGTTTCAAAACAGGTTTCAAAACATATATAAGATCAATTTATGATTTTTCCGAAAAATGGCCTGTTTGACTTTTAATAACATAATTTTGACCCGTCAATTGGTCTAGCAAACGTGATATTCAGGAGGTGCCCTTTATAGGGATTAACACCTACCTTATTACGATCACTTAGCCATGTTCATTTCGAACAATGGCTGGACCATAATGGTCTTAACCTAAAGTCAAAGCGTTTTCCGTAAAACGCTCGACTTTTGGCTATAAAAGCCTATAAAAACGAAAATGCACAAGGAAGAAACACTTACCAGTGATTCCTAGGGTGCAAAAGAACTATGTTGGATGCTCCTTTTTAGCTAGGAACTTCCAGAGGAGGGAGAAGAGTATTAATAAGAAAGATGCAAGTTGGAATGAAGCACTTGAATACCTATTTATAGTTGGAGAGTTCAAAGGAGGTGAAGCCAGGTGTTTAGGGGTGTAAGAAGAAGCTTACAAGTGTCCCAAAACATGGCCTAGCAGTTTGGAGAAGCCATGGTTTCAAATTAATGGTTTTGGAGTTTTGTGTAACATTTGTCAAAAACGGGTTTTCCAAACCCGCTTCGTTTGTAATCGAATATCAAGTTATAAATGTTTCGTTGCATATTTTTGTTTATTTTAATTTTAAACGTTGCATAATTAATAAAAAATTAGAATTTAAAAACTATAATTAATAAAAAGTGAAAATAAAATAAATAAAAAAGAAAACCGGCTGCCGGGATTCGAACCCGGGTCAGCCGGGTGAGTCTAACGACTTAACACGCACACTTATAACCACTCCGCCACTTGATGTTTTCTGTTAGTTCTAGGAATCAATTAAATCTTATGTTCAACCATGAATCAACCGGTTTACGCCAACTGTAACCGTAATCGGTTTCCAAACGTCCAAAAACGTTTGAGTGTTCGGGTTTTCTGACAATAACCGATACACCGACACCTTCAATCAATTTAGTCTTGAATGGACTTGAATTCATGTGGTGATCGGTTTTAATAACCGAAAATCTGCACTTCCTGAATTACTCCAACCATAGCCCCCTCTCGCACTCAAACTCATCCGCAGAACCTTCAATTTCACTTTCGCTCTACTTTCAGTTCGTCGGAAAAGCTTTTTGAACTCGCCGGACTTTCGCCGGAAAACCGTGTCTTCCATCAAATCAGTAAGTCTCTCAATTCTTTCATCGTCTATCAGTTGTTAACTTTTGCTAACTCAAACCCTTCAATCAGAATCAGTTTCAGACGACGATATCGGATAATTAACTCTCGCCGGAAAACTTCTTAAAGTTCCCAATTCTCGCTGTGAAACGGTATAGCCTTTTAAACCTTCTGGTAATTCTTGTTCAGTGCTTCAATTCCGCATCTAGCTAATCAAAATTGTTAACCTGTCCGCTCAGACGAAATCCGTAAAAACAGAGCCGACGACTTCGTCGAATTCTGAGATAGATCGTTTCTCCGGTATGTTTACTTCCGAAATCTTCTCTGCCATTTCATTTTAGTCATTTGAATGTTTGTCAATCGAATTAAACAAGAAACAGTAGAGTAATCGTAGTCTGTGATATTGTAACGAAGAAGATGAAGTTAGGTTGTTTATAAGTTTAATATAATTTGGATATTATCTCGGGTTAGACACACAGTCCAGCGGTGGACTGTGTGCGCACATATATCACACGCCGCGAGTTCGATCCTTGACACACACGTATGCTCTGTAATAAAGATGTTTTATTTTTCTAACTGAACCGGATTAACTCACGGAAGATGTTAAGTATAATAAAAATCGGTATATTAACCAGGTTAGACACACAGTCCAGCGGTGGACTGTGTGCAATACTAACCCACAGGTCCGGGTTCGAGACCTGTTGCACACTCCGGTTCAACGATTAAAACCCTTTTTGAAAATAAAAGAATTTTGAATAAACTAAAACAGTATATAAATATAATTAAAAACAGAATTATTTCGGGTTAGACACGTAGCTCAGTTGGTAGAGCTGCGTGCACGCGTACGGGAGGTCTCGGGTTCGAGCCTCACCCGGCGCACACTTACACTTTAGCGAACCGGTCAAACAGTCAACAGTCCCGGTCAACGGTCAATGGTCAACGCAAAAAGTCAACATTTTTTTATATTTTATTTATTTATTTAATTTAAAAATCAATTAAAAATACTTAAAATAATGTTTTTAAAGATAGAAAATAGCCTTAAACTCACAAAAATATATATAAAAATCTTATTAAAATTATTAATAAAATCCATTCATTTAGCATACTTCCGTTATTATTTAGATTAGTTAAGTCTCGTCGATCAATCCTCCAAACTCGTGCGCATTTCACCATCTTCAACCGAACGCACCCATTGTGAGTGAATCTCTACAAATTCCCCGTTTTAATCACGTTTTTGGGGTGTATCATGTGTCTTACCATTTATTATATTTAAATCATTGTGCATACATCATATCCATGAACAAATGTGTATTCAACTTGTATAAAATGTTTGTGTGATTATTGTTTAGATTTAATTTATCATTTTCAGTACATACATTATCATAGGCCGCCGCTCCCCATTACATTATGAGCGTTGAGCTGTTCCCCATTACATTATGAGCGTGAACCGGGCGTTGCCAACATACGATCGGCTCCGTTTGATTGAGCCTTGATCGCACAGACATTCATCATAGGCCGTTCGTTCCCCATTACATTATGAGCGTGAACGTGACGTTGCCAACATATACAGTTTCATTCATGTTATATATTCATGCAAGTTGATATGTTATTGTATGTTATTGTTTGTGGTTGTTATTGTTATTGTTTGATTATTTACATTTGCTCACATATGACTATTGCACAATTTTTCCATGATAAAGATAACAAGAAATCAATAATAAATGTTTATCTAACAAGGTTCACTTGCCAACTTATGTTGACTCAAAAACCCCCATTTTTACACATGATACAGGTGATCCAGCTGCAGCAAGAAACACATAGGATTGGCTTAAAAGAATAAACTGGTTTAGAGCTTGGATTGTTTAGTTGATTATTTTTCTTTGTATTTGTATGAACATGTTTGGATTATTGAGGATGTAATTTTGACTTAAATAAATATGAAACATATTAGTAAATATCATGAGCTTTGGTGATAACCCAATTATGCCCCGACTCTTATTCCGTTGCGGGTCGGGGTGTGACAGATTGGTATCAGAGCCATGACTATAGGGATATAGGTTAGGTTATTAGACCCTTAGAGCCTATACTATAGTTGATTAGAAATTTTTAAGATTTTTGTGTGTTACATGCAAAATTCATGATGTTTATATGTTTTATGTTTAATGTTACATTCAATGTTATGCAAGCATGTTCATAAGTACATATTATTATATAATGCCTATCATGAATCATATTCTCATAACATACCATATCCATGAGAGCACACACCACATCATTTTCATGGTTGTTTTTACAATGATTTTTGTATTTTCAAATCACATCAAAGTGAGTTCTCATGACGGGCATGTAGTAACTGGAAGGGTACAAGTACCGGTAGTCGGAACGTCCTGTCTAGGCTTGGCATTCGTATAAATCCAAAATAAAGGACCAGTTTGCCTACCTGGGGACTAACGATGAGAGTACGAAGTACCTATTAGGCCAAAGCATGCTATACCAAACGTCGTGTGAGCTAACCCCACTTTGAGTTGTCATTGTGTCTACACCTGGACACATTGCGACCATACATCTCGTAAACATATTTCATGGTTTTCATTCGGGTGATGCGAGTGTTAAACCGCCAATACTTATGTGAATCCTACCAAGCCAATAGTCATGGGGGCCCACATGACTATACAGGTGAAGGTATGGGGGACATTTGAGGCCCAACATGAGCAAACCCAAGACATCCTATGGATGTAGTTGCATTATTGATATTTATGTTATTTTCATTTTCTTTAAGACACATGACACCTAAAAAGACTCCATAAACTCACAATCTTCTTATGTATGTTCCTGTAGATGTCGGCTAGACAACAACGAGGGGGTAGAAAATCAGGAAGGTCACACGAACGCTTGGCCACTTAAATCGCAAAACAAATGGCCGCGGTACTTCCTGACATTGTGGTTCAAGTACAACAAGCTCTCGCCACAAATCCCACCAATTCTCCCCAGCAAGAAGACCAGAACATTGGCAACCCTCCTACCAACAAGTGCTCATATAAACATTTCAAGTCTTGCGATCCTCCGAAATTTGAAGGGACCGAAGGTGTCACTGCTCTCCTCCACTGGTTTGAGGAAATGGAAAACACCTTCCTCAACTGCGATTGTCCCGAGGATCGCAAGGTACACCGGGAGACTATTTGGGGTAGCTCTTACCTGGTGGAATACTGAAAAGGGTAAGAGGGGAATCGAAGATGCAATGGCCTTAACGTGGGAGGAGTTAAGGGAAATCATGACGAGACGATTCTGTCCTAGAAGTGAGATTAAAAAGTTAGAAGAAGAATTTCATTCATTGAAGCAAAAGGAGGGAGATCATACTTCCTACAATAAGAGGTTTTTAGAGTTGAACCAGATGGTCCCTAACTTGTTCACCCCAGTTTACCGCCTAGTTGAGCATTATATTCGAGGTCTTCCCTCGAAAATTCAAGATTCAGTTCTCAGCACTTCGCCAGCAACACTTGAAGCTGCTATGGAACTAGCTACTGAACTGACCGAGAATCGAATTCGCAACGGTAAATTTAAAGAGGAGAAAAAGAAAGCCCCCGTTGAGGGCCAAACTTCAAACCATTCCACCTCCTCCTCTAAGTTTGCTAACAAGAGAAAACGTAACACCAGAAACTTCGCTGTCACACAAACCAATTACCCTATCCCTGCTGCACCCATTACCCAAGTTGCCCCCTCACCTGCGCCATATAAAAGGCCATACTCTGGCCCATTACCAAAATGCAACCGTTGCCAATACCATCACTTTCCTGATCATCCCTGCCAACATTGCACCGGCTGTGGTCGCGCAGGTCATACTGTTCAAACCTGTCGCATACCTCAGCAACGAACCGCCACCAGCCTTCAACCCAAACCCACCATCAAATAATGGGTCAAGCCCAACAACCCCTACTACTACCACCTACCCAACATTTAGCCCAATCATACTATCAGCCCAACTATCCCATGGTGCAACCTATGCGGGCTTGCTACAATTGTGGAGACCCAAGCCACTTTAGAAACACTTGTCCACGTTTGGTGAACATTATACATGCTCAAGCCCAAGCAAATCCGGTGAATCAAGCTAACCAAGCTCCTCCACCTGCAAGAGGAAGAGCTTTCAACATCAACGCTAATCAGGCTAGAGCTGACAGCAATGTGGTTAACGGTACGTTTCTTATCAACGGTAGTTATGAATCCATGTTGTTTGATACTGGCGCGGATAAAAGTTTTGTGTCCTTAGAGTTTGAACCCATTCTAAACCAAATTCGTGATAAGCTCATGGAATCCATAACAGTAGAAGTTGCTGACGGGAAACCGGTCTCATTAAACTCTATTATACGCAATTGTACTCTCACCTTAAACGACCACGACTTTCCAGTTGACCTCATTCCTATGAAGTTGGGAAGCTTTGACATTATAATTGGTATGGACTGGCTCAGCCAACATCAGGCTGAAGTTGTATGTCGCGAAAATTTTATACGCATTCCTCTTTCAAACGGTCAGACTCTACGAATCTTTGGAGAAACCCCATCGAAAGGGCTCAGATTAATGTCCTGTCTTCAAGCCCAAAAATATCTTCGCAAGAATTATGTCGCATTTTTAACTCATGTCGTCAAAAAGGGAACCATGGAGAAGAAACTTGAAGACATCCCAGTAGTAAAAGATTTTCCGCAAGTTTTTCCTGACGACATTTCAGGACTTCCTCCCGTGAGAGAAGTCGAATTTCGTATCGATCTTATACCTGGTGCTACACCAGTTGCAAAGTCTCCTTATAGGTTAGCCCCCTCTGAAATGCAAGAGCTAGCCAGTCAATTGCAAGAGTTGACTGACAAAGGATTCATACGTCCTAGCTCCTCGCCTTGGGGTGCACCTGTCCTTTTTGTGAAGAAGAAAGATGGAACGTTTCGCATGTGCATCGACTACAGAGAACTCAACAAGTTAACGATCAAGAATCGCTATCCATTACCTCGCATTGATGATCTTCTTGACCAACTTCAAGGCGCCAGCGGTTTCAAAAATCGACCTTCGTTCTGGTTATCATCAACTCAGAGTACATGAAGAAGACGTCCCAAAGACCGCTTTCCGAACTCGTTATGGTCATTATGAATTCATGGTCATGCCATTTGGTTTAACCAACGCTCCAGCTGTCTTCATGGATTTAATGAACAGAGTCTGCAAACCCTATCTCGATCGTTTTGTTATAGTCTTTATCGACGACATCCTCATTTACTCAAAGTCAAAGTCTGATCATGAATGGCATCTTCGACTCATCCTTACACTCCTAGAGAATGAAAAGCTTTACGCCAAATTTTCCAAATGCGAATTCTGGTTAAAAGAGGTACAATTCCTTGGACATGTAGTCAATGACAAGGGAATACATGTCGACCCCTCAAAAATCAAAGCGGTACAAGAATGGCAAGCGCCACGTACACCAACTGAAGTAAGATCATTCCTTGGTTTGGCTGGTTATTATCATCGTTTCATTTCAAACTTCTCTCGCATTGCTGTACCACTCACGGCTTTAACTCATAAAGGAAAACCCTTCATATGGGGACCCAAACAAGAAGAAGCCTTCCAAACCCTTAAACAAAAACTTTGTGATGCACCAATTCTCACTCTTCCTGAAGGTTGTGATGACTTCGTGGTTTATTGCGACGCGTCAGGGCAAGGACTAGGCTGTGTTCTAATGCAAAGAGGGAAGGTGATAGCTTATGCTTCTAGACGACTCAAAACTCATGAGAAGAACTACACCACCCACGACCTAGAACTTGGAGCCGTTGTGTTCGCTCTTAAGATATGGAGACATTATCTCTACGGTACTAAGTGTGAAATATACACTGACCACAAGAGTCTTCAACATATCTTCAACCAAAAGGAGTTAAACATGAGGCAACGAAGATGGGTCGAACTTTTAAATGACTACGACTGTGAAATTCGGTATCACCCTGGCAAGGCAAATGTGGTGGCTGATGCACTCAGTCGAAAGGGTTATGTGAACTCCATTCGTCTTCTATGTTCGCAAATCATAACTGACATTAAAGATCAAATTCGAGAAGCCCAACATGTTTCAGTAACGGAAGACGACGTACGAAAGGAGATGTCCTGTGGAGCTGAACTTAAAATTGAAACTAAATCTGACGGTATTCTGTACTATCTAGATCGCATATGGATTCCTGACCACAACAACCTTCGTGAATTTCTTATGAATGAGGCTCACAAAACATGATACTCTATACACCCAGGAGCCGGTAAGATGTATCAAGACCTTCGATACACCTATTGGTGGCCTGGAATGAAAAAGGATATTGCTGTTTTTGTTTCCAAGTGCCTTACATGTTCCAAGGTGAAAGCTGAACACCAAAGACCCTCAGGACTTCTGGTCCAACCTGAAATACATGTATGGAAGTGGGAAAACATAACCATGGACTTCATTACCGGGTTACCTCGCACTTCTGGTGGGTATGACACTATATGGGTAATCATTGATCGTCTTACAAAATCAGCTCACTTTATTCCTATCCGCGAAGATTTCAAGAACGAGAAGCTAGCACGTATTTACATCAGCGAAATCGTAAGCCGACATGGTGTACCGTTAAGCATTATTTCAGATCGTGATGGTCGTTTCACTTCACGAACATGGCAAGCCGTACAAGCCGCTTTGTGTACACAATTAGATCTCAGTACCGCTTATCATCCACAAACTGATGGACAATCTGAACGCACCATTCAAACTCTTGAAGATATGCTTCGAGCATGTGTCATAGACTTCAAGGGTAATTGGGACGCTCATCTACCATTAGTTGAATTTTCGTACAACAACAGCTATCATTCAAGCATCGGCATGGCACCTTTTGAAGCGTTATATGGTCGTAAGTGCCGATCTCCAGTATGTTGGCACGAAATTGGAGAAGCTCAAATCACCGGTCCAGAATTGATTCAAGAAACCACAGATAAGATCCATCAAATTCGAAACAATCTTCTAGCGGCTCAAAGTCGTCAAAAGAGTTATGCAGATAAACGACGAAAGCCTTTGGAGTTTAACATTGGTGATCATGTACTTTTAAAAGTATCACCGTGGAAGGGAGTAGTTCGTTTTGGCCAAAAAGGCAAGCTAGCACCACGCTACGTAGGACCTTTCAAGATACTCGAAAGAGTAGGACCTGTAGCATATAAGCTTGATCTACCAGAAGAACTCAACAGAATTCACCCCACGTTCCACGTATCAAACTTGAAGAAGTGCCTCGCTGATGAGAACCTCCATATTCCTCTGGAAGATATTCAGATTGATGAATCTATGCATTTTATTGAAAGACCAGTAGAGATCATGGACTTCGGAGAAAAACGTCTACGACGAAGTCGCATTCCAATTGTTAGGGTACGCTGGGAGTCGAAACGGGGACCTGCGTTTACTTGGGAACGTGAAGACTCAATGCGCGAAAAATACCCGCATCTTTTTCCTACTACTACTACTTAAATTTCGGGACGAAATTCCTAAATGTAGGGGATACTATAACATTTGTCAAAAATGGGTTTTCCAAACCCGCTTCGTTTGTAATCGAATATCAAGTTATAAATGTTTCGTTGCATATTTTTGTTTATTTTAATTTTAAACGTTGCATAATTAATAAACAAATTAGAATTTAAAAACTATAATTAATAAAAAGTGAAAATAAAATAAATAAAAAAGAAAACCGGCTGCCGGGATTCGAACCCGGGTCAGCCGGGTGAGTCTAATGACTTAACACGCACACTTATAACCACTCCGCCACTTGATGTTTTCTGTTAGTTCTAGGAATCAATTAAATCTTATGTTCAACCATGAATCAACCGGTTTACGCCAACTGTAACCGTAATCGGTTTCCAAACGTCCAAAAACGTTTGAGTGTTCGCGGTTTTCTGACAATACCGATACACCGACACCTTCAATCAATTTAGTCTTGAATGGACTTGAATTCATGTGGTGATCGGTTTTAATAACCGAAAATCTGCACTTCCTGAATTACTCCAACCATAGCCCCCTCTCGCGACTCAAACTCATCCGCAGAACCTTCAATTTCACTTTCGCTCTACTTTCAGTTCGTCGGAAAAGCTTTTTGAACTCGCCGGACTTTCGCCGGAAAACCGTGTCTTCCATCAAATCAGTAAGTCTCTCAATTCTTTCATCGTCTATCAGTTGTTAAGCTTTGCTAACTCAAACCCTTCAATCAGAATCAGTTTCAGACGACGATATCGGATAATTAACTCTCGCCGGAAAACTCCTGAAAGTTCCCAATTCTCGCTGTGAAACGGTATAGCCTTTTAAACCTTCTGGTAATTCTTATTCAGTGCTTCAATTCCACATCTAGCTAATCAAAATTGTTAACCTGTCCGCTCAGACGGAATCCGTAAAAACAGAGCCGACGACTTCGCGGAATTCTGAGATAGATCGTTTCTCCGGTATGTTTACTTCCGAAATCTTCTCTGCCATTTCATTTTAGTCATTTGAATGTTTGTCAATCGAATTAAACAAGAAACAGTAGAGTAATCGTAGTCTGTGATATTGTAACGAAGAAGATGAAGTTAGGTTGTTTATAAGTTTAATATAATTTGGATATTATCTCGGGTTAGACACACAGTCCAGCGGTGGACTGTGTGCGCACATATATCACACGCCGCGAGTTCGATCCTTGACACACACGTATGCTCTGTAATAAAGATGTTTTATTTTTTTAACTGAACCGGATTAACTCACGGAAGATGTTAAGTATAATAAAAATCGGTATATTAACCAGGTTAGACACACAGTCCAGCGGTGGACTGTGTGCAATACTAACCCATAGGTCCCGGGTTCGAGACCTGTTGCACACTCCGGTTCAACGATTAAAACCCTTTTTGAAAATAAAAGAATTTTGAATAAACTAAAACAGTATATAAATATAATTAAAAACAGAATTATTTCGGGTTAGACACGTAGCTCAGTTGGTAGAGCTGCGTGCACGCGTACGGGAGGTCTCGGGTTCGAGCCTCACCCGGCGCACACTTACACTTTAGCGAACCGGTCAAACAGTCAACAGTCCCGGTCAACGGTTAATGGTCAACGCAAAAAGTCAACATTTTTTTATATTTTTATTTATTTATTTAATTTAAAAATCAATTAAAAATACTTAAAAATAATGTTTTTAAAGATAGAAAATAGCCTTAAACTCACAAAAATATATATAAAAATCTTATTAAAATTATTAATAAAATCCATTCATTTAGCATACTTCCCGTTATTATTTAGGTTAGTTAAGTCTCGTCGATCAATCCTTCAAACTGGTGCGCATTTCACCATCTTCAACCGAACGCACCCATTGTGAGTGAATCTCTACAAATTCCCCGTTTTAATCACGTTTTTGGGGTGTATCATGTGTCTTACCATTTATTATATTTAAATCATTGTGCATACATCATATCCATGAACAAATGTGTATTCAACTTGTATCAACTGTTTGTGTGATTATTGTTTAGATTTAATTTATCATTTTCAGTACATACATTATCATAGGCCGCCGCTCCCCATTACATTATGAGCGTTGAGCTGTTCCCCATTACATTATGAGCGTGAACCGGGCGTTGCCAACATACGATCGGCTCCGTTTGATTGAGCCTTGATCGCACAGACATTCATCATAGGCCGTCCGTTCCCCATTACATTATGAGCGTGAACGTGAAGTTGCCAACATATACAGTTTCATTCATGTTATATATTCATGCAAGTTGATATGTTATTGTATGTTATTGTTTGTGGTTGTTATTGTTATTGTTATTGTTTGATTATTTACATATGCTCACATATGACTATTGCACAATTTTTCCATGATAAAGATAACAAGAAATCAATAATAAATGTTTATCTAACAAGGTTCACTCGCCAACTTATGTTGACCCAAAAACCCCCATTTTTACACATGATACAGGTGATCCAGCTGCAGCAAGAAACACATAGGATTGGCTTAGAAGAATAAACTGGTTTAGAGCTTGGATTGTTTAGTTGATTATTTTTCTTTGTATTTGTATGAACATGTTTGGATTATTGAGGATGTAATTTTGACTTAAATAAATATGAAACATATTAGTAAATATCATGAGCTTTGGTGATAACCCAATTATGCCCCGACTCTTATTCCGCTGCGGGTCGGGGTGTGACATTTTGTTTGGAGGCCAAGCAAAACTTTCTACTGCAAGGCCTTTCGCGCGCCCGCGAGAGACCCAAGCCTGATCTCTCGATGCCCGCGACCGCCCTTTGGCCACTTTCAAAGTTTGACACTTTTAACCCCTTAACTTATTAAAGCTTATAAAAGCCTTCTAAATCACCTTTTTGGCACTTTTAGCCCTCTGTAGCCAATACTTGGCATACCCGGGATTATGCCCGGACATTGTCGAGCTCTCGGTTCGTTAAAAGGTCACTCAGAGGTAAATATTAACATGTTGACACTTTTAATCCCTCCAATATCCAACTTTCAAATATTATTGGATTTAATCACTCTCGTCCAACGAACAAGATATATGAGAGTTAGGACTTCGTAAGGATCACTCAGATGCTTATTATAAGCATGTTGATTCCGATGTCACTCAGAGGCTGGGCATGTTGACATATCAGTCATTCAGAGGCCAAGTTTCAAGCATGTTGACATATCAGTCACTCAGAGGCTAATGATTTAAGCATGTTGACACATCAGTTACTCAGAGGCTGTTATTTATGCATATTGACATTGGACCGTCACTCAGAGGCTCTATTTGAGCATGTTGACGCCCTTAGTCCTTATTGGTCTTTAATAGACTATTTTTAAAATACAACACGTGTCGCTATACTATTGGACACGATTTTACAGGGTGTTACAGTTCAGGTTGGTGTACGACGTAAATTTATTTGAAAATAAGTCGGACCATATATAATACGTTTCTGTGCTTATTTTTATGTATATGTTCAGTTATCTATGTTTTAATGTAATTTTTGTCTAGTAATGGTTCAGGTCTTTACTGTACAAATCCGAATTCTTTTACATTTAGACTCGCCACATCACGCGGAAAATAAATTACTAATTATTATGGAAGTTAAAGTGTGTATTTAATAAAGAACTGAACATAATATCTTTATCTCAAATGAGTATTTATCTAAGAGTATTTTATTCATGGTAAACTTATGATTATTTTTTTAACGACAACTTTCTTTTATTCTTTATTATCTGTGGGACTTTAGCACAAAATATTTCGTTTTAAGATGCATAAAGACTTTGTCTTTGTCAATGGATCATCACCCCATTGATTTTTCTTCTTCTTTTTATTTCTTTTAGAATGGCTAATAAGTTATGGCTATGATTAATAAAAATTTCACATTTTTCTATTTATCCAAATATATATTAAGAGAAGATGAATAGTGAATTTTTTCGTTCTTTAGTCTATTTTATCTTTTAGTGTAAACTTTCATTTGCAACCTATATAGTTTAATCATTGTGTTTTTTCTTTTACTTTAACAAATTACTTTTCTATCTCAAAATAGTTTTTTTTATCGAACACGTTAATACCGTTTTAGTGCATCAAAGGTCCTTTATTTTTTTCCGACTGATTTTCTATCGTTTTCTTTTTCGTTTACCGTTTTTTACCTTTTCTTATAATTTTGATGTTCAAAGCCAAGTTACGACGCAAATAGCATAACACATTTAGATATCACTTTATTTAATTTTACGAATTTATTTATCGCTTGTCATGGTGTACTGTACGTTCTGAATTCCAACCGCATCCCTACACAACACGCGGGTAACTATAACCCTAGTTTATCCCAAAAATAACTTATTATAAGTGAAAATTGTAATTCTAAATAAACTAATTAATTAATGTCCTCTGTTTACAAAATACTTCCAATAACCAAATCCTCTTAAAGATGTGGTTGTTTATAAAATTGATGTTCCACTCTTCCTTGTATTGTGATAACTATGGCTTCAAATGAATCAATTTTTAATAAACAGTACTTGAACCGTTTGATGTGAAGTTCATTTGTGTTCGTTCATTTATTTAACAAGTGAACACGAACAAGAAATTTCGTTCATTTAGTTAAATGAACAAAAAAGAACATAGTCCGCGTTCGTTCATTTATGTTCGTGAATATCCGGTAATATGTTTGTTTGCGTTTGATAGTTCATTTGTGTTTTTATTTTTATATTATTTAAATACTTTAAAATTCCGACAAATAAAATATTTAATAAGTGTAAGTGTATTCTATATTCTGCTCATGAATACTTGTTTGTGTTCGTTTCTTTCCCTTTTTGTTCATGAATGCCTGTTTGTTTTCATCAAAAGTCAATTGCCTAACATTAACAAAGAAACACAAACGAACGCGAACACTAACACGTTCATTTCCTTAATAAACAAACATGGAGACTAATTCTCATTGGTAAGCGTTCATGAACAGTTAATGAACACATATTTTCTTAACAAACAAACATGAACAAAAGGTCTTGTTCCTTTTCATTTAGTTCGTTTGCAGCCCTAACGATAATAATGATAAGAAAGGAAAAAGAAAAATAAAAGTTAAAAGTTATACACCTTGACTTAAATTAGTATTGTATGACAAAAACCAGTTGTTTTAATCTTAGGATCAACCTCTCATCTTCTAAGCAAAGAGTGCTTATGAAGCATGATGATCATGGCATACTTTGCTATTGATTAACCAAGCTCCAAGGAACATCCGCACTTTCTCTAAGGGACTAGCGCCTTCAAGGAAGAGAGAACAAGGCCAAGAAGGCACAAGTCTATCAGCTTTGGGGATGTAGTAAACCAAGGAACAAGAGAGCAAAGAAGGACATGCTTGAAATGAAGCAATAGGCTTCTATGTATTGGGAACAAGACCGAAACATATACAAATCGATGTAAAACACATTTCAATATCTTTTTTTTACGTCTTAGTGCTTTATCTTTTGTTTACATGGGTACCTTTGTTGTAGATATATTTGTTATTTTTTAATATAATGCTTCCCATTGGATCGCACGTTGAGAAAATAACTAGTTTATTTATTATGAAAAATGTATAAATATAAAATATTAAATGATTTTTCAATCTTATTATTTAGTTTTCATCCTCTCTTTCATCTCTTGATTACTTATAACAAGCTTTTTTTATGTATGTGTAAATCACATTACTTATAACAAGTTCTTTACATGTGCGTAAATCATAGAATTATAGTGAACCTACACATATGCATATGCTTATAATATAGTAATACACATAAATTTACACATATTAGTTCACAGAACAACATAATTACTTATTTAGTATCCCGTAAAGTGGTTCTGTTTATGATTCTATTTGACCCTTATGATTTGGTATTAACGTCGTATTGACTATTTTCCTTTGTCCTTACAGTTTTATGATAACAATTGGACAATACTGGCTAGAGATATTTTAAGAATATATTATATATGTCTGAGATCCCGAATCAGTATCCTAGATATTATTTTGGCTAATGATTGTGTGTATGCCGAGTCCTAACCCAAAGAATTGGAGAATATAGTTAAAAGAACGTGGAGAAGCCGCTGATCAAGTCCACAACAATCATAAAAGAAGACCGAGTTTACTCCAGAAATCCTGGACAATTAGTTAGATTTTTATTGTATTAAAGTGATGTGGTTTGGATATGAACACAATATTCACACTCTCGCAATACTTTTATAACTTAGCTCTCGATCCACTTCATCTTCTTGAACTTAATTTTACTAAATTAATAGCAAGAGCAAGCGGCAGACAACTTTTAATCGGCGCCTGAGGTTTTGTGCCGGAGATCATCACTGGTCAAGGACTTTCCTTGTAAAAATCTTGTGTGTCACATTGCATTATCTCGATCATCTACTGCATGATATCGATTGTTTTTATTGTTATCTTAGAAAGCACTCCACCTCACATTCTAATTTGATTACAAAGTTACTTCGATAATTTTTGAGCAAAACAAATAGTAATGCTAGAATTTTGAACTCTAAATCTTAAAGCTAAACCCTAAATGCCGGTTTAGCTTTAGGGGTTATAGGTTAGAATTAACGCTTAGCTTAGGGTTTGACGAGCCGGTTTCAACACCGTTAAAATGAGTTTAGTTGAAGTTCATTTGACCAGTTCCTCGTTTTTTATGGAGTTACTCAACGTATCCACCTCTATGGTTAGATACTTAGATTCATTAGAAAACCACTGAAAACTTAGAGAACCGAAAAAACAATACCATCCAATAAGAAAAATTGTTTATTTTTTCATATAATTATGAGGTTGGTAACTTGGTATTCACTAAGGTGTTGAAAAGTTTGAATAATGAAAGGGCTTATTCAAATTGATTGATAAGGGCCACATGGCTGATGTTTCTTTTTGGGTTTTCCGTGGATGACCCCTCCTGATTCTCGGCCCCCTTAAATTAAAATGAGTGGCCTTCATTTAAATATGCAAAAAAGAAATTAAAATAAATAAATTTAATTGAGATGGAGCTTTTCCAAGTTGGTTGTCTGGCTGAGATTTCTTTTCACGAATTTTATGAGGCGTTATTTGTCACGGGTTGTTGCCCACCACATATTGGATGTCAAACCTTGTTCTTGATGGATATTGATAAATAGAAGGTACTTAATATACTTATTTTGTATTCAATTAAATGTTAGAATGTTGTATTTCTAAGCACTGTATATATTTCTATAGAATTAGTAGAAAACATCTAAAACCATAAAATGTATTTCTGTGTAAAACATGGAAGATAATAAGTAGTGGGAGAGATCACGAAAGAAAAAATAGTTATATATTATATTCAAGCAATAAGTAGAACTGTTTTTTTACAGTTCTCGTATTTTTCAACTTAATTACCCTCTATTTTGTTTTAATAAGTACGATTTGTTGGTGCATACATGGTTACACACAATGCACTCATTGTTTTGTTGACAATAAGAAATATGAACATAAGGTACAAATTTAAAATACAGCTATTCATATGTTCATATCATGCAGTCTCCAACTGTTAATAATAACTTAATATGATGTCCAAACTATCAATAAACTGAATCAAAGGAAAGAAGACATACTTAACTGAAGCAATACGGTAGATGCTACGACATGATCGTACATCGACCGTCCAATGTGCATATAAAAATGTTTGCAAGACAAAGTTCAAATTGACCACTAAACAAGTCTTATAAATTCAAGGGCTTTATAACATAGAGTTCTGATAAAACATACAAAGGTTATAACAGAAAACTTGTCAAGGAAGATGAGCCAAACCCCTTAACCGAGCCGACTTATGCAACTAGACTGCAAGGACACCTCATCCTTTTAGAGGGCTAGGGCGAACTTAAAATTTGATGTCTTTTCATGAAATAACTGTTAGTTTATCAACCCTTTAGAAAACCAAATTCGACTAATGTTTCTACTCTTATTTTATGTAACATATTAGAAAGATAGATTTGTACTTTTGATTTCAAACTTACTAGTATAGTTAAACACAAACGCCAAACGGTTATCGTTAAGTGAGGGGATGACATAGTTAGACTCCTTAGGTCTGCATGTTCATAAATGTCGATCAGATGTTTTCTTGTTTTAACACAAGTCTATTCACTGAAATAAACACCAAACAAAGTTTCAATACTTTCATAAATTATCCAAGATTGTACCATCACATATTTGAAGCACAATGAAACCTAATCCCAACGCTGAACACATCTCTTAAATTCAGGAAAGAGGGAACAAGACCGCATATATAGTTTTGTCCAGCATTTAATCGAAGGGACACTGCACTACCTAGTTCGACATTTGTAAGTCCACTGGAGCGATGAACTAACACGAGATAACGGATCATTGATGTTCTAGTGAGCGGAAATCACTAAAACACCTAGCGTGGGTAAGAGAAACGAGATGAATAAGATGAACATGAGATTACTTAAACTTTCCAGGATTTATTAATCACTAATAGACCCAAACGCACTACAAAATCTCAATGGTTTTTGATGCAAAGGATTCAAGCTCTCTAGAACCCTAGGAAAACCATTAGGCACGTAAATCTAACTTTGAGCTATTTATAGGTTTGGGCCCTAATTACAAGTGAAAGCTCAAAACCTATTAATTACAATAGTTACATATAAAGTAAAATGACTAATCAAGCTAACTGTCAAAATACGTAACAACAACATTGGTGTTTAATCTGATCCGGAAGCTGGAGTTCGGCAGGGGCAGACGAAATTTCCAAAACTGCTTGAATAATACTTGCCCATAATACTTACCACTGCATTAGTTACGATAAGTATTTACCCATAAAGTTTGCTTTTTATTTATGTTTATAAAATGAACAATGAACCGTTTCATACAAGTATTTATGCATGTTATAATCATATGTAAAATGGTACAATGACCTATTGCAATTTAATGTTTTACCCATAACGCGTGTTTAGTGACTTATTATTCAACTCGAAAATACGTTTTATCGGATTACAACATTTTGATATTATCACCATTTTGATATTTTGATGTTTCGTTTGAACCTTTCTTATCGGATCAAATCACTTCCACATTTTGTTTAAATATTTATTACTGGATCAAAAATCAGTTTTGTTTAAATGATAACTCCCAAAAATTAAGACCCAAATTTGTAAAAATAGACAGAGTTGGTCAACGAAAAAATATCAGGCCCAAATACTTTTGTCCACAAAACCGAACACGTAGGTCCAGTAAGTGGTTAACCGAGCACAAAATTTTAACTGATTAACCAAAATTGAGCAGTTGTCAATTTGCTGTCACTTTGAGTTTGCAATATTGAGAATGATTTTATTGACCACAACAATTTCACAATATTAAATGTAAAGATAATAGAGCTAGGAAGATATATCATAACAAAAAACATTATAACATATTAGATTCGTGCAGCTGTTCACAACAAATCTACTTTACGTTCACTACTTGGTCTTTAAACACTAGTAATCCTTCACAAGCTTTCATGTTCATAGAGATCACCAACAATTATTCCTAAAAATACTTCATCACTAATCTAGGTGGTGATCACTAAGACACTAACTACAAATTACAAATAACTTTGGGTGAACGTTTAATATATTTCTCATATGTTCTTCTAATCTTCATATTTATTGATCAGTAAATTTTTATTTGAAGGTGTTAAGAATAACGGTTTTTCAAACCTTTGCCACTTTACCTTATTGCCTCTTGTGTGTTTTGTTTTCATAAATGAAGATTTTTGTAACACAATTAAATTTAGTATAAAACTTATGCAGATTTTTGCTCATATATATCTGTCTAAGTGACTGCTACTTTTCTTAACACCTTTTATTTTCCTAATTCTTGCATGTATTTTGAACGTATATAGACTTGCACACTATTGATTATTTTAACAAACGGATATATTTGATGAAATTATATTGCCACAAAGTCGGTTTGCACACTATTCACTGAATGGTATAGTCGATTCACAGTCAAACTCTCTTAAAGATATCATTGAGTTTCACTTGATACTACTAATTATTAAGTATATGATGTATAATAAAAACGTAAATATGTCTTTTTTATATTAACATGAAATAAATGTATCGATAATAATTGACGCGCTCAAGAAAGTATTAGATCACCCGGTTCAAACCGAGGTTTGTGATTACTGATAAGGAAACTAATTCATATGGTTTTTAGTAAAAATTAGGTTCTATATCGTCAATACAACCTGTTTCTTCACATAATAGAATTCTGTGTTTGCGGATAAGGGGTCTCCCGATCCATACATAGATGATGGGGGTACGAAGGATTTAGACACTTTCAAATAGAGGGTGATCTCAACTATATCAAGAAAAAACCATATGCAAATTAATGCTGCAAATTTAATAGTATAAGTTTATTTATATTGCAATTAAAGCTTTTTATAGAGAATTCACACGAAATATATACAGGCTAAATCTTACTCTCCAATATTACTAATTTAAATCGATTGTACTAATGAAACTTTTTTTTACAGGCTAAATCCTACTTTCCAATATTACTTGTGAGGCTCAAACCCCAGCCTATGCTAGGAAACACCAACACCCATATCTATAAACTATTTAGCGAATAATTTACTAATTGAACAAAAATATATTAGCTTGCTCCATTCATGACCATGGCTAAGTTCCCCATTTTATAGCCAAACTCTTTCCTAGCAAATTGTTCTTGACGTCTAGCAAAGCAAGTATGATCAGGAATTGATATAAAACCAATACTTTTCTTGTTGATCACGTTACGATCCGGTGAATTTTTAGTCGGATACTCGTTGGTGGTTCGTTTGTAAGACTCAAACCATTTAGCCTGAACATACTCCCGTCGTCTCCATGGTGGCACCGGCATGTTCTTCTGGTTCATCGACATCTTTATCGCTTTGGACATTATTTTCACGATCTCTATGAAATCTTTGACTTTGAAAACTGAGATCTCAGGAAGGATCTCGAGGAATGAAGCGTAACTAGTTGTAGGTCTAGCTATCTCGAACTCTTCTAACAAAGATATGATAACTATATAACAACTTTGCTCAACACTAATGTCGATGTATTCATGATTGCCAGCGAGAAGCCGAACACCTTTCTTTTCCCACTTTGATTTGCAAAGCCCTACACATTTGTATAAACTATATAAGCGTGATTTGCAAAGCAATACACATTTGTATAAACTATTTAAGTGGCCGAACTATAACTTCTTAGTTGGGTTCAATCCAAAGGTTTTTTTTTTCTACTAGTGGATTCATGTATGCAGTATTATTTCACATATAAAAAGGTACAAATGGCATTAGAATAATTCTGGTGACCGGAAGTTAAACCGAGCCTGTTGACTCTTTGGCTCCGACCCTATTTTTTTTTAATAGTAGGATTCTATAATTATAGAAAGGGACAATTTAAACCCAATAAAAGTAAAATAATAATTGACATTGAAATAGTAAAAGTGACATAGAAATGGTACCATTGTCAAGACCCCGATCACGAAGACAAGCCATCCGCCTCCGTTTAAACCCTAAAGATTGCGATGATCGGTTATCTTCAACAACATCATTGTTCGCCTTTTCGACTTTTGATATCTAGTTTCTTCTCACATCATCACCATTTTCAATCAATCTCCGCAATGATTCCTTCATCTCCTCCATATCATCATCAGTTCCATCTAAACTGGATTCATCATCAACTTGCATATCAAAATCTTTCTTGACAACGCCTGTTCGCTGCCGCTGCTGTCCCAATCTCTCACCTTCCTGGCCACCTCAAATGCCTCTGCCATTCTCCAAAACCTCCCCATTTT
Organism: Scalesia atractyloides; assembly: GCA_947069175.1. Classification (NCBI taxonomy): domain Eukaryota; kingdom Viridiplantae; phylum Streptophyta; class Magnoliopsida; order Asterales; family Asteraceae; genus Scalesia; species Scalesia atractyloides. Next base: position 60,420,634 of record CAMTDV010000007.1, on the reverse strand, counting down.
ACAATGATGATTCAACAACTATATGTCAAGATTCAGTGATTATGGGATCTATATAACGGAAATGCCTAAAAATGATGGGAAAGTATATAGGTGTATAAGGTTCAAATGAATATTCTTTTTGTATAACTGTATAAGGTGCCATCGAATATGCTTTTTATATGTGTTTGAATGAATGTGGACATGTACTCATCTAGGGTACTCATTGAGGATCCGGATAATTTGCTATAAACCTAATTAGATTCCTGCGTGATATATATGGAGCACGTTAATCTTTTTTATTTTTGTAGATAAAAATGATACTTTTTTAAATATTAAAATTAATATCTTTGTTGTCATTTCTGTGGTTCGTTTTATCATTTCACATTTTTTACTCTTTATCCATCTGATACTCCTTCCTGGTAGAGTTTACTGTAAATTACACACTTGTAGTTAAAAAAAAGGTTATAACAAATTTACATGTGTAGGACTCTTATAAAACACGAAGACATACTTATTTATATTTAAAAACACATATTAATTTAAATACATTTACAAAGTTATGTTGTACTTGAATTGTAATGTAATACAAAATGTCCATACAAATTTCACTGCATATCTGTTCTAGAAACTTCTAATTGATGCTTATGTACCAAATTAGATATTCATTTTTTCTATAGTGTGTTTATTAAACAGAAAACATTGATAACTAACTAATTACAAACTAACCTTATGTACGCATGTTTAGAATGAGAAAAAAAACATATTTTGTTCATAAGTACATATTTCAAAATTCAACTATATATTGTCTAGACCCTACAAATGTTCATATTTCAAACCTACTAAAATAATTATCATTTCACATGTATTTATTTCATATAATTTACAAATGTTTAATGCATCTGCGAATGTATGTGTTCAACAACGAACTACTATTTTAGATCATATACATGTACATATCAAAAACACAATATTATATTCATAGCCACGTCGTGGCGCAACTATGTCAGATTCCATCAGATCACATGGGCTTAAAGGGTCTAAACAAATTTGTGCTCTAGAATTATTCAGGACTCAAATCGAGTCAAACTCAAACAAACTCTATGCTAAATTGAAGTTTATTCCAAAAAACGAGTACAAACCCAAACCTGATTTGGCTTGCGAGATTAATTAATGACCAATTGCTTATAAAAATAAATATATAATTGGATAGAATATCTATAAACACACATACTAGGGGGCGTATGCACGACACACATGAAACACAAATACTAGTAACTATTTAACATGTAATTTTTTAAATCAAAAAACTATAGCAATGTCAACTCAAATTAAAAATAATAAATTAAGGTATCTTTTTTATTCTATGCTTTAAAGAAATATTAACTTATAAAAAAGTTATAATCGTTTTAAAAATTATGAGGGAAAGTTAGTTTAAAAGTCAACATATTTTTTTTATTAAAGAAGTGTAACGTAAGTTTTAAAAATATTTGTAATTACTAAGATTAATAAAATTATCTTTCTATCCTTTTTATATAATATAACATAACATAATATAATATATCATTTCACAATAAAATTTTTAAATATATGTAACACCTCAAAAACGAGTTTGGTAATCAAACCACGTTAATATTAAAGAGCGGGAAAAAGACCGTAGTGGTAAAAGTAAACCCGTAAACAAAATAACTAGGAACAAATTAACCTAGTTAATAATGTGGAAATAGCAATAAACAATGAGTTGTAACTCTAAATAAATAAGACCTCAAATATGAGGGACCAAAAGAGGAAAGATTGAAAAGTTGAATATATAAAAATAAAACTTAAATAAAACACTACACACACAAAAGGTGTGTGTAGCGACCAGGAGCAAAACAAACGGGGTGAACCTTTGTTTTGCTTAAATCATCAAATTGAAGGGTGAATTGAGCTTGGAATTGATGCATGAACGCATATAAACGATCACCTAATTGAAATGATCATAAGGTATGTCTTAAAACCTAGATTGGTGAAAGTTGCGATTTGAGACAAGTAGATTACTTGCAATTAGATAGTTGGATTATGATCCAAAGATGATATTAAGTGTATGTGTATGATTGATTTCGTTGGACTTAAAGAAATTATACACAATTTGATGTAAGATTACTTGTTAGTGATTAACAAGTAGATTATAAAGTGGATTTTAATAATATGATGAAGTTGATGACATATCTATGTTTAGAATCATTATGCATGATAATAGTAGGAAGATACTTGAACACATTATGAGTTTGAGTACATATTCATACTTGCTATGGAATGGTTGTGTATGAAATGATGAAATAGATGTTAAGTTAATGTTAATAAGTGTATAAGATCATGTTGTCTACTAGTTAGTGTGTAAAATTTTGGTAATATTAGGTATTCTGATGAATGTCTAATAAAATGATGAGATGGGTTGCTACATAAAGATGAAAACCTATCTAATCGATAAATTAGCATTGTTAATCAAAAGCTAAGTTAACTTGATGTTGACAATCACTTGAATTTGTTTAAGTGAAAGAAACGATATGAACTTGGTCGGGGAAAAGTGGCTACAATGGTTGCCTAAGAATAACACTTACCGGGTAATTAACGAAATGCCTAAATAAGTTGTTAAACTTATTCATGAGTTTGTATGTGTAAATGGGCAGTTGACTTTAAACAGTCAAACTGACCCGTAATAGGATCGAATGATAAATTTGATGTAAAATTCGTAAGGTGGAATAGTCGTGTTAAATGATGACTAACCTAACCATCTTGCGAATGATAAATGATAGTTTGACGCTTGACAAGCTAGGTGGAGGCTTGGAAGAAGCGGGTCAAACGGATCAAGTATGCGGAAAGAGCATAATTGGATTTCAAGGTAAGTAAAGATTACATCTTTAAAAATAGTAGAATTACTTATGTAGTTGAATAAAACATTTTGGGTATTCGGAACGAGATTCTGAAATATAAAAGTTCCAATATGGACAAATACGGGTTGGAACAAGTGAATATGGTATTAAACCATGATTTATGTTAAAAAGGGTAAAACGGTAAATTAGTCATGAGATGACGACTAAATAAGGAGTTTTGAAAAGGATACCATATGGCGTAAGCCATAATGGGTCAAGTGAATTAATGGATAATTTTTAAACAATATGATCATATAGTGCAAAACAAAATAAGTGAGATGGCAATTAAGTGCCATATCATAATGACAAATGGTTATTTAGACCGAACGGGTCACATGGTGATAGTATCACCATTTGACAATGATGACTAATATCGCTTGTTGAATTTTTGTGTTCTTAGAAAGAACAGAGCATGATATTGAACGGATCAATGTATGAGCCGAGCCAGGTACGTGTAACGGGCCAAAACTCTCAACAAGGACTTAAAGGTTCGATGAGAGTTAAATGAGTCATAAATGAATAATGGATTACCTAAGGTAAGGTAAATCTAATAATCTAATCCGTAAACATTATGTTCTTAAGAACATAATGATTTTACGTAGATTATGGTTAAACGTTCATTTTGGTCAAAACATGTTATGGTAAGTCCTTGTCGTAAAAGAAGAGACCAAGTTGACCAAAATGCCCTCGAGTGATGAAAATGAGTAAACGACTCTAATATTAGTTTAAAATTGAGTTTTATAATATAATAGACTCTTTTGGTAACGTAAAAGAGAAAAGCATAAGGCTTTTGGTTTAATGCCTTTAAATGGTCTTTCCGTAAACTGTCGAACCAAAGGGTGGATATTGGATAAAATAATTTTTTAATAATAAATCCACCACAAATAATGCTGTGGTGGGAATTAGATATATATCCTAGTGTAGAAATGATAAGATAGAAGGTTTGGTTGAAATAAGTGTTGGATTACGCTAAAACAACCAAACGGGTCAAAATAATAAATAAATAAAGGTTTAGTTGAATAAAGCCATGTATTTCGCTAAGGAAACTATACGGGTAATAATGGAGTGTTAAAGCATACCGAAATGGATGCGTAAACGTATAGTTTGGTTTAAATGGTGTTAAAGGGCAAAATCGGAAAATAGGAGCATAAACCGAGGATAAATGCATAAGTTATATGAAATAAGAAACCGGGTCAAGGAATTCGGGTTAAATATGCAAGAAAATATTCAACGGATATTTAGAAACAAGTTTCGGGTAAAACGGAGAAGAATTGAGGGAGTTACGGAAAATATCGTAACTAAATTTGCAATCAAGAGAAAATTTGCAGCAAGCCACCGTAAGCTACGGTGGCCTACCGTAGCTTACGGTGGGCAGCTGCTGTGTTGAAACTAGAAGTCTTAGCCGTAAGACAGTGAGCTAGGACCGTAAGGTTTGACCGTAAGCTACGGTGGTCACCGTAGCTTACGGTGAAGCCTAAAACTAAAGTATTTGTTTTCATTGTTTAAGCCTTCGGGTTTATTCGGTTATGTTATAATTTATTTTAACTAACGTATTTCATAAAATATGAAATATAGGTGATGTTTGGGAGCACCGAAGGAGGATCAAGCTATATGAAGAACCGAACACGATCAAAGACGAAGCTTCCGCACTTGGTTTTGATTATAAGAAAACTAATCATTGTTAACATGCATAAAAAGTTTTAATAAACTTGCAAATTTGAGTGATTTGTATTCGCAATTACATGTTTAAATACAAAAATTTTAATAGAAATTCAGTAAAGTAAGATAGGGTCTTACAGTATATTAGAAATATGATTAGCTCAATTAAGTAAAATACTTTATAATATATAATTATATATTATACAAATAAAACAATTACATATTATCGCTATATATATACATTTTTACAACTGAAACAGACAGTTGTTTGATTTTACTGGTCCACGCGACATCATCTTATTGGCCCTCATTTAACTTTCGTTTTGTTAGGATCGTCTTGAAAGAAAGAGATTGATAGAGAGATAAAAAGAGTGTGTATATGGTTGGAAATAGTTGGAGGGTTGACCAGCAACAAAGGTAGCGAAGGAGAGAAGGCGACATTAGTCACGGTGGGGTGACGTTGAGAGAGATAGAGAGGGAGAGGGGCGGCTAGCATCTCAGGTCACACTACCGTTGGAGAGGACCCGTAGTGACTAGGGTTTAGCGCTAAATAGAGGATGTGTGTGTGAGAGAGAGGGGGGGAGGCGGCACTATCAATGTCTTAAACTATTGGAAACCATCGAAAATAGCATTGTGGGTACTCACTTTCCCAAACTGACACCACCACCAGCTGGGCAATTCATCCGCTGGTGTATTGGAGGTGTTGTACCAGCTCCACCGCATCGCTGCTGGATGTGATGGTCGGCACCCTCCATTCTCTCCCCCCTCTCTCTCTCTAAGGCTAAAGGGTATCTGGCTGATGTATTCTTGCCACCTCAGCACCACGTCAACAAAAGACTTATTACTTCTGCCAACACGAGACTTATTCCTTCCTTCCAATAACCCTCATGTAGTGGAATAAAGCCCCCCAATCATTACTCAATTATTTATTTAATTTAGTTCCAATTAAAATTTAATACATTCTTTTATTTAAAAGTTCATAAATTAAAATTAATTTATAAATATTAAGAATAAAATAAAATGACATAAGTAAAAATAATTTATAAGCCCATCTTTATTACCAACCAATCTTTAAAACCTTAAAAATCCATTAAACAACAAAAACCTTCTTCTTCAACTTAAAAAACCTACAACTCTCTCTCTCTCTAAAGGAAAATCACAAGTCCAACACTCTATTCTAATTCATTTTCGTCAATAGCAACAACAATCACCAGGTCAACACCCACTTTCTTGTTATTGTTCGTTATTGTAGTTGCGAGGGCTCAATAATGCTTTCCAATAGCGCTCGAGAAATAGTTTGAGAGGGGAGGGGGGTATTGTACCAAAATGGCTGAGCTGAAGGGGCGCCAGTTATACCCTTCAACCTAACTAAGTAACAAGTAATGTATTTGATACGTGCATCTAGGTGGTGTGAATACTAGGCTAACTTTTACAAAGTATACTAATAATATCAGGATTATGGTGTCAATCAGAATAAATTAAACACAACGTGATAACAGAACTATAATTTCAAATATATAAATATGTGGCTGGTATAAGATATGAAACAAACAAAAACATACACACAAAATTTTTCTATGTAATTTTACATTTTTAGTTTTAAATTAAGTATATAAGCATATGTTCAGTGCATTTTAGAATATACCCAATTCTAAAAAAAGCATGGTGTATTTTGTTAGCCTTTCTATTTAGTTAACATTCTTAATTCTTTAATTTGCAATCCCATTCATCCACTTTTTTTTTTATTTTAAAACAAATGTTTACTTCTAAATTCTAATGTTCATTTTTCTATTTTGAAACTGAATTATAATTAAATAAAAAGTAAACGTTTGTTTTTCTTTATGTTTTTTTAGAACAACTCACACACAAACTAATTTTACCAATCTACAATTATTTGTACATTAGGATAATACTACTTTCTCGGTTATGTGACATATATTCGTTTTATGGTTCTCAATCAATGTAAATATCATGTCTTTGTTTTTTTTTTGTTTTTTCAACTACCATATACTCTAATGAACCGAATTGATATTGACCGAGCTCCCCTCACAAAGCTTAGGAGAACTCCACTAATATAATACATGGTGAACGAGCTTGAACTTGAACTTTTGATACAAAGTCCAGTTCAAGGTTCAATTATAGTGTTTAGGGTTCCCTCCATTTGACAATTTACATCCCTAATAGCCTTGTCTTACCAATTTCTTAAAAAAACTTTTGTAATGCTTTTCAAAAAAAAATGAGATGATGTTCACGATCTATATTTTTGTTGGAACCTTATATACTCATAATTATACATATTATCGGTATCAATTTCATTATAGTTTGATGGGTTTCCATTATAATTTCATGTGTAATTGGTATTTATTTGGTTATTTATTGAATTTGTAAGAATTGGTAAAGAAACAAGCCAATAGGAAGCGAAATCGAAACTGAAACAAGGAGTTGGTGATAAGTGAGAGGAGTTGAAAACTGAACAGTTAAATCTGCCAAGAATGCCTATCGTGTACTATATTGGAAATGGGATCGAGGCCCTCAACCCATCTTGATAAAACAAGAAAATAGTAATCCAGAACATGCTGAGGACCGTATTGGGTTTTGAATGCGATCCGAGATCAGTTATAATGAATTCAGGAATTTTAAAAACACGACAATGACCGTATTGGTGTTTAAATACGGTCCGCGACCAGTCTTACCCGCGTAAAAAAATAGGGTTTGTGTTTATAAGCTGTGTTGACGAATTCGGAACCCATATGAGAACTTGGTCGAAAATCATCAAGTATTTTGAAGGTTTTGGAGCAGGGGTGAAACTTGGAAGGGTGGGATTGAAGAACAAATTCTTGTTCGGTTGATTTTACATTTGTTTTATGAATTTTGTTCTTCGTGGACTAATTTTTGATACATTGTTTCCTTTTTGACTTTTTCTGGGATTGCTATGTATTCTAGTTATTATAATTATCTAACTTTTTAAAGCTACCTAGTTTTGGATGATTACTTTGTAAATTCACTTTTAACTTCCGGTTTTGGATTAATTTGAGGCTAATTTTTTTGTAAAGAATATGCATTATCGGTTGTAATGCTTATGGGTGCTATGATTGATTTACTTATCTTGTTCTATATGTCTCAGTTTATGTGATTAGGGTTTTGTATGGTTTTCAACTACTGGTGTTTGTGATTGTGTCGTGGTTAATCTAAATGTTTTTGACCCTAGGAACAAGTTTGTGTAGGGATGAGCTTGGTACCGGTACCTGTATCGAAAATATCGATACCGAAATTCGCCAAATATCGGTACCGGTACCGAAAATGTTCGGTATGGTACCGGTATTTGAGGGTAGAATTAGGTAAAATACCGGTATCAATACCGAAAGTATCAGTACAGAAAATATCAAAAAGTGGGTATGGATTCGAATACCGAAAAACGGTACGGGAAATTCGGTACCGGTGTCAAATACCAAATGATCATCCCTAAGTTTGTGAGTTAGTTAAACCTAATCGTCTATTATTCTTGAGACATGGAGGTAATATAGTGTCGCGTTATTTTTGTCTTTGGGTGCTTGAGTAGTAATTACATGGGAGTGAGTTACCCTAAATAACTTAGATTTTAGTTATTCTGAGTCATTACAAGTGTAACCAAATTATTCCTTTACATCTTCAAGTGGAATTGTGGTTTGTAAGACCCGAAGGGGGGGGGGGATCTAGTCTGTGAGTACCTTAGCATTCTTAGTTTAGTGAGACGAGAGAAGAGCCAAACCATACGCCGATGAGATTTACATGTCCCTTATGTTCGTTGAGTTGTGTTAGTGAGAACCGGAGGAGATCTAAAATACCTTAGTGTCACCTGAGTCAGTCGTATCATTAGAATTCGGTAGCTAATCAATTATTCCATTCCGAGATATGTGAGTTTACTAGTAGGATTTCCTTTCCTAGGTAGTTTCATTCCTAGATCTGATATCATTTGAGAGTTAGTTATGTACAGGTTTTCCTCAACATTATTATTTCTTTAGCTTTCATTGTTTATTTGATTTCGTAGTTGTTACATTAAAAAACAAAATCACTCTCGTTACATTTAGGCTAAGAGTCGATAAAGGTTCAATATTGAAAGTTTGCATGCAGTGTCCACGGATTCAATATCCGATCTTACTTACTTTGCTACATTCTGACTTGTTAACTTGTTGATTGTTTGTGATTTAGTTAGGGATACCTATTTAAATTTTGTTTTCAAACTTACATATACATTTTCACAAATCATAATGTAACGCCCCAAAACCCGAATGTTTAATTCATTAGTATGGTTTCATAAGATATGGAATGAAAGGTGATAACTAAGCTATTTAACTTAGTTAGAACTATAAGTCTTATGGTAAAATACAAGGATTTATGGTAAATGTAATAAATGGCAAACAAGAGGGACCAAAAGTGAACATGTGGAAAGTAAATATTAAAATAAAATGTGCAGGTGTGTGTGTGGGGGGTATGTATCGTGATTGAGAAGGAGGCAGGGGAAAAACACACACACACACACTTCACAATTCTACAAATCTACAAGCAATTGGAAGAGGATTTGATGCATGAGTGCAAATTCTCCATCCTTTAAATGTTCTTAACACAAGGTGAGTTGAAATTTTGATTTGATGACTACCCATGAAAGTGGGTTAGGATGAATCCGTGAATTTGGTTGAATTTAGAATGAATACTTGTTAATATATCAAGTAGAAGTTGAATCATGGTTGAATTTTAGTTATGGGATGATTTAGATTGAAACCCAATTGCATGAGTGTGAAAATGATGAACATGTAGATGTAATATTGTGATTTTGTGATGCATAAGGTGTTATATGATAGATTGTGATAATAAACTTGATGTAGAATTGTTAATTATGTGATTTTGCTTGAATGTGATGGTTCATGAGATGAATCGGGAAGAACATGCTTAAAATACTTGTACATTATGCTTAAAAGGTAGTACGTACACCAAGTGTTTGATGAAATGTCTAAATGACAATAATATGTGAAATTATATGCAAGTAATGGTTGAACATGTATAGAAAGTGATAATGATATACTTGTTAGTAAAACAAGTTTAGGAATGCATTTGATAAGTATATGTGAACCGTAGTTGATGATGTGATTCGGTAAAAGATGTGCTTTAAGGAAACTAGTACCCTATGTTTGAATGGTGATGTACACCATAAGTTGGATTTGTGACTTAACGATAATTAGAAACGGATGTGTATGAAATGTACTAGTGTCATCAATATAGCCTAATATGATGACACAAATATTGGAGGTTATGTCGAAAGTTCATATGATAAACTTGACTTCTGAAAGTCAACTGCACATAAGAATGCATGCAGACTTCTTGTTACAATGGTAAGACTATAGAAAGTTATATGGTACGTGTTACATCAATATGCGTTATATGGGCGATATGATGAATTATATAAGTTTGAAAGGATGTGATTTGGGGTATATGCCTTTATGCTTGTTAGAATTGACTAATGAAAGTCAAATGCGAGATATGCATTTGGTATAATCGTTAATATGTACAATCGTGTATGCTAACAAGAATGTGATTGCGATGACATGAAAGTGTAGGAATCATGTCATAATGGATGAAAGCATGGAAGGCTAACGTGCGGAAAGAGGCAAGGTAACGGATGCAAATGTGGACACTGAAATATGAAAATGTTATTGTATTTATCGAATAATCAAAACTAAATAGAACGTATAAATAAATAAGAAATGTTATAATAAGACTTCTTGAAAGGGATTGGTATGTCATTAAACCGTGAAACCTCAATATAGGGGTAAACGGGTCGTGAATTTCGTAGAAAGGTTATTAGACGAAAAGAGTGGGAATTTAATATAGTAATCGGAAGGTTTTGAAAAGAGATAAAATATGTTAAGTTATTGGAAATGGTGTGTTTGGAAGACCCGGGGTTGGCCTAGATGAGAGGAAAATCAACTGGGTAAAAAACAAGTTGCAGATTAGAGCAACAGCAGGTGACCGTAAGCTACGGTACCCGACCGTAGCTTAGGGATAGGGAATATCTGATTTGGCAGAAAGTCATAACCGTAAGCTACGGTACCCGACCGTAGATTACGCAGGGAGTTCCTATTTTGTAGAAAGTCCTCACCTAAGCTACGGTGAGTGGACCGTAGCTTACGGCGAGAATGGCACCAAATGTCAAATTTTGATTGTTATGTATGTATGATGTGTCTCGACTTTGTATCTTTTAAGGCTTACGCAAAGGCTTCGGTAAACTTCCGAAAGATAGTATAATCTATGAAAAGTTTGTAAAAGTTTAATTATGTGATACGAATACAAATAATGACTTTGGGCTCGTAAAGGATAAATAGAAATATATATATGTTTGAAATTCGGATCTCGTGCGAATGAATGTGTTAGAATGTATTGCACGAATGGGGAGATGAAGCTTGTTTTTAAGTATGTTTATAGTAAATTATTAGGCATATTAAAGTTCAACAATTGAACACGGATAGGTGAATATGACTCGAACGCGTATATAAATGTATATAGATGTAGAATGAAAGAGATAGATGTCATGTCAAGGTGAGATGTATGTACGAAACCTGTATGTAAGTATGTGAATATATGAAAATGCTTATACGTGATGTAGCCCAATGAATGTCGTCTGATGTTATGTGCTTATATGAAGAGGCTAACTGTTTGCTGTTGAGGATGAATTTAGGAATGCAGGTAGTAAGGGTTGGGTTCTCGAAGGTTTAGGCTCGGCATAAGGAATAAGTTCGAAGAACATCCGATTGGAGTTCTATATAATGTTTGATGGATATGTAGATGATTCATGTTCATGTTTTTAATTAAAACATATGATGTCACCAATTACTAAAACGTTGGTTATATTTATATTGGTGACCGTAGATTAGTCAGATCATCATGGAGACATGTGGACGAAGATCGAATCAAAGAGCAAGGATTGTACGGGAAGAGCGGTTTCATAGCTTGCATTACGTATTACATTTGGCAGTCAAGCAAAATGAACGTAGTAAACCTCGTTAAGAAAGTGTCCAAATATTTATAAATGAACCCGTAAGTATGTTATATAGTCAACAAAGAAAGAATTTTTAAGTCGGTACTTCCGCTGCGTCTCGTATGGTTAAAACGTAAATAGGGTGTTACAAGTTGGTATCAGAGCCATGGTTTGAGCGAAATCAAGTACAAGAAAGTAAGTACTTGAACTCAAACCCGTATGCTCTTGTGATAAAGGACCCGTACAATCGAAGACTCGATCAAGATCCAAATTTTGTAAGTGAATGTAAGTATGCTTATATGTATTCCTATAAAGAAACTAACTGAATTGTATATGCAAGGTAAGCTTAAAGGATTGAGGAGAATGATTTGAGGATGCGGTCTAGGATGAATACCAAAGCATGTAATTAGACAGATGGACCACATGTGCACAATATTAATGTATATATAGGTACCGGTTTTGAGGGAAAAAGGAAGAATCTTCTTGGGGAGGGTAAATATTAAACAAAAGACAATGATATTGTCTTGGAAAGGTTTTAAAGATGTTGCACGAACTGAAACCCATTTCTTCGGACATAAGGTGATGGCTATCATGAAGGCACGAAACTAGTATGTGGATTGCGCACCTGGCCAGTACGCAAGAAGCATATGACATTCGTGAAGGCATGATAATCAACTCATGTATGTCTGATAGAGTTGGGAATAAGTTTGACGTGTGGGTGAAAAGAGTTATTAGACTCTCAAGAAGAGGAGGACAATGTATAAGAATGAAAATGTTTGAATCCGTACGTAAGTACGGATCAAACAAGTAAAAAATGTATAATGAGAATGAAAATGTTTGAATCCATAAGTAAGTACGGATCAAACAAGTAAGAATGAATAATGAGAATGAAAATGTTCGAATCCGCAAGCAAGCACGGATCAAACAAGTAAGAATGCATAATGAGAATGAAAATGTTCGAATCCGTAAGTAAGTTCGGACCAAACTGGTAAGAACGTAGGATAAGAATGGACAGGTTTGGAACTGTAAGCTCGAATAAACAAGTAAACGTTCCTTACAGCAGATAATATTCAAGTTATGTTTTAAATCTACACATGTATATAGGCAAATATGTTTGTATGCAAGAATGGTTTAAAAAGGACAAACAAGTCATGCGGGTCAAATGGTGTTCGCCATTTGAACCCGGTATTAAATGTTTTGATTGTCAAGTTTTATACTTATAGGTAAGCGTAATGAATGGGAATGGCTTGCCACAAATTGGGAAGAAATAACCGTTGCAATGTGTGGATAACGAATCAATGGTTTTGGACTTGCGTCAGGTATGTATAAAAGATTATGCTTCCAGTAGAAGCTTATGGCTAGACTAGAGAAGGATGTGACAAAATTGGGTAATAGATTAACCCAAGAGGAATGCATCTAGTAACTTGGATTGACAGTCATTTTGGTCTAGTGTCATACCGGAGGATAAAATTGAAATATAAAAGTTTTCTAGCATAAACTACTATAAGAGAAGTTGTGTTGAAAGATGTAATATAAGTTTTAACGAAAAGTAAGAATGAAATATTTGAATCCACTGACGAAATTCAAACATAAAAGAACTAAATGTATGAATGGAAGGTTTGAATCCACAGAAGGAATTCAAACGTAAGAGAAAGCAAAGCATGAGTGAAAGATTAATATCCGTAGGCAAATACCGATCTAATACACAAGAGTAATATGTAAGAATGAGAAGACTAGAATTCTTAAGTAATTAAGTAAGAACAAAACACGTGTGGGATAGATTATGAGTGATTAATAAAACATGAATAAGAATGAATTTATAGTTTAACTTCCTGAAAGGTCAACGAAGTTGGGATGATTAATTATAAGGCAAGTAATTGTAAAATAGCTTGAAGGGTTTGATGCATGAATTAAGTATAACCCTTTTGAAAGTTATTGTAGTATTGAGAAAAGTTTAGTTAAAAGAAAGAAATGCTAAAACAAGGAGATGATGTTTTGTAAGCATGTTTGGTTTGGAGGTAAGTACATCACACACACCCCAAAGTATGTAAACAATAAATAATAAATGGCAGTTTGACCTAGAAAAAAATCAAACTGTAGAAGTCGGTAAATAATTATTTACAAAATTTGAAGGTATTATGTAAGGAATGCAATGTGTAATATAGATAACCATTAGTAAGGGATTTACGAAGGAACATAGGTGAATTAACACCGAGTACAATGAAGAACCAAGTGGAATTGGTATGTTAAAGAATGGTCATGTAATGACTCGTTAAGAATGAATCAAACGGACTAATGATTTAAAGGAATCTAGAAAATGATTAGTATGCAAACAAAATGTAAGAATTGTGTGTAGAACTGGTATATGTAATATGTAATAGCATACATGTAAGAAATTTATGATAGAAGGGTAGGTGCATAAGCACCGAGAAGAATGAATATTTGAAAAGAATGTATTAATAGTAAGTGTCGTCAGAAAATATTAACTTTAATGCTAGGCTTGTTGGCCATGTTCATCTGAACAAGGCATTATTGAAAGGATGTGCATAGGCGAAAGCTCAACAAATGAATGGATGCGATTAATCAGAGTAATCGCATAAACTCACGAAGAATCAGGCCGTTTCGGACCACAGACTGTTGGTTATGCAATGGAATCAAGGTTAGTGAAAAGTTTAGCACGCAACTATGCGTAAGAATTGGTATATTAAATGATTTGCTTCAATGGGTAATGTAAAAAAGAAACTATGTCACCAGGATGATAACTCCAGAATTTTTTTTAAGTAAAAATGTAGAGTATGGTTTAAACGCTTGCACAAAGCGCTCATGATACGCATTTGCTTAGTAGGGTAAGTAGTGTGTGAAGGTGGTAAATTGTGAAGCGAAATGAATGAGATAAGTCGAGGCTAACTTAAAGGTATTCATGGTGTAAGTAACAATAATAGCTGTAAAATGATGAATTATCATTGTCAAGTACGAATAAGTATATATGTATTATAATGAGTAGTTTTGTTGGAGTATTAACAAGTCAGTGAATGTTTATAGTATGCGTATAATAATACGTTGACCTCTCATACGGATATGAAAGTAAATGGAAGGAACGTTAGTAATGAGATGTTGGGGTTTGCTCATAGTAAACAAAGTGAAAAATATCATATATTGTATATGAATAGGATGAAATAGATCGATTTATTTCGACTAATAAATGTTTGAATGTATTTGACTTAATTAGAAAGATAGAACAAGCCATAATTTAGGCTTGTACGAACAATAGCATACACTTGGGATAAATTCAAAAAATGAAACCGCAGTAGTAATGTGTACTAGGATCTAGCATTATAAAGTGAAGATGACACTAATAAGAGCTCTGGATCAGATTCTGACTTATATGTGATTACGAAAGTAATTTATTTAATTTAAGAACGTAGAACAATGCGTACAATTACATTTATGCATGAATGAAACTTTTGCCAAGATCCCGAATGTATTCATGTTGTAGTAAGCATCATGAATAGATAAAAAGGTAAGAGTATAATTGGTCTAGCAGGAATGAGAAAGGTTTCGGGGATGAACCTCCTTAAGGGGGGTAGATTTGTAACGCCCCAAAACCGAATGTTTAACTCATTAGTATGGTTTCATAAGATATGGAATGAAAGGTGATAACAAGCTATTTAACTTAGTTAGAACTATAAGTCTTATGGTAAAATACAAGGATTTGTGGTAAATGTAATAAATGGCAAACAAGAGGGACCAAAAGTGAACATGTGGAAAGTAAATATTAAAATAAAATGTGCAGGTGTGTGTGTGTGGGTATGTATCGTGATTGAGAAGGTGGCAGGGGAAAACACACACACACACACACACTTCACAATTCTACAAATCTACAAGCAATTGGAAGGAGGATTTGATGCATGAGTGCAAATTCTCCATCCTTTAAGTGTTCTTAACACAAGGTGAGTTGAAATTTCTGATTTGATGACTACCCATGAAGTGGGTTAGGATGAATCCGTGAATTTGATTGAATTTAGAATGAATACTTGTTAATACTATCAAGTAGAAGTTGAATCATGGTTGAATTTTAGTTATGGGATGATTTAGACTGAAACCTAATTGCATGAGTGTGAAAATGATGAACATGTAGATGTAATATTGTGATTTTGTGATGCATAGGGTGTTATATGACAGATTGTGATAGATAAACTTGATGTAGAATTGATAATTATGTGATTTTTCTTGAATGTGATGGTTCATGAGATGAATCGGGAAGAACATGCTTAAAATACTTGTACATTATGCTTAAAAGGTAGTACGTACACCAAGTGTTTGATGAAATGTCTAAATGACAATAATATGTGAAATTATATGCAAGTAATGGTTGAACATGTATAGAAAGTGATAATGATATACTTGTTAGTAAAACAAGTTAAGTAATGCATTTGATAAGTATGTGAACCGTAGTTGAATGATGTGATTCGGTAAAAGATGTGCTTTAAGGAACTAGTACCCTATGTTTGAATGGTGATGTACACCATAAGTTGGACCTGTGACTTAACGATAATTAGAAACGGATGTGTATGAAATGTACTTAGTGTCATCAATATAGCCTAATATGATGACACAAATATATGAGGTTATGTCGAAAGTTCATATATAAACGTTGACTTCTAAAAGTCAACTGCACATAAGAATGCATGCTAGACTTCTTGTTACAATGGTAAGACTATAGAAAGTTATATGGTACGTGTTACATCAATAT
The DNA here is from genome assembly GCA_947069175.1 of Scalesia atractyloides. NCBI lineage: Eukaryota > Viridiplantae > Streptophyta > Magnoliopsida > Asterales > Asteraceae > Scalesia > Scalesia atractyloides. Next base: position 60,404,322 of record CAMTDV010000007.1, on the reverse strand, counting down.
GGTTATATGGGCGATATGATGAATTATATAAGTTTGAAAGGATGTGATTTGGGGTATATGCCTTTATGCTTGTTAGAATTGACTAATGAAAGTCAAATGCGAGATATGCATTTGGTATAATCGTTAATATGTACAATCGTGTATGCTAACAAGAATGTGATTGCGATGACATGAAAGTGTAGGAATCATGTCATAATGGATGAAAGCATGGAAGCTAACGGGCCCGGAAAGAGGCAAGGTAACGATGCAAATGCGGACGCTGGTAATGAATTTATTGTATTCGAAATAATGAAATTTAGTAGAATAATCGAAATAAAGTAAAGATAAAAATAAGAATTTATGATAAGACTTCTTGAAAGGGATTGGTAAGTCATTAAACCGTGAAACCTCAATATAGGGGTAAACGGGTCGTGAATTTCGTAGAAAGGTTATTAGACGAAAAGAGTGGGAATTTAATATAGTAATCGGAAGGTTTTGAAAAGAGATAAAATATGTTAAGTTATTGGAAATGGTGTGTTTCGGAAGACCAGGGTTGGCCTAGATGAGCAGGAAAATCAAACTGGGTAAAAAACAAGCTGCAGATAAGCAGCAACAGCAGGTGATCGTAAGCTACGGTACCCGACCGTAGCTTACGGTAGGGAATATCTGTTTGGCAGAAAGTCATAACCGTAAGCTACGGTACCCGACCGTAATTACGGCAGGGAGTTCCTGTTTTGTAGAAAGTCCTCACCGTAAGCTACGGTGAGTGGACCGTAGCTTACGGCGAGAATGGGCACCAAATGTCAAATTTTGATTGTTATGTATGTATGATGTGTCTCGACTTTCGTATCTTTTAAGGCTTACGCAAAGGCTTCGGTAAACTTCCGAAAAGATAGTATAATCTATGAAAAGTTCGTAAAAGTTTTAATTATGTGATACGAATACAAATAATGACTTTCGGGCTCGTAAAGGATAAATAGAAATATATATATATACATGTTTGAGATTCGGATTGTGGGAATGAATGTGTTAGAATGTATTGCACGAATAGGGAGATGAAGCTTGTTTTTAAGTATGTTTATCAAGTTAAATTATTAGGCATAATTAAAGTTCGACGATTGAACACGGATAAGTGAATATGACTCGAACGCGTATATAAATGTATATAGATGTAGAATGAAAGAGATAGATGTCGATGTCAAGGTGAGATGTATGTATGAAACCTGTATGTAAGTATGTGAATATATGAAAATGCTTATACGTGATGTAGCCCAATGAATGTCGTCTGATGTTATGTGCTTATATGAAGAGGCTAACTGTTTGCTGTTGAGGATGAATTTAGGAATGCAGGTAAGTAAGGGTTTGGTTCTCGAAGGTTTGAGGCTCGGCATAAGGAATAAGTTCGAAGAACATCCTATTGGAGTTCTATATAATGTTTGATGGATATGTAAATGATTCATGTTCATGTTTTTAATTAAAACATATGATGTCACCAATTACTCACACGTTGGTTATATTTATATGGTGACCGCAGATTAGTCAGATCATCATGGAGACATGTGGACGAAGATCGAGTCAAAGAGCAAGGATTGTACGGGAAGAGCGGTTTCATAGCTTGCATTATGTATTACATTTGGCATGTCAAGCAAAATGAACGTAGTAAACCTCTCTAAGAAAGTGTCCAAATATTTATAGATGAACCCGTAAGTATGTTATATAGTCAACAAAAAAAGAATTTTTAAGTCGGTATTTCCGCTGCGTCTCGTATGGTTAAAACGTAAATAGGGTGTTACACATAATCACTATGTATTCACTAGTGTTTTTTTCTATGCTATTGTTGTTATATATATATTTTTAGAATATTGAATGTTATAATGAGGTAGGGTGGTTAGCGTGTCGAATGCCCACACTAGCTCAAGTTATAAACGGAATATTGTGTATTTTACTTGAGCATCGAGCATGCTTATTTAATTTTTTTTTTTGTAAATCCTTGATGGAATTGATTTGTTCATTACTAATCTTATCGAAAAAAAAACATTTATTATAAATACTCTTCTAATTGGGCTTTTTGAATGCACTATGTGTTACAAGGTAGTTTCGAATATATAGTTTAAGTAAATTAGATGCTTGGTACATGGTGCCTAGCCTGAACCATTTTGTTCTTAAGTGTGTGTACGTGTTTCCTTAATTGGGATGCTTTGAAAATGCTAAACCTATGGGATAATGGTAGATTATACACTTAGGTTCCTAATTATATTATTTAAAATTTTAAAAATGTTTATATGTTTATATTACATCGGGCTAGTTCATTTGGTAAAGACACATGTCTTCTAGAGGGGAGGTCTCAAGTCCAAGTCCAAATCCAGACACAAGGAATTATTTGAATAACAAGTGTAAAGTACGGTAAGATTTATCTTTTGCGGTTCCAAAAAAAAAGTTAAGTGGTACCAACCAACAAGTGACTGATCCTTTGGGTCTTGATCCTTGATGGCCTTTTTATTGATTTTTAATAGTGTGGCTGGACCGGCCGGTCGGACAAGCAATCATTGACCTTTCTGGTTCGGTCTAGATGTGTCGAACCGTTTGTCATTGGGACAGTCAGTTGGACCGACGACGGAGGGTTGAACCGTATAGGTCGAATAGCCAACTAGAGATCCTTTCAGATGTGATGGAAGATGAAGACGGTGATGATTAAAATCACAGATCTCGTCGTAGATCTCAATATCGAAGTGGAACTATAAGTAATATGAGACGTTATGGAAGATGGAGAGTGTGACGATTAGAATCAGAAGATCTATAGTTAAGAAATAAGAGAGAATGAGAATATCAATATGTAGTGTGACACCACAACCAGATAAGGATGCACCATACACACTTGATAGTTGTACCAATTTACAAGGAGTCACTTATTTTGTTATTATAAATAAAAAGTATCTTAAGACACTAAATACTTATCTAGCTATCTAATATCTCAACTAACCATATTACTCGTTTGACAATAGAAGTTCCAAACATATTTTTATTTGATCATAAAACAGGGTGTTACAACTGTCACACCCTGACCCGCAGTGGAAATGGTAGTCGGGGCATGATTGGGTTTTTCTTATCAAAGCTCATAACATTTACTATAAAGTTTCATATTTATTATTTCTTTTTAAAAAAAAATTACAATAACATACAAGCACAACATGTTCAAACACATTTTTCATGACTTCTTTATTTTTCTTCTAAGGCAATTTCCTATGTGTTCCTTGCTTCAACCTATCCACCTGGATCATGTGTAAAAATAGGGTTTTGGGTCAACAAAAGTTGGCGAGTGAATCTTATTTAAATGTTTGAAAAAAATAGTTATATTGGTTATTTGAATAAAAATGTGCATAACCAAATATGAGTATACGTATATGTAAAATTAAACCACAAAACACATAATATCAATTAATGTACACACACACATACTAAATGATGAACAATGAGATCAAGGCTCTATCAAACGGAGCCGATCTAATGAGGCACCTGATGCTCAACTTGTCTCCAACGAGGAACTGATGGGCCTAATGAATGATTTGCACGCAACTTGACAAAAATGTAAACTCGCAATACAACAAACAACATTTACATCACACGATAGTTCATATAATGGTAATAGCACAAGGGTTTGAATAAACGAAATATATAAATGACACATGATACACCCCAAAACATGAATAAAAAGGGAAGTTTGTAAGAATTCACTCATAGTGGGTGCGTTTTCTTGATTGATGAAGAGTGCGCACGAGTTAGGGATTTAACCGACGAAGAAGACTAGCCTAAAGAATAACGCAATAATTCGATAAATACATAAAAATAATATTTTGATCTAATAATTTTTTATTAGATTTTTAGGTTGTCTTTGTGATATTTATTGGAGTTTTTAAGCCTAAGAAATCGCATTTTAAAGAGTTCTAAATTGATTTTTGATTAAATAAAAATATACAAAAATTAGTATAAAATGAAATAAAATAAAAAAAAACTTGTCAGACCTGACAGCAGGTCTGATCGGTTCGTTGACTCGTTTGACTGCTTGTGGTGAGATTCAAACTCGTGACCTCTCGGTTACGTGCACGCAACTCTTCCAACTGAGCTACGTGTCTAACCCGAAAGAATCCTGATTTTAATTATATTAGTACCCATTTTAAACTATTTCCGACATTTATTTAAATTAAAAAGTTTTAAACTGGTTCAACCGGCGCACACTGTAAGTCTCGAACCCGAGTCCCTTGATGTAAATTGCACCCAGCCCGACCAACTGGGCTGGGTGTCTAACCCATCAATATCTGGAATTTAATTACTTTTATATACTGAATAGGTTTATACAGATGTGACAAGTTTAAAAAGATTTAAAATTTAACTAACCGGCGCCCCTTGCTAGTTTCGATCCCATGACCTCTGCTTTCACTTGCACCTAGCCTATCCAACTGGGCTGGGTATCTAACCCGAATATAACCCAAATTATATTATATATATACACATACTAAACTTCATCTTCTTCATTTGAATAACCTAAACTTTACCCGCCTGAGTTAATTCACAATCCATTCAGATTTTTATTAATAATCTAATGTATAGGATGTTAATTTGGGAAAACAAAAAAATAACAAAGGAAAAACTACCGTATGAACAGAACCGGCGGCGAACGTCTTTCCGGCGACTTGCAGAACTCCGACGAGTCAAGGCTCCCGGTGACAGAGAGGTTTGAGAGTGAAAACGATGCGATTTCAATGGATGAATAAAGGTGTGAGCTTAAAATGACCAACTGTGGGGGTATTTATAGGGGATTTGTGAATTCGATTTTCCATGGCTACGATTTTGGGTTTTAAATGCCGGCGCGTCGTGATTGAAATTTGCCTGAAATAGCATTGCAACAGCTGTCGGATTGAGAGAAACCGTGTGAATTTGGCGAGATCTCCGGCGAGGAGATCTGCTGCAGTTGCAGGTTTGGCTAAAAAAAAATATATATATATACTTTGATAGTTAAGTTCTAGCACATAATGTATGTGCAGTGCAGTGGTGTTTGGTGTATGTATTTATACGGGAGACCCGGGTTCGAAGCCGGTTACCCCTTATGTTTTATTGATTATTATTACTATTATTATTATTATTTTTTTTACTTTCATTTATTATTATTGTTATTATTTATTTAATGTTTTAAATTCTTTTAATTCATTTAGTAGCTATAAGTTAATATCTCGAATTAAATGGTGCTTAAATACGCAACGCGACTTTAGATTAACTACTTGAATTATTTAACGAAGCGGGTTTTGAAACCCGTTTTACAACGAATGTTACAGTATCCCCTATTTTTAGAAATTTTGTCCCGAAATTTAGGTAGTAGTCGTAACAGGAAAAAGATGCGGGTATTCCTCACACACTAAGCCTTAGCGTTCTCAGATAAACTCAGGTTCTCGCTTTGATTCCCAACGCATTCGGACTGGAATCTGAATATCTTTTATCAGAAAAAGGATGGATGATGCTTGGATTTGATGATTACATGACCAAAGGAGTGTGAAGGTTTGGATTTTTAATTGAGGCGGTAACATTCCTTGTAAGTGTTGAATACCCTGCTACAGGAATCGCTTTTTAATGGCTAAAGTATAAAAATGTGAAACGTTGATAAACATAGTTGATTGACTGGGTATGATCTCATGTATAAGAGTTTTGAGGGAATTGATGCGTTGAAAGGATAGAGTTATATCACAAAACAAAAACTTCAACTATGACAATGTTAAAACCTACACGGAACTTCTCATAACCTCCTGATAATGATTTTGATCCTTTGACAAGAATACTTATATATAGGAAGTACCAGCGGCGTATCCACCATATTCTTGTCAAATTTCCATTGGCTTTGTCAGTAAGTTATGATTAGTTCTATGTGACTCTAAAACATAAACAAACACAACAACCAAGGCTTGAGTCTCAAATTTGAAAGGATACATAACTGAATGATGACAATACCTCTCTTGTTTGCTATGATGAAGGGGTCAGTCTATGAAAAAGTGAGAACACGACCCAACTTTGAGATACGTCGCGATGTATGATGATATGAAAATTAAATCAATGAGTAAAGATGTGAAATAAAACAGTAATATCAATTTGCATTAAAATTCTTGGATACGTAAATTCCCAAATTATAACAGGGATACACAAAGATTGAGAAAACATTAAGAACTAGACGGTTGGAGTTGAGTCTTGACTCTTGGTGAGGGAAGGCTAGTTGGGTTGTTCGTTTGGGCCGTTATTATCTTCAACAGGATTGGCGTTGATGTTGTAAGCTCTTCCTCTTGCTGGTGGTAGTGCTGGGTTTTCTTGATTTGCTTGGTTAACTGGGTTTGCTTGAGCTTGGGCGTTTATGATGTTAACCAATCGAGGGCACGTGTTTCTAAAATGGGTAGGGTCCCCACAATTAAAGCAAGCTCGAACATGTGGAACCATGGGGTATTGAGGTTGTTGATATGATTGGATCATGTTTTGGGTAGGGGATGAAGCTTGGTTTTGAGGGGTACGACAAGTTTTGCTCAAATGACCGTAACGCCCACAATTAGCACACAGTCGACAAGGTACGGCAGATGGATGGTGATAAAAACAGGTGTTGCATTGAGGGTGAGGTCCAATGTAAGGTTTCTTATTTGGGTAAATAGAGTTGGGTGCTACTTGAGTGATTGGGATAGCTTGGAGGGGTACGGCTTGTGGAGCTGGTTGATTGCCTTGGGTGACAGCGAAATTTTGCCCATCTCGTTTTCTCTTAGAAGTGGTTGAGAAAAGGATTCGGTCTAGGTTGAGTTTGAGGTTTCGGTTGATGCTTTATCCTTCTTCTTCTCCTTCTTGAAGTCTTCATTTCGTATGTGGTTTTCAGTGAGCTCTGTAGCTAACTCCATTGCTGCTTCCAAAGTTGCAGGTGTGGTACTTATTACAGGGTCTTGAATTTTTGAAGGAAGACCTCGAATGTAGTGCTCGATCAAACGGTAGAGGGGAGTGAACAAGTTGGGGACCATCTGATTCAACTCAAGGAATCTCTTGTTGTATGTGGTGTGGTCACCCTCCTTTTGTTTCAAAGAGTATAACTCATCTTCTAATTTCTTGATTTCGCTTCTTGGACAGAAACGTCTTGTCATGATCTCCCTCAACTCTTCCCAAGTCATAGTCATAGCATCCTCAGCACCTCGCTTGCCCTTCTCTGTGTCCCACCATGTAAGCACTACTCCGAACTAACGACCGGTAGCATATCGTACCTTGCGATCATCGGGGCAGTCGCAATTGAGAAAAGTGTTTTCCATCTCCTCAAACCAATGGAGGAGAGCGGTGACACCTTCAGTCCCTTCGTATTTTGGAGGATCGCAGGATTTGAAATGCTTGAAGGTGCATTTAGTGGTATTGAGAGGAGGTTGGCGACATTTTTTCCTTCTAGATTGGTTGGGGTGATAGGATTGGCGACAAGGGCTTGTTGGACTTGAACTACAATGTTGGGTATTACGGCGGCCATTTCTTGAGCGATTTGGCAGCCATGCGCTCGCGGGATTTTCCTGATCTCATACCTCTACGAGAAAGACTAGAAGACATCTACAGGGAATACGTATCAAGAGTATGAGTTTGACGTTTTAGGTGTCATGTGTCGTATTTAGAAATGAACATTCACAAAACAACTGAAGTAAATTAAATTGGCTACATCCATATGATGTCTTGGGCTTTGCTCATGTTTGGACCTCCATATGTCTCCTTACTTGGCCTTGGTAGTCGTGTGGGCCCCCATGACTACTGGGCTTTGGTAGGGTTCATATTGGTGTTGGCCTGTTACATTTACGCTACCCGTATGAAAATCGTAAATACATGATTGCAAAGTATAGGGTCGGAGGGTGTCCTGGTATAGACACAGTGACAACTCAAAGTGGGGTTGGTTCATGCGACGTTTGGGTGTGGCATGCTTTGGCCTAATAGGTCCTTCGTACTCTAATCGTTGGTCCCCAGGTAGGCAAACTAGTCCGTTATATTGGATTTATACGATTGCCAACCTAGACAGGACGTTTCGACTACCGGTACTCGTACCCTTCCAGTTACACATGCCCGCCGTAGAACTTACTTTGAGGAGATTGAAAAATGAAAATACTACAAAATCTTGAATAAAGAAAATATGAGGATGATTTGAATATGTGAACATTGAAATATGCGTGATGAATGTATATGTAAGCATGTTATGTTTGACAACAAGTATAACTTATTAAGTATCACACAAAAGGATAGTGGAAGTGTTTGCATGCATTTGTGTGTGTAATAAATACGAAACAAATAAACATCATGAGTTTGCATGAAACCACATAAACAATTAAAATCTAATCAACTATAGTATCGGCTCTAAGGGTTTAATAACCTATCCTATATCCCTATAGTCAAAAGTTCTGATACCAATCTGTCACACCCTGACCCGCAGCGGAAATGGTATTCGGGGCATTATTGGGTTTTTTTTATCAAAGCTCATGACATTTACTATAAAGTATCATATTTATTATTTCTTTTAAAAAAAATTACAATAACATACAAGCACAACATGTTCAAATACATTTTTCATGACTTCTTTATTTTTCTTCTAAGACAATTTCCTATGTGTTCATTGCTTCAACCTGTCCACCTGTATCATGTGTAAAAATAGGGTTTTGGGTCAACAAAAGTTGGCGAGTGAATCTTATTTAAATGTTTGAAAAAAATAGTTATATTGGTTATTTGAATAAAAATGTGCATAACCAAATATGAGTATACGTATATGTAAAATTAAACCACAAAACACATAATATCAATTAATGTACACACACACATACCAAATGATGAACAATGAGATCAAGGCTCAATCAAACGGAGCCGATCTAATGAGGCACCTGATGCTCAACTCGTCTCCAACGAGGAACTGATGGGCCTAATGAATGATTTGCACGCAACTTGACAAAAATGTAAACTCGCAATACAACAAACAACATTTACATCACACGATAGTTCATATAATGGTAATAGCACAAGGGTTTGAATAAACGAAATGTATAAATGACACATGATACACCCCAAAACATGAATAAAAAGGGAAGTTTGTAAGAATTCACTCACAGTGTGTGCGTTTTCTTGATTGATGAAGAGTGCGCACGAGTTGAGGATTTAACCGACGAAGAAGACTAGCCTAAAGAATAACGCAATAATTCGATAAATATATAAAAATAATATTTTGATCTAATAATTTTTTATTAGATTTTTAGGTTGTCTTTGTGATATTTATTGGAGTTTTTAAGCCTAAGAAATCGCATTTTGAAGTGTTTTAAATTGATTTTTCATTAAATAAAATATACAAAAAAAATAGTATAAAATGAAATAAAAAAAAACTTGTCAGACCTGACAACAGGTCTGACCGGTTCGTTGACTCGTTTGACTGCTTGTGGTGAGATTCGAACTCGTGACCTCTCGGTTACGTGCACGCAGCTCTTCCAACTGAGCTACGTGTCTAACCCGAAAGAATCCTGATTTTAATTATATTAATACCCATTTTAAACTATTTCCGACATTTATTTAAATTAAAAAGTTTTAAACTGGTTCAACCGGCGCACACTGTAAGTCTCGAACCCGAGGCCCTTGATGTAAATTGCACCCAGCCCGACCAACTGGGCTGGGTGTCTAACCCATCAATATCTGGAATTTAATTACTTTTATATACTGAATAGGTTTATACAGATGTGACAAGTTTAAAAAGATTTAAAATTTAACTGACCGGCGCCCCTTGCTAGTTTCGATCCCATGACCTCTGTTTTCACTTGCACCTAGCCCATCCAACTGGGCTGGGTATCTAACCCGAATATAACCCAAATTATATTATATATATACACATACTAAACTTCATCTTCTTCATTTGAATAACCTAAACTTTACCCGCCTGAGTTAATTCACAATCCATTCAGATTTTTATTAATAATCTAATGTATAGGATGTTAATTTGGGAAAACAAAAAAATAACAAAGGAAAAACTACCGTATGAACAGAACCAGCGGCGAACGTTTTTCCGGCGACTTGCAGAACTCCGGCGAGTCAAGGCTCCCGGTGACAGAGAGGTTTGAGAGTGAAAACGATGGGATTTCAATGGATGAATGAAGGTGTGAGCTTAAAATGACCAACTGTGGGGGTATTTATAGGGGATTTGTGAATTCGATTTTCCATGGCTACGATTTCGGGTTTTAAATGCCGGCGCGTCGTGATTGAAATTTGCCTGAAATAGCATTGCAACAGCTGTAGGATTGAGAGAAACCGTGTGAATTTGGCGAGATCTCCGGCGAGGAGATCTGCTGCAGTTGCAGGTTTGGCTAAAAATATATATATATATATACTTTGATAGTTGAGTTCTAGCACATAATGTATGTGCAGTGCAGTGGTGTTTGGTGTATGTATTTATACGGGAGACCCGGGTTCGAACCCGGTTACCCCTTATGTTTTATTGATTATTATTACTATTATTATTTTTTTACTTTCATTTATTATTATTGTTATTATTTATTTAATGTTTTAAATTCTTTTAATTCTTTTAGTAGCTATAAGTTAATATCTCGAATTTAAATGTTGCTTAAATACGCAACGTGACTTTAGATTAACTACTTGAATTATTTAACGAAGCGGGTTTTGAAACCCGTTTTACAACGAATGTTACAACAACTATCCCCACCTTATAGAAATTCCGTCAACAAAATTTAGGCAAATAGGTGTGGATATTTCTGTTTCATCTCATCTTCTTTTTCCCTTGTCTCTTTGGGTCCTTTCTTTGCTTCCCATTTAACAAGGAATAGAGGGAACTCTCTGTTTCTCAGCTTCTTTACTCGTAGATCTACTATCTGAATGGAATATTCTGTGAAGGTCAACTTGTCTTTGATCTGGACCTCCTGCCATGGCATCTTAAGTGACTTGTCTGCTAGACATTTTATTAAACTTGACACATGAAATGTGTCATGATCAATTCCTTGTAATTCTTCTGGCCGTTTGTACTTATATGTTACGCGACCAATTCTTCCAATTACTTCAAATGGTCTAATATAGCGTGGACTTACTTTTCCTTTCTTCCTGAAACAAATAATGCTTCTCCAAGGCGAGACCTTTAGTAATACCTTATCACCAACTTGGAATTCTAAAGGTCTCCTTCGTCTGTTGACATAACTTTTCTATCTATCTCTTCATTCTTTCTCGGATTTGTATGATTTTGTTGGTAGTTCCTTCAATAATTTCGGGTCCAACTAACGGATTTCTACCAATCCCAGTCCAACAAACTGGCGAACAACACTTCCTTCCATATAATGCTTCAAATGGAGCCGCATTGAGTGATAACTGTTATTGAATGCAAACTCTATTAGAGGTAAATGCTCATCCCAGTTTCCTGCAAAGTCTAACACACATTCCCTAAGCATGTCTTCCAATGTTTGTATGGTCCTTTCACTTTGGCGATTTGTTTGTGGGTATTTAAATTTACTTTTGTTCCTAACTCCTTTTGGAAGCTTTAGCAACATAAAACGACTGTCACGATCTTGAAAGATTGAGTTGGGTACCCCATGACGACTGACGATTTCTTTAACATAATTTTTTTTGCCAATTTATCAATCTTATAATCTTCTCATATGGCAAGAAATGGGCAAACTTAGTTAAACAACCTACTATAACCCAAATAGTTTCATGACTATTCTTAATTCATGGAAGTTCGGTAATGAAACCCACGGTTTTCATATCGCATTTTTATTCAGGATCTTGGGTTGGATTAAGCATCTGGCTTCTGATGTTCTGTTTTTTACTTGTGAACACGTCATCCATTTGTCCACATATTCATTGATTGATTGCTTCATCCCTGGCCACCAATATTCGTCTCAAATATTTTTATACATATTTGTACTACCAGAATGCATTGTATACTTAGATCTCTGTGTTTCCTCCCATAATGGGATCCAGATTCTATTGCTTAGTCTTAGTATTCCATGTTTTCCTTTAACGAGTAGTTCTTGTTTTCCCACCATCATTTCTTTGCTAATATGTTCGATGGTCAGGGCCTGTGCCTGCACATCCTTAATTTGTTCTAGTAAACCTATTTTCACTTCAATTCTAGATGCGTGTATTCTTAAAGCTTTAACTCTGTCCTTCCGGCTAAGGGCATCTGCTACTACGTTAGCTTTTCCTGGATGCTAACAAATTTCACAATCATAATCGTTCAATAACTCCATCCATCTCCTTTGTCTCATGTTCAACATCTTTTGCTCAAAGATATACTGAAGGCTTATGTAACCAGTGTAGATCACACACTTAGTTCCATATAAGTAATGCTTCCATATCTTGAGGGCAAATACTACTGCTTCGAGGTCTAGATCAGGGGCGGTATAATTTCTTTCATGAGTTTTCAACTGTTTGGATGCATAGGCGATAACTTTGCCTCGTTGCATTAAACACACCCTAGACCATAATGAGAAGCATCACAATATACTACAAAATCTTTTGTACCCTCAGGTAAAGCAAGTATTGGAGCACTACATAACTTTATCTTCAAAAGAGTTAAAGCTTCTTCTTATTTGATACCAAGACAAATGGGGTATTTTTCTAAGTTAGCGTCGTTAGAGGCATCACTATCTTAGAAAATCTTGAATAAATCTTCTATAATACCCTGCTAACCCTAAGAAACATCGACTTCTGTGGGGTTTCTTGCTGTCTCCCAATTCTTAGCTACTTTAATCTTTGCAAGGTCCACTTGTATACCCTTTTCATTAACAACATGCCTTAAAAATTAGACTTCCTTAGTCTAGAATTCACACTTACTGAACTTGACATATGTTTCTTTTCCTTTAGTAACTTAAGAATGGCACGAGATATCCCTCATGTGCTTCTCTACTTTTAGAGTAGATTAGGGTATCATCTATGAAGCGGATTAAAATTTATCTAAGTAAGGCTTGTAGACTTGGTTCATAAGGTCCATGAAGGTAGCTGGTGCATTAGTAAAACCAAAAGGCATCACTAGGAACTCGAGTGACCATACCTTTTCCTAAAGGCGGTCTTGGGTAAATCTTCTTATCTAACTTTCAGTTAATGATACCAGATCTTAGGTCTATCTTCGAGAAGTAGCTTACGCCTTGTAGTTGATCAAAAGATCTTCAACTCTTGGGAGTGGGTATAGATTCTCTATCGTGATCTTATTCAGGTCTCTACAATCGATACACATCCTCATTAAGTAGTCTTTCTTCTTGACAAAGAGAATCGACGCTCCCCATGATGACATGCTAGGACGTATAAATCCTTTATTCAGTAACAACTGTGACACCACCCCTAGATAAGGATGCACTATACACACTTGATACCAATTTACAAAGAGTCACTTATGTTATTATTATAAATAAACAGTATCTTAAGATACTAAATACTTGTTTAGGTATCTAATATCTCAAATAACCATATTAGTCATTTGACAATAAAAGTTCCATACATATTTTTATTTTATCGCAAAACAAGGTGTTCATGTAGCAACTGGAAGGACATGGCAGTTGTGAAGTCTCCAAGGTAAACGTAAACAAGAAAACCCTAAAGTTAGTTATTAACCTAATCTTAATGGCCTTTTTAACAAGTGTATTGTAAATTGTATTTATTTTTGATTAGGCCTTTAAATCCTTAAAAACTTGTGGAAATGAAAACAAATTAATTTCTGCATCATGCAAACGTAAGTATACATATACCATCTTTCTTGCCTGATGGAATAAATTGAAATACATATCAAAGTCCAGAAATTTCCCCCCTTGAAAGCTTTCCAAAGAACCACATAAACTACTAGAACATAACTATGCTTAGAAGTAACAAGAAGACAAAGTACAAAGTGCTGGAATGAAAAGTGTTGGTCAACTAAAGTCAACAAGTTAAGACTGAAGACCATAAGACCAAGTCAACAAGACCAGTTGTACAGGATTCCAAAAGTGTTGGAATCTTTCTGTCAGTTTTAGAATCCTAGTTGTTTTCTTTGTATTTACAATAGTTTGAGAATCCCGGTTGTTTTCTTTGTATTTACAACACTTTTACGTTTAAGTGTTTAAACCCTAACTGCCCACCAGTTTTGCACAACTGCCGGCAGTTACATCATTTGGTTGTTTAGGGTTGTTTTCATGGTGACGTCACTAGCAGTTCTCTCCTCTATAAATAGTTCGATATGTAACGTGTAAATGTAACCCTAACAGTTAAATAACAGAACTTAGAAAGAGAGCTCACTTGGTGAGGGGGAGTACTTTTGTGCGATTGATTGTATTTGAACATATGATTAATATATGAATCTTTTACAATCATTCCCAAATCCACTAGTTCTATAATGGTGTGTTTATTATCATTGTTCGATTATTTTTAAGCTGTTTTATAAAAACACACTCAATTCACTAACTTTAGACCCAACATCAATGTTTAAATATATTATGATTGTCCGATTTGCTTATGCCGGTTCGACCGGTTAGACTAATGGACCTTTAAAGAAAAAGGTTCAATTGTCGGGTCGATACTGATAACATTGGTTTAAAATGATGAGATAGGGCTCATATCCGGTTCAAAATTATACATAATAATTAAATAAGATTTTAAGCAATATGTTAATTTTGTATGCTAGTTGCACAAATAAGTAGTAAAACTAAAACCGTGAGGATTGAAAACTATGACCAAGTTCTTTGAACCAACCAAAGGATGTCTACATACGTTGAATCTCAAATTCCTCGTCTATCTTGGCAGTATTCATCAAACTGATAATATTGTTAAAACTTCTCCAACGAAAATTATCACTTACCAGAAACAAACAATCAAAACTCACTCTCTTCATAAATGTTGGAACTTTTTCTAAGATACCTTATCATAAATCATAAATAATTATTGTTATGTTTTATAAATAGTTTGTAACTCTAGTTGCTTCTTGAACACACTCTTAACCTAAATTCACCTACAAATTATTAACCATCTTAAAATTGTGTATTTCATATCGAAATTTCACATAATATTATCAAACTAAGCACATTAAACATATAAAATCAACTCGACCATCAAGATGGTGTGTCAGTTAAACCTTTCTAAAAAAGGTTATACATTTTACTATCAATCATTTATTTCACCTCTAATGTAAATAGCATTTTTTATGCTTAACTTTCATAGCATATTCTCATTTAAACACTTACTAACATGTTTTGCTTAAATTATTATACATATAAACTTTGAAAAAACTTTGATTAACAAACTTATTAAATGGCAATCATAAGATAACAAAAAATTAGGAAATATATATCCGAGTCTGTTTTTTTATTTCAAACAAGGCAAATGATTCGAAATGTACTACCAGTTTTTCAGTCATGGTTCAGTTTTACAGCCCATCTACATAAAAGAAAATATAGGGCTCCACATCAACGATATTATTACTAAAAATATCAAAGTAATCATATTCAGAAAGCAAAGCACTTTCTACAATTTATGAAGGGTGAAGTAGGCTTATGGTGGAGTTGGTGAAGATGCATTTGCTTTGGCGAATCCTGCCCAAGCCACAACGGCAACAACAAGAAAATCAACCCTGTAATATTCTAAAATTTAATAATGATATACTAAAGTAAATAAATATAGCCTAATTTTTGTTTTTATCTTTTTTTTAAAATAATCAAGTTTTTTTTATTGTTAATTGTTCATTAAAATACAAAGTAACAAATTACAAACAAGTGGCAGGTAAACGGGCAACAAGCTGCGCCGAACCCCCTTTTGAATTGCAAAACCAATCCTACTAAAGACGAAACGGCCTTTAAAGGTTGAAAGATTACTATTCACAACCTGTTGGACCCTGTTTAGAAATTCCACAGCCTCTGGGGCTAGGGACCCAAATGTATCAAAAGCGAATGGGATAAACACGTGTTGATTCTCCAAACAAGCCTTCTCGTGTTTAGCGAACTTGCCTGATTCCGCCTTTAACGCAGCCTGACCAGCAACAAACCCATTATCCCTGAGTCCAACAAGAGGGGACACTCCTGTAAGGTCCACACAAGCGTGTTTTCCCCTAGCCTACCCAAACACAAGAATATCAGCTGGCCGAAGAGTAGACCTCCCATCGAGCGGATCCGTCAGAAAGTTCACCGAGCCTCCTTTTTCGCCGAAACCCCTGCCCGCTTTAGAACATCATAGACTATATCCCTTGCCAAATCATGTCGGTATTTAAAACCAGGTAACTCCTAACAATGGACCGCATGTTCGCCAAAAGTATCTAAACAAGCCTTGCGACAAACTGGGCAGGGCTCATCAACCGGAAACAGAGGGATCATTAGCCGGTACTTAAGAATTGCCCGGTATTCCACTGCTGACATGTGTTGGCCTAGTCCTTCAATGGGGATAACTGTCAGAAAATTCCTGAGAATGAGGTGCCCGGAGACAATCAAACACAGATTTCTGACGAGGGGATAGACTAAACTTCTCTCCCAAACACTGGACAGTTCTACTAAATAGGGCACTCGCCAAATCATTCTAGGCTTTAGGGGGGCGGTGTCCTTATTAGAGAAACCACCAAGATCAAAATCCAGAAGGGACATGTGCCAATCCAACGCACACACATAATCAGAATCTAACCCAACAATACCACAGTCTCGAAGAATGTGGTCCTGTAAACTCCAAGATTGCACCCTCGAGGCCACAAAAGCATACGTGGATACATCCTCAGCCGAACATAAACCCAAACCCCCAAAACGGGTCGGGAGGGATGCAAGCCTCCATTGAAGATCCCCAAAAAACGGACCCCCGCAAACCACGATATCCTCAATAGCTCTCCGAAGGCCTTTGTCAAAAACCGAAACAGCATCCCTAATAAATGTGGGTTGGCACGTTCTGAGGCCAAACAACAACTTAGCAACACCCATGCAAGAGCGCAGCAAGAGAAACTCGCATTGAGGGTCTCCCCAGATGTGGAAGATAGCTCATCAGATCCACTGCACAAGATGCCCTTTTCACGGCCAACCTACTGATGAAACCTGCATCGCGACTAACAGCGCCCCCGAGAGTTTGACACCTGACACCGGCCTCCCAATCCCACTAGGAAACAAACCCTTTGCTTCTTAACTCCATTGCACGATGGCCAAAAAACTTCTGTTTTCTTAACGTTAAGTTGAAGCCCCAAACAGGGCCCCATAGACCTGATGATTTCTAAAGCTTTAGCCACCTCTTTAGCATCACGTATAATTGTACCATCATCCAAGTACCAAGCATATTTGTGATAACAACTTAGATTTTGGTCTTTGGATATCTTGTAATTTGTAAAACGATAAATAGTTAGTGGTTTTAGTTTTATAATAGTTAGTTATAGTGATTGGGCTGAACCAGACCCACATTATAGGGAGTGGTAGGCGAATTGGGCCTAGACCAATTTGCAGCCCATGTGGTGAAACCCTAGCCTAATTGCAAACCTATCTCTATATAAAGAGAGTTTTGTATTAGGGTTAAGTTTGTTCAGTTAGTCACTTCAGAGAGAGTTGAGAGAGAATTCGTGTGATCTAGATTGATTGTAATCGTTATGATAGATAATCAATAAAGATCAGGTTTATTGTGATTGCTCTTCCTACTCGTTTTTCTGTGATAATCTGATTTAGAGGATTCCGCACTCTAGATTGGATAGACGATTCTGTGAAGATCCATACGGATTAGAGGACCTACAATTGGTATCAGAACATTCGGCTCTTGTTTTGCTCGGTTCATCATCGTAACAACAGGAAAAGTTGAAGTTTTGAACGATTTTTTACAGCTGGTTCGAAGTTTGAAGGCTATTCTAGATTTTTGTTGTTGATCTCGAATAAACAGCAAGGTATCTCGAATAAAAACTTGGTATTTCGGATCATCAGCAAGGCATCTCGAATAGAAATATTTCATTTCGGATCTGAAGGTTGCATTTCGGATCATCAGAGTTGTACCTTGGATCATAAGTGAAGCATCTCGGATCAGAAAACTTGCATCTCGGATCAGAACAATGCATCTCGGATCATTGGTGATTGATCTCGGATCATCTCAGATTTGCATCTCGGATACTATCTCGAATCATCATCTCGGATAGCATCTCAGATACCATCTCGAATCACCATATCTGATTGGTATCTCGGAGCACTGTTCCGAATTTCCATCTCGGATTTTTAATCCAAGTTACTGTTACGAATTCGGTATTGTTCCGAGTTGAACTCGAGAAGGTGGAAAGTTAACCAGCTGACGTAACCGAAGATAAGCGTTTTCGTATACAAAATTTGATTCGTAAAAAAATTTGACAAACGACTTCACGGTTAGACTCGTGTGATTTTTAGGACAAAAAACGGCACGAAAATTTATAAAATTGCTCCCGGACATTATATATCATTGGATTCGTATCGCCGAGACGAGTCTAATGGTACAGTTTGGTAATCACACTTTTCGGACAAAATTTTAACCCTTTTTTGCGAGCCGGTTCGGTAAAAATGTCGAATATGTCAAACTTGAACGAATTGTTAAGAATGGAGCACGAGGCAGGCACGACTAACAAACCGCCAAAGATGTTGAAGGTAGAGAATTACCTTACATGGATGGATAGGTTTATGTCATTCATAAAATATCATGACACACGGATGTGGATCTGTATTCAAGATGGATGGGTATGTAAACCCAACTCATGACTTTGAAGGCAGACAACGTGTCACTGCCTATGTGAACATGTCAGAGGCTGATAAGAGAGTGTATGTGTCTGAGAAGAAGGCCTTAGCTGCAATAAAGATGTCGTTACCTGATGGCATCAAACCTACATTCAAGCGATATACTACTTCGAAGGAGATGTGGGATGCTCTAGAGAAGTGGTATGAGGGCAATCCTGATGTGAAGAAAAACAAAGTTGACTTGCTGAAGATGCAATTGCTGTCTTTAAAGGCATGAGAAATGAGTCCCTTGAAGATATCATCACGAGATACTATCATCTAATGTCAGAAATGGACAACTATGACATAGAGGGATACACAGACATGGAGATAAACGATAAGTTGCTAGATGCTTTACCTACCATATGGGATATTTATACTTTTATGATAAAGGGTGAAGCTGACTATGAAGATAAAGACTTGGAAGAGGTTGTTGGGAAACTGAGAGCTTATGAGCTCAACATGAAGAAAAAGAAAACTGGATACGATCAGGTTCAAGATCCGGGAATTTATAAAGGGCTTACATCTTCATCTTCCAACAATGCTTCAAGTGATTCTGCAACTGGGTTTCTCTCATGTGAAAATGTGCAGGTTGTGACAAATGCTGATGGTGAAGTATGTTTTGTAGCTACTTCAGGAGGATCGTCAGGGGCAAAGAGACAACAAGCTAGCAATAATAACAACAATACAAGGTCTATGCCTCTGAGTGTCAAGGCTGTTGAAGATCATCTGACCTTGCTTGCTTCATTCGTTGCTTCATATGAGAACTACATTCAGGGAAGAATATCTGATCCTGCTACTTTTGATGAAGATTATGATTAGATTGACCCTGATGACCTAGATGAGATGGATTTACAATGGCAGATGGCCATGATCTCTAGAAGAGTGAAGAGGTTCATGAATAGGACGGACAGAAAGTTCGTTAGAAAGAATGTAGGTTTTGACAAGTATAATCTGAGGTGTTACAATTGTCAAAATTACAGACACTCTGCTAGAGAATGTCAAAGACCTAAGACTGAATCTCGTTCTAACTCATCTTTTCAAGATTTTCCTGGTTATGGTTCAAGCAACAGGAATGCATCAACTAACACTGGATCAAAGGCCTTGATCTTTACTGCTAGAGAAGGTTCTTATGATTGGAGTATTCATTTGAAAGGTGATGACAATGCCACACAAGCTTTCATGGCTGAGATAGCCCCAGTTGATGATGCAGAAGTAAAGGCTGATGCTTAGGTCGAACAAGAGACGGTAGTTGAAAAAGTTGATGATGATCAGACGACTGAAAACATGAAATTTGATGTAGAACAGAATGCTGTAGATAAGAAGATGGCTGCAGATTTTGCTGCTTTCATGGCCGATCTAAGCAAATCAATAGGAGAGGTACATTCTAACTCTTGTAGTTCTGTTTGCTTAAAATGTCATGAACAGCAAAGTGAAGTTGACACTTTAACAAAAACAACCAGAGTCTGGTAAATAAGCTCTCGAGCATAAAAGAATCAAACTTTTTCATAAAACGAAATGAGTCATCATATTTGAAAAAAATAGGGCTTATGAAGAAGAAATCAATATTTTAACCTATAAACTAAATGAAAACTTCAAATTATTGACTTAGCTCATGAAACGATGAGTGAGATAACAAAAGAGATTTCTGAAAAATGCAAAGAGTTGTCAGAAGCGCAACTGAAAATTTGTGAACTTGAAAAGAAATTGAATCAATTTAGAGATTCATCTTTTGTTATGAAACACATGATGAATAGCTTGAAGAATAGTAATGACAAGACAAGTGTGTGCTTCAAAGGTTTCAATGAAGTTCCACCAGCTCTTGGTCATGACTATTGTTTCTTGCCAGACGAAGATGAGCTAACAGACTTTGTGTCAACCACACCTAGTAGTTCCACATCAGGGAATGTTGATGTGTCTGAGAATGCCAAGAAGGATAATAACAAGGAAGCGGTTTTGAAAACGAAGAATACACACCCTAAGAATAAAAAAGAAAATTTTTGTTAAAAAAATTGATTTTGTTAAAGGGAGTGATATGAAAGAAGAGACCACTGTTATTACAAGAGAGTCAAATGTGAAGTTTGCTAAAAATAAAAATATAGAAAAATCATAAATTGAGCAAACTAAACAAGATCCTTCAAAGGCATCATCATCATCATCATCATCATTCTAAACTAAACCAGAGACTTCAATTAAGAAGTCTTCGGCTAGAAGATCGTGCTTCAAATGTCACAACAAGGGACATGTAGCTAGCTATTATCCTAACAAAAAGAATGAAGCATAAGTGACTGAGAGAAAGAGAGAAAAAGCATCAGAAAAAATTGGTGAAGGCGAGCAGAAGGTTTTTAACTCACCAAAGATATCTGCTACCGAGCGACAGAGTGTTGCAGTTGGTGTAGATAAGGCTGAAAAAGGAACTCACCAAGTTCCTAGTTTTCAAAGAACTCAACAAAAAATTCAGCCTGAATCTACATCAGGCAGATATGAAAGACCTAGAAGTAGTTCACTAAGAATTAATAACTTTAATGGTTAATCAAGTAATTTCAGAAGTCAAGGTCAATATCAAACTCGATATTAGAATGTTGGTAGTCGAAATTTTTATAACAATTGTTTTAGAAATTATCACAATCGAAATTCATTGAATCAAAACCAAATTTTCCAAAGGTCACAGAGTCCAAACATGTTTAGGAAACATCAGGACCAAAGACCGAATGTAAATCAAAAACCATTTCCATCAACAGGTATGAGATCCAAGACTCCTGTTAGGATGATGGATATTGGATGAATGTTCCGGTGGTTGATGAATCTGGAAGACCCAAGACCATTAAGGCTTGGGTCCCCCAATCTAACTAATTTTTGTTGGGTTGTGCAGGAGCTGCTAAGGAGGATTATCAACTTGTGGTATGTTGATAGTGGCTGCTCCAGGCACATGATGGGGGATGCGAGATTGTTGACTGAGTATGAAAATATAGACGAAGGTTATGTGAATTTTGCAGGTGCTAAAGGGGGGGCATATTAAAAGTCGAGGAAAAGTGACCAATAGGAAGATCACATTGGACAAAGTGAACTATGTCGAGCAGCTGAAGCATAATCTGATGAGCGTGTCTCAAATCTGCGACAAGGGTCACTCGGTCCACTTTTCTAAGTCTGAAGCTTTGGTGTTGAAACTGGGTTTAGTGATACCGGATGATTGGATAGTGATGAGAGCGCCAAGGAGAAATGACACTTATGTCATGGACATGGGTGTCACACCCCGACCTGCAGCGGAAAAAGGTGATGTTGTAAACTCTTCCTCTTGCTAGTGGCCTAGTGGTTAGGTTTTCTTGATTTGCTTGGTTAACTGGGTTTGCTTGAGCTTGGGCGTTTATGATGTTAACCAATCGAGGGCACGTGTTTCTAAAGTGGGTAGGGTCGCCACAATTAAAACAAGCTCGAACATATGGAAACATGGGGTATTGGGGTTGTTGATATGTTTGGATCATGTTTTGAGTAGGGGGTGAGGTTTGGTTTTGAGGGGTGCGGCAAACCTTGCTCAAATGACCATAGCGTCCGCAATTCGCACATAGTCGATAAGGTAAGGTAGATGGATGGTGATAAAAGCAAGTGTTGCATTGAGGGTGAGGTCCAATGTAAGGTTTCTTATTTGGGTAAGTTGAGTTGGGTGCTACTTGAGTGATTGGGATAGCTTGGAGGGGTATGGCTTGTGAAGTTGGTTGATTGTGTTGGGTGACAGCGAAAATTTGCCCATCTCGTTTTCTCTTAGAAATGGGTTGAGAAGGGGATTCGGTTTGGGTGGAGTTTGAGGTTTCAGTTGATGCTTTATCCTTCTTCTTCTCCTCCTTGAAGTCCTTATTTCGTATGCGGTTCTCGGTGAGCTCTGTAGCTAACTCCATTGCTGCTTCCAAAGTTACAGGTGTGGTACTTATTACAGAGTTTTGAATTTTTGAGGAAGACCTCGAATGTAGTGCTCGATCAAACGGTAGAGGGGAGTGAACAAGTTGGGGACCATTTGATTTAACTCAAGGAATCTCTTGTTGTATGTGGTGTGGTCGCCTTCCTTTTGTTTCAAAGAATAGAACTCATCATCTAATTTCTTGATTTCGCTTCTTGGGCAAAACCGTCTTGTCATGATTTCCTTCAACTCTTCCCAAGTCAAAGTCATAGCATCTTCAACACCTCGTTTGGCCTTCTCTGTATTCCACCATGTAAGTGCTATTCCAAGTAAACGACCGGTAGCATATCGCACTTTGCAATCATCGGGGCAATCGCAATTTAGAAAAGTGTTTTCCATTTCCTCAAACCAATGGAGGAGAGCGGTGACACCTTCGGTCCCTTCGTATTTTGGAGGGTCGCAGGATTTGAAATGCTTGAAGGTGCATTTAGTGGTAATTGGGGGAGGGTTGACAACATTTTGATCTTCTTGATTGACGGGATTAGCGGTATGGGCTTGTTGAACTTGAACTACAATGTTGGGTATTACGGCAGCCATTTGTTGAGCGATTTGGGCAGCCATGCGCTCGCGGGCTTTTCCTGATCTCATCTTCATACTAGCGAGATTAGAAGACATCTACAAGGAATACATATCAAGAGTATGAGTTGGACGTTTTAGGGGTCATGTGTCGTATTTAGGAATGAACATTCATAAAATTAATATAGAATAATAAATCTACTACATCCATAGGATGTCTTGGGCTCTGCTCGTAATTGGGCCTTGCATGCCGCCATACTTCACCTTCGTAATCATGTGGGCCCCCATGATTACCGGGTTTTTCATATGGTTCGCATGTGTTAGCCTGGTTACGTACACTAAAACCCGGAGAAAATCGAGAAATATGTATGTAACGTATGATATTCGGAATGTATCCAGGTGTGGACATGGTGACAACTCAAAGCGGGGTTAGTTCGAACGACGTTTGGTGTGGCATGCTTTGGCCTAATAGGTCCTTCGTACTCTCATCGTTAGTCCCCAGGTAGGCAAACTGGTCCGTTATATTGGATTTATACGAATGCCAACCTAGACAGGACGTTCCGACTACCGGTACTTGTACCCTTACAGTTACTACATGGCCGTCGCAGAACTCACTTTGATGAGATTTGAAAAATGAAAAATGCGACAAAATCTTGAATAACCGAAGTATGAAGATGATTTGAATATGTGAACATTGAAATATGTATGATGAATGTGTATGTAATTATGTATGTTTGACTGTAAGTATAATTCATTATGTATCTCAAAATATAATATTGGAAGTGTTTGCATGAATTTGTGTATGTATAAATACGAAACAAATAAACATCATGAGTTTGCATATAACCACATAAACAATTAAAGTCTAATCAACTATAGTATAGGCTCTAATGGTCTAATAACCTATCCTATATCCCTATAGTCAAAAGCTCTGATACCAATCTGTCACACCCCGACCCGCAGCGGAAATGGTGATCGGGGCATGATTGGGTTTTCATCAAAGCTCATGACATTTATTATAATGTTTCATATTTATTATTTCAATTTAAAGGGAATCATACAATCAAATCATACAAGTACAACATGTTCTATACATCTTTCTAGACTTCATTATTTTTCTTCTAAGGCAATTTCCTATGTGTTCCTTGCTTCATCCTGTCCACCTGTATCATGTGTAAAAATGGTTTTTGGGTCAACAAAAGTTGGCGAGTGAACCTTGTTAAAAACATTTGATATTGATTTCTTATTGTATTTAATATGGAAAAATTGTGCAAAAATCATATGT
This sequence comes from Scalesia atractyloides, assembly GCA_947069175.1. Taxonomy (NCBI): domain Eukaryota; kingdom Viridiplantae; phylum Streptophyta; class Magnoliopsida; order Asterales; family Asteraceae; genus Scalesia; species Scalesia atractyloides. Next base: position 60,379,883 of record CAMTDV010000007.1, on the reverse strand, counting down.
GAGCAAACGTATATAATCAAACAATAACCAACCACCTTGCATGAGTATATGACATGAATGATAATGTATGTGTTGGCAACGTCACGTTCCGCTCATAGGTAATGGGGAACGGACGGCCTATGATGATGTATGTGCGATCAAGGCTCAATCAAACGGAGCCGATCGTATGTTGGCAACGCCTCGTTCACGCTCATAGGTAATGGGGAACGGTTCCGCTCATAGGTAATGGGGAACAGACGGCCTATGATGATGTATGTACTGAAAATGATAAATTTAATCTAAACATTAACCACACAAACAGTTGATACATATTGAATACACATTTGATCATGGATATGATGGATGCACAAGTGTTTAAATGTAATAAATAATAAGACACATGATACACCCCAAAAAGTGATTAAAACGGGGAATTTGTAGAGATTCACTCACATTGGGTGCGTTCGTTTGATGATATCGAATGCGCACGAGTTGATCGACGAGGAATAACTAACCTAAATAATAACGAAAAGGTACGGTAAATAAGTGGATTTTATTAACAATTTTAATAGGATTTTTAGATTTATTGTTGTGAGTTTAAGGTCATTTTCTAACTTTAAAAATATTATTTTTAAGTATTTTTAACTGATTTTTAAATTAAATAAATAAATAAAAATACATAAAAAAATGTTGATTTTTTTATTGACCGTTGACCGTTGACTTTTACTGTTGACTTTGACTGTTTGACCGGTTCGGACTTGTGTTTGTTTGCGCTGAGTGAGGTTCGAACTCGTGACCTCCCGTACGCGTGCACGCAGCTCTACCAACTGAGCTACGTGTCTAACCCGAAATATTTCTGTTTTTAATTATACTTATATACTATTTAGATTTAACCAGAAATCATTTATTTTAGAAAGAATTTTAATTACATTGAACCGGTGTACATAACAGGTCTCGAACCCGGGACCTGTTGTTTAACGTTGCACACAGTCCACCGCTGGACTGTGTGTCTTACCCGAAATATATTGAAGTTTAATTATATATATACACATACTAGCGCTAACATATTCTGATTTAAACAAAAGGCTTGGATATTTTCAGGGGCGGTGTAACTAACCGGATTCGAACTCGAGACTTTGGCTTCGTGTTGCACACAGCCCGACCAATTGGGCTGTGTGACTAACCCGAAAGATATAAGATTTTTATTAGATTTATATATTTACTAGATTATTTCGTTAACTGGTTTTAAAAAGGTTGTGTATAATTGGCGAACCGGAAAGCATGTACAGACTCGAACTCGGGACCATGGCTTGAAGTTTGCACACAGTCCACCACTGGACTGTGTGTCTAACCCGTTTAAAAATCCGATTTTAATTATATTCATAGACTGATCAGACTTCATCTTCTTCATTCGAATAAACAGACCGTTAATCCGATTGTTTCGATTCATTAATCAATTCCTTTATTAAATTGTAAATAACTACACATGAGATTAATAAAAAATGAAAGGGATTAGGTGAAAGATATACCGAACGGGGATTCCCTGTTTCTCCGGCGAGATTCCAACGATAGCAGATTATTCCGGCGACGTGTAACTTGCGACAAAGGATCCTCAGGAAATTTGAGGTGAGTGTGGGTGACTTCTGTCCGAGCTCTAGATGTCCTTTTTATAAGGTAAGGCAACAGTGGGATAGATTCTTCGGTTTTCCGGCAAGTATCTGAGAATTCCGGCGAACACAGATAAATTCCGGCGACTTGCGGCGACTGCTTCAGGGTGTTTTAGCGAGAGTTTAAGAGAGAATTTGAGAGATTGAACAGGTTGGATTGAGGAGTTTAGCCCTGTATTTATAGGTGATATGATCCACCACGATTTCGGTTTTTCCGGTGATATTTTCTGGTGACTACCAAGCAATTCCGGCAGTAGAGTGTTTGAACAGAAAGCTCGAGATGTTTCAGTATTTGTAGATCAAATGTTTTGTAATCGGTTTCATCTTTTAATGTTTTCGATTTCATTCATTTTTTTAATGTTTTCGGTTACAAAATACTGGTTTTCTTTGATTTAGTGTATAATTGATAACTGAAATCGAATTAAAACATGATTCGGTAACTGATAATTGTAGGCGCGTTCTATCTTCTGAAATCGTAACTGCTAAATCTTTGGGCGGCTTTCTTTTTGAGACCTCACTTAATTGAAATGCGTATACATATATTAATGGATCTAAAATAAACCGAATGAGGCTTGGCAGCCGAACGGTTTATGTGTGTGTGATGGAGGCGGGTGACCCGGGTTCGAAACCCGGCGTCTCCTTGTATTTTTTTATTCATTGTCTATTACAAATTTTCAATTATAGATTTTAAGTTCTAAAATGTCTATTAATTATGTATCGTTTAAAATTAAAATAAACAACATATACGCAACGAATTTTATAACTGATTATTCGGTTTAATAAACGAAGCGGGTTTGGATAACCCGGTTTTTGACGGATGTTACAGTGTCCCCTACTTTTAGAAATTTTGTCCCGAAATTTAAGTAGTGGTATGTTTGACTCAATAGGAGGGTAGTTTTGGCAATTACATACTTAGAAGAGGGTAAGAGTTTAAATTTTTATTTGAGGCGGTAACGTTCCTAGTAAGGGTTGAATACCTGGCTACAGGATTCGCTTTTTGCTGCCTAAAGTGTATGAATACGGAACATGGATAAACAGAGTTGATTGACTAAGTTTGATTTCATGCATAAGAGTTTTGAGAGAATTGATACGTTTGGAAAGATAAGGTTATATCCTAAAACAAAACTTCTACCACTAATACCTACATGGAACCTCTCATAATCGCCTGACAATGCCTCTGATCGTTTGACAAGAATACTTATATATAGGAAGTAACAGCGGCGTATCCACCATATTCTTGTCAAATTTTCATTGGTTTTATCAGTAAATTATGATTAGTTCTGTGTGACTCTAAACACAACAACCAAAACTTGAGTCTTAATTCTGAAAGTATACATGTTTGAATGATGACAGTACCTCTCTCTTTTGTTATGATGAAGAGGTTAGTCTATGTAGAAGTGAGATACAGCCCAACTTCTTTGAATGATGAGATTGGAATACGTTGAGATGTATGATGATATGAATGTTAAATCAATGAGTATAAAACAAAACTGAAATAGTAATTCGCATTAAGATTTTTGGATAAATTTCCAATTTATAATTGAGACACGTGAAGAGTGAGATAACATAAAGAAAACATAAAAACTAAGCGGCTGGAGTTGAATCTTGATTTTTGGTGAAGAAACTAGTTGGGTGGTTCGTTTGGGCCGTCATTATCTTCAACAGGATTGGCGTTGATGTTGTAAACTCTTCCTCTTGCTGGTGGCCTAGTGGTTAGGTTTTCTTGATTTGCTTGGTTAACTGGGTTTGCTTGAGCTTGGGCGTTTATGATGTTAACCAATCGAGGGCACGTGTTTCTAAAGTGGGTAGGGTCGCCACAATTAAAACAAGCTCGAACATATGGAAACATGGGGTATTGGGGTTGTTGATATGTTTGGATCATGTTTTGAGTATGGGGTGAGGTTTGGTTTTGAGGGGTGCGGCAAACCTTGCTCAAATGACCATAGCGTCCGCAATTCGCACATAGTCGACAAGGTAAGGTAGATGGATGGTGATAAAAGCAAGTGTTGCATTGAGGGTGAGGTCCAATGTAAGGTTTCTTATTTGGGTAAGTTGAGTTGGGTGCTACTTGAGTGATTGGGATAGCTTGGAGGGGTATGGCTTGTGAAGTTGGTTGATTGTGTTGGGTGACAGCGAAAATTTGCCCATCTCGTTTTCTCTTAGAAATGGGTTGAGAAGGGGATTCGGTTTGGGTGGAGTTTGAGGTTTCAGTTGATGCTTTATCCTTCTTCTTCTCCTCCTTGAAGTCCTTATTTCGTATGCGGTTCTCGGTGAGCTCTGTAGCTAACTCCATTGCTGCTTCCAAAGTTGCAGGTGTGGTACTTATTACAGAGTTTTGAATTTTTGAGGAAGACCTCGAATGTAGTGCTCGATCAAACGGTAGAGGGGAGTGAACAAGTTGGGGACCATTTGATTTAACTCAAGGAATCTCTTGTTGTATGTGGTGTGGTCGCCTTCCTTTTGTTTCAAAGAATAGAACTCATCATCTAATTTCTTGATTTCGCTTCTTGGGCAAAACCGTCTTGTCATGATTTCCTTCAACTCTTCCCAAGTCAAAGTCATAGCATCTTCAACACCTCGTTTGGCCTTCTCTGTATTCCACCATGTAAGTGCTATTCCAAGTAAACGACCGGTAGCATATCGCACTTTGCAATCATCGGGGCAATCGCAATTTAGAAAAGTGTTTTCCATTTCCTCAAACCAATGGAGGAGAGCGGTGACACCTTCGGTCCCTTCGTATTTTGGAGGGTCGCAGGATTTGAAATGCTTGAAGGTGCATTTAGTGGTAATTGGGGGAGGGTTGACAACATTTTGATCTTCTTGATTGACGGGATTAGCGGTATGGGCTTGTTGAACTTGAACTACAATGTTGGGTATTACGGCAGCCATTTGTTGAGCGATTTGGGCAGCCATGCGCTCGCGGGCTTTTCCTGATCTCATCTTCATACGAGCGAGATTAGAAGACATCTACAAGGAATACATATCAAGAGTATGAGTTGGACGTTTTAGGGGTCATGTGTCGTATTTAGGAATGAACATTCATAAAATTAATATAGAATAATAAATCTACTACATCCATAGGATGTCTTGGGCTCTGCTCGTAATTGGGCCTTGCATGCCGCCATACTTCACCTTCGTAATCATGTGGGCCCCCATGATTACCGGGTTTTTCATATGGTTCGCATGTGTTAGCCTGGTTACGTACACTAAAACCCGGAGAAAATCGAGAAATATGTATGTAACGTATGATATTCGGAATGTATCCAGGTGTGGACATGGTGACAACTCAAAGCGGGGTTAGTTCGAACGACGTTTGGTGTGGCATGCTTTGGCCTAATAGGTCCTTCGTACTCTCATCGTTAGTCCCCAGGTAGGCAAACTGGTCCGTTATATTGGATTTATACGAATGCCAACCTAGACAGGACGTTCCGACTACCGGTACTTGTACCCTTACAGTTACTACATGGCCGTCGCAGAACTCACTTTGATGAGATTTGAAAAATGAAAAATGCGACAAAATCTTGAATAACCGAAGTATGAAGATGATTTGAATATGTGAACATTGAAATATGTATGATGAATGTGTATGTAATTATGTATGTTTGACTGTAAGTATAATTCATTATGTATCTCAAAATATAATATTGGAAGTGTTTGCATGAATTTGTGTATGTATAAATACGAAACAAATAAACATCATGAGTTTGCATATAACCACATAAACAATTAAAGTCTAATCAACTATAGTATAGGCTCTAATGGTCTAATAACCTATCCTATATCCCTATAGTCAAAAGCTCTGATACCAATCTGTCACACCCCGACCCGCAGCGGAAATGGTGATCGGGCATGATTGGGTTTTCATCAAAGCTCATGACATTTATTATAATGTTTCATATTTATTATTTCAATTTAAAGGGAATCATACAATCAAATCATACAAGTACAACATGTTCTATACATCTTTCTAGACTTCATTATTTTTCTTATAAGGCAATTTCCTATGTGTTCCTTGCTTCATCCTGTCCACCTGTATCATGTGTAAAAATGGTTTTTGGGTCAACAAAAGTTGGCGAGTGAACCTTGTTAAAAACATTTGATATTGATTTCTTATTGTATTTAATATGGAAAAATTGTGCAAAAATCATATGTGAGCAAACGTATATAATCAAACAATAACCAACCACCTTGCATGAGTATATGACATGAATGATAATGTATGTGTTGGCAACGTCACGTTCCGCTCATAGGTAATGGGGAACGGACGGCCTATGATGATGTATGTGCGATCAAGGCTCAATCAAACGGAGCCGATCGTATGTTGGCAACGCCTCGTTCACGCTCATAGGTAATGGGGAACGGTTCCGCTCATAGGTAATGGGGAACAGACGGCCTATGATGATGTATGTACTGAAAATGATAAATTTAATCTAAACATTAACCACACAAACAGTTGATACATATTGAATACACATTTGATCATGGATATGATGGATGCACAAGTGTTTAAATGTAATAAATAATAAGACACATGATACACCCCAAAAAGTGATTAAAACGGGGAATTTGTAGAGATTCATTCACATTGGGTGCGTTCGTTTGATGATATCGAATGCGCACGAGTTGATCGACGAGGAATAACTAACCTAAATAATAACGAAAAGGTACGGTAAATAAGTGGATTTTATTAACAATTTTAATAGGATTTTTAGATTTATTGTTGTGAGTTTAAGGTCATTTTCTAACTTTAAAAATATTATTTTTAAGTATTTTTAACTGATTTTTAAATTAAATAAATAAATAAAAATACATAAAAAAATGTTGATTTTTTTATTGACCGTTGACCGTTGACTTTTACTGTTGACTTTGACTGTTTGACCGGTTCGGACTTGTGTTTGTCTGCGCTGAGTGAGGTTCGAACTCGTGACCTCCCGTACGCGTGCACGCAGCTCTACCAACTGAGCTACGTGTCTAACCCGAAATATTTCTGTTTTTAATTATACTTATATACTATTTAGATTTAACCAGAAATCATTTATTTTAAAAAGAATTTTAATTACATTGAACCGGTGTACATAACAGGTCTCGAACCCGGGACCTGTTGTTTAACGTTGCACACAGTCCACCGCTGGACTGTGCGTCTAACCCGAAATATATTGAAGTTTAATTATATATATACACATACTAGCGCTAACATATTCTGATTTAAACAAAAGGCTTGGATATTTTCAGGGGCGGTGTAACTAACCGGATTCGAACTCGAGACTTTGGCTTCGTGTTGCACACAGCCCGACCAATTGGGCTGTGTGACTAACCCGAAGATATAAGATTTTTATTAGATTTATATATTTACTAGATTATTTCGTTAACTGGTTTTAAAAAGGTTGTGTATAATTGGCGAACCGGAAAGCATGTACAGACTCGAACTCGGGACCATGGCTTGAAGTTTGCACACAGTCCACCACTGGACTGTGTGTCTAACCCGTTTAAAAATATGATTTTAATTATATTCATAGACTGATCAGACTTCATCTTCTTCATTCGAATAAACAGACCGTTAATCCGATTGTTTCGATTCATTAATCAATTCCTTTATTAAATTGTAAATAACTACACATGAGATTAATAAAAAATGAAAGGGATTAGGTGAAAGATATACCGAACGGGGATTCCCTGTTTCTCCGGCGAGATTCCAACGATAGCAGATTATTCCGGCGACGTGTAACTTGCGACATAGGATCCTCAGGAAATTTGAGGTGAGTGTGGGTGACTTCTGTCCGAGCTCTAGATGTCCTTTTTATAAGGTAAGGCAACAGTGGGATAGATTCTTCGGTTTTCCGGCAAGTATCTGAGAATTCCGGCGAACACAGATAAATTCCGGCGACTTGCGGCGACTGCTTCAGGGTGTTTTAGCGAGAGTTTAAGAGAGAATTTGAGAGATTGAACGGGTTGGATTGAGGAGTTTAGCCCTGTATTTATAGGTGATGTGATCCACCACGATTTCGGTTTTTCCGGTGATATTTTCTGGTGACTACCAAGCAATTCCGGCAGTAGAGTGTTTGAACAGAAAGCTCGAGATGTTTCAGTATTTGCAGATCAAATGTTTTGTAATCGGTTTCATCTTTTAATGTTTTCGATTTCATTCATTTTTTAATGTTTTCGGTTACAAAATACTGGTTTTCTTTGATTTAGTGTATAATTGATAACTGAAATCGAATTAAAACATGATTCGGTAACTGATAATTGTAGGCGCGTTCTATCTTCTGAAATCGTAACTGCTAAATCTTTGGGCGGCTTTCTTTTTGAGACCTCACTTAATTGAAATGCGTATATATATATTAATGGATCTAAAATAAACCGAATGAGGCTTGGCAGCCGAACGGTTTATGTGTGTGTGATGGAGGCGGGTGACCCGGGTTCGAAACCCGGCGTCTCCTTGTATTTTTTTATTCATTGTCTATTACAAATTTTCAATTATAGATTTTAAGTTCTAAAATGTCTATTAATTATGTATCGTTTAAAATTAAAATAAACAACATATACGCAACGAATTTTATAACTGATTATTCGGTTTAATAAACGAAGCGGGTTTGGATAACCCGGTTTTTGACGGATGTTACAATGGGTGCTAAGGACTCTTCCACTGTGGTGGCGTGTTTACTATCAAAAGCATCTGAGGCTGAGTTAATGTTGTAGCACAGATGCATGGCCCACATCCACTACCGAAAAATGAATTATATTATTAAAAACGGTTTTGTGGAAGAGGTGCCAGTGCAGAGGTTTCACGTGGAAGATAAATGTTTTCTATTTCAAAAGGGAAAACAACTAAGAAACCTCACAAGTCCAAAACAGTAAATTCCATAGATGCCCCTTATGAATTACTTCATATGGATCTTTTTGGTCCGGTGTACATAAGGAACATAGGTGGAAAGTACTATTGTTTAGTTGTCACAGATGATTACTCACGATATTCATGGGTTTTTTTAGGTAAAAACATGAGATAGGGAGATGCTGATAGATTGTTTTACAAAATTGGAAAATGTTCATGATGCACGGCTCAAGAGGATAAGGAGTGATAATGGCACGAAGTTCAAGAATCAGATTCTGGATCTCTATTGTCTTCTCAAGGGAATTGAACATCAATACTCTGCTCCTTATACACCTCAACAGAATGGAGTTGCTGAGAGGAAAAACAGGACGTTGATTGAAGCCGATAGGACTATGCCTTTTGATTCAAAGCTTCCAGTTCTTTTCTGGGTAGAAGCTGTGAACACAGCTTGTTATGTCCTAAACAAAGTTTTGACGGTTAAATGGTTTAACTAAACATGTCACGAACTATTTTTTAACCGGAAACTAAACTTGAAAGGCTTTGAACCATTTGGATTACCCTGCACCATCGCGCGAAATAAAGATAAGCAAAAATTCGGTGAGGCAGCTAACGAGGGATACTTTCTAGGTTATATTCCTGGAACACTGAATAAAAGGGTTTGTAATCTAAAAACTGGTAAAATTGAGGTTGTGTTTAACATGGAAATCACTAGTTATTCACCTCAACAATAACGAGTGGTCCTGCTATATTATATGATTATGATAGTGTTTTAAATCATTTAATATTCCTGATTTTTCCAATGTAGATGAGTCTCAAGTGATTCAAACTGTGATCAGTGAAAATGATGAGGGTGACTTCATGCCTAGATCGAGTATCAATGACAGATGCTCCAGAAACTTCCTCCAGTGCAGCTCCACAGGATTCAAGTGATAGTGAGTCTGGACCTATTCAGGGGGGATTTTACTAATCCGTTTGCTAATAAGAACATTCAGGGGGAGATTGAATATAATGTGGGAGATAATTTAGTTATTGACACCATTGCTACTACACGCGCAAACAGAGATCATCAAGTTGAGAACATCATAGGTGATGCTGCTGCAGGTGTTTAGACAAGAAGAGGTTTGATCGAAGGTTCCTATTTATTACTTCGATTCAGAAGACTGGGATGATACATGAGTGATTGTATAGTTGTTTTATTGCCCAATAGGAGCCGAAGAATGTTCAAATGGCTATAAAAGATATATGTTGGGTTGAAGCTATGCAAGAGGAACTAGCTCAGTTTAAGAAGTTGAAGGTTTGGGAGCTAGTTGACTTGCCTGAAGGAGAGAAGGAAATAGGAACCAAGTGGGTGTTTAAATGCAAGAAAGACGACTAAGGGATTGTGACAAGAAATAAGGCTCGACTAGTGGTGAACGGGTTCAATCAGCAAGAGGGGATTGATTACAATGAAGTGTTTGCACCAATAGCAAGGTTAAAGGCAATTCGTTTGTTCCTAGCTTTTGCTTCATTCAAGGGCTTCAAAGTTTACCAACTTGACGTGAAGAGTGCGTTTCTTTACTAGAAAATTCAAGAAGGTGTATGTCTCACAACCAGATGGGTTTACTGATCCAGATTATCCAGATCGAGTCTATCGACTTGATAAGGCATTGCATGGAGTGCATCAGGAATCTAGGGCGTGGTTGAGACACTATCAACACATTTGTTAAAGAATGGTTTTGAAAGAGGTCAGATTGACAGTACACCTTTCATTAAAAGAAAGAAGGAAGAGTTTCTGCTTGTACATGTATACATAGATGATATTATTTTTGGGTCATCTGATGAGAACATGTGTCACCCATAAATAATAAAAACAATATTTTGATATTTTGCGGAAAATAGGTCCGAATTTTTTTAAAACTATACTCAATATAACATTACTTTCATATACTTGAATCACCAGTTGATACAAACCTACATGCACGACGGACAAGAAATTTTATAAAATTTCTGCATGACCCGTTCGTTTAACAAACAACCCTTACGAAAACCAAAACCTCTGTTCATAACCAACATAACTTTTTAAAACATTGACGAACTAGCAATATGCTAAAACAAAATACATTAGAGTACAAAAGACTAGACCCATTAGGTTCAATAACTAAAACATGTAATTGTTGAGCAAATCATAACCCAATCCTCCTCTTATTGACCCACTCCCAAGAAATGATCACTCACGCCTTAGACCAGCCAAATTGTTAACCACGTTCAACTTGAGTAACTCGTAGGTCACTCCCATCGTTCTTTTGTAATTCAGTTCCAGCTTTAACTCGGAACTCATTTCATTTATTCCTAGCGCTCAGTGTCCCATCTGTTCTTGAAGTCCATTTCCCATATTAGAATCACTAAACCCATTTACTCTTCACTTGTAATTCGCCTAAGATGTACACACCATAAGTTAGTCATAACATTTTTTAATAAAACATTTGTATTTAATTACGCAATTTATAAAGCGTGACAACAAGGCTCCTTAACTTCCAAATACGGGATTCAAACTTCTTTATGTTTAAGCTTGCATAACAACTTTCCCCGCGTACTTGCTAAGTACGCGACTCACAAACCTGCAGTCAAATAATCATTATCTCAATCCCCTTTTAATATTAAAAAAATTTCCATACTCGATACTTCCCCCCTTGGTTTAATCCATCAACCATGTTTTCAATAATCTTGTCCCCATTAGTTCCAATTCCTTTACTTCATATATTAGAAAACTAAATATATATATAAAGATCACATACCTTATACTCAATACTCAATATTAACGATCTTGTGGTAAGTCTACACTGCTTATTACTCCTAATATTTGCATCTTACTCCCAGCACCTTGTTTATGATTTAGTCATACTAATAAACTCGGATATTTATATCACCGACAATAATTACCATTATCACACAACTTCTTACTATCATTAACTCTCCTTTATAATTCTTACCGCACACCATATAAATATTTTTACAAAGGTATTTATATATTTTATAAAACATATTACATGAGTGAAGCGTCACTCACCTTTTCCCATAGAGGTGTTGTCGTCCATGCCATCCTTTTGACATCCCATCTACGTCATATCTGCTAAACAACAAGTCAACTTGCAAATCATTAGAACACATAACGATCATTCACCCCCTTTTTAATACCTATGTATTATTTATCCAACTTGTTATATGTGTTCTTGATGATTTTCACCATTAGTCTATCACTTAGGTCAACCATACCCATTTAGACCCCTTTTCACCCATTAGTACAAGTACTTGCAATGCTTTTGAAGCAATAACTTTAAACACTTCTAATATACTAAGTTAGATACACCTAAACAACTACAACTAACCATTTATGTTTAGTTCCAGTGTGTTCAAACATCCTTCTTTATTTAGTTTTCCAAAAACTTTATTTTAGTGCACCACTATTCTGCGCAACTGTTGTATTCGGCCTATTAGACCCTTGTACAGTTTTAATTGGTTCGACATATTCTATGTAAAACATTCTTATATCTTTTCAACCCAAAAATAATCACCCCAATTGGAATTTTATATGATATTATATGATCTTCGGAAGAAACAGTACTGGTTTATAAATCAACTAAGAATTCAGCTTTAAACCAATCTGCTGAGCTGTTTTGTACTGCAGTTTTCGTATATCTATCATTCTTATTTCCTCTCATTCTAAACATATTTAGAAACTATACTCCTGGGGATTTCCAACCATATAAAGAACACCCCAAATGGACACTTGGTTGATTTTATACGATTTTTCGAAGTCTACCCAAAATCTGATTAAAAAGCTGCAAAAATCATGTTTGTGGTGCTTCTAACTTCGACCCAAACCATAAAATGCAGCCCTCTTTTATGGTTAAAACTTATGTTGAACTCTTAGAAAGGGTTAGGAACATCAAATACATTAATTATATATCAATGGATGGCAAAACATTATGAATTTGCAAACAATCATTCCAAAACCATCCAATTTCCAAAATCCCCAATTTAAATCAAAAACCCTAATCTTCATAGATCAAGTACAATCATAGCTAAGCATCAATGAGGTAATTATAACTTAGTAGCATCAACATAAAGTTATAAAATTCAGATTATAGTCATGTCTTGTTCAATTAAACAAGAAACCCTAACATGCATATTAATCAACAATGGAGTTTCTAAGTATCATCAACATGAAATAACTATGATAGAATCATCTGTAACTTATGAAATAGATCATCTATCACCAAAAAAACTTAACTTTCATCATGATTACACTTTCAACTTAAGAACACATGAAAATCTAGGGTTTTTGTATAGATATTACTTACTAGGCTTTACATAACAGAGGATGTTCGTAAGTTCTTCAATTTCTTTAACCAATAACCTAAAATCGATGTATTGAAGCTTCCCATCGATTTTCTTCTTGACCCATAGCTCCCACACAATAATACGTATTTTATTCCTGGAATTCTCTACACCTCAGGTTAATAGAGAATCTCTCACAATTTGGCAAGATAAGCCCCTCCATTTTCAAGCCTCTTAATCCTTACAATCCTTGTTAAGTTTTATAACTCTACCATATTTTAAATACTAAATGAAGCTTAAATTGGTAAATAAGGTTAAGCTATTTAGATTAAGTCATTAAATTCTCAAATTGAATTACTCATTTTATTATTGATTAGTTCAGCATACATAAAATGCTACATAAATCAAGATGTGTCAATATATGAACATCCCCAAATTTGGGATGTTACAACATTTGTCATGAATTCAAGGAGGTAATGAAGAGCAAGTTCGAAATGAGTGTGATGGGTGAATTGTCTCACGTTCTGGGTTTACAAGTTGAACAGAAGAAGGATGAGATGTTTATACATTAGACGAAGTATGTGTATGATATTTTTTCTCGTTTCAAAATGGAGGATTGCGCTACTTTCAACACACCTATTTGCAAGAATCACAATCTTGGTCCAGATCATGAGAGTGTGGAGGATGTTGATCCAACTCAGTACAGGGCAATGATTAGTTCTCTAATGTACTTGATTGCTTCAAGACCAGACATCATGTTCGAGTGTGTCTTTGTGCTTGATATCAAGCGAATCCAAAAGAGTCACATATGAAAGCGGTGAAGCGGATTCTTCGTTACTTGAAGGGGAAACCTAAACTTGGGCTATGTTATCCAGCTGCTAGTGATTTGAAGTTTGTTGCTTTCACTGATTCGGACTTTGGATGATGCAAATCAACCAGAAAGTCTACCACATGTGGTTGTCAGTTCTTAGGAGGGAGGATCGTGCCATGGCAATGCAAGAAGCAAACTTGTGTGTCTACCTCTACGTGTGAAGATGAATATATTCTGCGGGTAGCTGTTGCTCTCAGGTTCTCTGGATACAACAGCAGATGCGCGATTACGGTTTGAATTTCACTCGTATTCCTATTATGATAAACAATAATGCCACTATTTCAATCACAAACAATCCCGTAAAACACAGTCGCACAAAACTTTTTGATATTCGTCATCATTAAGAAATTGATTGAACTGCATAGATTCGACAAACTAGATAACCTAGCAGATCTTTACACAAAAGCATTTGAAAGGGCTCGTTTTGAACATCTAGTCGAACTCAACGGGATGAGGAATCCTGAATAACCAGTTTTCCATAAGAATTTGTAAATAATTTACTGTTTTTCAAAAATTAAAAAAAAGAAAAAAATAGAAAATCAAAAATGAGTTTTCACTGTGTGAAAAATAAGAAATGATAGTACATCAGCAAGTTAGAATGTCACACTGAAATTAAAATCGCTTAAGTGTGATAACAACTTCAGCATATGATGTACCACTAGGCAAACAACATAAAATAATTAACTTACCTTGGTGATATAAACATAATGAACTGTGCATGAGTGGGTAACATATCAGTGGCGTATGGTTTTATAACCTTAAATCTTGCGTTGATATATTGCCAAAATATGAGGTTTTAGGTCTTTATATCGTTATTTCATCTGGTTATTGTCCTTCTGCTGCATCCAGATATATGCTGACCTAGGCACAACCAGGATATCTTAAAAGAGCTAAAATGCCAAATCCCAGAAATTGAAGAAGCTCACCTAGAGAGTCATTCAAATGTACAAAATGCATAAAGCGTACCAAAATTTGGTATTTGTCCTAACCCTCATTGGATATGGTCTCTTTGCTGTACGAAAGTACTAACCTGTTCACCAATTATCTAACGTTGTATATCAAAACGGATGAATTTCGGTATACTCACCTACTACGAGGAATCTTTGTGCATACCTTGATCGTGGGGGTATGTCCTGAAGTGGGACACACTAGTATATCGGTATAAAATTACCTTAACATATCACTAGGTAATGGTACTTGAAATGTTCATGTATTTTGTTTATGTGGATAAACAATACTGGTAATCGTCTTGAACTGTTTTCATGAACATTGCATATGGAATTATCTAATAGTGTGAAAACAGTTTGCTGTGGCTGATCTGATCTTCTTTCCGGTGATTCTCACAAAAACAGAGTGTTTATTATTTCATTATTTATTTGCTTTTAAAAAATATAAAAATCCAAAAGATTTTCGTTTTTCTTGTAAATTCTTAGCGTATGAAATATGGTTGTTTATGGAGGAGTTGTTACCGATAGGGGGAAGAGTTCAAAATTTTAAAAATATTGCAGGTTTAGTGTGCTTAAAAACTTTAAGTGTGTGGTTTGAGTTGAAAAGTGCTTAATCTGTGATACAATTTTATCATCTCTTGAATAATAATAATTGTTTAACTATGTTGAAAAATTCTTATGGTTTCTCATGATGTTTGTGTTATAGTAAACAAATTGTAGCAATGTGTTGCTGAGAAGTTTAGTGAAGAGGAGTTTGCTTGGATGCATGGTAGAACCTCCTTTCTACATTACAGACAAAGTTGAAGAGTTTGAAGATTGCTATGCAGGTGCTAAACTGGAGTTTACTCAAACGCTAACACTTTAGAAGATTTGGTGATTGGATGCATTAGCTTAGGGGGAGTCTATTGCTGATAGAAGCTATTAAAGCTGAAGCTATCCAAAGAGCAAAGACGTTGAAGATTGCAAGATGTAGAAGACAAAGTTGTTTTGTGAAGCTATTGTCAAGGGGGAGTTTGTTGGTGCATATTCGTGACACAAACTTAGATTTGGTCTTTGGATATCTTGTGATTAGTAAAACGATAAATAGTTAGTTGGTTTAGTTTTGTAATAGTTAGTTATAGTGATTTGGCTGAACCAGACCCACATTATAGGGAGTGGTAGGCGAATTGGGCCTAGACAATTTGCAGCACATGTGGTGAAACCCTAGTCCAGTTGCAAACCTGTCTCTATATAAAGAAAGTTTTGCATTAGTGTTAAGGTTGTTCAGTTAGTCACTTCAGAGAGAGTTGAGAGAGAATTCGTGTGATCTAGATTGATTGTAATCGTTATAATAGATAATCAATAAAGATCAGGTTTACTGTGATTGCTGTCACTACTTGTTTTTCTGTGATAATCTGAACTAGAGGATTCCGCACTCTAGATTGGATAGACGATTCTATAAAGATCCATACGAATTAGAGAACCTACACTCATTACAACCTTCTTGATCAAATGAGAAGTATACTTTTAATATTTATTCTATTCAAATATGAGTTTTTTTTTTATCGTTCCAGGAAGAAAACATTTAATTTGTACGTTTGACGTTGAGTAAGAGACATGATAGAAATAAAAATAATAATAAATATGAGTTTTTTTATCGTTCCAAAAAATGTATTGTGACATGGAGTAAGTGACATGATAGAAATAAAGATAATAATAATATTATTATTATACAACAAGAATTCTAACCTTTTCATTTAGAAAAAGAAAACACAATTAATAAGGATAACTTTATAGAAATATAACAGTTTTAACAAGTGTTTTAATTACGGCAACGAAACTTTTTTTTACCTATAAAGTCACCAAAGTTCTAATAGCCGTTCTAATACATCATTAGTTATCAGGTTATCAGTGATAATGTGTCAGGTTCTACTATTTTTTTAATCTTTAATATGATGTGTAAAATAAAAATAATGAAATGGATTTTCCCTTAAAAAATAAAAAAAATCATATTTTTATTCTAAAATTAATAAAATAATTAGTTTTAAGTTAGGAAAATAATTTTATTAATTTTTTAAATAAAAATGTATTTTCAGAATGAGTAAAAAACAATTCTTTTAGTCTTAAAATCAAATTTATATTTTTGTGTTTACACTAAAAATACGACTATAAAACATTATATTGAATAAAAAATAAATAATAATCCAAAACTTTCATTTTCATCGTATCTATCGTAAAAAAAAGTAACAAAAAAACTAGGCAGCAACATTCTCTACAAATTTTTTTTGTCACAAAAAAGTAACCCGAAATATAAAAATACAAATATCATGTTAGACTTTCTTCTTTTGAGGTCTACCTTTTGGCCACTTCTCATTTGATGGGGGTTCTATTTTCTCGTTTTTACAATACCAAACATTATGCCCAATTCCATGACAATTTTGATAAAACATTTTTTTCCAATTCCAACTTCGTGTTCTTTTTCTCTTTCTCGTCAGCACTTCTTTTCTTCTTTACTGCGAGTCTACCCGGCGTTTATCTTTCTTTTTGTCATAACCCTTGACCACATCCTGGACGGGAGCCGTGAACAGTCAAATGGTATTGGTGTTATTTTGAAAACATTACAACGGAAATTTTAGCAGATGCGCGGGTTAGGAAAAATATCAGAGTTTAGAATACCAGAATTTTATTCATAATAAATGAGAATAAAACCCATGTTTTACAAAGCTAGCTTTAATAGGGGATAAACCTGAAAACGAACATTTCTTAATTTAGTTAATAAAATAGCCACTCCTTTAAGCCTTTTGGTGTCGTATCACAATTCTTATTCAAATCTATGTAATCACCTAAAACATGTTTAAAAACATATTATCAGCAGAAATACCAATGAGATCATTTATTTTGTATAAAATGACATTTTCTTATACTTACAACATTAAGGGTTTTTACATTTTTTATATTTTACCAAACTACTATTGGCTAACTCATTGTCCAATGGTAAAGAAATCACTTTTAATAGTGTTTGCCACACGGCAGTTCCTGTGACGGTGGTCATATCACTATTTGGTTAACCCATTGTCCAAATATCAAAGCTTATCAAGTAATGTATACAAAACCCCACATACCGGCAGTAATTTCCCAGTAAGAATATAAAAACTTAATCACTGTAATATAAGTAACAATTGAAAAATATTTAGGGTTTTGAAAACCTTGATAAAAGAGAATGACTCACTTTGTAGAATTAGGGTTCTGATTTTATAGCCTCCTTGTATTAAGTCTTCTGATACTAAGCCTCTTGATTAACAATAAGGTTTTAGTTCGAGTCTTTTGATAATTAAGCATCTACTTTATCAGTGAAATTTGATGTTTTAAGCTTTCTGATTCTTACCCTAATTTCACAGAACGTAATCCATATTAGTGTTACCCAACTCAAACTTTAAAGATAGTCACAAGATCAAAACCTCAACGTAGTTAACAAAGTATGGCCTTATTCAGGCAACACTTTGGCATCCGTTTTTTGGTTTCAGATCAATCGGACAAGGTATCGTTTCAGTGATTAGAGTTTAATACACGAGAATACAAAGAAATAGAGTAACGAGGGATATAGAGATCGATTTCACAAATCGAAAGTGAGTGAATGTTTCTGTCCCAGACCCGACCTTTATATAGCCCAGGATGGACTCTCCTCCGCATCACAAGAGGAGATATGGTATATCCCGCGTGGCGCCTGAGAGGTCGGCCTGGCCTAGGCCTGCTGATATACGCAAAATGCAACATATAAATTATATTAAATAAGGCATAAAACCAACCCTTTTTATTTACAGTACTAATGAGCTTAAACGTACAAAAGGAACATGTTACGGTTAAAAACAACACAAAATACAAGAAAAAGGAGTTCACACGCCATGCCTTACCTCCAAGCTGCATCCCAAAGGACTAAAACAACAATCCAGAACACAAACACGGGGCCGTGCCATCCAGACACGGGCTCGTGCCACACTACAGAGTAAGTTCAGAGCCATGCTATCAAGATGAAACAAGGTAAACTAGAGACACGGGGCCGTGTTCCATGAACATGGGGTCGTGGTCAACTCCTAGATATGTAGAATCTCCCAATGTGCCCTACAAAGCTGACCACGCGGTCCGTGCCTATTGTCACATGGGCCCGTGCCTACTAATCATTAAATGAAGACAGAGAAAGAAGGGCACAGGGCCATGTGAAGGGTCTGATTTCAACTATAAATAGAGGGGATTGGTTCACTACCAATCCATCCCTTAGCAACCCTCTCTCTCACTTACCTATGTGTAAGATATCGGGTTTGAAAGATTATAAAGAAATATATGTGTTTGCATGGACTAATAAGAGTAGCAATTTTCGGTCAGCGTACCACCAACAGAGTTGAGGGTCAGCAATCCAATTTGAAGAGATACGTTGGAGATAAGAGCTCGTTGGACCGAATAGTGCGATTGTGTCACGGATATAGTTCAAACATATTTCAAAGAAATAAACAAAAGTTTACAAGAAAGCATTGATAAAACGATGAACCACCATAAACTACCACTTTTTGACAACCTACGTGGAAAGGTTTCCCATACAGCACTTGACTTGCTGGTAAGAGAGCTATTTTGGAAGCTAGACGTGTTGCACAAACTTCATACATCATGTGGTTGCTAGATGTGGATTAGTTGCGGGTTTCTATGTGCTTTTCGGTTGGATAAGTACGTACATGCAGCTAAAAATGTTAAACTTTCAACCCTTTTTGTGATTTAGAACGATTTATGTAGCTTAAACATTGCATTGATTTAACTGTGTAGAGCTAAAGATTCAACTTGAAGATGTAGATGTCTTCAGGTGGAAGCTAAACTTACTATCATGTAGAGCGTAAGATTCAACATGAAGACGTAGATGTTAAACTGACACTCTATGCAGGTATCTACACAGGCTGATCGCCACTTCCATTATGGCTCATAGGGAGAGCCGATAATGGTGTACGAGCGGAGATCTCGTTTTCTTTTACTGCCAAGAGGTGGTGCGCTCTCGCACATGGTCTAGCGTAGTACTTTGCCTCCGTACATCACCGGCATGAGCGCGGACAGTTATACAGCGATGCGTACGTCACTGTGATAGGCCTTTACTTTGGCGGTGACCCACACTTACGGCCAATGATAGATCCCTTGAGGCTCGAGAGGAGCTCGATGTGGGATGAAACTTCTTAAAAAGTTCCCCATCCTCGGCACTTACGACCGACAATAGAGCCCTTGAGTTTCAGTTTCCACAACACGTTGTTCCAGGTCCTGGCCCGAGAGCGGCGATGTTCAGCGATTACGAGTCGATATTGACACTGAGGTCAACACGCTTTCTGGATATGGTGCGGTGGTTTGTTGAGGAGGTACATGAGTGACGGTAGAGCGAGCAGTTAGCTGCTAGACCGTCCCTCCCCTCGAGGACGACATCGGCAGCAGCATGATCCAAAGCTATAATCTAGCATGTTGTTCTTGTTTTTGTATTTATATTGAGTTATCATTTGTCTTTTGTTATGTATGTACAAACTTATGCTATATATATATATATATATATTTTGTTTGGTTACGTGATGTTTGTTTGTATTACATAATATCTTATAATAATTTGTTTAAACCGTAAAATTGAAACGATATACTATTTTGAAACGAAAAAACCAAACGGTATGATGTTTAAACGGTAAACATTGAAACAATGTAGTTTTTGAAACGATAAATTTGAATCGATATAATGTTAAGAATGGTATAATGTTCAAACTAATATTTTGAAATAATAATATTGAAACATTAAACATTAAAAAGACATAATATATGAAACAATATAATGTTGAAATGTTGAAATGGTACAACATTTTAAATAATATTTGAACTGAACAAGAGTTCATAAAGAAAACAATATAATATTGAAATAGTATAATGTTTGAACTGGAGAGAGTTTATAAAATAAAACAACATAATATTTAAATGAAATAGTATTGAAACGGTATAATGTTCGGACCGTACCGGAGTTTCTCAAACAAATTAATGGTATAATATTATAAACGAGTGTTTGAACCGGACACAAGTTTATAACACCAAAACACCAATCTAAATTCACTTCCCTTCTGTACGCCTCGTATTGTACTTGGCGTACATACCTCCTCAAATTCTATGATGACAGTTTGTAGTCTCTGATTTTGAAGCAACCCTGTACATTTCGTACAAATCTATACGAGGCGTGTGTAAACCCTAAAGTGTACAGTTAAGTATAGACGTATGTAAACACTAAAGTGTGCAATGAACCTAAAATATATCATTTATGAGATCTGAAACAAAATATTTCTGCTATATGAACATCATTTATTAAGAAAAATACAAATGTTGTCAGATTTATATATATATGAACCACAAAACTCCAAGAACCACAAATGCTCGTCATGAACTATGAATATTCATGTTTTATTTTAGCTCAATGCAAACTGAAATATCACATTTTAGAGCAAAACATATTTTTTATGATGCATATACACATCGTTCTGTTATAAAAAAAATTGAAAAGGATAACATTTAAATTATTTATATTTTTAGTATATATATATATACAAATAAATAACCATATATTAGTAATTCAAAAAATTAAACTTACGATCAATAGAAAAACTATAGTTAAAAAATAAATAGAAGAGTTAAAGGTAATTATTGTTTATGTTATAATTAATAAATGATTAGAGATGTTATAATTAATGTTGGATAGAGTGTGATATGGTAAAGTGTTTTATTGAAGGATTATGCTATTCACTCACCCATCATCTTATTTTCACACCCTGAAGCGCTGAGCTTTCACAGGGTAAAATACTCAGCGCATACCTATATGCTGAGCTTTGGTCAAAGTTCGGCGTTTCAGGGTATTACTCAGCACTTTGGCCAAAGTTTGACGTTTGGGTGTTTTTTTTAATTTTTTAAATTTGATTTTAATTAAAAATGAACCTATACTTGCTGAATTTTGGCGTATTTTGTTATTACACGTCATTTTGTGAAGTATATGGTCTATACGATACGTTCTGGATACGTTCGGTTACGTGTGTTGCCGTATTCCATGATTTCATGTGATTCTGTTTTGAATTCACTTGTGATCCAACGTGTCGTTTTGTATGTATATGCGTCCTACCGGATCAGTACTTGACGTATTTTGTCATTAAGTGTCGTATTATGACGTGTATTGTCACTATTGTTTTGTATTATGGCGTACTTTGGTCGTACGGGTCATGTCGGTGACATCCGATATCGTGATGTTTATTGTTTGTAAGTGTTGTATTAGTGCGTAGATTGATTGTAATGGCGTATTGTTTTCTATTGGTCGTATTATGGCGTATTTGGCCATATGGATCAATACTCTTGGTTTATAACTGATTTAATTGGATTAGAATTATACATACTTAACCTACATCTTGAACATTTGGAAAACATTAAGGTTCGTGGGTGTGTACATTATCCTTTGGTAATAAACACACCTATACTTGTCGAATGAAGCTAAGGAACCTCATCAAGTGGTTGCGGTTGTGTTCGTCGTGTGACAACCGTCATTTTTCTAGTAACATCCGTACATTTAATACCCTTCTATGTTATTCAATTATATGTTTAAACGTCAACTCTGCATGCTTACATGTCATATATTTAGAAATATCGCGGAATAACATTTTAACAATGCATGTTTTTTATTTTAATTGTCACAACTCGAACAGTTGAAACAACGCACTGAAACAACTAGTGCACTTACAAAATAGACGAACAGTGCTGACACAGTCTCAGTACATAGCAAACGATAGATGTACGACCTAGATTTAAGTCTGATATCAAAGATTATACCAAACCCTAAGGGGAAAGATAAGGATACGTGGTAACACCTACCGAGAGGCCATCTAACACTAAAACTGCCCGAACTGGGCCATAAATATTAAAATTCAGTAAAACGCAGCAAGTTATACTTTAAACAATGCCATAAGTGATGATCAGGCATCTTGATCTATATGAAAGACATAGAAAATGGCCATCAAATTTTATGGCCATCTCATACCATACATATGAATATTGTTACATTTTAAACCGAATAACACCCGATCAAACACCCACATGATAATTAGACACAACATGTAACCAGCTTATATTGTTTTGATGATGTAAAGACTAGATTTGCTCATTTCACAAGGTAACACATCTAATACACATAATGAACATCACATTATGTTTATACAAAAAATTTATGACTAACTTAAACCCTTAAACTAATATTCACCATGCAAGACCCCCCTAATCCCCTAAACCGTTTACAAGTGGGCCCCCTCCTCTTTCCTTTCATCTAATTAAGCACATGGATTTAAGGATTAATGCTAGATGCCACCCTACTAACCTAAGGGGTTGGTAAGATTAGATGGAGAGAGAGCATGACAAATGACCATAAAAGATCCTAATCTTGTCACCATTAACCTTAACCTTCACACCTAAGATTCAAACCAACTCACTCTCTCTTCTCCCTCTCCTTCTCGGCCGCACCCCTATCCCCCACAACCTCCATTTTCTTGCCATTTCAAGGTGATCTAAGGATTCCCAAGAGCATTCTAAGGTGATTCAAGGAGTTTACAAGCATTAGAGATCCAAGGATCTTCTCAAGGAGCTTCTACTCATCATCTAGTCTTCATCTTCATCTTCCTTGTTCTTGTGTTTCAACCCTATCCTTGCGCTAGTAGCGAGTACTCTCAAACACTTGTCTTACTTCACATTACTCATATAATATGTATGTACAAGAGAACCATCAAGAACCCTCACTATAAAAGATGAACATCATGAAAATAAGTAACAAAAATTAAAGAAAATAAGTGTTCTTGATGTTATGTAAAAGATGATTGATTGATTGATTATGTTGTGTTATGAGTGATATCCACCACATGTATACATGTTAGATGAGAATTAAAGTATGAATCTAACAAGTATACATGAGGATATTACAAGATCCATGATGAACAAGTTGATGAACATGATGAACTCAAAAAGATGTTCTTGAAAAGTTGTTAAAAGAAATGCATGTGTTTTGTCAAAATCTTGGAAATGCGTTAGAAGATAAGATGATAAGACGAGTTTTACATAAATATAAAAGTATGGATTTCTTTAAAAAGATGCATGTTCATGAAAGTAGACGCATGTTCATCATACTAGATATTGTCTTTATGTTAGGGATTGTTAGTTGAGATTGTTATGGGAAATTGTGGGTGATGTTTAAATAAAAAGGATATGTTTTAAAAACATGGAAAACCCCTAAATCTAGGGGGAACCATGGGCGATTTTCCCTAAAAATACAAGTGTTAGAGAAATATATTTCTAACAATTTCACTTACAAATCAAGGGTTTAAAAACATTAAGAATGAAAATACAAAGTCTTGGGTGAAAGATGTAAGTTTTGGAAACTTAAATTGTCAAAGATGAAAAATCAATATAAATATATACAATTAGGACAAATTATATATATATTTAGTGTTCACCCAAAAATTGTGTGATTATGTGCATATTATGTGTATTATGTATTAGTATGCATGTAGGGTTTCTAATTCACTAAATACTCCCAAAGAGTACAATTACAAAATACACCTAAAAATACAAATATAATGATGCACATGACTACCCATACTTGGGCATACAAACAAGGATACAAAATATATATTTATATTAACTACTCATAAAAGAACTCATGGACATTTCGAACTAACGAACAAATATATACCTCTTCCGAAGAAAAAAATATAAGTTATGTCGAAGCTTGGTAAAGTATATTTGTAAACCGAACAAGTGATAAAATCGTGTTTTCGTAAAAGTATAAAAGATATATAAACTTTCCAAACTTTAAAGTACATTATTTTGATGACAACCAAAAATATATTTATCACATCTTAAAAATATATTTTTAGAGGAATACATGAACATGTATTTTCTACTTAGAGACTTATGTTCGAGACTACTTTTAAAACATACAAAATACTTATATTTTACCAAGCGAAGGAATTATGAATATTTACACAAACCAAATCTTAATACAAAACACATAGGTATTTATACCTATATACATGTACACTTGCCTAAGTGTACTATATAACAAAAGGTATACACCCGCTTTGACTTGGCCAAAGGTACACCAAGTCAAGAGTACGTATGTGGTATAAGTATACGTATACAAAAACAAGTTAAAAAATATATTATTTTTAAAATCCATCGATTTTTAAATTATATATATATATATATATATAAACGTACACCTTAAATACGATTAAAGATTGCATTAATTAAGATTATACATATTAAGGAATATAAAATATATCCGCCAACGACATTGTCGAGACAAATGTGTGAGACCCAACTACAAGATACAAGGACACGTGCATATTACTCGTGTGAGGCACGAAGTCACAAGAGGGCTAGGCCCGTTTATACAACTCACAAATATACAAGGATTTATATTTTGGGAAAGATATATTAATAACTTATAAATTATTCATCTAAAACACAACTCAATAAACATTAACTCCATACACCTTAATAAACAGTCCTAATACACATTTAATTACATAGACCTAAGTGTCTAACGGAATTTAGGTCACTTGTAGGTTACGTTGCGAGACGAGAAGACGACCGGTTATTTTAGTACGCTTATGGAGCGCACCCTGTGAGTTCATGTCCCTGTTTTATTTTAAATGCTTTTCAGTTTGAAGACTATCGGGGGAGATACATGTACAATGGTATGTAAGCTAGGGAATGGAACACAACTTAGATCATGTAGGGTGGTACTTAAGCACCATTAATCATTTTTAGACTGAGGAACGGAAGGGGTAGATCTATCGGGTTTTGGGGAGTCCCACTCTTGGTTATTAGACTCACACAGAAGAGTGCTTTGGGGTCCCAGTCGAGGGTGATCGGCACAAAAATCGTCAAGGGTTGGATTGCTTCCTGTGTCGTCACACATATTAATGTCCTAGCTATACATTAATGATCAACGATTTCATCGATGCTTTAACATACCAGTGTTCTACAAATACATCTCACATTTTATGGATTCAAATTATTCAAAAACAACAACATGAACTCACCAACTTTGTTTGAGGTTTTTTTTTAAACTTACATGTATTTCACGTAAATGGTGGACCATGCGTATGATCAAGACATGAATCAAGAATTGGAACTCGATATCACTTTTGAGGGATTTGTCTATTATATATCGCCTCCTCGCGGTGATATAATGGTCAAAACCTTGATCTATGAACTTTTGTTTTATTTAATGATGTCTGGTTAAACTTGTAATCTTTTGAAGAAGATGTAAATTATACTTTAACGTTGTATGGTCTTTTTAAAACTACCTATGATATTTGGAATTCGAGTTATATATTTCATTTAGTATGTTGACTTATATCGTATGCAATGAGAATAAATCACAATCACACCTCGTGCTTCCGCCTATGAGCGGGTGTGACAGATTGGTATCAGAGCTTCGATTGTAGTGAACCAGCATTCTTTCTCGAGTCTAGTCTACAATCACTAGGATCCTCGCATAAAACAATTTTACAAGAATAAGAGATTTTCATTGCATAAAAACATTTCACAAGGTCCACTACATAAAATCATTTCATAAAAACAAAGCAAGGACATTACGTGACTTAGTCCCTACAAAGTAGACATGAAACATTATGTTAGTCCGCATGACACAACTAGAACAACTTAAAATGAACCCGTGTGATTCTTGCAATTCATGTATATATATTAAGTAGAAATTTGTTTATTAATATATATGTCATATAAATATATTTTTCCAGGTTATCATGTCTTCATTAGAAAGCGGCGTGTATGAAGACCCTGATCCCATGGAGATTGCTTCTGATGATGAGATCGGACCTGTGATACACATATACCGTCTGATAGCGAGTCTGAGCCGGAGGAGGATCCGGATTACATGTGCGACGCTGAGGACATGGAGGAGTTTCAGCATTTAGCTTTGCTTGCTCTAGCCGATGACGACATCCCTCTGGTGGACGATGTGCTAGCCTTACCACCCGAGTATCTCGACCAGGTCATTATTGGCCACCCTGAGGGTGAGCACCTTGTTCAGGTTATACCCTTAGATGCTATTCCACTTGTTGTATGGCCCCCCATCATAGACTTATCCGATGATGAGGACGAGGTTCCTGTTTTCCATGTTGATCACCTAGAGGAGGATATTGGTGGCGGAGAGGTGATCGATATAGCCATTCTGGAGGTTTCCTCTCCTATCGTCTCAGTATTAGATATTTCTTCGTCCGACACAAATGATCGCGCTTCATCTACTGCCATTCGCCGAGCCGGGCTTTTCGCGAATGCTACAGATAGCAGCTTTGATACTGTGCCCATTGCTACTCCGACTCCTACCCCAGTACCTACTCACACTTCACCTCGCAGCTCTCCACCACCCGCTTACGACACCCCACATTGCCCGAAGCCAGTCGGCATTTCTGCTTGGATACGACCATTGTCCCATGATCCACTTCGGTTTCAGTACACTCATCCTCGTGAGACTTCACATGCATTACTATCGCCTTACCTTGAGGCCGGTCCCTCACACCATCCATCTCAGCCATCCTCATATGTGCTAGTTGAGCGTCTCTCGACTCGGTACTCCCCACCTCACGTCATGCCCACTTCAGATCAATACCATCCATCTCACTTCACTCTATGCTCTATGGGAGACTTAGTACACTCCTTAGAGTTCCGGATGTGGGTCCTCTACAGGAGGGTTTACGACCTCGAGAGGCAGGCTGAGGCTAGACCTCCACCACCACCAGCGTATCCACCACCAGCTACACCACCACCATCGTCCCCACCACCACCAGGATCACCACCACCACCCCCATACCACCAGTTAACCTCGGTGCTCGCGTGTTGGCACTTGAGCAGCAGGTAGGCGTCTTACTCCGTCAAGTCTATGAGCTCGATGAGGAGGTCGCCTACCTCCGCAGTTTAGCATTCCTGACTCCACTACCGTTTCCCCCTATACCATAGACCTTGTGTTTTGCAGGTACTTTTGTCACGGGCACCAGCTACCCATTTTCGTTCAGGAGGAATACACAGCGAGTTTTGAAGACAACTGATGACCAAAGATCGCTTAATGTGAAGGAAGAATTTTACCACTTTTTATGTATTGAACTTGTATGATCGGGCGATGTAGCCCGAGTGCATTTTTGTTTCCTTTACAAATGATTATGTGACAAGTTGTCTTGATATATATATATATATATATATATATATATATATATATATGTGTGAAAAACTTGGTGTTTTCTTTACGACACATTTATTTGATCATTTATACATGTCTTGATACTTGTATGAGTTGGTATTCGCATGATGGGTTGTTTGGTTATGCTTGATTATTATTTATATTTTTATATATACAAAAAAGAAAATAAAAATAATAATGATAATAGTAAATAATAATATAAAAAAAAGATTATTGTTAAATAGACGCCTAATATCTATCGTTACGTCATTTTGGAAGATCATGGCACCAAAAAGAAGAGTCATTCGCAGACAGACAGTGAACCCACCTCCACCACCACCACTGCCGAGGAATGAGGCGGAATTGAACTCTTTTCTGGAAGAAAGTATATCACAAGCTATAACCCAGTATGAGGTGAACCTTAACGAAAACAGTGGCGGTATCGGCTGTTCCGGCGGTAACGTACAAGGCGGTTCTTTTGGAGGAAACACTGTTAACGGTAATATTTAGTTGTTTGTTACAACTTAAACAATTCTATTATTAATCCAATCGTGTGCTTCAATTATTTGCTCATCATAGTCCGTTTATACAAATTTCAGGGTGCACATACAAGCAGTTTCTGGACTGCAAGCCACTGAATTACGATGGCACCGGTGGTGCCGTGGCTTTTTGTGCGATGGACGGAAAAGACGGATTCCAACATCCGAATGAGCAAATGCTCCGCAGACCCACAAGTTACATTTGTCACTGGTTTGTTTGTCGATGAGGCTCTTACCTAGTGGAATTTGCAAGTGCAAACCTTTGGCGACCATGCTACCTATGGAATGATGTGGGAAGAGCTGAAGGATAGAATGAGGAAAAAATAATGCTCTCGAGCTGAACTCCAGAAATTGGAAACTGAATTCTAGAACCTTACCATTGTCGGATCTGACATTGTGGGGTACACACAAAGGTTTCATGACCTATCTCGTGTGATCCTTTATCTCGTTACACTAGAATTCAAGCGTATTGAACGCTATATCTGGGGATTAGCTCCCGAGATTCGAAGCATGGTTACGTCTGCAAACCCCGCTACTATCACTCAGGCTGTGACTTTAGCCGCTAGTCTCACTGAAGACGCGGTAAGGATGAAGAAGTTGATAGTGAAGGGCACTAAGAAGAGGGAATCTCAGGTCGAGTCTTCAAATGAGGGAAAAAGGAAGTACTCAAACTTCAAGAAGGGAACATGTGTGACCAACAACAACCCCATCAATAATCACACCCAGAGGAAAGAAACCTACCCGCCTAAGGAGGCGAGGGCATTTGTGGCCACCAACAACACTGGTTTTAAGAAGTATGCGGGCAACTACCCAAGTACGAAAGATGCAAGTACCATCACTTGGGCGTTTGCCATGTGATTAAATGTGATAAGTGTGCTAAAATTGGTCACCGTACTGAAGCTTGTTAGGCAACGGGTACTAGAGGAGGAACCGAGAATGGGAATGGTAATAGGAATGGAGTTGGAAACAGTAATAGGAATGGGATGGGAAACGGTAATGGGAATGGACGTGGACAAGGATGCTATGGATGTGGTGACAAGAACCACTTTAGGAAAGATGATCCTAAAGAAAATCAGACTCACGGTAGAGCACTTGTCATTGGAGCAAGAAACGCGCGCCAAGACTCCAATGTGGTCACTGGTACGTTTCCTATCAACAATCATTTTGCATCCATATTGTTTGATAACGGTGCGGATTTTAGCTTTATCCCTATTGAATTTAAAAATATACTTGGCGTAGAATCAAGTAAGCTAGATGTTCCTTATTCTATAGAATTGGCAGATGTTAAATTAGTCGACTAGGGAAAACAATTAAGGGATGTTCTTTGGAACTTGGCGGGCAGAAATTCAACATAGACCTTTTACCTGTTCAGTTGGGTAGTTTCGACGTAGTAGTTGACATGGATTGGCAATCCGATAATTGAGCCGAAGTTGTATGTCACGAGAAGATAATTCCCATCCCACTACTGAAAGAGGAGACACTGGTCATACACGGAGAAAAGCGCGACACACCATTGCAGATCATCAATTGCATGAAGGCACAGAAATGCCTACGAAGAGGCTGCATAGCTTTTCTAGCTCATGCAGTTGACAAAAAAGCCAAAACTTGAAGATATTCCCGGAAGTCTTCCCTGATGACTTGCCAGGATTGCCACCACAACGATAAGTAGAGTTTCACATCGACCTGGTGCCGGAGCCGCACCCGTGGCCAAGTCTCCATATCGATTAGCGCCTTCTGAAATGCAAGAGTTATCCATACAACTTCAAGAGCTATTGGATAAAGGATTCATTAGACCAAGCTTCTCACCTTGGGGAGCTCCAGTTTTGTTTGTGAAAAAAAGAACGAGACTTTCAGAATGTGCATAGATTACTGAGAGTTGAATAAACTCACCATCAACAATCGGTATCCGCTACCAAGGATTGATGACTTATTCGACCAACCGCAAGGATCGAGCTTCTACTCCAAGATAGACTTAAGGTCTAGGTATCACCAGTTACGGATTCAAGAAGAGAGTATACTGAAAACGGCCTTCCGAACTCGTTATGCCTTTCGGATTAACAAATGCACCTGCGGTATTTATGGATCTAATGAACCGAGTGTGCAAACCGTATCTCGACAAATTCGTGATAGTATTCATTGATGATATATTAATATATTCATGATCGAAGCATGAGCATGAGCTGCATTTGAGGATCATTTTGGAGTTACTAGAGACGGGGAAGCTTTATGCAAAATTTTCTAAGTGCGAATTTTGGATTCAAGAGGTACAATTTCTCGGGCATGTAGTGAACGAGAGAGGCATACATGTAGACCCATCAAAGATTGAGTCAATTAAAAATTGGGAAGCGCCCCAAAATCCAACCGAAGTACGACAATTTTTGGGTTTAGCGGGTTATTACCGGAGATTCATTGAGAATTTTTCTAAAGTTGCACAACCGCTAACCTCCCTCACCCAGAAAGATAAGAAATTTGATTGGGGCGAAAGACAAGAAGAGGCGTTTCAACTTCTCAAGGATAAGCTGTGTGACGCACCGATCCTACCACTTCCCGACGGAATTGATGACTTTGTGGTATACTGTGATGCTTCGTATCAAGGATTAGGTTGTGTGCTTATGCAACGGGAAAAATGTAACATCCGTAAAAAAACGGGTTTTCCAAAACCCGCTTCGTTTATTAACCGAATAGTCAGTCAAAATTTTCGTCGCGTATATATTGTTTATTTTAATTTTAAACGATACATAATTAATTAATAAATTGGAATTTAAAAACCATAATTTATAATTATAATAAAAACTGAATAAAAAAATAAACAGGAGACGCCGGGATTCGAACCCGGTTCTCGCATATAACCAAACACACTTCACACCGCTCCGCCACTTGACTTCTTTGTTATTACATCGAAACAAATAAAACTTATGATGAAATCCGAATTCAAATCGGACTTCCAGCGCGGCTGAACTCGCAATCACCGGAAAATCCGGCAATCCGCGAGTTCAGCCATTATTCCTTTGACTATAACGCTATAACCGTCGACGACATCGGTTATAACCGATGTCTAGCCCCGATTTCAGTCATAACCGCCGAGTTTACCAAAATCAAATCTCACCATAAGCAGCCTATAAATACAGGGCTAAATTTCTTAATCCCACCCGTTCAATCACTCAAACTCTCTCTTAAACTCTCGCCAAAACACTCTGAAGCAGTCGGCGCAAGTCGCCGGAATTTATCTGTGTTCGCCGGAATTCTCAGATACTTGCCGGAAAACCGAAGAATCTATCCCACTGTTGCCTTACCTTAGAAATAGGACACCTAGAGCTCGGACAGAAGTCACCCACACTCACCTCAAACTTCTGGTAGAGCCTCTGTCACAAGTTATACATCGCCAGAAATTGCTGAACCCGCCAGAGTTAGTCACCGAAAAACCGGGCCCCTGTGTTAGGTATGCATTCTTAATCTCTCTGTCAGTTCTATTCGATTTAATTGTTCAAACTCTAAAACAACAGAGCAGTGAAATCAAATGCTTAACAAATCTGTGTTCGATCTGAGATTAATGAAGAAGATGAACATCGAGTTGTTTATGAATATAATTAAAATCAGTATTTTAACTGGGTTAGACACACAGTCCAGCGGTGGACTGTGTGCAATTTCAACGCGCACATCCCGGGTTCGAGCCATACCTGTTTCGTCTTTCTGAAATAAAATCCATTTTTTTAAAAACCAAAACAGATTGTCCCACAGAATAGTTAAATATAATTTAAGAACTATATATTACGGGTTAGACACCCAGCCAAGTTGGTCGGGCTGGGTGCAAATTAAGACGATGGTCACGGGTTCGAAACATGTCATGCACGCCGGTTCAAGGGATTATAAATCTTTTTAAATTAAAGAATTTCTGATATGTTCTAACTAGTATATATATATAATTAAAATGCGATTTATTTCGGGTTAGACACGTAGCTAAGTTGGTAGAGCTGCGTGCACGCGTATGGGAGGTCACGAGTTCGAACCTCACTCAGTGAATATAATAAACACGGTCCGACCGGTCAACGGTCAACGGTCAAAGTCAAAAAGTCAACATTTTTATATATATATTTTATTTATTTATTTATTATTAAAAATACTTAAAAATAATATGTTTAAAGTTAGAAAATGACCTTAAACTCACAAGAATAAATCTAAAAATCCTATTAAAATTGTTAATAAAATCCATTTATTTACCGAACCATAATGTTATTATTTAGGTTAGTTTCTCTCGTGGTTAAATCCAAATTCGTGCGCATTCATCATCAATCCAAGGAAACGCAACCACTGTGAGTGAATTCTTACAAATTCCCCTTTTTATTCATGTTTTGGGGTGTATCATGTGTCACTTAAATTAATTCGCTTATTCAAACTCGTGCTATACCATTATATGATCTAAACTTAGAATGTAAATATTGTTTGTTGTGATGTATTACATATTGTCAAGTTGTATGCAAATTATTTGTTAGGCCTATCAGTTCCTCGTGGGAGACGAGTTGAACAACGCGTGCCTCAAAACTCATTCATTAGGCCCATCAGTTCCTCGTGGGAGATGAGTTGAACAACGTGTGCCTCAAAACAATCATTTGTTGTATGTGTGTGCAATATTTAATATTATGTGTCTTGTGAATAAATTTGCATCTACATTTACTCATATGTGGTTATGCACTTTATTTTATAACCAATACAATAAACACGTTTAAATGTTTTCATAGGATTCACTCGCCAACTTTTTGTTGACCCAAAAACCATTTTTACACATGATACAGGTGGACAGGATGAAGCAAGGAACACATAGGAAATTGCCTTAGAAGAAAAATAATGAAGTCTAGAAAGATGTATAGAACATGTTGTACTTGTATGATTTGATTGTATGATCTCCTTTAAATTGTAATAATAAATATGAAACATTATAATAAATGTCATGAGCTTTGATGAAAACCCAATCATGCCCCGATCACCTTTTTCCGTTGCGGGTCGGGGTGTGATAGATTGGTATCAGAGCTTTTGACTATAGGGATATAGGATAGGTTATTAGACCCTTAGAGCCTATACTATAGTTGATTAGATTTTAATTGTTTATGTGGTTACATGCAAACTCATGATGTTTATTTATTTCATATTTATTATATACACAAATGCATGCAAACACTTCCAATATTATATTTTGTGTGATACTTAATGAGTTATACTTATAGTCAAACATAACATGCTTACATATACAATCATCACGAATATTTCAATGTTCACATATTCAAATCACCCTACTTCCGTTGTTCATGATTTTGTCGCATTTTTCATTTTTCAATCTCATCAAAGTGAGTTCTACGACGGGCATGTAGTAACTGTAAGGGTACGAGTACCGGTAGTCGGAACGTCCTGTCTAGGTTGGCATTCGTATAAATCCAATATAACGGACCAGTTTGCCTACCTGGGGACTAATGATGAGAGTACGAAGGACCTATTAGGCCAAAGCATGCCACACCAAACGTCGTTCGAACTAACACCACTTTGAGTTGTCACCGTGTCCATACCTGGATGCACTCCGAATCTCATACGTTACATACATATTTCTCGATTTTCTCCGGGTTTTAGTGTACGTTACCAGGCTAACACATGCGAACCATAAAAAGACCCGGTAATCATGGCTCCCACATGATTACGAAGGTGAAGTATGGCGGCATGCAAGGCCCAATTACGAGCAAAGCCCAAGACATCCCATGGATGTAGTAGATTATTTATTCTATATTTATTTTATGAATGTTCATTCCTAAATACGACACATGACCCCTAAAACGTCCAACTCATACTCTTGATACGTATTCCTTGTAGATGTCTTCTAGTCTCGCTCGTAGGAAAATGAAAGCAGGAAAATCCCGTGAGCGCATGGCTGCCCAAATCGCTCAACAAATGGCTGCCGTAATACCTAACATCGTAGTTCAAGTTCAACAAGCCCTTACCGCTAATCCCGTCAATCAAGAAGATCAAAATGTTGTCAACCCTCCCCCAAATACCACTAAATGCACCTTCAAGCATTTCAAATCCTGCGACCCTCCAAAATACGAAGGGACTGAAGGTGTCACCGCTCTCCTCCATTGGTTTGAGGAAATGGAAAACACTTTTCTAAATTGCGATTGCCCCGATGATCGCAAGGTGCGATATGCTACCGGTCGTTTGTTTGGAGTAGCACTTACATGGTGGAATACAGAGAAGGCCAAGCGAGGTATTGAGAATGCTATGACTTTGACTTGGGAAGAATTGAGGGAGATCAGACAAGACGTTTCTATCCAAGAAGCGAAATCAAGAAATTAGAGGATGAGTTCTATTCTTTGAAACAAAAGGAAGGCCACCACACCACATACAACAAGAGATTTCTTGAGTTGAATCAGATGGTCCCCAACTTGTTCACTCCTCTCTACCGTTTGATCGAGCACTACATTTGAGGTCTTCCTTCAAAAATCCAAGACCCTATAATAAGTACCACACCTGCAACTTTGGAAGCAGCAATGGAGTTAGCTACAGAGCTCACCGAGAACCGCATACGGAATAAGGACTTCAAGGAGGAGAAGAAGAAGGATAAAGATCAACTGAAACCTCAAACTCCACCCAAACCGAATCCCCTTCTCAACCCATTTCTAAGAGAAAACGAGATGGGCAAATTTTCGCTGTCACCCAACGCAATCAACCAGCTTCACAAGTTGTACCCCTCCAAGCTATCCCAATCACTCAAGTAGCACCCAACTCAACTTACCCAAATAAGAAACCTTACATTGGACCTCACCCTCAATGCAACACCTGTTTCTATCACCATCCATCTACCTTACCTTGTCGACTATGTGCGAATTGTGGACACTATGGTCATTTGAGCAAGGTTTGCCGCACCCCTCAAAACCAAACCTCACCCCCTACTCAAAACATGATCCAAACATATCAACAACCCCAATACCCCATGTTCCCATATGTTCGAGCTTGTTTTAATTGTGGCGACCCTACCCACTTTAGAAACACGTGCCCTCGATTGGTTAACATCATAAACGCCCAAGCTCAAGCAAACCCAGTTAACCAAGCAAATCAAGAAAACCTAACCACTAGGCCACCAGCAAGAGGAAGAGCTTACAACATCAATGTCAATTCTGTTGAAGATATTAACGGCCCAAACAAACCACCCAACTAGTTTTCGTCACCAAAAATCAAGATTCAACTCCAACAGCTTAGTTTTTTTATGTTTTCTTTATGTTATCTCAATCTTCACGTATCTCAATTATAAATTGGAAATTTATCCAAGAATCTTAATGCGAATTACTATTTCAGTTTTGTTTTATACTCATTGATTTCACATTCATATCATCATACATCTCGACGTATTTCAATCTCATCATTCAAAGAAGTTGGGTTGTGTCTTACTTCTACATAGACTAACCTCTTCATCATAACAAACGAGAGACGTACTGTCATCATTCAAACATTTATACTTTCAGAATTAAGACTCAAGCTTTGGTTGTTGTGTTTGTTTATGTTTTAGAGTCACATAGAACTAATCATAACTTACTGATAAAGCCAATGAAAATTTGACAAGAATATGGTGGATACGCCGCTGGTACTTCCTATATATAAGTATTCTTGCCAAAGGATCAGAGGCATTGTCAGGCGGTTATGAGAAGTTCCATGTAGGATTTAGTAATGCCATGGTTGAAGTTTGTTTTATACTCACTGATTTAGCATTCATATCATCATACATCTCAACGTATTTCAATCTCATCATTCAAAGAAGTTGGGTTGTGTCTCACTTCTACATAGACTAACCTCTTCATCATAACAAACGAGAGAGGTACTGTCATCATTCAAACATAAATACTATCAGAATTAAGACTCAAGCTTTGGTTGTTGTGTTGTTTATGTTCTAGAGTCACATAGAACTAATCATAACTTACTGATAAAGCCAATAAAAATTTGACAAGAATATGGTGGATACGCCGCTGGTACTTCCTATATATAAGTATTCTTGCCAAAGGATCAGAGACATTGTCAGGCGGTTATGAGAGGTTCCATGTAGGTTTTAGTGGTAGAAGTTTTGTTTTAGGATATAACCTTATCTTTCCAAACGTATCGATTCTCTCAGAACTCTTGTGCATAAGATCATACCTAGTCAATCAACTCTGTTTATCAATATTCTTAATCTTAGGCATCAAAAAGCGATTCCTGTAACAGGGTATTCAACCCTTACTAGGAACGTTACCGCCTCAAATAAAATTTAAACTCTTACCCCCTTCTAAGTATGTAATTGTCAAAACCACCTTCCTTTCGAGTCAAACATACCACTACTTAAATTTCGGGACGAAATTTCTAAAAGTAGGGGATACTGTAACATCCGTCAAAAAACGGGTTTTCCAAAACCCGCTTCGTTTATTAACCGAATAGTCAGTCAAAATTTTCGTCGCGTATATATTGTTTATTTTAATTTTAAACGATACATAATTAATAAATAAATTGGAATTTAAAAACCATAGTTTATAATTATAATAAAAACTGAATAAAAAAAATAAACAGGAGACGCCGGATTCGAACCCGGGTCTCGCATATAACCAAACACACTTCACACCGCTCCGCCACTTGACTTCTTTGTTATTATATCGAAACAAATAAAACTTATGATGAAATCCGAATTCAAACCGGACTTCCAGCGCGGCTGAACTCGCAATCACCGAAAATCAGGCAATCCGCGAGTTCAGCCATTATTCCTTTGACTATAACGCTATAACCGTCGACGACATCGGTTATAACCATGTCTAGCCCCAATTTCAGTCATAACCGCCGAGTTTACCAAAATCAAATCTCACCATAAGCAGCCTATAAATACAGGGCTAAATTCCTTAATCCCACCCGTTCAATCACTCAAACTCTCTCTTAAACTCTCGCCAAAACACTCTGAAGCAGTCGCCGCAAGTCGCCGGAATTTATCTGTGTTCGCCGGAATTCTCAGATACTTGCCGGAAAACCGAAGAATCTATCCCACTATTGCCTTACCTTATAAATAGGACACCTAGAGCTCGAACAGAAGTCACCCACACTCACCTCAAACTTCTGGTAGAGCCTCTGTCACAAGTTATACATCGCCGGAAATTGCTGAACCCGCCGGAGTTAGTCACCGAAAAACCGGGCCCCTGTGTTCGGTATGCATTCTTAATCTCTCTGTCAGTTCTATTCGATTTAATTGTTCAAACTCTAAAACAACAGAGCAGTGAAATCAAATGCTTAACAAATCTGTGTTCGATCTGAGATTAATGAAGAAGATGAATATCGAGTTGTTTATGAATATAATTAAAATCAGTATTTTAACTGGGTTAGACACACAGTCCAGCGGTGGACTGTGTGCAATTTCAACGCGCACATCCCGGGTTCGAGCCACACCTGTTTCGTCTTTCTGAAATAAAATCCATTTTTTTTAAAACCAAAACAGATTGTCCCACAGAATGTTGTTAAATATAATTTAAGAACTATAATTACGGGTTAGACACCCAGCCCAGTTGGTCGGGCTGGGTGCAAATTAAGACGATGGTCACGGGTTCGAAACATGTCATGCACGCCGGTTCAAGGGATTATAAATCTTTTTAAATTAAAGAATTTCTGATATGTTCTAACTAGTATATATATATAATTAAAATGCGATCTATTTCGGGTTAGACACGTAGCTCAGTTGGTAGAGCTGCGTGCAGCGTACGGGATGTCACGAGTTCGAACCTCACTCAGCGCATATAATAAAACACGGTCCGACCGGTCAACGCTCGGTCAACGGTCAAAGTCAAAAAGTCAAAATTTATATATATATATTTTATTTATTTATTTATTTAATTTAAAAATCAATAAAAATACTTAAAAATAATATTTTTAAAGTTAGAAAATGACCTTAAACTCACAAGAATAAATCTAAAAATCCTATTAAAATTGTTAATAAAATCCATTTATTTACCGAACCATTATGTTATTATTTAGGTTAGTTTCTCTCGTGGTTAAATCCAAATTCGTGCGCATTCATCATCAATCCAAGGAAACGCAACCACTGTGAGTGAATTCTTACAAATTCCCCTTTTATTCATGTTTTGGGGTATATCATGCGTCACTTAAATTAATTCGCTTATTCAAACTCGTGCTATACCATTATATGATCTAAACTTAGAATGTAAATATTGTTTGTTGTGATGTATTACATATTGTCAAGTTGTATGCAAATTATTTGTTAGGCCCATCAGTTCCTCGTGGGAGACGAGTTTAACAACGCGTGCCTCAAAACTCATTCATTAGGCCCATCAGTTCGTTGAACAACGCGTGCCTCAAAACTCATTCATTAGGCCCATCAGTTCCTCGTGGGAGACGAGTTGAACAACGTGTGCCTCAAAACAATCATTTGTTGTATGTGTGTGCAATATTTAATATTATGTGTCTTGTGAATAAATTTGCATCTACATTTACTCATATGTGGTTATGCACTTTATTTTATAATCAATACAATAAACACGTTTAAATGTTTTCATAGGATTCACTCGCCAACTTTTTGTTGACCCAAAAACCATTTTTACACATGATACAGGTGGACAGGATGAAGCAAGGAACACATAGGAAATTGCCTTAGAAGAAAAATAATGAAGTCTAGAAAGATGTATAGAACATGTTGTACTTGTATGATTTGATTGTATGATCTCCTTTAAATTGTAATAATAAATATGAAACATTATAATAAATGT
The DNA here is from genome assembly GCA_947069175.1 of Scalesia atractyloides. Classification (NCBI taxonomy): domain Eukaryota; kingdom Viridiplantae; phylum Streptophyta; class Magnoliopsida; order Asterales; family Asteraceae; genus Scalesia; species Scalesia atractyloides. The sequence goes on along the minus strand of CAMTDV010000007.1, from coordinate 60,340,713 downwards.
CATGAGCTTTGATGAAAACCCAATCATGCCCCGATCACCTTTTTCCGCTGCGGTCGGGGTGTGATAAAAAAGTCGTCGCTTACGCGTCACGCCAACTAAAAGTGCACTAGATGAACTATACCACCCATGACCTCGAGTTAGGTGCGGTGGTATTCACTTTGAATATATGGCGACATTACTTGTACGGTACACAGTGCACTATCTTCACGGATCACAAAAGTCTTCAACATATATTTAATCAAAAAGAATTGAATATGCGTCAACGAAGAAGAGTTGAGTTGTTGAACTACTACGATTGTGAAATCAAGTATCATCCGGTCAAGTCGAACGTAGTAGCAGACGCCTTGAGCCGCAAGGAACGAGTGAAGACATTAAGGGTTCGAGCTTTAGAAATGACGATTCAAACGAACCTTACCACGAAAATTCATGAAGCACAACAAGAAGCTCTTAAGGAAGAACATATTAAAGCGAAATTACTCCGAGGTATGGAAACGCAATTAGTTCCTACAGATGATGGAACTTTATGCCTTATGGGCCGACTTTGGGTTCCACTCTTTGGCGGCCTTCGAGAAGTTTTTTGTGATGAGGCACTCAAGTCTAAGTACTCGATACACCCAGGATCGGAAAAACGTACCAAGACTTGAAAGAATACTATTGGTGGTCTAACCTTAAAAGCGGCATCGCAACATATGTCGGGAAATGCTTAACTTGTGCAAAGGTTATGGCCGAATATAAAAAACCATTGGGTTTACTACAACAACCCGAGATTCCCATATGGAAATGGGAACAAATATCTATGGACTTCATTACAAAATTACCTAGGACCTCAAGAGGTCCCGACAGCTATCATAAGCATACAAGCCGCACCATTCGAAGCCCTTTATGGTCGAAGTGTCGTTTTCCACTATGTTGGGCGGAAATTGGTAATAAGCAGTTAATCGGTCCAGAACTAGTCCAAGAGACTACAGATAAGATTTTCCAAACCCGAGACCGTATCAAGGCGACCCGAGACCGACAAAAGAGCTACGCAGATAAGAGACGGAAACCGTTATCCTTCGAGGTCGGAGACAACGTCTTGTTGAAAGTCTCGCCTTGGAAGTGTGTAGCCAGGTTTGAGAAGCGTGGGAAGCTTAATCCACGATACATTCGGCCTTTCGAGATCTTGGAAAGAATCGGTACCGTGGCCTATAAATTGAAGTTACCAGACGGGCTCAGTAGCGTACACGACACATTTCACATGTCGATCTTAAAAAGAGTCCAACACAAGAAGCGGTGATCATCCCTGCGGATGAGATTTACATAGACAAAAAACTCCGATTTACAGAAGAACCCATTGAGGTTTGGACTGGAAGGTTCAGAGGAAACAGAGAAGTCGTATCAAATTAGTCAAAGTTCGTTGGAACTCCGACATTGACCCGAGTATACCTGGGAGCGCGAAGACCAAATCAAGCCAAATACCCTCATTTTTTTGAGAAGACTCCTGCCATGGATGACTTAGCTTGAATTTCGGGACAAAATTCTCTTTAACAGGGGAGTATGTGACAACCATCACTTTTCTTGTAACAGGCGTACATTTAAAACCCTTCTATGTTATTCAATTATATGTTTCAAACGTCAACTCTGCATGCTTACATATAATATATTTTGAAATATGGCGGAATAACATTTTAACAATGCATGTTTTATATTTTAATTGTCACAACTCAAAACAGATGAAACAACGCACCGAAACAACTAGTGCACTTACCGATTAGACGAATAGTGCTAACACAATCTTAGTACTCAGCAAACGATAGATGTAGGACCTAGATTTAAGTACGATATCAAAGATTTTACCAAACCCTAAGGGGAAAGATAAGGATACGTGGTAACACCTGCCGAGAGGCCATCTAACACTAGAACTGTCTGAACTAGGCCATAAATATTAAAATTCAGCAAAACTCAGCAAGTTATACTTTAAACAATGCCCATAAGTGATGATCAGGCATCTTGATCTATATGAAAGACATAGAAAATGGCCATCAAATTATGCCATCTCATACCATACATATGAAAATTGTTACATTTAACCCGAATAACACCGACCAAACACCCACATGATAATTAGACACAACATGTAACCAGCTTATATTGTTTTGATGATGTAAATACAGATTTGGTCATTTCACAAGGTATACACATAATGAACATCACATTATGTTCATATACAAAAAATTATGACTAACTTAAACCCTTAAACTAATATTCACCATGCAAGACCCCCCCCCAATCCCCTAAACCGTTTACAAGTGGGCCCCCTCCTCTTTCCTTTCATCTAATTAAGCACATGGATTTAAGGATTAGTGCTAGATGCCACCTTACTAACCTAAGGGGTTGGTAAGATTAGATGGAGAGAGAGCATGACAAATGACCATAAAAGATCCTAATCTTATCACCATTAACCTTAACCTTCACACCTAAGATTCAAACCAACTCACTCTCTCTTCTCCCTCTCCTTCTCGGCCGCACCCCTATCCCCCACAACCTCCATTTTCTTGCCATTTTCAAGGTGATCTAAGGATTCCCAAGAGCATTCTAAGGTGATTTAAGGAGTTTCCAAGCATTAGAGACCCAAGGATCTTCTCAAGGAGTTTCTACTCGTCATCTAGTCTTCATCTTCATTTCCTTGTTCTTGTGTTTCAACCCTAGCCTTGCGCTAGTAGTGAGTACTCTAAAAAACTTGTCTTTGTGACAAATGGCAAATAACCGGTAACTCCGTACAATTTAATCACTAATTTTGCGTTATAATCTCATTCATATTATCGTAATTTAATTGCGTAACTGAGTCGTACGTCGTTAGGACAAGTAAATCTGATCATAACATATACAGGTTTCCATTACGACGAGAAACAGACCAAAACAATGCCCTAAAAGTGTTGGTAGAAAGTGCGGGACGCACTAATTGCGGTGACACTAACTGTGTCGGAAAACCCGCTGAAACGAATCAAGACATGAAATAACGGCATGTTAATGCCATACCTGAGTCATACAAATGAAAACACACATTTGAGAACAACTATTACAAAAATGCATAACCTAAATTGCAAAACTGTCCGTTTCGACCAAAAAGGCGACAAATGGCGATTTGTCCGCAAGACTAATTCGGAGGATTCCGGATGTCAGTATAGAATAAAACAATGTTAAACATCCTAAAATAATGTGAGAATAGCAAAAATGCACAAAAGACGCCGTTTCCGGTCATTCATCAATCAGTGCACAATTCGACCGAAAGCGGTCGATTGTCGAAACGACGAATATTATAGTGGCCGATAGCCTCATCTGGGCGTCTGTGAACTAGTTAAGCATTATTTGGAACTCGGAATCCAATCAACTAACATGAGGTCACGGAAACACAACTTTCGGAAAAGTTCGACGGCGGATCATAAAAGTGCCAATATCGATTGAACAGTCGAACGAAAGACATATCGGCCACCCTAACTCATCATATATTCGTCTAGCAAACTAGTCATGAATATTTTTGGATCGGAAATGCACTAATTAGACACCATATTAGTTGTGGTAGTCGAAAACAAAGGCTTCCGATAATAAATATATAGTTCCGTTTATTAGCGAATATTTCGACGATGAGCGATCTAGCGACATATCCGTCATCCGAAACTTATTTTGGAGGATCATATGGATTAAATTCCATGTAAATAACACCCTAAACACAAGTCTTATGCTTAAGATGCTAGAAGATTAACCCTAATCACTATACTTAACCTAAGTATCAAAATATCTTATAAATTACCATGTGATAAAAATCAAAGTTACACTTTACCCCCCCTCATGATTCACGGCTACAAGTGGGCCCCACACCACTTGATTTTGTTGAAAATTGAAGATTATAAGTATGGTCTTGAGGTGGTGATGTGAATGGAAGATTAGATGTATATAACATCATTTACATCAAAATAATTCACCATTTCTTCATAAAAAATTTGCAACTTTTCCTCCTTGTTCTTCCACCTATCCCACGGCTCCACCTCCATCACCATACACCACCATTATGCCACCCTTAAACACCAAGTTTTATACCTCTTAAAGCCTAATCAAGTCTACTAAAGAAGCTTGCATGGATGGAGATCATTAAGGATTCCTAAGGAGCTTCTTTTTCTTCTAAATCTTCAAGATACTTGTGCACTCTTTGTAAGCTAAACTTCTCCATGATTTAGCTTATGTTTATGTCTAGATTATTAGTGTACAAGTTGATCATCTTGAAAATCAAGAAAAGATAAGTTAAAAACTCTAACACACAACATAATAATAACACTGAATATTGTTTATTTTGTGTTGATTATATGTTTATATGATTGTTAGATTGCATGTTGAAGTTGTTTATGTTAAAAATATGATATAAAAGTTGGATGATCTTGTGTGATTTAGTATAAAAGTGAAGATATAAACTTGTTAAGGTTTAAATCTAAACAAGATCATCAACTACATCATCCATGAAAAATACTACAACTTAAAAATAATTTTTATGCATATGAATCATTTTTATAAGAAGTAAACATATGTATTTAAGTTGTAATCACCTTAAAAATGTGTAATAATCAAGGGGTTAAGTGCATGAACTTGTTTTAAACAACATGCTAAAGCATTGATTTGAAAAGGCTAATAAATATTAAAAACCCACTTGATTTACTAAGATTATAAACCATAAAAAGTCATGGATGGTGATATTTAGATGGTTTGTTGATGATAATTATGAGCTTAAACAGGTTTTGAATACGTTTTTGAAACGTGGAAAACGCCATAGTTTAGGTGAAACTATGGCAAAATTTTCTAAAAATCTAATCGCGATTAAAACATGATTAGTGAGACTAAACGCGATTAGTAACTTAAATCGTCGTTAAGTAGACTCTAATGACAAGGGTTATCCCTAAATAACCAAGTGTTTAAACAAAGTTACAAATATATATTTATAAGTAAAAATGAATGCTTTTACAAATATATATTTCTACTTGGAAAATAATACAAGTATTTGTATGCATATTTTTACTAACAAATGGGATGTATACATGTGTGTATTGTATGTGTATCTATTAGGGTATTCACAATAAAAATACCCAATCTCATGCAAAATACAAACACTTGAAACAACACATCAATTATCGGTAGCAAAATAAATACATTCTCACAAGGCGTTGAAAAAATAAATCGGACAATTAAAGCAATGCGAACAATAGGCGGACATTCAAGATTACTCTGTCGCGTCGACGACCAACGGGTGAATCACCGGCACGAAAGGTCGTTGCGACAACGGGCGATCCTCGACGAAAATGAGCATATAATGATCGACGCCGACGACGAGTCTAAATATATTTTTAGATGTTCAACATATATATATATATATATATATATATATATATAATATATAATGTTACGAAACCAAAAATCCGGAAAGTCAAGTGTATTAAAAGTTAGAAAAATTATAAGTAAACACATGGGCTAGGCCCAAAGACATAAAAACATGGGCTAGGCCCATAGACATAAAATATAAGAATACATGGGCTAGGCCCAAAGACATAAAAACATGGGCTAGGCCCATAGACATAAAATGCATGGGCTAGACCCAATGACATAAAAACATGGGTTAGACCCAAAGATATAAATTACATGGGCTAGGCCTAATGACAAGAAAACATGGACTAGGCCCAATGACAAGAAAACATGGGCTAGGCCCAATGACATGTGAAGGGCAAGGCCCAGTTCACACATGATTTGAAAACAACAATAATATATATATTTTTTTAAGAAATATATATAACAATCTTAATCGAACGAACGAACTACCAACACTATGATAACATTTCAAGTTCTTCTATCATAACGAAAAGATACATAACAAGAATTCAAGATGAACAACGAGTACAAGGTCCATTGAGACCTAGGTGTCTAATGAAACCAATACGCATGTAGGTTATATACATTTCGGACACCGAACGTTAAACAGTACGACTTAAATGGAACGCAAAAACTGTGAGTTCATGTCCCTCCTTTCAATTATTTCAAGTTTTGGTTTAAACTATCGAGGGAAATACATGTCATGTCAAAACAATATGTTAGCTATGGGTTAGCAGATAACAGATCACTGTGCATAAGTAGGATGATAACAATAGTAACCATTAATCACTTAGTGACCAAGGTGCAAAAGAAGTAGATCTATTGAGTTTGAGACCCGCTCCACTCCTGGTATGATAACCGGTTAGGAGCGCTTTTGTGATCCCAATGATGTCAAACTAGTCTCGGTTTGGTTACTTACTTATGGCACAAGTATGTTAGGGTGCTCGCAACACATTGATAGATCCTTAAATAACTCATTGATGCTAATAACATACTTGGATTTCAATACAGGATTTCAAGGATGACATTTTGATACAAAAACACTAAACTGCATGAACTCGCCAACTTTATGTTGACTTTTTAAAATTACATGTATTTCAGGACGCAAGGCATGAGTTGGTGATATGATTCGGATTATGAGAATATGTCAAGACAACGATGTGCCATCTTTTGGAGGGTTTGCCTTTTATCCCAACTTTGTCTGGGTATATAGGGGTCAAAACCTCAATATGAATTTATGATGAAAACAATGTCTTATTTTGAAATAGATAACAATGTGATATCACTTTTGATGGTTATATATATGGAATGAAACTCATTAATGGCATGGCATCGTTGTTAATTTGTATTGTTTACTAGATTGGATGCAATGATTACCTAATAGTCACACACTTGCGCTTCCGCTACGACCAGGGTGTGATAGTCTTACTTCACATTACTCATATAATATGTATGTACAAGAGAACCATCAAGAACCTCACTATAAAAGATGAACATCATGAAAACAAGTAACAAAAATTAAAGAAAGTAAGTGTTCTTGATGTTATATAAAAGATGATTGATTGATTATGTTGTGTTATGAGTGATATCCACCACATGTATACATGTTAGATGAGAATTAAAGTATGAATCTAACAAGTATACATGAGGATCTTACAAGATCCATGATGAACAAGTTGATGAACATGATGAACTCAAAAAGATGTTCTTGAAAAGTTGTTAAAAGAAATGCATGTGTTTTGTCAAAATCTTGGAAATGTGTTAGAACATAAGATGATGAGACGAGTTTTACATAAATATAAAAGTATGGATTTCTTTAAAAAGATACATGTTCATGAAAGTATACCCATGTTCATCATACAAGATATTGTCTTTATGTTAGGGATTGTTAGTTGAGATTGTTATGGGAAATTGTGTGTGATGTTTAAATAAAAAGGATATGTTTTAAAAACATGAAAAACCCCTAAATCTAGGGGAACCATGACCGATTTTCCCTAAAAATACAAGTGTTAGAGAAATATATTTCTAACCATATTTCACTTACAAATCAAGGGTTTAAAAACATTAAGAATGAAAATACAAAGTCTTGGGTGAAAGATGTAAGTTTTGGAAACTTAAATTGTCAAAGATGAAAAATCAATATAAATATATACAATTACGACAAATTATATATATATATTAGGTACCCAATATTGTGTGATTATGTGCATATTATGTGTATTATGTATTATATGCATGTAGGTTTCTAATTCATAAATACTCCAAAGTGTACAAGTACAAATCACCTAAAAATACAAATATATGATGCACAGACTACCATCTTGGGCATACAAACAGATACAAAATTTACTTATATGTAATATCTAAAAGAACTCATGACATTTTTGAACAACGATACAAATATATACTTTACGAGTAAAAAAATATATTAGTCGAATTTGGTAAAAATTTGTAAACGAACAATGTAAAATCGTGTTTTTTAAAGTATAAAGTTATAAATTTGTTGCAAACTTTAAAGTATAATTTTGACGACAACCAAAAACATTTCGTAACATCTAAAATATATTGTTAGAGAATACAGAACATTATTTGTATTAGAGATCTTAGTTGAGATACTTTTAAAACATCAAAATACTTATTTATCAAGGAAGGAATTTGAATTTACACAAACAAATCTTAACTAACCAAAACATAGGTATTTATACCTAAATACATGTACACTTGCCTAAGTGTACTCATGTTGAAAATGCAAGTATTCAGTATTCATGCAAGTATATTTACACTAATAATATTAAAAATACTATATAACAAGGTATACATCCCGCTTTGACTTGTCAAAGTTACACCAAGTCAAGAGTATGTACGTGGTATAAGTTTACGTATACAAAAACAAGTTAAATAATTGTTTTTAAAATCCATCGATCTTGAATTAATTATAATCTAATTAATACAAAAACATTACCTTAAATATATTGAAGCACATTACAATAAGATTATATATATTAGGAATATAAATATTTCTGCCAACGCTTGTCGAGACAAACTGTGAGACCCAACTACAAGTGTCAGGAACGTGCTATTACTGTGGGAGGCACGAATCACAAGAGGGCTAGGCCGTTTACCACTCACAAATTTCAGGATTTTATTTGGAATATATATTAATAACTTATATAGTATTATCTAAAACACAACTCAAAAACATTAAACTCGTACACCTTAATAACAATCTAATACATTTAATTACATAGACCTAAGTGTCAACGGAATTTAGGACACTTGTAAATTTACGTTGCGAGATGAGAAGACACCGGTGTTTTAGTACTACGGAACGCACAGTGAGTTCATGTCCCTTTTCATTTAAATGCTTAGTTTTACAATATCAGGGGGAGTCGGAGATACCTGTACAATGGTATGATAAGCAGGAATGGAATACTACTTAAAGACACATACTTAGATCATGTAGAATAGGGTGGTACTTAAGCACCATTAATCATGTTTAGACCGAGGAACTGTAACACTGTTAAATTCGTGTTCGGATTAACGACCGTGTATTACCCTTAAAAAATATTAAAATAAAATAAAATAAATAAATACAAAATTTTAAATACTCAAAAAAGTACCACTCAACTCCTTAAACATATCCAAAAAAAATTTAAACTGACATACCAAGGTCCTAGACCATGTTACGGTCAGACCTTTGGTTGGAATTTTAACTAACGTAGCTACGGTCTGGCAATGTAGCTTACGGTGAAGCCTTAGAACTCCAGTTTTGCACCTTAAACTTTCAATAATAACCCTAAGGTCCTAGACTTTATTATTAACCTTTCTTTGCATAATTAAGTATTTTTCGACCGAATAATCTCGATTAAAGTGATATCTTGTGATTCACATTCTTGAGTATCGACAATCTTACCGGACTTAAACCTTACTAGCTGGTATTTAACCGATTAAACCAAGAATTTGTATCTTTCACGTTTAAGCTAGTAACGGTTATAAGTCATAAGAACACCTAGTGTGACACTTATGTTTGGTTATCTTATTCTTTTCAATTCATCTCGTAATTGAACGAAAAGACAAGTTGTATCATTATGTCATTGGATATAAGTCAAGGGACAAATTATGACAACCACAAAACTATTTTGAGGACTAAAGTGTCAAAACTCCGAAAATTCTGTCAAGATGCACTATCCTGCAAAATGCTCACGTCTGGTTTGAACCTTGCTAGACATTGATGATCCTAGAACACTCTAACACGTGGCTTATCTTCACACTCCTCCTTGCACTATAAATTACCCACTAGTTCACCTCATTCTTGCTATTCATTCTTCTCCTCTATTACATCTTGGAAGTTCCTGAACATTGGGCGCTTCTTTTATGTTCTAAGTTTTTGGATATTGTTGCTATTTCTTTTTCTTTTTGTCAATTTTAATGAAAAGTCAATTTCAATATGCCCTCTTTCGGTGAAGACCATTTGTCAGCCCGGTGTTCGAAATGAACATGGCTAGGTGATCGTAATAGGAATGGTGTTAACCTTAAGGGGACTTCTAAGGATCCGTTTACTGGTCAATTGAGGTCAATATTATTGTTTTAAAGTGAACGGGTCAGATTTCATAAAAATCATAATATTGTTATGTAGTTTGAAACATGTTTTAGCACTTAAACAGTGAATATTATTAGAAATGTGGAACTGTTCGATCTGTATTTCAGTCCTAGAGTGGTTCGCAACCGAAAGTCACGAAATTTGACTTTGCTTTTGGGCTTTCGATTTGACCGATTAGATTAGTTAATCTGAATTTAGGTCACATTATGATCAAATGCAATGTAGCATAATCCTCTGAGGTTATATTACATGATCATAATCATAATATGAGTTTATGCAGAAGTTCCGTAAAATGTCAAATATGACTAAAATGCCTTTTTACATGAAACAAGGTTTTCATCAACAATGGACTTGCAAATGAATTACCTACTGATATGTTAATGTAATTAACATATTATGATGTTAATATTCTGATCATAAAATAATTTTAGTATAATATCGTAAACTATACTTTTAAATGACCAAAATGCCCTTTTGGTGCATAGCTTTGGTCTTAAACCATAAACCACACTTATGTGTGCTATATTACTGATAATATATCACAAATTAAATATTTTTCCAGAATGTTTATGATCATAACATCAGAATACACGCAAGTTCCTTTTAGACGACACATAATTACCAAAGCGCCCTTATGAGGCATAATTTCGTTTCAAAACCTTTTCGGGCATGTAAGTTGATATCTACAGATATTACTACATATTTAAAGTATATTGACATATAGAACTTGTCCATGACTTATCCGGTTACCCGTTATCGCTAAGATGCTTACGGTTAAGTATATGTAATTATTTTACAGAAATTAACCAGAAAACGGGTTAACCTTATCATTTAAGTCTCAAAATCCAGAATGTTTATAGTTTACCCAAATTATGCAAGTTAAGGTACTTGTAGGGTTTAAACTACATTCTATCCAATCATCGTTTAATCAAGCATTATACGTGTTGATCGTGTACACTACTCGGTCTAAGTCATGACTTAAATAAAGACCGATAGTATTTAATTGGTTAGCTTATGCCATAATCCAGACTAGAGACTTGCCAGTAAATGCTATATGCACTTAGTACTTTTGTGTACATCTGAGTTATTAAATTAAAAGAAGACTAGCTCAGGTAAATACTCTTGACTTATATACCCTATACGGGCTTGGGATACGGTAAATTATTACCGCTTGGTCGGAAATGGGATCAATCAATGCCGATTAGTTGGCTAGTAAATCCGCATATTCTGTTTTATCAGTTTTGTTTGAGCCGTGTCCTGGATATCCTCGGCTCATTACATTAGATAATGGCCACGACCTTAGCGCGGGGTGTAGGTATACACCTGACAGACGCTCAAATGCAACTACCCAACTTGTTGGGGATAACTCATTCGTGAGTTCTTTAGTGGTGTGTACGTTAATCATGTCTCGGTTTTTATACTGGGCCATGTATGTATGGACAAACATGCGAATCTGTTAACAAGGTTGCAAGGTCAACTTTCCCAAGTTATAAAAGATTTTGTGCCTTGTGCACTGAAAAATCATTTTCAAATGTTTTCAAAATGAGTCAGTTGGGTGTAGTTACCAGCGAAAGCTGATGTATCGTCCAAAGACTAAGCTTGCAAGTACAATACGAAAATAGGCTGAAGTGCTCATAGAGAAAAGAGGATCTTGCAAATCATAGATCTGCCTAAAGTCTGTTTTATATTCTTTCTTGTACAATTTGCGATCCGCCTGTGGATCTTCTATTACGAACCATCTGTATATTATTTTCGCACTTTGAACATTTGGTTTGTAATAGTAATTTAACTCCAAGACTTCCGTTGTGCTTGTTTAATTGACTATGATGTTATCAACTGACGTCACAATACTCCCCACCCGGGCCCACCGGTGTTTGGTTGAAAATACGGGGTGTGACAGGTTGGTATTGAGCCAACGTTTGAGAGAATTAAACACAGCCTTCTTGTGTTTAATCTCAAACTTATACAAGCACATTCCTTAGATTCCGAGTCTAGGCTTTGACCTAGGATTACTCATCTCATTATTAAGTTATTAGTATTGTTTTAAATTTGATTTTTAACAGGAAAATGCCGCCAAGAGTAAGAGGAAAAAGTGGAAGAGGAAAAGGACCAATGAGGGGAGGACCATCGGGGCGCATCCCTTCACAACCTAACAACTCAGATTCCTACCAAGAATCAGGAGATTCGTCTCCTTGCAACCAGCGAGACACTCTATCTCTCATAGACACTCGCCCCCCACATTCCCAAAATTCTTACCACTCTCACCACTCCTATCATTCACACCATTCTCACCATTCCCATCATTACCATTCACACTCTTACCATGAAGAATTTAACCCTAATCACGATTTCAACATACCTCCAGCTGACCAAAATCAGTTGGACCAACCGAACCCAATGGACGAAGACTCCGACCCAGAGATGCCACTGTCAGGATCGAACGCGCATCCTATTGAAATCTCGAGCGATTCCAACTCCTTTGCCGGATCGCCATATCAAGGTCCTAATGAGTGGGACCAATATTGGAGTCAATTTGCCTTTGTTAATACTCCTTCCCATCACTCTTAACCACCTCCTATACAAGAAGACGTCCACATGGAACCGGTGGACCAACCTGAACCACCACTTGAACCACCAAGGAGGAAACGTGGAGCACGTATGTCAGTACGTGAGGTCAAAGGTCGGGACCGCTGCCACCTTTGCCCAAACCTTACCCAATCATTCAAGAGGATCCACAAATGGGTGGACCCTCCAATGCTCCACCTGTGGTAGAACCACACCAACACCTGCAGTTCAACTACCACCATCGGATTTTAATAACCCTATTCCTACATATCCGGATATAACTGGTATGATCCTTTTAACCCGTCTACACCGGTAGACTATCAAGCACTTTCGCATGACCCTTATATGCAAGCGGTTATGCATAACGCACTTTACCCATCTCCTTTCCCACCTGCTTATCCACCTACTGGATATCCAACTTATGGGTACCAGTATCCTATGATGCCACGACCACAACCACAACCTCCCCACAACTCGAGGCCATTAACGAGGCCTTAGAATGAATGAAAGAACTACAGACAAGTGGAGAAGATGGAGAAGAAGACGAATAAGTTCTTCAAGAAGCTCTCCAAGCTGGTTAAGGGAAAAAGGACGAATGAAGTCTCTTCTATTATATGTAGTCCCTGAGAGGACATTGTTATTTCTTTAGTCCCCGCGTGGACATTTTTGTTTCTTTAAGTCCTTGCATGGACAATCAGTTTCATTTATTTATTTCAAGTATTGTACTTTCTATTATCATTTAATGAAATATTTTGGAATTATATATATATATATACACACACACATCATCCTCTTCAAGCGATCGTCTCGATTTTACTCGAAATTTATGATCAGCTATATAATTCCAAAAGATCTTAATGGTTTTGATTAGCTAAGTGGCATAGACCACATATTTGGCCAAATGTATAAATGATAGTTAAGTACGAATGGGTCTTCTATCATGATAGTTAAGTGAAGTTATCCTTCTATCCAGAGGTGGTGGACTAAGTTCAAGCCTCTAAGTCATTAAGGTCAATGCGACCGGGACTATTAATCGACCATTAAGGTACTCTTATGTTAACATTCAAGAATGTTCATACTCTTGGTAGTGTGACTTAAGGAATCACACTAGCCTTCTAGGTAATGGACTATGTCCTAACCTTATAAAGCCTACGTGATCAAATTTGATCTCGGCTAATATCATCAGTGTGATGATTAAACATCCATTAGTGATGTATTGCCCTTGGGGCTATAATTAAACATCCATTAGTGATGTATTGCCCTTGGGGCTATGATTAAACATCCATTAGTGATGTAGTGCCTACGGGCCATATTTTTAATGTCAATTAGTGACAGGCCAATGTGCCATATTTTATGTACATTAGTGACAGGCCAATGTGCCATATTTTAATGTCCATTATGATAGGCCAATGTGACATATTTTTATGTCCATTAGTGACAGGCCAATGTGCCATAATTAATGTCCATTAGTGACAGGCCTGTGTGCCATAATCATATGTCCATTAGTGACAGGCCTGTGTGCCATAATCATATGTCCATTAGTGATAGGCCCGTGTGCCATAATCATATATCCATTAGTGACAGGCCTTTGAACCATATTTCAAATGTCCTTTGTGACAAGCCCATGTGCTATATACAATTTTCCAAGTGACAACAACAGTTGTGACATTACGATCCACTGTCTAATAATATATGGACTATGTCCAAATTGTAATTTGCCTTTGATGGTCCTTTTGAGACCTAGGCCAAATATAGATAACATTCATTTAAAATGTTAAGCGTGACAGTTGTGATTCCATGCACACTGGTTCAAATAGGCAATGGATTTATATATCCAAACTTTATAGCCTATATGGTTATTAATACCATGGCTAATATAAAATTTAATTTGGTATATAGCACCCAAACATTAGAGATGGCTAACTCAGATGAGGCGCAAAGTGGTCGCCGTGATAATAATGCTGACAAAGCTGAAAATATAGCCATCAATAATGATGATTTCTAAGCTCGTATTGATGCAACTGTCGGAAAAGCCATGGAAAAGGCCATGGAGAATTTTAAGGAAGTGAGCGCTACTCGCTCCAAACCTTTATCTATTCCACCATCATTAGCTCGAAAGGAGAGCTCTGTCCACTCTTCAAATGCGAAGAGTGAACCAAAGAAATTAGAATTCAATGATAAGTCCCGTTCTTCTAAAGACGGGTGTACATATAAATACTTTGTTTCCTGCAAGCCCCGAGATTTTAATGGGAGAAAGGGAGCAGTAGAAGCCTTGAGATGGCTTGATGAGATGGAAACTATTGTAGATATCAGCGGATGTGCTGATAAGGATGTGGTGAAGTTTGTATCCCAATCCTTCAAGGGCGTTGCCCTAATATGGTGGAAGGCCATGGTCCAGTCAACAGGAAAAGTACACCTGTATAACTTGGGATGGACCAAGTTTGCGGACCTTGTTTAGGAAACGTACTGCCCACCTTATGAGGTGCAGAAATTAGAGACAGACTTCTTGTCTCTTTCAATGAAAAACCTAGATTGTTGGAGGTACGTCCCGATTTCAATTCCCTATCTAGGTTAGTTTCATATCTAATCACCCCTAGACCAAACGCATTGCGCGTTTTATTAATGGGTTAGCGCCTGAGATTAAGGGCATGGTAAAGGCTGCTCAGCCTAGTACCTATAGTCTGCTGTTGACCTATCTCTCTCCCTCACCCTTGATCTAGAGAGGCAAAAGTCAGTCAAATCTGAGACTGACGGGAAAAGAAAGCGGGAGGATGATAACTCCCAAAGGTTTAAAAAGAAAGGAAATTTTGGGTTCAAGAAGAACCAGCACAGGTCTGAAGATAGACCTTTGTGCAAAACCTGTAACCGCAGGCATTGGGGGCAATGCAATACCGACCCCCAGATTAAACCCTGTGGTATTTGCAAGAGGAAAAAGCATAAGACCCACGAGTGAAAAAATCTTAAAGATGTCGTTTGTTTTGGCTGTAATGAGAAAGGGCATATTAAGTCTAATTGCCCAAAGAATCTTAGAAGCAATGGGGCAAAGCTTGGAGAAGCCAAGAAATGAAATGTCCGTGCCTTCCAGATGAATGCTACGGAGGCCGTTAATGACAATAATATCATAACAGGTACTTTCCTCACTAAAGACATATTTGCTAGAGTTCTTTTTGATTCAAGTGCGGATAAGTCATTTGTGGACTATAAGTTTAGCAAACTATTAAACTTACCCATAAGAACTCTAGACATAACTTATGAAGTAGAACTTGCTGACGGAACCTTAGAAACAACATCTTCCATTCTTGATGGATGTTTTATATCCATTAAGAATCATTCAATTCTTATCTCTCTTCTGCCAATGAAATTGGCGGGGTTCGATGTAGTCTTAGGCATGGATTGGTTATCACATAACCAAGCCCGCATTGCCTGTGATAAGAAACTCATCAAAATTAAAACCCCATCTGGTGAAATGCTCACCATCTTTGGAGATTCACACTATGGATTGCCAGACAAAGTGTCATTATTTAAAGCATCCAAGTGTCTAGGGAAAGAGTTGTGTCATTTACATGGCACAAGTAACTATGAACGAGCCAAGCCAAATATTGAAGACCTTTCAGTTATCTCAAAATATCCGGATGTCTTCCCTGAAGAATTACCATGTCTACCTCCAGATAGGCAAGTGGAGTTTAGGATTGACATCCTACCAGGAGCATCACCTGTTGCAAGAGCTCCGTATCGGCTAGCACCGACAGAGATGAAGGAATTAAGAATGCAATCAGATGAGCTTTTAGAAAAAGGATTTATTCAGCCTAGTTCCTCACCTTGGGGATCTTCTATTCGTTTTGTTAAGAAAAAGGACGGTTCAATGCGAATATTCATTGATTACCGCGAACTAAACAAGATAACAATCAAGAATCGTTATCCTCTGCCCAGGATCGATGATTTGTTCGATCAACTTCAAGGGGCTAGTTACTTCTCTAAGATTGACTTAAGATCAGGATATCATCAATTGAAGGTTAGAAGTGAGGATGTCCCCAAGACTGCCTTGTCACACCCCGACCCGCAGCGGAATAAGAGTCGGGGCATAATTGGGTTATCACCAAAGCTCATGATGTTTACTAATATGTTTCATATTTATTAAATTCAAAATTACATCCTCAATATTCCAAACAAGTTCATACAATTACAAAGAAAAATAACTAACTAAACAATCCAAAGTCTAAACCGGTTTATTCTTCTAAGCCATCCTATATGTTTCTTGCTGTAACTGGATCACCTGTATCATGTGTAAAAAATGGGGGTTTTTGGTCAACAAAAGTTGGCGAGTGAACCTTGTTAGAAAACATTTATTATTGATTTCTTGTTATATTTATTATGGAAAAATTGTGCAATAATCATATGTGAGTAAACGTAAATAAACATACAACAACAATAACAATAACAAACAATAACATACAATAACAAACCACCTTGCATGAATATATGACATGAATGATAATGTAAATGTTGGCAACGTCACGTTCACGCTCATAGGTAATGGGGAACGGTTCTGCTCATAGGTAATGGGGAACAGACGGCTTATGATGAAATGTATGTGCGATCAAGTCTCAATCAAACGGAGCCGATCGTATGTTGGCAACGCCTCGTTCACGCTCATAGGTAATGGGGAACGGCTCACGCTCCTAGGTAATGGGGAGCGGCTGCCTATGATAATGTATGTACTGAAAATGATAAATTTAATCTAAACATTAACCACACAAACATATTGAATACACATTTGATCATGGATATGATGGATGCACAATTGTTTAAATGTAATAAATAGTAAGACACATGATACACCCCAAAAACGTGATTAAAACGGGGAATTTGTAGAGATTCACTCACATTGGGTGCGTTCGTTTGAAGATGTTGAATGCGCACGAGTTTAGAGGATTGATCGACGAGGAATACCTAACCTAAATAATAACGAAAAGGTATGGTAAATAAGTGGATTTTATTAATAATTTTAATAGGATTTTTAGATATATTTTTGTGAGTTTAAGACTATTTTCTAACTTTAAAAACATTATTTTTAAGTATTTTTAATTGATTTTTAAATTAAATAAATAAATAAAAATATAAAAAAAAGTGTTGACTTTTTGGGTTGACCGTTGACTATTGACTTTGACTTGCTGACTGTTGACCGTTGACCGGTCCGTTGACCGGACCGTTGACCGGTCGGACAGTGACTTATGTGTGCGCTGGGTGAGACTCGAACCCGAGACCTCTCGTACGCGTGCACGCAGCTCTACCAACTGAGCTACGTGTCTAACCCGAAATATTTCAGTTTTTAATTATATTTATATACTATTTAATTTATTCCAAAATTCATTTATTTTAAAAAGGATTTTAATTCTATCGAACCGGCGTGCATAACAGGTTACGAACCCGGGACCTGTTGATTAACGTTGCACACAGTCCACCGCTGGACTGAGGTGTGTCTAACCTGGTTAAAACACTTGTTTTTATTTCTCTTATATACTAACTGGAAGTTTTCATATTTGGGTTTTATAAAAAGTCTGAATATTGTGACGAATCGGAACAAGGACAGACTCGAACCCGGGACTCTATGATTCAAATGCACACAGTCCACCGCTGGACCGTGTGTCTAACCCGAGATATAACCCGATTTATATTAAGTATATACACAGTCTAATCTTCATCTTCTTCGTTAACAACACAGACAAACGATTTATTCGACTGATCTTGTTCAATTCAATTAACGGACATATAAATGATTAAAACGAAATGGATAGGGAAGGTTTTGGGAATGAACATACCGGAATGATGACTTTTCTCAGAACTCCGGCGAAGTCGTCGGCTCTGCTTTATGAACTCCGTCTGAACGGGCCAATTAATAGTTTTGATTAACCAAATTGTGAAATTGAATGACTAAACAAGAGTTATCAGAAGGTTTAAATGATTATACCGTTTCACAGCGCAATGTAGGAATTTTCAGAAAACTTCCGGCGAGTGTTGATTATCCGATATCGTCATCTGGATTGATTCTGATTGAAAGGTTTGAGTTAGCAAAAGTCTAACAACGGATAGAAGATGAAATAATTGAGAAATTTACCGTTTTGATGAGTGTCACGGTTTTCCGGCGAAAGTCCGGCGATGTCAGAAAGCGATTCCGACGATCAGAAAATAGAGTAAAAGTGAAATTAGAGGTTCTGTGAGTGTTTTTGAGTCGCGAATGATGATATTGATAGAGTAATTCAGGAAGTAAAAGATTTCGGTTTCTAACTCCCAAATCATATGAATCGAAATAATAAAGACTGAATTGATTGAGATCATGCGTCGTAATGGTTGCATCGGTTATAACCAGTAATATCAACACTCAAACGTCTGGAAAGTTGAAAGTCGATTACCGGTTTCAGTTTGGCGCAAAACAGATGACTTCACAGATGAACTTATGTTTTATTTGTTTCCTAGATTACACAAAGACATCAAGTGGCGGAGTGGTTAAGTGTTTGATGTTAAGGTTTCCGGCTGACCCGGGTTCGAAACCGGCAGCCCCTTTTTATTTTTAATTGCCTTATTTTTATTTTCTAACAATTTTAATTTCCATATTCTAAAATGTTTATTAGTTATGTATTTGTTTAAAATTAAAATAAGCATTAAATGAGCAACAAAAATATGAAACTGATTATTCGATTAATAAACGAAGCGGGTTTGGAAAACCTGTTTTTCGACGGATGTTACAGTATCCCCTACCTTTAGAAATTTCGTCCCGAAATTTAAGTAGTAGTGGTAACAGGAAAAAGATGAGGGTATTTTTCGCGCATTGAGTCTTCACGTTCCCAAGTAAACTCAGGTCCCCGTTTCGACTCCCAGCGTACCCTAACAATTGGAATACGACTCCGTCTTAAACGTTTTTTCTCCGAAGTCCATGATCTCTACTGGTCTTTCAATGAAGTGCATAGATTCATCGATCTGAATATCTTCAGGGGAATATGGAGGTTTTCATCGGCGTGGCACTTCTTCAAGTTTGTACGTGGAATGCGGGGTGAATTCTGTTGAGTTCTTCTGGTAGATCAAGCTTGTATGCTACAGGTCCTACTCTTTCGAGTATCTTGAAAGGTCCTACGTAGCGTGGTGCTAGCTTGCCCTTCTGGCCAAAACGAACTACTCCCTTCCACGGTGATACTTTTAAAAGTACATGATCACCAATGTTAAACTCCAAAGGCTTTCGTCGTTTGTCTGCATAACTCTTTTGACGACTTTGTGCCGCTAGAAGATTGTTTCGAATTTGCTGGATCTTGTCTGTGGTTTCTTGAATCAATTCTGGACCGGTGATTTGAGCTTCTCCAATTTCGTGCCAACATACTGGAGATCGGCACTTACGACCATATAAAGCTTCGAAAGGTACCATGCCGATACTTGAATGATAGCTGTTGTTGTACGAAAATTCAACTAATGGTAAATGAGCGTCCCAATTTCCCTTGAAGTCTATGACACATGCTCGAAGCATATCTTCAAGAGTTTGGATGGTGCGTTCAGATTGTCCATCAGTTTGAGGATAATAAGCGGTACTGAGGTCTAATCGTGTACCCAAAGCGGCTTGTACGGCTTGCCATGTTCGTGAAGTGAAACGACCATCACGATCGGAAATAATGCTTAACGGTACACCATGACGGCTTACGATTTCGCTAATGTAGATACGAGCTAACTTCTCGTTCTTGAAGTCCTCGCGAATTGGAATGAAGTGAGCTGATTTTGTAAGACGATTAATGATTACCCATATAGTGTCATAACCACCAGAAGTGCGAGGTAACCCGGTAATGAAGTCCATGGTTATGTTTTCCCACTTCCATACAGGTATTTCAGGTTGGACCAGAAGTCCTGAGGGTCTTTGATGTTCAGCTTTTACTTTGGAACATGTAAGGCACTTGGAAACAAAAACAGCAATATCCTTTTTCATTCCAGGCCACCAGTAGGTGTATCGAAGGTCTTGATACATCTTGTCGGCTCCTGGGTGTATAGAGTATCGTGTTTTGTGCGCCTCATTCATAAGGAATTCACGAAGGTTGTTGTGGTCAGGAATCCATATGCGATCTAGATAGTACAGAATACCGTCGAATTTAGTTTCAATTCTAAGCTCAGCTCCACAAGACAGCTCCTTTCGTACGTCGTTTTCCCTTACTGAAACATGTTGGGCTTCTCGGATTTGATCTTTGATATCTGTTATGATTTACGAACATAGAAGACGAATGGAGTTCGCATAACCCTTTCGAATGAGTGCATCGGCCACCACATTTGCCTTGCCAGGATGATACCGAATTTCACAGTCGTAGTCATTAAGAAGTTCGACCCATCTTCGTTGCCTCATGTTTAACTCCTTTTGGTTGAAGATATGTTGAAGACTCTTGTGGTCAGTGTATATTTCACACTTAGTACCGTAGAGGTAATGTCTCCATATCTTAAGAGCGAACACAACGGCTCCAAGTTCTAGGTCGTAGGTAGTGTAGTTCTTCTCATGAGGTTTGACTTGTCTAGAAGCATAAGCTATCACCTTTCCTCTTTGCATTAGAACACAGCCTAGTCCTTGCCCTGACGCGTCGCAATAAACCACGAAGTCATCACAACCTTCAGGAAGTGTGAGGATAGGTGCATCACAGAGTTTTTGTTTAAGGGTTTGGAAGGCTTCTTCTTGTTTGGGTCCCCATATGAAGGGTTTTCCTTTATGTGTTAAAGCCGTGAGTGGTACAGCAATACGGGAGAAATTTGCAATGAAACGAAGATAATAACCAGCCAAACCAAGAAATGATCTTACTTCGGTAGGTGTACGTGGCGCTTGCCATTCTTGTACTGCTTTGATCTTTGAGGGGTCGACATGTATTCCCTTGTCATTGACGACATGTCCAAGGAATTGTACCTCTTTTAACCAGAATTCGCATTTGGAGAATTTGGCGTAGAGCTTTTCATTCCCTAAGAGTGTAAGGATGAGTCGAAGGTGTCGTTCATGATCAGACTTAGACTTTGAGTAAATGAGGATGTCGTCGATGAAGACTATAACAAAGGGGTCGAGATAGGGTTTTGCAGACTCTGTTCATTAGATCCATGAAGACAGCTGGAGCGTTGGTTAGACCAAATGGCATGACCATGAATTCATAATGACCATAACGAGTTCGAAGGCAGTCTTTGGGATGTCTTCTTCATGTACTCTGAGTTGATGATAACCAGAAAGAAGGTCGATTTTTGAAAAACAGCTGGCGCCTTGAAGTTGGTCAAGAAGATCATCGATGCGAGGTAATGGGTAGCGGTTCTTAACCGTTAACTTGTTGAGTTCTCTGTAGTCGATACACATGCGAAAGTTCCATCTTTCTTCTTCACAAAAGGACAGGTGCACCCCAAGGCGATGAGCTAGGACGTATGAATCCTTTGTCAGTCAGCTCTTGTAATTGACTGGCTAGCTCTTGCATTTCGGATGGGGCTAACCTATAAGGAGATTTTGCAACTGGTGTAGCTCCAGGTATAAGATCAATGCGGAATTCGACTTGTCTCACCGGAGGAAGTCCTGAAATGTCGTCAGGAAAAACTTGCGGAAAATCTTTTACTGCTGGGATGTCTTCAAGTTTCTTCTCCTTGGTTCCCTTTTTGACGACATGAGTTAGAAATGCGACATAATTCTTGCGGAGATATTTTCGGGCTTGAAGACAGGACATTAATTTGAGCCCTTTCGAAGGGGTTTCTCCAAAGATCGTAGAGTCTTACCGTTTGTAAGAGGAATGCGTATAAAATTTTCGCGGCATACAACTTCAGCATGATGTTAGCTGAGCCAGTCCATACCAATTATAATGTCGAAACTTCCCAACTTCATAGGAATGAGGTCAACTGGAAAATCGTGATCGTTTAGAGTGAGAGTACAATTGCGTATAATAGAGTTTAATGAGACTGGTTTTTCGTTAGCAACTTCTACCGTTATGGATTCCATGAGTTTATCTCGAGTTTGGTTGAGGATAGGTTCAAATTCTAAGGACACAAAACTCTTATCCGCGCCAATCAAATAACATGGATGCATAACTACCATTGATGAGAAACGTACCGTTAACCACATTGTTGTCAGCCCTAGCTTGATTAGCGTTGATGTTGAAAGCTCTTCCTCTTGCAGGTGGAGGAGCTTGATTAGCCTGGTTTACTGGATTAGCTTGAGCTTGGGCATGGATAATATTCACCAGACGTGGGCAGGTGTTCCTGAAATGGTTCGGGTCTCCACAGTTGTAACAGGCCCGCATAGGTTGCACCATGGGTAGTTGGGTTGGTAGTAGGATTGGGCTACATGTTGGGCAGGTGGTAGGAGTAAAGGTTGTTGGGCTTGACCCACTATCTGATGGTGGGTTTGGGTTGAGGGCTGATGGTGGTTTGTTCGCTGAAGTACGCGACAGGTTTGAATGGTGTGACCTGCGCGACCACAGCCGGTGCAATGTTGGCAGGGATAATCAGGAAAGTGATGGTATTGGCAACGGTTGCATTTTGGGTATGGGCCGGAGTATGGCCTTTTATATGGTGCAGGTGAGGGGGCAACTTGAGTAATAGGTGCAGCAGGGATAGGGAAATTTGTTTGTGTGACAGCAAAGTTTCTGGTGTTTCGTTTCCTCTTGTTAGCAAACTTTGAGGAGGAGGTGGAATGGTTTGAAGTTTGGCCCTCAATGGGGGCTTTCTTTTTCTCATCCTTAAATTTGCCGTTGCGAATACGATTCTCGGTAAGCTCGGTAGCTAGTTCCATAGCAGCTTCGAGTGTTGCAGGTGAAGTGCTGAGAACTGAGTCTTAAATTTTCGAGGGGAGGCCTCGAATATAGTGTTCGACTAAGCGGTAAACTGGGTGAACAAGTTAGGGACCATTTGGTTCAACTCTATAAAGCGTTTGTTGTAGGAAGTATGATCTCCCTCCTTTTGCTTCAACGAGTGAAATTCATCCTCTAACTTTTTGATCTCGCTTCTTGGACAGAAGCGTCTCGTCATGATTTCCCTTAACTCCTCCCACGTTAAGGCCATTGCATCTTCGATTCCTCTCTTACCCTTTTCAGTATTCCACCAGGTAAGAGCTACTCCAAATAGCCTCTCCGGTTGCGTAACGTACCTTGCGATCCTCGGGACAATCGCAGTTGAGGAAGGTGTTTTCCATTTCCTCAAACCAGTGGAGGAGGGCAGTGACACCTTCGGTCCCTTAAATTTCAGGGGATCGCAAGACTTGAAATGTTTGTATGAGCACTTTTTGGGGGGAGGGTTGTCGACGTTCTGGTCTTCTTGCTGGGGAGGATTGATGGGATTTGCGGCGAGAGCTTGTTGGACTTGAACTACGATGTCAGGAAGCACCGCGGCCATTTGTTTTGCGATTTGGGTGGCCAAGCGTTCGTTTGACCTTCCTGACCTTCTACTCCCACGTTGCTGCCTAGCCGACATCTATAGGAACATACATAAGAAGATTGTGAGTTTATGGAGTCTTTTTAGGTGTCATGTGTCTTAAAAAAATAAAAATAACATAAACATCAATAATGCAACTACATCCATAGGATGTCTTGGGTTTGCTCATGTTTGGGCCTCAAATGTCCCCCATACCTTCACCTGTATAGTCATGTGGGCCCCCATAACTATTGGCTTAGTAGGATTCACATTGGTATTGGCGGTTTAACACTCGCATCACCCGAATGAAAACCATGAAATATGTTTGCGAGATGTATGGTCGGAGGGTGTCCAGGTGTAGACACAATGACAACTCAAAGTGGGGTTAGCTCACACGACGTTTGGTATAGCATGCTTTGGCCTAATAGGTCCTTCGTACTCTCATCGTTAGTCCCCAGGTAGGCAAACTGGTCCTTTATTTTGGATTTATACGAATGCCAAGCCTAGACAGGACGTTCCGACTACCGGTATTTGTACCCTTCCAGTTACTACATGCCCGTCATGAGAACTCACTTTGATGTGATTTGAAAATACAAAAAATCGTTGCAAAAGTCATGGAAATTGTGTGGTGTGTGCTCTCATGGATATGATATGTTATGAGAATATGATTCATGATAGGCATTGTATAATAATATGTACTTATGAACATGCTTGCATAACATTGAATGTAACAATAAACATAAAGCATATAAACATCATGAATTTTGCATGTAACACACAAATAATTTAAAAATTCTAATCAACTATCGTGTAGGCTCTAAGGGTCTAATAACCTATCCTATATCCCTATAGTCATGGCTCTGATACCAATCTGTCACACCCCGACCCGCAGCGGAATAAGAGTCGGGGCATAATTGGGTTATCACCAAAGCTCATGATGTTTACTAATATGTTTCATATTAATTAAATTCAAAGTTACATCCTCAATATTCCAAACAAGTTCATACAATTACAAAGAAAAATAACTAACTAAACAATCCAAAGTCTAAACCGGTTTATTCTTCTAAGCCATCCTATATGTTTCTTGCTGCAACTGGATCACCTGTATCATGTGTAAAAAATGGGGGTTTTTGGGTCAACAAAAGTTGGCGATTGAACCTTGTTAGAAAACATTTATTATTGATTTCTTGTTATATTTATTATGGAAAAATTGTGCAATAATCATATGTGAGCAAACGTAAATAAACATACAACAACAATAACAATAACAAACAATAACATACAATAACAAACCACCTTGCATGAATATATGACATGAATGATAATGTAAATGTTGGCAACGTCACGTTCACGCTCATAGGTAATGGGGAACAGTTCCGCTCATAGGTAATGGGGAACAGACGGCTTATGATGAAATGTATGTGCGATCAAGGCTCAATCAAACGGAGCCGATCGTATGCTGGCAACGCCTCGTTCACGCTCATAGGTAATGGGGAACGGCTCATGCTCATAGGTAATGGGGAGCGGCGGCCTATGATAATGTATGTACTGAAAATGATAAATTTAATCTAAACATTAACCACACAAACATATTGAATACACATTTGATCATGGATATGATGGATGCACAATTGTTTAAATGTAATAAATAGTAAGACACATGATACACCCCAAAAACGTAATTAAAACGGGGAATTTGTAGAGATTCACTCACATTGGGTGCGTTCGTTTGAAGATGTTGAATGCGCACGAGTTTAGAGGATTGATCGACGAGGAATAACTAACCTAAATAATAACGAAAAGGTACGGTAAATAAGTGGATTTTATTAATAATTTTAATAGGATTTTTAGATATATTTTTGTGAGTTTAAGACTATTTTCTAACTTTAAAAACATTATTTTTAAGTATTTTAATTGATTTTTAAATTAAATAAATAAATAAAAATATAAAAAAAAAGTGTTGACTTTTTGGGTTGACCATTGACTATTGACTTTGACTTGCTGACTGTTGACCGTTGACCGGACCGTTCACCGGTCGGACAGTGACTTATGTGTGCGCTGGGTGAGACTCGAACCCGAGACCTCTCGTACGCGTGCACGCAGCTCTACCAACTGAGCTACGTGTCTAACCCGAAATATTTCAGTTTTTAATTATATTTATATACTATTTAATTTATTCCAAAATTCATTTATTTTAAAAAGGATTTTAATTCTATCGAACCGGCGTGCATAACAGGTCTCGAACCCGGGACCTGTTGATTAACGTTGCACACAGTCCACCGCTGGACTGTGTGTCTAACCTGGTTAAAACACTTGTTTTTATTTCTCTTATATACTAACTGGAAGTTTTCATATTTGGGTTTTATAAAAAGTCTTAATATTGTGACGAATCGGAACAAGGACAGACTCGAACCCGGGACTCTATGATTCAAATGCACACAATCCACCGCTGGACTGTGTGTCTAACCCGAGATATAACCCGATTTATATTAAGTATATACACAGTCTAATCTTCATCTTCTTCGTTAACAACACAGACAAACGATTTATTCGACTGATCTTGTTCAATTCAATTAACGGACATATAAAAATAATTAAAACGAAATGGATAGGGAAGGTTTTGGGAATGAACATACCGGAATGATGACTTTTCTCAGAACTCCGGCGAAGTCGTCGGCTCTGTTTTATGAACTACGTCTGAACGGGCCTATTAATAGTTTTGATTAACCAAATTGTGAAATTGAATGACTAAACAAGAGTTATCAGAAGGTTTAAATAATTATACCGTTTCATAGCGCAATTTAGGAATTTTCAGAAAACTTCCGGCGAGTGTTGATTATCCGATATCGTCGTCTGGGATTGATTCTGATTGAAAGGTTTGAGTTAGCAAAAGTCTAACAACAAATAGAAGATGAAAGAATTGAGAAATTTACCGTTTTGATGAGTGTCGGTTTTCCGGCGAAAGTCCGGCGATGTCAGAAAGCGATTCCGACGATCAGAAAATAGAGTAAAAGTGAAATTAGAGGTTCTGTGAGTGTTTTTGAGTCGCGAATGATGATATTGATAGAGTAATTCAGGAAGTAAAAGATTTCGGTTTCTAACTCCCAAATCATATGAATCGAAATAATAAAGACTGAATTGATTGAGATCGTGCGTCGTAATGGTTGCATCGGTTATAACCAGTAATATCAACACTCAAACGTCTGGAAAGTTGAAAGTCGATTACCGGTTTCAGTTTGGCGCAAAACAGATGACTTCACAGATGAACTTATGTTTTATTTGTTTCCTAGATTACACAAAGACATCAAGTGGCGGAGTGTTTAAGTGTTTGATGTTAAGGTTTCCGGCTGACCCGGGTTCGAAACCCGGCAGCCCCTTTTTATTTTTAATTGCCTTATTTTTATTTTCTAACAATTTTAATTTCCATATTCTAAAATTTTTATTAGTTTTGTATTGTTTAAAATTAAAATAAGCATTAAATGAGCAACAAAAATATGAAACTGATTATTCGATTAATAAACGAAGCGGGTTTGGAAAACCTGTTTTTCGACGGATGTTAAATGCCTTCAGGACTCGTTATGGTCATTACGAATTTCTGGTGATGCCTTTTGGGCTCACAATTGCACCTGCAACATTCATGGATCTCATGACTAGAGTCTGCAAGCCGTACCTAGATAAGTTTCTCATTGTCTTCATAGACGACATACTTATCTACTCTCATAATCAAGTTGATCACGAGAAACATCTTCGGTGCATCCTAGAATTACTAAGGCAAGAAAAGCTTTATGCTAAGTTCTCTAAGTGCGAGTTTTGGCTTAGAGAAGTCCAATTTCTTGGACATGCTGTAAGTGAGCGTGGTATCCAAGTGGATCCCGCTGAGATTGAAGCCATAATGAATTGGGAAGTACCCAAAACTCCATCGGAGATTCATAGTTTCTTAGGATTGGCCGGTTATTATAGGAGGTTCATTGAGAACTTTTCGAGGATAGCCACTCCTTTAACTACCTTGACCCGTAAGAATGTCAACTTTAACTGGGGTCCGAAACAACAAGAATCTTTTGAGATTCTGAAACACAGGTTGAGCAATGCTCCTGTGTTATCTCTACCTAAAGGTATTGAGGATTTTGTCGTATACTGTGATGCCTCGCACACTGGCATAGGCTGTGTGCTAATGCAAAAAGGCAAAGTGATCGCTTATGCATCACGACAATTAAAGGTGCACGAAAGGAATTACACCACCCGTGATTTGGAATTGGGTGTTGTTTTATTTGCACTTAAGTTATGGAGACATTACCTATATGGCACAAAGTATATTATATACACTGACCATAAGAGCCTCCAACATCTGTTCAATCAGAAAGAATTGAACATGCGACAGCGCCGTTGGATGGAAACACTTAATGATTATGATTGCGAAATTCGCTATCATCCCGGCAAGGCAAATGTCGTTGCTGATGCCTTGAGTCGCAAGGAAAGGGTTAAGCCCATTAGGATTAACGCTAAGAGCATTGAGCTTGAAAATAGCTTGAATGAGAAGTTATTAGATGCGCAAAAGCAAGCCCTATTAGAGGCTAATATTCCTAATGAGGGATTAGGCGGAACTGTTGATCAGTTAACGCCTGGAAAGGATGGAATCCTTAGATTCAATGGAAGAACTGGGTTCCAATCTTTGGAGGACTTAGAGAACTAATCCTCCAAGAAGCACATAATTCGAAATACTCAGTTCACCCAGGTGGTGACAAAATGTATCAAGATCTGAAAAAGAACTATTGGTGGATGGGTTTGAAGAAATCCATAGCCACTTATGTAGCTAAATGTCTGACGTGTTCCCAAGTTAAAGCCGAACATCAGAAACCATCAGGACTCCTACAACAGCTTGAGATTCCCACCTGGAAATAGGAAATGGTAACTATGGATTTTATTACCAAGTTACCTAAGACCAAACGTGGCAATGACACAATTTGGGTCATTGTGGACAGGCTGACTAAGTCAGCACATTTCTTGCCAATTAAAGAGACTTATAATTTTGATAAGTTGGCAAAGCTATATGTGGACAAGATTGTGTCCCTACACGGTGTGCCGGTATCTATTGTATCTGATAGAGATACTAGATACACATCTCACTTTTGGAAAAGTTTCCAACAATCGTTAGGCACACAATTAATTTTAGTACGGCTTACCATCCGCAGACTGATGGTCAGAGTGAGCGTACTATCCAGACATTGAAAGACATACTTAGGGCATGTGTGATTGATTTAGGTGGAAGTTGGGATGACCACTTACCCCTAATAGAATTCTCCTACAATAATAGTTATCATACAAGCATCAAGGCTGCTCCTTTTGAAGCCTTGTATGGGAGAAAATGTAGAACGCTTGTTTGTTGGGCTGAAGTTGGGGAAGCCCAACTATCTGGACCTCAGATTGTCTTAGAGACCATGGATAAGATAATACAAATCCGTGATCGTCTCAAAGCTGCCCGTGATAGGAAGAAAAGTTATGCAGACAAGAGGCGAAAACCTCTTATGTTCCAAATAGGGGACAAAGTATTATTGAAGGTATCACCCTGGAAAAGTGTGATGCGCTTCGGAAAGAAGGGAAAGTTGAGCCCGAGATATATTGGACCATTCGAGGTAATCGATTGTGTCGCTTCTGTAGCTTACAAGCTCAAACTGCCTGAGGAGCTAAGTGGAATCCATGATGTCTTCCACGTATCTAATTTAAAGAAATGTCTAGCCGATGAGTCACTAGCAATATCACATCAAGATGTGCAAATTGATAAAAACCTAAGGTTCACTGAGAAACCAATTTCGATCGAGGATCGACAGGTTAAAAAGCTCCAAAGGAAGTTTATACCTATTGTAAAGGTTAAGTGGGATGCCCTCCGGGAAGTATACATGGGAGGTTGAGTCCACTATGCGACAAAAGTACCCCCATATTTTTGAATAAAATCTCGAGGTGAGATTTCTTTTAAGGGGGTGAGGATGTAACACCTTGTAAAATTCGTGTTCGGTAATAAATCGACACGTGTATATACCCTTAAAATAATATAATAAAATAAATACAAAATAAATACAAAATATAAATACCTCAAATAAGTTAGCCACTCAACTCCTTAAACAAATCCCAAAAACAATTAAAACTGACAGTAGCCTACGATCCTGGACCGTAGCTTACGGTCCAGACTTTCTGGTTAGAAATTTTAACTAACTGTAAGCTAGAGTCTGGAAACTGTAGCTTATGGCAAAGCCTTAGAACTTCAGTTTTGCACCATATAAACTTTCAACTAATAACCCTAAGGTCCCTAGACTTTATTATAACCTTTTCTTTGCATAATTAAGTCATTTTTTACCCGAATAACTCACGGTTAAGGTGATATCTTGTGATTCACCATTCTTGAGTATCACACATCTTTACCGAACCTTAAACCTTACTAGCTTGGGTGATTTAACCCATTAAACCATAAGAATTCGTATCTTTCACGTTTAAGCTAGTAAACGCTTATAAGTCATAAGAACACCTAGTGTGACATCCGTTAATGTTTGGTTACTCTTATTCTTCTTCAATACATCTCGTATTGAATGAAAAGACCAAGTTGTATCATTATGTCATTGGATATAAGTCAAGGGACAATTCATGATAATCCACAAAACTATTCTTGAGGGACTAAAAGTGTCAAAACTCCAAAATTCTCTCAAGATGTCACCTCTCCTGCAAAATGCCACACTCTTGCAGCTCTTGACACCTTGCTAGACACTTGTGATGATCCTAGAACACCTCTAACACCTGGCTTCATCTTCACACACCTCCTTGCACTATAAATAGCCCACTAGTTCACCTCATTCTTTGCTCGTTGACTTCTTCTCCTCTCTATTACACTCTTGGAAGTTCCTGACCATTTGGGAGCTTCCCTTTGAGTTCTAAGTTTCCCTTGGACCACTTGTAAATGCTCTATCTCTGCTCTTTTCTTTTTATAGTCTTTTAATAGCCAAAAGTCAAGCATTTTCGACAAATGCCTTGACTTTCGGTTAAGACCATTATGGTCCAGCCATTGTTCGAAATGAATATGGCTAAGTGATCGTAATTAGGAAGGTATTGACCCCTTAAAGGGGCACTTCCTAAGGATCACGTTTACTAGGTCAATTGACGGGTCAAAGTTATTGTTTTAAAAAGTGAAACGGGTCAGATTTCATAAAAATCATAATCTGAGTTTATATATGTTATAAACATGTTTTAGACACTTAAACAAGTGGGAATAATTATTAGAACATGTGGAACATGTTCGATCCGTCAATTTCAGTCCTAGAGTCGGTTCGCAACCGAAAGTCGCGAAATTTGACTTCTGCTTTTGACTTTCGATTCTGACCCGACTTAGATTAGTTAACTTCTGAATTAAGGTCACATTATGATCATAATGCAATGTAGCATAATCCTCTGAGGTTATATTACATGATCATAATCATAATATGAGTTTATGCAGAAGTTCCGTAAAATGTCAAATTTGACTAAAATGCCCTTTTTACATGAAACAAGGTTTTCATCAACAATGGACTTGCAAATGAATTACCTACTGATATGTTAATGTAATTAACATATTATGATGTTAATATTCTGATCATAAAATGATTTTAGTATAATATCGTAAACTGTACTTTTAAATGACCAAAATGCCCTTTTGGTGCATAGTTTGGTCTTAAACCATAAACCACACTTATGTGTGCTATATTACTGATAATATATCACAAATTAAATATTTTTCCAGAATGTTTATGATCATAACATCAGAATACACGCAAGTTCCTTTTAGACGACACATAATTACCAAAGCGCCCTTATGAGGCATAATTTCGTTTCAAAACCTTTTCGGGCATGTAAGTTGATATCCTACAGATATTACAACATATTTAAAGTATATTGACATATAGAACTTGTCCATGACTTATCCGGTTACCCGTTATCGCTAAGATGCTTACGGTTAAGTATATGTAATTATTTTACAGAAATTAACCGAAACGGGTTAACCTTATCATTTAAGTCTCAAAATCCAGAATGTTTATAGTTTATCCAAATTATGCAAGTTAAGATACTTGTAGGGTTTAAACTACATTCTATCCAATCATCGTTTAATCAAGCATTATACGTGTTGATCGTGTACACTACTCGGTCTAAGTCTATGACTTAAATAAAGACCGATAGTATTTAATTGGTTAGCTTATGCCATAATCCAGACTAGAGACTTGCCAGTAAATGCTATCTGCACTTAGTACTTTTGTGTACAGCTGAGTTATTAAATTAAAAGAAGACTAGCTCAGGTAAATACTCTTGACTTATATACCCTATACGGGCTTGGGATACGGTAAATTATTACCGCTTGGTCGGAAATGGGATCAATCAATGCCGATTCGTGGCTAGTAAATCCGCATATTCTGTTTTAATCAGTTTTGTTTGAGCCGTGTCCTGGATATCCTCGGCTCATTACATTAGATAATGGCCACGACCTTAGCGCGGGGTGTAGGCATACACCTGACAGACTCTCAAATGCAACTACCCACACTTGTTGGGGATAACTCATTCGTGAGTTCTTTAGTGGTGTGTACGTTAATCATGTCTCGGTTTTTATACTGGGCCATGTATGTATGGACAAACATGCGAATCTGTTAACAAGGTTGCAAGGTCAACTTTCCCAAGTTATAAAAGATTTTGTGCCTTGTGCACTGAAAAATCATTTTCAAATGTTTTCAAAATGAGTCAGTTGGGTGTAGTTACCAGCGAAAGCTGATGTATCGTCCAAAGACTAAGCTTGCAAGTACAATACGAAAATAGGCTGGAAGTGCTCGATAGAGAAAAGAGGATCTTGCAAATCATAGATCTGCCTAAAGTCTGTTTTATATTCTTTCTTGTACAATTTGCGATCCGCCTGTGGATCTTCTATTACGAACCGTCTGTATATTATTTTCGCACTTTGAACATTTGGTTTGTAATAGTAATTTAACTCCAAGACTTCCGTTGTGCTTGTTTAATTGACTATGATGTTATCAACTGACGTCACAATACTCCCCACCCGGGCCCACCGGTGTTTGGTTGAAAATACGGGGTGTGACAGGTTGGTATTAGAGCCAACGTTTGAGAGAATTAAACACTAGCCTTCTTGTGTTTAATCTCAAACTTATACAAGCACATTCCTTAGACTTCCGAGTCTAGGCTTTGACCTAGGATTACTCATCTCATTATTAAGTTATTAGTATTGTTTTAAATTTGATTTTTAACAGGAAAATGCCGCCAAGAGTAAGAGGACAAAGTGGAAGAGGAAAAGGACCAATGAAGGGAGGACCATCGGGGCGCATCCCTTCACAACCTAACAACTCAGATTCCTACCAAGAATCAGGAGATTCGTCTCCTTGCAACCAGCGAGACACTCTATCTCTCATAGACACTCGCCCCCCACATTCCCAAAATTCTTACCACTCTCACCACTCCTATCATTCACACCATTCTCACCATTCCCATCATTACCATTCACACTCTTACCATGAAGAATTTAACCCTAATCACGATTTCAACATACCTCCAGCTGACCAAAATAAGTTGGACCAACCGAACCCAATGGACGAAGACTCCGACCCAGAGATGCCACTGTCAGGATCGAACGCGCATCCTATTGAAATCTCGAGCGATTCCAACTCCTTTGCCGGATCGCCATATCAAGGTCCTAATGAGTGGGACCAATATTGGAGTCAATTTGCCTTTGTTAATACTCATTCCCATCACTCTTAACCACCTCCTATACAAGAAGACGTCCACATGGAACCGGTGGACCAACCTGAACCACCAAGGAGGAAACGTGGAGCACGTATGTCAGTACGTGCAGGTCAAAGGTCGGGACCGCTGCCACCTTTGCCCAAACCTTACCCAATCATTCAAGAGGATCCACAAATTGGTGGACCCTCCAATGCTCCACCTGTGGTAGAACCAACACCAACACCTGCAGTTCAACTACCACCATCGGATTTTAATAACCCTATTCCTACATATCCGGATATAACTGGATATGATCCTTTTAACCCGTCTACACCGGTAGACTATCAAGCACTTTCGCATGACCCTTATATGCAAGCGGTTATGCATAACGCACTTTACCCATCACCTTTCCCACCTGCTTATCCACCTACTGGATATCCAACTTATGGGTACCAGTATCCTATGATGCCACGACCACAACCACAACCTCCGCCACAACTCGAGGCCATTAACGAGGCCTTAGAACGAATGAAAGAACTACAGCAACAAGTGGAGAAGACGGAGAAGAAGACGAATAAGTTCTTCAAGAAGCTCTCCAAGCTGGTTAAGGGAAAGAAGGACGAATGAAGTCTCTTCTATTATAAGTTCTTCAAAAATCATTTTCAAATGTTTTCAAAATGAGTCAGTCGGGTGTAATTACCAGCGAAAGCTGACGTATCGTCCAAAGACTAAGCTTGCAGGTACAATACGAAAATAGGATGGAAGTGCTCGGTAGAGAAAAGAGGATCTTGCAAATCCTAGATCTGCCTAAGTCTGTTTTACATTCTTTCTTGTACAATTTGCGATCCGCCTGTGGATCTTCTATTACGAACCGTCTGTATATTATTTTCGTACTTTGAACATTTGGTTTGTAATAGTAATTTAACTCTAAGACTTCCGCTGTGCTTTGTTTAATTGACTATGATGTTATCAACTGACGTCACAATACTCCCCACCCGGGCCCACCGGTGTTTGGTTGAAAATACGGAGTGTGACAGGAACGAAAGAGGTAGATCTATCGGGTTTTGGCGAGCCCCACTCTTGGTTATTAGACCCACACAGAATAGTGATTTGGTGTCCCAGTTGAGGGTAATCGGCACAAAAATCGTCAAGGGTTTGATTGCTTCCTATGTCGTCACACATATTAATGTCCTAGCTATACATTAATGATAACGATTTCATTGACGCTTTAACATACCGGTGTTTTACAAATACATCTCACATTTTATGGATTCATATTATTCAAAAACAACAACATGAACTCACCAACTTTGTTTGACGTTTTTTTAAACTTACATGTATTTCAGGCAAATAGTGGACCATGTGCATGATCAAAGACATGAATCAAGGATCAAAACTCGGTGCCACTTTTGAAGGATTTGTCTGTTATATATCGCCTCCTCGCGGTGATATAATGGGCAAAACCTTGATCTATGAACTTTTATTTTATTTAATGATGTCTGGTTAAACTAGTGATCTTTTGAAGAAGATGTAAACTATACTTTAACATTGTATGGTCTTTTTAAAACTACCTATGATATTTGGCCTTCGAGTTATTTATTTCATTTAGTATGTTGACTTATATCGTATGCAATGAGAATCAATCACGATCACACCTCGTGCTTCCGCCTATGAGCGGGTGTGATACGTCGACGGTGGACATTTCGTCCATGTATAAGTCATACCAGGCTGCTGCAATCTCTGTTCTATTCAAAGTCCAAAAAGAGTTGGGGGAGGCATTGGATACGATTCTTCAAGCTTTACATGGATGAAATGTCCACCATCAACGAACACAACCGCAACCACTTGATGAGGTTCCTCAGCTTCACTCGACAAGTATACGTGCGTTTATTACCAAAAGACACGACCCGTACGGCCAAAATACGCCATAATACGACCAATAGAAACATAATACGCCATAACAATCAATTTACGCACTAATACGGTACTTACAGACAATGAATGTCATGATACCGAATGTCACCGACATGATCCGTACGGCCAAAAAACGCGATAGCACGGAACAATAGTGACAATACACGTCATAATACGACATTTAATGACAATTACGTCAAGTATTGATCCGGTAGAACACGTATACATACAAAAAGGCACGTTGGACTATAAGTGAAAGTAAAACAAAATCACATGAAATCATGGAATCATGGAATACGACAACACACATAACCGAACTTATCCGGAACGTGCTATATAGACCATATACTTCATAAATGACGTGTAATAACAAAATACGTCAAAATTCGATAAGTATAGGTGCGTTTTTGAATTAAATCAATTTTTATAAAAAATCAAAAAACCACCCAAATGCCAAGATTTGGCCAAAACGCTAAGTATTACCCTGAAACGCCGAGCTTTGGACAAAGCTCGGCGCTTTAAGATGTGAAAATAGACAAAAGGTGTATGTGAATAAACAGAGCCTTATTGAAAGATTTTCTATGGTAGGGTATGATGCATTTACATTAACCAATAGTTTTATATGACGTACAGAAAGGAAGTGAATTTTGACCAATAAAATCATATTTTAATTAGACATTATATGATGCATTTAGAATGACCCATAGTTTTATATGATGTATGAGATCATATTGCTTTAGTCGTTTGATTTCATACTTGGTTTCTATTTTCGTATTAGATATTTACTTAATTTGAGACTTGTAAAACTTTGTTGTGACAACCATGGTACTTAAAAATCCAAACCTACCATTCTTTCAGTTTATATAAAATCCACTTTTGGGGTTTATAATTTATAAACAAAGTGTTGACTTCAGCATCACGTTGCATTTTTAATGTGTCTTAATATTTAAACTCAATAAAAAGTGGATATTTTTAATATGTTTTAATATTTAAACTCAATAAAACGTGGATATTTTTAATGTATTTTAATATTTAAACTCAATTAAACATGGATTTAAAGTTAACAAAGGAGGAAAACAAAGTTATGTGACTTTCACTCGATAATATCAAGTATGTGATGTATAATATTATAAAACCGTAAATATTTCCCTTTTATATAATCTAAAATTCTAAGTAATGTGAAAACGTAGCAACGTTGCAATTCTAATAGTAAGTTTAATTTGATTGCATTTAATTATGAAATACCACGAACATAAAATGCAACTGAAGCATTTTATACAGATAATCGACATGAATATGTACATTAATGATATTGACCCAAAAATCATTGTAAAAATGAACTATGTAGCTAATAATTACTAACTGAACAGAAGTATCTTAGCTTGCTCCATTCATGACCATGGCTAAATTCCCCATTTTATACCCAAAATCCTTCCTAGCAAATTGTTCTTGACGTCTACCATGGCAAGTATGATCAGGAATGGATATAAAACCAATACTTTGATTGTTGATCACGTTACGATCCGGTGTCTTTTTAGTCGGATACTCATTGGTGGTTCGTTTATATGTCCCAAACCATTTAGCCTGAACATACTCCTGTCGTCTCCATGGTGGCACCGGCATCTTCTTCTGCTTCATCGACTTCTTTATGGCTCTAGACATTATTTTTACTATTTCTTTGAAATCTTCAACTTTGAAAATGGAGATCTCAGGGAGGATCTGAGCAATGAAGCATAACTAGTTGTAGGTCTAGCTATCTCGAACTCTTCTAACAAAGATATGATAACTATATAACGAGTTTGCTCAACATTAATGTCGATGTATTCATGATTGCCAGCGAGAAGCCGGCCACCTTTCTTTTCCCACTTTGATTTGTATAGTCGTACATATGTGTATAAACTAAATAGCCGAAGTATAGTTCTTAGTTGGGGTTCAATCAAAAGTTTTTTTCCTATTGGTGGTTAAAAGTTTGGGATAAAAGTCAAAATTTTTATTAAAAGTTATTCCTATTATATATATAAATCCCAATAAATTTTAGTGATCCAAAAGTTTGAGATCCTATCTACCTTCTTTCGTTTCGCCCATGAGTTATATCTCTATCACAAAACTATCATTTCACATGTAAGGCATCGGAATAATTTTGGTGACCGAAGATAACGTACTATCTTGACCCTCTGGTTCTTTACCCGAATCAAAGTAATCTACGTTAAAAATAAAATAGTAAAAACGGCATTGAAATACTGCGTCGAGACCCTGATCGCGAAGACGAGCCATCAGCCTCCGTTTAAACCCTAAATATTGTGATGATCGGTTATCTTCGACAACATCACCACTCGCTTTTTCGACAGTTGATATCAAGTTTCTTCTAACATCATCATCATTATCAACTCGAAGCAATCCCTGCAATGCTTCCTTCATCTCCTCCATATCATCATCAATACCATCTGAACTTAATTCATCATCATTTTGCATATCAAAATCTTTACTGGCAACACCATTGCCATTCTCTATGAATGAGTTTACCATATCGGATAAATCCATCATCGTCTCTGGCGAGTGTTCGCTGCCGCTGCTGTCACAATCTCTCACCTTTCCGGCCACCTCAAATGCTTCTACCATTCTCCAAAACCTCCCCATTTTTTCAATGATGATTCAACACAAACTCGTGAATGTTCATGATTTTGATATTTATATAACTGTAACGCCTAAAAATGTTGGGAAAATGTTGACATGAGATTAGAGAGATTGATGGTAGAAGTTGTGCAAGGATGTTGACACTATGGTGTTATATATATTTATAGAAAGAGAGAGAGAATAAAGTAAAATTTATGTGTATGAGGTGCAAAAGAAATGCTTTTTATATGCATGTTTGAATGAATGTGGACATATTCTCATCTAGGGTCATTGAGTATCTAGATAATCTAACAAACCATCACTATTGCTATTGCTACAGGTAATTAAGTTTCACTTTAGTGAGTTTTCCTCTCAAGGTTTTAAGTTTGAGTCTTAGTGATAGTGGTTTCTTCATGAAGGTTTAAATTGAGGGTCTATTGTGCAAGGAGGCTCTCTAGCACGAACCCGGTTAAGACAGCGTATGCTAAACCTCCCGACATCCGTGAATAATTAATACCTTTCAAAAAAATCTAGATAATCTAACTTATACTAAAGGATTTCAAATAATGTCAAATGACATTTTTTCCTTCAATCCATAAATTTTAGTTATATTTATTTAATAAATTTCTTTTAATATTAATATTTATTACTATAGGTATCACTTATTTTTATCCTCATCTTTATCTAAGATTAATAAATAATTTTAATTTTCTAATTTAGACCTTTTTTTTTTTTTAACCAATAGTTTTTCATCTTTTACTATTTAATTCTAACTCTTTTTATTTTAATTTTGGTCCACCATATTTTTCATCTTTCCTAAATTTTTCGTTTATTTCTAAATTTTGTGAGTTAACGTACTACAACGTGCGTGT
The DNA here is from genome assembly GCA_947069175.1 of Scalesia atractyloides. Taxonomy (NCBI): domain Eukaryota; kingdom Viridiplantae; phylum Streptophyta; class Magnoliopsida; order Asterales; family Asteraceae; genus Scalesia; species Scalesia atractyloides. Next base: position 60,301,641 of record CAMTDV010000007.1, on the reverse strand, counting down.
GGGGTTCAACATTTTTTCGTATATATTTTCCCGTTTGACTGGCCCGTCACAACACATCTATTTTTCCCGTTTGACAAATTCGTCCAACGCGCGGGTCCTGGATTGACTTAATTATTTTTCTATGTTTACGTATCGGTTTAATTTCTCTGCAACGAGTGTGCGTGATTCAAAAATTTTACGTCTGCTTTTCGCTCGGCGTTATTTTTTTCCGTTTTCATTTATTTTGTTTTACGAGTTTTTCCGGTTTTTTATGGTCGTTAACAGTTGTATAGCATTGGTACTACTTAACACAGTTTTAGTTTTATAACAACGGCTGTAACACAGAGGCTTAATGCTAGTTTGATAATATAGAATAAGTGTACTTGACATATGAAAATTCAATGAAAATGATATTTGTAAAATATTAGAAATTATTTATCTGTAAAATTAATTAATTTCTTTGTTCTCACTTTTCTTTTTCGTTTTATCAACTATCATTTTTTACTCTGATCTCTCCTTGCGTAAATAAAAATAGTAATAATAAATTTTATGTGGGTAGAGCTTTGTCATGTATAAATACATACTTATTTATATACATATCAATTAAATACATTTACAAAGTCATGATGCATATATTGTAATTTTATACAAAATTTCCATACATTCCCTGCATACTTCTAACAAAAACTTCTGATTGATGCTTTCGTTTCCTACCGTCGATAGTAAAGCCACAATTCCAATTCTTTGCGGTTTTTTTTTCAAACTAGTGTTGATAGAAAAACTATTTATCAAAATAATGTTTCTTAAAAACTATTTATTAATATGGTGTTCCTTGTTTATTTTGTATTTGTCTTCTCTTTTTTAACCAACATAAACTTTTTTAGTACTTCTATAAAAGAGTTAACTGTGATTTTCATTTTTATAGTTTGTCCGGTTATACCAGTTCAGTCCAAATTTTAAGTTTATAACATTTTCATCTCTGACATCTTAAAACATGACAGTTTCGACCAAAAAAACATGAGTTAGCTGCCATTTTGCTCCCTGAGGTTTGTCTGATTATTCGAATCCGCCTTGGTTTTTTGGATGAAACTGACAGTTTAAGAATGTCAGAGACGGAAAGTGTACAAATTTGAAATTTGATCTAACCTGGCATAGGCTGACAAACTACAGGGGCGAAAATGGCAGTTAACTCTCTATAAAATTAATCAAGTATCTATTTTTTTAAAATACTTTAATGATTTATATTTTTTCTATCAATATCCAATAATTTTTTTATTTCTTTTATTTCCCCTATAACTCTTTATACTTTTTTAGCATTAACTCTTTTTTTCAATCACCACCAGCTCTTTATATGAAACGAACAATCAATGAACCGTTCATGACAAGAAGTTCGCTTACATTCGTAAACACATGTTTTATTCATTTATTTACGTTCGTGAACATCGCTTATTTTATTCATTTATGTTTGTTTATGTCCATTCATTCAAGTGAATGAACATGAAACAAGCAAATAGTAATAAATTTATGTTTTAATTGACAATAGGTTTAGTTTATTCTTCAATTTGATTTGTTTTTAACAACTATAATGTACATCACTAATTCAATTTAATAGTAGCTTTAGTTTAACTTTATTATGTTTTAATCTAATCGATCTCATAGCTCACAATATTATGTCCTTAGTTGCAACCTGCAATTAACTAACGATTCCAAAATAGAACTCTAAAAGAACAGTCAAAACTCAAAATTAGGACAAAAAATCTTGTGGTTTATAATAATCTTTAATGCATGTATCTATACATACGTCTTGACTATGACTATTGTTGATTACTGCCGAAATATTAAAATTGTGTATTGTTGTATAAATTTCGAAATGGAAAACTTGGTTGCTGAATTACTACAAGCAAGTTGCACTTAACTTGGAATATCAAGGTAAAAAAACAAGGCTAATATATCGTTTGAAAAAGAGTTAATGCTAAAAAAAACATTAAAAATCAGAGAAATCAAATAAATAAAAAAATTTGGATTGACGGAAAAGATATAGATCGTTAAACAAAACGGATACTGGATTTATTTAATAGAGAATTAAAAAAGTTTAATATGTTGCTTAAAAAGGAAAATGCAAAACAAAATAAATGAAGAATACCATTTTGATAAATATTTTTCAAAAACTACCAATTTAGTAATTAGAGTTAATTGTATGGTTAGTACCTGTAGTTTCTCAAAAGTATCAAGATTAGGTACTAAGAGTTTAAGTTTGCAAGTTTGAGTATTAATTTTTAATTTTGTAATGTGTTTGTGTATTAACACTAACCTATGTTAAATTTTCTGTTAGTTTTGTACAAAATGGCCAACTTACCCTTTTAACTAAAAGGGCCACTTATGACTTATTACAAGGACCATTTATGTAAACACTCAAATTATTAGGATAGAACTTAAAACCCTAATCCTCTTGCACAGTTACACATTCATTACCACCATTATCCCCATAGCCGATGATAATGATGGCCATAGTCGTTTGATCACTGTCGGCCACCAACCCTTTTATTCTTATCGCCGCCCACTTCACTCCAAACATCTACTCTACAAGTGACGCCTCGGCTCAAAGACCCTATTATCACCGCCTCTGATGTGAACCGAGGTGTTGGAAACCACCTGCTACCACCATACTCATCTGCTAATGCATCTGGGTTCAATTGTTTTCTAAGTTTCACTTTCCATCACTAAATTCGTATTTTCAAATTTTCGTTCATTAGGTTCACTCTTCTTCACTAAAATTAAATCTGGAAAATTATTTAAAAATATGGAAATGTGTATATTGGAATTAATTCTTAGAAGTTTGGACATGGGAATATGTTCTTATAAATTTGAATGGGAGACATGAGGATACTGGAAATAGATAGTTGGATATTCCATTTGTCCATAAATTAATCCATTAAGTTTTTGTTCAAGATTGCTTTCAAATTACAGGAAACTTATACTATTATTATTTTAAAAAAAAATGCTTTTAAGTTTCTATCGATTCATTGATTCTCACCGACGATCGAATCCATTTTTTGATTTATATTTATTGTCATTGATAGTTATTTGGGTTTTCATTTTCAATGAATATGTGATTGAGAGGAATTCTGAAAGAGTAAAATAGTAATTTTTTAATTTATGCAATAAAACTTCATATGAACTTTTTTTATTATTTTTAATATCTTATATAAAATACAGAAACAAGCCTCATGTATCAACCAATTTTAATAAGTTACACAACTAGCCCTCATAGGTAAAATGACTTAAATGCCCTTCGCCTAAACATAAAATGTAACTCTTGTTGATGTTAATACTTAAACTTGTTACAAAACTAAAAGTTAGTACTCAAACTTGTTACAAAATTGAAAGTTAGTACTCAAACTTGCAACTTGAAACTATTAGTACCAAAGCCTGTTACTTTTGAGAAACCATAAGGACTAACCATGTAATTAACTCTAGTAATTATTTTTTTCACTAACACTAGTTTTTACACAACGCACCAATTGCATTTTAATTTTCTTATAGCAGGTTTATCAAAAAGAACGTATAAACACTAGTTTTTTGGGAAAAAAAAACACAATGCACCAATTGCTTTTAATTTTCTCTATAGCATGTTCATCAAAAAGAACCAATTATTTACTAAGCAAACACAGATAGATGTGTGTAGAGTTTAAAAAAAAACGTTTTTTGTTTATAACATAAAGTGTGTACTTATTTCAAAATTCAAATATATAATGTCAAGATTCGCATGCGCATTTTTCAAACCTACTATAATTATGATTTGCACATTTCGTATAATCTGCAAATGTTAATTTTACGCATCTACAAATGTATGTGTATAAGAAGCAACTACTGTTTTAGAACACATGTATATTTCAAAAACACAATGCACGATCATGTTAAATTTCATCATATCACATGGTCTTTAAGGATCTAATGATTGCCTCATTAAAAGCTTCAACCAAAGCAAACTTAGACAACCTCTAGCCTAAATTATAGGTTATTTTACGAAACGAGCACAAACTGAAATTTGTGTGACCAGTGACGGATCCAGGGTTTTTTCCACTGCGTTCACTTTTAGGTGCTTTAATTTCTGTCAAACTGACCTTAGAAATTCCGGTCAGGTCGGGTCAGGCTTTATCACCAGTGGCAGATCTAGTTTGACGTTGTTTCCATGTAGAGGTTTTGGTGGTATATATCTTGATAAGTTATGTTGTTTTCATGTAGTTTAGTCTTGTTTTTTTTGGTGTTTGATGTTGTTGTACTTTGGTTTTTTTGTTTCATTGTTCATGTCCTTAGTTCTTTGCTAAGAAGGGATCGTTTGTTGATTGAAACCTCCAGTTTGACGTTCAAAGTAAACTAATAGAAACTTTTAAATTCTAAAAGCAGGTTTTTGAATATATTGATATGAGTTGTTCTTTAATGAACTTAATTCATACATAAAGAAGTAAAGTTAAGAAGTCTAGTGGGTGTGTCTTTTATAAATTTTTTTATTTTTATATAAGAAGTCAGGTTAAGAAGACATATAACAGTTATTTTAGTTTAGTTTTCGCAAAATCTAAGAACAAAACCTTGTTCTGAGCTAGTCACAAGATCCACAATAAGCATTTCACTCTTCCACCAATCTACAAATTGATACCAAAGCTTCTGATTAGAAACCAGATAAAATAAAAAAAAACTAATATGATATTCTAAACACATAACAAAAAATCTCAGTCATGATCTACTGAAATCAAGACCTCCAACAATCAAGATAGTTTTGCAAGTAATAACAAAAATTAACTACAAAGTATGACTAAGTTTCATGTTTATAATACTGAATAATACTATATACCATATGTTATAGTCATATTCATATAGCAACTTCCAAAAATTCACACAATAATTAACAAATCAAGCAACAATTTAGCAAATTGAGAGAAACAGTTATAGAAAAAGCACCTGAGAGTGAGATATATTCAAGAGTGGGTTAACAACGGTGACTGCCAGAGTTAGACGGCGGTGGGGCATTCAGGTTCAAGTTGACGAAAAAGCTATAGATTGTAGATTTGGGGGATAATGGTCAGTGGCGGATCCAGGCTGTAAGTGGAGTGGGGCAGGGGTGATTGCTGGAGAAGTGGAGAGAGGGTGGAGGCTGTAAGTTGTGCGCTGTTTTGTTTTTCAGTTTAACCCTAAATGGGTCTTAGAAGAATTTTTAATAAAAAGGAACAAAAAATGCGTTGATAGAAGATTCAAAATCGGGATGTAAAGGTTAGGTAAAAACACGTTTAACCAGCTAATGGTAGAGATTTATGTTTAATTTTCCCTATACGTTTTCATTAAAAAATTTAAACCGACTGTGTTCCTGGAAACCCGGTGATTGAACGTAGATCCGCCCTATGTGTGACTAAACGACCCGTTGCTTATTAAAATAGATAATTGAATATAATACATGTATAATTACACATTAAAGTTTTATATATAAAAGAAACTAGTAGAGTGCCTAAGTGTTGTGACGAGAATACAACACTTAGGTAATGTTTTCATAACATACGGGGAGATCTAACTAGACGACTTGAAGGTTCACTTAAATCGTAGCTGTGCCATTAGCCTTACACATGTCAGTTAATAATAATCTAACATTAAAATTATCAAGTACGTATGAAAACTATTGTTGCGTCTCAATAAACATACACACAAATACGAAAATATGAGTCATCTAACTTAGTACTATTATAATTTATATAAGTAACAATATGTAATTGGGTACCCAAAATTCCTTTAAATTGTCATCTTTAGAATCATAAGGACCTCTCTCTTGGCTACAAGAATAAAATGTTGATTCGGGTTCAAAATCAAAGAATTATTTAAGAAATAACTATAGCACTACTATAAAACTTAGAAATCAAAAAGTGCTTAAAGGACTTATACATTAATGCATTAATAACTTGTATATTATAACTATCTAATTGATTTGTACATTATAATGCATCAAAAGGTTTATATATGTATGCATTAATAACTTGTACATTATAATTCACATCTTGACTTGAATAAAATTTACATCAACATGTCGACAAAAATAAACATGTTTTTAACGGTATGTTCAGAGTTTTATAAAACATAATATGTTGAAAGATATAAGAGAAAAACAAAGAAAATTAAAGTTAAGAAATACATGGGTAAAGATAAGGAGAGAACTATAAATTTTAAATTAACTTCAAAGTCGGAGGGAACGGTTACAATTATATATGTTTCAAATTTTTAGTTAATTTGAATTAAATCATAAAAGTGCTTAAAGAACTTGTACAATAATGCATTAATAAGTTGTACATTATAACCAACTAATTGACTTGTACATTATAGTGTATCAAAAGATTTGTACATTAATGCATGAGTGACTTTACATTATAATTCACATCTCGTTACTGAATAAAATTTACATTGATACGTCGACAAAAATAAGCATGTTTTAACGTTATTTTCAACATTTTTTAAAACATAATGTACTGAAAGATATAAAAGAAAAACAAAAGAAAAATAAAAATGAAGAATACACGGGTAAACGACAAGGAGAGAAAACTAGAAGTTTTAAAGTAACTAAAAAGTTAGGAGAGAATGGTTACGATTATACATGTTTTAAAATTTATACTTAATTTGAATTAAATCATAAAAGTTCTTAAAGGACTTGTACATTAATGCATTAAGAACTTTTACATTATAACCGTCTAATTGACTTGTACATTATAATGCATCAAAAAACTTGTACATGAATGCATGAATAACTTGTATATTATAATTTACATCTCGATATTGAATAAAATTTACACCGCAACGTTGACAAAATAAGCATGTTTTGACGGTATGTTCAAAATTTTTTAAAACATAATATATTGAAAGATATAAGAAAAACAAATAAAATTAAAATTAAGAAATACATGGACGAAGATAAGGAAAAAAAAGTGTAACTTTGAGAGACAATGGTGTAGGAATTATTAAAAAAAATTCCCTTAAAAGCAGTTAATATGTGTATTACATTTTTTACTTTGTAATTCTATGTGTACTATATAAATTTCTACAAAATCCTTAAAAGATAATATATATAGAATAGATATGATTATAATATTTAAGTAAAATTCGTTTTAAATTATAGTGATAATGTAATATCTATAAGTTTACAAGTACTTATATATGTATATAGATAAAACCATTACTTCTAACGTAAATAAACGAGACGGACTTGAGATGAAAAATTTGATAACGAGTCCAACCCAAACTTTAAATATAGTGCTCAAGTTGTGTTACGCTCGGCTTGGGCATGCCTCGTAGCCTTGTCTTGCTAATTTCCTATAGAAACTTTTGTAATGCTTTTTGAAAAGTCTTGCCAACTTATTATAGAAACTTTTGTAATGTTTTTTGAAAAAATTCACACGGTGTCGTGATCTAGATTTTTGTCGGATATCCTACGTGTTCACTAGTCCTTTTTGATAATATATTGCTGGTGTATATATATTTTCATAATATCAAATGTGATGGTAAGGTTCGGTGGCAAGTGTATCGAATGTTGATGCTAGCTTGAGTTATCTTACTTGTGCTTTGAGCATACTTATTTTAGGACTAGGGTATTGATATACTAGTATTGTAAACCAAAAAGGAATTCGAGATTGTTTGGTAACTTCTGAATAGTTAAGTGATGAACTAATAAGAGGTCTGAATCATTAAGTGTTGAACCAATAAGAGATCTGAACCATTAAGTACTGAACCAGTAAGAGATCTTAATCATTAAGAGTCAGTATAATGTTTAACCGTTCAGAGGCAAATGTCTGACCAATTCAGACCAGAGGTCTTAACCATTCAGACTCAGTATAATGCTTAACCATTCAGAGGCAATAGCCTGAACCATTCAGACATCTGCTCGCGAAAAAAACAGTCTGAACCATTAATTGTTGAATCAGTAAGAGGTCTGAACCATTAAAAGTCTTATTAAGAGGTAAACAAAAAGCCGCTTATTATTTTTTTAAATCCTTGATGGTATTTGGGTTGTTCGTTAAGAATCTCAACAAAATTGTTTTATAATTCCACTATATTTGATTTCAGAAGAATGTTCCAACACTTCATTTTACGAACAGTTTTAATAAAAACTCTTTAGTTGTGCTATTTGAATGCATTATCTTCTAATTGGGCTTTTGAATGCACTATGTGTTACAAGTTAGTATCGAATTTAAATTTGATGCCCGATATATTATGTGTAGCTTTAAAACCATTTGGTTTTTAAGCGTGTGTGCTCGCGTTGTTTTTTCAACTGAGATGCTTTGATAAAGCTAAACGTAAGAGATAAGGTAGAGTATACCTTTAGGGTCCCTAATTATATTAAAATATTGATTTTATAGTTGAATGGTAACTCCCCAACAAGATTGACCCTTTTGATCTTCGTCCATGTTGACCATTTCTATGGATTTTAACAATTGAATGTATCTTTGAATGGGAAAGAGGTGCTTTTGATAGGGAGTAATCACTAGCACCGGTCTCCTTAACTGATGATAAAACCCTTGAAATGAGGTCGAATCAATTTGTTTATGGTATTTCTAATGGTATAAATCTTATATGGGTGTTTATTGCTTAATATAAACTATGTTAAGAATACTTGTGCTTCTTTGAAAATTTAAAGACGCTATAATGATTACTTAAATATACACATTCACTGTTCATTTAGAATATATATTCCTTAATGCAAGAAAAAAAAGTTAGTGGTAATAATAATAATAATAATAATAATAATAATAATAATAATAATTAACTAATAATAATATAATAATAATAATAATAATAATAAAAATAAATAGAATTTAATTGAATATGGATAGATTGGGGAATGAAATACTTTAGGTTTTTAAAAAATATTAAACAAAGTTTAAGAATAGTTACGTTTTCTAGCCAAGTTAAAGAAAACATGATGTAAATGGTCTTGAAAACCAAAAGCATTGTTGTATAATATATAACAATAACTAGGTTATTCCCTGTGAATTTCACAGGTTAGACAATTTAAATTATGTATATAATAAATGTAAAATAAAATGACTACTTTAACTTCCCGGGCAACAAAAAATAATTTATATTAATCTAATTATGTCGTTAAATAAACTAAAAATAACTATTTTCAAACGTTATATTGTTTTATAATTGTTGTATTAACAGTAAGATAAATTTTAACTTAATTAATAAAATTTGTAAAAAACATGTATTAAACAATGTTTATTAACATAGTAAACGACTACATAAAAAATACTAAAAATTAAGTCAACACTATTTACCACAAATACGACATATTATAAATATAAATGTTAGGTTTGACTATTAACATAAATCTATTACATATTTATATAAATAATGTTAAAAGCAAATATTACTAATAAACGCATAACCCAAATTATAACAAACATTTTACTGTGTTAATAAATATAATAAATCGACGAAAATATTCAAATGCACAACAATGTGAAACAAATAACAACAGGTCTTTAAAAAATTTCATAAAAAATGAAATATAATGAAACACACTTCTCCATCGTTGAAATCAAAAGTTAATCTGAGACATTTTTAGTATACCTTGTCTTATATAAATTAATTTATTCAAGATCATAGTTGATGAATAGTCTAATAACATCAAATGTATTAAAAACATCACATTTACCTACATTAAAAATGTAATTGTAACATTTGTCAAAAACGGGTTTTCCAAACCCGCTTCGTTTGTAATCGAATATCAAGTTATAAATGTTTCGTTGCGTATTTATGTCAATTTTAATTTTTAATAATGCATAATTAATAAACAAACTAGAATATAAAAGTTATAAGTGATAAAAAGTAAAAATAAAATAAATAAAATGAAAAACAGGCTGCCGGGAACTCGAACCCGGGTCAGCCGGAAAGACGCAAAGACTTAACACGCGCACTCATAACCACTCCGCCACTTGATGTTTTCTGATAGTTCTAGGAATAAATTAAATCTTATGTTCAACCATGAATCGATCTGTTTACGCTAACTGTAACCGAAATCGGTCACCAAACGTCCAAAAACGTTTGATTGTTCGTGGTTTCTGTCAATAACCGATACACCGACACCTCCAATCAATTTAGCTTAGAATGGACTTGAATTCAAGAGTTGATCGGTTTTAATATCCGAAAACCTGCAATTCCTGAATTACTCCAATCATAGTCCCCTCTCGCGACTCAAACACATCTGCAGACCTTTAATTTCACTTTCGCACTACTTTCAGTTCGTCGGAAAAGCTATTTGAACTCGCTGGACTTTCGCCGGAAAACCGTGTCTTCTATCAAATCAGTAAGTCTCTCATTTCTTTCATCGTCTATCAGTTGTTAAGCTTTTGTTAACTCCAACCCTTCAATCAGAATCAGTTTCAGACGACGAAATCGGATAATTTACTCTCGTCGGAAAACTTCTGAAAGTTCCCAATTCTCGCTGTGAAACGGTATAGTCTTTTAAACCTTGGTAATTCTTGTTCAGTGCTTCAATTCCGCTTTTTACTAATCCAAATTGATAATCTGTCCGCTCAGACGAAATCCGTGAAAACAGAGCCGACGACTTCGCCGGAATTCTGAGATAAATCGTTTCTCCGGTATGTTTACTTCCGAAATCTTCTCTGCCATTTCATTTTAGTCATTTGAATGTTTATCAATTGAATTAAACAAAAAACAATAGAGTAATCGTAGTCTGAGATTTGGTAACGAAGAAGACGAAGTAGGTTGTTTATAAGTTTAATATAATTTGGATATTATCTCGGGTTAGACACACAGTCCAGCGGTGGACTGTGTGCACACATATATCCCACGCCCGAGTTCGATCCTTGACACACACGTATGCTCTGTAATAAAGATGTTTTATTTTTCTAACTGAACCGGATTAACTCACGGTAGTTGTTAAGTATAATAAAAATCGGTATATTAACCAGGTTAGACACACAGTCCAGCGGTGGACTGTGTGCAACACTAACCCACAGGTCCCGGGTTCGAGACCTGTTGCACACTCCGGTTCGATGATTAAAAATCCTTTTTGAAAATAAAAGAATTTTGAATAACTAAAATAGTATATAAATATAATTAAAAACAGAATTATTTCGGGTTAGACACGTAGCTCAGTTGGTAGAGCTGCGTGCACGCGTACGGGAGGTCTCGGGTTCGAGTCCTGCCCGGCGCATACATACACACAATAGAACCGGTCAAACAGTCAACAGTCACAGTCAAACAGTCAACGGTCAATGGTCAACGCAAAAGTCAACATTTTTTTATATATTTTTATTTATTTAATTTGATTTAAAATCAATTAAAAATATTTAAAAATAATGTTTTTAAAGATAGGAAATAGCCTTAAACTCACAAAAATATATCTAAAAATCCTATTAAAATTATTAATAAAATCCACTCATTTACTATACCTTCCGTTATTATTTAGGTTAGTTAATCCTCGTTGATCAATCCTTCAAACTCGTGCGCATCTCATCATCTCCAACCGAACGCACCCAATGTGAGTGAATCTCTACAAATTCCCCGTTTTAATCACGTTTTTGGGTGTATCATGTGTCTTACCAATTATTATATTTAAATCATTGTGCATACAACATATCTATGAACAAATGTGTATTCAACTTGTATCAACTGTTTGTGTGGTTATTGTTTAGATTTAATTTATTATTTTCAGTACATGCAATATCATAGGCCGCCGTTCCCCATTACATTATGAGCGTTGAGCAGTTCCCCATTACATTATGAGCGTGAACCGGGCGTTGCCAACATACGACCGGCTCCGTTTGATTGAGCCTTGATCACACAGACATTCATCATAGGCCGTCCGTTCCCATTACATTATGAGCGTGAACGTGACGTTGCCAACATATACAGTTTCATTCATGTTATATATTCATGCAAGTTCATATGTTATTGTATGTTATTGTTTGTGATTGTTATTGTTATTGTTTGATTATTTACATTTGCTTACATATGACTATTGCCAATTTTTCCATGATAAAGATAACAAGAAATCAACAATAAATGTTTATCTAACAAGGTTCACTCGCCAACTTATGTTGACCCAAAAACCCCTATTTTTACACATGATACAGGTGATCCAGCCGCAGCAAGAAACACATAGGATTGGCTTAGAAGAATAAACTGGTTTAGAGCTTGGATTGTTTAGTTGATTATTTTTCTTTGTATTTGTATGAACATGTTTGGATTATTTAGGATGTAATTTTGACTTAAATAAATATGAAACATATTAGTAAATATCATGAGCTTTGGTGATAACCCAATTATGCCCCGACTCTTATTCCGCTGCGGGTCGGGGTGTGACAATTGGTATCAGTGCCATGACTATAGGGATATAGGATAGGTTATTAGACCCTTAGAGCCTATACTATAGTTGATTAGAATTTTTAAAATTTTTGTGTGTTACATGCCAAATTTCATGATGATTATATGTTTTATGTTTAGTGTTACATTCAATGTTATGCAAGCATGTTCATAAGTACATATTATTATATAATGCCTACCATGAATCATATTCTCATAACATATCATATCCATGCGAGCACACACCACATCATTTTCATGATTGTTTTTGCAATGATTTTTGTATTTTCAATTCACATCAAAGTGAGTTCTCATGACGGGCATGTAGTAACTGGAAGGGTACAAGTACCGGTAGTCGGAACGTCCTGTCTAGGCTGGCATTCGTATAAATCCAAAATAAAGGACCAGTTTGCCTACCTGGGGACTAACGATGAGAGTACGAAGTACCTATTAGGCCAAAGCATGCTATACCAAACGTCGTGTGAGCTAACCCCACTTGAGTTGTCATTGTGTCTACACCTGGACACATTCCGACCATACATCTCGTAAACATATTTCGTGGTTTTCATTCGGGTAATGCGAGTGTTAAACCGCCAATACTAATGTGAATCCTACCAAGCCAATAGTCATGGGGGCCCACATGACTATACAGGTGAAGGTATGGGGGACATTTGAGGCCCAACATGAGCAAACCCAAGACATCCTATGGATGTAGTTGCATTATTGATATTTATGTTATTTTCATTTTCTTTAAGACACATGACACCTAAAAAGACTCCATAAACTCACAATCTTCTTATGTATGTTCCTGTAGATGTCGGCTAGACAACAACGAGGGGTAGAAGATCAGGAAGGTCTCACGAACGCTTGGCCACCCAAATCGCAAAACAAATGGCCGCGGTGCTTCCTGACATTGTGGTTCAAGTACAACAAGCTCTCGCCACAAAATCCCACCAATCCTCCCCAGCAAGAAGACCAGAACATCGGCAACCCGCCTACCAAAAGTGCTCATATAAACATTTCAAGTCTTGCGATCCTCCTAAATTTGAAGGGACCGAAGGTGTCACTGCTCTCCTCCACTGGTTTGAGGAAATGGAAAACACCTTCCTCAACTGCAATTGTCCCGATGATCGCAAGGTAGATACGCAACCGGAGAACTATTTGGGGTAGCTCTTACCTGGTGGAATACTGAAAAGGGTAAGAGGGGAATCGAAGATGCAATGGCCTCAACGTGGGAGGAGTTAAGGGAAGTCATGACGAGACGATTCTGTCCTAGAAGTGAGATTAAAAAATTAGAGGACGAATTTCATTCTTTGAAGCAAAAGGAGGGAGATCATACTTCCTACAACAAGAGGTTTTTAGAGTTGAACCAGATGGTCCCTAACTTGTTCACCCCAGTTTACCGTTTAGTCGAGCATTATATTCGAGGTCTTCCCTCGAAAATTCAAGATTCAGTCCTCAGCACTTCGCCAGCAACACTTGAAGCTGCTATGGAACTAGCTACTGAGCTGACCGAGAATCGAATTCGCAACGGTAAATTTAAAGAGGAGAAAAAGAAAGCCCCCGTTGAGGGCCAAACTTCAAACCATTCCACCTCCTCCTCTAAGTTTGCTAACAAGAGGAAACGTAACACCAGAAACTTCGCTGTCACACAAACCAATTACCCTATCCCTGCTGCACCCATTACCCAAGTTGTCCCCTCACCTGCACCATATAAAAGGCCGTACTCTGGCCCATTACCAAAATGCAACCGTTGCCAATACCATCACTTTCCTGATCATCCCTGCCAACATTGCACCGGCTGTGGTCGCGCAGGTCATACTGTTCAAACCTGTCGCATACCTCAGCGAACGAACCGCCACCAGCCTTCAACCCAAACCCACCATCAAATAATGGGTCAAGCCCAACAACCCCTACTACTACCACCTACCCAACATTTAGCCCAATCATACTATCAGCCCAACTATCCCATGGTGCAACCTATGCGGGCTTGCTACAATTGTGGAGACCCAAGCCACTTTAGAAACACTTGTCCACGTTTGGTGAACATTATACATGCTCAAGCCCAAGCAAATCCGGTGAATCAAGCTAACCAAGCTCCTCCACCTGCAAGAGGAAGAGCTTTCAACATCAACGCTAATCAGGCTAGAGCTGACAGCAATGTGGTTAACGGTACGTTTCTTATCAACGGTAGTTATGCATCCATGTTGTTTGATACTGGCGCGGATAAAAGTTTTGTGTCCTTAGAGTTTGAACCCATTCTAAACCAAATTCGTGATAAGCTCATGGAATCCATAACAGTAGAAGTTGCTGACGGGAAACCGGTCTCATTAAACTCTATTATACGCAATTGTACTCTTACCTTAAACAACCACGACTTTCCAGTTGACCTCATTCCTATGAAGTTGGGAAGCTTTGACATTATAATTGGTATGGACTGGCTCAGCCAACATCAGGCTGAAGTTGTATGTCGCGAAAAGTTTATACGCATTCCTCTTTCAAACGGTCAGACTCTACGAATCTTTGGAGAAACCCCATTGAAAGGGCTCAGATTAATGTCCTGTCTTCAAGCCCAAAAATATCTTCGCAAGAATTATGTCGCATTTTTAACTCATGTCGTCAAAAAGGGAACCATGGAGAAGAAACTTGAAGACATCCCAGTAGTAAAAGATTTTCCGCAAGTTTTTCCTGACGACATTTCAGGACTTCCTTCCGTGAGAGAAGTCGAATTTCGTATCGATCTTATACCTGGTGCTACACCAGTTGCAAAGTCTCCTTATAGGTTAGCCCCCTCTGAAATGCAAGAGCTAGCCAGTCAATTGCAAGAGTTGACTGACAAAGGATTCATACGTCCTAGCTCCTCGCCTTGGGGTGCACCTATCCTTTTTGTGAAGAAGAAAGATGGAACTTTTCGCATGTGCATCGAATACAGAGAACTCAACAAGTTAACGATCAAGAATCGCTATCCATTACCTCGCATTGATGATCTTCTTGACCAACTTCAAGGCGCCAGCTGTTTTTCAAAAATCGACCTTCGTTCTGGTTATCATCAACTCAGAGTACATGAAGAAGACGTCCCAAAGACCGCTTTCCGAACTCGTTATGGTCATTATGAATTCATGGTCATGCCATTTGGTTTAACCAACGCTCCGCTGTCTTCATGGATTTAATGAACAGAGTCTGCAAACCCTATCTCGATCGTTTTGTTATAGTCTTTATCGACGACATCCTCATTTACTCAAAGCCTAAGTCTGATCATGAACGGCATCTTCGACTCATCCTTACACTCCTAGAGAATGAAAAGCTTTACGCCAAATTTTCCAAATGCGAATTCTGGTTAAAAGAGGTACAATTCCTTGGACATGTAGTCAATGACAAGGGAATACATATCGACCCCTCAAAAATCAAAGCGTACAAGAATGGCAAGCGCCACGTACACCAACTGAAGTAAGATCATTCTTTGGTTTGGCTGGTTATTATCGCCGTTTCATTTCAAACTTCTCTCGCATTGCTGTACCGCTCACGGTTTAACTCATAAAGGAAAACCCTTCATATGGGGACCCAAACAAGAAGAAGCCTTCTAAACCCTTAAACAAAAACTTTGTGATGCACCAATTCTCACTCTTCCTGAAGGTTGTGATGACTTCGTGGTTTATTGCGACGCGTCAGGGCAAGGACTAGGCTGTGTTCTAATGCAAAGAGGGAATGTGATAGCTTATGCTTCTAGACAACTCAAAACTCATGAGAAGAACTACACCACCCACGACCTAGAACTTGGAGCCGTTGTGTTCGCTCTTAAGATATGGAGACATTATCTCTACGGTACTAAGTGTGAAATATACACTGACCACAAGAGTCTTCAACATATCTTCAACCAAAAGGAGTTAAACATGAGGCAACGAAGATGGTCGAACTTTTAAATGACTACGACTGTGAAATTCGGTATCACCCTGGCAAGGCAAATGTGGTGGCTGATGCACTCAGTCGAATGGGTTATGTGAACTCCATTCGTCTTCTATGTTCGCAAATCATAACTGACATTAAAGATCAAATTCGAGAAGCCCAACATGTTTTAGTAACGGAAGACGACGTACGAAAGGAGCTGTCCTGTGGAGCTGAACTTAAAATTGAAACTAAATCTGACGGTATTCTGTACTATCTAGATCGCATATGGATTCCTGGCCACAACAACCTTCGGGAATTTCTTATGAATGAGGCTCACAAAACACGATACTCTATACACCCAGGAGCCGATAAGATGTATCAAGACCTTCGATACACCTATTGGTGGCCTGGAATGAAAAAGGATATTGCTGTTTTTGTTTCCAAGTGCCTTACATGTTCCAAGGTGAAAGCTGAACACCAAAGACCCTCAGGACTTCTGGTCCAACCTGAAATACCTGTATGGAAGTGGGAAAACATAACCATGGACTTCATTACCGGGTTACCTCGCACTTCTGGTGGGTGTGACACTATATGGGTAATCATTGATCGTCTTACAAAATCAGCTCACTTTATTCCTATCGCGAAGATTTCAAGAACGAGAAGCTAGCACGTATTTACATCAGCGAAATCGTAAGCCGACATGGTGTACCGTTAAGCATTATTTCAGATCGTGATGGTCGTTTCACTTCACGAACATGGCAAGCCGTACAAGCCGCTTTGGGTACACGATTAGATCTCAGTACCGCTTATCATCCTCAAACTGATGGACAATCTGAACGCACCATTCAAACTCTTGAAGATATGCTTCGAGCATGTGTCATAGACTTCAAGGGTAATTGGGACGCTCATCTACCATTAGTTGAATTTTCGTACAACAACAGCTATCATTCAAGCATCGGCATGGCACCTTTTGAAGCGTTATATGGTCGTAAGTGCCGATCTCCAGTATGTTGGCACGAAATTGGAGAAGCTCAAATCACCGATCCATAATTGATTCAAGAAACCACAGATAAGATCCATTAAATTCGAAACAATCTTCTAGCGGCTCAAAGTCGTCAAAAGAGTTATGCAGATAAACGACGAAAGCCTTTGGAGTTTAACATTGGTGATCATGTACTTTTAAAAGTATCACCGTGGAAGGGAGTAGTTCGTTTTGGTCAAAAAGGCAAGCTAGCACCACGCTACGTAGGACCTTTCAAGATACTCGAAAGAGTAGGACCTATAGCATACAAGCTTGATCTATCAGAAGAACTCAACAGAATTCACCCACATTCCACGTATCAAACTTGAAGAAGTGCCTCGCTGATGAGAACCTCCATATTCCTCTGTAAGATATTCAGATTGATGAATCTATGCATTTTATTGAAAGACCAGTAGAGATCATGGACTACGGAGAAAAACGTCTAAGACGAAGTCGCATTCCAATTGTTAGGGTACGCTGGGAGTCGAAACAGGGACCTGAGTTTACTTGGGAACGTGAAGACTCAATGCGCGAAAAATACCCGCATCTTTTTCCTACTACTACTACTACTATTTAAATTTCGGGACGAAATTCCTAAAAGTAGGGGATACTGTAACATTTGTCAAAAACGGGTTTTCCAAACCCGCTTCGTTTGTAATCGAATATCAAGTTATAAATGTTTCGTTGCGTATTTATGTCAATTTTAATTTTTAATGATGCATAATTAATAAACAAACTAGAATATAAAAGTTATAAGTGATAAAAAGTAAAAATAAAATAAATAAAATGAAAAACAGGCTGCCGGGACTCGAACCCGGGTCAGCCGGAAAGACTCAAAGACTTAACACGCGCACTCATAACCACTCCGCCACTTGATGTTTTCTGATAGTTCTAGGAATAAATTAAATCTTATGTTCAACCATGAATCAATCTGTTTACGCTAACTGTAACCGAAATCGGTCACCAAACGTCCAAAAACGTTTGATTGTTCGCGGTTTCTGTCAATAACCGATACACGACACCTCCAATCAATTTAGCTTTGAATGGACTTGAATTCAAGAGTTGATCGGTTTTAATATCCGAAAACCTGCAATTCCTGAATTACTCCAATCATAGTCCCTTCTCGCGACCCAAACACATCTGCAGACCTTTAATTTCACTTTCGCACTACTTTCAGTTCGTCGGAAAAGCTATTTGAACTCGCCGGACTTTCGCCGGAAAATCGTGTCTTCTATCAAATCAGTAAGTCTCTCATTTCTTTCATCGTCTATCAGTTGTTAAGCTTTTGTTAACTCCAACCCTTCAATCAGAATCAGTTTCAGACGACGAAATCGGATAATTTACTCTCGCCGGAAAACTTCTGAAAGTTCCCAATTCTCGCTGTGAAACGGTATAGTCTTTTAAACCTTCTGGTAATTCTTGTTCAGTGCTTCAATTCCGCTTTTAGCTAATCAAAATTGATAATCTGTCCGCTCAGACGAAATCCGTGAAAACAGAGCCGACGACTTCGCCGGAATTCTGAGATAAATCGTTTCTCCGGTATGTTTACTTCCGAAATCTTCTCTGCCATTTCATTTTAGTCATTTGAATGTTTATCAATTGAATTAAACAAAAAACAATAGAGTAATCGTAGTCTGAGATTTGGTAACGAAGAAGACGAAGTAGGTTGTTTATAAGTTTAATATAATTTGGATATTATCTCGGGTTAGACACACAGTCCAGCGGTGGACTGTGTGCACACATATATCACACGCCACGAGTTCGATCCTTGACACACACGTATGCTCTGTAATAAAGATGTTTTATTTTTTTAACTGAACCGGATTAATTCACGGTAGTTGTTAAGTATAATAAAAATCGGTATATTAACCAGGTTAGACACACAGTCCAGCGGTGGACTGTGTGCAACACTAACCCACAGGTCCCGGGTTCGAGACCTGTTGCACACTCCGGTTCGATGATTAAAAATCCTTTTTGAAAATAAAAGAATTTTGAATAAACTAAAATAGTATATAAATATAATTAAAAACAGAATTATTTCGGGTTAGACACGTAGCTCAGTTGGTAGAGCTGCGTGCACGCGTACGGGAGGTCTCGGGTTCGAGTCCTGCCCGGCGCATACATACACACAATAGAACCGGTCAAACAGTCAACAGTCACAGTCAAACAGTCAACGGTCAATGGTCAACGCAAAAGTCAACATTTTTTTATATATTTTTATTTATTTAATTTGATTTAAAATCAATTAAAAATACTTAAAAATAATGTTTTTAAAGATAGGAAATAGCCTTAAACTCACAAAAATATATCTAAAAATCCTATTAAAATTATTAATAAAATCCACTCATTTACTATACCTTCCGTTATTATTTAGGTTTGTTAATCCTCGTTGATCAATCCTTCAAACTCGTGCGCATCTCATCATCTCCAACCGAATGCACCCAATGTGAGTGAATCTCTACAAATTCCCGTTTTAATCACGTTTTTGGGGTGTATCATGTGTCTTACCAATTATTATATTTAAATCATTGTGCATACATCATATCCATGAACAAATGTGTATTCAACTTGTATCAACTGTTTGTGTGGTTATTGTTTAGATTTAATTTATTATTTTCAGTACATGCAATATCATAGGCCGCCGCTCCCCATTACATTATGAGCGTTGAGCAGTTCCCCATTACATTATGAGCGTGAATCGGGCGTTGCCAACATACGATCGGCTCCGTTTGATTGAGCCTTGATCGCACAGACATTCATCATAGGCCGTCCGTTCCCCATTACATTATGAGCGTGAACGTGACGTTGCCAACATATACAGTTTCATTCATGTTATATATTCATGCAAGTTCATATGTTATTGTAATGTGATTGTTATTGTTATTGTTTGATTATTTACATTTGCTCACATATGACTATTGCACAATTTTTCCATGATAAAGATAACAAGAAATCAACAATAAATGTTTATCTAACAAGGTTCACTCGCCAACTTATGTTGACCCAAAAACCCCTATTTTTACACATGATACAGGTGATCCAGCCGCAGCAAGAAACACATAGGATTGGCTTAGAAGAATAAACTGGTTTAGAGCTTGGATTGTTTAAGTTGATTATTTTTCTTTGTATTTGTATGAACATGTTTGGATTATTGAGGATGTAATTTTGACTTAAATAAATATGAAACGTATTAGTAAATATCGTGAGCTTTGGTGATAACCCAATTATGCCCGACTCTTATTCCGCTGCGGGTCGGGGTGTGACAGTAATATCATTGAAATTGTAAGGAAACTTTTATTTTAAGTATTGAAGAAAAACGTGATCTATCTGATCATCTAATAAAGATAAAGTCATGAAGGTCAAACAGAATGAAGAGACGAGGCTGGATAGAAGAAAAGGATAACACATCTTCTACATTTATCAGATATAGATCAAGAACAAGTATAGAGGATCAGAAGAGACCATTCTGATGGATCTGATGATATTTCTGATGAATATCATCAGTTTCTTGTAAAGTCTGGTCATCAGAATTTCTGATAATTTGTTCATCAAATTTTCTGATGAGATGGATCTCAAGACTTTTGAGACACCAACTTGTCTAAAAAATAAGGTTCAGCTATTTCCTAAAGTAGCAAGTTGACCTTAGTGGATTCAATGAATATGCTAAGAAGCCACTTTATGCAAAGCACGTGCATGAATAAACGATTTGTTTATTCAGGCTAAAAACCCTTTATAAATTGAGAGTTAATACCATCGAAAGGGAGTGAGTCAAGCCAAGCACTTAAAACATACTACAAAAACTCCATTACCCTTTCACCACAAAATTATACAAGTATTCGTTTGTACTAGTCAATAATGTCACAATCACATTGTAAACCATTTTGTTTCAAAATGATATAAACTTGAAAATTCTATAGTTGTTGTTTCTTGAAAGTTCGATTTCTATTTCCGCACACTATTTTCATAGATGTTGAAATCAATTGCCATATTAAGTTAAAAGAGCATTTTTCCATCTGGGACCAACCATTGGTATCAGAGCAAGTTGAATAAATTATTTTCAAATGATCAACTGCTCATCTCTTTTCTTTTATCCAAATATGGCAAACTTACAAACCTGGAACAATGCTTTCAACATTGGGTCTATGTCAAAGCCTCCAACCTTGGTCAGAGAGGAGTACCCCCAATGGAAAATCGGGATGATCAATTTCCTTAATGGACATGATCAAGCTCTGTTTCAATCCATTATGTGTGGCCCACATATACCCATGGTTGAGATACCAGGTTCCCCAACAACTAATCAAACATCTGAAATACCTGTCTGCTAGGTTCTAAAAGTTGAAAACTTCTGGAGCAAAAAAGACAAGGAAAAGGTGGAAGCCGATGAAAGGGCCAAATCACTTTTGATTATGGCACTTCCAAATGACATATTCTCTCAAGTAGATGCATGTTCTTTTGCTAAAGAGATATGAGATCAGTTAGAAAATCTTTGTGAAGTAGGAGAACGGATGAAGAGAAAAAAAGAACAAACTGTGTCTGCTATTATGAGAGGTTTAAAAGTTTACCAAATGAAAATTTTTGTGAAACCTAAAATAGATTTGCCAAACTTTTAAACGATCTAAAGAAATTTGGTATTGAGAAGTCAAACGATGAAAGGAATGTAAAATTCCTAGATGCTCTACCAAGAGAATGGAGAAGTCTCACAATGACTTTAGCCTCCACCATAGAGCTAGGAAACATGAGTCTATATGACCTCTATAGCATTCTTGTCCCTACAGAGGAAGAGATATATGAGAACTCAAACCAAAGAGGTGGATCCATTGCTCTCATGTCAAACTCACAAAGAACATCCTATCCTAATCCTCAAACCTCTTATTGGCAAAACATAGAAATATCTAATACCTCATCAGACTTTTCTGCATTTGCTGAAGCAATTGCACTGCTCACTAAAACTTTTAAGCAAAGATTAAAAGGTGAAAGCCATAAGCACCAGAAAAGTTACAAAGTGAGGATGGAAGGAAAGTCAAGAGAAAAGGCTAAAGCAGACGTTGTGTGCTATAAATGTAAGCAAAAGGGTCACTATGCATCTGAATGCAAAAACAAAAAACTAAAAGATGTTGCTTACTATGAGAAGAAAATAGAAAAAGCTAAGAAACAACAACAAGTCAGTCTGATAGCAAGAATAGATACTTGGCTAACTGATAATTCTTCTGATGAAAAAGAAGAAGAGATGGCAAATTTCTGTCTCATGGCCAAGCTTTCTGATATAGAATCCGAAAGATCAGAACCAAAGGTAAGCTTGAATAATTTTGGATCTTGAACAAAAATTAAACAAGCTTATGTCAGAATTTATAAACTTGCAAGAAAAACACAAATTAGAGAACAAAAAAATCTGATAATTTGCAAAGAACGCTGAATAAAGTTATACTTGAAAATCAATTGCTAATTGAAGAAAGCTTAAACAAAAATGCAAAGATTGAATTCTATGAAAAGGAAAGAAAAGATTCGTATAAAAGAATTCATAGCAAAGGAATCAATGTAAAAGATTTTCAACAAGCCAAAGACTTTATAAACTTTATTGAAACCTCACCAAAAAATAAAGGTGAAGGGTTGCGATATGTAAAAACAAACATCAGAAATACCACCACTTTTGTTAAAGCACCAGATTAGATTTCTGATAAAATAACATTAGAGTCTGACACTGAATCTTACAAATCAATGAGGTCTGACAACTCTTTTCAGTCATCAAAAACTAACAACAAAGGAAAAAGGCATGAATCAAAACAAACATTTTCAGAAAATTCAAAAAGATTCATCCAAAATTCCAAAATCTGCAAAATCTTCCATCATAGACAAAGGAGTTAGGAAATCCTAATAAAGAAAACTGTATGTGTGTTGACACACTGAAGCTAGTTCAACACCATCTCCAAAAAAAACCAAACAAACTGTTAATGGCTCAAAATGTAATAGAATTTCTAGTGAAAATTCCTTGCCTGAAGAAGAAAACTTAATCAGATCTTCATCAGAAAAAGTACCCAAGCAAGTATGGGTACCAAAGTTCTCTACCTCTTCCATTTCAGGACCATCATGTGTAACAGATCTGGTACTGCGACTCAGGAAGCTCCAAGCAAATGATTGGGGATAGGAGGTTACTCAGCAATTTTGTTCCAAAGCTGGGTATATTAGTCAATTTTGGAAATGAAGTAAAGGGAAGAACATTGGGCTATGGATGCATTAAGTATGGATCTTTAACCATAGATAAAGTAGCTTATGTAGATGGTTTGAAGTATAATCTACTAAGCTATGGTCAATTTTGTGACAGAGGTTTACTGGTAACCTTTTTACTAGAAAAATGCTTATTACTTGGTTTAGATGATAATAAAATCTATTTAAGTGGAAAAAGAATAAGAAAATCAATATATTACTTTGATTTCAAAGAAGAAATAGAGCACCCTCAATTGTGCTTGTTTTCGAAAAACAATAAAGGTAATAGCTGGTTGTGGCATAAAAGGTTGGCCCACTTAAATTTCAAGAATCTAAATCAACTAGCAAGCAAGGGTTTGGTAAAAGGTGTACCATTCATATCCTCCAAGAAGGATAAAATATGTGAAGCCTGTGAACTGGGTAAATCGAAAAGAGGCTCACATAAAACAGTTTCTGAATCATCAATAACTCAAAATTTAGAACTTTTACATATGGACCTTTGTGGACCTGTAAGCGCAACAAGTTTTTCTGGTAAGAAATACATTTTGGTCATTGTAGATGACTACTCTAGGTACACTTGGGTTGAATTCTTGAGAAAGAAAAATGAAACCCCAGATCTGATAATAAACTTCATCAGAAAAATAGAAAATCTATTAAAATTTTCAGTCAGAAGGATAAGACCTGACAATGGAACAGAGTTTAAAAATTCAAAATTTGAGACCTACCTTATAAGCAAAGCAATCTATTATGATTTTTCTGCTCCTAGAACTCCACTACAAAATGGAGTTGTAGAACGAAGAAATAGAACCTTGGTAGCAAGAACCATGCTAGCTTATGCCAAATTGCCCACTTACATTTAGGCGGAAGCCATTGAAAATGCATGTTTTACACAGAACAAATCCATAATAAACAAGAGCTTTAGAAAACACCCTACAACATCTTAAATGGAAGAATACCAAATATCAAATTTTTGCACACATTTGGTTGTAGATGCTTTGTATTCAATGATTTTGAAAGTCTTGAAAATTTTGACGGAAAGCTGAAAAAGGTATTTTTCTCGGTTACTCTTTGTCATCAAAAGCTTACAGAATTTTTATCTTAAACACATGGACAATAAGAGAAAGTTTATATGTATCATTTGATAATTCATTAGAAACAAAAGTTTCTAGTGAAATTATGAAAGAAATAAACTTTTCTGTTGAGCAAAAAAATCCTAATAATCTTCTTAACATATTAACTAAAGAACTTCTTGAATGTGACTATACAAACAAAGAATCATCCGAACATATATCACATACTAACCCTGCAGGAAATCCAATGCCAGAAAATTCAGAGGCAGACCAGAATTCTGATAGCTTATTAGAAAACTAAACTAATCATCAGAATTCTGATCCTCTCAATGCAAAGTGGTTACCAATCAGGAGGAAGTTTCAAAACTATCAGAATCATTAAGTTCACACAGCAATTGTAGATGGGTCAAAGGTCACTCTCAATTAAACATTATTGGGGATCCTGAAGAAGGTGTCAAGACTAGATCAGCTACAGCTCATGAATGTCTATATGTTGGCTACTAAGCATGATAGAACCTAAAACTGTCAAAGAAGCACTTAATGACTCAGATTGGGTGCAAGCAATGCAAGAAGAGCTTGACCAATTTAAAAAGAGTCAAGTATGGAATCGAGTACCAAAACCAACTGACAAAACTGTCATTGGAACAAAATGGGTATTTAGGAATAAATCTGATAAGCAAGGTATAATAACAAGGAACAAGGCAAGACTGGTAGTAAAAGGTTATTGTCAACAAGAAGGCATAGATTATGATGAGACATTTGCACCAGTTGCCAGATTGGAAGCTGTAAGAATATTCCTTACCTATGATGTATCAAAAGACTTCAAAGTTTATCAGATGGATGTGAAATCAACATTTCTAAATGGTAAGATTGAGGAAGAAGTATTCGTGCAACAACCAAAAGGCTTTGTTAACCCTAAATTTTCAAAACATGTTTGCAAACTAAACAAAGCCTTGTATGAGTTGAAGCAAGCTCCTAAAGCATGGTATGAAACTCTCTCAAGCTTCGTAATCAATTCAGGCTTCACAAAAGGTACAATTGACACAACTCTAATTCTCAAAACACATAAGGGTCACACTTTGTTGATTCAAATATATGTTGATGACATTATTTTTTTGTTAAACCAATGAAAACTTTTGCAAAAAGTTTGAGAAACTAATGACCAACCATTTTGAAATGAGCATGATGGGTGAATTAATTTTTTTCTTGGGCTTACAAGTCAAACAAAGAAGTGATGGCATATTTTAAGCCAATGAAAGTATATCAGAACAATCTTAAAAAGTATTCACTTGAGAATTGCTCTATCTCAAAAACTCCCATAAGAACTGGAAATAAACTTGATTCTTATCCAGATGGCAAAAGTGTTGATGTTAAAACCTATAGGGGAATGATAGGATCATTGTTGTATCTAACAGCCAGTAGACCGATATAATGTTTTCCACATGTTTCCTAGCTAGATACAAGTGTAATCCTAAAGAATCCCATTTGAAAGCTGTAAAAAGAGTTTTTAAATATTTAAGGGCACATTAGATCTTGGTCTATGGTATCATAAATATACAAATTTGGAACTAATAGCATACACAGATGCAGATCATGCAGGATGCAAAATAAATTTAAAAAAAAGCACATCTGGTGCCTGTCAAATGTTAGGAGAAAAGGTAGTCTGTTGGGCAAGCAAGAAACAAAATTGTGTTTCCACATCACAGCTGAATCAGAATATGTAGCAGCAGCAAGTTGTTGTTCACAAGTGATGTGGATGCAAACTCAGCTAGACTATGGAGTAAATCTGACCAAAATTCATATCTTGCGTAATTCCAAGAGTGCCATTGCCATAACAGAAAATCTGGTGCATCATTCAAGAACCAAACACATTGATGTCAGATATCACTTCATAAAAGATTATGTGGAAAAACCATTGAAATGTATTTTTTTTTCAACAGAAAACCAAATTGCTAACATTTTGACAAAACCTCTCGATGAAAGAGACACAATTTTCTAATCGGCAAATTGGGAATGGTCAATATAAAATATGAAAAAAATTCAAAAAACACATTGTCACAAAAGGATAATCAAAATTATGAATCATTAGAAAATGATCAAAATTTCAACAAAAATGCTGATACTCCATCAGAAACTGTATAAATTCATCAGAAAATCTGATAAACTATTAGATATGTCAAAATCATCAGAAAATCTGATATGGCTCATAATTTATGCTTTCTTTTTCAAAGTTGCTTCATACATATACATTAATAGCTCAAAAGTTGTATATAATTTATGTTCTTGTTTTCGTCTATTTTTGTTCATATTTCTCTTTTCTTTCAAAATTAAAAAAAAATCCACCACAAATCTCTGAGTATTAAGGTACATTACGTCACGAAGCAAAATTTCCGAACAAAAATTCATTGCTCACACACACTCCCGGCTAATCTTAAAAGCTTAGTCATCAAGATTGGAGAGAAAAAGGGAGACACATAGGCAGGATAATCATTGTAATCTTACAGAAATAGTCGCCTAAAACATTTAATGCAGAAAATCTTACCTCACACAGTTCTCTTTGCCTCTGACTGAGGATCTCGTGCATTAAAGGACAGTGAGAATAAAAAGAAAGAAAATTTTAAGTTGGTAAATACCATTTATGGTGGAACTATCATTTTCACTTATATATACAACCACTACCTGAAGATTAACTCCATCTCATCTGTCACACTCTACTTCTCTATTCTCGTTCAGAAACTCTAACAAACTTCTCCACAAACCCTAACAATGGCAGAAATAAGTGTTGCACTCCTTCCATTTCCACACTAACAACTCACAACATGAAGATCCAGAGAAATCTTAATGGTCAAGCATGGGAAGGTGACTGTGGCCTAATCCTCAAATGCTGATGCAAAGTCCTCTAGCATATGCTTTGTCAGCATATATCTGGGTCCATCCGAGTCTTCCGCAAGAGTTCTGGTGGAGTGCTGGAACCATTTACCAAGGAACGAAGGTCTAGATTCAAAGTTAGGTGATAGGTAAGGACATCATCCTGAGCGAGGAGACGATCAGAGAGGCTCTAAACCTCGATGACAACCACGGTGACACATTCTTCACTCGCGAGACTCTAGATCAGACCCTGAAGGAGATGGGGTACTCAATGGCAAGTCATGCAAGGGGGATCAACAAGTCCAGATTCATCCAACCATGGCAGTTCTTGGTCACACAACTTGGTGTCTGTTTCTCTAGAAAGTACGTAAACTTTCATGATATCTTATACAGGTTGATGGAGGTGGTGCATGCAGTAGTGCAAGAAGTCCCTTATAATTTCTCTAAGTATCTTATGAGAGACTTTGAGGGGAACTTGAACTGTCATAAACCATTTCAGATCTACCATCGTTTTTTAATAAGGGTGATCACACATCAAATGGACTTTGGAGGAGTACCAAATTGGTATCTAATAGCACAAGCTATCCTTCAAGAAGACATGCATATTGCTAGCCTGATACCAACTGCCAACCATTCCGGAGTGGTGACCTACTTGTGGGTTTTTGCTAAAGTTATGTATGATAAAAATTAGTTTATATTTTTTGTTGTAGTTGTTATATTTTTCTTCTTGTCAGTAAGTTTTCCTTTCTTTCCTTTTTGCTAATTTTCTTGTAAATCTATATAAGTATGTTTTCTGTCAAAAAGTGTGGGAAGGGGAGACGAGTCCTAAAAGTTTAAAGAATGAATCAGAAAGGGGGAACATATCAGATATGTTAAAACCAAGGGTGAATATCAAGAGATCTGATAAAACTAAGTCAAATATGATGTTTCTCTGATAAACAGACCACACTATGATGAAAATTTCAAATCTGGTAAGATTTAACAAAATTATTTCTCCCCATTTAATCTTTATTTTAAAAGAAATGTTAAAGGCAGTTTTTTTAAACAAAAGACAAAGAAAGACCACAGGAGCTAACACTGTAAGTACATCTCTATGCTCTACTCATTCTCTCTTATAAAAAAATGCTATCTTAAAGGAAAACTCTCATTTCTGATGACTTTCTGATGAAACCACTCAATTAAATTTTCTGATTTCATGTACCAGAAAATAAGACAAATTTCTAATGATTTATCAAATTGAATTTTGCTTTTAAAAAGGGGGAAGAAATGTCAGATCTAGAAAGGATATCATTGGACCTTTTCTCTAACAAATGGTCCCATAGGAAGAAAAAGAAAAAAGGGGAAAGAAATGTCAGACTCTAGAAAAGGATACCATTGGACCTTTTCTCTAACACATGGTCCCATAGAGAAAAATGTACAACTTGGCCGTTAGCATTCACCAATCAAAAGTTTGTCTCCAATTTATTTTAAAGATATATCAAAATTTGTAGATACATAAAAAATGGGGATATATCAAAAATAAAATTTTCAACAATTATAAAATTAAAACATCATTAACTTGTCATTAACCAACTTAAATACTAACCACCCACGATCTCTGTCCACAAACCCTATATATACAATATTCAAAAGGACAAGAAACACACAGAGACACACACCTGCAACTTCCAAACTTATAAGCACTAAAAATTCTACATTTTTTTAAAAGCAAAATTCAACTCACCATGGCCGCACCAAACCTCGTCAATCTCAACATTTCG
The DNA here is from genome assembly GCA_947069175.1 of Scalesia atractyloides. Lineage (NCBI taxonomy): Eukaryota > Viridiplantae > Streptophyta > Magnoliopsida > Asterales > Asteraceae > Scalesia > Scalesia atractyloides. Next base: position 60,272,494 of record CAMTDV010000007.1, on the reverse strand, counting down.
GCCGTAGAACAGTCCGTCCCGTTCATCAGAGATGATGACTTCTTGCCATTGAAGAAGAACAAGTGATGAACACCAACCATGAAGCCTACGATGAAAAATGTCAAATTTTGATCGAATTTCTACTAAGATGCCCTATTGCTCAAGCCCTGACCAAAACCAAAGAAGTACTAGTGAATATTATGCAGCAACTCGTCAACACACTTAGCGAAACCGGTGTGAACGAAGTCACAACCCATCTATGGGGTAGCATCTCTGTTACCATTACACCACAGAGAATCAGGGAATGTTTGGAACTTCCAACCAATGATCACTATGTTGAAGCACCTGGGAAGGAGTAATTGTTAGGACAGCTTGATGTTCTGATGTTGGGGAATTCAAAAGGAATAAGTTACCTGCCTTCTGGTAAGTGATGATGGAAATCCTAACCAAGTGTCTAACTTCAAAAATTGGGGGCACTGATCAAATTAACATAATCTGACAATCATGTATGGACTCATCATTGGTACCAACTTTGATTACAGAATGGATATTTTTAATCTGATGAAGAGATCTGTATTGACTAAGTCTGGAAAGAATTGACTCATTTACCATTTCCTAGATTCTGGTCAATCCTCATAGCTGAAACATTTGTTGAAAGAAATGTTGAAATTCCTATAGAAGAAAACATGTGGAGAACATCAGTTATGAAGCCCTAGAATGCAGCATCAGCATGAAAGTCAAACAAAGATGTTCCTAACCTACCAGAAAGTATGATGAATCTTATAGTAGAAGACTCACCCTATACGGTACAATATTTGGAAATTCTAAACAGAGGAACAGAGAATACTAAGATGTATGGAAGCAACTCTTCACCAGATCATGTTGATCAAGAATCAATGGCTCCACAAACTGATGAAATGGAGCAATTTCAACATCAAGACATCAGAATATCATTAGAACCAATGGAGGTTGATGAGTAGATACAACATAATCCAAGAACTAAACAACATCATGCTGAGGGATCTCATATAGAAGAAACAGGTGCACAAACTAACCTTAATGAATATACAGTTGCAAACTCAACATATTCTGATTCATATGCATCCGTTAGAGGAAATTATGTTATACAACGTAAAAAACCAACGACAGTAAACCAAGAGGTTAGTAGTTCAATGGGTCTAGTCTCTAAATCAGTTAATGAGGAAGAGATTGAGACGGCAATAGGTAGAGATCAGCATGCTGATCAAGGAAACCTGGGTGAGAAAGATAAGAGTTTCTCAACAATTCACAGAGAATCATTCTCAGGAATGGTTCCAGGAAATGAAGAAATCCAGGATGTGAATAAGTTTCACAGTTCTGGTAAAGGTGTGCGGGATTGGCCTTTTGACCAATCTAATCCCTTTACAACAGCAGCAAGTGTGTCTTCTGCTGGTATGAGAGAATGAACATTTGTTGTTTCTCCAACTTTACCCACTGAACTAATCATATCATCAGAACCGCTTGAACATATGTTAAAAAGTGTTGTAAAAGTCGATGAAGAAAAATCCCTGTTGAAACAAAGCTGCATGTGCTAATAGAAGAAATCAGAAGTCAGAACTCTGACATGAAAGTTCTGTCAGAATCAATAGAAACCATCAGAAAGCAATCAGAAGAAAATACTGAAGCTCTGAAGAACTTGCAGCAGATTCAAAAGACATCAGATAACAGCAAATTGGCAGCAAACTTTGAGAAAGTGTTTAATTAAACGAAGGACATAAAACTAAGGTGACTGAAGCTGTGGAAACAAGAGACACCACAAGCTCTGGAAAAATTCCTGAAGAAATTTATAGTCTAAGAGCCAGTAACAATAGTCCGACTGATGCTCTTGACAAGTTGTGAGAGAATTGGCTACACAACAAAATCAAGATATGGAGGAGTTCAAGAAGATACATGGTGAAGAAAGAAGAAATGCTCAACTACTAGATGATGTGCAATCACTTATAAAAAGGCTATAGTTAAATGTTGCTAGATTGGCAAACATTGATGTTCATGAACTTAGAACCCCCATTCCTAAAGAGACATCACATCAGAAAGAGCCAGAAGCTACCCAACACACTCAAACAAAGCAAACAACACCATTCAGTCCATCTAGGCCTGCACCAATGAGGCCTCCCATGTTGTGTCAAAGTCAGAGCAATTGAAGAGGTTAGAAGCTACTCCTGTGATAATTCCTAAGCCAAGCAATGTTTCTTCAAGAGGTACACAACAAGAGCATCAAAAAATAACCTCATCTGGGGAAACAACATTTAGTGAACAGCTAAATCAGGTAGAGAAAAGGAATGGAAAGATTCAGTCACTTCTTTAAAGAGACCAAGAGTTGAATTCTGGAAAGATCCACAAGTAAAAGAAAACGAAATTCTGGTACAACAAATTGATCAAGAAAGTATAATGTTCCTGAATATCATTTGAGAAATTACTACTGGAAAAATGAAAAAGATAAGCTTGGCAGGCGTCTCAGTCCAATAAGTATAAGGATAAAAGAAGAGAAGCTGAAAAGAGGAAAGAACAATTTTCATCCTACTCCCACAAATCCAGTAGTGAGTGTACACAATGTGAACACTCAGTCCTTTGAAGAGAAGATAATGGGAACTCATGAGCTAAACAAGTACAGTCTGATCAGAAAAGATGGTAGTGTAACAACAATTTTAGATGCAAATCTTGGAGAAGAACTTCATCCCATAGACTTAACAAAGTTGAAGCAGCTTTTTGATAAGGAAAAAGGAGATACAAAAGTCAACAGAAGGGTTATCTACAGCTTAAAAGAAGCTGGACAAAAAATGTACTCGAGGATGGCTCAAGTTGACTTTCACCTTTGCATTTCTTTTGACCACAGCAAGAAAGTGCAAACACCTCTGCCTGACACATCTATTACAGGTGAACTTGAACTTGAAGCCAGAACAGGAGTCATATTTGAAAAACCTGAATTGTCTGTTGTGTTCAGGGATTTTGAAGACAAAAAGGCTCTGTTCAAAGTAAATGAAATATGAAGTACTCAAACCAAACACTTAATTACATCAAAGACTGTATGAATAAGAAACAGGAACAACTCAAGGCTAAAGGAAAGAATAAATAGAAGCTGATGAAAGAAATAGAAGCATCATAAATGAATGGATCACAGCCAGGGTGGTATGGATAACAAGGTCTGTCACAAGCTAATCGAATACAAGAAGCAATTGAAAAAAGGAGACTTCAACAAGAGTGGACTAGAGAATATTTGAGAACATTTCTATTACTTTGTTTTGTTATGAACAATGTTTTTGTCTGTTATTTGGATTTTGTTGTTTTGAGTTGTTGTTTTTCTTACAATACTTAGGGGGAAATTGTTAGAAACTTTTATTTTAAGTATTGAAGAAAAACATGATCTATCTGATCATCTAATAAAGATAAAGTCATGAAGGTCAAACAGAATGAAGAGACGAGGCTGGATAGAAGAAAAGGATAACACATCTTCTACATTTATCAGATATAGATCAAGAACAAGTAAAGAGGATCAGAAGAGACTGATTGATTCAACTTATAAGACTTTGGAACAACTAGAAAATTACAAAAATGAAACTATAAATTTTGAACAACAAAAGGCCAGTAATCAAGTCCGACAACGGGTTTTCCAACAAGCTTTACAAAGAGCTCTAGGAACTCTGAATAGTTGTTTAAACAACGTACTATCAGTGCCAATATTGGCATATTGGCGGCGATGAAACAAATAACGGATTAGTCCTTCTACTTTAGTTTAGAGTTTAGGCATTATTTTTGATTTATTTTTTTTTTCAAAAAAGAATTAAGAAATACTCATGGTAACCATTCAAGCCGACGAAATTAGTAATATTATCCTGAACGTATTGAGCAATATAATAGAGAAGTAAAGATTGTAAATACCGGTACCGTACTTCAAGTAGGTGATGGATCTGATGATATTTCTGATGAATATCATCAGTTTCTAGTAAAGTCTAGTCATCAGAATTTCTGATAATCTGTTCATCAGATTTTCTAATGAGATGGATCTCAAGACTTTTGAGACACCAACTTGTTTGAAAAATAAGGCTCTACTATTTCCTAAAGTAGCAAGTTGACCTTAGTAGATTCAATAAATATGCCAAGAAGCCACTTTATGCAGAGCAAGTGTATTAATGAACAATTTGTTTATTCATGCTAAGAACTCTCTATTAGTTGAGAGTTAAAACAACAAAAAGGGAGCGAGTCAAGCCAAGCACTTAGTACATACTACAAAAACTCCATTACCCTTTCACCATAGATTTATACAAATATTCGTTTGTACTAGTCAATACTCTCACAATCACCTTGTAAACCATTTTGTTTCAAAGTGATATAAACTTGAAAATTATGTAGTTGTTGTTTCTTGAAAGTTTTGATTTTATTTTCGCACACTATTTTCATATCTGTTGAAATCATTTGCCATATTAAGTTAAAAGAGCAATTTTTCATCTGGAACCAACAGAAAATACAGGATGGTATTTAGAATTTAGAATCTATTATAATAAAAAAATTTGACATTTAAAATTACTTAAGAAAATATTGTATATTTTACATTTGATTTGATTAAAAGATAACGTATTAAAATATTTAATTGAGAAAAGAGAAGTTAAAATTCGAATTTGAAAGCGTATATACCAAGTAATTATATATTTCAATTAATTTTTTTTCCTAACATATAAAATAAAAAATGCTTACCAATTGAAATTTGAAAATTATTCAATAAAAAATAGTTTCAAATAATATAACATTATGTTTTAACATTAAAAGTTAATAAAATAATAACTTTATTGGTCTTAATTTGCTTCATTATTAGATTACCATCATAATTAAATCTTTTATATTCGACAATAAACACATAAAATAAGTTTTGGTTATAAAGTTGTTAAATTAGGAAGTTAATAAATGATAGTTAAAAATTAAAGAATGATTGAAATTGATTTAGAAATATGCTATAAATAAACATATTTCAAAAATATATATAACTGAATATTCAATAAAATGAGTTTCATATAATATACAACATCTATGTTTTAAGATTAAAAGTTAGTAAAATAATACCTTTATTGGTTTTAATAATGCTAATTTAGAAAGTTAATAAATGATAATTGCAAACTAAAAAAATGATTCAGTTGATTTAGAAATATGTCATAAATAAAAATATTTCGAATTTCAAAAATATAACTGAATATTTAATAAAAATAAGTTTCATATAATACAACATATATTTTTAAAAAATAAAAGTTAGTAAAATAATAACTTGATTGATCTTAATTTACTCTATAATTATATAACCACCATAATAAAATCTTTTAGGAAGTTAATAAATGTTAAACAAATTAAATAATGACTGAAATTGATTTAAATACCTGCCATAAATAAACATATTTCAAAATTTTAAAAATATATATAACTGAATATTCAATAACAATGAGTGTCATATAATATAACAGTATGCTTTAAAATTAAAAGTTAGTAAAATAATAACTTGATTGGTATTAATTTGCTCTATAATTATATTACCACCATAATAAAATATTTTATATTTAACAATTAACAAATAAAATAAGTTTTAGTTATAAGATAGTTAAATTAGAAAGTTAATAAGTGATAATTACAAATTAAAGAATGATAAAAAATTGATGTAGAAATCAGCCATAAATAAACATATTTCAAATTTCAAAAATATACATAACTTAATATGGCAATTATTTAGACAATGCAATAAATATAGTAAAAAAAAAGAAATACAAAAAAAAAGAAATTATTAACATTTAATCAATATAAATCATTAAAAATGTAATAACAAAACATGTTTTATAAAATTTCAGAACATTTTTGAATCTATCTAAACATAACATAAGAATATTGAAAACAAAAATTAATTGAAAATCTAAAACCTAAATAATCTCATTAGCTAGAAAATCTATTTATATACATATAGTTAACAACTATTTAGGGAATTTGGATCGACTCACCATAAGACACATTATCTCCTAACAGCTCGGCTGCAAAATCACTTGGTATTTTTTGTGAAAGAACATACTAAAAAGTCAAATATACATATTATAAAAAATAAGCAAGCTTAATAAAAGTAAATAAAAAATGTAACATACCAAGTAGAACGATTCTGGATAATCGATAAATCTAAAGAAACTGGGCTTCTTTGGATTCATATTTGCAGAAAATCTGTCATCACAATTAAAAAAATGCACTATTATAATAATAATCAATTATTTAACAATACTATATACAAATCATCAAAAACGTAATTGAAATGTCAATATATAGTATTTACTACAGAATCTATAATTAAAACTATTTTTCATTACTTAAAAAAAAGGTAATAATTGAAGTGTCAATATTTTTCATCTTTAACAACCATGGATGAAATTTTGAAAGATCTAAAACCTAAATATTGTAATTATACAAAAAATTATGAAATGCAAACAACAATAAATGAAAAACATGAACAATCTTAAAAAAACAATAAATCTGGAAAAAAAATAAACAAATCTTGATAACATATACACACAAACTATAAATATTTTAATGTAATAATTCAAAAAATCCACACAAAAAAACATTTTATATGTTAAGATGAGAAGATCATCAAACACGTACTAACAACTTGAACTACATAAAATCCATAGTTTTATATTTCAGAAAAATAATATAGCTAAAACCTTAATAACATGTTTAAACTTATTAAAATTAAAACAGTAAAAACATTCAACTAACCTATTAAGTGGTTAGAAGATTCGTCGTTCGATTGATAGTTCAGATTTAGGGTTTCAGCATAAAAAACCAAAACAAAAAAAAAATTAGTAACTTCAATTAATGTTTAACAACCAAACATAACACATTAACAACATACCCATGATTTTGTCTGCACAATAAAGAAGATGATGCCAAATACGTCGGTGTTGATTTAACTAACAAAAAAATATACAATCAAACATCAACAACTTCGATTAACAAAAAAAATCAATAAATAAAGAACACAAATATAACACATACCTTAATTTTTTCGATCGGATCTGATAGATAGTAAAAGAAGAATATTGTTAACAGGATTTGAATCAATGTTTTTAAAACTAATAATTTACATGATCAAAACGATGACATACACAAAGAAATTAATAGATTAACAACTACATTCGATCTTGAAACATTGTTAATCTTGTTCAAGAAGCAGAAGAAGTTAGATGAGAAAGAGAGAGATAAGAACAGATATCAAGTAGATATGGAATAAGATTATGATATCAATACATTGATATGTTTAAATTTTATAGTATATCCGATTAAATGAATCGGTGAACCAAATCATAAATCCGACCTGAATACAATTTGAATCCCACCTCTACACGGCCTATAACTCATTCCCTCCCAAATCACCTTGAGGCTCCACACAACATGCCAAGTGTCCCAAATCTATCTCATTTAATATATTACTAGGTTATTCTACGTGAATTTCACGGGATTAGATCATTTAAATGATGTAAAAAACAATTGATTTTGAAAAACCAAATGAAAGAGGGAAATTCTTTCAAAAAAAAAATACTATCTTCACTAGGATTTATCAAGTATACTATCTTCACTTGTCGTGCAACAAAAATAAGATGTATCGTATAATTATTTGACCAACATAAAAAATAGAAACTCTGTATGCTTCAGGAACCATAAAGATCACTAATAAGATCATTGAAAAACTTACATTAAATTCCACAAGAAATGAACAATGACCAACTGCAATCTGATTCAACTGACATCACTTACGGCTGTTGTTGTGAGCAATTTATGACTCCCCACCTATCCATCTGTGATTCAAATAACACATTCTAAGTTTTCGATCAGTAACAGGAACTATTAAATTAACAAATAGTCATCCACATTATCCCGATTACGGGAATTAAACTTTTAGGAAGCTTTAAGATCGTAACAACACAAAACATCTCTTGAATTTATAATCGTCAATCTCCATGTATGAGACCCCACCAAACGGTACTACTGTGTAAACAAATGTTTTAAGCAGCTACTCTTGAAAACAATTGTTTTGTTTTAGAAAAAAAGTGGCAATTTTAGCGTATTTGTTTATGAATCGGTCCATTTGGATTCTGTTTTATCTTGAAAAGGTCAAATGGGATAAATAAACAAAAAACTTTAAAAAGGAACATGTTGAATGGGTTGAAAACCAAATAATATTTATTTAAATGCAGGGATGAGAAAATGGTACCGGGTACCAAAATTTCCAAACCGACTTGATTTTCGGTACCGATTTGGTACCGACATTTTGCGTTTTCGGTATAGTGTTCGGTACCAGTCTGGTTCCTAATGGTATTTTACCTTCGTTCTGTACTGGTATCGACCGTACCATAATGGGTATTTTTGAACCGCCATAAGTACCCAATTTTTCGGATTTTCGATACCGTACCGGTTGGTATCGAGCTCATCCCTACTCAAATGAACACAACCTCCTTAATTATTTTTTCTTAACTAAGGTTAGTGTTGTAATAAAATTATTTTGCAGTTGGTAAATAAAACCATTTATATATAAAAAGTTAGCAGGCAGCCATTTTCAACCCAAAGTTCTTATAAACCGTCACCCAACATCCCTACCCACACATCTTGCCAACTATATGATAAATCCATGATTTTTGAAAACAATATTAGTCTTCTTGCATATGGTCTAAGATAACAAACTAATAACAATTCAAAAGTTACCTGCTGTACTTGGATCTTGGTATTCCTGCCTCTTCCTCACATTCCACATTCTCTTCACACAACATCCCATTTTTCTAAGTATTACCTATGAAAGGGAAAAAACACAACCAAATAATTGCTATAAACATCCTTATAACATAAAAAACAAATGCTTTGAATATTGATAAACACAAATTGAAATGGATGAGACTTGAATGAAAAAAAAAAACTCAAATTTGAAATCAATCACATGTCTACTCATGTGAATTCCATAACCCTATAATAAAATTGACAGAGTAAATAGGCTAAGTATACACAATTTGATTATCATCATTATTTTGTAAGATTTTAAGAAAGATATGAGATACCTTTATCCAAAAGTAAAGTGTTGTTGCACGTACTAATGAAAATTACACTTTTCTGTTGTAAAATGGACGGGCATCCGTATTGTAACAGATCAAAACACGTCAGGTTTTGTTGACCAAACATATTTTGTCCAACTTTTATTTTATTTATTACATGGATTTAGTATGTTGGTATTATTACAAAAATTGTATTCTCAAAATCTGGATTTATACTTTTGCATACACCTTGGGTAACTTGACCCTTTTGACCCAGTTGACTTGTAACAGCCAAAAAAACTGTTGCCATCCACTGCAAAAGGGAGAGCTTCCTATCCAATAACAACCTAAAGCAAATAAAAAAAACTGTTGTCATCATCGATTCTACACATATCCCCCAATGTGAGGTGGATTCTGCTATCATACTTACATTGTAGCCCATTGGCGAGTATTCAGCGCTATTGTAATTCTTTAAGTAAAATAAAAAAAGCAAATAAATTACAATTTAGGCAATCTGAGATCAATTCAAAACCTACTATCCATATTCACCAATGGACCCATCCATCATGACTCCATGAGTTAATTATTGATGAGTAACCAATCGCTTTGACAAAAGCGGTATTTGGTATATGAGGTACACGGCACCCTTTGCATCCAATGAAAAAAAACTTGATAAAAGATTAGCACCCAACAGTTCATAGTCGGTTTTAAAAAAAAAGAAGTTAACAAAGTTATACCTCATGAAAAACTTGGAGATCTATATCCTTCATTCAACACACGGGACAAAGTTGCCCTTTTGTGCTCTATAGCATGCTATATAGTTACAAAAAGTAAATTCACAATGAGACACCATGGAGCTATGTCAAACAAAGAACGAATTGCTTTATGCTCACTTGAAGTGCATATCTCTCAAATAAAATGGTAATTTGGACCCGTTCACTAAAAGTTATAAAATTGGCCCGTATAGTAAAAATGATTAAAAAAAAATTGACCCGTTTACCAAATACGAAAAAAGTTGTCCTGTTTATTAATATTATTCATTATTGGCACGTTGACTAAAACTGTTTAGTTTGACCCGTTCACTAAAAATGTTGAGTTTGACCCGCTTACAAGTCAAACCTACCTCAATAATTCTATCACCCGCATAGAAATTCCACACAAAGAAATTTTTAATCCAAATCAAGAAAAACTTACTTTTATGCCAAAGCTCTAACTTGGTATTTTATCATTAGTGCTACAGTAAAGTTATCCAGGAAGCATTTCAAGTAAACTGTACTCCATCAAATCCTATCAACTTGCATCATAGAAAATTATATAAATAAAATTAGCAAAAATATTATATTAACTAGGTTTAAACCCAGTTCAACAACAAATCATACCTATGAGACTATAAGATGAGGGCGATTATGTCAATTCAATGGCAAGGTAACAACAGAAAGGCCCGAGGCATTGGTATCTAATACAAGTTGAAAAATGTTTGAGGATTAGCAAATCAAATAAATTAAAGTTGGCTGATGGGTGGGCTGTGTAAAAATATTTACTTTTCCTCAAAATAGTTAGTGTATTGTTATTTCAGTATGGCTTTGAATCTTCGGATAAAGTGATTTATAACTTTTTATGCATTAAAAATACTTTAGACCTGTTTCGTTTTATGCTACTTTTTTAAATAATTATTGGACACAAATAAATTAAAAAAAGCTTTCTTAGTAGTAATCGAACCTTTTTTTTTTTTTTTTGCATACAGTTGTTCCCAAACATATAAATACCAAACAACACTCGCATTTCTTGTACCTGACGGAGCTTTTCTCGGCGTTGAAACACCAATCATCTCGTTGGCAGCCTTCCAAGTCAGTGGTGCCGCCGAGGGAGCAACTCTGAGCACTTTATTAGCGGAAGGAGGAAAACTCTTCTGCGGGTGAATCTGTTGAGGATGAGAAGAATTATGATTATGATGATTACTCGTCGAAACTGAAGGGTTCGACATCGCGGACGAACATCCGCAAACCGCCACCATGTCCTATATCAGCATCCTCTTCTTCGTCTTCATTTACACTCTCCTCAAACGTATCGTCTCTATTACTCCCCGTCGCTGTATGATGATGAGTCATCCTGTTTTCTCTCCTCCGTTTACTCCGATTCGACCGCTCCTGTTCTCGATCTCATTCTCAATTCTTATCTTTCTTCACATAAGCAGTTGGTTTAGCTTTTGGCAAATGATTATACTACACTGGCTATTTAACATGTATCTCAAACATAAAAAAAAACGTTACTACTTTAAATCTCAATAGTCAGCTCCAAAACACAAATCCAAACACCTAGTTACAGCTCTTTCCATCCCACACAATGGACAATTATACACATGATTAAAAGCAAATTAATTGCATTTCTTTTTCCATAATGCATGATAACTGATAACAAAAGGGAAACTTATGTAACATCAATTAACGGTCTTGTTTCAGACATAAATTGTAAAGTGCATGCTTTTGTCCACAACATTTTTCCTATTTTTTTAAATGAACTAATACAGTCATAACCGGTTAAGTAATTCATACTATACTAATTTGTTTAAATATACAATACTAAAGTAAAACGGATATAGATCCGAATTCATGGGTAATAGATGACCCAAACTAAAACGGATCCCGCGTGGATGTGAGTATATTGTCTAGAATTGTTTCCCTCCCAAAGAAAGGTTGATGCTCTGTTATAACATGTAACGTGGCTCAAATCCATCTTATTTATTAAATTATATAGATATAGATACTTTTTGTAAGTATATTAGTAATGTGTATTTAAAGTAATCTTCATCATATCAAGAGTGTAGCATACGTTAATACTTATAGTTAAAATGATGAGATATGGGTCAGAGTGCACATATCCGGTTTAAAATAATTCATAACTAAATAATATTCTAAAAAACCATGTTAATTTTGTCTTATATTGTGTGCTAGTTAGTACTTTGTTGCACTAGAGAAGTAGAAAACTAAAACAGTTTGGATCAAAAAGTATGACCAGCAGACCAGGTTCTTTGAACCTACAAAACATGTGTACGTACGTTGAATCTCAAACTCCTCATCGATCTTGGCTGTTTCATTAAACTGATAATTTTGTTAACCTTTTCCATCCAAAAATATCAGAAAAAAATAAAATAAAATCAAACTCACTCTCTTCATCATTGTTGGAATTTTTTTCTAATACCTTATCATAAATAGTAATAACTATTAGTTTGTAACTCTTCATTGCTTAAATAAAATGTAAAGGAAATAAAATCTAAAAAATTCTCTCTTAATAAAGCAGTTATAGTAAATATTATAATAATAACAACAAGAACGTTGACTTTATAAGTTGTTGGTTATAGGTAAGCAAATAAAAATAAAATATTTGTCAATAAGGCTAGCTCAACTTGTACGGGGAAAGTGAAGATTTGGATTTTGAGATTATGGGCATTAAGTTCGAATTCAATTTCAATCGGGTTTTATCATAGTGGGTTTTCGAGTGGCGGGCTTTTTCTGGAACTAGAGATGGTGAGCTCGGGCTACCTAACGTTGCCTGCGTTCGTGAGCGTATAGGATCGCCTTTTACCATTAGGTTACCCAGTTAACCGGAGTTTTATTCTTTCACCATTTGAAAATTTATTAGTTATGATTATGTTCTTATTTTCTACCAAGTCCACACATTTTCAAACAAAAAAATACATATATAAAAAGGTTTTTCTATGATGATTTCGCAATAATCACACTCCTCGCCCACTTAACTACCAAACAATGCCATTGAGTATGAAAAAAATCACCTCTCCACTTCATGTACTCTAACGAACCCGTATCCAAACTAATGACTACAATTTTGATTTAAGGATTTATCATCATTTGGAGGGGATATAGGGATTTTACTGTGGTTGTTGAATCTACGCAATCAAGGTACAAATTCTATAACAACTTATTAGTACAGATTTGAGTTTCTCCAACCTGGTTGTCGAAAATTTAAAGTCGTTTTCAAATGCTTTCATGATATCCAAGATTAGGTGGTATGATATATGTATATATTTAGTTATATTATTTTTAGCAAATATTAATATGACGTATCGAATTATCGAATGTGATTATGTGATGCATCAAATGTGATTGTCTTAGGTACCGAAGGTACACTGTCTACGCACCAAATTACCGAATGTGACTCACTAAATATGGCTAACCAAATGTATTATGTACATTGTTTGGTATATCGATATAATTAAGGATTTGTATATATTGTTTATAATTTTTGTCCCTTTGAGTAAAGTCGAATTTTACTTAGTCGCCCATATGTCTTTTATATACGTTAGGTTACAGGATTATCTTGAAAAACTCAAAAATGGACTCAAGAGATTTAAGACAGGGATTTTAATAAACCATATTGATGTATTTTATTTTGAATTATTGTAAAATGTAATAATTATACTAATAGAATTACGTTTGTGAATTGATTAGTGATTTAGTGAAACGTCAGCACTAAAACGAGCGAAAAGTTACACATATTTAAGTAATATGTTACTTGTAAAAATTTGTTGAGAGAATCATGGTACATAATAATTCAAACCTACTATTATTTTGTCTTTTATGCTTACATTAGTTCATATATATTCCATTCTTTGAGGTTTATAATTTATTAGTAGCGTGTAATGTTTCAAAATCACAAATTTTAATTGACTAGTATGTTTCTTTGTGTTCTGGCATAATATAAAATAATCAAGCTATTTAACTTAGTTAAATATTAGTTGAGTAACAAAGAATGAAAATTAGTGTTCTTGGTGGCATAAGAATAACTAGAAGGACTAAAAGTGTAAAGTTGAGTTTAAGTTTTATATAAATTAGAAAGTTCAATATTGTGTATGTATCGAATATTGTATAGATAAATACGAACACACGACCCAAGTGCAATCAAGAACTGGCTTGTGCGAGTGACAAGTGACTCGTATGAGTGACAAGTAACTCGTACGACTGATAACATCTCACTCGTACGAAGGACACTTCGTACGTAGCTAACTTGCTCGCTTCGCACGAGCTACTCATCCCTATATATATGTGTTGTGGGTTCATTGTTTGAAGTTTTTGGAAGTTCCCCAAGGGGAAACGCTGGCGATTCTCTCCAGGAATTTCCGCCAGCCAGACAAGATGTATACTGCCGAAGCTTTATAACATTCTACCGAATCGGTACTATCATACACCCAAACTTCCGTTTGGAACCCGCCATCACCGGGACTCACAAAAGTGTGGAGTCAAGTCAAGATGGACTCAAGCATGAAAGGCTAACGGGTCAAGAGGAGGCAAGGAAGCGAATACGAATACGGACACATAAGGTAAGTGATTTCCGAATCACTTCTTCTTTTATAAATGAAGATTATTATGTAGAAAGTATGTGTCGGGTGTGAGTTTTGAATCATTATGGTTCGGGAATCATGTAAGTAAAACTTACATTCTTAAAATAGTAATTTTACTTATGTATTTGAATAAAAATAAGCATTTTGGGCATTTGGAACGAGATTTCAAATACAAGGTTCGGACACGGATAGATACGGGTTGGAACAAGTGAAAACGGTATTAAACCATATTTGATGGTAAAAAGGGGTAAAATAGTAGTATAGTCATGTAATGACAAATAAATAAGAAATTCAGAAAAGTTACCTTATGGTGTAAACCATAAGGAATAAAAAGGGTAAAATGGTAATTCAGTCACGAGCTAACAAAGAAACATTAAACTTTGGAAAAGGGCACTATATGGCGTCAACCGTAATGGGTCGAACGGATTAAGAAACGACCTTAAGTAATATGATCATAAGGCGTAAACCAAAAAGGATTAAATTGTGAAATGGTAAATAAATATCATCTCATAATGATAAAATGGTCATTTAGGCCAAATGGTGTTGTCATCACCATTTGACAATAATAACTAATGATCGCTTGTCAAGTTTTGTGCTCATAGGGAAATAGAGTTTGGCTAGTGATGCTACTAATTGGTAATTAATAGTGCAAGGTACTTAAATGGGTCAATGTCATGACCCGAGTCAGGTATGTGTAATGAGTCAAACTCTCATTAAGGACTTAAGGTCCGATGAGAGTTAAACGAGGCATGAATGAACGTCGGATTACCTAAAGCAAGGTAACTCTCATAATCTAAATTGCAGACATTAGGTTCTTAGGAACATAATGAATTTAAATTTGATTATGGTTAAAATGTTGTTTCTGGTCAAAATATGATATTGAAAGTCCTCCGTCGTAAAGGAGGGGCCTAAGTTGACCAACATGCCCTCGTGTGGTAAAATAAGCAAACGACCCTAAGGATAACTTAAAAATGGGTTTTATAAGTAAGTATACTCTTTCGGTAGTATAAAAGTAAATGGCAGAAGCCGTTTAGTTTAATGCCTTTTAACGGGTATTTTTCCGTAATTTGCCGAACCGAGGTAAAATTGGATTAAATTAATTAATGATAACAAATCCACCACACGAATATTTGTGGTGGAAAATAAATGGATATCTTATGTGAAAATGATAAAAATAAATAAAGGTTTGGTTGAAATAAGTGTTAGATTTCGCTAACACAACCAAACGGGTCGAAAAGATAAAATAAAGGTTTGTTTGAATAGAGCGATGGTTTTTGCTAAGTCAGCCAAACAGGTAAAAATGTTGATTTAATTACCGAAATGGATGCGTAATTACTTATTTTGATTTAAATGCGGTTAAAGAAAAAAAATTGAAATTATGAGTATAAATCGGAAATGGATGCGTATTTCATAAGAAATAAAAATCTGGGTTAAGGATTTCGGGTTAAATAGGTAAGAAAATATTTTACTGACATTGAGAAACAAGTTTCATGTGAAACGGATAAAAATTGAATAAGTTACGAAAATTTTCATAATAAAAATGGAAAGACGAAAATTCTTGCGATAAACCACCTTAAGCTACGATTAGCTTACGGCGGCAACTATTGAATGAAACCAGAAAATAGTGTTATCGAAATTGTCTTCGTAAGTCCCAGGTCGTGTTTAAATGAGTGGGACTTGAAATAGTTGCAGCAAAATAACAACACAGCAGCAAAATCGCTGCAGAAGGCAGCGTCGTCGACGCCATAACTAGCCGTCGCCGACGCTACACAAATATTCCGACGACTTATATGACTGCCTACGACAGTAAGGCTCCGACGCGAGTTTTAAAGGGGCGTCGCCGACGCTACCTCAGAAATTAAATTTTCTGTCTTGATATTTTGGCAAGTCGCTATGTTATGCTTTCGGTTATTTGCTATAATACTAATATTTTGCAAATTTACAGTTTAAGGTAATCGCAAGCACCTCCGGATGACGATTAAGCTCTAAGAAGAACCGAACACAATCACAGATCAAGCTTCCGCATTTGGTTTCAATGTTACGAAACTAATTAGTAAGGACATTTTAAAATGTTTAATGTTGATAAAGTTTTAATAAACTCAAAATTTTGTAGTGACGTGTATTCGTATTTACTCATTTAAATACGAAATTTTTAATAGAAATTTAAATATTTTAAGATAGGGTCTTACATAGTGAAGCCCACGCTTCGCGGTGGGTGTGAAACACAACCACATTATTCTTGGCTTTAGTTATTTATAGTCTTGCATTCTTGCCAAAATCAAGATGATTTATGTTGATATCAATTGTTAACGGATTGATCTCGACTATCTTTAATCTTGGATTCAAAACTCTAAAGTTTTTGCTTGGTTTGGTTGGCGAACTATTAAACCTACGAAGTTGAATTTGGCTTGGGGCTCCCTTTTATAAGACAAATGACACTCGAAGTTTTGTTTAGTTTTGTGATGTGGGATAGATCCCAACCATCACATACCACTTTTGATCACGTATTGAGTATACTAAGGTAAACATGCATTCCATTTATATAACTCATCTTATTTTTTTCATTTTCTATTCTCCAATAATGTGAGATAAGTACATATGTTATGAGCTTTGTGTTACTATACGGGTCAATGGGTCGATTAAGCAACTAAAATTAAGTTAACTAAAAGCTTCATAAGCGTTATCCTTTTAACCAAATTTTCTTTGTAGATTTCTTGACCAAGCGATGTGGGATGGAAAATAATAAGCTTATGAACTTTCAAGGAGTTCAAAGTCGTTCAACTCGGCGAATCGATCTTTTAGCTTTCTCCACCAGTTGATGTAAAAAAGCAAAACTTTGCTTTACTATACGGGCCACTACAAAAAAAAAATGAGTGCCATTCTCGGATACCTAGTACTAGATAGTGGTTTTAGTAACTAAAAATCGGTCCCAATTGTATGGCACCAACAAGAACTATCATCCAGTCTCCGATACATATACATTTAGTCTTACATTTGTACCTTCGTACCACATCCTTTCAGTCACTAATGCATTTTTTTTTTCATAACTGAAAGTCTACTACGCTATTTCAATCTCCTACACATTTCTTTTGGAACTCAAAATCAGTTCTTTAAACCATGTTTATTTTGTATCTAATAAGTTTCATTAGGTTTGCGATTTTATATGAATTCAGTCCCTAATAAGATGTTTTAGAAATTGAGAATTACCCTCTAAACCACATCATTTTAGTTCTTAATGTTTTTTTAGAGATTGAAAATTAATCACAAATATCATGTCATTTTAGTCTCGGGAATGGCTTTTAGAGACTAGAAGTCAGTATCAAGTAACATTTACTTTCAATATCCGACATGTTTTAGTACAAAACGAATGAGTATCACTGAGGACCCAATCTATAACAAATACGTTGCTAAATAGATTTTACAAATATTGTATTCCTAGAAATTTACAACAATGTATAAATTCAACAAATATAGAAAGCTAAAATTGCATAAATAGAGATGAAGAGACAACTTAACTTTAATCACCACTTGTGCATTTGGTCGCACTAGCCTAGGTTCGGCACAAGACTCGTTGCAAGGTCCACAACTCTTGAGACAAGTTACTTTGATATCTTTTTCAGCACCAAATATTGCTTTTTTAAGTTAAAACCAGATTGTAACCTTCATCTTTGCCTTGTGTAGTCCTTTACATGAATTTCTTACACCCTTGACACCCCCAACCTGTCAAACAATGATTAAAACAAATCAGACAGATTGCTAAAATCGCATCAACACATTGAAAATGCAAACTAATGTTAGACTTGTGGGGTAACTCACAAGCCTGAGTATCCAACTAAAGAATCGTAGAATGCAATATTATAAGAAATATACCTTGCCAACAAGGAAACAAGTGTTGATATATTCATGCAAATTGGAGATACCTCTCCATCTAAGTTCATCCGTAGCACCCATCCATAATAAAAAAAAATATAATATAATGCACATTAAATTTGTATGTTAAAACCCATTCATTTGTAGCCAATATAAGCACATCCAAGTTACTCCCCTTCAAGGCCACGATACAAGTACGTCATGACTGCTCATCAAATACTTGTGTGTTTGTTCTGACGCTAGCATACATAATTAAGTACACAAGGCAGACATCAAAACAAATTGAGTAGGACATGAGGGCAGGTACTACCACTCCTTGAAACCATGTTTATATTTAGGTATGATTCACATGATAAGTACTAGTGGGTCAATTTGGATTATATTTTTAAATCAAGTGGGTTAACCCAATCCGGCAGGACTATTTATCCTTTGCCAACCCGATCATCTTCCCAGTTGCCTACTCTAATGAATAACTTTAATTACACACCTCTAAGTTTCTTGGCAACGCGTACCTCATGATTGCATTATGTACATCCAATAAGATCCCAAGGAAGTCGAGATATATATATATATAGAGGGTCGGGTTCCAGAGTGAACACTAGTGTACTTGCAAACTGAGTGAACAAATCCTGACCATTGATTTACACACGTGTCTGGCTAGGATTTCATCATCAAATCGTAAAGTACACTAGTGTATTTTATCATCAAATCCTGGCCATTGATTTACACACATGTATTAATAATCAAGGGCTATGATTAGTTCACACAGTTCATTATCAAGGAGGTTGTTCACAAATGATTCCAGAATTAGAGAATGTATGTCGTGAATAGTCTAAACACTTGTCTGAGATAGAAACTTGCTAGTAGTTAATATAGACTTTCAAGTTTCACACACTTGTCTACAATTTTTTTATTGAACGACACTGGTCTAATAAAACTGAATATATCTACCGTTTACTTCATTGTTTTTTATTTTATATGATACTAAATTATGCTACTTTGTTTCGGTCAATGTTGACCGAAACAAAGTAGCATAATTTAGTATCATATAAAATAAAAAACAATGAAGTAAACGGTAGATATATTCAGTTTTATTAGACCAGTGTCGTTCAATAAAAAAATTGTAGACAAGTGTGTGAAACTTGAAAGTCTATATTAACTACTAGCAAGTTTCTATCTCAGACAAGTGTTTAGACTATTCATGGCATACATTCTCTAATTCTGGAATATATATGATTTGTAAATATGTATATTATTATCATTATTATTATTTCTTTTATATAGTTTCCTAGTATAGCTGATAGTTTGTTAGGATTTCTGTGTATATATTATTTTGGTTTGATACGTAATGGGAAAATAACACATGGGAGTTGGTTCCTCGGCCCACCAATGCTCATGTGATTCGTTGTATGTAGCTTTATCGTCACAAGTTTCATGCTAATGGTACTTTACAAAGATACAAGGCACGATTAGTTGCGAACGGGAAATCTCAACAGGTTGGCATTGATTGCTATGACACTTTTAGTCCGGTGGTTAAACCAACCACTATCCGAGCTGTCCTTAGTCTAGCCGTGTCCCGCCACTGTCCGATTCACCAACTGGACGTTAAAAATGCTTTCTTACATGGTGATTTAAATGAAACAGTTTTCATGTTTCAACCTCCCGGCTTTGTAGATAAACAACATCCGTCCCATGTTTGCCGCTTAAGGAAGTCATTGTATGGCCTCAAACAGGCCCCACACGCGTGGTACCACTGGTTCGCTACGTTTATTATTCGGTGTGGTTTTCGTCCCACAACAAGTGATAGTTCTCTATTTGTTTACAAAAAGGGAACTCATATGGCATATTTACTACTTCATGTGGATGATATTATCCTTACAGCATCTAATACAACACTTTTAAAGGATATTATTAAATCATTGTCTAGTGAATTTGCTATGACGGATCTTGGGGATTTGCATCATTTCTTAGGTATTCAGGTCACCAAGATGAATGGGGGCCTCTTTTTATCCCAAGAATTCTATGCTGTTGACATTCTAGATCGTGCTGATATGCAAAACTGTAAGCCTTGCTCCACCCCAACTGATACTGATTTAAAGCTTAGTGCCAATGCTGGTGATCTTCTTCCAGATGGCAGTATTTATAGGAGTTTGGCTGGGGCATTGAAATACTTAACATTCACTCGTCCAGACATCTCTTATGCTGTTCAGTAGGTATGTTTGTTTATGCATGCTCCACGGGTCCCACATTTCCAGTTCATGAAGCGCATTTTACGGTACATCAAAGGGACCCTTAGTCACGGCCTTACCATTTTACCATCCGAGTCTACTAAACTTACTGCATATTCTGATGCTGACTGGGGTGGTTGCCCTGACTCGCGAAGATCCACCTTAGGTTATTGTGTTTTTATGGGAAACAATTTGGTTTCATGGTCCACAAAACGTCAACATACAATCTCTCGTTCTAGTGCTGAGGCTGAATATGGGGGGTGGCTAAACTGCAGCTGAAACAAATTGGCTTTGTAACCTGCTACTTGAATTACATGTTTCTACACGAGCCGCTACTATCATTTTTTGTGATAATGTGTCAGCAGTCTATCTGTCTGAAAATCCAGTTCAACGTCAACGCACTAAAACATGTCGAAATCGACATTTATTTTGTCTGGGAGAAAGTTTGTATAGGGGATATCCGAGTTCTTCATGTTCCTGCTGACTACCAATATGCAGACGTCTTCACAAAGGGCCTTCTAAAGCAACTGTTTAATCGATTCAAGGCCAGTCTGTGCATTCGTCCTTCTACCGCTCAGACTGTGGGGGCGTATTAACGACATATATTCTCTAATTCTGGAATATACATGATTTGTAAATACGTATATTAGTGTGAACAACTTCAAAGCAAATGACAAAAGCAAATGTAACAATTGTGAAAAAACGGGTTTCGAAAACCCGCACCATCTATTATTCAAAGTATTTGATTAAACGTTAGACGCATATTTACTAGTGACGATTATGTTACCATGACTTTAGTAAATAAATAAAAATAATAATAATGATAATAATTATAATAGTAGGCGAATTAAAAAAAATAAAATAAATAAAAATAAAATATAAAGAAATATAAAGAAATATAAAAACAGGAGAAAACCGGGTTTCGAACCCGGGTCTCCCGGATTCACATACGCGTCAAATACCATTGCAACACACACTCATATAGTGCTAAAAATGAAAACATATAAATCTTATGCTAAGAAATCGTTCAAACCTGCAAGTCCAGAAACAGCATGGCGGTAACCGTCTTTGATTTAAAGAACAATCTTTGACCAACCGTTTTGATTCTGCGAATAATCAATCATAACCAGTAACCATCGTCATTAAAATCGAGCAGTTTTGAAGAATCATTGAATGTGTTTTTCCGTTTGAAACTGAAATCAAATCATGGAGCTTGAAAGCTTGAAATTGAAACAGAAAACAGACAGATCCTTGGCACTCTATAAATACCATGTGTACCCTTGTTCAAACCCGCTCACACTCGCAAAACTTTCACTCTCTCTCTACTCAAACACCTTTGATTGTCGGAAAAGGGTACCGCATCGCCGGAGATTCTGTTCAGCACCGGAAATCAACCAGAGAATTTAAGACCCCCTTTTCGACTTGGTACAATTATCTTCCTAATTAGTATATAATGTTTTTGTTATAAACCTTTTGAGCAAAACAGTTAAAGATTAACTGTCGGCCAGTGGGTTTGTGAAGAAGATGACGTTTAGGTTGTGTATATATTTAATATAAATCGGGTTATATTCGGGTTAGACACCCAGCCCAACTGGTTGGGCTGGGTGCAAATCAACGCTGAGGTCACAAGATCGAATCATGTCTGGGGCGCCGATCAATGTAATTTTAAAACCTTTTTAAATCTAATTAAATCTGGATTAATCTAAAAGTGTATATAAGTATAATAAAAAAACCAGAATACTAACGGGTTAGACACGTAGCTCAGTTGGTAGAGCTGCGTGCACGCGTACGAGAGGTCACGAGTTCGAACCTCACTCAGCGCATGAATAAACTGAAATCCGACCGGTCAACGGTCAACGGTCAACGGTCAAAGTCAACAAAACTCAACATTTTTTTTATATTTTTATTTATTTATTTAATCAGAAAAATTATTTAAAAATACTTAAAAATAATATTTTTAAAGTTAGAAAGTGTCCTTAAACTCACAAAAATAAATCCAAAAATCCTATTAAGATTATGGATTAAAAGTGTTAGTCTCAAATAAAATCCATTTATTTACCGAACCATTTCGTTATTATTTTAGGATAGTTCTTCCTCGCCGATCAAATCCCAAAACTCATGCGCATCCAACGTCATCAGAGAACGCACCAAATGTGAGTGAATCTCTACCAAATTCCCCGTTTTAATCATGTTTTGGGGTGTATCATGTGTCGTACAATTCTGTTTTTATATAAATATAAGCACTTGTGCATTCATCATATCTGTGATCTAATGTGTATCAAATGTGTACAAATTGTTGTGTGAATTATGTTTAGTTTGGATTTTATCATTTTCAGTGCAAGCATTTCATTAGGCCCATCAGCTCCCCGTGGGATACGGGTTGAGTACAGGTGCCTCATTCTATCGGCTCCGTTGATTGAGCATTGATCTCACTTACATCATCATTCATGTCATACGATCGGCTCCGTTTGATTGAGCCTTGATCTCACAGTCATCATCATTCATATCATATACTCATTCTAAGTGGTTTGTAATTGTTATATAAATATGTTTGCTCACATGTGATTATTGCACAAATTTTCAATATTAAATACAACAATAAATTATTAAAAATGTTTTATCAAGGTTCACTCGCCAACTTTTGTTGACCCAAAATATCCCCTGTTTTACACATGATACAGGTGATCCAGTTGAGGCAAGAAACACATAGGAAGGCCTAGAAGAATAAATCAGTTTAAGCTTTGGATTGTTTACTTAGTTTCTTTTCTTTGTAATTGTATGGATTTGATTTGAATATTCAAGTTGAAATTTGAATTTAATAAATATGAAACATTTTAGTAAACATCATGAGCTTTGGTGATAACCCAATTATGCCCCGACTCTTATTCCGCTGCGGGTCGGGGTGTGACAGATTGGTATCAGAGCCATGACTATAGGGATATAGGATAGGTTATTAGACCCTTAGAGCCTATACTATAGTTAATTAAAATTTTAATTGATTATGCGTTACATACAAAATTCATGATGTTTATATGCTTTATGTTTATTGATACACTCAATGTTAAGCAAGCATGTTCATAAGTACATATTATTATACAATGCTCATCATGAATCATATCCTCATAATATATTATATCCATGAGAGCACACACCTCACAATTCCTATGATTTTTGCAACGATTTTTGCATTTTTCAAATCACATCAAAGTGAGTTCTCATGACGGACATGTAGTAACCGGAAGGGTACGGGTACCGGTAGTCGGAACGTCCTGTCTAGGCTTGGCATTCGTATAAATCCAAAATAAAGGACCAGTTTGCCTACCTGGGGACTAACGATGAGAGTACGAAGGACCTATTAGGCCAAAGCATGCTATACCAAACGTCGTGTAAGCTAACCCCACTTTGAGTTGTCATTGTGTCTACACCTGGACACCCTCCTACCATACATCTCGCAATCATATTTCATGGTTTTCATTCGGGTGATGCGAGTGTAAACCGCCAACACCAATGTGTATCCTACTAAGCCAATAGTCATGGGGGCCCACATGACTATACAGGCGATGGTATGGGGGACATTGAGGCCCAAACATGAGCAAACCCAAGACATCCTATGGATGTAGTTGCATTATTGATGATTATGTTATTTTTATTCTTTTAACGACACATGACACCTAAAAAAAACTTCTTAAACTCACAATCTTACAATGTATGTTCCTGTAGATGTCGGCTAGGCAACTACGTGGAGGTAAAAAGTCAGGAAGATCCAACGAACGTTTGGCCACCCAAATTGCTAAACAAATGGTCGCGGTGCTTCCTGACATCGTAATTCAGGTTCAACAAGCCCTTACCGCAAAACCCATCAACACTCCCAACCAAGAAGACCAAAACATCGTCAACCCTCACTCCAAAAAGTGCTCCTACAAACACTTCAAATCTTGCGATCCCCCAAAGTATGAAGGGACTGAAGGTGTAACTGCCCTCCTCCACTGGTTTGAAGAAATGGAGAACACCTTCCTCAATTGCGATTGTCCCGAGGATCGTAAGGTACGTTATGCAACAGGGAGACTGTTTGGAGTAGCCCTTACCTGGTGGAACACAGAAAAGGGTAAGAGAGGAGTCGATGATGCCATGGCCTTAACATGGGAAGAGTTAAGGGAAATCATGACAAGACGCTTCTGTCCAAGAAGCGAAATCAAAAAGTTGGAAGATGAATTCCACTCGTTAAAATAAAAGGAAGGAGATCATACTTCCTACAACAAAAGATTTCTCGAACTGAATCAAATGATCCCAAATCTGTTCACCCCCGTGTACCGTTTAGTTGAACACTATATTCGAGGCCTCCCCTCAAAAATTCAAGACTCGGTTCTAAGCAGTTCGCCTGCAACACTTGAAGCCGCTATGGAACTAGCTACCGAGCTTACCGAGAATCGCATCCGAAATGGCAAATTCAAGGATGAGAAAAAGAAAGCCCCCATTGAGGCCCAAACCCCAAACCATTCCGTTTCCTCTTCGAAATTTGCTGGTAAGAGGAAACGAAACAGCAGAAATTTTGCTGTTACACAAACAAACCCTCCAATCACTGCCGCACCAATTACCCAAATTGCTCCCACAGCGGCACCATATAAAAAGCCATACTCCGGCCCATACCCAAAATGCAACCGTTGTCAATACCATCACCTTCCCGAACATCCCTGCCAACATTGTACCAGCTGTGGCCGTACAGGTTACACCATCCAAACTTGCCGTGTCCTTCAACGAATGAACCGCAGTCAACCACAAACCCAAACCCACAATCAGATGGTGGGCCAAACCCAACAACCTTTACTTCTACCTCCCACACAACACGTAGCCCAACCTTACTGTCACCCCACTACCCCATGATGCAACCCATGCGAGCTTGCTACAACTGTGGAGACCCAAACCACTTTAGAAACACTTGTCCACGCTTGGTGAACATCATTCATGCCCAAGCTCAAGCAAATCCGGTAAACCAAGCTAACCAAGCTCCTCCACCTGCTAGAGGAAGAGCTTTCAATATCAACGCCAACCAAGCTAGGGCTGACAACAACGTGGTTAACGGTACGTTTCTCATCAATGGTAGTTATGCATCCATGTTATTTGATACTGGCGCGGATAAGAGTTTTGTGTCCTTAGAATTTGAACCTATCATCAACCAAACTCGTGATAATCTCATGGAATCTCTAACGGTGGAAGTTGCTGACGGAAAACCAGTCTCATTAAACTCTATTATACGAAATTGTACCCTCACTCTAAACGATCACGATTTTCCAGTTGACCTCATTCCTATGAAGTTGGGAAGTTTCGATATTATAATCGGTATGGACTGGCTCAGCCAGCATCACGCCGAAGTAGTATGCCGCGAAAAGTTCATTCGCATTCCTCTTGCAGACGGTCAGACCCTACGTATCTTTGGAGAAACCCCTTTGAAAGGACTCAAATTAATGTCCTGCCTTCAAACCCGAAAATATCTCCGCAAGAACTATGTCGCATTCCTAACTCACGTTGTCAAAAAGGGAACCAAGGAGAGGAAACTCGAAGACATCCCAGTAGTGAAAGATTTCCCCCAAGTTTTTCCTGACGACATTTCAGGACTTCCTCCTGTGAGAGAAGTCGAATTCCGCATCGATCTTGTACCTGGCGCTACACCAGTCGCAAAATCTCCTTATAGGTTAGCCCCATCCGAAATGCAAGAGCTGACTGACAAAGGATTCATACGTCCTAGCTCTTCGCCTTGGGGTGCACCTGTTCTTTTTGTGAAGAAGAAAGATGGAACGTTTCGCATGTGTATCGACTACAGAGAACTCAACAAGTTAACGGTCAAGAACCGCTACCCATTACCTCGATTCGATGACCTCCTAGACCAACTTCAAGGCGCCACCTGTTTTTCAAAAATCGACCTTCGTTCTGGTTATCATCAACTCAGAGTACATGAAGAAGACGTCCCAAAGACCGCCTTCCGAACTTGTTCTGGTCATTAAGAATTCATGGTCATGCCGTTTGGTTTAACCAACGCCCCAGCTGTCTTCATGGATCTAATATATAGGGTATGCAAACCCTACCTCGACCGCTTTGTCATAGTCTTCATCGACGACATCCTCATCTACTCCAAGTCTAAATCCGACCATGAACAACACCTTCGACTTATCCTTACACTCTTAAGGACGGAAAAGCTGTACGTTAAGTTCTCGAAATGTGAATTCTGGTTAAGGGAAGTACAATTCCTTGGACACATCGTCAATGACAAGGGAATTCATGTTGATCTTCAAAAATCAAGGCAGTGCAGGAATGGCAAGCGCCATGTACCCCTACCGAAGTAAGGTCATTTCTTGGTTCGGCTGGTTACTATCGCCGCTTCATTGCCAATTTCTCCCGTATTGCTGTACCACTCACGGCTTTGACTCATAAGGAAAACCCTTATATGGGGACCTAAACAAGAAGAAGCCTTCCAAACCCTTAAGCAAAAGCTTTGTGACGCACCTATCCTCACACTTCCTGAAGGTTGCGATAACTGTCACACCCCGACCCGCAGCGGAATAAGAGTCGGGGCATAATTGGGTTATCACCAAAGCTCATGACATTTACTAATATGTTTCATATTTAATAAAGTCAAAGTTACATTTCAAAAATCCAAACATGTTCATTCAATACAAGGAAAATAAGCCAAGCATAACAATCCCAACTCTAAAACGTTTTATTCTTCTAATCCAAGTCCTATGTGTTCCTAGCTGCTGCTGGTTCAGCTGTATCATGTGTAAAATGGGAGTTTTTGGGTCAACATAAGTTGGCGAGTGAACCTTATTAGATAAACATATATTAATAAATTAATTGTTAGTTTATCAATGAAAATTAGTGCATAATCATAGATGAACAAATGTAAATAATCAAGCAGAGGCAAATAGCAGTCACAACAATAACATACAATATCACATGACAGCATACATGATCAAACCAACATCATACTGTAAATAACATAAATGAAACTGTGCGATCAAGGCTCAATCAAACGGAGCCGATCGTATTGCATGTACTGAAAATGAAAACTAAGGCTCAATCAAACGGAGCCGATCGTATGTGGGCACGCCAGGTTCAACCGCATAATAAAATGGGGAACATGCTCAACGCTCATAATGTAATGGGGAGCGGCGGCCTATGAAATTGCATGTACTGAATAATAAATTGCATCCAATAATAACTACTTAACAACAACGAACTGAATACACATGTTCATGATATGATGTATGCACAATGGTTTAATTATAATATATATATGCAAAGACACATGATACACCCCAAAACGTGATTAAAACGGGGAATTCGTAAGATTCACTCACCTTGGGTGCGTTGGATTGGAGATGGTGATATGCGCACGATTTAGATGAGCGGAACAACGAGGATTACTAACCTAAATAATAACGGAAAATATATTAAATGAGTGGATTTTATTATGGATTTTAATGAAATTTTTAGATATATTTTTGTGAGTTTATGGCTATTTTCTATCTTTAAAAATGTTATTTTTAAGTATTTTTAATTGATTTTTAAATTAAATTAAATAAAAAAAATATAAAAAAAATGTTTATTTAGTGTTGAACGTTGACCATTGACCGTTGACCGGTTCGGTCAGCGAATTAATCTGCGCCGGGTGAAGCTCGAACCGGCGACCTCCCGTATGCGTGCACGCAGCTCTACCAACTGAGCTACGTGTCTAACCCAAAATAATCTTGTTTTTATTTATACTTATACACTTATTCAGTTAATCCGAATTTCCTTTATTTACAAAAACATTTTAATTCAATCGGACCGGTGCTCGTGACGGGTTTCGAACGCGCGACGTGTGGTTCATGTTGCACACAGTCCACCGCTGGACTGTGTGTCTAACCTGGTTATTATCTCAGTTTTTATTATACTTAACAACTAACTGAGTTAACCCGGTTAGTTTTTGATCAAAAAGGCTTTTTATTATAGAAGGAATGCATATAGCAGGAATCGAACTCGGGACGTGCGTGAGTATTTTGCACACAGTCCACCGCTGGACTGTGTGTCTAACCCGTTTATAATTCCGATTTTAATTAACCTTATGTTATGTTGCGTCTTCATCTTCTTCGTTGATTTTGTACAGAAAAATTATTCCGACTGTTATGACCAATTCTTTACGTATACGCTTTACGAGTAATTTAAAAGTAAAGAATGGAGAGAGTTTGGGGAAAAAGATATACCGATTAAGGTTGTTCACAGAATTCTGGCGGAGGTTCGTCAGTACTGAAAGTGAACTCCGGCTGTTGAAACCAATTAACAGCTTGTTCGATTATTTAAGAAGTTGAGTTACTTAAACAAGGTTTAACAGAAGTTTGGGAGATCATACCCGTTCACGGTGTGTTTCCGGCAGTTTCAGGAGTTTTCCGACGAAGGTAAGATTTTCGACAAACGTGGACTAGGATCGATTCTGATGGTGGAGTTGTGTTAGAGACTGACTAATCACATGATTTAAACAGAAAGAGTCGGAGAAAATACCGTGTGGACGTGAGTCCCGGTTTTCCGGCGACTTGCAGAATTTTTCCGACGATTAGATTTGAGCTTCTCCGGTGGACTGTAAGGTTGCGGAAATGCAATTGGAAGCTTTGCGGAGTGTTTTGAGTTGCAGGAAGAGTCTATGATTGAAGTAGTTCGAGAATTGACAACTTTCAGTTATTGAACCGATCTACTTCCGAATTTAAGTTCCACACAAGGCAGCATTGATTGAAATCGTCCGTTTATTGGTTATACTCGCTGAATCGAGAGTATCCAAATCGATTTGGGTGATTGATAACCGGTTTCAGTTACAGTGTGTAAAATCGATTGATTTACCTTAGTCCATAAAAACTATTTGTTTCCTAAACATGACAGAAAACAAACAAGTGGCGGAGAGGTCTTGTGATTAAGTGTTAAGTTGTTGAAGGGTGTCCTGGCTGACCCGGGTTCGAGTCCCGGCAGCGTTATATTTTTTTTTATTTATTTTATTTTAACTTTTCAGCAAATATATTTTTTATAGTTTAGTTTATTTATTAATTATGTATTGTTTTAAATCAAAATAATCATAAATATTCGACATAACTTTTATAACTTGATATTCGATTACAAAACGGAGCGGGTTTTGAAAACCCGTTTTTTTACAAATGTTACAGT
Source organism: Scalesia atractyloides (assembly GCA_947069175.1). Classification (NCBI taxonomy): domain Eukaryota; kingdom Viridiplantae; phylum Streptophyta; class Magnoliopsida; order Asterales; family Asteraceae; genus Scalesia; species Scalesia atractyloides. Next base: position 60,242,804 of record CAMTDV010000007.1, on the reverse strand, counting down.
ATCCCCTACTTTTAGGAATTTCGTTCCGAAATTTAAGTAGTTGAAGTAGTAGGAAAAAGATGCGGGTATTTTTCACGCATTGAGTCTTCACGTTCCCAAGTAAACTCAGGTCCCCGTTTCGACTCCCAGCGTACCCTAACAATTGGAATGCGACTTCGTCGAAGACGCTTCTCCCCGTAGTCCATGATCTCCACTGGTCTTTCAATAAAATGCATAGATTCATCAATCTGAATATCTTCCAGCGGAATATGGAGATTCCCATCAGCGAGGCACTTCTTCAAGTTCGACACGTGGAATGTGGGATGAATCCTGTTGAGTTCTTCTGGTAAGTTAAGCTTGTATGCTACAGGACCTACTCTTTCGAGTATCTTGAAAGGTCCTACGTAACGAGGTGCTAGCTTCCCCTTTTGACCAAAACGAACTACTCCCTTCCATGGTGATACTTTTAAAAGCACATGATCACCAATGTTAAACTCTAAGGGCTTCCGTCGTTTATCTGCATAACTCTTTTGACGACTTTGAGCTGCTAGAAGATTATTTCGAATTTGATGAATCTTGTCTGTGGTTTCTTGGATCAATTCTGGACCAGTAATTTGTGCTTCCCCAATTTCGTGCCAACATACAGGAGATCGGCACTTACGACCATATAAAGGCTTCGAAAGGTGCCATGCCGATGCTGGAATGATAGCTGTTGTTGTACGAAAATTCAACTAATGGTAGGTGGGCGTCCCAATTTCCCTTGAAGTCTATGACACATGCTCTAAGCATATCTTCAAGAGTTTGAATGGTGCGCTCAGACTGTCCATCAGTTTGAGGATGATAGGCGGTACTGAGATCTAATCGTGTGCCCATAGCGGATTGAACTGCTTGCCATGTTCGTGAGGTGAAACGACCATCACGATCAGAAATAATACTCAACGGTACCCCATGTCGGCTTACGATTTCGTTGATATAAATACGTGCAAGCTTTTCGTTCTTGAAATCTTCACGGATAGGAATAAAGTGAGCTGATTTTGTAAGTCGGTCTATAATCACCCATATAGTGTCATACCCACCCGAAGTGCGAGGTAACCCGGTAATGAAATCCATGGTTATATTTTCCCACTTCCATACAGGTATTTCCGGTTGGACTAGAAGTCCTGAGGGTCTTTGGTGTTCAGCCTTCACCTTGGAACATGTGAGGCACTTGGAAACAAAAACGGCAATATCCTTCTTCATTCCAGGCCACCAATAGGTGTATCGTAGGTCTTGATACATCTTATCGGCTCCTGGATGTATAGAATATCGCGTTTTGTGAGCTTCATTCATAAGAGTTTCACGAAGATTATTGTGGTTAGGAATCCAGATACGATCTAGGTAATACAGAATACCATCTGATTTAGTTTCAAGTTTTAGCTCGGCTCCACAGGACATCTCCTTTCGTACATCTTCTTCTGTTATTGAAACGTGTTGGGCTTCTCGAATTTGATCTTTAATGTCGGTTATAATTTGCGAACATAGAAGATGAATGGAGTTCGCATAACCCTTTCGACTAAGTGCATCAGCCACCACATTTGCTTTACCAGGGTGGTATCTAATTTCACAGTCGTAATCATTCAGGAGTTCGACCCATCTTCGTTGCCTCATGTTTAACTCTTTTTGATTGAATATATGTTGAAGACTCTTGTGGTCAGTGTATATTTCACACTTAGTACCATAGAGATAATGTCTCCATATCTTAAGAGCGAAGACAACGGCTCCAAGTTCTAGGTCATGAGTGGTGTAGTTCTTTTCATGCGTCTTGAGTTGTCTCGAGGCATAAGCTATGACTTTTCCTCTTTGCATGAGAACGCAGCCCAATCCTTGCCCTGACGCGTCGCAATAGACTACAAAATCATCACAACCTTCAGGAAGAGTGAGGATTGGTGCATCACAAAGTTTTTGTTTAAGAGTTTGAAAAGCTTCTTCTTGCTTGGGTCCCCATACGAAAGGTTTTCCCTTATGAGTTAAAGCCGTGAGTGGCACAGCAATGCGAGAGAAGTTTGAAATGAACCGAAAATAATAGCTAGCTAGTCCAAGAAAAGATCTTACTTCAGTTGGTGTACGTGGAGCTTGCCATTCTTGAACTGCTTTGATCTTTGAAGGGTCAACATGTATTCCTTTGTCATTGACTACATGCCCGAGGAATTGCACCTCTTTTAACCAGAATTCACATTTGGAGAACTTGGCATAAAGCTTTTCCTTTTCTAGAAGTGCAAGAACGAGTCGAAGATGACGCTCATGATCAGCTTTAGATTTTGAATAAATAAGAATATCGTCGATGAAGACTATAACAAATCGATCAAGATAAGGTTTGCAGACTCTGTTCATTAGGTCCATGAAGACAGCTGGTGTGTTGGTTAATCCAAACGGCATAACCATGAATTCATAGTGGCCATAACGAGTTCGAAAAGCAGTCTTAGGGACGTCTTCTTCATGCACTCTAAGTTGGTGATAGCCAGATCGAAGATCGATTTTTGAAAAGCAGCTGGCACCTTGTAGTTGGTCAAGAAGATCATCAATGCGAGGTAAAGAATAGCGATTTTTGATGGTTAACTTGTTGAGCTCTCTGTAGTCGATGCACATACGGAAAGATCCATCTTTCTTCTTTACAAAGAGGACAGGTGCACCCCAAGGCGATGAGCTAGGACGTATGAATCCCTTGTCAGTCAACTCTTGCAATTGACTGGCTAGCTCTTGCATTTCAGAGGGGGCTAACCTATATGGAGACTTTGCAACTGGTGTAGCACCAGGTATAAGATCAATACGGAATTCGACGTCTCTAACTGGAGGAAGTCCTGAAATGTCGTCAGGAAAAACTTGTGGGAAGTCTTTTACTACAGGAATGTCTTCAAGTTTCTTCTCTGCGATTTCCTTTTTTATGATATGGGCTAAAAACGCGACATAATTCTTGCGAAGATATTTTTGAGCTTGAAGACAAGACATTAAGCTGAGTCCTTTCGACGAGGTTTCTCCAATGATTCGAAGAGTCTGACCGTTTGAAAGAGGAATACGAATAAATTTTTCACGACATACAACTTCCGCCTGATGTTGACTGAGCCAATCCATACCGATTATGATGTCGAAACTTCCCAGCTTCATAGGAATAAGGTCGACTGAGAAATCGTGGTCGTTTAATGTGAGTGTACAGTTGCGTAAAATAGAGTCTAATGAAACTGGTTTCCCGTCCGCAACTTCTACCGTTATGGATTCCGTGAGCTTATCCCGATTTTTGCTTAATATAGGTTCAAACTCTAAAGACACAAAACTTCTATCCGCACCAGTATCAAATAATATAGATGCATATCTACCATTTATAAGGAACGTACCGTTGACCACATTGCCGTCAGCTCTGGCCTGGTTAGCGTTGATATTGAAAGCTCTCCCTCTTGCAGGTGGGGGAGCTTGGTTTGCTTGGTTCACTGGGTTGGCTTGGGCCTGAGCATGAATAATATTAACTAGCCTTGGACATGTGTTTCTGAAATGACTCGGGTCGCCGCAATTGAAGCAAGCCCGCATAGGTTGGCCCATAGGATAATTGGGTTGGTAGTATGTTTGGGCTAAATGTTGGGTGGGTGAAAATGGTAGGGGTTGTTGGGCTTGACCCATTAACTGTTGGTGGGTTTGGGTTAAAGGTTGGTGGCGGTTTGTTCGTTGAGGCATGCGGCAGTTTTGAACAGTATGTCCTGCGCGACCGCAGCCGGTGCAGATTGGCAAGGATGATCAGGGGAATGGTGATATTGGCAACGGTTACATTTTGGTAACGGGCCTGTGTAGGGTCTTCTGTATGGTGCGGGTGAAGGAGTGACTTGAGTAATGGGTGCAGCAGGAATAGGGGTGTTGGTTTGGGTAACTGCAAAATTTCTGGTGTTGCGCTTCCTCTTATTGGCGAACTTAGAGGAAGGAATGGGGTGGTTTGAAGTTTGTCCCTCAACAGGGGCTTTCTTCTTCTCTTCTTTGAACTTCCCGTTGCGAATTCGGTTTTCGGTCAGTTCAGTTGCTAACTCCATAGCCGCTTCAAGTGTTACTGGTGAAACGCTGAGAATTGAATCTTGGATTTTCGAGGGAAGTCCTCGAATATAATGTTCAATCAGACGATAGGTTGGTGTGAACAGATTTGGAACCATTTGGTTCAACTCCAAAAATCTCTTGTTGTAGGTAGTGTGATCACCCTCCTTTTGCTTTAGAGCATGAAATTCATCCTCCAACTTCTTAATTTCACTTCTAGGACAGAAACGCCTAGTCATGATTTCCCTTAACTCCTCCCAAGTTAAGGCCATCGCATCTTCAGTTCCCCTCTTCCCTTTCTCAGTATTCCACCAAGTGAGAGCTACTCCAAGTAGTCTCCCGGTAGCGTATCGAACCTTGCGATCCTCAGGACAATCGCAGTTAAGGAAGGTGTTTTCCATCTCCTTGAACCAATGTAGAAGAGCAGTGACACCCTCGGTCCCTTCGAATTTAGGAGGATCACAAGACTTAAAATGTTTGTAAGAGCACTTGTTGGTAGGAGGGTTGTCAATGTTCTGGTCCTGTTGTTGTGGAGGGTTAGTAGGATTTGTAGCAAGGGCTTGTTGTACTTGGACCACAATGTCAGGAAGTATCGTGGCCATTTATTTCGCAATCTGAGTGGCCAAACGTTCCTGGGACCTTCCTGATCTTTTACCCCTTCGTTGCTGTCTAGACGACATCTACAGGATCATAAAATGAGGAGATTGTGAGTTTATGGTGTCTTTTTAGGTGTCATGTGTCTTTAAGAAAATGAAAATAACATAAATATCAATAATGCAACTACATCCATAGGATGTCTTGGGTTCGCTCATGTTGGGCCTCAAATGTCCCCCATACCTTCACCTACATAGTCATGTGGGCCCCCATGGCTATTGGCTTGGTAGGATTCACATTAGTATTGGCAATTTAACACTCGCATCCCCCGAATGCAAACCACAAAATATGTTCATGTGATGTTTGGTCGGAACGTGTCCAGGTGTAGACACAATGACAACTCAAAGTGGGGTTAGCTCACACGACGTTTGGTATAGCATGCTTTGGCCTAATAGGTACTTCGTACTCTCATCGTTAGTCCCCAGGTAGGCAAACTGGTCCTTTATTTTGGATTTATACGAATGCCAGCCTAGACAGGATGTTCCGACTACCGCTACTGGTACCCTTCCATTTACTACATGCCCGTCATGAGAACTCACTTTGATGAGATTTGAAACACGAAAATCATTGTAAAAGCAATCATGATGTGGTGTGTGCTTTCATGGATGTGATATGTTATGAGCATACGATTCATGATAGGCATTATATGATAATACATACTTATGAACATGCTTGTACAATATCAAATGTAACATTTAACATAAAACATATAGACATCATGAAATTTGGCATATAACACACACAAATCTTATAAGTTTCTAATCGACTATAGTATAGGCTCTAAGGGTCTAATAACCTATCCTATATCCCTATAGTCATGGCTCTGATACCAATCTGTCAAACCCGACCCGCAGCGGAATAAGAGTCGGGGCATAATTGGGTTATCACCAAAGCTCATGACATTTACTAATATGTTTCATATTTAATAAAGTCAAACTTACATTTCAAAAATCCAAATATGTTCATTCAATACAAGGAAAATAAGCCAAGCATAACAATCCCAACTCTAAAACGTTTTATTCTTATAATCCAAGTCCTATGTGTTCCTAGCTGCTGCTGGTTCACCTGTATCATGTGTAAAATGGGAGTTTTTGGGTCAACATAAGTTGGCGAGTGAACCTTATTAGATAAACATATATTAATAAATTAATTGTTAGTTTATCAATGAAAATTAGTGCATAATCATAGATGAACAAATGTAAATAATCAAGCGAAGGCAAATAGCAGTCACAACTATAACATACAATATCACATGACAGCATACATGATCATACCAACATCATACTGTAAATAACATAAATGAAAACTGTGCGATCAAGGCTCAATCAAACGGAGCCGATCGTATGTGGGCACGCCAGGTTCAACCGCATGCTCAACGCTCATAATGTAATGGGGAGCGGCGGCCTATGAAATTGCATGTACTGAATAATAAATTGCATCCAATAATAACTACTTAACAACAACGAACTGAATACACATGTTCATGATATGATGTATGCACAATGGTTTAATTATAATATATATATGCAAAGACACATGATACACCCCAAAACGTGATTAAAACGGGGAATTCGTAAGATTCACTCACCTTGGGTGCGTTGGATTTGAGATGGTGATATGCGCACGATTTAGATGAGCGGAACAACGAGGATTACTAACCTAAATAATAACGGAAAATATATTAAATGAGTGGATTTTATTAAGGATTTTAATGAAATTTTTAGATATATATTTGTGTGTTTATGGCTATTTTCTATCTTTAAAAGTGTTATTTTTAAGTATTTTTAAGTATTTTTAATTGATTTTTAAATTAAATTAAATAAATAAAAATATAAAAAATTGTTTATTTAGTGTTGACCGTTGACCATTGACCGTTGACCGGTTCGGTCAGCGAATTAATCTGCGCCGGGTGAGGCTCGAACCGGCGACCTCCCGTACGCGTGCACTCAGCTCTACCAACTGAGCTACGTGTCTAACCCGAAATAATCTTGTTTTTATTTATACTTATACACTTATTCAGTTAATCCGAATTTCCTTTATTTACAAAAACATTTTAATTCAATCGGACCGGTGCTCGTGACGGGTTTCGAACGCGCGACGTGTGGTTCATGTTGCACACAGTCCACCGCTGGACTGTGTGTCTAACCTGGTTATTATCTCAGTTTTTATTATACTTAACAACTAACTGAGTTAACCCGGTTAGTTTTTGATCAAAAGGCTTTTTATTTTAGAAGGAATGCGTATAGCAGGAATCGAACTCGGGACGTGCGTGAGTATTTTGCACACAGTCCACCGCTGGACTGTGTGTCTAACCCGTTTATAATTCCGATTTTAATTAACCTTAACCTTATGTTATGTTGCGTCTTCATCTTCTTCGTTGATTTTGTACAGAAAAATTATTCCGACTGTTATGACCAATTCTTTACGTATACGCTTTACGAGTAATTTAAAAGTAAAGAATGGAGAGAGTTTGGGGAAAAAGATATACCGATTGAGGTTGTTCACATAATTCCGGCGGAGGTTCGTCGGTACTGAAAGTGAACTTCGGCTGTTGAAACCAATTAACAGCTTGTTCGATTATTTAAGAAGTTGAGTTACTTAAACAAGGTTTAACAGAAGTTTGGGAGATCATACCCGTTCACGGTGTGTTTCCGGCAGTTTCAGGAGTTTTCCGATGAAGGTAAGATTTTCGACAAACGTGGACTAGGATCGATTCTGATGGTGGAGTTGTGTTAGAGACTGATTAATCACATGATTTAAACAGAAAGAGTCGGAGAAAATACCGTGTGGATGTGAGTCCCGGTTTTCCGGCGACTTGCAGAATTTTTCCGGCGATTAGATTTGAGCTTCTCCGGTGGACTGTAAGGTTGATTGGAAGCTTTGCGGAGTGTTTTGAGTCGCAGGAAGAGTCTATGATTGAAGTAGTTCGAGAATTGACAACTTTCGGTTATTAAACCGATCTACTTCCGAATTTAAGTTCCACTCAAGGCAGCATTGATTGAAATCGTTCCGTTTATTGGTTATACTCGCTGAATCGAGAGTATCCAAATCGATTTGGGTGATTGATAACCGGTTTCAGTTACAGTGTGTAAAATCGATTGATTTACCTTAGTCCATAAAAACTATTTGTTTCCTAAACATGACAGAAAACAAACAAGTGGCGGAGTGGTCTTGTGATTGAGGGTTAAGTTGTTGAAGGGTGTCCTGGCTGACCGGGTTCGAGTCCCGGCAGCGTTATATATATATATATATATATATTTTTAGTTTAACTTTTCATCAAATATATTTTTTATAGTTTAGTTTATTTATTAATTATGTATTGTTTTAAATTAAAATAATCATAATATTCGACATAACTTTTATAACTTGATATTCGATTACAAAACGGAGCGGGTTTTGAAAACCCGTTTTTTTACAAATGTTACAATGACTTTGTGGTATATTGCGACGCATCAGGGCAAGGGCTAGGCTGTGTATTAATGCAAAGAGGAAAAGTGATAGCCTATGCTTATAGGCAACTCAAGATTCATGAAAAGAATTACACCACCCATGACCTGGAACTTGGAGCCGTTGTGTTCGCTCTCAAGATATGGAGACATTACCTCTACGGTACCAAGTGTGAAATATACACTGACCACAAAAGCCTCCAACATATCTTTAACCAAAAGGAGTTGAATATGAGGCAACGAAGATGGGTCGAACTTCTTAACGACTACGACTGTGAGATTTGGTATCATCCTGGAACGTGGTGGCCGATGCGCTCAGTCGAAAAGGTTATGCGAACTCCATTCGTCTTCTATGTTCGCAAATCATAACCGACATCAAAGATCGAATCCGAGCAGCTCAACATGTTTCTATAACCGAAAATGACGTTCGCGATGAGCTGTCATGTGGAGCTGAACTAAAAATCGAAACCAAATCCGACGGTATTCTATACTATCTAAATCGCATATGGATTCCCGATCGCGATAACCTTCATGATTTCCTCATGAATGAGGCGCACAAAACACGATACTCTGTACACCCAGGAGCCGACAAGATGTATCAAGATGAAAAAGGATATTGGTGTTTTTGTTTCCAAGTCCTTACCTGTTCCAAAGTAAAAGCTGAACATCAAAGACCTTCAGGACTTCTAGTCCAACCCGAAATACCTGTGTGGAAGTGGGAAAACATAACCATGGACTTCTTTACCGGGTTACCTCGCACCTCAAGTGGGTATGACACTATATGGGTAATCATTGATCGTCTTACAAAATCAGCTTACTTCATTCCGATCCGCGAGGACTTCAAGAACGAGAAGTTAGCTCGTATTTACATCAGCGAGATCGTAAGCCGTCATGGTGTACCTTTAAGTATCATCTCAGACCGTGATGGTCGTTTCACTTCACGAACATGGCGAGCCGTACAAACCGCCTTGGGTACACGATTAGACCTCAGTACCGCTTTTCATCCTCAAACTGATGGACAATCTGAACGCACCATCCAAACTCTTGAAGACATGCTTCGAGCATGTGTCATAGACTTCAAAGGGAATTGGGAAGCTCACCTGCCATTAGCTGAATTTTCGTACAACAATAGCTACCATTCAAGTATCGGCATGGCTCCTTTTGAAGCATTATATGGTCGTAAGTGCCGATCTCCAGTATGTTGGCACGAAATTGGGGAAGCACAAATCACCGGTCCAGAATTAATTCAAGAAACAACAGACAAAATCCATCAAATTCGAAACAATCTTCTAGCGGCACAAAGTCGTCAAAAGAGTTAAGCAGACAAACGACGAAAGCCCTTGGAGTTTAACATTGGTGATCAAGTACTTTTAAAAGTATCACCGTGGAAGGGAGTAGTTCGTTTAGGCCAGAAGGGCAAGCTAGCACCACGCTATGTAGGACCTTTCAAAATACTCGAAAGAGTAGGTCCTGTAGCATACAAGCTTGACTTACCAGAAGAACTCAACAGAATTCATCCCACATTCCACGTATCAAACTTGAAAAAGTGCCTCGCCGATGAAAACCTCCATATTCCTCTAGAAGACATTCAGGTCGATGAATCTATGCACTTCATTGAAAGACCAGTAGAAATCATGGACTACGGGGAGAAGCGTTTAAGACGAAGTCGTATTCCAATTGTCAGGGTGCGTTGGGAGTCAAAACGAGGACCTGAGTTTACTTGGGAACGTGAAGACTCAATGCGCGAGAAATACCCACATCTTTTCTCTGTTACAACTACTTCTTAAATTTCGGGACGAAATTTCTAAAAGTAGGGGATACTGTAACATTTGTGAAAAAACGGGTTTCGAAAACCCGCACCATCTATTGTTCAAAGTATTTGATTAAACGTTAGACGCATATTTACTAGTGACGATTATGTTACCATGACTTTAGTAAATAAATAAAAATAATAATAATGATAATAATTATAATAGTAGGCGAATTAAAAAAAATATATAAAGAAATATAAAAACAGGAGAAAACCGGGTTTCGAACCCGGGTCTCCCGGATTCACATAAGCGTCAAATACCATTGCAACACACACTCATATAGTGCTAAAAATGAAAACATATAAATCTTATGCTAAGAAATCGTTTAAACCTGCAAGTCCAGAAACAGCATGGCGGTAACCGTCTTTGATTTAAAGAACAATCTTTGACCAACCGTTTTGATTCTGCGAATAATCAATCATAACCAGTAACCATCGTCATTAAAATCGAGCAGTTTTGAAGAATCATTGAATGTGTTTTTCCGTTTGAAACTGAAATCAAATCATGGAGCTTGAAAGCTTGAAATTGAAACAGAAAACAGACAGATCCTTGTCACTCTATAAATACCATGTGTACCCTTGTTCAAACCCGCTCACACTCGCAAAACTTTCACTCTCTCTCTACTCAAACACCTTTGATTGTCGGAAAAGGGTACCGCATCGCCGGAGATTCAGTTCAGCACCGGAAATCAACCATAGAATTTAAGACCCCCTTTTCGACTTGGTACAATTATCTTCCTAATTAGTATATAATGTTTCTGTTATAAACCTTTTGAGCAAAACAGTTAAAGATTAACTGTCGGCCAGTGGGTTTGTGAAGAAGATGACGTTTAGGTTGTGTATATATTTAATATAAATCGGGTTATATTCGGGTTAGACACCCAGCCCAACTGGTTGGGCTGGGTGCAAATCAACGTTGAGGTCACAAGATCGAATCATGTGGGGCGCCGATCAGTGTAATTTTAAAACCTTTTTAAATCTAATTAAATCTGGATTAATCTAAAAGTGTATATAAGTATAATAAAAACCAGAATACTAACGGGTTAGACACGTAGCTCAGTTGGTAGAGCTGCGTGCACGCGTACGAGAGTCACGAGTTCGAACCTCACTCAGTGCATGAATAAACTGAAATTCGACCGGTCAACGGTCAAAGTCAACAAAAGTCAACATTTTTTTTATATTTTATTTATTATTTAATCAGAAAATTATTTAAAAATACTTAAAAATAATATTTTTAAAGTTAGAAATGTCCTTAAACTCACAAAAATAAATCCAAAAATCCTATTAAGATTATGGATTAAAAGTGTTAGTCTCAAATAAAATCCATTATTTACCGAACCATTTCGTTATTATTTTAGGATAGTTCTTCCTCGCCGATCAAATCCCAAAACTCGTGCGCATCCAACGTCATCAGAGAACGCACCCAATGTGAGTGAATCTCTACCAAATTCCCCGTTTTAATCATGTTTTGGGGTGTATCATGTGTCGTACAATTCTGTTTTTATATAAATATAAGCACTTGTGCATTCATCATATCTGTGATCTAATGTGTATCAAATGTGTACAAATTGTTGTGTGAATTATGTTTAGTTTGGATTTTATCATTTTCAGTGCAAGCATTTCATTAGGCCTATCAGCTCCCCGTGGGATACGGGTTGAGTACAGGTGCCTCATTCGATCGGCTCCGTTGATTGAGCCTTGATCTCACATACATCATTATTCATGTCATACGATCGGCTCCGTTTGATTGAGCCTTGATCTCACAGTCATCATCATTCATATCATATACTCATTCTAAGTGGTTTGTAATTGTTATATAAATATGTTTGCTCACATGTGATATTGCACAAATTTTCAATATTAAATACAACAATAAATTATTAAAAATGTTTTATCAAGGTTCACTCGCCAACTTTTGTTGACCCAAAATATCCCCCGTTTTACACATGATACAGGTGATCCAGTTGAGGCAAGAAACACATAGGAAGGCCTAGAAGAATAAATCAGTTTAAGCTTTGGATTGTTTACTTAGTTTCTTTTCTTTGTAATTGTATGGATTTGATTTGAATATTTAAGTTGAAATTTGAATTTAATAAATATGAAACATTTTAGTAAACATCATGAGCTTTGGTGATAACCCAATTATGCCCCGACTCTTATTCCGCTGCGGTCGGGTGTGACAGCAAAGAGGTCACTAAGCCTCTCTTAATGTTTGTCTTATTTGTTTAATTATAGGTTTGTCAAGGTTTGTAAGTTCAGTAAGATTTTTAGTAGCCTGAGTCGCTAGAACAAAGACTTTTGAGGTATGCGTTTGAGATTTGGAAGCATCCTTACGATTGTGAAATCTAAGAAGCGGGAAATCCAAAATTTTGAGGCATGCGTTTAAGATTTGGAAGGGAAATGAGGGACTGTTTGGCAACTTCTGAATAGTCAAATACTAAAGAGGTCTGAATTATTAAGTGCTTAACCAGTAAGAGGTCTGATTCATTAAGAGTCAGTATAATGTTTAACTATTTAGAAGCGAATGTTTGACCAATTTAGATTAGAGGTCTTAATCATTCAAACTCAGTATAATGTTTATCATTCAAAGGTAAATGTCAAAACCATTCAGACATCTGCTCATGAAACAAACGTTCTGAAGCACTAAGTCCTTTGAGTCCTGAACCAGTAAGATTTCTTAATCATTAAGAGCTAAACAAACACTCTCAATAAATAAAAAATAATTATTAAAACAAAATACATATCAAGAAAAACCATAGGCAAATGCTGCAATTTTAATGGTAAGTCTAATTTGATTTAATTAATTATGAAATACCACGAAAATAAAATGCAATTAAAGCATTTTATACAGAAAAAATCCACATGAATATGTACATTAATGATATTGACCCAAAAATCATAACGGCTGTAAAAATAAACTATGTAGCAAATAATTTACTAATCGAACAAATATATCCTAGCCTGCTCCATTCATGACCATGGCTAAATTCCCCATTTATAGCCAAAATCCCTCTTAGCAAATTGTTCTTGACGTCTACCATAGCAAGTATGATCAGGAATTGATATAAAACCAATACTTTGATTGTTGATCACTTTACGATCCGGTGTCATTTTAGTCGGATTTTCGTTGGTGGTTCGTTTGTAAGACCCAAACCATTTAGCCTGAACATACTCCCGTCGTCTCCATGGTGGTACTGGCATCTTCATCTGGCTCATTGACTTTTTAATGGCTCTAGACATTATTTTCACAATCTCTTTGAAATCTTCAACTTTAAAAACTGAGATCTCAGGGAGGATCTCGAGGAATGAAGCGTAACTAGTTGTAGGTCTAGCTATCTCGTACTCTTCTAACAAAGATATAATAATTATGTAACGAGTCTGTGCAACATTGACGTCAATGTATTCATGATTGCCAGCAAGTAGCCGCCCGCCTTTCTTTTCCCACTTCGATTTGCAAAGCCCTACACATTTGTATAAGTTATAAGCGGTCGAACTAGAACTTTTTAGTCAAGTATAATAAAAAAGATTTTCTTTTTATTTCAATTGGTGGTTAAAGTTTGGGTTAAACGTCAAGATTTTTATTAAAAAAATATTCATATTTAATCTATAAAATCCCAATAAGACCCTATTGGCCTTCCTTGGTTCCACACATAACTTGTATTGTTTTCACCTAATTGTTATTTCATATATAATAAAAAGGTAAAAATGGCATCGGAATAGTACCCGCGTCGAGACCCTGATCGCGAAGACGAGCCATCAATCTCCGTTTAAACCCTAAAGATTGCGATGTTTGGTTATCTTCAACAACATCCTTGCTCGCTTTTTCGACTTTGGATATCAAGTTTTTTCTCACATGATCATCATCATTTTCAATCAATCTCCGCAATGATTCCTTCATCTCCTCTATATCATCATCAATTCCATCTGAACTGGATTCATCATCAACTTGCATATCAAAATCTTTATTGGCGACACCATTGCCATTCTCTATGAATGAGTTTACCATATCGGATAGATCCATCATCGTCTCAGGCGAGTGTTCGCTGCCGCTGCTGTCGCAATCTCTCACCTTTCCGGCCACCTCAAATGCTTCAGCCATTCTCCAAAACCTCCCCATTATTTCAATGATGATTCAACACAAATTCGTGAATGTTCAGTGACTTGGAGATCTATATAACCGAAATACCTAAAAATGATGGGAAAATGTTGACATGAGATTAAAGAGGTTCACGGTTGAAGGTGTGCAAGGATGTTGACACTATGGTGTTATTTATATATAGAAAGAGAGGGGGGGAACATGTATGCATAGGTGGTATAAGGTGCAAATGAATATGCTCTTTATATGTATGTTTGAATGAATGTGGACGTGTACTCATCCAGGGTCATTGAGTATCCGGATAATTTGATATATGGAATAAGTTTACTTGAAATATGAAAATTAAATGAAAATGATATTTGTAAAAAAAAGTCTACAATTTAAAAAATTTCTTTGTTCTCACTTTTGTTATTCGTTTCATCTCTCTTTTTTTTACTCTGATCTCTCCTTCCTTGAAACATGTTTACAATAAATTACACACGTGCAAATACAAATTGTTATAATAATAATTTTATATGTGGGTAGGGCTTTATAATGTATAAATGTATGCTTATTTATATGTATGTACATATCAATTCATATACATACATTTATAAAGTCATGATGCATTTGAATTGTAATGTTCTACCCAAATTCCGATTCTTTACTTGTGCACATTTAGATCTTCTTTATCTTTATAGCATGTCTCAAAAAGAACGTATAGATAACCAATTAATTACTAAGCAAACATAAATACATGTGCGTAAAATAAAATAAAATTAAAACGTTTTTTTGTTTATAACATTAGTGCGTACATATTTCAAGATTCAACTCTATGTTGTTTAGATTCTACGAATATGCATATTTCAAACCTACTATAATTATGATTTACATATGTACTTGTTTCATGTATGTGTTCAACAACCAACTACTATTTTAGATCATATACATGTATTTGTAAAAACACAATATTATATGCATTGTCATGTGGCACGACTACGTTTAAATTTCATCACATCACATGGCCTTAAGGGTCTAAACATATCCGACCGCAGATATTTAAGAACGGCTTATTGAAATTAAGCTCAAATCATAGCGAACTTAATGGAATTTGAGCCTAATTTGAAGTTTTAAAAAAACTAGTACAAATCCAAACTTAATCAGGCTCGCAAGACTAAAAGAGCTATTACTTATAAAGATAAGTAGCTTGATATATTATGTCATTACAGAATAAAAGTAATATAACAATTAAGTAAAATATTTTTAATAAAGTTATATATATATATATATATATATATATATATATATATATATATATATATATATATATATGGACAAAACCTAATTAGATGAGAAAACTCAGGAAACTCTATTGTGTGATTTGGATTGCTCGACATCAACATATGATTTTAGAGCTTTTGGGGGTAGGATTGTCTTTTTACACATGTTGTACCCTTTCACCCTAATACATGACTACAAGTCATTTCATTCCCTAACCTATCATTATTGTACTGTCAAAGATCTCATTCTTACAACACGTTTATCTTTTTAAACATTAGATTTCTTCACTTTTACTCATTCACAATATCTTTTTCCATTATCAAATCCTTGTTTCTTCCAACTCTCTCTTCCTGTTTTCCATAGTATGATACATTATCCACACGATTTCATTACAGATTTGGAGGCGTATTCCCCTAGTCACGTTTTCTGTAACAACTTTATCACTGATGATTTTGAAACGGCAACAAAGTTTCATCTTGAGAGTTGTTCGACAGGTTACGAAGATGTTGTTTGTTCTCATTTTGTGTAAGGCCAGAAAATTGAGTAGATTTACCCTTGTCTTTATCAAACACAATTATAGTTATTGAACTTAGTCTTCTAATGGGCTTGGGTTAGGTCATGTGGGCCGAATTATATGTGGACCCTATATAATGTTATGTTTAGTTCATTATTAAGGTTAAGAATTGTGTTAGACATTAGAGAGAGAGCTTGAGAGGCGAATTAGGTTGTTGGTTGTTTTGCGACTTGAATGACATTGTACAAGACAAACCATTGAGTTTGTGTGCAATCTTAATAACAATCTACTTCTTGTTCTACACTTTCGATAATTTTCCGTATCTTTGATCGTGTTTGTGATATCCAATTGATAGTTCTTGGACTTACATTTGGTATCAGAGCCTAAGAAGTCATTCGAAGGCTCCGTTTTCTGGATATTATTCGAAGAAGAACAATCAAGAATATCAAGAACAGTTTGAAATTTCGTATTGATCTGTTTTGGGAAGAAAAATATTGTGTTTGCATGTTTCTAGGGATTATTGGTGGAAATAATCAAAAGAAATTGAATTTCAAAATCATTCCTTAAAGGGATTTGATTTTTATTTTCTTTACAAGGCAACTTGTGTACGAGATCAAGAGTGTGCTACCTGGAGTGTGCTACTTAGAGTGTGCTACCTTGAGTGTGATACCTAGAGTGTTCTACCTGGAGTGTGCTACCTGAGGTGTGCGATCTGATCATTGACTTGTAAACTGGACATAAGTGTGCGGCCCAGAATAATTAGTGTGCGGCCCAATAAGTTTGTGTGTGGCTTCAGTGTGCGGCCCAACAGTCAGTGTGCGGTCCAAATAACTAGTGTGCGGCCCAAACTAACTAGTGTCTAGTCCAAACAAAGTTGTGTGCGGCCCAAACTAACTAGTGTTCGGTCCAAACAAAGTTGTGTGCGGCCCAATTTGGAGTGTACGGTTTCATTGTGTGTGCGACCCAATATAGCAAAGGTGGAATCTTAACTAGCTGACATGTTCGGTTTTAAACGTACTTAAGTGCAGAATATGATCTACAAACAATCTTAGCAAACCGTGTAACACCCAAAAAATATTTAAATATGTAAACCTAAATATTGTTTAAATGGTGACTAAAATCTAAAATCCTAGTTAAAGATATAAGTAAATGTAACACCCCAAAATGCGCATATGTGATTATTTTGATTTTCATAGTATGTCCTAGTAAGAAAATAACATAACCAAATGATTACATGTAGTTTTTATAAAAGATGAAGATGTTTAATCAAATTTAAATATGGGTCAAACATGAAGGGCCAATTGTGTCAAAATGGAAAGTTGAGGTTTAAAGATGAATAAAGTGCAGTATTTTAGTGTGTTGTGTGTGTGTGTTATGTACGTGTTTTAGAGAGAGAAAGGGAAGAACACCTTCAAGATCAAAAAACTCAAAATTCAACAAATTAGAAAGGAAATTGATGGTTAATCTCTTACATGAGCCTTAATACATGATCATCTAAGCTCGCTTAACAAGTGGTAAGTTGTAATTTTTGATTTGGATGATTTTGATATGAAGAGTATGGATGAAATTGACAAATTGCTTAAGTATGTTAGTGATATAGTGTTAGATGATAAAGAATACATGATTAGAATCCATTGTGAATGCTAATTTGTATGCAATTGATGGGTTTAGGTAAATTGTAGAAAATCACCATGAATCATGAAGTGGGTTTTGAGTTATGATCATAGATTATGAAGAAATAGAAAAGATTTATGTTAACAAATCATCATGATTATAGATTTAATGATTATTGTTGAAGGTTATTGTGATAATGGATATAATAAATATTGTATAGGAAGAAAACGATACATAATAACATAACGAATCATAAATTCTAAACATTTAAGATCGATGCACACCAAGTGCTCGATGAAATGCATTAGTTGGTAAATGTGTGAATTATGATAATTATTGATTATGTTTAAAATTTGAATGTGAAAATATTCTATAAGACGATATGGAGTCATTAGAACTAAAGAATGAATGTGATGAATGTAGGCGTAAAAGAAGAAGGTTCAAGCAACCGGAAACCTCAAAGCTCGCAAGATCGAGGTACGTTACTTGTACGTTGTATTCTCACTTGTAAATAATGTTTAGTCGTAAACGAACTATCTAGCATCTTTGTGAAGGATTATAGTTGCTTTTGCTACGACTAAAGAGTTGTCAAGGGATCGGTAAACTAAATAGAAGTAGAAAGAACGACCTCGCGTTGACTTTTGTTGAACGGGTCAACCGGATAAAAATTTAGAAAGTAAAAGAATGGTTTCGCGTTGACTCGTGTTGAACAGGTCAACCGGACAAGAATTAGAAAGTAAAAGATTGTTTCGCGTTGACTCAAGAATTTAGAAAGTAAAAGAATGGTTTCGCGTTGACTCGTGTTGAACGAGTCAACCGGACAAGAATTTAGAAAGTAAAAGAATGGTTTCTCGTTGACTCATGTTGAACGGGTCAATCGGACAAGAATTTAGAAAGTTAAAGAATGGTTTCGCGTTGACTCGTGTCGAACGGGTTAACCAGACAAGAATTTAGAAAGTAAAAGAATGGTTTCGCGTTGACTCGTGTTGAACGAGTCAACCGGACAAGAATTTAGAAGTAAAAGAATGGTTTCGCGTTGACTCGTGTTGAACAGGTCAACCGGACAAGAATTTAGAAAGTAAAAGAATGGTTTCGCGTTGACTCGTGTTGAACGGGTTTACCAGTCAAGAATTAGATTGAGAATGTAAAAATATGATCTTGATTTGACTCATGTAGAATGGGTTAGCCGAGTAAGAATAAGAATGTAAAGGTATGGTTTTGTGTTGATTCGTATTGAACGATCAACCGAATAAGAATGTGAAAGTTAAATGACGATTTTGAGTAGAGCCAGTATGAATCGGTCTAAAAGTTCATGTTGTTCATATCAAACAATAGAATTTTATAAAAGTCAAAGAAGGTGATAATAGATTAACTCTTGAAATTGTTATAAATCATTACATGAAACGTTAACCGAACTATTGTGATGTTTAGGTAAAACTTCTACTTAACGTTGCACCTCTCTTGGGACGAACACACTTCTTGCCCTCTTTACGCTTCCGGATATTATAATGAAAAACGAGTCAAATTACTTTTGGTTTTGTAAATGATGAATTTTACTTCCAATTTACTTTTGTAAGAAGACGAATTAACCTTAGTAGTTAGTAGTTTGATTTCATGTTGTCGAAACATTTGGTGGTTGTGTTTGTCGTATTAAAACTTAAGGGTATAATGGGAATTTTTAAGCTATGTTTTAAAAAGTTCGAAATTTTATAGCTTTTTTGTTGTAGAACTA
Organism: Scalesia atractyloides; assembly: GCA_947069175.1. Classification (NCBI taxonomy): domain Eukaryota; kingdom Viridiplantae; phylum Streptophyta; class Magnoliopsida; order Asterales; family Asteraceae; genus Scalesia; species Scalesia atractyloides. The sequence goes on along the minus strand of CAMTDV010000007.1, from coordinate 60,223,652 downwards.
AACTGGGCGTTTCAAACCGATTGCACAGTTAGACTTATGTGATTTTTATGGAAAAAAGAGGCACGAAAATTTGGACATTATATATCATTGGACTCGAAATTTCGAGACAAGTTTAACGGTACAATTTGGTAAAGACAGTTTTCAGACAACTTTTGAACATTTTTAACAGTCCGGTTACGGTAAAATAGACATTTCCGGGGGATCACGGTTTAGCAACTTAGAAAATGTCTTCTCAATGTGATGTGCTTAAACAGAAACTTGAAGATTTCAGCTACATTCCTGGTGAATCTATAGAAGCACTAACTAGTCGGTTTGCTGAACTACAATCTAAAATGAAGAATGTAGAAATGGTGGCGTCTACTTATAGGGCCAACAAGAAGCTTCAGATGCTCTAAAAGGTATTCCAGATCAGCCAATGAGTATCTGGTTTAGAAATGTTAATCAGATCGTGTCGACAACCAAATGTTACAAAATGAAGCCTAATGAGCTGATCACACTCATCAAATCATATGATAAGGCTGACAAGCAAAAGGCTCAAGGCAACACATCTACTGCAGTTGCTCCTACTACTCCATTGCCTTCTGTAGTTTACTCATCCACTCCTAGCCGGATTTAGAATCAGGTTGTTGTGCAGGCACTCAGATTCATGATTTCACTTCTATTCCCACTAAGGTATGCGTTAATAATATCTGTTGTACTAGTGCTTGTAGAGAGAAAGTAAGTGGCTACAAAGAACATGCCAACTCTTTAATTATGCAACTGCAGTTATCCAAATCTGATTTATATCAGACCAAAAAAAATCAATGGATACAAGGATATGGTGGGAACACAAAAACGTGATATCCGACAGTTGCATAAAGATCTGAATCAAGAGAAATGTAGGCATCTCCATTTTAAAGAGCTTTCTGAAAAATAACTGCTGAACTTGATTTATTGAAATTAACTTTTGAAAATACAGACTTTAGTTTTCAAAAAATTCGATGTTTCTAGTGAAAAAGTTGAAAACGTGATAAATAAGTAGTTACAGTTTAGTAAGAAAGAAACTAGAAATAAAGGTCTAGGATATGTGAGTATTCCTCCATCATACAATCATTCCTACACCGCTATTCCTGTGTAGAAGATGAGATTTTTAACATTCCTGACATGGTTTATGGTGGGGTTAAGGGTCTGAAAGTTGAGCCAGTCAAGACCTCAAAAGTTAAAATCTTAAAGCCTAAAAGGAATGAAACAAAAACAACCAAACAAGCATCTACACCTATTTTTGTTAAATCAAAAAATGTCTCTAAGCAAACAAAGACATTGAGTTTTGAGAAAAAAAATGCAAAATAGGTAAATGAACCACTGAGCCAATAGCACCATCTAACTCCAAATGTGAATCACCTGAAGCAACTGATTATGAGAAATTGGAATCAGTTAAATCTAGTGAATCCAGATGTGAGTCTTCTAGAGCAGCTAAATCAACAGTAGAGGATTCAGCATAGCTACAACAAAAGGAATGTAATTCAAGCTCTGAGTTTAAATATGTGAATGATACTGATGCTTCTACTTCATGTGCAGATGAAGTAAAGGTAAAGGATTGGGTTGAGGGGGATGATATTGTTTGCCAAGAAACTATCGATGTTTGTTTGAAAGCATCCAATTTGTCTGTTCATGCTCGTCCATATGTGAAAAAGGCTATTTCTGAGCCGACTTTGAGAGGCCTGTCAAATAAATATGTGTCTCCAAAACCAACAGTTCCAACTGAAATTGCAAAAGCTAACACTGTTTTTAGAGAGAAAAACAGTGAATGTACTAACGGTTGTAGAAAGGGACATATGAAGCCGGGCAAAAAGTCTGAAAAGTCTGCAAACAAATCATCCAACATATCCGATAACTCAAATTCATCATCGGTTGGGTCGAATGGATCGGGATATGCTCCTTATGTAAAGAAGCGAACATGCTACAACTGTGGCATACCCGGTCACATTGCACAGAATTGAACACCTCGTCCCTATGTGCCATATTATACATAGAATTAGAGGGATACACCGAGGGGTAGATCATATTCTAAGCCAATGAAGGTTGAAAAGCCTAAGGCATTGATGAATAAGCATCCCTAGGTTAAACCATTTGATGGGGATTAGAATGTTGCGAACGCTAAAAGAAAACAAGCTTTGAAACCTAAACAAGTATTGAAAAATAATAAGGTTGAAAAGCAAACTATTTTGCCAAAGGCTCCTAAGAAATTAGTAAAGCGTAAACAAATTTGGAAAGCAAAATAGAAAGCAACAATATCACCAATCCTTGAAACAAATGGGACATGTGCTTACAGGAAGTATCTTATTTTGATGCTTCAGGAAATCCCAAGACTACGATGGCCTGGGTACCAATGTCTTACTAAATCTCCTTATTTTTTCAGGAATGACCAAGGAGGAGCTGTTGACAATCCTTGGAATGTTGATAGTGGTTGTTCCAGAGACTTAACGGGTAACATCTCACTATTACGAAAGATTCTATTTTTACAGTTGATATGTTTCCTCCGGAGGAGATAAGGGAGGTGAGATAAGATTAGCAAAAAGGTACAATTCAAATTTCATGTCAAATCTTAATATCGATTAGTCTTAAATCTGATGATGGAACGGTTAAGCAAAAACAAAAAAAAATATTTTCATTTTCTTTCGTTTTTCTTTTTGTACATACATTTTCTTGATAAGGTAAATTTGCGCATAAGCTTTATGCACAAATTTAGGGGGATAGTGAAAGAAAAAGAGAAAGAGACAAAAAGGGTTTGTGCATATCTTGGAAATGAAATAAATGTTCGTACTTAAGGGCTTGACCAACACATGTAAGGTGCTATAGCTGAAAAAACTAGGATCTATTGTGAAATGCCAGTAGGCTTGACACTCAAAGTGATAAAAGATACCAAGTGATATGAACATAACAAACTATATACCATGTAGGTACCATACCATCGGTGTATGATTTTATAATCTTAAATCTTGCGTTGATAGATAGCCAACGTTTGAGGTTTCGGGTCTTTATGCTGTGAATCATCCAAGGATATCATAGTTGTCCTTCTGTTGCATCCAGATTATATGCAGACCTAGGCACAACCAGGATATCTTAAAAGAGCCAAAAAGAGGCCAAAAACCTTAAAGAAAGATAAATTCAAAATGAGGGAATTCCAATGAGCTAAATAGCTAAATTCGTACCAAAAGGAATTTGCCTAGCCCTCATTGGACATAAATATTGGTCACTCTGCTGTACGAAAGTACTGACCTATTCACCAATAGTCTGATGTTGTAAATCAAAATGATGAACTTAGTATACTCACCTGCTACGATGAATCGTTGTGCTTACCTTGATCGCGGGGGTATGTCATGGAATGGAACACACAGGCATTATAGTGTAATATTACCTTAAGCGTATCACGAAGTTGAAAATTTTAAAAATAAGCGTTATGCAAGTCGCAACAACATATTTAGAATATGTTAAAACATCGTATCCAGAAAATTTTAAAAAAGAAAACAAATTATGACTAATAATAATCATAATAATAAAATAATATCAAAATTATATATTACCACTCATAATCTGGTTTTGAAAAAATATATATTGTGTCACATCGTATTCTAAATGTTATAAAAAATATCATCAAAATAAATCATAAAAATAAAACGAACAACATCAAAATTAGTTCTATTAATTAATAAAACGTAAGTTAAAATACAATAATATATGTGTTTTACTATTATAATTATAATTTTACTATATCAAGTTTAAGTGTACAAACATATTGGCAATCACTTAGACCAGTTTGAATAAGTTCACATCGAAAAATGTTCCTTGGTCTGTCTGAAAACGATTTTGACCCTATTGCATTTGTAATTGTATAATGTAACTGTTTGAGTTAGTTTCTGCGTTTTAGTTTATGTTCTCATATATAAAAATTTAAAAAAATTATAAAACCTAAAATCCAAAAATATAGTGTTTTATTTGTTTTAAATTAAAATTTTAACTGTTCTTGAAGATTTGATTGATTATAAAAATTGAGAGAATTTTGAATTGTGAAATCTGAGTACAAGTACTTGGATTTACCAAGGGTTCATGTGGTACTGTCCTCTGTTGCATAGAAATGTTTGCTTATAAATTTATGAGCATGTGAAGAATTTAATTAAAATTAAGAAACAGGGGTTGATGAAGATTGAGATGCTGTTGGTTGCTGACAAAGCATGAAGCATCACAACAACAAGATGTACCTGAGTCAGAAGAACCAGATATGAGTCATCGTTTGACAGTGATGGTACATGTGAAGAGGTACCTGTGTACCTGCTTAAAAGAGAAAGATTGAAGAAGAAAAGAGTTAACGAGAATGTCACACCTCGACCCGCAGCGGAATAAGAGTCGGGGCATAATTGGGTTATCACCAAAGCTCATGATATTTACTAATATGTTTCATATTTATTAAAGTCAAAATTACATTCCCAAATATCCAAACATGTCCATACAATACAAAGAGAATAAACCAAACAAAACAATCCCAAACTCTAAATCATTTTATTCTTCTAGTCCAATCCTAAGTGTTTCTTGCTGCAGCTGGTTCACCTGTATCATGTGTAAAAATGGGGGGTTTTGGGTCAACATAAGTTGGCGAGTGAACCTTGTTAGATAAACATTTATTATAGATTTACTTATTAGTTTATCAATGAAAAATTATGCATAATCATAAATGAGCAAATGTAAATACCCAAGCAATAGCAATAGCAATCACAACTATAACATACAATAACACATGATAGCATACATTAACATACCAACATCACACAATAAATAACATGAATGAAACTGTGCGATCAAGGCTCAATCAAACGGAGCCAATCGTATTGCATGTACTGAAAATGATAAATGTATGTTCGATCAAGGCTCAATCAAACGGAGCCGATCGTATGTGGGCACGCCAGGTTCACGCTCATAATGTAATGGGGAACATGCTCAACGCTCATAATGTAATGGGGAGCGGCGGCCTATGAAATTGCATGTACTGAAAATAATAAATTGAATCTAACAATAACCACACAAACAGTTGAAACAAGCTGAATACACATTTGTTCATGATATGTTGTATGCACAATGATTTAAATATAATATATAGCAAGACACATGATACACCCCAAAACGTGATTAAAACGGGGAATTTGTAAAGATTCACTCACATTGGGTGCGTTTGATTGGAGATGATGAGATGCGCACGAGTCGGGAGAGTTGAACAACGACAATCACTAACCTTAATAATAACGGAAAAATATAGTAAATGAGTGGATTTTATTAAGGATTTTAATGGAATTTTTAGATATATTTTTGTGAGTTTAAGACTATTTTCTATCTTTAAAAATATTATTTTTAAGTATTTTTAATTGATTTTTAAATTAAAATAAATAATAAATATATATAAAAAAAATTGTTTATTTTGCGTTGACCGTTGACTTGTTGACCGGTTCGGTCAGTGTGCATGTATGCGCTGGGTAAGACTCGAACCCGAGACCTCCCGTACGCGTGCACGCAGCTCTACCAACTGAGCTACGTGTCTAACCCGAAATAATCTTGTTTTTAATTATATTTATATACTAATTCGATTTATTCAAAATTCATTTGTTTTAAAAAAAGATTTTAAATCATCGAACCAGTGCCGTTAACCAGACTCGAACGTGTGACGTACGAGTTAGTGTTGCAAACAGTCCACCGCTGGACTGTGTGTCTAACCTGGTTAATATTTCGGTTTTTATTATACTTAACAACTAACGGAGTTAACCCGGTTCAGCTTTAAACAAAAAGGCATTTTATTACATAGAGGGTGCGTGTATCAGGGATCGAACTCGTGACGTGTGCGTATTATTTGCACACAGTCCACCGCTGGACTGTGTGTCTAACCCGTTTAAAATACCAATTTTACTTATACTTATAGTGTTATCACAGTTCATCTTCTTCGTTGGATTTTACCGACAGCAGATTACACCATTAAATCTTGTTAATTCGATTCTTAAACATTGCACAGACTAATATGAGATAGCAGAGATGATAATTAGAGGAAAACATACCGGTGAACGATTGATTACAGAGTTCCGGCAAGGCGTCGGTCTCTGTTTTTAAGAACTTCAACGGAGCAAATCAATTAATCGTTTTGATTAGCTAATCATGAAATTGAAGTGCTAAACAAACGTTATCAGTGTGTTTGAAGGTCCTTACCTTTTCACAGACGAAGATACGGATTTTCAGAAGTTTTTCGGCGAGCAGAAATTATCCGATGACGACGTCTGAATTTGTTTAAATTGGAGGGTTTGAGTTAGAAATGGCTTAACAACTGTTAGACTACGATGGTATTGAAGAACTTACCGATTCGAGGAAAAATACGGTTTTCGGCGAACTTGCAGAATTTTCCGGCGAGTTGATTTAAGCTTTCTGATGGACCGAATGTATGACGAAAGTGAAATGGAAAGTTTGTATGATGTTTCTGAGTCGCGAGAGGGGTCTTGATTGAAGTAATTCAGACATTGATTATTTTCGGTTATAAAAACCGATTATGATCAAAATTGAAGTTCATTCAAATCCGAATTGATTAGGATCGTCGGTGCATCGGTTATAAACCTGAAATCGCGATTATTCAAACGTTTAGACGGTTGAATAGCCGATTCAGTTTTTCAGTTGGCGTAACCGGTTTATCTAGGTTTGTATATAAGACTCATTTGTTTCCTAGAGTTGACAGAAAACAAACAAGTGGCGGAGTGGTGATGTGTGTGTGTGTGTTAAGTCTTTGGATTTAAATTTCCGGCTGACCCGGGTTCGAGCCCCGGCAGCAACACTTTATTTTTATTTATTTTGTTTTCACTTTTTATCAAATATAATTTTTATAGTTTAGTTTGTTTATTAATTATGTATCATTAAAAATCAAAATAACCATAAATACACAACGTGACATTTATAACTTGATATTCGATTACAAAACGAAGCGGGTTTGGAAACCCGTTTTTGACAAATGTTACAGAGAATCCTCCTCTCTCATTCTTTTTAAGCAAGATATTCAAACAAAAGCTGATGATGATCAAGAAGAACAAAATACCCAAGTTTGAAGATAAAGAGATGGCGTATCTTCCCACAGAGATATGATAAAGAAAGCATAAACCTAGGGGATATTGTAAGGCCATAAAATTGAGTAGGTTTGCGCTTGTCTTTATCAAACACAATTATAGTTATTGAACTTAGTTTTCTTGTTGGCTTGGGTTAGGCCATATGGGCTGAATTATATGTGGACCTTATATAATGTTATGTTTAGTTCATTATTAGAGTTAAGCATTGTGTTAGACATTAGAGAGAGCTTGAGAGGCGAATTAGGTTGTTGGTTGTTTTACGACTTGAATGACATTGTACTAGACAAACCATTGAGTATGTGTGCAATCTTAATAACAATCGACTTCTTGTTCTGCACGTTCAATTATTTTCAGCATCTTTGATTGTGTTTGTGATATCCAATTGAGAGATCATGGGCTTACATTTTACATATTTAACTCTTTTCTTAGTTTTGGTTCATGCACAGGTTCTTTTATTCGGGTGGATGTTGAACAGTTTTTTGTGTTGCTGTTTTTGTTTTGATCTTCTTTTTCTTACTACTTTTTTGTAGTATTCTTTGGTGTGGTTCATGTATAGATTCCTTTTTTTTTCCTTTGAAGTAGCTCTTTTTTGTTCATGCATAAATTCCTTTATGTTGTATAGTTGTTGTTTTCATTGAGTGTTCCCTATTAATGTTTCTAATCTAATATATCAGTTTCAATTTTTTTCCTTTTCGCCATTAAACAGATGCTGATTATGCCAGAGATGAAAACTCAGTCACAGGCACAGATGTACAAGAAACATACTTTGAGATGTGGTCACCAACCGAAGAAGGTTTAACATCCTCATATTAAAGCTTTTTTTCCCCTAAAAAACAATTTAAGTTTCCTGCTAACCTTTTTTTATTACCGTTGCAATCATTTTTGTAGATGCATGGAGCGATGACTGTGATGAGAACTCGTCACTACCCCCATGTACTAATTACAGAGAGAAATCTCCCATTATGGGCTCGGATCTTCACGAAGGTTTTTCGTCTATACTTTTTCTTTTTCCTTAATTTTGTTCTTCCATGTTTTTTTCATTAATTTAACACATGTGTCTATAGGAATTGTAGCGAGTTGAACCACAGAGGCTGGCATTCAACCAGCACACAGGATGTTACGACTGTTACTAGGTGTAACATACGTAACATTTTGATTAAAGGTTTTCCTCAAAACAATGTGTTACATATGTTACACATGCTACATTAGTTGTTTGATGTGTTACATATGTTTCATAGTATGGTCTCATGTCGGTAGCAACTTACCACCTTTTTTATGTTGAACGGATGTGTTGTTTCAAAATTTACGTGTCACACATAACGTGCGTCACACACTTGGTCGATATAACCTACACTCCTTCGAATTTAGTACCACGTCTCGCTATTTAAAGTACTATAATATTTCACTAATAAAACTACATGTGACACTTTTTAAACACGTGTGTATATAGGAATTTGTATTGACTTGTACCACAGAGGCTACCATTTAACCAACACACACCGAATTACAAGTGTTATCAAGTGTAACACATGCAATATTTGGGAAAAATATGTCTTCAAAAAGATGTTACTTATGTTACATGAGTTACACAAACACCTATTAGGCTGTTACACATGTTACATACACATGTAGATAGCATGTTACATGTGTTACTACTAATGTACATACTTTCCCTACTGGCTCATATACTCACATTTTTTGGTGCTTACTACTATTTTCACAACATAAAGGGACTAACACCCGTATTAACCAGGTCACACATGATACACAAGAAGTAACATGTGTAACATGGGCACAAATCTCCTGACTTTTTTGTAAAACAAAAATAACCATTTGTGTCGCCATGTTACACATTTATAGACAAGAAGCAACATGTGTAACTACATGTATTTACATGATATATGAAGAAACAGAACTTACACATGTTATACATAATGTGTAAAATGTGTGACACGGGTATCCATGTTTTTAGTTTTGCTATACCAACTTTACACATGTTATACAGAATGTGTAACATGTGTAACAAACACGTATTTTACATGATCTACTTCAAGAACACTAGACTTACTAATGTTACACACGTTGCATCTACATTGTAACATGTGTAACATTTTTGTAAGATCTTTGTAAGATTTTTGTTTCACGTGTAATAGTTTTGTTACGTCAACCATGTAACATGTGTAGATCCGGCCTTTTGTCCACAGATGATCACCAACATACCCCCATATGTCATCAGATGATCAAGAGGATACTCCACATTACCATCTTTACGAGTCTCCTAATGACACTAAGTTCGGGTCACCGATTGTCGACAAGCAGTATCACCCTGTTATTGGTAAATCATACGAAAATGGAAGAACTTCTTGCCATGCATAAGACATATGGCCAACAAGTTGGGTTTAATGTCAAAAGGGGTCAAACGAAGGTGTGGAATGGTTTGCCCACACACAATTACCTTAGGCGTTCGAAGGATTTAAAACCTAAGAAAAAAAGGGATTTTGACACATTATGTGACTCTTCAATTGTCAACAGTTGTAAATCTACTTTCACACTCATCGATTGTAAAGCCCAGCTGCTATATTAATCACACAAGAACCTCTTCGTTTTGTGGTTCATAATTGGGTTGACGTGCATAACCATGAACTAATTGACACTTTCAACCGGGACTTTTTAAAAACTTCACGAGAACTTACATACGCCACGAAGCAGTTTATTCACTAAATGAGCCTTAATCGAATTGGCCCAATCAAAACCCAAAGGTAGGGGTGTTCAAAAACGGATATACGAATTTCGGATGTCCAAAATTTTTGGATACCGAATTTCACTATCCGAATACGTATTTGAAATTTCAGGTATCCGATCGGATAGTGAATCAGATATCCATTTATCCATTTTTTATTTATTTTTTATTATTTTTTGATATTCGGAACCGAATATTTCGGATAGTTTCGGATATCCGAATATAAGTTTTCAGATATTTTTCAGATAGTTCGTATATTTCGTATATGTTTCGGATATTTCAGATATTTTTCGGTTATTTTCGGATACTTCGGATATCCAAAAAAAATAAAAATTAAATTTTCGGATATTTCGGATATCCAAAATATCCGGAAATTTTTAAAATCACTATCCGAATCTGAAATTCGGATATTTCGGATTTGGATATCGGATATTTCGGATCGGATTTTCGGATATGGATAGTTTTGAACACCCCTACCCATACGTGCCTAGTTGCTATTAAAGGGGGTATCATAACGTGAGTGGTACTCCATCTGATTTCAAGAACTTCAGCCAGCATATAAGAAATTTCATTGGGGAAAGAGACGCACAACTTTTTGTTGACTGTCTTCGTGATAGGTCTTAATTTACCTAACTTCTTTTTCGACTTTGTGGTTTTAAAGGGCAATTGAAAGTCGTCTTTTGGGCCGATGAGATATTAAAGGTGAACTATAAAGCTTTCGGTGACGTGCTAGCATTCGATGCCACCTACCAAACAAATAAGTAAGTTTCCATGTCACTTTCATTACAACACATTATGAGATGAACCAAATGTTACATATGTAATTGGGATCGTACATATGTTACACCAACACAATAATACGCATAACCACACATTTTTAACATGTCTAACTTTCAGGGTTCATTGGGAGACACTAGATTTTTTTATACACTTGTTTTGTATAACATACATAATCCCCTGATTTTAGGTACAACATGATCTTCGTGCCCTTCACTGGTGTTGACAATCACATGCAGTGCGTGACTTTCGGTGCTGGCTTGCTAGTAAACGAGACAATTGAATCATACAAATGGTTACTCGAGGCATTCTTGAAAGCACATGGGCATAGCCATGCTTGGTATTAAGCGATCTGGACCCATCCATGAAACAGGTTGTCCAACAAGTGTTCACAACATCATGCCACAGACTTTGTATGTAGCATATCATGAGGAAACTGCCAACAAAGGTATGCCATACATGCCCAACTAGTTACATGTCCCTACATACTAGTTTCTTTTTCTAGCTCATTTTTAACCTTTTTAATGTGTTTTCGGCCCCCAACTGATATCAGGTGACCTTTTAAAAAATATAAATGTAAGGGCATGCATTCACCAGTTGGTTTGGTATGTTTATATAAAGCCATCTATTTTTTAAACCTATTGGGCAGATTTGCTAGAAACATTTGCTTTACATGAGAATCAATGACTTAAGGAGATGTATGAAGTTAGGAAACGTTGGGTACCCGCTTACTTCAGGGACATTCCCATGTGTTGCCTCATGAAGATGACTTCACACTGCGAGAGCTCAAATGCATCCTTTAATTTCAACTCTACTAGTGTGAACACACTCGGTCAATTCTTGCTTTGCTATGAGGCACGAATTAAAGCTAGCGCTAGCGCTAGAGAGTATCTCAATACAAGACATCGCCTACCGTTTTGAATTATCAGAGCGCTCTACCAATAGAGCAACACGCATTCTCCTCGTACCCCTACCTGTGTTTCAGACAATACGTAAGGAGATTCTCAACGGGAAGTTTTTTTGCTTCATTTCAAACCAAGATGCTGAAAATGGTATGCTTGTTTTTTCTGTCCCCCAGTTTACAGCGAGAAGGATGTGGCCAACGTATTCACGGTAAGTTTCAAACCTAAAATTAACCAAAAAAATGTTTACACGTGTTACTTTTCACATACTTAGCATGATACATTTTTCATTAAAATATGTAGGTCAAGTTCAACAACATAGGCTACCTATGTCACCATGGTACACCCGTATAGGCTACCTATTTCACCATGTATTTTGTGTTTATCGCATGATATGGGTTGACAAAATTCCACCCAGTACATTCTTGGCAGATGGTGCCGCGATATCCTAACCAAGCGGATCTTCTCAATTGGTAGTCGATATGGAGTTGACAGCCACCCATAGTTTGTGCTACGTAACGAGATTATAGAGTTGGTAACTAAGTGTGTCGATGCTGCTAGGAATGACACGGATTCCCTATCTTTGATGGTTGAACAACTCAAGGGGATAAAAAATGGTTTGTTAACAAAGGGTCTATTAAGGGTCCCGAGAAAGAAGATAAGGAGTCTGTTCTTGCTAAACTAGTTGGGCTACCCATAGATCATGCGGTGGTGGTGAGCAATCATGCTGTAGCACGTAACAAGGGGTGTGGTACGCACCGTCGCATTACTTGTACAACTAAAAATTGTCACAAAGCCACCAAAGGCCCCTCGTTTGTGCCGAACCTGCATGAAATATGTTATAAATCACGACTCCCGCAATTGCAAAAAAATCTCAGCTCAATCTAGCAGAAATCGGGAGGGCAGCTCCAGAACAATGGGAGTTCGTCTACGTCTTAGTTACATGTTTGTGATGTACTAAAAATAGTTTAATAAAACAACTAAAATTAACCTAAATCTATACTCAAAGTAAGTAAGTCCGGATATCGAACCCACGAGACTCTTTCTAACTACGTTAAACTACTCTATCTAGACATTGATTGACACGAACATGACTAACTGATTTTATTGTTTGGGAGTTTCTAAATATCCTAAGAATTACAAATTAATTAAAAGTAATAAACTAAGTTAACTAAGCACGAACTAAACTCGGGTTTTACTCAGATGGTAGAAACAACTACCTAGACTGGAATCCCGTTTTCATGAGTAATGATATTATTAGGATATTAACTATTATGGAACCGGTATCTTTAAGTGCTAAACCCTAAGAGATAAGAATAGGACCCTCAACCATTCTCGAGGATAAACCTATGAAACTCTAAAGGGATGTTACGAATACCGGTTGGTCTAGACTCCCTCACAGGCTATCTAGGTCTCTAAAAGTACCCTAATTCAATTTACTCCCTCAAAGGCTATAAACCTAGGATAAGTTTGAAATTTCCGTTTAGCTTGTTAGACAACTATCACTAAGGAAACTAGTTCAGACTTCTCACGAAGCTCCTACCTATCAATTTAATGACGAAGACCTAACAACAATTTCGCACCTCACAGCTATTGAAATTAGTATAACACTTTAATTATTAAATTATCAATTATTACTTCTAAGGTGTATCGGGCGATTAACCCTAAAGATTATAAATTTATTCCGTGATATAGACACTCACCAAAACTTATAACCTAGCATGAATCTATTATGTGATATAGACAGTCACCAAGAATCATACGAAGCAACAAAAGACAATAAAACAATTTAAAGCATGCATACACATTAAACCTACTAAAACAAACCGACTACTTTTATTAACGGTCCATAAAGAACTAATGATCCATCATAAAAGTCAAAACTTTGTAAAACCGATCATCCAATCTAGGTAGTGTATAAAATCTAGCCAATCATAGTCATGGAAACAATCAAACAGTTATCTTTAAAAACGGGAAACATGGTTCAAAGTAAGAAACAAAGAATAAAGACGCCCGAATAGTGCAACAACAACCTAGATGATTTCCTAAGCTTCTACCCTTCAATCGGTTGCTTCAAGCTCTGAAAAAAGTTCCAAAAGATGTCCGAATTTCGCCCAAGTTGCTGCTGGTTCGTCCCTAGGTTTTATTATGAGATAATGATGTTTACATATTCAAGTTCAGTAATAACCCAACATCATACAAACTCTTTCACGACAAACAACCCCGTCGAGTTACGCGATGGGTATACTCCAAGACCTACGCACGACGTGGCGTGTTAAAATACAAAATTTGTTTTTTAATAGCTAGACGTTACGCGACAGGATTCTTCTTTGCCTACGCGTAACGCTATGGGCCTACTTTTCCAAGAATTCTCATTTTGCATTCCCGTTCAGCTACGACTCGACTGGAACCTTGCTGTTAACTCTTTTCACAACCGGGACCTGTACAAGAACAAACTATCAAAAGAAACTAATCTACCTAGAAAACTAAACAAATGCCTACGAAATATGCTCAAACTCTACACGAATAATCAATGTATTTTGTAATACATCAATTTGACTGTTTAAATCACCACTGTGTGGGGTATATGTTTTTGATGCATGTTATGCACGGGTAACAACTTCTGGTCACAGGTGCAACAAAGACTGTTACGTATGTAACACGCTTTTTTGGGTTCTAAACTCTTTTAAAGACTCTATTTGTATCTTGCGCACAATGATGTTTGCTATGTATTTTTGTCCTCATTTGGTCCTATCCATCGTCTAGACAATGCCACACTTTTTTGTGTAATGCTTAAAGTCTTGCTAGGCTGCACTGTTAATGATGTTTATTGTTCACATTCGATGTTATTGTACTTTTTCATGGAGCAGTTCCCATTTTATAGTACCCCAATGCAACAATCCCACTACTTAATTGTCTCGTTTGACCTAACCAACTAATATTTTCCTTTTTTTAAAACACCTCTATTAGTATGCCATATAACAAACTAGATAATGTTTTACAAAGGCAAAAAATCTTTGTAGTTTTAGTGAATACCGATATGTTTACTTTTCTTTCAAAACACATGCAACCCCATTGGATCACTCACCGTTCTAACATGTGGTGAGTGAGGCTATTTTTTTAAAAGGGAATCATACTTATCATGTAAAGAAGGTTGCAATAAGTTCTTACATGACACAAGTTATTACAACACATGTCCTCAATGAAGCTACACATGTTACATATAAGGTAACACATGTAAACCCCAATTTGTTTTAATCTAACATTTATGTTTTTTACCATCTAGGTCTCATGGTCCCCTTCCAGATACTAATAAATACATGCATATGAAATGGCATCCGCATTACAAAAAACATATTAAGACCTAATATACCAAAAGGTTGATATATATGTGTTTTCATCGGACTTTTCGTCCACACTACAGACATTTACAAAAACCGTTATAGTTAAACTATTACACATTTCATACCATATACATAGATACCCTAAAACGTAACCTGGTGTTTGTCTAACACCTATTATCCCTAACAACATAACTTCATGTAATCTCAATTTATCAAATGCACAAAATCCCATATCTTTCACCGTTATCCTTTGTTCAAACGACAAGACTTCAAAGCATCTATACAACTATAAGGGGATGATCGACTCATATTCTTGGATAGTCATCTCTCGTTGATTTATTCCTCAAACGAACCATCACATCCCTTTCATTGCGTTCGTTAGTCTCTTCGGCATCATTCTTCTTTTTTGCCAACCTCGCCGACTTCGACCTTGTTGTTTTCTTTCTTCCCACACTACTTGTCACACACTCTTCTGCAAGAATCACATATAACGCATTCTATCGTAAGTTAAAGTACAACATATATGGGGGGACAACCAAAATAAATGATAAGTTACAAATAAAAATTTTTCACTCCGAACAAACCATCATCATTATATTGCACTGAACTTCTACTCCTAGCGATCTTTGACCTTTTATCTACATCATATATTATTCAACTTGTTATACATTTCAAACTTATCCCAATGTAAACAAATCTAAATATGTAATTACATAACCACATAACTTTATTTTTCCTAATTTTAAGAGTGATGCACAAACCCACTTTCCTTTATGTGACAACAAAATGTAATGTAACACATGTTAGCTATGTGATGACTAAACACATCTCTTTGATAACTTCAATAGTTTAAATAACGCCAAGGCAAGCTATGTTACACACGCCTAGTCAATAATGTTAAACATGTAACATAGATAACTTTACACTCGTACCTTTTTGTCTTTGGGTTTAACACTTGAGCTCCCCACCAGAATAGCTTTTGTGAGGGATGCACATGATAGACAAAAAAACATGACGTACGTTAAGTTTTTAAATCAATTATAATTCTGTCCATGTAAAACATGTAACATTCACATACATACAATCATTTATTATTCCGTCCATGTAACACATGTAACATTCACATACATACCTTTTTGGTTGTTTTTTTCCTATGGCCATAAATATAGTTTACACGAGCCACAATCAAGACAGCTTAATAATTAATCCAAAAATATAAATTAGAATTATCATAAAAGCCTGTCCAGTTTCTTGTTACTCAACTTACTAATAGGTGTGTCCAAGTCCCACTCATCGAAATTTGTATCGTTTCAACTTATTTCAACCAAAATATAAAGAAATAATTTTTATAACACCTACTTTCATCATTATCACACCGAATGAAAGTGTAACAATATATATATCAACTATCTCTATAAATCAACATCCCAAAAAGAACCCCAACAAACCCTAAAGGAAAAAATAACAAAACCATTGCACTCTTTCTCCTTGTTAGAGTTCATATCAAAACCCTAACAAGAAACCAATGAACAACACAAAACCCTTCCACCCTTTCTTCTAGTGTTTCAAATTTCTTAAAAACAATACACGCTGTTAAAGATGTTATAATGAAAACAACAAATCAATGCTTATTTTCTAACCTTTTGACCGATGTAATCTTCTTCCGACGTCTTTTTGAAGACGACAACACCCGAAAAGTTGATCTCATATTCACTAATACAGGGGTTTCACCGGAACGATTAGATTCACTCTTTTACTCAAACATCGTACAAAAGGAAGATCTATGAATTAAGAAATTTCTCCTAAAAGAATGAGAGAAAAAGAAAGAGAAAGGGTGTTGGCTTTCTAAATTCTGAGGACTCGTTTTGATGTTTGATAGAAGAAGCCTACAGTGTAGAAGCTCTTGTTCCTATGTAAATATAGTACATGAAGATATTGAAAAAGGATATCTCACATGTACCTTCCTATATACTCGATCAAAATACCCCTTAAACCAACTACCAACTTAAGGAATGCATTAAATTTGGTCACAAAATAATATAATTATCCCAACCATTGGATCATGTTGATCAATGGATATTATAAGGTTTACCAAGTTTTCCCAATAAACTAAGGTTCTTGTGTAACCCTGCCATATATATATATATATATATATATATATATATATAATAGGGTAAGGATCCATTAGGAACGACCCTTTATTGCGAGAACGTGGAGAACCAATGTGAACACAACCAAAACTATTTAAAAAAACTTAAAAACACACATTGGTTGTGATGGAGTGGGGGGGTTGGGTGGTTTTTACATTGGTTCTTGTGGTTCTCACGATAAAGGTGGTTCTCGCATGAACCATACCCTTATATATATATAAATATATTATGTATGTGATATATAGGGGAATTATAGAGAGAAAATCCATTTAATATAAAAAAACTCAAGAAAATCTTATGTATCAATTTTTTTGTAAAAAAAATTAGGGAATTTAAGTTAAATGTTATCGAACGTTTTATAACAAAAAAAAGTGCCGAAGGGATGTTTTTCTACAATTTTTTAAAAATTCAGTGATTTTATATATATGTGCTAAAAACTAAATTTTTAAATTTTTTCATAAAAAAAATCCCTCGGCGATTGTTACATAAGGTTTTCTTAAGTTTTCTTAACTCAAGTGGGTTTTCTTTCTATCCCTCTTCTGTACATACATACTACATACAATACATACATGTGGGAGGGTTATCTTGAGAACGCTAAATATTGCGATAACTATGAGAAGAATGAAAAAACCAATCAAATCTAATTTTTAATACAAACCTCATTATAATTAAAATACAACATCAAAAAAAATTTTACAACGTCAATTAATTCATTTCTTCTCTCAAAATCACTCTTATTAGGTTTTTTACACATGTGTAAATTGTAAACTTACATATGTGTAAATTTTCTATATTTACGAATTCACGTAAACTTAAACGTGTAAATTAAATTTCTAACACTGTATTCGAATAATAATGACAAGTGTAAAAAAACTCTGAATTTGATTTTTTTTATGACCAAGTTCTCGCGGTTTTTTTATTCGTTCTCACGTTTCTCATAATATTTAGTGTTCTTATTTTAACATTTCCCTATATATAGAGAATAGGATTAGGAGAAAACGGTTGGAAGTGTAAAAATGAGAGAACGAATCCTGGTCGAACACGTGGCAGGGGGCGCTAAATGATATGCAGGGTACAATTGTTATTGTGCATGTTCCGCTCAATATAATGGCGTTATAATTTCGTTTCAAACAAAATTCCAAAAATTTTGTATTAGCAGTTACCTCCTCTCCATGCTTCCGAGATCAATGGCATCTAACGTGGATTTCGTTCTACAAAGTAATTTTTGATGTGTTTTCATATGTTTTTCAACAAATCATGTAATATAATATGCGTTTCGTTCTTTATGCTTGTTTCAATGGCTTTTTTCAAAGTAATATTTGAAAATGACTTTATGTTTTAATGATGTTCTTCCTATATTCAATAGTTGGCATTTTCATTATTAATGTTAATTGTCGTTTGGGATCTAATATATGCTATTGTTTACGATCAATGGTGTTTTACACTTGGTTACGTACATCTGATTAGTTGTGAATATTGACGTTAATTTGTAAACATCAGTTCTTACTATTTGTTGATTATTCAACTTATGGCGTTTTCATTGGCATGTTTTAGGAAGACAGTAACATCAGTTCTTCATATTGTTTATTATTTAACTAATGGGCGTTTTCATTACTTGTTTTATTGACAAAGTAACATCAGTTATTCTATTGTTTATTATTCAATTAATGGCATGTTCATCGATAATGTTTTTAGGGAGACATTTTCTATTTTAAATATTCACCAATGGTGTTTTTCTTAATTCGTTCTCACTGTGTTTTTTCAGATGAGGATGTTTCTTCGAATGAAAGGTTTTGCCCGAAAATGGTTTTCCATTGATCATTCCCGATGTTAGTGAAGGGATAAAGCCAAAAATAGACATGATATTCCCAAGCCTCGATGATTGTTATTCATTGTATGTTAGGTATGCGGCGGCTTGTGGTTTTTCTGTTAGGAAAGGGACTGAAAAGATAAACGCCAAAGGCGAAACACATATTAAGTATTACATATGTACGAGATCTGGGGTATATAAGGTCAAGAAGGTTGATACGTTGGACCCGAATCAAAAGGAAATGATTGTGCGATCCAACTTCAAAAAGATAACTGGTTGTGGAGCACATTTATGTGTAATATTTAAGGCTGATTCAAGGAAGGTCTATAAGTTTGTTGAGAAGCACAACCATGGTTTCGTTGAATAGCCTGATAAGCATTTTCTTCCGTCTAAACGACACCTGACTCAGCTCCAGAAGCATGTTACATAGCATGTCTAACTTGAATTTCGGACCGATTAAGGCGTTTAATGTTATGAAGTCTTGTTTTGGCGGTTTTGAAGACGTGGGTGCAAGTAAAGTTGATTTTAAGAACTACAAGAGGCAAATTAACTTGTTTATAGGGGAATACGACGCTGAGATGGTTGTGAGACATTTGCATGAAAAAAAAGAGTCTCAGCCTAATTCTCGTACGGTTATTTCATAGACGAAGATATTCATTTAAAGGGACTTTTTTGGTGTGATGATCAATGCAAACGTAATTACCACGTATTTTGTGATGTGATTTCATTTGACGACATGTATCATTCCAACAAGTAATATTTATAATTCTGTATTTTTCTATGTGTTTGACGTTTTCACTTTTTAGAAGCAATGGCGTTTTGTTCTCGTTTGATTTTTTCACTGGCGTTTTCATATACAGATACTCTATGGTATTGGTACCGTTCACTTGTATAGACAATCACCACTGCTATGTTACATTTGGTGCTGCATTATTGGTGTCAGAAACTTCTGATACATATATATGGTTGTTGAGAGTTTTTCTAAAAGTTGTCGGTGCTCAACCAAAAGTTATTGTCACTGACCAAGATCCAGCAATGAAGAAGGCTATTTTTGTTGTATTTGTTGAAACGAGGCATCGGTTATGCATGCGGCACGTTGTCACACCCCGATAAATCCATCACATCAAAGCTGGGCGTGAACTGAACTGGTATCTTCATTGCATAGCGGAAGTAACGTGAGTGCTAAGACTCTTAAAAAGTGAACGCCCACTAACTACTCGAATCCCCAAGGGTTCCATTGTTCTAATCGTGCCATGGTTGGAAATTGTAACCTGAGAAAGAAACATGCAAAAAGTCAACATAAAGTTGGCGAGTTCGTAGTTTGCCTATTTTTGTTTCAAATGAATAAATCTTGCATTCAAAAAAACCGGTTTGTGGGATCAGAGTATCCCAAAGCATTTGAAATGTTGTATTTGTATGCCTGATGTATAAGAATTTATGCATCTTTATATGTCAAATATTCCCCATTTACGCGAGAACTCGTCGTGTTTTCATTGATCTTGATACTCATTTGAGTTGTTTGTGAAAATGCAGGTCCGTGCTCCGGCCCGGTGATGAAACAAAGCTTTGGAGCAATTTGGAGCAAAAATGGAGCATTTCAGCCAAACTGGCAGATATGGCACAACCGTGCCAACCATTGGCACGACCGAGCCAAGCCTCCTGACACCAGCATTGTCACCAGCACTAGCATCAACCTACGCAAACCAGGCCAGTCCAACAACTGGCACGGTCGTGCCAACCCCAAGCACGACCATGCTCGTGTCACTTCTGATCAGCTCATTTCCGAGATCGTATCAGTCATTGCCGAGTACGTTGCCGATAAACACGATCGTGCCACCCTTTGCCATGACCGTGCCACCTCGGGGAAATTTTAACGGGATCTTTCCGGATTTGGTAGCAAACGTGGTCAACAACTCAGAAAGGTGTCTGTCATTTACCAAGCACGACCGTGCCGCATATACGTGATTTCAGCTCATTTGGAAGGGAGTTGGAGCATTTTGGTGAATTTTTCTCTTAAGATTCTGGTCTTGGAAGCTTGAAGAGTGAAAAAGGAGCCTTGAAGAAGGTTGTATCACTGATCATCAACTCAATTTACCAATTATCTTGTCTTAAACTTTAGTTATACACTTGTTATTCATGAAAAATTACATTATCTTGCATTTGATTTAGTTGTCATGAGCCTTGAAGGCTAAACTTTTGTGTTGCTTAAACAATGTTGAAGCTAATGAATATTTGATAACATGGAAATAGATGTGGTGATTGTTGTTGGGTTAATATTCATAATGATACTTGATCTTGTTCTTGGAGTTCATATGCATGTTTAAAGTCTTTGTTCTTGAATGTTTGGTCATAAGTATTTACATGTTGTGTTGGAAAGCCCATGTAGAGATTATGATTATTGAATCTTGTTTGATATGGTTCATGGCATGAAACTAGGAATGGTAATTGCTAACATGATTAGAATAGTGATTTGAATATGTGTATGTATTCTTACATTTAGATTTGGAAAAATCATATGAATGTTTATATGGATTCTATAGTTTGTGTTTATGTTGGGTTAATAATTTAGGCCAAGATTTTTATCTAGCATGACCATGCTTGTGATTCATATCAAGAACATGTTGAAGGTGCATTTACTTGAAACCAAGTTAGGGTGATTAGTGTGTTGTTCATATTAGTTTTCCTTAACTTGTAGAGTTAGAAGTTTTGACAAACAAATAACTCATTATTAAAAATTAACATCACTTAGTAAGTTGAATTAAAAGAATGATCTTAGGTGATTAAAATGTTGTTCATTATAATTTTCCCAAGATTTATAAAACTAAGAACCCTTGAATGGAAGCTTAGTTGACTTTAGAACTTGCATCATCACTAATTTTCCTCAAATGTTGTCATATGTTTATTAGTGGATACTTAGTTTAAGCAACCTTTCTTTATTATCGTTCTTCTTTGAATTAGTTAGTTAATTTTATTTTTGCATCATAGTTTTAAAACAAGAAATCAACTCATCGATCGAAAAAGGCTTAAAAGTAATAAGGTTTAGTACTGAGATACCGAGTCCACGGATTGATATCGTTCTTACCAACTGACTATACTGCCACCTGACGGGTACACTTTGCCTTTGTGTGTAGTTAGTTTTAAAGTAAAAACCCATTTTTAAAACTAAATTTGTGTGAAAGGAATTATAGAAATAAAATTATATTTAATTCACGCACATCAATGCCTGTATTGGAATGCTTTCCATGCTGTTTGTAAACAAATGCATATAACTGTTGTGCCTATAAACCGGTAATAAAATGTTTTCATCGTATCTGTAAACCGGTAATAAAATGTTTTCAATCGTATTAACCGGTAATAAAATGTTTTCAATCGTATCTGTAAACCGTAATTAAATCATAGTTTGTAGGATGCCTATGGAATCTAAGGATCAATCAGTATGTAGCTATAACACTAACTTATGTGCCATAAGTAAACCATCATTGGGATCACAAAAGCACTCCTAAAGGGTTAACAAACCATGAGTGGAGCGCGACTCAAACTCGATAGATCTATACTTTTGCAGCTTGGTCACTATGCGATTAATGGTTACTATTGTCATCCTCCTACTTACGCACAATGTTCTATCATCATCTAATCCCATAGCTACATACCAGTTTTTAAAAATCTGTGTTTCCGATGTGTATGAACGGGCCTCGCCCTTCATATGATTTTGTTCCTCACACTTTTGATATTGGTCCTAGCCCATGTCATTCGTGTTATTGGGCCTAGCCCATGTCATTCGTGTTATTAGGCCTAGCCTATATCATTCTTGTTATTGGGCCTAGTCATGTTATTCGTGTTATTGGGCCTAGCCCATGTTATTCGTAAAATTAGGGCCCCCCCTAGTTGTGACTAAGACAATCCTGTCACTAGTCATAAAACTCATGCATGTTTCGAAAGCCTTGGATTGCCGTGAAAACCGGTAAATCTAGCCTAAACCATTCGTAAACCGTCGAGTTTATTGAAATCTGTTTGTAACATGGTTTAGAAATATATGATTTTCTTTATCGAAGCATTGTGTACTTTTGTAAAACTTGCATGTCTTTCCACCCCCGAAAACATTTATAAAAATGTATAACGGTAAAAAGTGGGGGTTATGAACTCACCTTGATATCCTTGTGTAAAGCTAGCTTAATGTAATTCCATAATGTCGTCTCCACAACGTGACTAGCTAGCATGCAATCTATGACATTCCTAAAACGGAATAACTTATAAGTTTCTAAATATAACATAGCTAAACTACATGTCACCGAACTCTACCGAATCGTTAACGATACGATTCTATGAAAGTGTTATGGTCTTATCTCGGAATAACCGATCTATGGTTTTCTTGGAAACGACTTAGTTTCCAAGAGATTTGAAATATATGTTTATATATAAACGTAAATATATTGCATGAAATCGTATTCGTCGTCATATACATTGATGGATAATAGTACGACCCCTTAGTGTTTCGTAAGATGTAGGCATACATACGAGTAGGTATACCCATATATGTAATACATTTCGGATCCGAACAATAGTCTTGCGTATCGTTTCTAATTAATAAATAATTATATAATCGTGTGCTTGGAAAAATCTGACGGTGTTGCGTCGTACTTCGTATAGTCGTTTGAGACGAATATTACGAGTATATTATTGTTATAAAAGCATCCGTAAGTTCCCGAGTCATCGACGTTTGAAATAAATATACAACTATATTTATTTTATAAAAGTATTCGAAGGTGTAATCGACGTGTGAAATAATTATTCTGATTCGCGATGTTTCAAATGAATATAAACTAGTATATTCATGTTACAGGAGTACTCAGAATCTCGGCGTTCGGAATAAACGTTAACACTATACTTATCTTTGTACAAGTGTTCGGAATTCTTGACATACGAAATAAATATAAACATTATATTTATTTTATAAAAGTATTCGGATGAATTATCGATGTTTGAAGTCTAATTTCCGAATTCGGAGTTTGAAGTAAACATAAATAATTATATTTATTTTATAACCGATCACCGAATTCTGTTATCTTGTAATAACGCTCGTTGAAATTTTATCGACTCGATTTTTGTAAGTTATAATAGTATCGCCAAAATAATTATATATCTATATTTATTTTCATAACAATTACTTGGATCAGATAGGTTTACTCTTGAAATAAACGCGTTTCGTATTATGAATTTTTACGAAAAACGAGCAGAGTTTTCATTGTTTTTGTACGATCCAGATAATACAAGTTGTCGATTTATTTGTCAAAAATAACCAATGTAATCACAATATATAATACTTCCCGTCGTGTTCAAATAATAGTAACGCCAACTTGTCAAGTTCGAATTACGTATGTTATATATTGTACACGGACAATCTTCATATAATTGGTCGAGTCACGAATTAATCGATATACTTAATTTTAAACTATGATGATATATAATTGTTAGCAGGTCGGTTTGAGCTCGGTTGCGCGTTAGTTAATATTAATATTTTTATAAAATAATATAAATAAAATTCACGTCGTAATTAATTTTTACCGAGTCTTGGTTGACCCATTGACTGAGTTGACCAGGTTTCGACCCGTGTTAACTGCTGTTGACTGAGTTGACCATGGTTGATCGAGTTTGACCGGAATAAATCCGATGTCGATGAAACTGACCGAACCGGACCCGAACCACAAATGACTTTGTTGACACTGTGACCACCTTTGACTGAGTTAAACCGTGTTGACTGACTCAACTCGGTGTTGACCGAGTTTGACCCGTTGACTGAGTTTGAACCGAGTGAACCGAGAACCGACAAAACGAGGCCCAAAAAAATACTGAACCGAACTTGAGCCGAACCATGTTCGAGACAAACACCACCACTGCCACCGCCGTCAGCCGACCCCGGCTTCACCAACCCAACCCGAACCCGAAACAAACCCAAACTTGAACTGAAAACCTGAACCGAACGATTTGAACTGAACCCAAATTCAAAACCTCAACAGAACCGTAACCCGAAAAAACCCAAGCCAAATCTGAACTGGACCGAGTCCGACCGAACCGCGATGTGCCACCATCACCACCACCATATCGTCTCCGACGACTCCAGCCACCGTCCGCTACAACCGTCATACATCACCCGAAATAACAAGAATAGGCCAAAAGACTTGGATCGAACCAGATCTAACAGGATCTGAAGAAAACGAGGGTCTCTTAGGCTTACTTAGAAAGAAAACTTGAGCCGCGGCTGCCGGAGTTAGAACCGTTGCTTCTATTCTTCAAATGCTCAAACTGTCATCGGATTCGTGTTCAGAGGGTACGATTTAGGGGGGTCCGCCGCTGAACCGCCGCAAAATTCCGCCGCCGTGAGCGACGGCGGCGCCGCTGCTCCGCCGGTGTCCAGCTGGAGTCTGCGCCGGATATTCATCGGAGAGAGAGAGAGAGCAGGTGAGGTGTGTGTGAGGGTTTTGAGAAATGAGTAAAAAATTAGGGGTTGGCCCTTTCATACTTAGGGTTTCCAAGTGGGTTTGGGCCCAAGGCCCCCAAGCCCACTTTTAGCGTTTTGCGCGACCCAATGCACCTATGAGCCCATTTTCAAACCCGAACTCCATGGAACATCATAAAACTAAATTTTTGGGTCAAATGTATGTAAAATAGCATCGGTAGTCGCTGTTTGTCGAGTTCGTTCGTCGATTGCATTAACATCGCGTATATTGCTTCGTTTGTCGTTTTTAATTCGTTTTTCGATTGGGTTTCAAATGCGCGTACTAAAATTCAAACACGAAGCTAAATTTATCATAATATATTAATATCGAGGCGTAACTCGAGTCGTTGCTTCTGTTTCGTTGTCGGTGCATTCCTACGGATGCATTTTTCGTTCACGTAAGCGTTTTGTGACGTTCGAAGCACGATAATTCATCAAAATCAAATCCTTACACATAAATTATACATGTAAAATTCATATTTGTCAGCGTTGTAAGCATTTTGCCCGATGTCAATTCATTACCGTTTGACGTTCAGCAGTTTTTCCGCAAATCACCATTCGTGTACCGAAAAGTTTGGATAGACGTTCCTAGGCATTCGAAAGGCCTGATCAAGTTAATTTATGTCTAATTACGCTAATTATGATGGTATTAATGTTCGTTATGCGCGTAATTATTACCAAAAAATGCCGGTTGTCACACACGTGATGCATAAACTTTCTCCAAAGGTTGATTTTCTTTTTTATGTGTTTGGAGTTTTAAGATATATGGCGTTTTGCCATTAATTACTGTTTTTCATGTTATTTTTTTGTTCTTATGTATGTATTCCATGGCGTTTTCGTGTTTTATATAGGTTGGTGTTAGGCTTGCAATTCTACCAATTTCGAAGAACGTATTTGTAGTGTTGTGTGGAAGGATATTCTTACATCCGAAGAGTTCGAATCAGTAGAGGAAAAGGTTATTGAAGAGTTAAATTTTATAGATAATGACTGGCTTTCTGATATCTTTGCACTTAGTGATTCTTGGATCCCTGCATACTATAGAATGGATGAACTGTCAGGCCTTATGCGTACGCCATCAGGTCGGAGAGTGGGAACCATTTTTTTGGTCAAGTGTGCAATGCAAAATCTACTCTTGTTGAGTTCATGACTCATTACGAAACTGCAATAGAAGGACAGCGTCACACTCACCCGAAAAATGATCATGAATCTCGATACAAACGCCCCCAGTTGAAAAGTGATTATAAAGTGTTGGAAAGCCAATCTGCAGAGATATACACAAAAAAATATTTTTTTTGACATTCAAGCTGAGCTAATCGGATTAGGGATTGCTAAAATCAACATTATGAAAAGCAGGCTGATGGGTTTGTTAAGTTCTACATAAATGATTTCCAGCAGCCTTGTACATCCTTATTCAAGGTAAACAATGTCGTTTTCGCTTTTTTTTTATTTGGCGTTTTCTGAGTATGGCTTTTATTATTTTTTTAAACATTCTTTTTTTGGCTGAAGTTTTTTTTTTGTTTTGTTGTTTGATTGTGTTTTATACATACATTGTCTGCATGGCGTTTTATACATACATTGTTTTTGGCGTTTCTTTTCAGGTAATGTACCGTAAGTCTAATTGCACCAGCACTTACTCATGCAGGCGATTTGAGCAGTTTGGTTTGCTATGTAGACATATATTTTATGTTTTGAGAAGTTTGGATATTAGGGAATTTCGAAAACAATACATTTTGAATAGATGGCATAAAGATGCTTCGCCAAATTGCTCTTCAGATTAGTCAATGAGTCGTTATTTTACGACCGAGCTTGATCCTGATGTGCAAAGTATGATACGAGAAATTATTTTTACAACGGAGTATACTTTGAACCGTTTATCTGGTAGTAAGGATGAGCTATCCTTATAGAAGGAACATGTTGATTCTTATATGTAGAAGGTACAGATATGCATATTGTTGCTCCTCCTCTGGGTACTAGGGATAGATTTGCGGAGATAATAAGGAAATATCAAAACGACAAGAATCCAATAAGAGTCCCTATTGGGTATAAGTCGAAAGGTTTTGGATCTCGCAAGCATTTGAAATCCAAACAGGAGGAAGCAATTAAAAAACAAAAAAACAAAAGGAAATCCCGGGGCGAAAGAAAGACAGTGTAAGAATTGTAAAGCTTTTTAGACACTACTCATCGACATGCAAGAAGCCCATAATTAAAAGAAAATCGACACGGACTTTGAGAGCAAGTGAAGATCAATATGGGGTTATTATTTTTTTCCTTCGCAATTTTTGAGCATTTAAGAACACACAATATCGCCATTTGCCGTTTTATATTTTTTATATATCATTGTTATTGTTCTTTTCTTATTTTTTTTTCACTTTTTGTGCATAATGTGTGATTAAAGGCAATTATTATAGTTTTGTATGTTTGTTTTATTTCGCAGTTTGGCATTTTTGCAACTAATTATAGAGTATTATTAACTGCAAGGTACATAGCAAACCACCATAGAAGATCGCGCACACACATAAACTCAAAAAAAATTCAATCAATAAAAATACTTTATTCCTCTAATTAGGTGAGGATTAACTCAATAAGATTTTGCTGAATGAAATGGACAACATTGTTAATTCTCACTTAAAATTGTTGTCCAACTCATTCAATAAACTTTATTGAAAACAAAACTAAATCTCCAAGAAACAATGTTTGCCATCTGTGGTTTTTGAACTTTTTTATGTTTTAAATTGAATGGTATTTAGTCAAATATGGTGTGATCAATTAAAGGGCCAGAGACTTTTTATAAGATGTTTTTGGCGTGTAATTTAGGCAGGATTTTCTATAATAAATGTTAGTAATAAAGTTTTCGTCATTCCAGTTACTGTTTGTTCAGCTTTATCTGTTAAATCTGTAATGCGTCCCATCATTAAGTTTGACGTTTTTGTATGAACAGCATTTTAGATAAAATGGCAAAATACCAATAATTAACTTTTGTAAAGCAAAATAATATTATGGCTTTGAAACATAAAGATGGCGTTTTAAAACATATATCAGACATATAGATTGTAAATTGTGGCAACCCGTAAACTTCGAGGTAAAAACCCGCTTGTTTCGCTGTTAAAACTCTAATCACATACTTATTTTATTTAAAGAATTAAGTATATTCTTATCGAATTATACTTCATGCATATCACGTTGAACCAACCCGGACAGTTAAACCAAAATACATATCTCGCGTGTCGATTCAACCCACTCACATAGCTCGGAACCTATGAGACCTGAACCTTAGCATGAGGGTATATTAAATAAAGGATACATGGGTGCATGTAAATACAAGAACGTGCAATGTGTGCAAATGTGCTAGTGATTGGGTGATTGAGTTTGTTGTGACGATTAGAATTTTTACTCTGAAACCAAAGCAACCACACAAATCTAGGTGATGACATTTGATTAATATACTAATAAGAAAATAGCGTGACCAGGATTCAAGTGGACGTAAGGACACCTATACTTGATATTTGTAATTGCTACGCACTCTAAGGTGAGTTCACAACTATTTTCTAAAATCATGCGTCCCTAGTTTGAGACAACCCTTTTTACGGTATCCCTGGTTTGGGTACGCGCGCGTCCCTTGTGTAGACCACTGAAACATGCTATCCACTGGACGTGGATAGTACACTTAGACTAAACGAAAACTCAATCATGAAAGTCCCTACATTTTACCGATTAGATTGCCGGGTGGGCATACGCGGGGTATTTGTTGATAGCGCTATTAGGTTTGACAAACCTCACACCGTGCTGGAGGCCGGGCGTGAACTTCTAACCTTCACTCTTGCTTTAATGTTGATAGACATTATTGAGGGAACAAATGAACGTCAGCATTCGGTACACAGTTTAGTCATATGATGAGGGTTAGCAACTCGAGTCATACTTAAATTAAAGCATTGTGAACTTTACTTTTACTAAACTCAAATTTTGTGAATTCGCCAACTTTATTGTTGACACGTAGTTGCATGCTTTGCAGGTAAATAGGTACAACTGTGGACGGGCATTGCAATCAGATTGAGTGGGTGGTTTGTTTAAACTTATTGTTTTGAACATCAATTTAACTTGTGGTTTTAGTTTCCTGTTGGATTTTAACTTCGTTTTCCTCTGCAACACAAACTGTCTGTTGAACAAATTTAGACCTTATCGCTAATCATGTTGATAGTGATACTTTTATTATTTTAAATGGTTGGTTCAACATGATTAGTGGCTAGATCTTGGTCGGTCACACGCCTCGCGGTAAAACCCCGCATGTGGAATTGGAGGGTGTGACAGATTGGTATCAAAGCAAGGGCCAGACCGGTGGTGTCAGGTCCTGCGAGGACGTTGGACCCCTTAAGGGGGGGAGATTGTGATATCCCACATTGGTTGTGAAGGGGAATGAAGGCCTCCTTATAAGTGGCTTGATACATTCAGCATCATGACGCGTTTTAAAACCGTGAGGGGCAGGCGCTGAGGGCGTGCTGGTTGCCAAAGCGGACAATATCATGGTGCGGTTACGCTGGGCTATTACAGATGGTATCAGAGCCATTGGTTATAGTGAACTAGATTTAAAAATATAAAATATTTTTTATAAAAACCGGACTATAACCGTTCTTTATTGGAAACAATACGACACCACACTCCAGATTGCAAGGTTCGTCATGCGTATATGCATACTTGGTACTTGTATTACTTGACATTTATATGCGCATTATCCTTACTATATTATAACCTTTGTGCTAACAAAAATAGGTAAGTGTAACGTATCACAGGTATGTCGACATCCTCATCTTCTTCTTCCGAACGTTCCCATGCATCAGGGAAAGCATCCTTGGTTCATTCCCCTCCGTGTCGCATGGAGACCTGCGCCTATCGTCGGGCACGTCTCGCTCAAACTGGTGAATCTTCTTCTCTGCCTACTGACCAGATACGTATCCAACGCTTAGAAGCGGATCTGCAAGCTGCTCTTGAAAGGATAAAGCATTTAGAGGAAGCTAACGCAAAGAGAGACTTCCAGGTTGGACTTCTAGAGGTGAACTTACACGAGACTACTTGGAGGGTGCATTTCTTGGACGAACGTGTACCACCAGCACCACCATCACCACCGGCAGAACCAAAACCGGGGGAAGAAGAACCTGAGGAGGACCCCGAGGAGGAAGAACCTAACGAGGTAGCTGCTGATGAGGATGACAATGATGACGATGGCAACGACAGCGATGCAGGCATGGCGATGGAGAAGTCGACGACTGATCCGCCACCTAATTATCCTTCTCATTTTATTTGTTTATGAAACTATGCTTACTTCTAAATTTGGATATTTGTTGAAATACATTGTAAAGACAGTTGCAATTTATTTTCATTGGATATTTTTATTTAAGTTGTTCCATATATTGCTTGGACTAGTTGTTATTGATTACCTTGTGCTTGGAATTGACATAATGAATGTATAACCGTGTTTTATATACTCATTCTTGTTTAATTAAAGGAAATCATGAACGGTAGAGGCAATGGCCGTGGCAGCAGGCGTGGGGGCGTCAACATGACCCAAGCCCAACTGAAGGCACTTATCAACGACCGAGTCGCTAAAGCATTGGCGGCATATCAAGCTGCTCAAGGTGGAGGTAAATCTATTGTTATAGAATGACCTAAATATCTATTTCAATTGTTGTTATCTTTTATCTTTGTGTTTTTATTCATGCTAAATTTCTTGTTCAGGCCCGCAAGTCCAACCTCAGCCACCAGCTTGCACCTTCTAATCATTCATGGGTTGTAAGCCCAGTCACTTCACCGGCAACGAAGGTGCTATTGGTCTGCTCCACTGGTTTGAAAAGGTGGAATCCGCGTTCGCCACCCGCAGCGGAAAAGGTGATCGGGGCATGATTGGGTTATCATCAAAGCTCATGACATTTATTTTAACGTTTCATACTCATTAATACACTTTAATGGAAAATTACAATCAATATTACATCATGTCCTAAATATCAATCTAGGCTTCATTGTTTTCTGTAAGGCATTTCCTGTGTTTTCCTTGCTTCATCCTGTTCACCTGTATCATGTGTAAAAAGGGTTTTTGGATCAACAAAAAGTTGGCGAGTGAATCCTATGGAAAACATTTGAACAAGTTTATTTAATTGATTATGAAATAAAGTGCACAACCACACATGAGTAAAAATAGATGTAAACTTATTCACCAATCAATTTAATATTAAACAATACACACATGAACAATAATGGATCGTTTAGAGGCACGCGTTGCTCAACTCGTCTCTCACGAGGAACTGATGGGCCTAATGAATGAATTTCATAAACTTGACAATATGAAATACATAACTACAAACAATATAAACTCAATAATACACACACGAACAATAATGGATTTGGTTTGAGGCACGTGTTGCTCAACACGTCTCACACGAGGAACTGATGGGCCTAATGAATGAATTGCATATAAATAGACAAAATGAAATACATAACTACAAGCAATGTATACAATCTAAGTTTAGATCACAATATGGTATGGCACAAGTTTAAATAAACGAGTTAATTTTATGACACATGACACACCCCAAAACGTGTAATTAAAAAGGGGAGTTGTAAGATTCACTCACATTGGGTGCGTCCGGTTGATGATGTTGAATGCGCACAAAGTGGTTTTAAACGACGAGTGAAATTAACCTAGATAATGGCATAATGTTTCGGTAAGTAAACGGATTTTATTAATCCATTTTAGTAGGATTGTTGGGTGTATTTTTGTGAGTTTAAGGCTATTTTCTAACCTTAAAAATGTTATTTTTAAGTATTTTTAATTGATTTTTAAATAAAATAAATAAATAAAAATAATAAAAAAATGTTGACTTTTTGACCGTTGACCGTTGACCTTTGACCTTTGACTTTGACTTTGACCGGTTCGCATGTGTGTATGTGTGCGCTGGGTGAGGCTCGAACCCGAGACCTCCCGTACGCGTGCACGCAGCTCTACCAACTGAGCTACGTGTCTAACCCGAAATATTTCTGTTTTTAATTATATTTATATACTAATTAGATTAAACTGAAAATCATTTATTTTTAAAAACGATTTAATGCGTCGGACCGGTGCGCTCCATAGGTCTCGAACCCGGGACCTGTGGGTTGAGTTAACACACAGTCCACCGCTGGACTGTGTGTCTAACTTGTTAAATAAACTGATTTTTATTATACTTATATACAAACTAAATATTTTCATTTCTGTCTTAAATAAAAAGTTGGATAATTGTCCGGACCGATGCGGTAGTCCGGACTCGAACTCGTGACCTGTGTTTTAAACGCGCACACAGTCCACCACTGGACTGTGTGTCTATCTTGGTTATTATTCCGGTTTTTATTATACTTAACAACTATATGAAATGAATCCGGTTCAGTAATAAAAAGGAACATTTTTATTAAAGCGAGGGAGCGTGGGACATGATTCGAACTCGAGACGTAAGCGTTTTTAATGTGCACACATTCCACCACTGGACTGTGTGTCTAACCCGAGTTATTTCTTGATTTAAATTAAACTTATATACTACCGAAACTTCGTCTTCTTCGTTGATCTTAACCAGAAACGATGACTGACTGATTCAACGATTTTAATCATGTTCTTTAGTGTGTTTCAGTTAATTACAGGTGAGATAAATAAAAAGAATGAAAGAATTAAGCGTAGGGTATACCGAACTGGACTCCTCTGTTTCTCCGGCAAAACTCCGGTGACAGCAGAAACTTCCGGCGACGTGTGTCTTGCGGCAGAGAGTCTTCAGAGAGTTTGAGATGGATGTGAGTGGCTTCGGTATAAGTTCTGGGTGTTCAGTAAGGCTCAGAAGTGAAGGGCTCGGTTTTCCGGCGAGGTGCAGAACTTTTCCGGCGAGTGGTATTACGTCGGGTAAAGGTGCGGTTTTGAGCGAAAAAGCTTGCAGAGGTTCGAGGAGGTATTTATAGGGCAGGTCATCGATGAATTTGGTCCGATTTCCGACTTGATTCGTCGGTTAGAAACTTTCCGGCGGTTATAACTTGTGTCGCGGGTTCAGGCGTCGGTTATAACCGATGCAGTGATTAGAGTTTACGTTATAACTGAAGTAACCGTCAATTCTTGGCGAGTTAGTCGGGATTTCCGACGACTGCAATTGGGCGCGCCGATTTTGAATTCGAGAATTATAATATGAATTAATTGTCTTCAATATTGAACAAGAAACCTAAGCGGCGCAGTGGTTGAAGGGTTGAGTGTTAAGTTATTGTTGACCCGGCTGACTGACTCGGGTTCGAAACCCGGCAGTACCATTTTATTTTTATTTCATTTTTTTAACAGTTTTTCAGAAACAAATTATATATCCCCATATACTTATTAATTATGTATCGTTTAAAATTATTTTGGGCATTAAATGCGCCACGAAATTTTTAACTAATTGTTCGGTTATTAAACGGAGCGGGTTTGGTAAAATCCGTTTTTTTACGGATGTTACAGTATCCCCTGCTTTTTAGAAATTTCGTCCCGAAATTTAAGTAATGATATATTTGACTAAAAATGATGATGTTTAGTTTGACAGTTACATGCTTAGATAAAGAGTAAGAGTTTAAGTTTTTGTTTGAGGCGGTAACGTCCCTTGTAAGGTTAAGTACCCTGTTACAGGAATCGCTTTTTGTTGCCTATGGTAAAAATACTGATAAGCAGAGTTGATTCGCTAACTTTGATATCATGCGTAAGAGTTTTTGATATGTTGGGAAGGATATGGTTATATCCTAAAGCAAAACTTCTAATACTACAACCTACATGGAACTTCTCATAACCATCTAACAATACCTCTGATCCTTTGACAAGAATACTTATATATAGGAAGTACCAGCGGCGTATCCACCATATTCTTGTCAAATTTTCATTGGTTTTATCAGTAAGTTATGATTGGTTCTATGACTATAGAACATAAATAAACACAACAACTAATGTACCAAGAAATTACTAAATCCTACATAGAACTTCTCATAACCGTCTGACAATGCCTCTGATCCTTTGACAAGAATACTTATATATAGGAAGTACCAGCGGCGTATCCACCATATTCTTGTCAAATTTTCATTGGTTTTATCAGTAAGTTATGATTGGTCCTATGATGTAACTCAAGAACATAAATAACACAACAACCAATATTTGAATCCACATTCTGATGGCATAGATGTTTGAATGGTGACAACACCTCTCTCTTTTGTTGTGATGGAGAGGTTAGTCATTGTGGAAGTGAGACATAGCTCAACTTCTTTAAATGATGAAATTGAATACGCTGAAATGTATAATGAACAAACTTCAACCAAAACATACTAAATCCTACGTGGAACCTCTCATAACCGCCTGATAATGCCTCTGATCCTTTGGCAAGAATACTTATATATAGGAAGTACCAGCGGCGTATCCACCATATTCTTGTCAAATTTTCGTTGGTTTTATCCGCAAGTTATGATTTGTTACCAAGAAACTACTAAATCCTACATAGAACTTCTCATAACCGTCTGACAATGCCTCTGATCCTTTGGCAAGAATACTTATATATAGGAAGTACCAGCGGCGTATCCACCATATTCTTGTCAAATTTTCATTGGTTTTATCAGTGAATTATGATTAGTCCTATGTGACTCTACAACCAATACAACAAACACAAAATACTGAAAATGAAAAAAATGTCTGTGCGATCAAGGCTCAATCAAACGGAGCCGATCGTATTGCATGTACTGAAAATGAAAATGTCTGTGCGATCAAGGCTCAATCAAACGGAGCTGATCGTATTGCATGTACTGAAAATAATAAATTTAATCTAAACACACAAACAGATTATACATGGAACCTCTCATAACCGCCTGATAATGCCTCCGATCCTTTGACAAGAATACTTATATATAGGAAGTACCAGCGGCGCCACCATATTCTTGTCAAATTTTCATTGACTTTATCCTTAAGTTATGATTGATTCTATGTAATTCTAAAACATAAAGAAAAACATAAAACTAAACGATTGGAGTTGAATCTTGATTTTTTGTGAAGATGACTAGTTCGGTATCTTCGTTTGGGCCGTCATTATCTTCGACAGGATTGGCGTTGATGTTGAAAACTCTTCCTTTTGCTGGTGGCCTAGTGATTGGGTTTTCTTGATTTACTTGGTTAACTGGGTTTGATTGGGCTTGAGCGTTTATGATGTTAACCAATCGAGGGCACGTGTTTCTAAAGTGGGTAGGGTCGCCACAATTGAAACAAGTTCGAACATATGGGAATATGGGGTATTGAGGTTGATGATAGGTTTGGATCATGTTTTGAGTAAGGGGAGAGATTTGGTTTTGAGGGGTGCGGCAAACCTTGCTCAAATGACCATAGCGTCCACAAGTTGCACATAGTCGACAAGGTAAGGTAAGGGGATGGTGATAAAAACAGGTGTTACATCGAGGGTGAGGTCCAAGGTATGGTTTCTTATTTGGGTAAGTTGAGTTGGGTGCCACTTGAGTGATTGGGATAGCTTGGATGGGTATGGCGTGTGAAATTGGTTGGTTTCGTTGGATAGTAGCGAAAAGTTGCCCGTCTCTTTTTCTCTTAGAATTGGGTTGAGAAGGGGATTCGCTTTGGGTGTAGTCGGAGGTTTCAGTCGATGCTTTATCCTTCTTCTTCTCCTCCTTGAAGTCTTTGTTCCGGATTCGGTTTTCGGTGAGCTCTGTAGCTAACTCCATTGCCGCTTCCAAGGTTGCAGGCGTGGTACTTATTACAGAGTCTTGGATTTTTTACGGAAGACCTTGAATGTAGTGCTCGATCAAACGGTAGAGGGGAGTGAATAAGTTGGGAACCATCTGATGTAACTCGAGGAATCTTTTGTTGTATGTGGTGTGGTCTCCTTCCTTTTGCTTCAACGAATAAAATTCATCTTCTAATTTCTTGATTTCGCTCCTTGGGCAAAATCATCTGGTCATGATTTCCTTCAATTCATTCCAAGTTAAAGTCATAGCATCTTCAACACCTCGTTTGGCCTTCTCTGTATTCCACCTAGTAAGTGCTATTCCATATAAACGACCGGTAGCATATCGCACCTTGCGATCATCGGGGCAATCGCAATTTAGAAAAGTGTTCTCCATTTCTTTAAACCAATGGAGAAGAGCAGTGACACCTTCAGTCCCTTTGTATTTTGGAGGGTCGCATGATTTGAAATGCTTGTAGGTTCATTTAGTGGTATTTGGGGGAGGGTTGATAACGTGTTGATCTTCTTGATTGACAGGATTCGTGGTAAGTGCTTGTTGGACTTGGATTACAATGTTGGGTATTACGGCAGCCATTTGTTGAGCGATTTGGGCAGCCATACGCTCGCGGGCTTTTCCTGCTCTCATCTTCCTACGGGCGAGGCTAGAAGACATCTACAAGGAATACATGTCAAGAGTATGAGTTGGATGTTTTTGGGTTCATGGGTCGCATTTAGGAATGAACATTCATAAAATAATTATAGAAAAATAAATCTACTACATCCATAGGATGTCTTGGGCTTTGCTCGTCATTAGGCCCTACATGCCGCCATACTTCACCTTCGTAATCATGTGGGCCCCCATGAATACCGGGTTTTTCATATGGTTCGCATGCCTGGTTACGTACACTAAAACCCGGAGAAAATCGAGAAATATGTATATAACGTATGAGATTCGGAATGTGTCCAGGTGTAGACACGGTGACACCTCAAAGTGGGGTTAGTTCGAACGACGTTTGGTGTGGCATGCTTTGGCCTAATAGGTCCTTCGTACTCTCATCGTTAGTCCCCAGGTAGGCAAACTGGTCCGTTATATTGGATTTATACGAATGCCAACCTAGACAGGACGTTCCGACTACCGGTACTTGTACCCTTCCAGATACTACATGCCCGTCGCAGAACTTACTTTGATGAGATTTGAAAATTGCAACAAAATCTTTGAATAACAAAAGTATGAAGATGAATTGAATATGTGAACATTGATATATGTATGATAAATGTGTATATAAGTATGTATGTTTGACTGTAAGTATAAACAAATATGAAACAAATAAATATCATAAGTTTGTATGTAACCACCTAATCAATTAAAATTTTAGGCAAACTATAGTATAGGCTCTAAGGGTCTAATAACCTATCCTATATCCCTATAGTCATGGCTCTGATACCAATCTGTCACACCCCGACCCGCAGCGGAAAAGGTGATCGGGGCATGATTGGGTTATCATCAAAGCTCATGACATTTATTTTAACGTTTCATATTCATTAATACACTTTAATTGAAAATTACAATCAATATTACATCATGTCCTAAATATCAATCTAGGCTTCATTGTTTTCTTCTAAGGCATTTCCTATGTTTTCCTTGCTTCATCCTGTTCACCTGTATCATGTGTAAAAAGGGTTTTTGGATCAACAAAAAGTTGGTGAGTGAATCCTATGGAAAACATTTGAACAAGTTTATTTAATTGATTATGAAATAAAGTGCACAACCACACATGAGTAAAAATGTCTGATCCAACCTTCAAGCGAATAGAGCTATACATCAAGGGGTTTCCCCAAATTCAAAGCATGGTGACCTCAGCCAATCTTCAAACTATCCAGCAAAACATCCGACTTGCTCACCGACTAACTGATCAGGCAGTGGAACAGGGCAAGTTACCCAAACGTAACTCATCAGCTTCTGAAAGCTCTTCTGATAACAAGCGTAAATGGGACGGAAGTCAAGCTAAGGGTTCCAGCTCTACTCAACCCCCTCAGCAGCAAAGAAAATTTAACAACAACCGTACCCCAAACCAGCAAGCGTCGAACATCAAGCCCGGGGTGGTTACCAGGGAAATCAGCCCAAGTGTGACAAATGCAATAGACACCACCATGGGCAATGTGACCTGAACCGCTGTCAGCGATGCTGGAAGCTGGGTCATACAGCTAAAGATTGCAGAAGTCCTTATCCAGTCAGACAAGCTCAGCAACAGCAGAACCAACAACCTCAACGTCAACAGCAGCATCAACAGGGTAACAATAGGGGATGCTATCAGTGTGGGGCTGATGGCACATAAAAAGGAATTGTCCGCAGCTGAATAACAACAAAAACAACAACAATGGTGATAAGGGGAAGGGCGGCAGAGGCCGAGCATTCGTCATCGGTTCAGGCGAAGCAAGGAATGACCCTAATGTCGTGACGGGTAAGTTTCTTCTGAACGACTCTTTTGTTTCGATACTTTTTGATTCTGGCGTGGACCGTAGTTATGTTTCCATGGACTTTAGTACACTACTTAAGCCTGCCCCAACTCCTCTTGAATATAATCACACAGTAGAACTAGCTAACGGTAAATCCCTTGAGGCAACACGTATTCATCGCGACTGTAGTTTGGAGTTAGCTGGCCACAAATTCGACATTGACCTTATCCCTATCACTCTTGGTAGCTTCGATGTTGTAGTCGGGATGGATTGGCTATCCCTAAATCGTGCGGAGATACTTTGTCATGAAAAGATCGTTCGCATCCGCCTTCCTAGTGGCGAAACCCTTGATATTCGAGGCGAGAAGGGTAGCGCTGTAGTAAGAATCATTTCATTCATGAAGGCCCAGAAATGTTTAAGGGTCATACCGCTATTCTAGCTCTTGTCCCTGATGTTCAAACAGAACAAAAAAAGGTCGAAGATATTCCTATTGTTCGCGACTTTCCTGAAGTCTTTCCTGAAGAACTACTTGGCCTTCCACCTCACCGCCAAGTCGAATTCCAAATCGAGCTAACTCCTGGAGCGGCACCTATAGGTCGAGCACCATATCGATTAGCACCAACCGAACTAGAAGAGCTATCTACACAATTGCAAGAGCTCCTGGATAAAAGTTTTATCCGACCTAGCTCGTCACCATGGGGAGCCCCCGTACTTTTTACCAAAAAGAAGGATGGTACTTTTCGCATGTGCATTGACTACCGTGAACTAAACAAGATGACTGTCAAGAACCGTTATCCACTTCCATGCATTGATGATCTATTTGACCAATTGCAAGGGTCAAGCTTTTACTCCAAAATCGATCTGAGATCGGGCTATCATCAGTTGAGAGTCCAAGATGAAGACATCTCCAAAACAGCATTCAGGACTCGATACGGCCATTACGAGTTCCTCGTTATGCCTTTTGGGCTAACGAATGCACCCGCAGTTTTCATGGACCTTATGAACCGAGTGTGTAAGCCTTATCTTGACAAGTTCGTCATGTTTTCATAGACGATATTCTGATCTACTCTAAGATCCAGGAGGAACACGAATGACATCGGGGTCTTATTTTGGAACTCTTACGGGATGAACAGCTTTATGCTAAATTCTCGAAATGCGACTTTTGGATTCGTGAAGTCCACTTCCTCGGTCACGTGGTTAATGAAGCTGGGATTCACGTTGATCCAGCCAAGATCGACTCTATCAAAAATTGGCCTGCCCCTAAAACTCCAACCGAAATCCGCCAATTCCTTGGTTTGGCAGGTTATTACCGTAGATTCATCGAAGGATTCTCGAAGATTGCACAACCTCTTACTGCTCTAACTCATAAGGGTATCACCTACAAGTGGGGTGATGCTCAAGAATCTGTGTTTCAGCAATTGAAAGAGAAGCTCTGTAGTGCACCTATTCTATCTCTACCTGAAGGCACTGATGATTTCGTTATCTATTGTGACGCATACATTCAGGGACTCGGTTGCGTGTTAATGCAACGCGAGAAAGTCATTGCTTACGCGTCCCGACAACTCAAGGTACATGAAAAGAACTACACTACCCACGACCTGGAGCTGGGAGCTGTAGTGTTTGCACTCAAGATATGGAAACACTACTTGTACGGTACCAAGTGCACGATATACACCGATCACAAGAGTCTCCAGCACATACTCGTCCAAAAGGAGTTGAGCATGCGACAACGTCGATGGGTTGAACTTCTAAATGATTATGAGTGCGCAATCAAATATCATCCGGGCAATGCAAACATTGTATCCGACGCCCTCAGCCGAAAAGAAACCAAGCCCAAATGAGTCCGTGCTCTACAGCTTACGATCCATTCGAACCTTCCTGAGCAAATTCGCAACGCTCAAGTTGAAGCACTAAAGGAAGAGAATCTCCTAGTTGAATCCATGCGGGGCATGGAGAAACAACTCGAGCTCAAATCTGATGGCATTCATTACTTCATGGAACGTATATGGGTTCCATCCTGCGGAAATTTGCGAGAGCTTGTGATGGACGAAGCACACAAGTCTCGATACTCGATACATCCTGGTTCTGACAAGATATATTACGATCTGAAGGTATTGTACTGGTGGCCTAACATGAAGCCAATTTTAGAAAAGTATGTCAGCAAGTGCTTGACCTGTGCTAGAGTCAAGACCGAGTATCAAAAGCCGTCTGGGCTACTTCAGCAATCAGAAATACCAACATGGAAATGGGAGCAAATTTCCATGGATTTTGTCACCGGGTTACCAAGATCTCAAAGCGGAAATGACACCATCTGGGTGATCGTGGACCGCCTAACTAAATCTGCCCACTTCATCACGATCAAAGAAACCGACAAATATGACACGCTTGCCAGACTATACTTGAAAGAAGTAGTCTCACGGCACGGCGTGCCCACCTCTATCATCTCTGATTATGACCCTCGTTTCGCATCCTACCTATGGCAGTCCATGCATAAATCATTCGGCTCGCGATTAGATATGAGCACGGCATACCACCCACAAACCGATGGTCAGACCGAACGCACCATCCAGACGCTTGAGGACATGTTGCGAGCGTGTGTTATTGATTTCGGTAAAGGTTGGGAAAGACACCTACCCCTGGTGGAATTCTCCTACAACAATAGTTATCACTCGAGCATATGGGCCGCACCGTTCGAAGCATTGTACGGACGGAAATGCCGATCACCTATCTGTTGGGCTGAAGTTGAAGACAGCCAAATCACTGGTCCTGAACTCGTGCTTGAGACATCGGAGAAGATCGTTCAGATTAGAAACCGCATGGCGGCAGCTCGTGACCATCAAAAAAGCTACGCTGATAAGCGTAGGAAACCGTTGGAATTCCAAGTTGGTGACAGAGTTTTGTTGAAAGTCTCACCTTGGAAGGGCGTTATTCGTTTTGGAAAACGAGGCAAGCTCAATCCGCGCTATGTGGGACCATTCGAGATCATTGAAAGAATTGGCACAGTGGCTTATAGACTGGATTTACCTAAGAACTCAGTGGTGTGCACAATGTCTTTCATATATCGAATCTTAAGAAATGTCTAACCAACACTTGTTGTCCCGTTCAAAGAACTCAAGATCGATGACCAACTCCGTTTTATTGAAGAGCCAGTTGAAATAGTGGATCGAGAGGTTAAGGCGCTCAAACGCAGTTAAATTCCTATAGTTCAGGTTCGTTGGAACTCAAAACGTGGCCCAGAATTCACATGGGAGCGGGAAAATCAGATGATGTGCAAGATGTATCACGATCTGAAGGTATTGTACTGGTGGCCTAACATGAAGCCAATTTTAGCAAAGTATGTCAGCAAGTGCTTGACCTGTGCTAGAGTCAAGACCGAGTATCAAAAGCCGTCTGGGCTACTTCAGCAATCAGAAATACCAACATGGAAATGGGAGCAAATTTCCATGGATTTTGTCATCGGGTTACCAAGATCTCAAAGCGGAAATGACACCATCTGGGTGATCGTGGACCGCCTAACTAAATCTGCCCACTTCCTCACGATCAAAGAAACCGGCAAATATGACACGCTTGCCAGACTATACTTGAAAGAAGTAGTCTCGCGGCACGGCGTGCCCACCTCTATCATCTCTGATTATGACCCTCGTTTCGCATCCTACCTATGGCAGTCCATGCATAAATCATTCGGCTCGCGATTAGACATGAGCACGGCATATCACCCACAAACCGATGGTCAGACCGAACGCACCATCCAGACGCTTGAGGACATGTTGCGAGCGTGTGTTATTGATTTCGGTAAAGGTTGGGAAAGACACCTACCCCTGGTGGAATTCTCCTACAACAATAGTTATCACTCGAGCATAAAGGCCGCACCGTTCGAAGCATTGTACGGACGGAAATGCCGATCACCTATCTGTTTGG
Organism: Scalesia atractyloides; assembly: GCA_947069175.1. Lineage (NCBI taxonomy): Eukaryota > Viridiplantae > Streptophyta > Magnoliopsida > Asterales > Asteraceae > Scalesia > Scalesia atractyloides. The sequence goes on along the minus strand of CAMTDV010000007.1, from coordinate 60,181,210 downwards.
CTGAAGTTGGAGACAGCCAAATCACTGGTGCTGAACTCGTGCTTGAGACATCGGAGAAGATCGTTCAGATTAGAAACCGCATGGCGGCAGCTCGTGACCGTCAGAAAAGCTACGCTGATAAGCGTAGGAAACCGTTGTAATTCCAAGTTGGTGACAGAGTTTTGTTGAAAGTCTCACCTTGGAAGGGCGTTATTCGTTTTGGAAAACGAGGCAAGCTCAATCCGCGCTATGTGGGACCATTCGAGATCATAGAAAGAATTGGCACAGTGGCTTATAGACTGGATTTACCTAAGAACTCAGTGGTGTGCACAATGTCTTTCATATATCGAATCTTAAGAAATGTCTAACCGATAAAACACTTGTTGTCCCGTTCAAAGAACTCAAGATCGATGACCAACTCCGTTTTATTGAAGAGCCAGTTGAAATACTGGATCGAGAGGCTAAGGCGCTCAAACGCCGTTAAATTCCTATAGTTCAGGTTCGTTGGAACTCAAAACGTGGCCAAGAATTCACATGGGAGCGGGAAGATCAGATGATGTGCAAGATGTATCACGATCTGAAGGTATTGTACTGGTGGCCTAACATGAAGCCAATTTTGGCAAAGTATGTCAGCAAGTGCTTGACCTGTGCTAGAGTCAAGACCGAGTATCAAAAGCCGTCTGGGCTACTTCAGCAATCAGAAATACCAACATGGGAATGGGAGCAAATTTCCATGGATTTTGTCACCGGGTTACCAAGTTCTCAAAGCGGAAATGACACCATCTGGGTGATCGTGGACCGCCTAACTAAATCTGCCCACTTCCTCGCGATCAAAGAAACCGACAAATATGACACGCTTGCCAGACTATACTTGAAGGAAGTAGTCTCGCGGCACGGCGTGCCCACCTCTATCATCTCTGATCATGACCCTCGTTTCGCATCCTACCTATGGCAGTCCATGCATAAATCATTCGGCTCGTGATTAGACATGAGCACGGCATATCACCCACAAACCGATGGTCAGACCGAACGCACCATCCAGACGCTTGAGGACATGTTGCGAGCGTGTGTTATTGATTTCGGTAAAGGTTGGGAAAGACACCTACCCCTGGTGGAATTCTCCTACAACAATAGTTATCACTCGAGCATAAAGGCCGAACCGTTCGAAGCATTGTACGGACGGAAATGCCGATCACCTATCTGTTGGGCTGAAGTTGGAGACAGCCAAATCACTGGTGCTGAACTCGTGCTTGAGACATCGGAGAAGATCGTTCAGATTAGAAACCGCATGGCGGCAGCTCGTGACCGTCAGAAAAGCTACGCTGATAAGCGTAGGAAACCGTTGGAATTCCAAGTTGGTGACAGAGTTTTGTTGAAAGTCTCACCTTGGAAGCGCGTTATTCGTTTTGGAAAACGAGGCAAGCTCAATCCGCGCTATTTGGGACCATTCGAGATCATAGAAAGAATTGGCACAGTGGCTTATAGACTGGATTTACCTAAGAACTCAGTGGTGTGCACAATGTCTTTCATATATCGAATCTTAAGAAATATCTAACCGATAAAACACTTATTGTCCCGTTCAAAGAACTCAAGATCGATGACCAACTCCGTTTTATTGACGAGCCAGATGAAATAGTGGATCGAGAGGTTAAGGCGCTCAAACGTAGTTAAATTCCTATAGTTTAGGTTCGTTGGAACTCAAAACATGGCCCAGAATTCACATGGAGCGGGAAGATCAGATGATGTGCAAGTATCCTCAACTGGTTAAAAATAATGCAGCCAAAGCTGAAGTTGCTACTAAAATTCGGGACGAAATTACAGACCAACTTGGGGATGATGTAACACCTCACGGAAGTGCTCAACCGCATTAGCATCTTCAGCGACGATATGCAAATTTCGGGACGAAATTTCTTTCAACTTGGGGATGATGTAACAACCCGTAAACTTCGAGGTAAAAACCCGCTTGTTTCGTTGTTCTAAATCAAACATACTTATTTTATTTAATGAATTAAGTATATTCTTATCGAATTATACTTCGTGCATATCATGTTGAACTGACCCGAACAGTTAAACCAAAATACATATCTCGCGTGTCGATTCAACCCACTCGCATAGCTCGGAACTTATGAGGCCCGAACCTTAGCTTGAATATTAGTTATGCTATTGAACAACAACAACAACAATAATAATAATAATAATAATAATAATATTACCCATTTGAAAGTCGTGTGACCTGCACTTCTTTATAATTTATATTTTTTTCTTACTTTTCTTTGAATCTCAGCCCAAGCCTTCTTTCAATCGTTCACATCTCGGCCCAAATTCCGATTAACCGCCATGCATGTGATAATGTAACCTCTCTAATCTCCCATAACTGATAATCCGATTCTAACTCTTCTCTCTCTCTCTCTCTCTCTCTTCTCTCTCTCTCCAACATCTCAACTTATGGTAGCAGGAAACCGCCGTACAACGCCGCTTGCGTCAGAATACCGGGAGGAAACGCGTAGTTCACTCACCGCCCCTTCTCTCGACAACGGCTGCCGACTTCGGAGCAGTCACCCAAGATCATCACTGCAGCCGGTAAGCGTCACTTCGTCCGTAGTTTTGTAGCGAGGTCTTGCTGTTTCGCTTTCGATTCATGCTCGAACTAAGATAATTGTATGAGAATAGCATTATTTACGAACTGTTGTGAATACTAAGTGCTATATGATAGGATGGAATAGATTATATGTGAGTATATGCGTAGATGATAAGTTGTTCGCATTTGAAAGTGCACGTGGGGGATCGATGTTTAATCTTGATTGGGAAGTGCACGTATTGGGTTGTATGTATAGGAGTTCCGGTTCGATCTCGGTTTAAAATATGAATCTCGGATATGAAGCTGGGTGTTGGTAGTAGGCATGAAAGGAAGATAAATGGAAGTTCTGTGAATGCATGTGTGAGACTGTAAATGTTTGTGGTGTTGTGATGAGAGTTTTGTTTTGTTTTTGTTTTTTTATTTTATTATTATTATTTTTTTTGAATATATTTAGTAGGATTATGGATATGTATAAATCAATGGGTACATGTGCAGTAGGTATGAATGCATGATAGATTTATTGAGGTTATGTGAATGACATATTTATATATGAATAAAATGACTGACGGGTCGGGTTAGGAAAATATATATATTATACATAAACGATGCGATGTTAAATTTGGATATGATCACGTGTATGGGGGAAACTTTGAATAAAAGGATAAAGGGGTATAACAGTTCTAGGTGCAATTATACTAAGTAAAGTGCGTCGTGATCATTGTACAAAATAATAAAGATATCAAATTTACAGTTTGACTTACACATACTAGTTTCATTTGGAATTATACTTTATAATAAACCAGAATACCATTTTTCAATAAGCATCTGTTAATATGTAGGTATAAAATGTTTCTATGAATGATGAAACATAAATGCTATTCATATACAAGGTTTGTAACGTGATTTATATATATATATATATATATATATATATATATATTATGAGGGTATATTATACAAAGGGTACATGGGTGCATGTAAATACAAGAACGTGCAATGTGTGCAAATGTGCTAGTGATTGGGTGATTGAGTTTGTTGTGACGATTAGAAATTTTGACTCTGAAACCAAAGCAACCACACGAATCTAGATGATGACATTTGATTAATATACTAATAAGAAAATAACGTGACCAGGACTCAAGTGGACGTAAGGACAGCTATACTTGATATTTGTAATTGCTACGCACTCTAAGGTGAGTTCACAACTATTTTCTAAAAGCATGCGTCCCTGGTTTGGGACAACCCTTTTTATGGTATCCCTGGTTTGGGCTACGCGCGCGTCCCTTGTGTGGACCACTGAAACATGTTATCCACTGGAGGTGGATAGTACACTTAGACTAAACGAAAACTCTATCATGAAAGTCCTTACATTTTACCGATTAGATTGCCGGGTGGGCATACGCGGGGTATTAGTTGATAGCGCTATTAGGTTTGACAAACCTCACACCATGCTGGAGGCCGGGCGTAAACTTCTAACCTTCACTCTTGCTTTAATGTTGTTAGACATTATCGAGAGCACAAACGAAACGTCAGCATTCAGTACACAGTTTAGTCATATCCGAGTCATACTTAAATTAAAGCGTTGTGAACTTTACTTTTACTAAACTCAAATTTTGTGAATTCGCCAACTTTATTGTTGACACGTAGTTGCATGCTTTGCAGGTAAATACGTACAACTGTGGACGGGAATGCAATCGGCTTGAGTGGGTGGTTCGTTTAAACTTATTGTTTTGAACATCAATTTAACTTGTGGTTTTAGTTTCATGTTGGGTTTTTAACTTCGTTTTCCGCTGCAACACAAACTGTCTTTTGAACAAATTTAGACCTTATCGCTAATCATGTTGATAGTGATACTTTTATTATTTTAAATGGTTGGTTCAACATGATTAGTGGCTAGATCCTGGTCGGTCACACGCCTCGCGGTAAAACCCCGCATGTGGAATTGGAGGGTGTGACAGATGTGTATCAGAGCCAGGGCCGGACCGGTGGTGTCAGGTCCTGCGAGGACGCTGGACCCCTTAAGGGGGTGGATTGTGATATCCCACATCGGTTGTGAAGGGGAACGAAGGCTTCCTTATAAGGGCTTGATACCTTCAGCATCATGACGCGTTTTAAAACCGTGAGGGGCAGGCGCTGAGGGCGTGCTGGCTGCCAAAGCGGACAATATCATGGTGCGGTTACGCTGGGCTGTTACATAAATAATATTCATGGCAATTAGAAACAATTCAGTATTTTTTGGAGTTTTCGAATAATATGTGATTGAAGGAAATTATTATAGTTTTGGTGTTTGTGGCGATTTATATCTAATTAGAGAAATAAAGTAATTTTATTGGCGGAAAAGTACATAACAAACCACGAAAATGACACATAAAAAAATTAAAACTCCTTGTCAAAAGGGATTTCGTCTTAGAAATATCCATCGCTCCCCTCGTCTTCTTCTTCGGATTCTTGGTGAAAATTTGGATCTAAACCTTCATCGTCGATGTCTTCGTATTCGTCTTGAAGATTTTGACACCTCCATGTGAACATGTCTTACAACAACGCCAATTTTGGGGTCATGTTTGTGTTCAAACATGTTAAGTTGCATAACTCATGTAGGAACATAATATGTTGTTTGGTCATTATGTTTTCAATCGTGTAGTCTTCCTGCTCCCTGTTGTCCCATACAACAGTCACCAACTCAGTATCTTCATTAAAACGCCAAGTTTGGATGATTGGGTCGACAATTCGATTTGCATTGTTGGGTCAAAATTTCTGGTTAATCATCATATGACCGTCTGTGTTTTCTCACAGAGGTTATCAATAGGAGCGTCAAGGGCATGGATCTCCCTCTGAACTTGTTCGTCCAAGTTCAGTATAGCGTTAACTGTTTTTACAAGATTCTTCTTCTGTTATCAAAGACGATTATGAATTTTTTGAAAGACAAACTGAATCTCGAATAAAAAATGATTTCCATTGGTGGTTTTTTAACTTTTTGGCGTTTTGAGTTCGATGGTATTTAGTAAAATATGGCGTTTGCTTTTGGTGTGATCAATGGAAGGGACTATTACGTTAAAGTGTCATTTCCGTTACTCTGTTAAAGCTGTAACGCGTTTCATCATCAACATTGGCGTTTTGTATTAATGACGTTAGATAAAGATGGTGTTTCATCTGGAAGGGATTATGTGTATGGCTCGTAGTTTAAGGCGGGATTTTTAATGGCGTTTTATTTATGAGTATGGCGTTTTGTATTATAGCAGTCAAAATACCATTTTACCCTTAATGAAACGCGTTCACGTGAATAAAGTTGATGTTATTTACGAAAACGCCACTTGCCAATCTAATTCATAGATTGTTTGATCCAACGGATGCGGGGCGTTCTCATATTTTTCACACTTATAGGCGTTTTCCCTAAATCATGCCCCTATATATAGACGCAGGATTTAGGGAAAACGCCTATTAGTGTGAAAATATGGATGGGTTAAAATATGAACCACCTTTAGATGTGAGAACCGTAGGAACCATCCACCCTATATCTCTCATGTATGTGTGGTTGAGATTTAATTGTTTAAGTTTGATTTTTCTTGTAGTGATTTTATTAAAAAAAGAATAAAAAGTACAAGAAGGGTAGTTTGAAACTTAACTTGTGTTATATTCATGTCAACTTGTTACACTGACAATCAAACATCATAGACTATATGACTCTTCATGTCAACATTAATTACGTTTATCTATTTAAAAAATAATTAATTATAAGACATGGTTTTTTAAAAAATAAACTAATGTATAAAAAGAAAACGTCTTCAATCTCTGATCTTAATCTTCTCTTTTTGTTTGGTATCCTCGTTATCTGAAACGTAAAAGCCCCAACACCTACGAAAAATCATAGAGAAAAACAGAGCATTTACATTCCACAAACGTTTAGAGGAGCTCGGTTTGGCGATCAGGGGCGTAAAAAACTTCTTTATATCGTGTGTAATAAAAAAAGATTTTTTTTACATTCAACCCCGTGCGCGAAATTTTTTACATTCAACAACGCACAGAAACAATTTTTCAAACGTATGTAAAAACTAAATATTTACGCGTGTCGTTTTTACATACATTTGAAAAATAGATCTACACGTGACGTTTAAAGGAGCTGGATCAACGATCAAGGGCGTAAAAAACAATTTTTTTTCATTTGGCACCATACGCAAATAAAATATTTTACATTCGACAAATTACGTAAGATCATTTTTCAAAGTACGTAAAAACTATTTTACGCCTTACGTTTTTACATATTTTGAAAATTAGATTCACACGTGACGTTTAGAGAAGCTCGGGTCGGCAATCAGGGGCGTAAAAATCCTTTTTTACGCATGTTGTCAAAACATTTTTTATTTATTTTTTTAGATAGTTTGGTGTTCTTATACTCAGTTCGTGTAAATGTTACGCACGTTGTCAAACTTTTTTTACGCATGTTGTCAAAACTTTTTTACACACTGTCAAAGAAAAATTTTATGCACGTTGTCGAATGTTTTTTTAAAGATGCAGTGCAAAGTCATCAAACGTTAATGAATGAAACAGAAATTCTCATAAACATATAAGACAATGTAGCTTGCATTTTATAAAAAAAACATTATGTCAGAATTAGGGGAAATAGAACAAAAAGAAATAGATATCATTTTTGATAATTTTGTATTTTATAATAAATATATAAGACAAATATAGTTTGTATTTTAAAAAAAAATTATTTCATTATTAGTGAAAATATAAAAAGTATAAAAGAGATGAAAGTAGAGAGAAATTGTTATGTCAGACATATAAATGATGATGTGATATGTTTTAGAGATAAGAGAGAGATGAGTGACATTAAGAGAAAAAGACTAAAATAACCTTTTGAATTAAATTAATTATAGGTGATTTGTTAAAATTCTATTGGATCGGAGGAGTTCTCATGGTTCTCATAACTGATAGTGGTTTCTCCTTAAACCGAATCCTATATATATATGTGTGTGTGTGTGGGAGGGGTAAAATAGGAACCACTTTAGATGTGAGAACCGTATAAACCATTATCCACCTAATATCTTTCATGTATGAGTGGTTAATATTAAATTGTTTAAGTTTAATTTGTCTTGTATCGATTTCATTGATTAAAAAATAATAAATAATATAAGAAGGGTATTTTGAAAAATTTTGACATGTGTAATATTCATGTCAACTTGTCAAACTGACAATCAAACATCATAGACTACATCACTGTTCATGTCAACATTAATTAGGTTTATCTATTAAAAAAATAATTATAACACATGATTTTTTATACAAAAAATTACACTACATGTATAAAAAGAAAACGTCTTCAATATCTGATCTTAATCTTCATTTTTTGTTTGTTATCCTCGTCATTTGAACATAAAAGCCCCAACATTTACGGAAATTAAAGAAAAAAAGAGCGTTTACATTCCACAAACGTTTAGAGGAGCTTGGGCCTGCGATTAGGGCGTAGAAAATATTTTTTTTAATCGTGTGTAATTAAAAAACATTTTTTTACATTCGATACCATGCACGAATTTTTTTACATTCGATACCGTGTGCGGATTTTTTTATATTCAACACTGTGAGCGATATCTTTTTTACATTTGACAACGTACGAGAAATAATTTTTCAAACGTATGTAAAAACTAAACATTTACTCGCACCGTTTTTACATATGTTTGAAAAATAGATTTACGCGTGACGTTTAGAGGAGCTCGGACCGACGATCAGTGGCGTAAAAACATTTTTTTCATCTGACACCGTGCGCAAAAGATATCTTACATTCGACAACTTACGTTAAAACATTTTTCAAACGTACGTAAAAACTATTTTACGCCTTTCGTTTTTACATACGTTTAAAAATTAGATTTACGCGTGACATTTAGACGAGCTCGGGTCAGCGATCTGGGGCGTAAAATTACTTTTTTACGCACCTTGTCAAAAATTCTTTTACGCACGTTGTCGTATGTTTTTTAAAAAGTTGTAGTGCAAAGTTATCAAATGTTAACGAATGAAATAGAAATTTACAATAAACATATAAGACAAAATATAGCATGCATTTTATAAAGAATATTATGCCAGAATTAGAGAAAATAGAGCAAAAAGAAATAGATATCATTTTTGATAATTTTGTATTTTCTAATAAACATAAAATAAATATAGCTTGCATTTTATAAAGAAAATTATGTAATAATTGGAGAAAATAGAGTAAAAATAAATATATATCATTTTCAATATTTTTGTATTCTATATTTTATGTAATATTTTTTGTTTTTGAATTTAAAACCTAAAATATTTTTTTCCCAATTTTAAATATAAAAAGTATAAAAGAGATAAAATGAGACAGAAAACATATAAATGATGATGTGATTGTTTAGTGACGATGTGACATTAAGAGAAAAAGACTAAAATACTCTTTTGAATTAAATTGATTATAAGTGATGTGTTAAATTCAATTGGATGAGATGAGTTCTCATGGTTCTCGCAACTAGTACTGATTACTCCTTGAATCAAATCCTCTATATATATATTTATATATATATATATATATATATCCTATAAATAGTGAATGAGATGAGCTTGAGCTAAAAAATTTGATAAAAGGTCCAACTCAAGCTTTAAATATAGTTCTCAAATTCCACTCTACTCAGCTTGTTTACATCCAAACAACCTTGTCTTGTTGATTTCTTATAAAAACTTCTGCGATATTAACAGAAATAGACGTCGGTGGTTAGCGTGTAGAATGCCCACGCTAGCTCAAGTCATAACACTACAAAAAAAATGTCATTTAGTGACATACAAAAAGTGCCATAAAATCCATAAAAGTGCCACCCAAGACCCCTTTAGGAATGAGTGGCACACAAAAAAGTGTCACTAGAAGTTGTGCCACTAAAGGCTTTAGTGGCGCTTTTTAGTGTGCCTCTATAACTTTTTTAGTTATTAGTGGCACTTTTCTTTTAGCTACAAAAAAAACTTTTTGTGGCACAATTTTTATGCCAATGAAAACTATTCCTAGTAATATATCTATACTATTTTTAGTGGCACATAATTTTGCCACAAAATAAATGCCACTACAAACATTAATCATATTAATTTCATTAATTTAGCTATTATTTATTTACAATATAATATAGAAATAAAAATGAAAACATGTAGAAAAATAATAATATCATAACTTCAACTAAAAGTTCGATCCAAAACATACTCTAAATGTAAGCAAACAAATAAATGTCTAAAGAGAAGTCAACATTCTTGCGATACGAATCATACTATACAAAAACTCAGTTCCAAGCAATTCATTAATCTTGTTATCTCTATCCCAAGGCGCTTCACATGTTTTCAGCTATGTCATCAATATCGTCACTTCTTGAATACGATAATTCGTTACTAGGTAAAGAGTTGCTAGGAGCCGAAGAACCAATGCGAGGGACCTAAAAAGTTTAAATGAGAATAAATACTAAACAAAGATATATATATATATATGTGTGTGTGTGTGTGTGTGTGTGTGTGTTTGTGTAAAACACCACATAGTAGTACATGTATGTAAGTACCTGTATGTTCATATTGCTAAGAACTGTAGGCAAGTTTGCATCAGGGATACGTTCTTGGATAATGTTCATCATAACGTTCACAACACTCTGTAACTGATGAATAGTATGCGAATTAGTCGAAGAACCGCCGTTGCTTTTTGTGGCTGGCATTCTTCCAACTAATCGAACATACCCTCTTTTCTCTGGGCCTTTAACTTTTGAGTATTCATCATTTGTAAAATCATGCGAATCTATGGATTTTCTTGCAGAGTCACTTGCAATAGATTTTAAAGAAGCCTAAATACATAATAGTATAGGTAAGCTTATAAAATAGTGAACACGTACATGATATGTAAAATATTTTAATGCACAAAAATACATTGCCACAACATTAGCTGCTTTATCATCAACAAAACTTCCATCTTTACGAGTGCGAGTTGTTATATACATTTCTCCTCGGGTTGGGTATACACCATCATTCTTCATTGCCTATAATTTATGCTTAATGGTTAGTAAAAGAAATGAAAACTAAATTTTACAATAAATGTCAAAATAACTAAAATAATACCACTTCATGAGCAAGTCTAGCAAACGACTTTGTCCCTGTTACATGAGGCTCCTTCATCTTTGAGCGGCTCAATCTTTTTGCAGCGCATGTATTCTATAGTAAATGGTAATTTAACTCAAGATAGGATTTCCTTCATCTAGTTTCAAAATTATATATATTGCATAAGAAATCAAATTTACATATCATTGTTACCTAAAATTTCGGAGTGAACCAACGAGTAACAAGTTCTTTAAATTGAGTTGGATTCACTCTATCGTCATTATTAGTTTGTTGCGTCACAATTTCGTCAATAGTAAGGTTTGGATCATATCCACGTGACTTTAATAAACCTTTCCACGTTCTCCATTTTTCCCCATGTTTTGGAATATCCATTCTTTAATCTGACTTGTTTCGTCTCGATGAATAGCAAATTTGGACTACAAAAAATTACATATATATTAGCATACCTTTTACCTTAATGAATGGATGCATATCATGTTTGATAAAAGACATACCTTAACAAGTGAATTCATATCCTCTTTATTTTTCATGGGAACTTTTCTCCAATCTGAATACTCAATTGATACATGATCAGCCATCCTCACAAGTGTCACAAGATACTGAACAAGTGCTTTACCTTCTTCCCCCACTGGTTGTCCAAAGTCGTTAAATGTGACGGCTATTCTTTCGGTAGTATTCATTTTCCATATTTCGGCCTTTTGGGTATGACCTCTAACCTTTTTGGGAGCACCTAACAAGTTCCGATAAAATAAGACAAATAAAAAAACATTATATGCATTATCTATCATCTTCACGAAGTCACAATAATAATGGTAATTTAGTTATATATAAATAAAGAGTTGTTGTAGTTAAAGCAAGGTTTAAAAAACGGAAACGAGTTTCGAGGCATTTTCCCTTCACCTCACGAGGCGTAAGTATCGAGGCGAAGCGAGGTGTAAGGTCGAGTCGGTACCATTAAATAAATACTTAACATCAAAAAAAGACTTTTCTCATCAAATTTCATTAGTATAATTAAGAGTCAATATTACTAACAGCAACATGAAGTGTTATTAACAGGAAGTATAATTACAGCAAGTATTATTTCTACCAGCAAGTATTATTAACAACAACAATATGTATTCATGAACGATTAAACAAAGCATTATTAAAACAAGAAGAGCAGCAAGTTATATTAACAGCAGAACAGATTCAAAAAAGACAACATCAATATTTGGAAATTCGAAATCATTACAGCCGCAAGTAATATTAACAACAGAAAAAAAAAACATTAATAGCATAATTCTATTGAAAGTAAACATAATTTTGTTAGTATTTTGAATCAGAACCTGTTGCTTTATCTTTTTTAGGGCCATGCAATTGTTCTTGATCATTGTCTTCATCTTCAGAATAGTTGTGATCTACCATTTGTATCTGATCTATTGTATAGTCTATGTCTTTATACACATCATCTACTTCCCTATCCACTTTGTTACCTTCTTAAAGCATAGAAGAGTAAATCAATATATAAAAGGTACTTTTGATTGAATAAACTTTAAGATTAACAAAATAATACCTTGAAATATTTCCTCGTCCTTATCATCATCCTCATCAACAAGAATCATCCTTCTATTTACTCCTCCTTTATTCGGTTTTGTTGCATTTGAAGTAGATGGAACCTTTTGAGAGACATTTGGAGCAAGCACCCGGCATAGTTTCGTGAGATTAGCAGCTCTATTCATGGACATTGGTGGAATATATTGTGAACGGTGCGCTAAAACAGATTTATTTTCATTAGAAAACATGTCTATATAAAATAAAATAAACGAAGTTTGAATAATTAAATTACCTTTTTGGGTACTATAACACTTCTACCAACTTGTTGGTTATCTTCCTCATAATTATCACTTGGATCTGGAATATAGTCTACATCCCCCGCATGAGTGTTCTTCTTCACTGTTTTTTTCTTCATTTTGTTACTGTCTACCAGACTTTCCATAGAGTCCACAATGTTTTTAACTCCAAATTCTCGTAGGTTTTTTTGGTTTTCCTGAATCCTCGCCAGCCTAGCTTCCAAATACTCATTACCTTTTCCTATCAAAGTCAAAAAGTAATCAATGAGAAAAAGAAAACAAACAATAAATCAAAGATTTCAGATAATTTGCATTAGTACCATGTGCATCATGAGAACCTGATTGATAATTTTGCATTTTAGTAATGTTTGTAGAAGTGATATGTAGTTGTTTGCGCCTACCCATACTGTCTATTCAAAAACATACATTACAATATCAATATTTACTATATAATATTAAAATAATATGCAAGAAACAAAAAAAAAAAGAAATATAAATACAAGTGTCCTAAATATAACACATACACATATATAGTAATAAAAACATCAATATTATCCACATAATACTAAAATTATGCAAAAGAAATTACATCAAGGTTTAAGACGTAATATTTATAATGATTATACCAGGTTGGAAAAGGTTATTTTTTAACAGCACAAGGAAAAAATTGAAACTGAGTTGGCTGTGTCAAATATATACGTGGATAAACTGAGTAAAGTAGACGTTGGCAACGATTCTGGATAGACTGGTGGTGTGGCGACAACCACTTAAAGAAAGTTTCCCATTACCGTTTGGGTTGGAATCGAGGAACACTGCATCAGTAGCAACATTGTGCCGTCTGGTGGAACTGCAAGGGGAATCCAGAATCTGGCCGTTATACGGCCTTAAACGCAGCGGTTTAAAGGCTGCAAACACCGTTTGCAGCCGTTATACGGCCGTAAACACAGTCGTTTAACGGCTAAGAACGGGCTGTAAATGAAGCGGTTTAACGGCTGCAAACGCAGTGATTATCCGTTGCGTTTATGTCACACCCCGACCCGCAGCGGAATAAGAGTCGGGGCATAATTGGGTTATCACCAAAGCTCATGATGTTTACTAAAATGTTACATATTTATTAAATTCAGATTACAACTTAAATATTCAAACCAAATTCATACAATACAAGGAAATGAAAACTAAATAAAACAATCCAAAGCCTAAACTGAGTTATTCTTCTAGGCCGTCCTATGTGTTTCTTGCTTCAACTGGATCACCTGTATCATGTGTAAAAATGGGGGAATTTTGGGTCAACAAAAGTTGGCGAGTGAACCTTGTTTAAAAACATTGTTATTGATTTCTTGTTGTATTTAATATTGAAATGTTGTGCAATAATCATATGTGAGCAAACGTATATAAACAAACACTCACAAACCACCTTGAATGAGTATATGACATGAATGATAATGTATTGTGAGATCCAGGCTCAATCAAACGGAGCTGGCCTCGTATGTTGGCAACGTCACGTTCCGCTCATAGGTAATGGGGAACAGACGAGCCTATGATGATGTATGTGAGATCAAGGCTCAATCAAACGGAGCCGATCGAAATGAGGCACCTGTACTCAACCCGTCTCCCACGGGGAGCAGTTGGGCCTAATGAAATGTATGTACTGAAAATGATAAATTTAATCTAAACATTAACCACACGAACAATTGATACATATTGGATACACATTTGATCATGGATATGATGGATGCACAAGTGTTTAAATATAATAAATAATTAAGCGACACATGATACACCCCAAAATGTGATTAAAACGGGGAATTTGTAGAGATTCACTCACATTGGGTGCGTTCTTTTGATGATGTTGAATGCGCACGAGTTTTGGGATTTGATCGACGAGGAAAAACTAACCTAAAATAATAACGAAATGGTTCGGTAAATAAGTGGATTTTATTAACAATTTTAATAGGATTTTTAGATTTATTTTTGTGAGTTTAAGGTCATTTTCTAACTTTAAAAATATTATTTTTAAGTATTTTTAATTGATTTTTAAATTAAATAAATAAAAAAAATAAAATTTTTTTTTGACTTTTTGTTGACCGTTGACCGGTCGGACTGTGGTTGAGTGTGCACTGAGTGAGGTTCGAACTCGGGACCTCTCGTACGTGTGCACGCAGCTCTACCAACTGAGCTACGTGTCTAACCCGAAATATTCTATGTTTTAATTATATATATATACTAATTAAATGTTAATTTATTTGGTTTATATTAAAAGGATTTAAAATGGTTGAACCGGTTGCAGGGACCCGGATCGAACTCGGGTCCTTCGGTTTGTAAGCGCACAGCCCAACCAGTTGGGCTGTGTGTCTTATCTGTTTAACTTACGGTTTATATTAATCTTATAAACATACTGGGACCTGTTCTGATTCAGTTTCAAAAAAAATTGGTTTTAATTCGGAAAGTCGGTGCGTTTGTAAGGTTCGAACTCGTGACGTGCGCTATGTGTTTGCACGCAGTCCACCGCTGGACTGTGTGTCTAACCCGGTTTAATATCTTGTTTTTAATTAAACTTATACACAATGTCGACTTCGACTTCTTCATTCAAAGACACAGACAAACGATATCCAACTGTTCTGGTTTAAATCGTTCGTCGATCATATAAGTGATTGAAATGTAATGAATAAATAGAGTTACGGAATCGAATGTACCGAACAGAATGCTTTCCACAGAATTCCGACAATGATCGTCGGCTCTGATTTGTGAATTCCGTCTGATTGAATCAATTAACAGTTTTGATCGATGAGTTGTGAAATTGAGTTACCAAACAAGGATTATCAGAGGGTTTAGATGTTTGTACCGATTCACAGCGTGATTTCGGAAATTTCCAGAGATTTTCCGGCGAGTGCAGATTATCCGGCAACGTCGTCTGGGACCGATTCTGGTTGAAGGATTGAAGTTAGTATAAGTCTAACAATGGATTGAAAACGAAAGAGTCGAGAAATTTACAGATTTGATGTAAGTCTCGGTTTTCCGGCGAATGTCCGGCAATACAGAATATCTCCGGCGAGTGTAATTGCTTCGAGAAATTGTGCGATTTTGAGCGAAAAGATTACCAGAAACTTGGGTGTGTATTTATAGGGAAGAATCAGGATGAATTGAGTCCGAATTTGGTCTTGATTCATGGTCAAGGTTTTCTCCAGCGGTTATGATTGAGATCGCGAGATTAGACATCGGTTATAACCGATGTCGAAGTTAATATACGCGTTCAATCAAAGGAAACGGTCGAAGTCTCGCGAAATCGTCGGGATTTCCGGCGACTGCGGATTGGACGCGCTGATCACTGGGTTTGATTTAGAGTTTTATTATAAATGTTAATTGTTTCAACATATATCACAAACGAGTCAAGTGGCGGAGTGGTTAGGTGTTTGTTTGTTTCTTCCGGCTGACCCGGGTTCGAAACCCGGCAGCCTCTTTTATTTTTTTCTTAACTTATTTTTACTTTTTAATAATTATAGTTTTAAAATTTTAAAATGTTTATTAACTATGTATTGTTTAAAATTAATATTGATCATAAATACGCAACGAAATTTTATAACTGATTATTCGATTAATAAACGAAGCGGGTTTGGAAAACCCGTTTTTCGACGAATGTTACAGTTTACGGCCCGTCCGCAGCCGTTAAATGGCTGCATTTAAGGCCGTATAATGCAGCGGTTTAACAGCTGCAAACGCAGCGGTTATCCGTTGTGTTTACGGCCCATTCGCAGCCGTTAAACGGCTGCGTTTAAAGCCGTATAACGTTACCGAACGGGCCATAAACGTAGCGGTTAACAGCTGCATTTGTAGCTTTTAAACCGCTGCGTTTACAGCCTGTTCGCAGCCGTTATATGGCCATAAACACAGCTGCTAAACCATTGCATTTACGGAGCCGTTATACAGCCTTAAACGCAGCGGTTTAACAGCTGCGAATGGGCTGTAAACGCAGCGGTTTACGGCCCGTTCACAGCCGTTGTACGGCCTTAAACGCAGCCGTTTAACAGCTGCGAACGGGCCGTAAACGCAGCGGTTTAACGGATGCAAAAGCAGCGGTTAACCGCTGTGTTTACGGCCTGTTGGCAGCCGTTAAACGGCTGCGTTTACGGCCGTATAACTGTTGCGTTTGCAGCCATTAAAACATGAAATGTTTTAAGTCTTGCATATGTAATTTCATTATCACAATGTTTAATACCTTAAAATTTCTTGTTGCATATGACGATACGACAAGAAACGCATTTTGAGCAGACGAGCGAATTTAAATTCCTTTCAGATGCTTTAAGAGTAGGTCTCAACCATTAAAATTAAACCCGAAAACAAGATTACCTTTTTTTATGTGGTCCTTTCTGTATAAGCAATCAGAGAAGCCAAAATTAGGTCTTTTTTGGTGATCTTAAATAAGCAATTAAGCCAAGATGATATGTGAACAATTAAAGTTCTTTGCCAGCATGCATCAAGGATTACTAAAAGAATGAAAAACAACAAATATATTGGCTGCTTCTGATGGTTAGTTTTAGCATTTTGGAGTTTGATAATATGATTGTCATATACTAAAAATATTTTATTGTCTGAATATTACACCTGCTTAGAAGCAAATGTATGAAGGTGGTTGAGGTTGCGATTGAACCAATGGTAACCCTTTGATCACCGGCAATTGACTCCTTCTAGGGATTGAACAAGTCGTCAAGTTCGATTTTCCCTTTGATCACCAGAATTAGATTGGGAAATGCGGTTTGATAGCAGTTTGATAATGAGAAAGAGGGAAAATAAAAAGTTTTAATTGTAATTACCGCCTAATTGGCTTTAAATTTAATAACCTGTCGCTCATTTAGATAGATAAATTTTAGAAATTTAAATAAACTTTTTTACTCCTGCTCTATATACCTATATTAATCTTATTCCAAAATTCAAGTATATCTAATCTTTATTGGTATTCATTATTTTTTTAATTTGGTATTCTTGACTATTACTAAAAAAATATATAGTTATATTACTATTAACTATACATTTAGGGCATGTTTGGCTTTCCGAAGGACTTGCAACTTATTTGAGAAGTAATAAGTCAGGTTTCCTGACTTATTGACTTCTTCCCTCACATCACAAGGAATCCCAAACATTCAAAAAGTCTTTTTTTTTACCAACAATAAGTCAATAAGTTGGTAAAATAAGAAATCCCAAACACCCACTTAGTTTAGAAACAACGATGAGTCTTGTAAGTAATAATACTATTATAATTTCCATCCTTCTAGCTACTATATATAATTTATAACTTTTAACCTATTCAATTTTTCGTTAATTTTGTTTTTTTTTTCTAAAATAACTTTTGTTTGTTAACTTTCTTAAAAAACGAAATACGTAGCTATCATTAGTTTTTTTACATTCCAATTTATTTTTTTCTAAAGCGGGGTTGTATTTAAAATCAGTTATTCTTTTAACCTAGTTCGTAGCAAAAACCGTTACTGCTCTGGTACCATGGCAAACAAATCGATAATGAGCAAATAACACGATTTCCATATTGGTATTATAATAAAAACGGTATCGGTGTTCTATTGTAGGTTGTGTCGAGCTCGTTGCCTTCACGAACAGACAAATAAATAATGGACAACATCAGTAACGTTGTAGGTGTAACTTGAACCCACATTGCTTTTTTTTTACTCGATGTAAAACACATTTACTGAAGGTCATTGTTTGTCAATTATGGCATTTATTAAAGTGTATAGTCAAATTATTGTGGTTGACGTGTAATTAGGATGAATGACTAAAAACTTTGATGATAATTTAAGGCCAATGGTAGGTGAATTTGAGTGGTTGATGTTCAATTATCGCCATTAAAGATGATTCAAGGTAATGGATGGCCCATTATGGTAAATTGTAGCTAGTGGTAGTCGATTAGGGTCATTGGTGTGGGATTAGAGTCAATGGTTACCAATTAAGGTAAATGTGGTCAACTACAATCAATGTTGGTTAAAATGAAAGTCAGTAGTGGTACATTATTATCAAACACAGTGCCTTATAGTCATAGACATGTGTATAGGGCCCATTGGGACATTTATTAGGGATTGATATTGACTTATAATGGACCCATTACAATTCCCATCATCCCGATATATCATGATAATTAAGATACATTATGCCTACCAAGTATGGACTATGGATCACTAAAAAACTCATGACCATTATAACTTAGAGTGTATGTTGTAGGGGTGTTCATTATTTGGTTATAATTGAATCAAACCAAAAAAAATGAACCAAACAAAAATTCAGTTATTTGGTTTAGTTTGTAACCGTATCCGAATTCAGATTCGGTTTATTTGGTTCGGTGTTTGATTTTATTTGTATTTAAATTCGGGCAATTCGATTTAACCGAATTAACCGTTTTAATCTTTTAATTTTATAAAATATATATACATATAAGTATTTAATTTAATAGCCCAACCCAGAACCTGAATCCATTAGCCCAAATACACAATTATCAAGTCCAAAACTTATAGC
Organism: Scalesia atractyloides; assembly: GCA_947069175.1. Taxonomy (NCBI): domain Eukaryota; kingdom Viridiplantae; phylum Streptophyta; class Magnoliopsida; order Asterales; family Asteraceae; genus Scalesia; species Scalesia atractyloides. Next base: position 60,162,220 of record CAMTDV010000007.1, on the reverse strand, counting down.
CCAAACGGATTATCAAATCCAAAACTTATAGCCCAAATCGTCTCCTAGCTTCTCATGTATCACTTTATTAACTCAAAACCCTAGACTATTCGACTATTTGAACTTTTACTTCTATTTTAGACTCGTTTAAATTTGGTCCTTTTGTTTTAGACTACTTCAGGTTGTATATGTTTTAGGAACAAGTACACGTTCCACGAAACAAGGGGAAAAATAATTATATCAAAATATCCTATAGTATATATATGTTATTTTACATGCATATTTATCAAAAACCTATAAATCCAACTATTTTACTGCTATATCTAACTGTTATTTACACAAAAAAAACTTACTATCGCTATTCATCGCAATGACCTATATAGCGACACATTGTCGCATCGCCATATAGCGCGCTATAGCGGTAGCTATAGCCGCTATTAACAACTATGAGCATGCATGTTACAAAAGACGTCCTTCATATGGATGTTTGCTTCATTTTTTTTCTTTGGTATATAAAATCCACAAAATATAAATTACTTTTGCAGCTTTTTTTTATCATTAGCTGGTGTGGATCCACACTTTATGATGGAAGACGAAAGACTTTTGTACCCATAGGCCATAACTGTAAAAAATCACTCTTTTTTCTTTTATAAATTTCCTTTTTAACAATTTATATATTTATACTTATAATAGGTACTATTGCTGCCATGTTTCTTCAAGAAATCAGCCTTGTATTCTGATATATTTTTTTATTGTTGTTATAATTTGGCCTTTAATAAGTTAAAAGGCCTCCACAAAAAGTGTGGGGCTGGTGACAAACTCAAAGTTATATTAGAATAAAACATGTTAACACCATAATAATAAATAATAATATTTTTTAGTTTTAGGGCCTCACGTACATGAAGCCCTCACCTCGCGCTTAAGCGTATGGCCTTAAGAGTTTGAACCCGAACCCCTATCTACATGGCCATGTACATAGGGGTCACTAACATTGCTTGTCTCATATAACTTTCCTTTATTCTTTGAATTAAGCTGCCAGATGTGTCATTTCAGGCAAAGCCGACAGCATCCCACAACCATTGTTACTCCCTCAGCTTACATTGCCATAGATTGTAGAGCATTTGATACAGAACTAAATAACAAAGCTAGAGACATAGTAACATGCAAATGACAGATAACTTAAAGCATATCCACATAAGCATACCGACAAAGCTCGGCTCGAGCTCGGCTCTCCAATGTTATAATCATTATTATTATATTATAAATATAACAACTTAAATTTTGTTTGGGCTCGTTTAGGCTCGCGAGCCTAGACGAGCTTCGTATTTCAGGCTCGATCACTAAACGAGCTCTATTTCAGGCTCGAGCTCGAGCTTTTAATCGAGCAGATAACGAGTAGCTCTTGAGCCTCTGGGCTTGTTTACACCCCTACTTTTAATATATAATATACAATGTTTTCAGTACCTGCTAACTTATAAGAACCCACAAAAACAGTCACACAATTAAAAGATAACTCACAATAGAACCTTTTAATACTTAACTGGTTATTAATCCAGACAACTTCATGAGCATACAACTCAGTTCAATCTCCAATGGCATCTCAATTATCAATTAGAAGAAAGATAAATTCATAACAATGATGAAGTCAAAACAACTATTAACTAACAAGCCACAAAATAATGATGATTGTCATTATAAATCAATAAAAGCATGTATTGATACATAGAGAGACATTAAAATAAAAACAAAATAAATCATTCACAAACCCCACCATGGATTAAGTTTCTTTTAGGCTGCTTACTAGTTACTACTACACTAATGCTTTCATTGGGGACTTTTATCAAACACTTGGTGAACAAAAACAATTGCTTTCTAACAACATCTCAAATTTGCAAACCAATTCACAGAATAGATATAATGCAGAAGTTATCATCATACTTAGAAACAAAACCAGAAAACCCTAATTTTAGAACAACAGGGTAATGATTAAACAAAATTAAAAAGTGCAAATCAAAATTTTGATTTACCTGGTTCTTTCTTCAATCAGATTGCAGTCAGAGAACGGAGTCAACTCGATTTGGCGTCAAAGAGGGTCGTTTTGCCTTCCATCAGTTTAGCCTGTTTGTTCAAGCAACTATGCAGAACTGTTATGGGAGAGATGATGGGATGGTGGGTTGAAGAATTGGCGGGGCGCTGGCGATATACGCACGATCTTGAGGGTAAATATGGAATTCCTTATACACATGTGATGTTACGAGTTTCATTCTCTCTAAATCCTTCCAATTTGGAAGGAAACATATGAGACTTAAAATCTCCCCAATCCACTTCTCTTCTTTCGGTTTCCCGCCCCAGCTAGAAAACTCAAACTTATATAATTAAATTTTACCGATTGCATTTTTATTAGTTATTTATGTCAATGTTTTAATTAAATTTTACCGATTGCATTTTTATCAGTGATTTATGTCATTGTTTTAAAATCCGGTTTTTATATCGTATCGGATTTGGCTCAAAAACGGTTTAACCGGGTGTATCGGCGGTTCAACCGGGTGTACCGGGCGGTTTAACCAGTTCTACCGGACAATTCAACCGGTACAACCGGCCGCTTTGAACCGGTTTTTAAAACATTGATTTATGTATATGAATCTTTTCTTTATTATGAATTTACCACAAAATTAGTTAATAGTCTATTTTCATACCCAACCGCTCCATCTTGATTTTGTGAAAAAATGTTTTGTGTATATCCAAGTTCCTCAAAGATGAACGACCTTAGTGATATTGTTCACCATATAATTTATTATTATCATGGATATACCCCGTTGTTGTCACCTACGTAAAAAGTCAAACAAAACTTTCACCTTCATCAATTGGTTTAAACAATTAAAAAACTATGACCATAATATTTTGTAATTTTTATTAATTATTTATGTATATGGGAGAAAACTTTTAAAAATAAGAATATTTTATACGGGCTGAATTTGAAAAATTTTAAAGTGATTTTTCTTAAGGGATGTATGATAAAAGAGTAGGTACGTTTAGCCGGCCTCAATTTTAATAAAAAGTCTAATTTTAAAAGAGAGAAAGACAAAATATATTTGAAAAAGTGCCTGGAAACCTTCTGCAACAATTAAAACCAAAATTAGTAGCATAAAAGTTAATGTCAGTAAAAGTGTGTATAAAGAAATATGACATAAGCAAGGTGCCATTAAAACCTAAATTAGTAGTATAAAAGTTAAATACCACTAAAAGTGTGTATTAAGCAAATATGGCATAAGCAAAGTGCCACTAACCCTAAATTAGTGACATAAAAGTTAAATGTCATTAAAAGCGTGTGCCGCTAAATGAAAATTTGTTTGTAGTGTAAATTGGAATATGCTGGATGTTATATGTGCTTAGAGCATACTTATTTCAAGGTATTAATAAACTAATATTGTAAACCAAATTGGACTTATTACATTTCGTAAATCCTTCATGGTATTTGGGTTGTTCGTTAACGATCTTAACGAAATTATTTATAATTCCACTAACTTTGATTTGACAAAAATATTCCAATACTTTATTTTTAATATGGATTATTACATCTGTCACCCTTTTAGAATGCTAATTATATATTTACCCAACTTAAAAATAAATTCATATTTCTTTTTTAAAGAAAAAGGACAAAAATATCCTTTCAAACATGAATTATACCATATTCAAATACTGATAAATTTCCATTGTAATGATTCCAGGCATAAACATTAAAAGTGATCTATAAATCGGTTGTTCTTGATAATTAAATCATAATAAAACCAAGTTAACAAAACAAATACGAACAGAACAAATACAATTCACATCAATCAATCGTATAATTAAGGTATACCCTCCTAACGTGTTTACTTGTTTTGGTCCAAGATTTCAAAACCCTGGAACACATATTTGCAGTACAGTCAAGACACAAAATTATTATTTTAACAATAAAAATACTTTAGGTAAAGAAAACCAAAAACGTTTTAAAATAAAAAAAAAACATTTTAAAATAAAAAAACGTTTTATAAAATTTATGAAATAAACTTTTTACTTAAAAAATCATTTTTATTAAATTATAATAATCGTATAAAATACATATAATAAAAAATGAAAAGGCTGTACATTTAAACATTATCGAAATGCAAGAAAGCAGAATTTAAAAATAAAGTCCAGATTATCGAAAAAAATAAAATAAAATCTGACAGTACAATGTTAATTATGTAAGAAGAAAGTCACTGTGATAATTTAAAAGCAACCAAATAAATTGAAAGTGTTTACGGTTTAAAACTTTTGAAGCAAACCGATCAGAAATAAAAAGAAAAAAAAATTGACGCTGAATTAAATGATAATCAATTTGGACGGTTTCATAGTTTTAAAACGAATAGTTTATTTAAGAAACTTGAACACATGTTTCGTTAGGTCAAATACATTTGTGAACGTTTGCTTATATTCATTTAATTCATTTATGTTGTTTGTTTATGTTCGTGAATAGTTTGTTAAAATTTTAACGAACGAACATGAATAAACAAGTTCATTTTCTAAACGAATAATCATGAATACTTCAATCAGCAATTTTATTATCAACAAAAGATACAAAAAGAGGTTTTAAAAATGCTAAAAACTTTCTCTTAACATTATATTGAAAGATACAATATTTTGAAAAACCTAAAACAATTTTCAGAAAAACAAAAAAAAAAAGCCTTTACCTAAAATAAGATAAAAATGTTATTTAAAAAAAAACGTTTTAGAAACCAAAAACATTGTTTATAACAGTTCTTTAGATAATAGCAAAACATTTTAAAAATAGTAATAAAAGACAAAAATAAACCAAAAACAAAAAAAATGTTTGAATTGTATTAATATGAAACATAAGGGGAGGGGTACGTTTAGTAAAAACTAAAGAAAATAAGGTACGTTTAGAGTACCCTTTCAACAAAAAGATGTTGATATATCAATAAGCTAAGAAAAAAATGTACAAAGGGTTGTCAAATTAAACACTGATTTACCAAAATTGAGTTCACTGTGAAGATTCTTGCAGCAAATTAGTTGGTATGTCGCTGGAAAAGGTTCCCAGAGGCAAAATTCCGGTTGCCCTTCATCTCTTTATTCGATTGTGTGTTTAGTGTTCGATCAAAATCGTACAAGTATGCCTTTTTGCCGGTTGGAATCGTGTCGAGTGGCAATGGTGGCGATCTCATTTTCGGTCTCTCTCTTACCCACTTCCAGATCTGGCTCTTCTTTTCGATTTCACCCTTTGTTGTACTAAGGTAGACGAAGGGATGATGACAATTTTGAAATTTATTAAAAAGTAAACATCGTTCATGAGATTTAGTCAGTTTTTGCTTTTTCTATCCAAAATGACTTTTTTGTGAATTTAACTCTTTTAGATTTGCATTTTATTGTCATTTTCATCCCTAATTTTGGTAATTAATTGCGACTTTCGTCCCTCGAAGTTTGGTCCTCTGGGATGAAACTGGCAACATCTTAAACTTTTTGGATGAAAAAAGCACCTCATGAACGAAAGTCGCAAAAGTAGTCAAACCTTCGGGACGAAATGACATTTTACTCTTTATTAAAAATAAGGTAAAGTTATAAACTTTAAAACTTACTAACTATTTGAAAAGGGGTAAAATTGTCATTCTTTAATCTATTTTTTTAAATAAATCAATATGGGTGTATATGTTATTTTTAAGTTTTAGGAAGGGATATATGTAAATTAAATTTTAAGTTGGATATATATGTAATTTATGAAGTTAGTGTGGGATATATGTAATTGCGCCTTTAATAAATACTCTTGTACTTAGGCTTTTTGAATGCACTATGTGCTACAAGTTAGCATCGAATTTATAGTTGAAGTATATAAGATGCTTGGTATGATGCCTAGCGTTAAGCCATTTGGTTTTTAAGTGTGTGTGCGCTCATACTTGCCTATTTTTTAACTGATGTTTTACAAAATTAACGTATGGGATACAAGTAGATTATATTGGGCCCTCGTTATACTATTTTAAACTTAAAATATTGTTTTTATAGTAGAATGGTATCCCTCAACAAGATTAATCCTTTTGGATCTTGGTCTATTATGGTCTTTTATTGATCTTGACGATTGGATCCCTCTATAAATGAAAAAGGAGTGCTTCGGATTAGGACTAATTACTTGCGTTGATCTCCTCTTAAGAAGAACCTATGCAAATATGCTTAAATGAGCCCTAGTGGCCCAGTGAGATTAATTGTTGTGCATGTTTCTTGATTTTACATAAACCATTCTAAGCTCAATCTTAAGCTATCAACTAAACCTGAAACCTTTGAAATGAGACCCGGTCGCTAAAGTTAGGGAAAGATTTAGAAAATCTGTATAATTACCACTCTGTCACGATCCCTAAAATAAGGAACATTTTTAGGAAGCTCTAACAATAACCTTAATATACTGATTCACTATCCATTCGCTATATTTTTTAACAGCGTTCCTTAGATTTTCTAAGATAAATACATCATATTTTACACCTTACGAAATTTGAGTTTCCAACCTTTTGGTTGTAGAATACATCACTTACTATCAAGTATCCCCTGAAGACATTCATTCACTATATTTATTCCCTATAAGTTTTGTGCCTAGTTGTTAATGGAAGAAAGAAAAATAGTGATAAAAAAATACTATTTAATTGAATATGATTAGGTATAGGAAATAAGGTATTTAAGGCTTTTAGAAAACAAACAAATCTCAAGAATAAATAGTTTTGTAGTCAAATTATAGAGTTAACAGAGAACAGGATATATTCCCATCTCGAGCATTCCCATTATCTCTATCCCAATTAAAAAATTTTGGAAAATACAAAGATATTTTTTCTTTTTCACTACATATAAGAATCCTCATTCCTATACCATATCCCTAAAACTTGAGGTAAAGCGAGCATTCATTAAATTTTAAAGATAAATGTAGTTAGTTAAACTATAGCAATAAGAATATATATAAGAAAGCTACTATGAATGCCTTGATGCTCTAAAAACATAGACATGGTTGTGTAACGGATAATACTTATACTTAATAAAGGTTGTTGTAAATACATTAGTAGTTAGTAATATGTAAAGTAATCTTCATGATTAAAAGGGTTCAAACCTAGGCAAGAATAGAATTTAAGTATTATTGGTCTAAAAAATAACATGTTAGTTTAAAATGAAGAGATATGGGTGAGTGCACATATGCAGTTTAAAATAATTCATAATTAAATAATATTCTAAGCAATATGTTAATTTGTCTTACTTTGTGTGCTAGTTACTTTCACTCAGGGTCGGCCTTGAGCATCTGTCAGATGGGTAACCGTTCAGGGCCAAAAACCTAATGGGACCCGAGACTCCAACGACTCTCAGATGGATCAAATTTCATAATGAACCAAGCTCTAACGGTGATGTCTATTGATGATTTGACCTTTAGTTATGTCCTAGTTGAAAGAAAAATAGAGGAAAGGAGAATAATGAGCCCAATAATTTTCTCCAACGGTGACTGGTGCGGCCGTAGTTCAGAGCGTTGTTATGTTTAAAAGAGGAAGATGACCTATAATTTTATTAGCTGGGCTTTTAAATTCGTTTGTTTCATTATTGTTTCTATTTAATAGATATAATATTTACTTTAATGTAAAGATCTACTTCTTTTATAATAAAAAAAATCAAAACAAATATTAGGTGGTTAAAATGGCCTACCGTGTTACATTAGCAACATAAAATCGTTTAGTAGTTGTAGTATATATGTTAGAAAAGAAAAATAAATAGACATACTTTTTTTAATATAAAAATTACATTTGCGACCCTCATTCATAAAAGTTTGGTTTCGTCATTATATATACATAATCAAAAATTAAAGCCAAACTATATAACTAATGGTAAAATGACACTCACTTTTAAAAGACTCAAAATTCAAACATTCAAACCCAAATTAAATATTATATACCAATTGATTTAAGGGGTAGGGCCCGATCCTTTTATCTCGCACAAGGCCTAAATTATTTTTAACAATTTCGGAGACGACCCTTTGTTTGACTAAAGAAGTGGAAAACTAAAACCGTGAGGAGCAGAGAGTATGACCAGGTTCTTTGAACCTACAAAGCATGTCTACGTACGATGAATCCTCATGCTCCTCGTCTATTTTGACTGTATTCATCAAACTGATGTTATGTTAACCTTTTCCATAGAAAATTATCAGAAAATAATAATAATAATAATAATAATAAAACTCGCTTTCTTCATCATTGTTGGAACTCTTTCTATACCTTAATCACAAATAGTAATAACCATAATTATGTCTAAATTGTTTGCAACTCTCGGTTGCTCAAATGCAATTTAAAGGAATTGGAATCTAAATTTCACTCTTAACCTTTTCGATTAAAAAAAACTTGTTAGAGATTGGGAATTTGAATTCCAACAATAACATATTCGGCTAAGGGATAAATGAAATGAATTTCCTTAAATTCCTTCGTATAAAAGAACTCAACTCAATGTCTCTTCCAAATCATGAAGAAGTTCATTCATTGAATCTTCGCCTCCATCTTATGGGGCTAACAAGTCAAGCGACAAACTAGTGCAAGGAAGGTTGTGACAGTGGGAGGAGAGACTAACTTATAAGTTGTGGAGCGGGCGGTGATAGATTTCAATTCTTTCGGGTGTCAATCAAATTCATACAAAGTTCAATTCCTTTGAAGAAATCGAAACCTTTCAATTCCAAATCTTATAATAAATTTCATTTTAAAATCAAATTACTTCAAATTTTAGTTCCTTTGAAAGATTTTATTATCATCAAGAAAACATTTGTATACTAGACGCCTCTGAAGTTTACGAGTTTGATTTTGGATAAAGAATGGTATCTTAATTTTTTCATGATGTTATAAAGAAAAATCATACATATTTGCTCGTAAAGTGAATTGTGATGAGCCTTTTGTCTCTAGAAACATTGAAATGTCTACTACAATTTAGTCTTAAGTCTTACAAAATCCCATAACACTCTACACACAGATTAGAATAAGGTTTTCTTAAATGAGTTTGATTTTTGTCTACGGCAACAAAACGATTTGTAACTCATTTTTTAATCTACTTTTTCAAGATAAAATAATTTATAGTGAAGGACAATTTTCGACATGTGTAGGATAAATTTTGGTATGTGTAGTGGAAATTTTGAAATGTGTAGGGTAAATTTACATGTGTGTATGGTAAATTTCGATAAGTATAAGATATATGTAGGATAAATTTTGAAATGTGTAGGATATAATGTTTTCTGTTTTATTAATGAGAGATAACATAATTAATGAGATGAGTTATAAACTATTTAATGTTTTACCATTTTGCTCTTTCTTCTTTTTCTTCTCATATAAAATTTCTTCTTAAATGAACATTTCACTATATATATATATATTTATACATATATATATTATATACATGTACTTTGCATGATTTGAACCTCCATTTTTAACACAGGAGATACACCTTACCATCATACCATGTCTCTTGGAACTTCAACGTCATTTGAATTCAATTAAATTAAAAAAGATAAACATACTCACTTGGCAATATTAAACTACCAGTTGAATATTTAATCACCAAATTTGACTATGCAATAATGTAATTTCCGAATATCTTTTGAATTGAAATTGTATTTCTATTGAATTATAGGGTTAACTAGTAGCCCGGTTAAACCGTCTGGTACAACCGATAGAACCCTTTCTAAGCCTAACCCGATACAATTAAAAAACCGGTTTTTAAAACATTCATTTCGAGAATTTTGAACTATTTGAGACTAGATTTAAATTCTATGCCTCAAATTGTGAGAGGTTCCGAGTTCGATTATCATAATGCCCCTTGTATTCTGTATACTTTATACTCTATGGTAATGGGAAAAAAATATTTTGGAACTGCCATGTAGTTGATTGTTGTTACATATTCACATATGAGAAATCAAAATGAAGGGAGTTAGTATAAACCATTATATTTAAGTTCATGATTCTTCCTCCTTTTGGTTTGCCAAAGCTTTGTTAACAAAGATGTCATGTAGACTGTTTTTGTGGCGCGAAACACTACCTCATCAATTTTTGACTTTTTAAAAAATAAATTCATATATCATACGTGTCAGCATTTTTGTACCATGAAATGTCACTCTGAAACGGCATTCAGGTAACACGCGATTTTGTTGACATGATTGTCGTGCCAACTCTTTTGGTGACATGGAATCAAACAAGTTATCCATGTCAGCATTTTGTACACCCAAAGTGTTACTGATCAAAATTTAACACGGCTTTTTTTCGAAATTGTTATGTGTGTTTTAAAAATATTACAAGAACTTTAATACATCAAAGTTGAGTTGAACTACTTCTGTGTGTGAAGTCAGAAATTTTGTTGTATTTTTGTGGTAATAACCCTTTTTTAATTTATAATCAATTTTTTTCTTATTTTTTTCAGGTAACATCAGTCCGATAACTTCTTGTAGGTATATAATAAAATCAGAGCACATTCTATTTATATGGCAGATGATATATCAAACTTTTGAGGTGCAGTCACTTCATCCCATGAATGGTGTGAAAAAAAATATGTTTATTCATTTTACATTGCTCAGTTTTTAACCCAATCTCAAAATTCCAAGCATTCTTTTGGCACTTATTGTCTTTTAAGTTAATTATTTCCGCAATTTGAGAAAAGATTCAATGTTCTTCATTTCTGGAATATGCACTTGCTATTGCACACATCATCTATCACAACATTGTGGCGCGTGTAATCATGAGAATTTGCTAAATTCTTTGACTTTATGTTTGACTCATTGTTGACTTTCGCAGGCAGACAGCAAAGTGATGAAACACCAATGTTATGAGAAGTTTTATACATATACATCTGATATTCACCATATTGGCACTAGCACTAGCAAAGTACTTACGCCAGCATTCATGTTCTTTTACGGTGTCTGTTTTACTGTTCTTCATTCTATGACCCGTTTTGATATCGGGTTCATTATGTGATATTGTGCATTCCTTGAGTGTACAAATATTACGTATACCCACAAGATATCTCTGCCAATTGGGTCACCAAATTGTATTTTACTACCTTTTTTCTTGGTGGTTCTGTGTTGGTTAGTGGATCGGTTTTTACTGCAGTCACGCATCAAGCTGGCCCGTTAACCCATAGGGTAATGCATTGTGGCATGTTTTCATGGGCTTCAACTACTTAGCATACTCATTCTTGATGTTTTTTTTCTCACACAACAACGCGATTAGAGCCCTCAAGTCTGATATGAGTTGTAAGGTCATTACTTCCATTAAATATCTTGTTTTTTGAAGCAATAAAAGGATCTAGGGTGATTAATATATAAGAATACACTTTCGATGATATAATGTTAATCAACTGTTTGCACTTATGATGATCATATATGTGTAGATTACAACAAGCATAATAATCCTAACCAAAGAAAATAAAGTCAAAAGAGTTGACCACTGTACAACAAGTACATGTCTAACAGATCTAAGAAAAATTCAAGTTTCAATAGTCCGGACAAAGAATACAAATACACACTATTCATGATTCGCCACACTGCCGATCTGCCGATCCATGATGATCTGATTCATGATTCGCCACACTGTCAACCTGTGATGATCTGATTCATGATTCGCCGAACTCTCGATCCTTGAGGATCTGTCCAAGTTTCGAGTACAATTCTCTTTGTTCTTTATATGATAGATTCATTACAATCTGAAAAAACACCAAGTCAATACCTTAAAACCGCATTTTGATTAAATACAACATTTTTAAAACATGTGTCGGTCGGGTAACATACTTGATCTAAAATCATCCCGAGAGACACGCTTTGTGCTACGATGAATGACTGGTGATAAATGTATGCAAACACGGCCATCACCATCTGTGTCCCAAGTTACAAGAGTTCAAAACAACATAGATCTCATTATTTTGACATAAATTCTTAAAAAAGAAATGAAGTATAAGTATTATTATTGTTTGCTGACCTGGCAATCCATTCTGTCTGTCATCCCCCCATGTCCAGGAATACTATCCCCAAAATCCTAAAACAAAATGAATGATAAATAATTAAGTATATGAGAAAATCAAGAAATATAATCATTTTCTGAGTGTGTTATATCTCTCTATGGCCATATCAGAACCATTACACGATAATAAATTAATATTTAATACACGTCGCGTATCTCATGGCTATTTTCGTGAAATTGTTCTAACATGACCACCATAAGAAGTATAAAAATGTATAATACGCTCGAAAAAAAATGATTATATGAAGGTTTGAAGTCAAAGAAGAAAAGGTTATTGCACCTTGATGTTGAAGGCTCTTTTGAAACCACTAGCAAAGAAGCCACCGAAAGGTGCAATGATCGAAGCAAAAAGTCCGAGACCCAATGCATGCCATTGCACTGGCAGAATTTGGATCTCTGTCCATGGAAACTGCAAAAACATACATGCATAAAGTCGATTAGTAAACATTCCAAAATTTTATAAATAATTAATGTGCTAAATACGATCAAAAATTGTAGTGTGAATTTCTGACACGACACGAACCTAACACGAAATTTGTGGGTTTGGGTTTAGTCTAAACAGGTAAGGGGGTCATTTCAAATTGACACCCGCGAACCCGTTCAGCTAAACGAGTCGGGTTTTGGGTCAACCCGGTCGGGTTGGCGGGTTGACCCATCTAACCCATTTATATAATATTATATTTTTTACAATATGTTTTATGTCATATATTAAATTGGGTGTGTATTTAATGCCCTAATTTAACATAAAAAGAGAAACTGACATAAGATTTTATAATTTATATGTAACTGTGTTCTTTTAGTAAATTTTAATGTTGATGTATTAATTTGCGGGGAAAAAAATAAAAATAAAAAAATTCGAGTAACCCAATATTCAGGTCATGCTCGGGTTCATATGTATGACATGATTTTCGGGTTTGGGTCGCGTCTAAAGTTTTTGGGTTCACGACCCAACAGAAAAGGGTTATACATTTGAGTACATTTCTGATCATTTTAAACCCTTTTGACCCCGTTCAATCCGTTCGACTTGTTTCCATTAAGGTTAAATCTTTTTTGCTTAACCAATTTGGCCCATTAGAGAAAAAACATAATCCAAATGATAATTACATAAAGTTTGATGTAAGAAAGATAATTAAACTTACCCATTCAGGAAGCCACCCAGGTAGAGCAAAGATTTCCGGCTTGAACAGAGGATCGGGGTCACACTGAAGCCAACCAGTTGATAGGTCCTGCATCACGATTCGATTTAGTTATTATATATCCAACAAAAAGAATGATAATAATAATAATAGTAACAAAAATGCTAGTTAAAATAATAATATGTCACCTTTCTAGGGCAAGTCAACCATTGAAAGCGCCCAAAAAAATTAGCAAGCTGCAGAAAATCAAGACCACACAAATGAATGATCAAAATATTGTTAAACACTAGCATAATAAGTTAATACATAAGTTATCGGTTAAATTTACATAAAATTGATGTTTGTGTGTAGATTAATGGAAGAAAGTGCTCACCACAAAGGCGGATATGATGGTTGTAACTGATGCTCCAATGAATCCCTCCCAGGTCTTTTTAGGGGATAACTTAATTAATGGAGTTTTTCCGAAGAAAAAACCGAAGATGTAGGCAGCAATATCGTTGATGACTATCAATGATGCTGGAAGAAGGAACCTGCATTACAACAATAATCTAAATATTTGAATAAGAACGGATTAGATGTTGTATTCATTAAAAAGACTTGGTGCAACGTTTCTTTATATGACCCATCAAAGATAAAGCATAACCTAAATCAACCCATTTACAATATCTTAATATCACCCTCAAGCTTTTGTCATGATCACACCCTCAAACTTTTGACATTAAACACTATTAACCCTCATCTTAAAGTAAGTTACACATTCGTTTCTAACTTTAGGTAATTGACAACTTTGACCCTCCAACTTCTTCTACTTAATAAATTGACACCTCCTTTTGTTTAAATTACTTTTACGATTTACACTGCAACCTGGACACATTATTATTTTTTTTTCTATGCCTAACTACGTTAATGTCTAAATTACTTTTATGACTTTACAGTTTACACCACTGTCTAAATTACTTTTAGGACTTTACGTTAATCTCACAAACGCAACGTGTGTAACAAAGTAAAAAATGCCTAATGTCACGTGTGCACACTACACAATAATGTCATCATCGTTACGCGTGAAATGAAGCCACAATCGCGATGTTGCCGCCACAGCGCGTGACAAGGGTCAAAATTCTAGTTCATAAGTGAGTGGGTTTAATATTGCCATCTGCACACCTCTAGTATATTTTTATAAAATAGAGCCTTATGAGCCAGTAATTGGTTAAAAATATTATATAACTAATTATAAGGTATACATGACTGTATTTCATTAAATGCAAGGGCTCGTGATTAATACCAGAAAATTCCTTCGAAAATGTTGGCAACTGTGAAAGAAGACTGAGTGAAAACCACAATAAGGATCATATGTGTCCACGCATACTGGCCGAACTGATACTTGTACAACTTCTTTTTCAAAGAGAGAATGAACCACACGAAGCCTGAAGCAATGTAAAGCAGGGTTTAAAGTTCAATCAAAACTTAAAAAAAAAGTGCTAAAACATCAATACAGAGAGATTACGATTGCAGAAATGACAAACCTGTTATATACAAGAAATAACAGGTAACCATATGATATTTGATTAGGTTTCCTACAAGTTTATACCAAAACTTGTCTGTTGTAACCGTGTTGACTAGCCGTTGACTAAGAATCCGACCATATACAAACAGCATCGCCGTGAAGAAGATATGCCTGAAATCAATGCCATTGATTAAAAATTTAATTATTAAGACGAATACCAACATATTAACATATTTAATAGCCAGCATATTAATCTTACCAATTTAATAGCCTGAAACCAGGGAGCTGTTTGTCTTCATGTGCTTTTCTTAACAGATTAAAAAGCTCTTTTGCCATGAAGATTTGTATTATGACGATCATGGCCCATATATAAAGATGCCCCATGTAGACGACAAATATAAAACCACCGATCATCCAGATAGTTGAATATGCACGCACCAACATTGATTTATACTTATTTTGATCATTTGCCAGCAACTTCGTTCCATTTGATTGGTCCACATCAGCTGGAACCTAATACTCGGAAGAAAAACATAACTGAATATTTGTAATATATTTATAATGATCGTAAGAGATATTTCATTAACAGTTACCTCATTTGAACCTCTACGGCGCCGGGCTCGTCCCGTGTGTGTAACTGGGACAGAACCATCATTTTCCTTTATCATGACTTCACAACAATACACATAAACAACTTAATGCGATAAATCTGTGATACAAAATGCATGGCGATTTCTCGTTAGATGAAATAACGCGATTCTTATGATAAATTGTACACCATGGATAATAACCCATTTAGAATCAAATATTGAACACTATACTCTCACATACCCCTGAGAAAATATCAAACAAATACTAAATATTTTGCTCACTATCCTTTATAACTTCGGAAAATCAAAATTTTCCGAAAACAATTGTGATCATTGTCATATATTAGCCTGCACAGACGCTCAAACGACTTAAAAGTTATTCAAAATAACTAAAAAAATTTAAAAACTGCAGTGTGTGACGACTGTAAGGACAGATTAAAGATAAAAACAACAGTTTTCAAAAAAAAGGATGCTAAATATGATTGTAACTTGAGAAAGCTATTAAACTTGCATCATCAACATACACGCATCACAAATTTTCTTTTCTTCTTTTAGCAGCATTTTTTACACCTAAATACCACCGAACTTTGCATTTGCAAGGATTTGAACCCACACCAGTTTTGTAGGGGGCAAACAGACAAACACCATACCATCAGACAACTAGGTCATGGGTTACAGGCATCACAATTACATATAGCTCGAGCTTAAAAAGTCAAGAAAGATAATCACCTAACCTCATTACAAAAAACACACATTAATCATCCTTCTATACAGCTGAACTGCACTAAACACTATTTAATCTTTCTAAACCTACTACACGTACATAGCACACGAACCAACTTACCGCTGAGCTATGCAGAGTAGATTACTAAGTTTTCTCGCAAGTTACATTATAAAAGCTTAATGCACAATCTAAAACACAAACCGACAAAGTTTCAGTCCACCAATATCTTTATCACACTAATTTAACCAGTCAAATTCACAAATCCAAGCTATTCAACCTAGGATTTCATAATTTCATCAAAAAACGTGAACAGAAACATATTTACTCTCTATTTACAAAAAAAAACACATAGTTTCAGCTATGACAAATCACATAAGATTAGCCGTTAACATTCCAAATTGCTTAAATCAGATGTGTCTAAATCTCACGAAACTTCATATCTAAATCAATCTCAAATCACCAGCTCGCAAAATAATAAACCCTAGATATTGAGATTCAGTGATTCTACCGTAACACCTCGAAAACAACTAAAACTATATTAGCCTGCACAGCCAAACAACTCGAAAGTTATCCAAATTAACTAAAAGTCATTGGCGTAGGAGCAGGGAGAATCAAATGAAGCTAAATATGATTGTAACTTGAGACAACTATAAAACTTGCATCATCAACACACAGGCCTCACAATTCCATATAGCTCAAGCTTAAAAACTTAAGAAAAATAATCACCTAACCTCATTACAAAAAACACACATTGATCATCTCATCATCCTTCTATACAACTAAACTGCACGAAACACTATTCATCTTTCTAGTTTCTACACATACATAGCACCAGGGGCGAAGGTTAGAAGGGGGGGGGGGGGGTCCCCGAACTTTTCGCTCAGTAGTGTTATATATGTAGCTTTAATATAGAAATTTTTGGATATATACGTTTTCGACCCACCGGTTCTATAGAAATTTTTGGGTATATAAGTTTTGGACCCCCATCGAAAATCTCAAGCTTCGCCACTGCATAGCACACGAGCCGACTTACTCCTGAACTATGCAGAGTATAATCATATGTTACCGAGTTTTCTCACAAGCCGCTTTATAAAAACCTAACGCGCAATCTAAACCAACAAACTTCCAGTCCATCAGTAGCTTTATTACACTAACTTAATCACTCAAATTCACAAATCCAAGCTATTCAACCTAGGTTTACATAATTTCATCAAAAAAATCATGAACACAGACATAATAACAATCTATATACAAAAGCACATAGTTTCAGCTATAACAAATCACAGGAGTTTCTAAATAACACGAAACTCCATATCTAACGCTCAATAAACAATCAATCTCAAATCGCCAGCTCGAAAAATAATAAACCCTAGATATTCAAATTCAGTGTTTTCTACCGTAAAACCTCGAATATAACTAAAATTAACCTATACATACATCGAAATAGCTTCTACAGTGTGATTGTTGATAGATATTAACGAGATTCAAAGACGAAAACAGGAAATAAATCGAATAATAATACAATTTGTGAGCAATAAAACGGTAGAAACTTACAATCGAATCTGAGTTAGCCGAAAATGGAAGCAGTTTTCAACAGAGTTTTGAGAATTTTTTGAGAATAATTTTGTGTGAAAGTAAAGAAGGGATTCGCTAACTTTGATTAATTTATTATGTGAATTTATGGTTATGTGATTTATTATTCCAATTAATTATCTAGTGATCCTAAAAATGAATAAAGAAAGTATTATTGTTACAGTTTTTTAAGTACTATTTTTTATATTATAGTTGTATAATGATCATTGGTAAACGTTTATAAATTAGTATTTAGACACATCATATTTAGGATAATTTACTTAATGGTCAAAGAAACTTAGTATAATGTTATATTTTTATAAAATTCACTATCTTAAGAGGTATAGGGGTTACACATTTGGATGTTGAAGTGTATTATGTTCTTAACAATGGAGTATTTGTATTACTTTAAAAAGAATACTCAATATGCATGTTTGGTTAAGGAGTTCTCGGTTTTTTTTTTTAATTACTTTAATAGCTGATAGATTGGAAGTCATCAATCTCAATTTTTTTCGATCTCAAGCAAATTTACATGTGAAGTTTTTCTTTCTAGCTTCTATGATAAATGTAAACCAATCATTAATAGTGTTAAAGAACAAGCATCCGTTATGCCTCAGAATCTGTTATATACGAATGACGAAAGCTTAGCCTAAGATGTCAAAAGAATAACTACACTTAAGATGTTTGAATATTAAATGTGCTACTTAAATGTTGTGACACCTAAGGTAAATCACAACTTTAGCATTTACATAACAGACATTCACAAGTAATACTAGATGTTGTCATAGGTCACGCGTTGTAGCGACGTCGCCTTAGTTGTTTCTAGGTGGCAACACATTATGTGATGCGTTAACATATGAAAATGTATGTTTAGACGTATCCAATCTAACTCAGTATAACCTATATAAACATTGTTACAAAAAAAACAGAATCAAACCTGCATTGGTTCGTTTAGTGAGGGTTCCACCTAACCACCTCACCAACCATGCCTTTGCATCAAGACTTGGCGGGGTCAAAACATACAATATCTCGAATGTATATTGTCGAATAAAAACATATATATTTGACCCGACTTGCACTTTAAAAATAAGTATGAAAATGTATTATATTTGAACAGACTTGTTTTCGAAAAAAAATTATGTCGAAACGTGTATCTATATAGTTTACATTGAAACGTGAGTATGCGTCGACACATACATCAGAACATAGATCAACTGAAAATATACATAATAAATAAGCATAAAACGCATTGTATTTAACTCGACTCATTTCTGAATAAAATTGCACCATGTTATTTACACCGACACGTAAATACAAATAACTACGTGAGTAAATAGTTTTTTTTTCTTTGAAGCCAAAGAAAAAAAATACATAGGTGGATTTGAAAAATTAGAATTCAAATGGTTGAAAATGGTATTTATAAAGTTTTAAAAAAGCATGAAGAGGAATTATAATTTAAAGATTTCATTGCAAATGTTTGGGTGATTTCCTAGTTAGCTAGATCCAAAAAGGATGGGAAAAGGTAAACCCAATAAAGAAAAAACGATGATGAATGCTGAGAATCGAACGTGGCCTTAAGGCAAATCTAAATTCAACACCTTACCAATAGAGTAGGCTACCACTCGTGTGGGATTTAGTATGGCCTGTAATTTATACCCTCTGATATATAATAAGTTACACAATAAAAAAGAAAAGCAAAACCTGCTATGTAGCAGGCTTTGATTGGTGAGAAAGGTCACCGACCTTTTATTATAAGAGAATATAAATATCCCTTACATACCATCACTACTGTTTAGCCTCTTGATACAAATAATAGGATAACTACACAATTAAGTGTTTTGGATGGAAAAAAATTCAATGATTATTCACCTCCTAAAGGTTCTTTACTCCAATATTGTGAGCTCATGTGTAAGGTGGAATATTCATTGATACGAGAGATTGGATGTAATAAATATTAAATATTATTTAATCAATTTATCTATTGTTTAGGATTACAAGTAAAACATCATCAGGACAATGAGTCTCAGAATAGTATGAAAATCGCACGTTGGCCATGGATAGAAACAAATTGTATGTCACAAGGAATGTATCTACTTAGTTACCTTTAACAATGCTAGATGTCTTTATTGTGGATGAGAGGAATACACCATATTTGGGTCTGTTTGATATGAGGTAATAGAATGGACAAGTAATGAAATGGACAATGTATTGAAATGGACAAAGGAATGAAATAGACCATTACCATCCCATATTTTTGTTTGGTTACTATGTGAGAATAGAATGACTCATTACTTTGTGTTGTTTGGTAGGCAGGAAAATACGAAGAAATTAAATCGGCGATAGATGGAGATAATGGGTTGTGGTGGTGGCGGTGGGTGGCAGAGGTGAAAGGTGGCGCGGCTAGTAGTGGTGCGAAATCAATGGGGTGGCGGTGGTGGTGGTTGGGGTGACGGTGGCGGTGTTGGGTAGCGGTGGTGGCAGGTGGTGACGGCGCGGTGGTGATCAGTGAGGGAGGGTGTTGACGGCGGCAGGTGCTGGCAGTGGTGGCTGGTGTTGGTGATGAAGGGTGAGAGGGTGAATGAAATGAAATAAAAAGAGTTAAATGCCAAAATGGTCCCTGAGGTTTGCTCACTTTTGCCAATTTAGTCCAAAATTCAAAATTTTTAAATCTGGGTCCCTGTGGTTTGCATTTTGTTGCCATTTTAGCCCAAATTTCAAAAAAAGTCAAATTTTGTCAGGATTTCTTACAGAATTTTGTCTTTTTCCTCATTTCTCCCAAGGCAAAATTGTCATTATTTATTTTTAGTCCAAATTTCTTACCCTACCATGTATAACACACACAACACACACCGCCACACACACACACTCATTGTTATCTCTCTCTCTCTCACATCTCCGGTCACCGTAGTAATTCCGGCCAATCTCCGGCCACGCACAACCACAACACCAGGACCACTCTCCTCCCCCCTCTTTCACGCACTCCCACACGACCTCTCTCTCCCCCTCGGTTCTTTCCGACCAGGACACCGACAGAACCAGCGTGACCGTGAACCACCGGCCGCTTTCTTCTTCCCTGGTCACACCCGACAACCCCTCTCCACTCTCGCTCATCCCTCTCTCTCCTCGACGCAGTCACCGGAAGACCTTCGGTCAACTTCTCAGTCGTCAGCGTCGTTTCAGTTCCGAGTTTTAGTTCGGGTCTGATTCAGTTTGGCTTGGGGCTTGGTTCAAGACACGATTCACATCTGGTCAGCTTGGATTCACACCGGAGACATCGAGTTCAGTCAACACGGCTAGATTGAGATGTGGCGCAGGTGGCTCGGGTCTTGGGTTCGACTCAACAAGCTCAGGTTCAGTCAACACGGCTAAATTTCGGCTAGATTGAGATGTGAATTTAGGGAATACACGTGTTGCGTGAAAGAGCGGGGAGGAGAGTGCTCCTGGTGTTGTGGTTGTGCGTGGCCGGAGATTGGCCGGAATTACTCCGATGACCGGAGACGTGAGAGAGAGAGATAACAGTGAGTGTGTGTGTGTGCGGCGTGTGTGCGTTGAGTGTGTGTGTGTTATATAGGGTAGGGTAAGAAATTTGGACTAAAAATAAATAATGACAGTTTTGCCTTGAGAGAAATGCGGAAAAAGACAAAATTCTGTAAGAAATCCTGACAAAATTTGACTTTTTTGAAATTTGGACTAAAATGGCAACAAAATGCAAACCACAAGGATCCAGATTTAAAAATTTTGGATTTTGGACTAAATTGGCAAAAATGAGCAAACCTCAGGGCCATTTTGGCATTTAACTCGAAAAAAAAACTAGGGGGTGGATTTTATTTCTTGTGTAATGGGTGATTCCATTACTTAACCAATCAAACACATTTCTTTTTCATTCCCTTGCTATTCTTACATACCAAATAGTACCTTAAGTGTATTTTAATGAAAGGAATTCCATAATGTGCAACCTCCTACAAATATTTTTAACATATTAGAAAAACTCTTAACAATTTAGTAACTCGTAAGAAAGTTTTACACACGAGGTTCTTTTATAAAATTACTCATAAATGAAATCTCTTTTTCTAATTAATTAAGCATGATCAATGGTTGATACAAGATTTCTAAGCATATGTGTCTTCGTACATATGTATGGGTATGAGAGGTTGACAGAACCCAATTAAATGTGAAAAAAATCTAATCTCAATTATTAGGAAATATTAAAAGGTCCTGCATCGACCCTTGAATAAGACGTGAATGATACGTGCCCATTTGAAAACTTTTTTGTACGTTTTTCTCATGGAATTTGACTTGATAAAAGAAGAGATTCGCCATGTTTCCTTTAATATATTCAAAAACGTGATTTGCTTTGGGCCAGGGTAAGGTAATTGATGTTCTCCATCGGCCAAATGGCCCAAATAGGAAATTGCATCTTAGTTTAGAGATGGGCATAATCGGGTTTTATTATTACCCGGAACTAGAGATGGGCATAAAAACCGGTTCCGAACCCGAACCGGTGGAACCGAACTGGAACCGGTTCCAGTTCCTACCCGACAGTAAGTAGAACCGGTTCCGGGTTCAAAATACCCGTTGGTTCCAACCCGGTTCCACAATTTTACCATTTGAATCGGGTAGGAACCGGTTCCTAACCGTACCCGGTTCCTACCCGTACCCGGTTTCTACGTGGAACCGGTTCCTGACCGTTATAATATTACCGTTGGAACCGGTTATAGCCGTTAAAAATGTTACCGTTGGAACCGGTTATAGCCGTTAAAAAAGTTACCGTAGGAACCGACTTTTACTGTTTAGAACCGGTTCCTGACAGTAAAAGCTGACTTTTACTGTTCAGAACCGGTTCCTGATAAAATGTTACCGGTAGGAAACCGGTTCTGAACAGTAAAAGTCAGCTTTTACTGTCAGGAACCGGTTCTGAACAGTAAAAGTCGGGGGGTTTACTGTTCAGAACCGGTTCTGAACAGTAAAAGTCAGATTTTTACTGTCAGGAACCGGTTCTGAACACTATCAGGAACCGGTTCCGCACCATACCCGGTTCCACACCATACCCGGTTCCATAATACCCGTACCCGGTTCTACACGGTTCCATATTCTTGGCTGTGAACCCGGGTAGGAACCGGACCCGGTTCCACACCATACCCGGTTCCAATGACATCCAAGCAGAACCGGTTCCGGGTTGGAACCGGGTTCCGGGTAATAATAATACCCGATTTTGCCCATCTCTACCCGGAACCGGTTTCAACCCGGACCCGGTTCTGCTTGGATGTCATTGGAACTGGGTATGGTGTGGAACCGGGTCCAGTTCCTACCCGGGTTCACACCCAAGAATATGGAACCGTGTAGAACCGGGTACGGGTATTATGGAACCGGGTATGGTGTGGAACCGGGTATGGTGCGGAACCGGTTTCTGATAGTATTGGGAACCGGTTCCTGACAGTCAAACCTGTCATTTTACTGTTCAGAAACCGGTTCCTGAAAGTCAAACCTGCCATTTTACTATTGGGAACCGGTTCTCGACAGTCAAACCTGCCATTTCTAAACTTAACACTCACCATCATCAACTTACAAAATGTTACCGTTGGAAACCGGTTCCTGATTAAAAAATCGGTTTTTTTTGTATATAAACCCCTTCCTACTTAACATTTCTAAACTTAACACTCACCATCAACAACTTACAAAATCAATCAACTTCTAAGTTCTTGCAAATACCTATTGCATGCAACAATGAAGTTGTTACAGTCTTAGAGACGAAAAGAAACCCTGCTATATGGAAGAATTTTGATCTCTGTTTAATGTCCGACAGCCACGAGATGGCTAGATTTTATGAAGGCCGCCGCCAACTCAACCATTAAGAAACACACTGAGCGGCATTGCCCATTGACGAAGGCAAAGAAAAATGAGACAGGAGAAGGTTCCGGCACCTGTTCTTCAAAATGTTTGATGACCCGTTTGGTTTGGTGTTTTTAATAAAGTTTGTGTAATGTTTCTTTCTATTGTGTTTGTTATGTTTGATTTTTATAACGGTAACAATATAACGGCTATAACCGGTTCCAACGGTAACATTATAACGGCTATAACCGGGTAATAGTGAAACCGGGTACGACCCGATTCAAATGGTAAAATTGTGGAACCGGATTGGAACCAACGGGTATTTTGAACCCGGAACCGGTTCTACTTAATGTCTGGTAGGAACTGGAACTGGGTCCAGTTCGGTTCTACCGGTTCGGGTTCGGACCATCTCTATCTTAGTTTAGGCTAAATTAAAGGAGTTAGGCCCAACATGTGTGACCCTTGTGCCTTGTGGAAAGTGACGATCACATTCTCTTTAGCTCGAGAGCAGAAATTTGGGTCAAAAATTTTTCACTAGTTGGGGGTGGGTGTGGGTTGGCAGGTTATCTTGAAAAAAAAAACGCCATGTGTTTGACCGGTTTGAGATCTAGACGATTTTGTTTACAGTTTGATGGTATTAAAAATCTTAACATGGTCGTGTAAACCCATCCAGCCATTTGATTTTATTATTTATTTTTACTTTATTTTTGTACTACGTATTTAGAAATATCTGTGACACAGTGGTGATCTTTTTGTCATTCGAAAAAGCTTATTACAAATTAATGATTTTGAAAAAAAAAACAGAATTTAAAAAAGGGTTTAGATTGTTAGACCGTAAAACTACCAAAGGTAAAACCTGTTGAATCAAAGTGTGGACACACATATCTTATTGGTTTCGTAATCGATACATGTAATCCCATCCCCCAAGTTGACAACTTGTGATGACAATGTTCTTCTTTCTAGCACATCGCTAGCTAGTAATAAATTTTCTTCTTCTGAAAAAGTTATATTCAATGAAATTGTCTAGAGTTGTGATTACTCACCCAATCTTTGTGGTCCAAACATAGGAATTAAAGTTCTAAAAGAAAATAGTGGTCGCATGTCTTGTCCAATTAGAATATCATGAACATTAACATCATGTCATCATCTCTTCTCGTTCCGACGAAGAAGCATCTTTACGTTGAAATTTTTCAGCAAAATCCACCACACGCAAAAACCCCGCGTACAGATCCCCCTTTCTCCTTCTTTCTCACATAAATTTCCAACATCCTTCGCGGTGACGGACCAGGCCTTGGGAAATTGCTCCACTCTTCTCCACGCCACCGCCTCTCTCTATCGTCTCGGTTCACAAACATTTCTCCATTGGAATGGTCTAATATATAATCATTAACGGAAGATTCATGTTAATAGTATCAATAAAATAAAAATAATAAAAAGAAGAATAGTAATAGTAACGATAACAATAATAATTTTTAAGAAAAGACGTAAATTTATAATAATAAGAAGAATAGTAATAGTAACAGGTAACAATAACAATAATAATATTTAAGAAAAGACGTAAATTTATATTTAAAATTTTGCATATAATGTGGTACATTTTGTAACAACGACAAAAACAATAATGTAAGTGAATATGACTTATAGTAGACCAGCAAAACAAACAAGTACAAAGAGTTGGAGCCAAAGTTCAAACTCAACATTCATCAATTATCAGCTTGTTCTAATGCTACGAAATCTAGATAATGACTCCAATAAAACAAACAAATTACACTTCTCACTCTTGTTTAATCCGTCAAGAATGTTACTTATAATCAATATAAATATGCATGTCTATCCCCCCCCCCCCCCCTAATTGTTACAAAAACACAACTATTTTTAACACTAAGATCAAGAGTACTCCTCAGTACAATGAATATTTTTGTTTTCACCTTGAATGGCAGAATATAACAACCTTAGTTTCTTCAAAGTGGTTGTTTTGGTGGTGAACAAGATTGGGATTAAGAATATCAAATATTATTATTGATTAATGGGATCAAGACTTTGTTGCATGGAGGCACCACCTTCTCCTTCTCATATAAAAAAAAACCTAGAGAACGAAGAAGATCCGTCGGTAATCACCCAACAAACTCATCCAGAAACATTATGGTTCGGTACAAACAAGAAGATGACAGAAAATCAGCTAGAAAAACTTTAACTTTAAAAGAATGTCTTTTGGCTTCACCGAATGATCATCGTCATGCAATAAACCCTAGCAAAATACAAGTTTATGCTTCAAATGTAACACCCTCACCCCAAATCATGAGGTCAACTGAGGTCAGAACCGAAGAGTTAAAGATGAACCAAAAATTAGACAAGACCAGGAATCGAGCTTAGCTCGTATGCTGGACCGATGCGAGAGTCAAAGGCCGAAAAAGAAGGTGTCTTTTAGGTTTCCGGAAGAGGCTGATATTTTTATCTTTTGTTCAGAAGAGTAAACTAGTAGAGTATGACTACTTTGTGATTTGTGAGTGTCACTTACTTATATAGACATGATTAAACATAAAAGTAAATGATATGCTTGAGATGAAGAAAAAAAGCTTCGATACATCTAAATCTTAACGAATAAGAATCTACATACAAATTTAGCTACAAATATTTGAAAATAATAAGCATAAAGCATAATTGAATTAAAGAAAAAAAAAACAGGATCACATAAGTGGGTCGGGCCTACTCAAATAAGACCTACTGAAGAGCAAAGAAAGACATTATTACGGGCCCAATAACTAAAAAAATTCGGTACTTCAAAATCTCAACGAAATAATTCTATATACAACATTTAGGTACAAATATTTGAAAATAATAAGTATAACTGAATTACAGAAGACAACAGGTTTACAATAAGTGGTTCGGGCCTACTCAAATAAGATCTTATTTTTTTTAACGGTCAACAAATCAATCCTGAGCACTCTTGGGCACCCACTTGACAAACGGAGTACTCCGAGAGTAACCCGAGTCGTCCAACACCAATTTCAAGGAAAACCCGGTAACTCACCTGTCTGTAGACAAGACGGTAAAATTACAAGTAAAACCCATTTGACTCAAGAATCGAACCCAGTTTTCTCTAGGTCTCCTATCACTCCTCACCTGTCTCACTCGTTTTTTTTTGCACTAAATGAGATTAAATTTGAGTTTTCTAAGAAGAACTCAAATGCTCCCACCAGCAAAGGTCATCGACAAATAAAACCTTATTGAACAGTAAATAAAGACATTATTCGGGCCAATAACTAACAAATACATTTTAAGTTTCACCTATCAGATGTATAAATAATTATCAGATTTTTTACTTTTTTTATATATAAATATTCGATTCAAAATGAACATTTAATAGTGATTATTTAAAAAATATTTCTAAGGTAGGGGATATGAACGGGACCAAGGGATGCTGGTAGAGTTAGGTGGTGTTTGTTTTTCTAAAAAAGATCTACGCAGATTTTTTGTCTGCGCCACGCAGACCACGCGCAGACATTGCAATCTACAGATTGTTTGTTTTTACGAAGACATTTCATTAAAAAACGTCCGCGTGAGCTCTTCTTGGTGTAGACTTGGCCCAACCACTTCTAATATCTTCTAAGCTCTGCAGAGAGTTAAACACCATTACTCACCACCACCGTCCATCACCGCTATCACACCCTACCAAAATCATCAGAGTTGGGCGTGATCTGACTGGTATCTTCATTGCACAACAGAAGTGTAAAAATGCTAAGACTTCTAGAAAGTGAACGCCCGCTAAGTACTCGAATCCTCATAGAGTTCTCCTATTCCAACCGTGCCATAATTTAATTTTTGAAACCTGAGAAAGAAACATGCTAAAAAGTCAACAACAAGTTGGTGAGATCATAGTTTGTTTATTTTGTATCAAATGAATCTTAAAACATTTGAAAATCTTGCATTTGAAAACCGGTTTGTGAGATCATAGTATCCCAAAGCGTTTGAAATGTCGTATCTGTATGTCGGTATTACAATGTTTTCTGTTATGTTTGTAAACCGATACATGTAACTGTTGTGTTTGTAAACCGGTAATGAAATGTTTTATGTCGTAACGTTAAACCGGTATTGAGATCATAGTATGTAGGATGCCTATGGAATCTAAAGATCAATCAGTGTGTAGCTAATACACTGACCTATATGCCATTAGTAAGTAACCAAACCGAGACATCATTGGGATCACAAAAGCACTCCTAAAGGATTAACAAACAAGTAATGGAGCGCGCCTCAAACTCGATAGATCTATACCTTTTGTACCTTGGTCACTATGTGATTAATGGTTACTCTTGTCATCATCCTACTTACGCACAGTGATCTGTCATCATCTAATCCCATAGCTACATAACAATTGTTAAAAATCTGTATTTTCGATGTGTATGAACGGGCCTCGCCCTTCATATGATATTCGTGGCTCACACTTTGATATTGGGCCTAGCCCATGTCATTTATGTTATTGGGCCAAGCCCATGTTATTAATAAAATTGGGGCCTAGCTCCTAGTTGTGACTAAGACAAACCCGTCACTAGTCATAAAACTCATGCATGTTTTGAAAAACCTTGTATTGCTGTGAAAACCGGTAAATTTAGCCTAAACCATTCATAAACCATCGTGTTTGTTGAAATCTGTTTGTAGCATGGTTTAGAAATATGTGATTTTCGTTTATCGAAACATTGTGAGCATTTTCAAAATTTGCATGCCTTTCCACCCCCGAAAACATTTATAAAAATGTAAAACGTCAAAAAATGGGGGTTATGAACTAACCTTGATGTTCTTGTGTACGACAAACTTGTCTTGAATCGTAAACCCGCTACATGTATGCTAATACTAAGGCATCCTAGTAAAAAACAAGGATATAAGTTTCTATCGGGGGTACACGTGGTAATAATCGTAACCGAGCTCTACCGAATCGTTAACCAAATGACTCTATGGATGTGTTATTGTCTTGTCTCGAAATAACCAATCTATGGTTTTCTTGAAAGCGACTTAGTTTCCGAGAGATTTGAAATATATATTTATATATAAACATGAATATATTTATGAAATCGTATTAGTCGTTTCGAATAGAAGGCGTAGATGAATAGTAGTACGACTCTTCGTAGTTTTCATAAGATGTAATACATATATACTCGTAGATATATGTCACACCCCGACCCGCAGCGGATAAGGTGATCGGGGCATGATTGGGTTATCATCAAAGCTCATGACATTTATTAAACGTTTCATATTCATTAATACAAATTAAATGGAAATTTACAATAATGTTACAACATGATCTAACTAACAATCTAACTTCTTTGTTCTCTTCTAAGGCATATCCTATGTTATCCTTGCTTCAACCTGTTCACCTGTATCATGTGTAAAAAGGTTTTTTGGATCAACATAATGTTGGCGAGTGAATCCTATGGAAAACATTTGAACAATTTATTTAAATTGATTATGAAATATGTGCACAACCAAACATGAGTAAAATTAGATGTAACTTGATCAACAATCATAAGATGTTAAATGAAACACTCATGAACAATAATGGTACAATTAAAGGCACGCGATGCTCAACTCGTCTCTCACGAGGAACTGAGGGGCCTAATGAATGACTTGCATAAACATGATAATATGAATAACACAACTACAAACAATATAAACTCAATGATACACATATGAACAATAATGAATTTGATGTGAAGCACGCGATGTTCTACTCGTCTCCCACGAGGAACTGATGGGCTTAATGTATGAGTTTCATGTAATTTGACAAAAGGAATATAAGTAAATCACAACAATAGAAACAATCTAAGTTTAAGTCATGATGCGGTATGGCACAAGTTTAAATAAATAAATTAATTAATTTCATAACACATGACACACCCCAAAACGTGTAATTTAAAAGGGGGAATTGTAAGATTCACTCACAGTGGGTGCGTTCGGTTGATGACGTTGAATGCACGCGAAGTGGTTTTAACCACGAGTGAGATTTAACCTAGATAAATCGCATTATGGTTTGGTAAGTAAACGGATTTTAGTAAACTATTTAAGTAGGATTGTCGGGTGCATTTTTGTGAGTTTGAGGCTATTTTCTAATCTTAAAAATGTTATTTTTAAGTATTTATAATTGATTTTTAATTAAAATAATTAAATAAAAATAATAAAAATATTTTATTTTTTTCTGACCGTTGACTGACCCGTTGACCGTTGACCTGACCGTTGACCGGTTCGATGGCAGATTATTGTGCGCTGAGTGAGGCTCGAACCCGAGACCTCCCGTACGCGTGCACGCAGCTCTACCAACTGAGCTACGTGTCTAACCCGTTATATATCCGATTTTAATTACATATATACATTAATTACAATTTAAACAGAAATCCTTTTTTTTTTAAAACAGTTTAAACGACACGGTCATGCACTCCACAGGTCTCGAACCCGGGACCTGTGGTTTAATCCAACACACAGTCCACCGCTGGACTGTGTGTTCAACATGTTATATCATTCGATTTTTATTATACTTAAGCACTAATTATTTATTTCCTTTTCTGCCTTAATTAAAAAGAAGAGATAATTGTCCGAGTCGGTGCTGAAGACCGGACTCGAACTCGTGACCAGTGATATAAACAAACACACAGTCCACCGCTGGACTGTGTGTCTAACTTGATTATTATTCCGGTTATCAATATACTTAACATATATCTAAGGCGACTCCGGTTCAGTAAACAAAAAAATGGTTTTTATTAAGGCAGCGTGTGTGAGACCGGAATCGAACTCGAGACGTTTGCGTTATATGTGCACACAGTCCACCGCTGGACTGTGTGTCTAACCCGATTAATTTCATGATTTATATTATACTTATATGATAACAAAACATCGTCTTCTTCACTGAAAAAAAATAACCAGAAATCGGAAAATCGGCTGGTTCAAAGTTTTATCGATTTATTAGTGTTTTACAGTTGATTAAGGTGAGATAATTGTGAAAAAGGAAAAGAAATTTGGCGGAGAATTATACCGACTGGATCCTCTGTTTTCCGGCAGAACTCCGGCGACAGAATTCAACTCCGGCGACAGGTTCCTTATAGCAGCTAGTCTCCGGAAAGCTTGGAAAGAGTATGGGTATCTCCGGTATAAGCTTCAGAGGTTCAGAAAAGCTCGGCAATGGGGAAACCGGTTTTCCGGCGACGAACAGGTTTATTCCGGCGAGTGGAATTACGCCGAGAAAAGGTGTGATTTTTGAGCGAAAATGTTTGTCGTCGGTTGTGGGTCAATTTATAGGAGAAAAACGAGATGTATTTGGTCTGATTTCGGACTGTGTTCGTTATTTAAATTTTCCGGCAGTTTTGATTTTGGTCGCGGACTTCAAACGTCGGTTATAACCGATATCTGGTTAATGGTTTACGTTATAACGTAAATTTGTAGTTAAGACTCGCGAGAATTCCGGGATTCCGACGACTGAACCGTTTGGGCGCCGGTTTTGAATTTGTAACGACACTTTATCAATTAAATGATTTTATTATACAACAAACAAAGTCCGCGGCGCAGTGGTTTATGTGTGTGAGTTAAGTTTGCTGAACTGACTCGGTACAGACCCGGGTTCGAAACCCGGCAGAGGTAATATTTTTTTTATTTGCGATTTTTGACAGTTTTTCAAAAACTAAATATATATTCCCGTATAATAATTGATTACGGATCGTTTAAAAATATTTTGGGCATTTAATTCGCAACGAAAATTTTGACTGACTGTTCGGTTGATAAACGGAGCGGGTTTGGTAAATCCGTTTTTGACGGATGTTACAATATACCCATATATGTAAAACATTTCGTATCCGAACAAGTCTTGCGTATTGTTTATAATTAATAAAATAATTATATAAACGTATGCTTGTTACAATGTTACGGTATTATGTCGTACTTCGTTTAGGCGTTTGAACCGAATATAACAAGTATATTATTGTTGTAAAAGCATTCGAGTCATCGAAGTTTGAAATAAATATAACAACTATATTTAGTTCATAAAAGTGTTTAAAGTGGACGTTTGAAATAAATATAAATCGTTATATTTATTTTATAAAACTGTGCAAAGTCGACGTGTGAAATAAATATTAGGATTCGCGACGTTTGAAATAAATATAAACTATTATATCTATTTTATATAAGTATTCGAAATCTCGACGCTTGAAATGGATATAAATGATTATATTTATGTTATATGTTTTTCGAATACTTGACTTTTGAAAGAAAATTTCCAAATTCTGACGTTTGAAATAAATACACACATTATATTTATCTTATAAAAGTACTCGGAATCTCGGCGTTCGGAATAAACACAAACACTATATTTATTTTTGTAAAAGTGTTCGGAAATCTCCATGTTCGAAATAAATATAAACATTATATTTATTTTATGAAAGTATTTGAAGTTATTTGAATTCTTGTTGTTTGAAATCTAATTTTCGAATTCCTCTACCTAGTAACCCCGTTCGTTTGAGGGGTTATAAACTTGTTTGTTAACGAAAAAAGAAACACATTGAATATTTATAGATTTCGTAAAAATCGGGTAGAGTTTCCTCCGTTTTTAGTATTACCCGACAACTCAAGTTGTCTATATTTTGTCAAAAACACAACATTTTCAAACAGGCTATTATACTACACAATATACTATATGTCCGATGTTCAAATAATAATAATAACGCCAACGTGTCAAGTTTGAAATACCTATGTTATATATTATATGGGGAAAATCTTCATATAATTGGTCGAGCTACGAAATAATTGATATAATTATTTTTAAAATTTGACGATACATAATTGGTAGCGGGTCGGGTCGAACTCGATTTCGCGATGAAATATTAATTATGTAAACGTTATAATTCTATTTTCACGTCGCTAAACTTTACCAAGTCGCGTGTCGACCAGGTTTGAGCCGTGTTGACTGAGTTGACCGGTTGACCAGGTTTGACTGAGTTGACCCGACGTTGACTGAGTTGACCCGTGTTGACTGAGTTTGACTTTTTGACCCGAACCCGCAACTTGACCCGAGCTGTTGACTGCTTTGACCGAACCTGAATCCGACCGAGTTGACTCAGGACCGAACCGAGTTGAACCAACCTGAAACTTTGTTGACTCAACCCGAACTGAACATGTATCCCAATCCAAGCGAACCCAAACTGAACTGAGTGTGAACCGAACCAAAACTCATAATCACCACCTTACCCGCAGTCGTCGGCCGGCGCACCGCCGGCTGCGGCTGGTTCCACCCTTGTCGTGCCACACCACCACCACTACTGCCGCCGTCTCTAAAACGTGGTCGTTGCTGCCGTGGTCATCACCACCACCACCTCACCTGAAATGACAACCAACATCGGCAGGAGAAAACTCAGATCTATAAGGATCTTGAAGAAAGAGAGAGAGAGTTGAAAGGTTATCGAAGAAACCAAGGATGCCAGCTCTGAAACGTTACTTTCGTTGCTCTGAACGAAAAATGGAGGTCAGAAATGAACTCGGAAGATCCGATTTAGGGGGGTACACCCCGGTTCCGCCGCTAAAAACCGTCACCGCCGCCGAACGTATAATATTATTTTTAGGTTCATAAACATGTAAAATAGTGTCAGTATTCGATATTAGTCGCGTACGTTCGTCTGTTGTGTTAAAATGCGTAAATTGCTTCGGTCATCGTTTCTTTTCCGTTTTTCGATCTGATTTCGATTGCGTATGTTAAAATTTGATTATGAAGCTAAAAATTATCATAATATTTCAGTTTCAAGCAAATAAACGAGTTCAATGCTTCTGTTCCGTTGTCGGTGCGTTCCTACAATCGTGTTTTTCGCTCATGTATGCGTTTGTGACGTTCGAAAGCATGATAATTCATCAAAGCCTATTCATGTGTTTAAAAATATATGAATAAGACTCCTATTTGTCGGTGTTGTCAGTATTTCGTCCGGTGTCAGTTCGTTACCGTTTAAATGCGCGCAAAATTCCCGATATCACCAATCGCGTAGCGTACAATACGACTAGACATTCCTAGGCATTCCATAGGCCTAATTAAGTTGATTTGTGTCTTAAAACACTATTTTTATTTGTCTTAACATTTGTTATTCGCGTAATTAAACCCGTAAATTGTTGGTTGTCACAACCGCCACTAC
The DNA here is from genome assembly GCA_947069175.1 of Scalesia atractyloides. Classification (NCBI taxonomy): domain Eukaryota; kingdom Viridiplantae; phylum Streptophyta; class Magnoliopsida; order Asterales; family Asteraceae; genus Scalesia; species Scalesia atractyloides. The sequence goes on along the minus strand of CAMTDV010000007.1, from coordinate 60,128,703 downwards.
CACCACCATCACCGTCCATCACCACCACTGTCGTCCACCACAACCACCGTCCACCACCACCACCACCCACCGTCCACGTCCACCGTCCAGCAACACCACCACCCACTACTACCGTTCGTATACCACCATCAGTTTTTTTTAAGTCTACATGCGTTAAAAAACAAACAACATTCTTCTTGCAAACTGCGAAGGCGTCAACCACTCACCGTTTCATTGTATTTGTCGTTCATCAGAGCAAAGATGCAAAAGTTATTCCAAAATAAGAAAATCCCAAAACCAAAGAATGATTTTAAAGAAATCTAACAAAAGATTTATGGGAAATTAAAAGGTTTATACTTGAAGAAATTAGAATCTTGATCATGAGATTATGGAAATAAGAGACAAAAAATGAAGGGGATAAAGGTATGATCAGAAAAAACTAGCGAACACATACTCGCTGAAGTATTAGGTTTCATAGAATTTGTCGCACTTGCAATCGCATACAGAAAAATCTCATGAAAACGTACCGTTCATGCGGATCTGAAGTCTCCTCCACCGCAAAGTTCTCTGGCATTTACAAATGGAACAAAATGTCTCACTAGAACCGTATGCAAATGGACTTATCGTCAGAACTAATGGTATACAGCAAAATAAACGAAGATGAATAAGGAATGTATGTTTAGTTATTTATCAAACAAAAGTCTTTAAACACTTGAGTTTGGGAGGGAGAGGTCTTGGGTTTAAGTTCTATAGATCACAGGGATTAAAAAAGAAATTTGCAATTAAAAAAAAGTTAAACAGTTAAACATATCTTTAGACATGTAAATTTTACTATTTAATGATTAAAATGATCTAAGACCAGTAATTGATACTCAAGTCTCAACCTGTTCTTCAATTTAGAAGTACAAAATCCTAATCGAAACACCCCCCATCGGTCACCATTATTTGATTTCTACATTGCCAATCACCAAGACGCCAACTTTCATGGGTTTTGATTTAATCGGTTCTTTCAGTTTCTAACTTTCGATAGAATAAGGGTCTACTTCAATCTATCAATAGTTCATTTTCCCTCTCAGTTGATCCCGATAAAATCACTTGATTGTTTTTTATTCCTTGTTATTTATTAGATTTATATTTGTTATGTGTTAAATTTATACTGTGTTCTAATTTGACGAAACTACATTAGCACTAAAGTCTAACACCTTCATCGTCATTTTCCTTTTTTTGTTTTGCGACACTCTATACTCGCTCCATGTTCACTTGAAAAATGATTGATCGAAAGACACTCGTTCGACTTGCTCGGTTGAAATAACGCTCGGTTCGATACGGTTCATAAACGAACCGAGGACGAGCAAAATCTTCGATCGGTTTGGTTCAGCTCAACCGACAATTATTGACAGGAGTAATATAGAGACAAAACCTAGAACCGATGATTTTACTTGTTCAAACGTGATTTAATTGGGGAAACGTCTTGTTCAAACGTGACTTGAATGGGAAGCGTCTCACTGGAACCATCTCCAAATGGATGAAACGGCTGGAATGGAGATGTCTGCAAATGGGGAAATGTCTGTAAGAATAGGTGACGCCACATATCACATTTTAATTGGCTGTTCTGAAAAGTCTGCAAGAGACAGGCCTGTAACGAACCGCACGTTTATGAACTGTTCGTGAACTTGCTCGGCGGGAAGTTCGTTATTTAATAAACAAACGAACATAAACATAAAATTTTGTTTAATTAAATGAACGAACATGAACACACCTTGTCATTTATGTTCGTGAACGTTCGTTTATGTTCGTTCATTTATGTTCGTGAACGTTCGTTTAAATTTTAGTAATACATAAATATTTATAATTTATATAAATATTAGGTTTTTTTAACTACTTATATAATATAACTAATTAGTAGTTGAGTTTTCTAGTAATAAAAAATGAAATTTAAAAAGTTTTCTTAGATCGTAACTGATCACTTAATATTTATATAAAAAACTACTATATTTTAGTATCTATGAACCCTACTTTAGATGTTTTTCGGATGAACTGTAATATATCAGATTTGTTTGTTTGTGTTCGTTTATATTTGTTCAATCATGTTAATTTATGTTTGTTTATGTTTATTCAAACATGTTTGGTTAATTTTTTTTGTTTATGTTCGTTTGTGTTTGTGAACTGTTCGTTTAGGCTTTAGACGAACGAAAATAAACGAACATGAACAAAAAAAAATATGTTCGATTAGTTCGTGTTCGTTCGTTCGTTTACAGGCTAGCAAGAAACGCTCGGTTGCTTGGGTTTCGCAGACACCTCATATGGCTATATTTGAAAATGGTACTAGTGTAAATGGCTAGATTGGTTGTTTTTCCTTTATATATTTATCTCCGTCTAAGTTGAAAGTTTCATGACACCATCTCCCTTTCTTAGTGTTTCATCTAACTCAATTATTTTAAGGGGTTTGCGGTCTGACACATTGTTGGTATTTGGTATTTAGATCAGGCATGTATAACAATTTAAAAAATGTTAAAATTGATTGCTTGTAATCTAATTCATTCATTCATTTGCTTTTAATTAGCATGATAGAAAACATAATATTTCAAGAGGAAGATTTCAAAATGGAATGGTGAATTGGGTTCAAAAAGATGAATTTCTTTACATGGAGAGCGATTATTAATAAGCTTCCATCTAAAGTAGAGTTGTGAGAAAAAAAGGGTGTTCATGTGTGTTTGCCTTGCGTGTACTTCACTTCTATGCCTGAGACCTTGGAACATTTATTGATGTTTTTGTGGCTTGGCGAAAGAGGTTAGGTGGATGATAAATAGTTTTTTTTGAACGCCTAACTGCTTTCCACGTGTAAACCCACCCTTTCGGAGCTATGTCCAAAGGCCGACTACTCGACCACTGCTAGAAAGCGTAGCACACCCCTGTTGCGCAGAAACCCCGTAGAATAAACCCCATGCCAAGCCTTCACCGAGATGGAAACAACCACTATGCTATAGTGGAGGACCCGGATGATAAATAGTTAGTGCAAAGTGTCTTTTAGTTAATTCATTAATTTTTATTTTAAATCATTAACCACTACTATATATATAACCAACATCTTAATATTTTTTAACACCAAAACAATCTCCTCTATATTTTTTAACAATTCTTCTTCATCATCAAACTTTACCAACTCAAATTTGACTATCATCGTAACAATGATAGCCTTAGCGGGCAATGGAGACAACTTAGACATAAAACGAACCAGCTCAACGGGTTATGTGCGGAACAACAACGTCTACGTCCAAGTGGTACAAGTGACGTCGACTTTATATCCAACGCTACACAAACTTACCAAGAAGAACAAGGTGGTGCGCCACCAATAGCGATTTGGCAAATTGTAAGTCATTGTCCCAAATGTTTTGCCGTGCCTACTTTGTCTCAATCAAAGAGATCGAAAATGACATTAATAAACGAGGTTGACGATACTCAGTTGGGATCTAAGGCTCGGTTCATTTATGATCTAAACGCGGATGATTCGCCGGTTGAAGAAGAACTCGTACGACCAAAATGGACGGAATAAAGCAAAACGAGGCCAAAGTTCAAGTTCTAATACCGCACCGTCCGTCAAACCCGAAAATGTTGCATTATTGGCAGAAGAAATGAAAACAGTTCACGGCCACCAACAAGAAAAAAATTGATTTGAATAAAATCAAAGATGGACTTGCAAAAAGAGAAGATGGAGATGAAGAAAAAAGAAGAAAAACTAAGGACTTTAGAATTCTCGCACAAAATATCAATTATCTCACGGGCTTGGACCTCAATTAGTAGAAGAACCGAAACAAGAGATTAGGAGCAAATACGGAATTTCTTAGGTTTCTTATATTTTATGTTTTTTTTATTATCGATGTTTGTTTTAATAAGAAATTAATAAATTATTAATATTATTACTTATTCTTATATTTTAATTAAATGTGTAATACTAAGAAAAGGAAACTAGATGAGGTGGAGTTAAGGGGAGTTAAAGCATTTCCTTAAGGTGACTTAGATTGAAAAAGATAAAACTAGATGATATGGCGTTTAGGTGAAGTTAAGAGAGGTCAAAGTATACCCCATGGCCTTATATACATAACTATGTTATTGTTTTTTTTGGAAGGTCTAGGTCCCAGTGACGGTGGTTCTAGACAGAAGTATGGGCATAATATCACTAATTTGGTAGAATGTTATTAAGAAAGGAGTAGGAAATGAATTTAGCGGAAGCTTCATTCATTCATACCGAAAGAGTACACATCTTGTCAAGCTGGCGAAATTCTGGAGAAATTTCGCCACCGTTTCCCCACTGGGAACTCTAAAACTTACAAAAAAATTAACACACGACACTATTTATAGACAGTTTTACCCTCGTGCGAAGTGAGGAAATTACCTTCGTGCGAAGGTAGCTTACCTTCGTACGAAGATAACAATTACCTTCGTACTAAGTGAGCTATCAACTATCAGTTCGTACAAAGTGACATATATGTACCTCTCACGTTCGTTCTTGGGTCGTGTATTCGTATCTAATCTATACAATATTCAACATACGCTCTATCTAGCCTATACGTACAGTGACAGACACAAAGTGCATCAACAATTTCCCTCTTGGACGTCATTGTCGAAGCTTGATCTTGATCTTGAACTTGAAATATGAGAGCCATGTTTGAATATTCTGCAACTTCAATCAAGGTATCTGTCGATATCGTAGAACCGTCAACAAATTCCTCCTTGATTGACGATTCGAGTTTGCAACTTTTTCAATACATTCCCCCTAAAATAATTTCTCTAGTTCAGGTCTTTGTTTGCACGATTTCCAACCTCCTCTGATTTGCTTGATCGGCAAATTTTCTTGAATAATCACTAACTCGAAATTAACCAATGCAGCTTCTCCGTTTCAACTTTCACCACATCCGCGTTTGGTTTAGATAACTCCTCCTATGCTCGATTCTCTGATTTCAAAACCCAACCGGCAATTGATAGAAACTTCAAATTACCACAATGATAAACTTCAAATTAATGAATATCCGGAAAATCTGAAATCCCAATTTTCGTAATCACGTTTAAGCATACTCCTGATTGATTGATTAGCAAATCGGTAATCTTCTCAATCAGTAAATATTTATCGGAAAAACTATCTATCAATACGCAGTAATCTTCTCTTCTTCGTACAAAATGAATAATGTAATCTTCGTCTTTCACAACGATCCCAAATGTATAGACTATTTCGTGAGCGACTAGTACGCTTCTTTGTCCGAAAGATCCATTATATCATCTTCTTTAGTCATCAATTGCAAGTATATAGCCTTCCTCGTTTCCAGGTGCAACTGAAACCACAAAAATCCTCATTTCCTGGCGGTTAGTCCGGAAAACAGTTCATTTGCCTTGCAGAGTTAAATTGGATACTTTGTACCTCTAAGTAGTCGTGTGCGCAACCTGCTTGTACGAAGACTCAAGCATCAACGTGACCACGGCTACAAAATCTGATAAACAACTCCTCAAGACTCAGTTATGCAACCCCACTTTTACGAAAAGTAGACATCAACTCGATCTCATCACTAATGCATTCTGACTACACTTTGATCTCGTAAGAGAAATCCAAGACACTTTGCATCAACAAATAATTTGCAGTCGTAACCACCCGAATACGGTTGCATGATCACGATTTCAAAAATGTCGGAATCTTCATGTATCCTGAAATTTTTATTCCCCTTCATTTTGCAAATTCTGACCGTACCAACTTTTTCACTGTAATTCCCCTTCAAATCTGGAAAAATCAGTTTTTATCAAAAACGGATTTAACGTTAAGGCCCATTGATAGTCACTATACCAAAAGATAAACCTTTTGCATAGGTATCCATGACTACCCTAAATCTCCAACATTTTGTGACCGTATCATCAAATCTTTACTCTGAAGCTCTAAAGGGTGTCCCCAAACAACCCGAATTAGACGTTAAAATCTCAAAAAAATTTGCAATCACCAATTTTTTTCTAGACACTGTCTCATCAATACGATCAAAACACGCCTTCGTACGAGGTTACCTTTGTACGAGGGTGACTACCTTCGTGTGAAGGTAATCTATCTTCGTGCGAAGTGGCACCTATCTTCGTGCGAAGTGTCACACCCCGTATTTCCAACCAAAACACTGGTGGGCCCGGGTGGGGAATATCGTGATGTAAGTTGATATCATCTTAGTCAACTAAACACAGCACAATGGAAGTCTTGGATTTTTAAATTACTATTACAAACCAAATGTTCAAAGTACGAAAATAATATACAGGCGACTTGTAATGGAAGATCCACATACAGATCATAAAATATACAAAAAAGTGTGTAACAGACTTTGGACAGATCTAAGGATTTGCAAGATCCTCTTATATCACTACCAAGCAGCTTCCAGCCTATTTCGTATTGTACCTGCAACTTAGTCTTTTGAAAATAGTCAGCTTTCACTAGTAATTACACCCAACTGACTCGTTTTGAAAACATTTCAAAAACGGATTTAAGTGCACAGGGCACGAAAAATCTTTTATAACTTGGTAAAGTCAGCCTTGTAATCTTGTTAGCAGCTTTACATGTTTGTCCACACATAATGGGCACAGTACAGAGACGAGACATGATTAACGTACACACCACTTATGAACCCACGAAGGAGTTATCCCCAACTAGTGGATAAAAAAAAATTGGCATTCGCATTGTCGGGTGTATGCCTACACCCCGTGCTTTGGTCGTGGCCATTATCTAATGCAATGATCAAAGATATCGAGGACACGGTCGTTAACCCCTAATGTTTAAGTTATCAAACAAAACTGATCAAAACAGAATATGTGGATTTACTAGCCACAATCGACATTCAATTGATCCCATTTTCGACCAAGCGGTAATAATTTACCGTAACCCAAGCCCGTATAGGGGAAATAAGTCAAGAGTATTGACCTGAGCTAGTCTTGATTAAAAATGCAAGATTTTAATATCTCAGCCGTATTCAAAATGAAATAAGTGCAGATAGCATTTACTGGAAGGCTCTAGTCTGGATTATGGCATAAGCTAACCCATTAAAATGGTAATGGTCTTAATTTAAGTTATAGACTTAGACCGACTAGGTAAAGGATCAAAACGGTATAATACGCTAGATTAAGCGATAACCGGATAGAATATAGTTTAAACCCAACAAGTACTATGACTTGTATAATATGGGTAAACCATAAGAATTCTGGTTTTAAGACTTAAAATGATAAGGTTAAACCCGTTTCGGTTAATTTTCGTAAACTACTTACATATACTTAACCGTACGCATATAAGCGATATCGGGTAACCGGATAAGTCATGAACAAGTTCTATATGCCTTTATACTTTAAATAAGTTATAATATCAGTAAGATATCAACTTACAAGCCCATTAAGGTTTTAAAATGAATTATGCCTCTTAAGGGCGTTTTGGTAATATATATCGTATAAAAGGAACTTGAATATATTTTGATGTTATGATCATAAGTATTCTGGAAAAATATTTAATTTATGGTATAATATCAATAAGATATTGATCATATGTGTAATTTATCATTTATGACCAAACTATGCATCGTAAGGGCATTTTGGTCATTTTACACATAGTTTTAAAATTTATTTGGGATTCTGAGTTTATATTATGTACCTACTGTAAACATATTAAAGATAACTTTTAAAATCAGTAGATAACAAGTCTTGGTTGATAAATATGGTTTAACCATACTATGCGCCGAAACGACGTTTTTATCGAAAAATGACGATTTGTGCCAAGTTAATGAAAACTGATGCTAAGAACAGGTTTATATGTTTTAGATATGTTATTTAATATAACACATCAGTAGATAAAAATGTTTGGTATAAAAATTATGATTAAAACCGTTTTATGCGCCATAAGGGCTTTATCGTCAATTATCGACATAATGCAAGGACTTGTATGTAAACTCAGTATATAAATTGACTTGAGATCCCAAATAATCTTACTTATGTACGACATCAGTAGAAAATTCATTTCAAGTTCGTTATCGATTAAAACCATATTTTATGTAAAAAGGGAATTTTAGTCAAATTTGGCACAATAAGGAACTTGTGCATAAACTCAAATTCTGGCCTGTTTAACTTTTTAATATTTTCATAACATATATAGACCCAAATTTAAGTGTCAAAACATGTTTCATAACATATATAGACTCAAATTATAATATTTTCAAAATCTGGCCTGTTTGACTTTTTAATAATAAAACTTTGACCCGTCAATTGGTCTAGCAAACATGATCTTTAGGAGGTGCCCTTAATAGGGATTAACACATACCTTATTATGATCACTTAGCCATGTTCTTATGAACGATGGTTGGACCATAATGGTCTTAACCGAAAGACAAAGCGTTTTTCGTAAACGCTTGACTTTTGGCTATAAAAAGCCTATAAACGAAAATGCAAGAGAAAGGAACACTCACAAGTGATCCTTGGATGAAATAGAACTAAGTTGGATGCTCCTTTCAGTTAGGAACTTCTAGAGGAGGGAGATAGAATGAATTATGAGAAGGTGCAAGTTCAAGTGAAGAACCATTGCACCTATTTATAGTTGGAGAGCTTGAAGGAGGTAATGCGAGGTGTTAGCAAGTGTTAGAGGAAGCTTACAAGTGTTAAAACGTGGCATAGCAGTTTGGAAGCCCATGGTTTCGAATCAAATGGTTTTTGGCAACATGTGTGGGTTCCAAGCAAAATTTTCTATAGATACAGCTCTCTGGCGGCCCGCGAAAGACCAGACCCATCTCTCCCGCGGCCCGCGAGCGCCTCATGGAAACTTTCAAACCTTTTCATTTAGCCCCTCAACTTATTAAACTTCTAAAACACCTTTATAAGCATAATTAGCCCTCCGTAGCCAACATTTGGCGTACCCAGGAGTATGCCCGGACATTGTGAAGCTCTCGGTTCGTTAAAAGGTCACTTAGAGGTATAAATTAACATGTTGACACTTTTAACCCCTCCATTATCCAAATTTTACATATTTACGTAATTAATCCCTCTCGTCCAACAAGTGGCTCATATGAGAGTTAGGACTTCATAAAGTGTCACTAAGAGGCTCAGTTTAAGCAGGTTGACACTAATGGTCACTCAGAGGCTAAGTTTAAGCATGTTGACACTAATGGTCACTCAGAGGCTCAGTTTGAAGCATGTTGACACTAATGGTCACTCAAAGTCTTAGTTTAAGCATGTTGACACTAACGGTCACTCAGAGGCTCAGTTAAGCTGTCACACCCCGGATTTCCAACCCAAATCCATACACCGGTGGGCCCGGGTGGGGAGTATCGTGACGTCAGTTGATAATCATCATAGTCAATTAAACACGGCACAACGGAAGTCTTGGAGTAAAATTACTATTACAAACCGAATGTTCGAAAATACAAAATAATATACAAGCTTGTAATAGAAGATCCACAAGCGGATCATAAATTGTACATGGAAAGAATATAAAACAGACTTTGGGCAGATTTAGGATTTGCAAGATCCTCTATCACTACCGAGCACTTCCGGCCTATTTTCGTATTGTACCTGCAGATTAGTCTTTTGAAAATATGTACAGCTTTCGCTGGTAAATACACCCAACTGACTCATTTTGAAAACATTTCAAAAATGTTTTAAATGCGTATCAGCACAAATTTTTTTTATAACTTGGGTTAATTGACCGTCCAACCTTGTTAACATATTTACATGTTTGTCCATACATACGGGGCTCGTCGGAGACCGAGACACAATTAACATACACACCACTTTGGACTCACGAAGGAGTCAATTCCTCCCAACCTTGTGGGAATGCATAATTGAGCGTCTATCGGGTGTATGCCTACACCCGCGATAAGGTCGTGGCCATTTCTATTGTAATGAGCCGAGGATATCAAGGACACGGTAGTTAACCCCCGATGTTTAAATTATCAAACAAAACTGATTAAAACAGAATATGCGGATTTACTATCCCCGAACCGGCGTTCGATTGAATCCCATTTCCGACCAAGCGGTAATAATTTACCGTAACCCAAGCCCGTATAGGGGAAATAAGTCGAGAGCATTTACCTGAGCTAGTCTTCTTTTAATTTTTATAACTCAGCCGTATTCAAAATGAGCTAAGTGTAGATAGCATTTACCAGCAAGTCTCTAGTATGGATTATGGCATAAACTAACAAATTAAATACTAAAGGTCTTATTTAAGTCATTGACTAGACCGATTAGCGTACTTGATCAAAACGTATGACGCTAGATTAAACGATGATTGGATAGAATGTAGTTTAATCCCGAACAAGTACCTTGACTTATATAATATGGGTAAACTATACACATTCTGGATTTTGAGACTTAAATGACAAGGTTAAACCCGTTTCGGTTAATTTTCGTAAAATAGTTACATATACTTAACCGAGCGCATATTAGCGATACGGGTAACCGGATAAGTCATGGACAAGTTCTATATGCCATTATATTTTAGATAAGTTAAGATATCAGTAAGATATCAACTTGTATGCCGTTATGGTTTTAAAACGAAACTATGCCTCATAAGGGCATTTCGGTAATTATATATCGTATAAAAGGAACTTGAATATATTTTAAGTTTATAATAACGAGTATTTTGGAAAAATATTTTATTTATGATATAATATCATTAGGATATTGCTTATATGTGTAATTTACCTTTTATGACCAAACTATGCACCGAATGGGCATTTTGGTCATTTTACACATAGTTAATAAATTATTTGGGATTCGAGTTTGTAATATGTGTCTACTGTAAATATGTTTAAAATAAGTTTTAAAATAGTAGGTATCAAGTCTTGGTAATAATATGGTTTAAAACCATACTATGCGCCGAAACGGCGCTTATGTCGTAAAAATGGCGTCTTTATGCGATGTTTATGAAAACTGATGTCAAGGGTCAGATTAAAATGTTTTAAATATGTTATTTTAATATAACATATCAGTAGGTAAATGATTTACCTTGAAAAGATTGATTAAAATCATTTTATGAGCCATAAGGGCTAAAATCGTCATTTATCGACATAGTTTAAGGACCTGTTTGCAAACTCAGTTTATAACTTGATTTATCATCTCAAATAATCCTACTCATAATATTACATCAGTAGGAAACTCATTTTCAAGTTCATCATTATTAAAACCTCTTTTATGTAAAAAGGGCATTTTAGTCAAAATGGCATAATTACGGAACTTGCGCATAAACTCAGATTCTGATTATGATCATGTAATATAATCCTCAAAGGGTTATGCTACATTATATTACGATCATAATGCAACTTTAGATTAGTGTCGAACTAATCTAAATCGGGTCAGAATCGAAGGTCAAAGTAGAAGTCAAACTTCGCGACTTTCGGTTACGAACCGACCCTAGAACTGAAATTGACGAGCCGAACATGTTCTTACATGTTCTAACAATTTTTACCAACTTGTTTAAGTGTCAAAATAGGTTTCATAACATATATATGATCATTTATGATTTTTTTCGAAAAATGGTTGTTTGACTTTTTAATATAATAACTTTGACCCGTCAAGAGTTCTAGCAAACGTGATCTTCAGGAGGTGCCCTTTATAGGGACTTATTACGATCAATTAGCCATGTTCATTTCAAACAATGACTCGACCATAATGGTTTTAACCGAAAGTCAAAGCGTTTTCCCAAAAACGCTTGACTTTTGGCTATAAAAGCCTATAAACGAAAATGCACAAGGAAAGAAGACTTACCAGTGATTCCTAAGGTGCAAAAGAACTATGTTGGATGCTCCTTTTATCTAGGAACTTCCAGAGGAGGGAGAAGAGTGAATAAATGAAAAAGGTGCAAGTTGGAATGTGAACTTAAGCACCTATTTATAGTTGGAGAGCTCAAAGGAGGTGAAGCCAGTTGTTTAGGGGTGTAAGAGGAAGCTTACAAGTGTCCCAAAACGTGGCATAGCTGATTACAAGTCCATGGTTTCGAATTAATGGTTTTGGAGCTTTTTTTGGAGGCCAAGCCAAAACTTTCTGCAGCAGACCTGTTCTCGCGCCCCGCGAGAGACCCCAAGCCTGGTCTCTCGCGGCCCGCTACCGCCCTATAACCAGTTTCAGATTTTGACACTTTTAGCCCCTTATCTTTAAAAAGCTTCTAAAACCCTTTTTAAACACCTTTTTAGCACTTTTAACCCTCCGTAGCCAATACCTGGCATACCCGGATTATCCCCGGACATTGTCGAGCTCTCGATTCGTTAAAAGGTCCTCAGAGGTAAGAATTAACATGTTGACACTTTTAATCCCTCCATTATCCAACTTTCACATATTTACAAAATTGAACCCTCTCGTCCAACAAATGGCACGTATGAGAGTTAGGACTTTGCAAATGATCACTCAAAGGCTTATTATAAGCATGTTGATTCCGATGTCACTCAGAGGCTGGGCATGTTGACGTATCAGTCACTCAGAGGCCAAATTTCAAGAATGTTGACATATCAGTCACTCAGAGGCTAATGATTTAAGCATGTTGACATATTAGTCACTCGGAGGCTGTTATTTATGCATGTTGACATCGGACCGTCACTCAGAGGCTCAGTTTGAGCATGTTGACGCCTTTAGTCCTTATAGGTCTTTAACAGACTACATTTAAAATACAACACGTGTCTCTATACTACTGGACACGATTTTTATAGGGTGTTACATCCTCACCCCCTTAAAAGAAATCTCGACCTCGAGATTTTATTCAAAAAGATGGGGGGTACTTTTGTAGCAAAGTGGACTCAACCTCCATGTATACTCGGGACCTCTAAAAGCGTCCCACTTAACCTTTACTATAGGTATCATTTTCCTTTGGAGCTTCTTAACCTGTCAACCCTCGATCGCAATTGGTTTCTCAACGAACCTCAAAGGTTTTGATCTATTTGCACATCTTTGTGCGACATTGCTAGCGACTCATCAGCTAGACATTTCTTAAAGTTAGATATGTGGAATACGTTGTGGATTCCACTAAGCTCCTCTGGCAATCTGAGCTTGTAAGCTACAGTGCCGACACATTCTATTATTTCGAATGGCCCTATATATCTTGGGCTCAACTTGCCCTTCTTTCCAAAACGCATCACACCCTTCTAGGGTGATACCTTCAGCATGACCTTGTCCCCTACTTGGAACTTAAGAGGTTTACGCCTCTTGTCAGCATAGCTCTTCTGTCTGTGTCTGGCAGCTTTGAGACGATCACGGATTTGCACAATCTTTCTGTGGTCTCAGGACAATCTCTGTTCCTGATAGTTGGGCTTCCCCAACTTTTGCCCAGCACATGGGCGTTCTGCGTTTTCTCTCATACAAGGCCTCAAAGGAGCAGCCTTGATCCTAGTATGATAGCTATTATTGTAGGAGAATTCTATTAGGGGTAAGTGGTCATCCTAGCTTCCATCTAAATCAATTACACATGCCTGAAGCATGTCTTCCAAGGTTTGAATAGTACGCTCACTTTGACCATCAGTCTGTGGAGGGTATGCCGTATTAAGTTTAATCGTGTGCCTAAAATTGTTGGAAACTTTTCCAAAAGTGAGATGTGTATCTAGTATCTCTGTCAGATACAATAGAAACCGGCACACCGTGTAGGGACACAACCTTGTCCACATAAACTTAGCCAATTTATCTGATTGTACGTTTCTTTGATTGGCAAGAAATGAGCTGACTTAGTCAGTCTGTCTACAATGACCCAAATAGTGTCATTATCGCATTGGTCTTAGGTAACTTGGTAATCAAGTCCATAGTTACCATTTCCCATTTCCATGTGGGAATTTCTAATTGTTGTAGTAATCCTGACGGTTTCTGATGTTCAGTCCTTAACTTGTGAACATGTCAGACATTTAGCTACATAGGTGGCTATGGATTTCCTTCAAACCATCCACCAATAATTCTTCTTCAAATCTTGATACATTTTGTCACCACCTGGGTGAACTGAGTATCTCGAACTATGCGCCTCTTGGAGGATTAGATCTCTAAGTCCTCCAAAGACTGGAACCCAGATTCTATCATTAAATCGAAGGATTCCATCTTTTCCAGTGCTAACTGGTCAACAGTTCTGCCTAATCCCTCATTAGGGATATTAGCCTCTAATAGAGCTTGTTTCTGCGCACCTAATAGCTTCTCACTTAAGCTATTTCTGAGCTCAATGTTTCTTAGCGTTAATCCTAATATGTTTAACCCTTTCTTTGCGACTTAAGGCATCAACAACTACATTTGCCTTGCCCAGATGGTAGCGAATCTCGCAGTCATAGTCATTAAGCGTTTCCATCCATTGAGTTGTCGCATGTTTGAATTCCTTTTGATTGAACAATGTTGGAGACTCTTATGGTCTGTGTATATAACACACTTCATACCATACAAGTAATGTCTCCACAGTTTTAGTGCAAATACAATGGCACCCAATTCTAAATCGTGGGTGGTGTAATTCCTTTCGTGTACCTTTAATTGTCGTGATGCATAGTCAATCACCTTGCCTTTTTGCATTAGTACACAGCCCATGCCGGTGTGCGATGCATCACAGTAGACTACAAAATCTTCAACACCCTCTGGTAGAGATAACACAGGAGCGTTGCTTAACTTGTGTTTAAGAACCTCAAAAGATTCTTGTTGCTTTGGTCCCCAATTATACTTAACATTCTTACGGTTAAGGTAGTTAAAGGAGTGACTATTCTTGAAAAGTTCTCAATGAACCTCCTGTGGTAACCAGCCAATCCTAAGAAACTACGAACCTCCGTTGGGGTCTTGGGCATTCCAATTCATTATGGCCTAATTTTGGCGGGATCCACTTGGATACCACGCTCACTTACCATATGTCCATGGAGTTGGACTTCTCTAAGCCAAAATTCGCATTTAGAGAACTTTGCATAAAGTTTCTCTTGTCTTAATAATTCTAGGATGCACCGAAGATGTTTCTCGTGATCAGCTTGATTACGAAATAGAAGTATGTCGCAATGAAGACAATACAAACTTATCCAAATACGGTTTGCAGACTCTATTCATGAGATCCATGAATGCTGCTGGTGCATTTGTGAGCCCAAAAGGCATCACCAAAAATTCAAAATGACCATAGCGGGTCCTGAAGGTTGTCTTAGGAACATCTTCACTTCTAACCTTCGGTTGATGATATCCTGATCTCAAATCTATCTAGAAAAGTAACTAGCCCCTTGAAGTTGGTCGAATAAATCGTCGATCCTGGGCAGAGGGATATCTATTCTTGATTGTTAACTTGTTTAGCTCTCGGTAGTCAATGCACATCTGCATTGAACCTCTTTCTTTTTAACAAAAAGGATAGGAGCTCCCCAAGGTGAGGAACTAGGCTGTATAAAGCCTTTCCCAAGAGTTCGTCTAGCTGCGTCCTTAATTCCTTCATCTCCGTTGGTGCTAGCCTATATGGAGCTCTAGCCACTGGTGCTGATCCTGGTATGATGTCTATTCTAAACTTCACTTGCCTATCCGGAGGTAGGCCTGGTAATTCTTCAGGGAAAACATCGGGATACTCTGAAATAACTGGTTGATCTTCAAGGTTCGGCTTAGGTTCATTTTTGGTTACTTGTGACATGTAGATAACACAGCTTTTCTCAAACACTTGGATGTCTTAAATAACGACACCTTGTCTGGCAATCCATAGTGTGAGTCTCCGTGGATGGTGATCATTTCACCAGATGGGGTTTTAATTTCGATGAGCTTTTTATCGCAGGCAATATCGGGCTTGGTTATGAGATAACCAATCCATGCCTAAGACAACATCGAACCCCGCCAATTTCATTGGCAGAAGAGAGATAGGGATGGAATGATTCTTAATGGTTATAGAGCATCCATCAAGAATGGAAGATGTGGATTCTATCGTTCCATCAGCAAGTTCTATCTCATAAGTTTTATCTAGAGTTCTTATGGGCATGTTTAATAGTTTACTAAACTTATGATTAACAAAAGATCTATCTGCACCCGAATCAAAAAGAACTCTAGCATAAATATCATTAATGGGGAAAGTACCTGTTATGACATTGTCGTCATTAACAGCTTCTCTTGCATTTATTTGAAAGGCACGGACATTCCCCTTCTTGGCCTCTCCAGGCTTTGCATCATTACCTTTGGGTTTCTTGGGGAAATTGTACGTTATATGCCCTTTTTCATTGCAGTTATAGCAAACTGCATCCTTAAGATCTTTGCAATCTAAGGTCTTATGCCCTCTTCTTTTGCAGATACCACAAGGTTTGGTTTGTGGACTTATACTACACTGTCCCCAATGCCTATATTTACAATTCTTGCACAGGGGTTTGTCATTAGACGCATGCTGGTTCTTCTTGAACCCAAAATTTTCTTTCTTTTTAAACATTTGGGAGTTATTATCCTCCCGTTTCCTCTTTCCATCAGTTTCAGTCCTAACTAGACCTTTGTCTTACCAAATCAAGGGTGAGGGAAAGAGATAGGTCTACAACGGACCTATAGGTACTAGGCTGAGCACCTTTACCATGCCCTTTATTTCGGGCGCCAACCCATTTATAAAACGCGCAATGCGTTTGGATTCAGGGGTAATTAAATAGGAAACTAACCTAGATAGGGAGTTAAAGTCAGAAACATACTTCCGACAATCCAGGTTTTTCATTGAAAGAGACAAGAAGTCTGTCTCTAACTTCTCCACCTCATGAGGTGGGCAGTAAGTTTCCTTTACCAAGTCAACAAACTTGGACCATCCTAATTATACAGGTGTACTTTACCTATAGACTGTATCATGGCTTTCCACCATATTAGGGTGCCCTTGAAGGATTGTGATACGTACTTGACCACATCCTTATCAGCACAGTTGCTGATATCTACAATTGTTTCCATCTCATCTAGCCATTTTAGAGCTTCCACAGCTCCTTTTTCCCCATTAAAGTCTCGGGGCTTACATGAGACGAAATACTTATAGGTGCATCCGTCCTTAGCAGAACGGGACCTTTCTGCAAAGTCTAATTTCTTTGGTTCACTCTTCGCATTTGAAGAGTGAACGGAGCTCTCTTTATGAGCTGAAGATGGTGGAATAGATAAGGGTCTAGAGCGAGTGGCACTTGACTCTCTTAGCCTTTCTATGGCCTTTATCTACGACAACCGCATCAATGCGAGCTTGAAAATTATCATCATCTATATTTTTGTTTTCAGCTTTGTTAGATTCAACATTCCTGTGGCTACTTTGTGCTTCATTTGAATTAGCCATCTTTAAGTCTTGGGTTCTATATACCAATAAAATTTTATTTAGCCATGGTATATCAACTATATCGGCTTTCAACATTGGATATAACAATCCATTGCCTATACTAGTGTGAATAAATCACAACTCTTAGGCTTAACATAACTATATTTGGCCTAGTCTTATCAGGACCATCATAGGCAAATTACAATTTGGACGTAGTCCATAATTATTGGACAGTGGATCACATTGTCACAATTATCATTGTCATATAGAAAATTATATATAGCTCACAGGCTTGTCCATAATGGACATAATAATTGGGCGCATTGGCCTACATCATATTAGATGTATATGGCATATCAGTCTGTCCCGTTGGACATAAATTGGGCACATTGGCCTACATCATATCAGATGTATATGGCATATCAGTGTCCCATTAGACATAAATTGGGCACATTGGCCTACATCATATCAGATGTATATGCATATCACCTGTCCCATTATACATAAATTGGGCACATTGGCCTACATCATATCAGATGTATATCGCATATGCATATCAGCCTGTCCCTTGGACATAAATTGGGCACATTGGCCTACATCATATCAGATGTATATGGCATATCAGCCTGTCCCATTGGACATAAATTGGGCACATTGGCCTACATCATATCAGATGTATATCGCATATCAGCCTGTCCCTTTGGACATAAATTGGGCACATTGGCCTACATCATATCAGATGTATATGGCATATCAGCCTGTCCCATTAGACATAAATTAGGCACATTGGCCTACATCATATCAGATGTATATCGCATCGCATATCAGCCTGTCCATTTGGACATAAATTGGGCACATTGGCCTACATCATATCAGATGTATATGGCATATAGCCTGTCCCATTGGACATAAATTGGGTACATTGGCCTACATCATATCAGATGTACATCGCATATCAGCCTGTCCCTTTGGACATAAATTGGGCACATTGGCCTACATCATATCAGATGTATATGGCATATCAGCCTGTCCCATTTGGACATAAATTGGGCACATTGGCCTACATCATATCAGATGTATATGGCATATCAGCCTGTCCCTTTGGACATAAATTGGGCACATTGGCCTACATCATATCATATGTATATCGCATATCAGTCTGTCCCATTGGACATAAATTGGGCACATTGGCCGACATCATATCAGATGTATATGGCATATCAGCCTGTCCTATTGGACATAAATTGGGCACATTGGCCTACATCATATCAGATGTATATGGCATATCAGCCTGTCCCATTGGACGGTTAGTGTGGTTCCTCAAGCCACATTACCAAGAGTATGAACATTCCTTAATGTTACATAAGAATACCTTAATGATTGATTAATGGTCCCGGTCACCTTCGACCTTAATGACCTTGGAGGTTTGGACCTTGTCCCTTACCTCTGGATAGAAGGATAACTTCCCTTAACTATCCTGATAGAAGACCTCTTCGTACTTAACTATCATTTCTTTACCAATATGTGGTCTACGCCACTTTGCATAATCAATCCATTAAGATCTTTTGGAATTATATAACAGAGCATAAACTTTGAGTAAAATCGAGACGCTCTCTTTCAAGAGGATGAATACATATATATAAATCCAAAATACTTTATTAAATTTCCAATAGAAATTACAATACTAGAAAATGAAATAAACTGTCCATGCAAGGACTTTTAAAGAAATAAAAATGTCCACGCAGGGACTAAAGAAACAACAATGTCCTCATAGGGACTACATATTATTAGAAGAGACTTCACTCGTCCTTCTTTCCCTTACCAACTTGGAGAGTTTCTTGAAGAACTTGTTTGTCTTCTTCTCCGTTTTCTCCGCCTGCTGCTGCATTTCTTTCATTCTTTCTAAGGCCTCATTAATGGCCTCAATTGGTTGCGGAGGTTGTGATTGTGGTTGTGGTTGTGGCATAACGGATACTGGTACCGATAAGTTGGATATCCAGTCGTGGATAAGTAGGCAGGAAATGAGATGGGTAAAGTGCGTTGTGCATAACTGCCTGCATGTAGGGGTCTTGCGACCATGCTTGATAATCTACCGGTGTAGACGGGTTTAAAGGATCATATCCAGACGTGTCTGGATATGTGGGGATTGGGTTAGTATAACCCGATGGTGGTGGTTGAACTGTAGGTGTGGGTGTTGGTGTTGGTTTAACCACATGTGAGGTGTTAGAAGGCCCACCCATTTGTGGGTCCTCTTGAATCGTGGGGCATGAGTTTGGCAAAGGTGGCAGCGATCCCGATCTTTGTTCGGCACGTACCGACATACGTGCTCCACGCTTCCTCCTTGGCGGTTCAGGTGGTGGTTGAGGTTGGTCCACCGGTTCCATGTGGACATCTTCTTGAACATGAGGCGGTTGAGAGTGATGGGAAGGTGTGTGGGGAAGGTGAATTGGTTCCAATATTGGTCCCACTCATTAGGACCTTGGTAGGCCGATCGGCATATGAGTTTGAATCGCTCGAAATTTCAATGGGATGCATATTTGATCCCGACGGCGACATCTCCGGGTCGGAGTCCTCGTCCATAGGGTTCGACTGGTCCAACTGATTTTTATTGGCTGGAGGTGTGTTAAAATAATGGTTAGGGTTAAATCCTCATGGTAAGAGTGATGAGAATGGAATGGTGAGAATGGTGTGAATGATAGGAGTGGTGAGAGTGGTAAGAATTAGGGAATGTGAGGGTGAGTGTTTATTAGAGACAGAACGTCTCGCTAGTTGCCAAGGAGATGAATCTCCTGATTCTTGGTAAGCATCTGAGTTGTGAGGTTGAGGGGGAATGCATCCCGATGGTCCTCCCCTCATTGGACCTTTTCCTCTTCCACTTTGTCCTCTCACACGTGGTGCATTTTCCTGTTAAAATCAATTAAAAAACAATACTAATAACTTAATAATGAAATGAGTAAATCCTAGGTCAATGCCTAGACTCGGAAGTCTAAGGAATGTGCACGTGTAAGTTTGAGATTAAACACAAGAAGGATAATGTTTAATTCTCTCAAACGTTGGCTCTGATACCAACCTGTCACACCCCCGAATTCCAACCCAAATCCATACACCGGTGCGCCAGGTGGGGAGTATCGTGACGTCAGTTGATAATCATCATAGTCAATTAAACACGGCACAACGGAAGTCTTGGAGTAAAATTACTATTACAAACCGAATGTTCGAAAATACAAAATAATATACAAGCTTGTAATAGAAGATCCACAAGCGGATCATAAATTGTACATGAAAAGAATATAAAACAGACTTTGGGCAGATTTAGGATTTGCAAGATCCTCTATCACTACCGAGCACTTCCGGCCTATTTTCGTATTGTACCTGCAGATTAGTCTTTTGAAAATACGTCAGCTTTCGCTGGTAAATACACCCAACTTACTCATTTTGAAAACATTTCAAAAATGTTTTAAATGCGTATCAGCACAATAATCTTTTTATAACTTGGGTTAATTGACCGTCCAACCTTGTTAACAGATTTACATGTTTGTCCATACATACGGGGCTCGTACGGAGACCGAGACACAATTAACATACACACCACTTTGGACTCACGAAGGAGTCAATTCCTCCCAACCTTGTGGGAATGCATAATTGAGCGTCTATCGGGTGTATGCCTATACCCGCACTAAGGTCGTGGCCATTTCTATTGTAATGAGCCAACGATATCCAAGGGCACGGTAGTTAACCCCCGATGTTTCAATTATCAAACAAAACTGATTAAAACAAATATGCGGATTTACTATCCCCGAACCAGCGTTCGATTGAATCCCATTTCTGACCAAGCGGTAATAATTTACCGTAACCCAAGCCCGTATAGGGGAAATAAGTCGAGAGTATTTACCTGAGCTAGTCTTCTTTTAATTTTTATAACTCAGCCGTATTCAAAATGAGCTAAGTGTAGATAGCATGTACCGGCAAGTCTCTAGTCTGGATTATGGCATAAACTAACAAATTAAATACTAACGGTCTTATTTAAGTCATTGGCTTAGACCGACTAGCGTACTTAATCAAAACGTATGACACTAGATTAAACGATGATTGGATAGAATGTATTTTAATCCCGACAAGTACCTTGACTTGTATAATATGGGTAAACTATACACATTCTGGATTTTGAGACTTTAATGATAAGGTTAAACCCGTTTCGGTTAATTTTCGTAAAATAGTTACATATACTTAACCGAGCGCATATTAGCGATATTGGGTAACCGGATAAGTCACGGAAAAGTTCTATATACCATTATATTTTACATAAGTTAAGATATCAGTAGGATATCAACTTGTATGCCCGTTATGGTTTTAAAACGAAACTATGCCTCATAAGGGCATTTCGGTAATTATATATCGTATAAAAGGAACTTGAATATATTTTAAGTTTATAATAACGAGTATTTTGGAAAAATATTTTATTTATGATATAAAATCATTAGGACATCGATTATATGTGTAATTTACCTTTTATGACCAAACTATGCACCGAAGGGGCATTTTGGTAATTTTACACATAGTTAATAAATTATTTGGGATTCTGAGTTTGTAATATGGATCTACTGTAAATATGTTTAAAATAAGTTTTAAAATCAGTAGGTATCAAGTCTTGGTCAATAATATGGTTTAAAACCATACTATGCGCCGAAACGGCGCTTATGTCGTAAAAATGGCGTCTTTATGCGATGTTTATGAAAACTGATGTCAAAGTCAGATTAAAATGTTTTAAATATGCTATTTAATATAACATATCAGTAGGGAAACGATTTACCTTGAAAAGATTGATTAAAATCATTTTATGAGCCACAAGGGCTAAAATCGTCATTTATCGACATAGTTTAAGGACCTGTATGAAAACTCAGTTTATAACTTGGTTTATCATCTCAAATAATCCTACTTATAATATTATATCAGTAGGAAACTCATTTTCAAGTTCATCATCATTAAAACCTATTTTATGCAAAAAGGGCATTTTAGTCAAAATGGTATAATTACGGAACTTGCGCATAAACTTAGATTCTGATTATGATCATGTAATATAACCTCAAAGGGTTATGCTACATTATATTACGATCATAATGCAACTTTAGATCAGTATCTAACTAATCTAAATCGGGTCAGAATCGAAAGTCAAAGCAGAAGTCAAACTTCGCGACTTTCGGTTACGAACCGACCCTATAACTGAAATTGACGAGCCGAACATGTTCTTAGATGTTCTAACTATTTTTACCAACTTGTTTAAGTGTCAAAACAGGTTTCATAACATATATAAGATCATTTATGATTTTTTCGAAAAATGGCCTGTTTGACTTTTTAATATCATAACTTTGACCCGTCAATTGGTCTAGCAAACGTGATCTTCAGGAGGTTCCATTTATAGGGACTAACACCTACCTTATTACGATCACTTAGCCATGTTTATTTCGAACAATGGCTGGACCATAATAGTTTTAACCGAAAGTCAAAGCGTTTTCCCAAAAACGCTTGACTTTTGGCTATAAAAGCCTATAGACGAAAATGCACAAGGAAGGAACACTTACCAGTGATTCCTAAGGTGCAAAAGAACTATGTTGGATGCTCCTTTTATCTAGGAACTTCCAGAGGAGGAAGAAGAGTGAATAAATGAGAAAGGTGCAAGTTGGAATGTGAACTTAAGCACCTATTTATAGTTGGAGAGCTCAAAGGAGGTGAAGCCACGTGTTTAGGGGTGTAAGAGGAAGCTTACAAGTGTCCTAAAACGTGGCATAGCTGATTACAAGTCCATGGTTTCGAATTAATGGTTTTGGAGCTTTGTTTGGAGGCCAAGCCATAACTTTATGCAACAGACCTGTTCTCGCGTCCCGCGAGAGTCCCAAGCCTGGTCTCTCGTGGCCCGCGACCGCCCCCGCCCCATAACCAGTTTCAGATTTTGACATTTTTAGCCCCTTAACTTTAAAAAGCTTCTAAAACCCTTTTTAAACACCTTTTTAGCATTTTTAGCCCTCCGTAGCCAATACCTGGCATACCCGGGATTATCCCCGGACATTGTCGAGCTCTCGGTTCATTAAAAGGTCACTCAGAGGTAAGAATTAACATGTTGACACTTTTAATCCCTCCATTATCCAACTTTCACATATTTACAAAATTGAACCCTCTCGTCCAACAAATGGCACGTATGAGAGTTAGGACTTTGCAAATGATCACTCAAAGGCTTATTATAAGCATGTTGATTCCGATGTCACTTAGAGGCTGGGCATGTTGACGTATCAGTCACTCAGAGGCCAAATTTCAAGCATGTTGACATATCAGTCACTTAGAGGCTAATGATTTAAGCATGTTGACATATTAGTCACTCAGAGGCTGTTATTTATGCATGTTGACATCGGACCGTCACTCAGGGGCTCAGTTTGAGCATGTTGACGCCTTTAGTCCTTATAGGTCTTTAACAGACTACATTTAAAATACAACACGTGTCTCTATACTACTGGACACGATTTTTACAGGGTGTTACATAAGCATGTTGACACCTTTAGTCCTTATTAGTCCTTATTAGAGTTATTATAAAAGTAATGATACGTGTGACTATAATATAGGACACAATTTTACGAGGTGTTACACGAAGGTAATTATCTTCGTGCGAAGATAGTACCTTCATGCGAAGATAATCAATGATGAACACATTTTTCGATCCAAAATCTTTATTTCTACGAATTTCAAGATGATTCTGACATAGATCTAGTCGCAAATGATTTTCTAACAATCCTAAAATTCAATTTTACTTTTTGTCTGTGGATTGTCCGTTTATTTGATGTTTTACGTCTAAAACCTTCCTAAGTCCATAATTCATGTGCATAGGTGAAAACCTTAGCTCTGATACCAATTGTAGATCCCGATGATGGCGGTTCTAGACGGAAATTTGGGCATAATATCAGTAATTCGGTATAGTGCTATTAAGAAAGGAGTAGAAACAGAATCAGCTGATTCAATCATACCGAATGAGTATACATCTTGTCAAGCTAGCGAAATTTCTGGAAGAATTTCGCCCGCGTTTCCCCTCTGGGAACTCCAAAACTTACAAAACAATGAACACACAGACATGTTTTACCCTCGTGCGAAGTGAGGAAATTACCTTCGTGCGAACATTAAAGATCGAATCCAAATATGGATGAAACCGTAGAGAACATTAAAGCAAACACTTCCATAAGGTTGAGATACAAGTGAAACATGTCTTTGTTAGAATGGTAAGATTGGTGGAACTTTAATTTCTATGAATTGTGTCTTTGTATTTGTTATCTAGCTTCTTGATAGTTATTTGTTATAACGTACTATCATTAAAAAAAATCATAAGCAAAAGCCATTCGAAGCTATTAATTGATGCTTTCTAGACTCGGTTCTAATCCTAATTAACTTTTTTCTTGTTGCTTTCTAGACTCGGTTCTAATCCTAATTAACTTTTTTCTCGTAAAAATGGATAATGTGGGCAAAACGTAGGGGCTATGTTGTTGTTAATGGTTCTCAACTAAGGAGTTCCAATACCATAGGGGTGTTCAATAAGGTGAATCGCTATTTCCCTTTATACTTATTATTATTGCTAGGAAGTTTTTAGTGGGCTGTATTGCTAGGAAGTTTTTAGTGGGTTGTTTAATAAAGCGTGTTCTATGGGTATATTCAAAGGCATCTCCACCCTAATTCGTAGGCATGTTCTATAGCATCTTTGTAACAATCAGATCGAACACAAGATATTTGGGTAATAATCTCGAGACTTTTTCTATTTAATCAAATGAACTTACCTGGAAAAGACAAATAAAAATAATAATATAGAACCTATTTATACTATAATAGCCATTATAATCCTACTCAAACATTTCTATCAGTTATAATCTAATACAAATGCACATCATTATCTCTAATAATTAAATCTAACTAGATAATTATAAACTTTCAAATAATGAATTAAAAATTAATTAAACTAACTTGCCACTTTGACCCCTTTAAATTTACAACTAATTCAAGATTAACCTATTCACCCCCTTAATCTTAAATTGTTTTTTCTTCTTTCCTTTGTTCCGTCTTTCTAATTGTCTATGGCACACTTGCTTCATCGGTTCTTAAACTTAGCATTCATTCTTTCGGTATTTAACTTCGAATCCACATTGCTACTATCTTTCTTGACTTGCTTCTTCTCATAAACTCATTCTTAACCAATACTTTTATGAACTTCAAACAAATCCTTTGGGATCATTCTAAACCGAGTTTCCCTCCCTTTTATAATCGGTTTCATAACATGACTTTCTTTCTTTTTATCTTTAAAGTTGTTATGATTATAACACATCTAAAGCTTGATGTTGTACATTCTATTCAGATTTCTCTGAACCTTTATCAAAAATCTTCCTTTCTGATCATGTAGGCTCACTATCTCATTGACTATTTCAATCTTACAACCTTCTTCATCTAATTGTCCAAAGCTAAGAAGATTGGTCTTCAACTTAGGCATGTAGAAAACATCACAAAACGTTTTCTTTTCTCCATTCTTACTTACAACAATTACATTCCCTCTACCTTTGGTATCAATCACAAATCCATCACCAAATTCCACTTGACTTGAAACTTGTTCATCCAAGGTAGTAAAAAACTATTTCTTTCCTGACATGTGATGACTTACACCATTGTCTAAATACCACGTTCCTTCTTCCTTTCCAATATTTTAAAAAACACCAGTGATAACTATTTGTTCATTCATACTTACTTTTTTTGTCGAACAAACTGCCATGAACGGAGATGGATCCATATTACCTACATCTTCTGTCTTTGTCAAAGTCCCTTCTTCTTTCCTTTTGCATGAGTAGTGCCCAATCTTATCACAGGTATATCAACTCAAATTCCTTTTTCTATCTTGCCATTCTTTAGGGTTCTTTTTCTGATCTTCACCCTGTTCATCATTCTTATTTTCACGTTCATGACTCCATCTTGAATTCTGTAACACCTCGTAAAATCGTGTCCAATCGTATAGTGACACGTGTTGTAATTTTTTATATAGTCTATTAAAGACCAATAAGGACTAAAGGTGTCACCATGCTCAAAACTTGGCCTCTGAGTGACTGATATGTCAACATGCCTAGCCTCTGAGTGACTTATATGTCAACATGCTTAAATATTGGCCTCAGTATGACTGATATATCAACATGCCTAGCCTCTGAGTGACTGATATGTTAACATGTATAAAATGAGCATCTGAATGATCCTTTACAAAGTCCAAACTCTCATGTGTGCTCGTTGTTGGACGAGAGAGGTTAATTCTGTAAAAATGTGAAAGTTGGATAATAGAGGGGTTAAAAGTGTCAACATGTTAATTTATACCTCTGAGTGACCTTTTAACGAACCGAGAGCTCGACAATGTCTGGGCATAATCCCGGGTACGTCAAATATTGGCTACGGAGGGCTAAAAATGCTAAAAAGAGGTTTAAGGAAGGTTAAGAGGGTTTAATAAGTGGAGGGGCTGAAAGTGTCAAAATTTGAAAACTGACAAGGGGCGCTCGCGGGGCGCGAGAGGCTAAGGCCTGGCCTCTCGCGGGGCGCGAGAGCCCTGTGTCTGCAGAAAATTAACTTGGCCACCGCACAAAGGTGCCAAAAACCATGTATTCGAAACCTGGGATTTTTAAACAGCTATGCCACGTTTTGGACACTTATAAGCTTCCTCTTACACCTCTTAACACCTGGCATCACCTCCTTCAACCTCTCTAACTATAAATAGGTGCCAAGGTTCACCATTTGAACTTGCACCTTTCTCATTGACAACTCTATCTCCCTCCTCTGGAAGTTCCTATCTGAAAGGAGCATCCAACTAAGTTCTATAGTATTTTAGGAACCTCTTGTAAGTGTTCCTTGCTCTTGCATTATAGGCTTTTATAGCTAAAAGTCAAGTGTTTTACGGAAAACGCCTTGACTTCGGTTAAGACCATTAAGGTCCAGCCATTGTTCGTAATGAACATGGCTAAGTGATCGTAATAAGGTAGATGTTAGTCCCTATAAAGGGCACCTCCTGAAGATCAAGTTTGCTAGACCAATTGACGGGTCAAAGTTTTGATATTAAAAAGTCAAACAGGTCATTTTTCGGAAAATTCATAAATTGATCTTATATATGTTATGAAACCTGTTTTGACACTTAAACAAGTTAGAAATAATCATTAGAACATGTAAGAACATGTTCGGCTCGTCAATATCAGTTCTAGGGTCGGTTTGCAACCGAAAGTCGCGAAGTTTGACTTCCGCTTTGACTTTCAATTCTGACCCGATTTAGATTAGTTAGATACTGATTTAAAGTCGCATTATGATCGTAATATAATGTAGCATAACACTTTGAGGTTATATTACATGATCATAATCAGAATATGAGTTTATGAACAAGTTCCGTAATTATGCCATTTTGACTAAAATGTCCTTTTTGCATAAAAGAGGTTTTAATGATGATGAACTTGAAAATGAGTTTCCTATTGATGTAATATTATAAGTAGGATTATTTGGGATATCAAATCAGATTATAAACTGAGTTTATGAACAAGTCCTTGTAATATGTCGGTAAATGACGATAAAGCCCTTATGGCTTATAAAATGGTTTTAATCATCTCTTTTCAAGGTAAACCTTTTACCTAATGATATGTTATATTAAATAACATATCTAAAACATTTTAATCTGACCTTAACATCATTTTGTTAAACATCGCATAAATCGTCATTTTACGACATAAGCGTCGTTTCGGTGTATAGTATGGTTTTAAACCATATTTATCAACCAAGACTTGTTACCTACTGATTTCAAAACTTATTCTAAACATTTTTATAGTAAGTATATGATATGAACTCAGAATCCCAAATAATTTATAAACTATGTGAAAAATTATCAAAATGCCCTTCGGTGCATAGTTGGGTCATAAAAGATAAAATACACATATCATTAATATCCTACTGATATTATATCATAAGTAATTTATTTTTCCAGAATACTTATAGTTATAACATCAAATTATAGTCAAGTTCCTTTATAAGGTATGAAATTACCAAAATGCCCTTATGAGGCATAGTTTCATTTTAAAACCTTAACGAGCACATAAGTTGATATTCTACTGATATTACAACTTATTTAAAGTATAATGGTATATAGAACTTGTCCATGACTTATCCGGTTACCCGATGTCGCTGATATGCGTACGGTTAAGCATATGTAATTAGTTTACGAAAATTAACCGCAACGGGTCTAACCTTGTCATTTAAGTCTCAAATACAGAATTCTTATGGTTTATCCATATTACACAAGTTAAGGTACTTGTTGGGATTAAACTACATTCTATCCAATAATCATTTAATCTAGCGTTATACGTTTTGATCAAGTACGCTAGTCGGTCTAAGTCCACGACTTAAATAAGACCATTAGTATTTAATTGGTTAGTTTATGCCATAATCCAGACTAGAGACTTGCCGGTAAATGCTATCTGCACTTAGAACTTTTGTGTACGGCTGAGTTATTAAATTAAAAGAAGACTAGCTCAGTAAATACTCTCGACTTATTTCCCCCTATTCGGGCTTGGGTTACGGTAAATTATTATCGCTTGGTCGGAAATGGGATCAATTGAATGCCAGATTCTGGCTAGTAAATCCGCACATTCTGTTTTAATTAGTTTTTTATGATAACTTAAACATCAGGGGTTAACTACCGTGTCTTGGATATCTTTGGCTCATTACAATAGATAATGGCCACGACCTTAGCGCGGGTGTAGGCATACACCAAATAGACGCTCAATATGCATTACCCACAAGGTTGGGAAGAAATGGCTCCTTCATGAGTCTAAAGTGGTGTGTACGTTAATCATGTCTTGGTCTCCGTACTGGGCCCTGTTTATATGGACAAACATGTAAATCTGTTAACAAGGTTGGACGGTCAACTTTCCCAAGTTATAATAGATTTGTGCTGATACGCACTTAAAACATATTTTAAATGTTTTCAAAATGAGTCAGTTGGGTGTACTTACCAGCGAAAGCTGACGTATTTTCAAACGACTAAGCTTGCAGGTAAAATACGAAAATAGGCTGGAAGTGCTCGGTATTGATAGAGGATCTTGCAAATCCTAGATCTGCCCAAAGTCTGTTTTATATTCTTTCTTTGTACAATTTATGATCCGCCTGTGGATCTTCTATTATGAGCCTGTATATTATTTTATATTTCGAACATTTGGTTTGTAATAGTAATTTAAATCCAAGACTTCCGTTGTGCTGTGTTCAATTGACTATGATGTTATCAACTTACGTCACGATATTTCCCACCCGGCTGTGGAAAGTCGGGGTGTGACAGGTTGGTATCAGATCTAATGTCTGAGAGAATTAAACACTAGCCTTTTGTGTTTAATCTCAAACTTACATAAGCACATTCCTTAGACTTCCAAGTCTAGGCATTGACCTAGGATTACTCATTTCATTATTAAGTTATTAGTATTGTTTTTGAATTGATTTTTAACAGGAAAATACCGCCACGTGTACGAGGAAGAGGAAAAGGACCAATGAGGGGAGGACCTTCAGGACACATCCCTTCACATCATCCGAACCCTTATGAAGATTCGGGGGATTCATGGCCACTACCACAACATTCGCCTACCCACACTCAAAGTTCATACCACTCGTACCATTCACACCACTCTCATCATTCTTACCATGATGAGTTTAATCCCAACCAATACTTTAACACACCCCCAGCCGACCAAAACCAATTAGATCAACCAAATCCCATGGACGAGGACTCTGATCCGGAGATGCCACCGTCAGGTTCAAATGTGCATCCCATTGAAATCTCAAGCGATTCAAACTCCTATGCCAGATCACCTTACCAAGGTCCTAATGAGTGGAACCAATATTGGAACCAATTTACCTTTGCCAACACTCCTTCCCATCACTCCCAACCATCTCCCGTGCAAGAATATGTGCACATGGAACCGGTGGAACAACTCCAATCGCCACCTGAACCGCCAAGGAGGAAAAGAGGGGCACGTATGTTAGTGCGTGCGGGCCAACGGTTGGGATCGCTGGCACCTTTGCCCAAACCTTACCCAACTATTCACGAGGACCCATAAATGGTGGATCCTCTAATGCATTACCTGTGGTGGAACCAACACCACCACCAATGGTTCAACCACCACCATCGGGTTATAATAACCTTATTCCAACATAACCGGATACATCTGGATATGATCCTTTTAACCCATCGCCACCCGTTGATTACAAAGCATGGTCGCATGACCCTTACATGCAAGCGGTCATGCATAATGCACTTTAACCGTCTCCTTTCCCACCTGCTTATCCACCTACTGGATATCCAAGTTAGGGGTACCAGTATCCGGTTATGCCACAATCACAACCACAACCTCCGCCGCCACTTGCGGCCATTAATGAGGCCTTAGAACGAATGAAAGAAATGCAACAACAAGCGGAAAAGATGGAAAAGAAGACAAACAAGTTCTTCAAGAAACTCTCAAAGCTGGTTAAAGGAAAGAAGGACGAGTGAAGTTTCTTCTAATATATGTTAGTCCCTGCGAGGACATTGTTATTTCTTTAGTCCCTGCGTGGACATTTTTGTTTATGTAGTCCTTGCATGGACAATTTATTTCATTGTTTCTAGTATTGTAATTTCTATTTGGAATTTAATGAAGTGTTTTTAGGATTATACATATAATATATATATATATATATATATATATATATATATATATATATATATATATATATGTATTCATCCTCTTTAAGCGAGCGTCTCGATTTTATTCGAAATTTATGCTCTGCGATATAATTCCAAAAGAACTTAATGGATTTGATTATGCCAAGTGGCTTAGACCACACATTGGCCCAGAAATGATAGTTAAGGACAAGGAGCCTTCTATCAGGATAGTTAAGGGAAGTTATCCTTCTATCCAGAGGTGGGGAACTAGGTTCAAGCCTCCAAGGTCATTAAGGTCGAAGGTGACCGGGACCATTAATCAATCATTAAGGTACTCTTATGTTAACATTAAGGAATGTTCATACTCTTGGTAGTGTGACTTGAGGAACCACACTAGCCGTCTAGGTGAAAGGACTACGTCCTAAGACCTATTATATAGCCTATGTGATCAATGTGATCCCGGCTAATGTCATCAATGCAATGACAAATGACATGCCAATGTGCCCAATTATGTTCAAGGTGACAGGCCAATGTGCCCAATTTTATGTCCAATGTGACAGGCCAATGTGCCCAATTTTATGTCCAATGTGAGAGGCCAAGGTGCCATAAATTTACATCTGTTATGACGTAGGCTGATATACCATGAATTACATCTGTTATGATGTAGGCTGATATGCCATGAATTACAACTGTTATGATGTAGGTTGATATGCCATGAATTACATTTGTTATGATGTAGGCTGATATGCCATGAATTACATCTGTTATGATATAGGCCAATGTGCCCAATTTTTAAATGTCCAATGTGACCGGCCAATGTGCCCAATTATTATGTCCATTAGTGACAAGCTTATGAGCTACATATAATTGTCAAATATGACAATGACAGTTGTGACATTACGATCCACTGTCTAATAATATATGGACTATGTCCAGATTGTAATTTGCCTTTGATGGTCTTATTAAGACCTAGACCAACTATAGATATGATAAGCCTAAGAGTTGTGATGTTATTCACAATAGCTTAATGGGCGATGGATTGTTATATCCAATGTTCAAAGCCAATATGGTTGTTATACCATGGCTAAAAGAAAATTTGTTTGATGTTTAGAGCCAAAGCTGCAATATGGTAAACTCGGACGAGGCACAGAGTAGCCACCGAGAGATTAGCTCTAATAAGGCTGAAAATATTGCCGTTAACAATGATGACTTCCAAGCTCGCATAGATGCAGCTGTGGGAAAGGCCATAGAAAAGCTTAGGGAGCCGAGTGCTACTCGCTCCAGACATTATCAATCGCACTATCCTCAGCTTGTAAGGAGAGCTCAGTTCACTCTTCAAATGCGAAGAGTGAACCAAAGAAAATAGAATTTGCTGATAGGTCCCGTTCTTCTAAAGACGGATGTAACTATAAATATTTCATCTCCTGCAAACCCCGAGACTCTAATGGGGAAAAAGGAGCACTAGAAGCCTTGAAGTGGCTCGACGAAATGGAAACAATTGTGGATATCAGCGGTTGTGCTGATAAGGATGTGGTCAAATATGTATCACAGTCCTTCAAGGGCGATGCCCTGATATGGTTGAAGGCAATGGTTCAATCTACAGGTAAGATACACCTGTACAACTTAGGATGGTCTAAGTTTGTAGAACCAGTCAAGGAGACTTATTGTCCACAGCAGGAGGTGGAGAAATTAGAGACAGACTTTCTGACTCTATCATGAAGAACCTAGATTGTCGGAAGTACATTTCTGACTTCAATTCCCTGTCTAGGTTAGTTTCATATTTAATCACCCCTGAGTCCAAACCCATCGCGTGTTTTATTTTAATGGGTTAGCGCCTTAGATAAAGGACATGGTAAAGGCTGCTCAGCCTAGTACTTATAGGTCCGCTGTAGACCTATCTCTCTCCATCACCTTAGATTTAGTGAGGCAAAGGTCAGTTAAGACTGAAGCTGACGGAAAGAGGAAACGGGAGGATAAAACTCCCAAAGGTTTAAAAAGAAAGGAAATTTCGGATTCAAGAAGAACCAGCACGCGTCTAATGACAAACCTCTGTGCAAGAATTGTAAATATAGACATTGGGGCAGTGTAGTATAAATCCACAGACTAAACCCTGTGGTATCTGCAAGAGGAAAGGGCATAAGATCCTAGAGTGCAAGGATCTTAAGGATGCATTTTGCTACAACTGTAATGAAAAAGGGCACATTACGTTCAATTGCCCCAAGAACCCCAAAAGTAATGATGCAAAGCCTGGAGAGGCTAAGAAAGGGAATGCTCGTGCTTTCTAGATGAATGCCAGAGAGGCTGTTAATGACAATAACGTCATAACAGGTACATTCCTCATCAACGATGTATATGCTAGAGTTCTTTTCGATTCAGGTGCAGATAAATCTTTTGTTGATCATAAGTTTAGTAAACTATTAAACTTGCCCATAAGAACTCTAGATATAACTTATGAGGTAGAACTCGCTGATGGAACGTTAGAGATAGCATCTTCCGTTCTTGATGGATGCCCTATATCCATTAATAATCATTCTATCCCTATCACTCTTTTGCCAATGAAATTGGCAGGGTTCGATGTAGTTTTAGGCATGGATTGGTTATCCCATAACCAAGCCCGCATTACATGCGATAAGAAACTCATCGAAATTAAAACCCCATCTGGTGAAACGATCACCATCCCTGGAGATTTACACTACGGATTGCCAGACAAGGTGTCGTTATTTAAGGTATCCAAGTGTTTGAGGAAAGGATGTCTCATTTATATGGCACAAGTAACTATCAATGAGCCTAAGCCAAGTATTGAAGACCTTCCAGTTATCTCAGAGTATTCCGATGTTTTCCCCGAAGAATTACCTGGCCTACCTCCAGATAGGCAAGTGGAGTTTAGAATTGATATCCTACCTGAATCAGCACCGGTAGCCAGAGCTCCATATTGGTTAGCACCAACGGAGATGAAGGAATTGATATTACAGTTAGATGAACTCTTAGAGAAAGGCTTTATTCAGCCAAGTTCCTCGCCTTGGGGAGCTCCTGTTTTATTCGTAAAGAAGAAAGACGGTTCAATGCGAATGTGCATTGATTACCGAGAACTGAACAAGTTAACAATTAAGAACCGATATCGTCTGCCCAGGATTGATGATTTATTCGACCAACTTCAAGGGGCTAGTTATTTTTCTAAGATTGATTTGAGATCAGGATATCACCAGCTGAAGGTTAGGAGTGAGGATGTTCCTAAGACTGCCTTTAGGACCTGATATGGTCATTTTGAATTTCTAGTGATGCCTTTTGGGCTCACAAATGCACCTGCAGCATTCATGGATCTCGTGAATAGAGTCTGCAAACTGTATTTGGATAAGTTTGTCATTGTGTTTATAGACGAAATACTTATCTATTCTCGTAATCAAGCTGACCACGGGAAACACCTTCGGTGCATTCTAGAATTACTAAGGCAGGAAAAGCTTTATGCTAAATTTTCTAAGTGTGAATTTTGGCTTAGAGAAGTTCAATTTCTTGGACACGTTGTAAGTTAGCGTGGTATCCAAGTGGATCCCCCAAAATAGAAGCCATAATTAATTGGGAAGTGCCCAAAACCCCATCAGAGATTTGTAGTTTCCTGGGTTTAGCTGAATACTACAGGAGTTCATTGAGAACTTTTCAAGAATAACCACTCCTTTGACTACCTTAACCCGTAAGAATGTCAAATTTGTTTGGGGTCCGAAACAACAAGAATCCTTTGAGATTCTAAAACACAAGTTGAGCAATGCTCCTGTGTTATCTCTACCTGAGGATATTGAGGATTTTGTAGTCTATTGTGATGCTTTGCACACTGGCATGGACTGTGTGCTAATGCAAAAAGGTAAGGTTATTGCTTATGAATCACGACAGTTAAAGGTGCACGAAAGGAACTACACCACCCATGATTTGGAATTGGGTGCCATTGTATTTGCACTAAAGCTATGGAGACATTACTTGTATGGCACAAGGTGTATTATATACACTGACCATAAGAGTCTCCAGCATCTATTCAATCAGAAATAATTGAACATGCGACAGCGCCGTTGGATGGAAACACTTAATGACTATGGTTGCGAAATTCGCTATCATCCCGACAAGGAAAATGTAGTTGTTGACGCCTTAAGTCGCAAGGATAGAATTAAGCCCATTAGGATTAATGCGAAGAGCATTGAGCTCAGAAATAGCTTAAGTGAGAAGCTATTAGATGCGCAAAAGCAAGCCCTATTAGAGGCTAATATTCCTAATGAGGGATTAGGCGGAACTGTCGATCAATTAATGTCTGGAAAAGATAGAATCCTTAGATTTAATGGAAGGATCTGGGTTCCAATCTTTGGAGGACTTAGAGATCTAATCCTCCGAGAAGCGCATAATACAAGATACTCAGTTCACCCTGGAGGTGACAAAATGTATAAGGATCTAAAAAGGAGTTATTGGTGGATGAGTTTGAAGAAATCCATAGCCACTTATGTAGCTAAATGTCTGACGTGTTCGCAAGTTAAGGTCGAACATTAAAAACCGTCAGGACTTCTACAACAATTGGAAATTCCCACATGGAAATGGGAAATGGTAACTATGGACTTGATACCCAGTTACCTAAGACCAAACGTGGTAATGACACGATTTGGGTCATTATAGATAGGCTGACCAAGTCAACACATTTCTTGCCAATTAAGGAAACGTATAATTCAAACAAATTGGCTAAGTTGTCTGTGGACAAGATTGTGTCCCTACATGGTATGCTAGTATCTATTGTATCTGACAAAGATATTAGATATACCTCTCATTTTTGGAAAAGTTTCCAACAATCTTTAGGCACAAAATTAAACTTTAGTACAGCTAACCACCCGCAGACTGATGGTCAAAGTGAGCGTACTATCCATACATTGGAAGACATGCTTAGGGCATGTGTGATTGATTTAGAGGAAGTTGGGATGACCACTTACCCCTAATAGAATTCTCCTACAATAATAGTTATCATACGAGCATCAAGGCTGCTCCTTACGAGGCCTTGTATGGGAGAAAATGTCGAATGCCCGTATGTTGGGCAAAAGTTGGGGAAGCCCAACTATCAGGACCAGAGGTTGTCCTGGAGACCACAGAAAAGATTGTGCAAATCCGTAATCGTCTCAAGGCTGCCCGTGATAGGCAGAAGAGCTATGCTGACAAGAGGCGTAAACCTCTCAAGTTCCAAGTAGGGGACAAAGTCATGCTGAAAGTATCACCTTGGAAAGGTGTAATGAGATTCAGAAAGAAGGGCAAGCTGAGCCCAAGATATATAGGACCATTCGAGATAGTCGAATATGTCGGCAATGTAGCTTACAAGCTTAAATTGCCAGAGGAGCTTAGCGGAATCCATGATGTATTCCACATATCTAACCTTAAGAAATGTCTAGCCGATGAGTCGCTAGCAGTGTCGCACAAAGATATGCAAATAGATGAAAACCTGAGGTTAAGAAGCTCCGAAGGAAATTAATACCTATAGTAAAGGTTAAGTGGGACGCTTTTAGAGGTCTCGAGTATACATGGGAGGTTGAGTCCACTATGCGACAAAAGTACCCCCATCTTTTTTAATAAAATCTCGAGGTCGAGATTTCTTTTAAGGGGGTGATGATGTAACACCTCGTAAAATCATGTCCAATAGTATAGTGACACATGTTGTAATTTTTTATATAGTCTATTAAAGACCAATAAGGACTAAAGGTGTCAACATGCTCAAACTTGGCCTCTGAGTGACTGATATGTCAACATGCCTAGCCTCTGAGTGACTGTTATGTCAACATGCTTAAACATTAGCCTCTGTATGACTGATATGTCAATATGCCTAGCCTCTGAGTGACTGATATGTCAACATGCATAAAATGAGCCTCTGAATGATCCTTTACAAAGTCATAACTCTCATGCGTGCCTATTGTTGGACGAGAGAGGTTAATTCTGTAAAAATGTGAAAGTTGGATAATGGAGGGGTTAAAAGTAAAACATGTTAATTTATACCTCTGAGTGACCTTTTAACGAACCGAGAGCTCGACAATATCTGGGCATAAGCCCGGGTACGTCAAGTATTGGCTACGAGGGCTAAATATGCTAAAAAGGCTGTGTCTGCAGAAAATTAACTTGGCCACCGCACAAAGGTGCCAAAAACCATGTATTCGGAACCAGGGATTTTTAAACAGCTATGCCACTTTTTGGGACACTTGTAAGCTTCCTCTTACACCTTTTAACACTTGGCATTACCTCCTTCAAGCTCTCTAACTATAAATAGGTGTTAAGGTTCACCATTTGAACTTGCACCTTTCTCATTCACAACTCTATCGCCCTCCTCTGGAAGTTCCTAACTGAAAGGAGCATCCAAATAAGTTCTATTGCATTCTAGGAACCTCTCGTAAGTGTTCCTTGCTCTTGCATTATAGGCTTTTATAGCCAAAAGTCAAGCGTTTTACGGAAAACGCCTTGACTTTCGGTTAAGACCATAATGGTCCAGCCATTGTTCGTAATGAACATGGCTAAATGATCATAATAAGGTAGATGTTAGTCCCTATAAAGGACACCTCCTAAAGATCACGTTTGCTAGACCAATTGACGGGTCAAAGTTATGATATTAAAAAGTCAAACATGCCATTTTTCAGAAAATCATAAATTGATCTTATATGGTTATGAAACCTGTTTTGACACTTAAGAAATTATTAGAACATGTAAGAACATGTTCGGCTCGTCAATTTCAGTTCTAGGGTCGGTTCGCAACCGAAAGTCACGAAGTTTGACTTCTGCTTTGACTTTCGATTCTGACCCGATTTAGATTAGTTAGATACTGATCTAAAGTTGCATTATGATCGTAATATAATGTAGCATAACACTTTGAGGTTATATTACATGATCATAATCAGAATATGAGTTTATGAACAAGTTCCGTAATTATGTCATTTTGACTAAAATGCCCTTTTTGCATAAAAGAGGTTTTGATGATGATGAACTTGAAAATGAGTTTCCTACTGATGTAATATTATAAGTAGGATTATTTAGGATATCAAATCAGATTATAAACTGAGTTTATGAACAAGTCCTTGTAATATGTCGGTAAATGACGATAAAGCCCTTATGGCTTATAAAATGGTTTTAATCATCTCTTTTCATTGTAAATCTTTAACTATTGATATGTTATATTAAATAAGATATCTAAGACATTTTAATCTGACCTTAACATCAGTTTGTTAAACATCGCATAAATCGTCATTTTACGACGTAAGCGTCGTTTCGGCGCATAGTATGGTTTTAAACCATATTTATCAACCAAGACTTGTTACCTACTGATTTCAAAACTTATTCTAAACATTTTTACAGTAAGTATATGATATGAACTCAGAATCCCAAATAATTTATAAACTATGTGTAAAATTACCAAAATGCCCCTTCGGTGAATAGTTGGCTCATAAAAGATAAAATACACATATAATTAATATCCTACTGATATTATATCATAAGTAATTTATTTTTCCAGAATACTTATAGTTTATAACATCAAATTATATTCAAGTTCCTTTTATAAGGTATGAAATTACCAAAATGCCCTTATGAGGCATAGTTTTATTTTAAAACCTTAACGGGCACATAAGTTGATATCCTACTGATATTACAACTTATTTAAAGTATAATGGTATATAGAACTTGTCCATGACTTATCCGGTTACCAGGTGTCGCTGATATGCGTACGGTTAAGCATATGTAATTAGTTTACGAAAATTAACCGAAACGGATCTAACCTTGTCATTTAAGTCTTAAAATATAGAATGTTTATGGTTTATCCATATTACACAAGTCAACGTACTTGTTGGGATTAAACTACATTCTATCCAATAATCGTTTAATCTAGCATTATACGTTTTGATCAAGTAAGCTAGTCGGTCTAAGTCCACGACTTAAATAAGACCGTTAGTATTCAATTGGTTAGTTTATGCCATAATCCCGACTAGAGATTTGCTGGTAAATGCTATCTGCACTTAGTACTTTTGTGTACGGCTGAGTTATTAAATTAAAAGAAGACTAGCTCAGGTAAATACTCTTGACTTATTTCCCCCTATACAGGCTTGGGTTATGGTAAATTATTACCGCTTAGTCGGAAATGGGATTAATCGAATGTCGGATTGTGGCTAGTAAATCCGCATATTCTGTTTTAATCAGTTTTGTTTGATAACTTAAACATCGGAGGTTAACTACCGTGTCCTGGATATCCTCGGCTCATTACAATAGATAATGGATACGACCTTAGCGCGGGTGTAGGCAAACACCCGATAGACGCTCAATATGCATTACCCAAAAGGTTGGGAAGAAATGGCTCCTTTGTAAGTCCAAAGTGGTGTGTACGTTAATCATGTATCGGTCTCTGGCCCTATATGTATGGACAAACATGCAAATCAATTAACAAGGTTGGACGGTCAACTTTCCCAAGTTATAAAAGATTTTGTGCTGATACGCACTTAAAACATATTTTAAATGTTTTCAAATGAGTCAGTTGGGTGTATTTACCAGCGAAAGCTGACGTATTTTCAAAAGACTAAGCTTGCAGGTACAATACGAAAATAGGGTGGAAGTGCTCGGTAGTGATAGAGGATCTTGCAAATCCTAGATCTGCCCCAAGTCTATTTTATATTCTTTCTTTGTACAATTTATGATCCGCCTGTGGATCTTCTATTACGAGCCTGTATATTATTTTATATTTCGAACATTTGGTTTGTAATAGTAATTTAAATCCAAGACTTCCGCTGTGCTGTGTTTAATTGACTATGATGTTATCAACTTACGTCACGATATTCCCCACCCGGGCCCACCAGTGTTTGATTGGCTGTGGAAAGCCGGGGTGTGACAAATTCCCTCTTCCTCGTCCGTTGTAGTTTCTAACTTTCTTTTCAGTTTGGATGAACATAAGCTGACTTTGGAATGAACTTTCAATCACATTCTTGAACCTGTTTCTTTCTTCGTATGCCTTCGAACGCCCAACCATCTTCGAATGCCATATTTTCGATTTCTGTGAATTGCTCGATCAAAGAAACGATAGGTAAATACTTATCAGGTATAGAGTTCAAGAACTTTCTTACTACGACCACTTCTTTTAAGTGTTGCTCCCAGGCTCTTTACTTTGACTGTACTCCACCTAACTTCAATGTGCATTCATCAATACTTTTGTCTCACCCATTTTCAATTCATCTAACTCGCTTCTTAGCATTGGAAGACGAGGTTTCTACGTCTTTCTACACCAATATAACGAACCCTTAGTGCTTCTCAAACATCTTCAGGTTCTAAATACTGAGCCTCTGAAGCATCACATCTTCAGGTGGGGTTTGGAAGATGACACCTAATGCCAAAAACTTTTTTCTTTCTTCAAATCTTGGTCTTTTTTCTTTATCAATCGCATCTTGCAAACCGTTCGCTCCCAACACAATTTTTACCGTAACTGACCATGTTGCGTAGTTGGTCGAAGTTAACTTCGGTGCCTGCAAAACAAAACCACCCATTGATTCTTTTACTATTCCTCAGTTCCCTGCATTCCAATCTTTATCACCAGCTATGCTTTGCCTTTTTTTATTTTACAAAACCAATCAACAAAAAAAATAAATATAAGAAACAAAATCCTTTTTCTTTTTTATTAGCGTACACCAACAAAGTAAAAGGATCTTCTTTTATCTTAACAACACCTCCTATCGAATGAAACCTCATTAGCATACACCAACAAAGTAAAAAGGATCTTATTTATCTTAACAACACCTCTGATCGAATGAAACCTCAAGATATTGGTGATTCCTCTTGAATGGCGGTATTCCAACAAAAAAAAAAATTCTTTTATCCTAAGCCCAAATTCCTTCACATGGTTGTCTAAACACAACGCAAAAGGAGAAAATAACCCTTTATTTTTATTTACGCAAACTTCAATGAACAACAAAAAATAGCTACTAGCTTTCGGCTTCCCGAACACGACACGACACGGCTCCAAGTCCTTTGATTGATCACAACTGCCAACCAAATCCAAAAAAATTAATCAACTTCCGAACAAAACGGGTAATCTACCTCCTCTGTGAATCGTCTCTTCAATGCAAACCATGTGTAGAACGAGTCAAAACTCCGATATTAATTGTTGGCCCAGACGGATTAAACAATCAAATCGAATACGGACACGAACACGAGATATTTGGGGAATAGACCCACGACTCTTTCTATTCAATCAAACAAGCTTACAAGAAAAGGAGACAAATAAAAATAATAGACCCCTATTTATGCTAAAATAAGCATCCTAATCCTTCTCAAACACTTCTATCAATCATCATCTAATGAAATCCCATATCATTATCTTTGCTACATAATTCTGAACTTTAAAATAATTAATCAAAAACTAACTAAATTTGCCACTTTAACCCCTTCAACTTTACTACTAATTCAAGATTAACCTTTAATCTTTAATATGCCGATGATACGATTCTCACGCGCAAGTGGTTCAAGAGGAATTTTCTTAACATGTCCAGAATTCTGAGATGTTTCTACTTGGCCGCATGGCTCAAAATTAACATGCAAAATTGCAAACCCTATGGAGTCGACATTGAAGACGGTCTTATTCAAAGTATGGCAAACAAGTTGCGTTGCCAAAACAATAAATTTTGTTCAATTTATTAGGGTTTACGGTTTACCTGTTGGCGCAAATATGAACCATGTATAATAATGGAAACCGGTGGTCAATAGTTTTGGATCTCGCCTATCTTGATGGAAATCAAATACCTTGTCAATTGGCGGTCGTATTTTAGAAAGTAACCTTCCTGTTTACTTCTTTTTCCTTATACACTAACTTATATTATCAAACACACTGGAAAAAATGAGAAGGCGTTTCTTTTAGGGGATTGCATGGGATCAAGTATTTGCAGCAAAACATTCAGATTCTGGTGGGCTTGGTATTAACACTCTTTCGGAGATGAACTTTGGGTTACTTGCAAAATGGTGGTGGCGGTTAAGACCGAAAATAATAGCATGTCAAAATTAGTTGATATCTTCAATTAACACTGGGGCAAAAATATGGATTCCACTTCCGGTTAAGTTTGGGTTATTGTGTACATGGAATAATATACATTATGTTGATTCGACTAAAAAACTATAATGTGGATGTTAGTTCAATGATTAAAGCGGGATGTGGCAATAAAATCCGATTCTAACTTGATGTTTGGGCAGATTCCCGCGCTATTTAATTTGGAAAAATCTAAATCATTCTTGGTGAAGAACATTTATTTTTATACATGGGTCCTCTACTACTTGGCTAGAGGGCTCCCAACAACATTATTGAAAGGACTGAATTACATCAGTGCATAAAGATTCTAAAAAACACAGAACTCCAAAGAGTCAGATAAATGGTGTGGGGAACCTCATTGTGTGGAATCAGTTAAAAATATTATTAACCACCATGGCTCATAAAAACGGTTTAATTACGACCGGAACAAGTGGGTTCAAGATTAACGTTTTTAGTTGGAGACTGGAAATGAATGTTAGGAAAATTACCACCGGAACAAATAAGTGTGTAGACAGAAAGAAATAAACGGTAAACCGGGCTTGTGTTTGACACAATTTCTTTAAACAGATTCGTCGTCTGTTCCTAGGTACGCCGGTCCAAAGCAGCAACAGCGCACTGCCGGAATTTAACATTTGCCTGAAAAGATAACCGGAGATATTGCAGAGAGAATTAGAGAAGAAGAAGAGCTGTGTGTTTTGGTGTGTTTCAACTGGTCTGCTTTGGTTTGGTTTGTGTTTATACTTACTAGAACCATAACCGAATTTTGGCCGTCATTGCACCGATTTAATGACTCAATATGTGCGGGCGTACACGAGTTCTACTAAATTCGGCTCAAATTTTGCAAACCCCAGTGCGCGCCCGCGTAGGAGTTTTGGTAAAATATGTCACGCGGTTATGTTAGTTAGGTACAACATTACCTCATAAATTAACTTCCACTTTGTTCCCACATCTATGTGGGACAAAGTTCAAGACTTCATTCACACATACTCAAATTTCCAACAATGAAGAGAATACCCACTCTTGTTGCTTTGGAGAAGAAGGGTATCGGACCTCGTTGTTAAATTGTTTGTGGCGAGCTTCGAAACAACATCTTCTGAT
The DNA here is from genome assembly GCA_947069175.1 of Scalesia atractyloides. Classification (NCBI taxonomy): domain Eukaryota; kingdom Viridiplantae; phylum Streptophyta; class Magnoliopsida; order Asterales; family Asteraceae; genus Scalesia; species Scalesia atractyloides. Next base: position 60,085,659 of record CAMTDV010000007.1, on the reverse strand, counting down.
TAGTTGCTTAGTTACCAACTTGATTTGGGCAATAATAAGTTAGTGGTGTAGTATTCCTCAATTTATGCTTTCTCCACAAGAAGTAATGATACAAAAAGAAAGCAAATCCTAGCGGTTTTGAAAAAGATTTCTTGCAACAAACCCCCTTCCATCAACAAGATCATCGAACATGCAAGACACTTGGTTTATTAGGGTCAAGATTGGATTGTCTACAGTAGCTCCAATGATGCAATTTTAGCTTTTGTTAATCAAGTATGCATCCCCTTTTTGTTTCTCTCTTTAGTTCCCTTCAGTTATAATATCTTGTCCTTCAAAAAAATAGATCAGTCTAGCAATACAAACTATAATTACTGTTTTTTAATATATATATATATATATATATATATATATATATATATATATATATAATATTTATTTACTAGAACAACTTGTTTGAGTCATGATATATATATAATTAATATTTATTTACTAGAACAACTTGTTTGAGTCATGAGATGTTACTTCCAGTGCTTAAAAGCCGTGTTTGCTCTAGCGGAGACGTATGTTGATTCTCGTTTGGGTCAATTTCGAGGAACATTTCGGTGAAGAGATGAATTGAGGCTTTAATCCCGGATTCGGATTTGATGGGGGCGAAGGTTTACGGATTTTATCTGGTTCCCACGCATCAGGGAAGGTACGATCTCATAGCAATCAAAAAATTAACCTTATACATAGGTTTACACGTAAACTTCTTTATGAAAAAAAAAAAACAGATAAAAAGAACTTGTTTGACTAGTAATAATTAACACACAAATGGACGGTAAATTCTAGAAGCGGCCACTTTAGATTAGGTGCAATAAAGACTTGTTTCGTAATAGACTTTAGTTTCCCAGTAAATAATTTAATCGATCCAAAATTATACTACCTACCTAACACTCCAAAGTCGCACGTGGGTCATCCCATAGTCACAACTCAAATAAATTTGTAAATATTTATGGTGGATTAACTAAAAAGTATGTAGTGTTTATATAGAAAATGAGTTTTAATTAATTTATGTCATGTTATGATTTAATTAACCAATTTTATTAAATAATATTTATATTAAAAAAACAAAAAAAAACTAAATTAATCTAATAATGGTGAGGTGTAACGTTAGGTTTGAAAATTAATTGAGTTGGTTAAATTGGTGGTGTCTAAAGGTGACGGTGGTGGTTTTTTTGGTTAAAATGGTGGTGAGGTGGCAGTGACGCAACCTCACAACGGATGGCCAAATAAATATTTAGACCTGGTAATTAAGTAGTTTTGAAAAATAGCAAACCTAACTTGAAAGGCTGGTTGGATTGGTTTGCATGTGCCAATCAAAAGTTTTGGTGACAGATGCGATTTGAGCTGATCTTTTATATTTGTACTTTTTCTAAAATCATTTGTTTACTTTATTTTTCACTAAAACAATATAAAGTGGTGATGAATAGTGTAAGTGTGATAACTGAAATAACTCCATAAGGTAACACGTATATAGCCGAGAGTCCAAACTAAACCAGAATCTCCTAAAGAATAAATATGTGTATGTTCAATTACTATCAACACACGAGCCTTTAAAAACTGCACGTTGCAACAGGACCCTCAAACCAAACAACAAATAGATATAAGAACATTTAACTACATAAAGTCGCATTGAGATAATGCTCTAAGATCACATACACTAAGAATATGAAAGGACGATCGCATATTCTAAAAGCAACATCCGTGGGTCTCATTGGCTCAAGCCTTGTTTATCCTTGAGATACCCGTTTTTTGGTTAATTTCTAAATTTTTATAGCAATTTTTTGGTTATTAAGCAAGTACAAGATGGAATGGACACCATAGTCAACATTTGGGCCTGTTGTACGTCATGCATTAAAGAAGGTGGTAGGATTATAAGATTCAGGGTTAGGTGGTTGTATATGGGTGGTACTATCTCTTTTAAGTGTCATTCACGTGACCAAGAATTAGTTTCAATGACAATCACGTGCAACCTTCGGTCTTATTTAACTACCATTCTTGAGGTCTCATATTTTACATATAGAAGCTGTTATAAACTTTTGTTTTGTTAGTATGGCTGTGGAGAAGTTGCTAGTGGCCCTATTCACCCTCACGGTGGTAACCACTGGGACGCTGGCGGGAGCTCAGGTGGTACATCATCTTGTTTCCGGCGACCATGCTTCCGATACATCCACGCACGTTGGCTCTTGGCCCTCTGGCCGTGATTTTCAAGTTGGAGACAGTCTTTGTTAGCATAATATATCATTTTATTATTTTTTTTATTTTGAGCAACAATAAGTATTTTTACATGTATGTACTACATAACGTTGTAGTTGTACTTGTAAAAAGTCTACGCTATTTTGTTAGAGACAAACATCATACAACTAGATTCTAGATTTCTAAGCTATGGAACATTATTGCTGCTATGAAAGGTTATTATAATCTTATTTTTTGAATTGTTTTATTGGAAAATGTATACCCTTTTAAAAATTAGCTTTAACTTTATATAATTTTAATTTCCAAAACTGCAAAATAAAAACCAGATTCACAATTTTAATGTGTTGAAAATATGTCTTTCTGTGTGATGTTAAGGTTTCTTTCTCATCATGTATTTGGAGGTATGATTAGTGGATTTGTGAGATAACTGATTTAAAATAACAAAATATGTCTACTTTTTTTTTAATTAAAAAGACGGTTAGGAAGTCATCATATATTTTTCTTTCACCCTTCAAAAAAAGAAAAAAAAAAGATTTAGTTAAAAGTGTTTCTTATCTCCGCTATTTTAATTTAATAGAGCTCAATGTTAAGGTTCAACTTCGTTTAGAGTTCTATATATAAATAGGTGGTTTGAGTTCATCTCATAAGTAATTATTTTAAAATCAACTTTAGATAGTCTAATATTAACCGATTATTTTATTTTTATAAATATATATTTATATAATAATATACATATAAACATATGTGATTTTATTATTTCTTTTATTTTTGAACAACAATGTCTTTACATATAAATACCAGTTAACCTGAATTCATAATCAATTCGGTGGTGGTCTATTAGTAAAAGTAAAAATTTCCTCATTTGTGGTCTAATGGTTGGAGATTTGAGATTTCCAAAAGAGACTCAAGTTCAATTCTCATTTGTGTCATATTAGGGTGGATATAACCCTAGGCTTATGCTCAGTGGTTGGGCAATGATGGTGACAAACCCACCGAGGGGGGTTCGATCCTGAGCCTCACCCCGTTTTTCATCCGACTGTTACTTCAGCGAGGCAACTCATGTGGAGGTAGGACGATTTCCGCGGGAATGCCGTAACCAAGTCTGAACAACCCAGTGCGGACCCGGTTAAGACAACGTAGTCTTGGCAAATCTTGGATAGGGCCGCCGTTTAGGTTGTGTGACATTGGTCACTCAAAAAGAAAGTCACCGTTCAAAAAAAGTAAAAGTAAAGCCTTTAAACATATGGGTGGAGGGGAAGGTCTTGCGTTCAAATGTCATAGACGACAGAGAATAAAATACATTACCATTAAAAAAACCTTGGAGTCGTAAGGATTTAAACTTGCATTATTTTTGTGTCAAATACCATAACACTAGACCAATTATTTATAAAATTTATTCTTTGGTATGAAAGGTTCTAGTTTTTTTTTTCTTCTTTTTGTATCGTTCTATTGCTCACAATTTAAGGTGATGGGAAGGTGTCTCTTCACACGAGTTTAAGGGTTCTAGCCTTATAATCGACAAAATGTATAAATTTAAAAGGATAACTAGTAGGTGTTTGAGTTAGCCATTTACATATTATGTTTTCGTCTTTTTTTAACTAAAAGATGGATGAGAGATCATCATGTGTTTTCCTTCACCTATGGAAAAAAATTAGTTAAAAGTGTTTCTTACCCTAACTCTTATCTCTCACCTTTAGTATAAAAGCGTCTAAACTCTCCTTTATATTTTTTAATGTAATAGAGTTTAAGCTTTAGTTCAACTCGTTTAGAGTTTTTATGACTAAAGTTTGAGTTCATCTTATGGGTATTTATTTTCATCATCAACTTTGGATTGTCTAATATTTATTGATTATTTATTTATATATTTTTCAACGTCCGCACCATTTGAGGATGAAACCTTAATAAACTCCTTGATACATAACTAATAAATATGATGTAGATCAATGTTTTTATCAAGCCGATCTCAAGTAGATCCTTTTACCCATACGCTCTCTTTCTGTAACTAACCATGTTCAATTGCTCAATCTTTGCTCCAATTTATGTCGTTGATCCACTAGCATACACTAATCGCTCCACCAATTGGGCACTCATCATTTTATACCAAAGCAAACTTCTAAACAAGAAGTTGAATTTGATTAGAACAGAAGATCCAATTACCTTTGGACTATTGTTTCGAATATTTGATTTTTGCTTTAATTTTGAATAAGATATGATTAAAGGTTAAAGTTAAATAACGAAAATGGGAATATGATCGTCTTACTATACAAAAAAAATACTCCTCTAGGTTAGAATTGTAAACGCACCAAAATCACTCAAGATCCATGAGATCCTGCGGGACTCAAGACTATATTGGAGTTTATTTATCCTTGAAGTTCGAGTCTAAACAAATTTCATCTTTCAAAATATTATAACTTAATGGTATCTTAGGGGTAGGATAAGATTTATAAACCATTAGGTCCTGAGTTTAATTCCCACAAAGGGGTTTTTCCCAAATTTATTGGGTTTTCTTCAAAATGGTGTAGAGGCATTATTGCCTAATGGAGGTGATATGATCGGGTGGTTCCGTTGGTGACACGATGATACTTCAATGGTCCATCAGTAATTCAAATTTTCCGTTTCAAAAAAATATTAAATGAATTGTCTTTCAGAAAAAAAAAATATATGCATTAAGTTAAATGTGTAATTATAATTTTAAAAAATATATAAAATAAATTTGATAATTAAATAACTTGCTTGTTTTCCAAGAGGTAGTGTTCAGGTACTTGTTACCACAGGAGATGATCGTGGAGCTTGCAAGCATGGAAGAATACTATTCGTGTGATGTAACTAACCCCATAAAGATGTACACTGATCTTGAAAATCAAGTGCCCCTAGAAAACGAAGGGATCCGCTACTTCGCGAGTGCATCTTACGAGAAGTGCAAACATGGTGTTAAGCTGCCTGTGCAAGTGAAGCCACGTGAAGTAACTGCGTACGGGCCCAGCCCATCATCTGCAACCCAGTTAAACAGGCTTCTAGCACTAACCGTTATTGGGCTTTTTGTTTATGGGTTTTATTTTATTTGAATGAGCTTGTAGTGTGTTTTGGACTTTTGGTAATTGGTGCCGAATATTTTGTATGGTGCCACTAGAGCTTGGTTTGGGATTGCATAACATAATTATAGGTGTGTTGTAGGAGTTGTACGGTACAACTCAAAAATGCATTGATTTGTGTGTTTAGCGTTGCTCGTATTGCTTCTTTAAATATGAAATTGTTGTTTCTTCGTGGACAAAGAACACTGGAGTTTTTGGTAATATATTAACATAGATAGAAGATGTGAAGATGATATACTTAACATTTTTATACAACTTTATTTTTTCTTCTTCTTTTGATAGGATAACTCACACATGACACGTCCCCTAATCTTACTTGTAAATCAATATTTTGTTCGTAACAGGGTTAAACACTCTATCTAATGGTGAATAACACATTTTCATCATACCTTAATATAAATATTTAATCTTACTTGTAAATCTATATTTTATTTGTCACAGACTTAAACACTCAAACGGTATGGTACACATTTTTATTCTTGATATAAATCTTTATATATTAAAGAAATTAACTGTATATAAAGTTACAAAGCCTTCTCCAAAAATCAGGTTGAATTTTGACTATTCCCTAATAAAAAATAAAAATAAACATTACTAAAATATATATAAGTACAATAAAAAAGTGACACGAGGTATAATTTTAGTTTGATGTTACCCGTGGTATATAATAAAGTGTTTGTAAAAATTACTAATTTCATATATATATATATATATATATATATATATATATATATATATATATATATATATATATATATACACCCTTACAAACTTTAAAAATTTCATATATACCCAACTAAACTTAAAATAATCATATATGTCCTTACAAATTAGTTAAAATATCAAATATAACTAATATATTAAAAACAATCTAAGAAAATAATTATTTTACAACTACTTTGTTAATTTCAAGTTTTCATATATGCTAATCTTTTAACTTCATATTTTTATATAATACATTTTTAGCTTAAAATGATTTTTGCCCATTTTTATTTTTATTTTTTACCCATAAACAATAGTATACTTCATATATAATATTTGAGCTAAATAAATTTTGCTAAAACTGAGTAAATTTAATATTTGAAGCTAAATGTCATATATGAGATTTCAGATTCCTGGAAAAATAAACAACTTTATAATGGTATATATGATATTTATAATCTTGCATGGCTCTCTCTCTCTCTCTCTATATATATATATATATATGTTATAGTGGAGAGTTCAAATGAGAAGAAATTTTTTATAAGAATAAAAAAGAAGAAATTTCAACCAATAAAAATCCTTAATTTACTTCATTTAATTTTTGTATTTAATATTATTATAAGAATATATTGGTAATTTAGATAGATCATTAATTGGTAGTCTTCCTTTTTAATAGCTAACTAAATTAAATTTGTAACTTATTTCTAAAAATATATTTTTTAAATAAAGAAAAAATTAATTTAAAGTGTAGGATAAACTTTCGAGCTGTGTAAGATAAATTTCAAAACGTGTAGGATAAATTTTTATATGTGTAGGCAAAAAATTTAGTGTGGAAGATGATAGTCTTTATGACTAATTAATTAATGAAAGATAATAATAAATGAGATGAGAGAAAAACTATTAATATTTTAAATTGTACCCTTTGTTATTTTTCTTCTCAAAGTGGAGGGTTCAAATGAGAACATTTTTTGTAAGAATAAAAAATAAGAAATTTCAACCAATAATAATCTTTCATTTTATTTCATTTAATTTTTGCATTTAATATTAATGTAAGGGTTTATTGGTAAAGTTAGATAAATCGTTAATTGGTAGTTTTCCTTTTTAATAGTTAACTAATTAAATTTGTAACTTTTTTTTCAAAAACAAAAAAAAAATTCAAAGAAGAAAAAAATCAATTGAAAGTGTATGATAAATTACGAGGTGTGTAAGATGAATTATGAGTTGTATAAGATAAATTTCAATATGTATAGTTTAAATTTTGATCTGTATAGGCAAAAAAAATTTAGTGTGAAGGATTATAGTCTTTATGACTAATTAGTCAAAGATAATAACAAAATAAATAGGAGAAAAACTACTTAATTCTTACAATTGTACCTTTTATTCATTTTCTTATCAATTTAATTTTCTTCTCAAATGAACCCTATATATATATAGGATGGGGTTCCAAAGTGAACACTAGTGTATTTCATCATCAGATACTTGCCATTGATTTAGACACGTGTATGGTCAGGATTAGTTTCACTTAGTTCGCAAATACACTATTGTTCATTCTTGAATCTAATCCTATATATATAATATAATATAAAAATTATACAAATTTGTAAAGGTATATATAAAATTTCTCTTAAAAAGTAAGAACAAGATATTAAATTACAATACATGCATAATATCTATCTATTCTAATAAAACATAATCTAAATCAATTATCAAGTATTAACCGTCATTTGAACCTATTCTTAGGCCTCCCTTCCGGAGGGAAATGAATATAGGTATATAAACTTAGAAAATGTTTTTAAAAAATATTGGCTTAGTAAAGTTTAATTATATTTTGGATTCTTAGGCTTATTTATTTTGTGGGACACATATAAATACTGAATCAAAAGATCTAAATTTTATAAGTTTTGACAATGATAAAATTACTTTTTAAACATTATAATACTTTAATATTTGATTTAAAATCTTGATATTATTCACGACAATTATTAATAAAAAAATCTTAAATGCATATATAATTATAACATATAAATCTATTAAATGTGTATAAATGTTTTAACAATATAAATTTTTTATTTTGGTTCCCAGATATATTAAATTTTGTTTATAAACATTTGTATCATGATTTTAACATATCTATATTATAAAATAAAAAAAAAACTCTTATTTAACTTAGATAATACACGAGTTTTAAACCGAAAAAATTATAAATAATACATATAATTATAAATAAATAACAAATATGATTTATATGGTGAATCAAAATTCATATTTGGACCTAACTTTTTTAGAATTGATTTATTCAAAATTGCACATGCACGTGTTACCCTCTTGGTTCTAACATGACTTTTAAAAGCCATATAAACTTTTGTCGTATCTGAGTGCGTGTTAGTGGTTTTCATGTAAAAGGGTAATCAAATTACCAACTTAATCATACAATAACAACTAAACAAATCAATCAGATAGAATTGAGAATGATTGAAAAAAAGAAAAAAAAAATCATATATTGAATTCAGTGATTTTAACAAGGTATATTTATTACCCCCCTCCCCAAACAGGTGAACATACTTTCACTAAGTTTCTTAGTGTTAAATCATTAAAAAAAACAATCAAAACTATATATAAGAGGTGTGAATTGCTAGTGACGTCATTTTAAAAGCGACCTTCAATAACCTTATTAAATGATGTAACTGCCAGCAATTACGAAATTGCTGGATTGTTACACTGTTACATTGAAATGCTGCTCTTTTGTAAGTTTAGTGAGGACCGCTGCATTTCATAGAACTACTGCGTGGAAACTAACACTTCTAGAAATTGTAAATTTTTGTCTTTGACTTGTTGATTTGGTCTTTTAGTCTTTGACTTTGGTTGACCTTAACTATTGACTAGCACTTTGACCGTCAGCACTTGTTCTTCTAAACTTGATTCTTTGAGGGTAGTAGTTTGATGTAGTAGTAGTTAATGCAACTCTTTTGTGAAGCTTTCAAGGGGAGAGAAAGTGCTGGACTTTGTAGATTGTATTTTAACTTATTCAGGTAAGGATGATGTATCCTTTGGGTTTTGGTTTTCATCATCAGTGAATCTTATGTAACCCAACGATCTCCTCTAAATCTGTTGATGCCGGAACACACTTATTTTAGCTTGTCCTTTATTCTTTTATTTTCTTGATGAAGAGTCATTTGAAAATATTTGTTTGAAGTTGTAAGCAAGGACAATTCCTTTATCTTCATAATAGTCAACCATCTTTGACTTTACAGAGAAAGGTTCTCTGTCTTCACACCTTTTAATTTGTAAGTAGTTTCTTGTCTCTAAGTCTTTGGGTTAGAGAAGATTAGAAACTGCAACCCTTTGTATCCTTGAAGACCGGCAGTCACCCCTTTCTTCTAAGAGGTGTGGGATTATTAAACATCCTTTGGAGGATATTCCAAAGCTACTGTGTAAGTGTCAGCTCTTTGATCTTCAGCAGTTTTGAACACATGTGTTGTGTTTGGCATGCAACTTACAAGTAGTATTTTCTCATCTTCATCTAAGTCAACAATCCAATTACCATAACCATGTTTTTCTTTCAGATTGTTAATGGTTCTCCATGATTCTTGGATTGTATGAAAAGATTTCTTGGGGCTTGAAAGGGACTACCTCAGACTCATTCTTTTTATCAGCAAGGTAGATTTCGTGTTCTCCCAGTTTAGCCTTGGTGAGCATTTTTCTGGATTCCTTTTTCTTGCATCCATATAGTTCATTAATTCCTTTGACACAGTTGTGTCCTTCCACCTTGTTATTGAGCTCTTTACAGCCCATTCAACCAGTATTAACTCCTGCTTCATCTTGAAGATCTTTGTAGCCTCTTCTGGTATTGGCTTTTTCTACTGATAAGCTTCCAATTAGGAGGAGTGATCTTCATTGTTGGGTCTGCAAGCATTTTCTTGACTCTGGCCACTTCTCCTAATAAATTTTCTTCATCCCAATTTTGGAATACATAAAATTCTTTACATGATAGAGAGCATTTTGTTTGAGTCATTCAATGCTTTCCTGCTTAGAAGCATTTGCCACTGATTGCTATTTGAATGGAGGTATCTTGGAAAGTTCTTGTGATTTTTGAAACGTGTGTTGTTCATAGTTCCTGATCTCCCTCATCCTCCTATCCATGATATACTGAGCTTTCCTATAAGTTATCTTCCTTGATTCTCTTGAATTCTTTGACAACTTCCTCTTTCATTTTCTTTGTATTTTCTTCACAGTTGAGCTTTTCATCTATTTTTAGAAGAGGTAACTGTTGTAGTGAGCAATGGTCTTGGAGAAGGAGGAGGCTCTTTAGCAAATGCATCATTAAAAACTACTGTTGTTACAAGCTCTTTGTTGTAACTTGTTCTTCTTCTGGGTCTTCTTGCAATACCAACTTCATCTTATTTGTAGGTTGGCTAGTTGTTTCTTGAGGAACTACTGGTTTGCTAGTAACTACTAGTTTTGATGAAACTACTACTTTTTACCAAATAGATTATATTCAGTTTTGACAACAGCTGGTTTAGCACCAGACTATGTCTTTGATGTTGATCTGGTTGATGGTGGGTAGGAGAGTCTTGAGGACCAGTAGTTTTGCCTAGTCACACTATTTGAGTTTGCACTCCATCTGTTTGACAAGAACAACAGTTTGTCTTTTGGGACCAGCTATTTGTTCTTGGGCAACTTCTAGTTGAATTTGGTGAACTTGTCTTCTCTTGGCTTCCAATTTCTCAATAGTTTTTTGGCTTTCTGATCACAGTTGGTGACATTTTGTCAATTTTTGTAGCTTTTGTGATTCTAGGGTCTTGTTTTGTAGCTCTTTATTTCTCAATTTTGCTCTTTACTAAGGCAGCACTTAGACCCCGTTGATCTTGTTTGAACTTATTAATCATCTCTGCAAGCTCAACATCTCCTCCATCAACACCTTTTTACTTTTCAACCATTGCCTTTGCTTTTGCTTCATCAACCTCTTTTGAGCCTTTATTTGCCTAACCTGTAAAATATCAATTTTCTTTTCCCCTTTTTGGCATCAACAATTTCCTGCCTCTTCATAAAATGGTGTAGCCAGGGTGGGGGCAGAAAAGCCAAAAACTTTGGCATCAAAGGTGTGAGATAATCCTGGAACATGGGTTCTAAGATAATTTTTGAACTCCTTTGCTGGCAATGATGAGGTGGCTAAAATCTCACCAGCAATATAAAGAGATAAATTGGCTATTTAATAAAGTTAACACAAAAAACTCGTATCATTCTGGGACAGAAATGTGACATGTGAGTGAATAATAGAGAGAGGATATGATTAATTTCTCAAAGTTAGGACCAAATGTGAAATGTTGACTTACTACATGATACGTATAATTTACTCTTAGATTGAATATAAGTTACTTTATGATATAAAATATCAATGTGTTTAATAGATCAATATTAATGATTAAACTAATACTATAGTTAATTAGCTTATCAAAAACTTAGTTTTGAATTGCAACTTAATCAATTAACAAATGTATTGTTTGATTAAAAGCCATAAAACTCAAGAATACAAACATCATAATTTCTCAACTCAGTTGATTCATAATAATGTTACTAAATGTTTACGAAGTAAAACTGAATTTTTACGATCCCTATAACTATACTATAGTGTCACACTCGGATTTCCAACCCCGAAATCCATACACCGGTGGGCCCGGGTGGGGAATATCGTGACATCAGTTGATAATCATTATAGTCAATTAAATACGGTACAGCGAAAGTCTTGGAGTAAAATTACTATTACAAACCGAATGTTCGAAATATAAAATAATATACAGGCTCTTAATAGAAGATCCACAGGCGGATCATAAAATGTACAAGAAAGAATATAAAACAGACTTTAGGCAGATCTAAGGATTTGCAAGATCTTCTTATTCACTACCGAGCAGCTTCCGGCTATTTCGTATTGTACCTGCAGATTAGTCTTTGGACGATACGTCAGCTTACGTTGGTAAATACACTCAACTAACTCATTTTGAAAACTTTAAAATGGTTTTAATGTGCAAAACGGCACAAAATCTTTTATTAACTTGGGAAAGTTGACCTTGCAACCTTGTATCAGATTCACATGTTTGTCAATACATACATGACCCAGTACAGAAACCGACACATGATTAAATACACACCACTCAGGACTCACGAAGGAGTCATCCCCAACGTCTTGGGAACATTGCATATGAGCATCAAAAGGTGTATGCCTACACCCCGTGCTAAGGTCGTGACTAATAACTAATGTATTGAGCCTAGGATATCCAGGACACGGTGTTTAACCCCCGATGTTTAAGCTATCAAACAAAATTGATTAAAACGAAATATGTGGGTTTACTAGCCACAAGTGGGCATTCGATTGACCCCATTTTGGATCGAGCGGTAATAATTTACCGTATCCCAAGCCCTATAGGGAAAATAAGTCGAGAGTATTTACCTGAGCTAGTCTTATTCTTTTATTTTTAAATAACTCAGCCGTATACAAAAGTACCAAGTGTAGATAGCATTTACCGGGAAGGCTCTAGTCTGGATTATGACATAAGCTAGCCAATTAAATACTAATAGTCTTATAAATCGAATAGTGAACATGATCATTACGTCTAATGCTTGATTAAATGATGATCGGATAGAATGTAGTTTAATCCCGACAAGTACTTGACTTGTATAATATGGGTAAACTATATACATTCTGGATTTTGAAACTTAAATGACAAGGTTAAACCCGTTTCGGTTAAATTTCGTAAAATTGTTACATATACGTAACTGTGCGCATAATAGCGATATCGGTAACCGGATAGGTTATGGACAAGTTTTATATATATTTAAATAAGTTAAGATGTCAGTAGGATATCAACTTATATGCCCGTTAAGGTTTTAAAACGAAATTATGCCTCATAAGGGTATTTTGGTAATTATACACCTATAAAAGGAACTTGAATATATGTTAAGTTTATCATCATAAGTATTCTGGAAAAATATTTTATTTATGATATAATATCAGTAGGATGTCTATTATATGTGTAAATTATCTTTTAAGACCAAACTATGCACAAAGGGGCATTTCAGTGGATTCTGAGTTATAACATGTACTATAAATATGTTTAAAAATAGGCTTTAAAATCAGTAGGTAACAAGTCTTGGTCCATTAATATGGTTTAAAACCATACTATGCGCCTAAACGGTGCTTATGTCGTAAAATGACGTTTTATGCTATGTTTAATGAAAACTGACATTAGGGTCAAATTAAAATGTCTTAAATATGTTATTTAATATAACATATTAGTAGGTAAATGATTTACCTTGAAAATATTTGATTAAAACTATTTTATAAGCCACAAGGGCTAAAATCGTCATTTATCGACATAGTTTAAGGACCTGTTTGAAAACTCAGTTTATAACTTGGTGTAACATCCCAAATATCCTACTTATAATATTACATCAGTAGGAAACTCATTTTCAAATTCATTATCATTTAAAACCTTATTTTGTTCAAAAAGGGCATTTTGGTCAAAGATGGCATAATTATGGAACTTGCGCATAAACTTGGATTCTGATTATGATCATGTAATATAACCTCAGAGGGTTATGCTACATTATATTACAATCATAATGCAACTTTATATCAGTAAGTAATTAATCTAAATCGGGTCAGAATCGAAAGTCAAAGCAGAAGTCAAACTTCGCGACTTTCGGTTGCGAACCGACCCTAGAACTGAAATTGATGAGCTGAACATGTTCTTACATGTTCTAATAATTATTACCAACTTGTTTAAGTGTCAAAACAGGTTTCATAACATATATAAGATCAATTTATGATTTTCCGAAAAATGGCCTATTTGACTTTTTAATATCATAACTTTGACCCCTCAATTGGTCTAGCAAACGTGATCTTCAGGAGGTGCCCTTTATAGGGACTAACACCTACCTTATTACGATCACTTAGCCATGTTCATTTAGAACAATGGCTGGACCATAATGGTCTTAACCGAAAGTCAAAGCATTTTACGAAAACGCTTGACTTTTGGCTATAAAAGCCTATAAACGAAAATGCAAGAGCAAGGAACACTTACAAGATGTTCCTTCAATGCAAGAGAACTAAGTTGGATGCTCCTTTCAGCTAGGAACTTCCAGAGGAGGGAGAAAAGTTATGATTTAGAAAGGTGCAAGTTGGAATGGAGCACTTGAACACCTATTTATAGTTGGAGAGCTCAAAGGAGGCGAAGCCAGGTGTTTAGGGGTGTAAGAAGAAGCTTACAAGTGTTCCAAAACGTGGCATAGCAGTTTAGAGAAGCCATGGTTTCGAATTAATGGTTTTGGAGTTTTGCTTGGACATACGGGCGTTCTACATTTTCTCCCATACAAGGCCTCAAAAGGAGCAGCCTTGATGCTCGTATGATAGCTGTTATTGTAGGAGAATTCTATTAGGGGTAAGTGGTCGTCCCAACTTCCAGCTAAATCAATCACACATGCCCTAAGCATGTCTTCCAGTGTTTGGATAGTACGCTCACTTTGACTATTAGTCTGCGGATGGTAGGCCGTACTAAAGTTTAATCGTGTGCCTAAAGATTGTTGAAAACTTTTCCAAAAGTGCGATGTGTATCTAGTATCTCTATCGGATACAATAGATACTGGCACACCGTGTAGGGACACTATCTTGTTCACATACAACTTAGCCAATTTATCTGAATTATACGTTACTTTTATTGGCAAGAAGTGTGCTGACTTAGTCAGCCTATCCACTATGACATAAATAGTGTCATTACCACATTTGGTCTTAGGTAACTTGGCAATTAAATCTAGAGTTACCATTTCCCATTTCCAAGTGGGAATTTCTAATTGTTGTAGTAGTCCTGACGGTTTCTGATGTTCAGCCTTAACTTGCGAACACGTCAGACACTTAGCTACATAAGTGGCTATGGATTTCTTCAAACCCATCCACCAATAATCCTTATTCAAGTCTTGATACATCTTGTCACCTCCTGGGTGAACCGAGTATCTTGAATTGTGCGCTTCTTGGAGGATTAGATCTCTAAGTCCTCCAGAGATCGGAACCTAAATTCTATCCATTAAATCTTAGGATTCCATCCTTTCCAGGCGCTAACTGATCAACAGTTCCGCCTAATCCCTCATTAGGGATATTAGCCTCTAATAAGGCTTGCTTTTGCGCATCTAATAGTTTCTCATTTAAGCTATTTTTGAGCTCAATGCTCTTAGCGTTAATCCTAATAGGTTTAACCTTTTCCTTATGACTCAAGGCATCGGCAACTACATTTGCCTTGCCTGGATGGTAGCGAATCTCGCAGTCATAATCATTAAGAGTTTCCATCCAACGGCGTTGTCGCATGTTCAATTCCTTCTAATTGAACAGATGCTGGAGACTTTTATGGTCTGTGTATATAACCCACTTTGTGCCATACAAGTAATGTCTCCACAGTTTTAGTGCAAATACAACGGGACCCAGCTCCAAATCATGGGTGTTGTAATTCTTTTCATGCACTTTTAATTGTCGTGATGCATAGGCAATTACCTTGCCATTTTGCATTAGCACACAACCCTTACCGGCATGTGATGCATCACAATAAACAACAAAATTCTCAATACCCTCAGGTAGAGATAACACAGGAGAGTTGCTCAACTTGTGTTTAAGAATCTCAAAAGATTCTTGTTGCTTTGGACCCCAATTATACTTAATATTCTTATGGGTCAAGAAAGTTAAAGGAGTGGCTATCCTTGAAAAGTTCTCAATGAACCTCCTATAGTAACCAGCCAATCCTAAGAAACTAAGAACTTCCGTTGGGGTCTTGGGCACTTCCCAATTCATTATGGCCTCAATTTTGGCGGGATCCACTTGGATACCACGCTCACTTACCATATGTCCAAGAAATTGGACTTCTCTAAGCCAAAATTCGCATTTAGAGAACTTTGCATAAAGTTTCTCCTGCCTTAATAATTCTAGGATGCACCGAAGATGTTTCTCGTGATCAGCTTGATTACGAGAATAGATAAGTATGTCGTCTACGAAGAAAATGACAAACTTATCTAAATACGGTTTGCAGACTCTATTCATAAGATCCATGAATGCTGCCCGTGCATTTGTGAGCCCAAAAGGCATCACTAAAAGTTCAAAATGACCATAGCAGGTCCTGAAGGCTGTCTTAGAAACATCTTCACTTCTAACCTTCAGTTGATGATATCGTGATCTCAAATCTATTTTAGAAAAGTAACTAGCTCCTTGAAGTTGGTCGAATAGATCATCGATCCTGGGGAGAGGATATCTATTCTTAATGGTTAGCTTGTTCAGCTCCCGGTAGTCGATGCACATTCGTATCGAACCGTCGTTCTTCTTTACAAACAGAATAGGAGCTCCCCAAGGTGAGGAACTCGGCTGGATAAAGCCTTTCTCCAAGGGTTCGTCCAATTGAACTCTTAGCTCATTCATTTCGATTGGAGCTAGCCTATATGGAGCTCTAGCTACGGGTGTTGCTCCTGGTATGATATCTATTCTGAACTCCACTTGCCTATATGAAGGTTTAGGCCTGGTAATTCTTCAGGGAAAAATCGGGATACTCCGAGATAACTGGTTGATCTTCAAGGTTCGGCTTTGGTTCATTTATGGTAACTTGTGCCATATAGATGACACAACCTCTTCTCAAACACTTGGATCTTTAAATAACGACACTTTGTCTGGCAGTCCATAGTGTGAGTCTCCAAGGATGGTGATCATTTCACCAGATGGGGTCTTAATCTCGATGAGCTTTTTATCGCAGGTAATGCGGGCTTGGTTATGAGATAACCAATCCATGCCTAAGACAACATCGAACCCCGCCAATTTCATTGGTAAAAGAAAGATAGGGATGGAATGATTCTTAATGGATATAGAGTATCCATCAAGTATGGAAGAAGCAGTTTCTAAGGTTCTATGGAGTTCTATCTCATAAATTTTTCTAGAGTTCTTATGGGTAAATTTAATAGATCAAGGGAGTTGTCATCTTCCCTCTTCCTTTTTCCGTCAGTTTCAGACTTAACTGACTTTTGTCTCACTAGATCAAGGGTGAGATAAAGAGATAGGTCTACAGCAGACCTATAAGTAGTAGGCTGTGCACCTTTACCATGCCCTTTATTTCGGGCGCAACCCATTAATAAAACGCGCAATGCGTTTGGATACAGGGTAATTAAATAGGAAACTAACCTAGATTGGGAATTGAAATCGGAAACATACTTCCGACAGTCTAGGTTTTTCATTGATAGAGACAAGAAGTCTGTCTCTATTTTCTCCACCTCATGTGGTGGGCAGTAGGTTTCCTTAATAAGGTCCACAAACTTGGACCATCCAAGATTATACAGGTATACTTTACCTGTTGATTGAATCATGGCCTTCTACCATGGTAGGGCATCGTCCTTGAAGGATTGTGATACATACTTAACCACATCCCTTTCAGCACAGCTGCTGATGTCTACAATGGTCTCCATCTCGTCCAGCAATTTAGGGCTTCTACGGCTCCTTTTTCCCCATTAAAGTCTCGGGGTTTACAGGAGACAAAGTACTAGTAGGTGCATCCATCCTTAGAAGAACGGGACCTATCAGCATAGTCTATCCTCTTAGGTTCACTCTTCGCATTTGATGAGTGAACAAGCTCTCCTTATGAGCTGAGGATGGTGGAATTGATAATGGCTTAGAGCGAGTAGCACTCGACTCTCTTAACTTCTCTATGGACTTACCCATGGCCTTTTCTACAGCCGCATCAATGCGTGCTTGGAAGTCATTATTATTTATAGCTATATTTTCGGCGTCTTTGACGTTCCGATGGCTACTTTGTGCCTCATTAGAGTTAGCCATTCTCAAAGCCTTGGTTCTATATACCAAATAAAATTTCTCTTAGCCATGGTATAATAACCATATCGGCTTTTAAACATTGGATATAAGAAAATCCACTGATTATACTAGTGTGAATAACATCACAACCTTAGTCTTAATATAACTATATTTGGCCTAGGTCTTAATAGGACCATCATAGGCAAATTACAATCTGGACATAGTCCATTTATTACTAGACAGGGGATCGCAATGTCACAACTGTCATTGTCATATTTAACAATTTTATAGCATATAGGCTTGTCACAAAGGACATCAAATATGGCACATAGACCTGTCACTAATGGATATAAAATATGGCTCATAGGTCTGTCACTAACGGACATATAATAGCGCACATAGGGACTATATCACTAATCGATGTTTTATTTATCACCGCACTAACGATATTAGCCGGATCAGATAGATCACATAGGCTATATAAAATAAATCATAGCCATAAGGGCAATACATCACTAATTGAGTTTTATTCATCACCGCGCTGGTGATATTTATGCCAGGATCAAATAGATCATAAGGGCTATATAAAATAAATCATAGCCATAAAGGCAATACATCACTAATTGATGTTGTATTCATCACCGCACTGGTGATATTTAGCCGAGATCAAATAGATCACAAGGGCTATATAAAATAATTCATAACCCGAAAAGGGTAATACATCATTAATGGATGTTTTATCACCGCACTGGTGATATTAGCCGGGATCAATAGATCACAAGGGCTATTTTAGCCGGGATCAAATAGATACAAGGGCTTATTTAGCCGGGATCAAACAGATCACAAGGGCTATTTTAGCCAAGATCAAACAAATCACAAGGGCTATTTAGCTGGGATCAAATAGATCACAAGGGCTATTTAGCCGGAATCAAATAGATCACAAGGGCTATTTAGCCGAGATCAAACAGATCACAAGGGCTTATTTAGCCGGGATCAAATAGATCACAAGGGCTATTTAGCCGGGATCATATAGATTACAAGGGCTTATTTAAGGTTAGGACATAGTCCATTACCTTGGAAGTTAGTGTGACTCCTCAAGTCACACAACCATGAGTATGCACATTACTTGAATGTTAACATAAGAGGACCTTAATGGTTGATTAATGGTCCCGGTCACCTTTGACCTTAACGACCGTGGAGGTTTGGACCTAGTCCCTTACCCTGGATAGAAGGATATCTTTCCTTAACTATCTTGATAGAAGACCCTTCCGTTCTTAACTATCATATATTTGGCCAAATATGTGGTCTGTGCCACTTGGCAAATCAAAACCATTAAGATCTTTTGTAATTATATAGCAGAGCATAAATTTCGAGTAAAATCGAGATGCTCGTTTTCAAGAGGATGAATACATATATATATAATTCCAAAATACTTCATTAAATTTCAATTTAGAAATTACAATACTAGAAAAATGAAATAAATTGTCCATGCAAGGACTTAAAGGAAATAAACATGTCCACACAGGGACTAAAAGAAATAACAATGTCCTCGCAGGTACTACATATAATTAGAAGAGACTTCACTCGTCCTTCCTTCCGTTGACCAACTTGGAGAGTTTCTTGAAGAACTTATTCATCTTCTTCTATGTTTTCTCCGCTGCTGATGCATCTCTTTCATCCTTTCTAAGGCCTCATTAATGGCCTCTAGTGTTGGCGGAGGTTGTGGTTGAGGTTGTGGCATAACCGGATACTGGTACCTATAAGTTGGATATCCAGTCGGTGGATAGGTAGGTGGGAAAGGAGACGGGTAAAGTGTGTTATGCATAACTGCCTGCATATAGGGGTCTTGCGACCATACTTGATAGTCTACCGGTGTAGACGGGTTAAAAGGATCATATCCAGACGTGTCTGGATATGTGGGGATTGGGTTAGTATAACCCATGGTGGTGGTTGAATAGAGGTGTTGGTGTTGGTTCCACTATAGGTGGAACATTAGAGGGTCCACCCATTTGTGGGTCCTCTTGAATTGTAGGGTAAGAATTGGGCAAAGGTGGCAGTGATCCCGACCTTTGTCCGACACGTACCGACATACGTGCTCCACGCTTTCTTCTTGGTGGTTAAGGTGGTGGTTAAGGTTGGTCCACAGGTTCCATGTGGACATCTTCTCGAACCGGGGGTGGTTGAGAATGGTGAGAAGGAGTGTGGGCAAAGGTGAATTGGTTCCAATATTGGTCCCACTCATTAGGACCTTGGTAGGGCGATCCAACATAAGAGTTTGAATCACTCGAATTTCAATGGGATGCATATTTGATCCCGACGGTGGCATCTCCGGGTCGGAGTCTCGTCCATAGGATGTGGCTTGTCCAACTGATTTGATCAGCTGGAGGCGTGTTTAAGTAATGGTTAGGGTTAAATTCTTCGTGGTAGGAGTGATGAGAATGGGAATGGTGAGAATGATAGGAGTGGTGTGAGTGGTAAGAATTTTGGGAATGTGAGGGCGAGTGTCTATTAGAGACAGAACGTCTCGCTGGTTGCCAAGGAGACGAGTCTCCGGTTCTTGGTATGCATCTGAGTTATGAGGTTGAGGGGAGATGCCTCCCGATGGTCCTCCTCTCATTAGACCTTTTCCTCGTCCACTTTATCCTCTCACACGTGGCGGCATTTTCCTGTTAAAAATCAATTCAAAAACATACTAATTACTTAATAACGAAATGAGTAATCCTAGGTCAATGCCTAGACTTTGAAGTCTAAGGAATGTGCTCGTGTAAGTTTGAGACTAAACACAAAAGGCTAGTGTTTAATTCTCTCAAACGTTGGCTCTGATAGCAACCCTGTCACACCCCGGATTTCCAACCCCGAAATCCATACACCGGTGGGCCCGGGTGGGGAGTATCGTGACATCAGTTGATAATCATTATAGTCAATTAAACTGGCACAACGGAAGTTTTGGAGTAAAATTACTATTACAAACCGAATGTTCGAAATATTGTAATAGAAGATCCACAGGCGGATCATAAAATGTACAAGAAAGAATATAAAATAGACTTTAGGCAGATCTAAGGATTTGCAAGATCCTCTTATTCACTACCGAGCAACTTCCGGCCTATTTCGTATTGTACTTGCAGATTAGTCTTTGGACGATACGTCAGCTTACGCTGGTAAATACACTCAACTAACTCATTTTGAAAACTTTAAAATGGTTTTAATGTGCAAAAGGGAAAGTTGACCTTGCAACCTTGTATCAGATTCACATGTTTGTCAATACATACAGGGCCCAGTACAGAAACCGAGACATGATTAAATACACACCACTCAAGACTCACGAAGAAGTCATCCCCAACGTCTTGGGAACATTGCATATGAGTATCAAAAGGTGTATGCCTACACCCCGTGCTAAGGTCGTGGCCAATAACTAATGTATTGAGCCCAAGATATCCAGGACACGGTATTTAACCTCCGATGTTTAAGTTATCAAACAAAACTGATTAAAACGAAATATGCGGGTTTACTAGCCACAAGTGGGCATTCGATTGACCCCATTTTGGACCAAGCGGTAATAATTTTACCGTATCCCAAGCCCGTATAGGGAAAATAAGTCGAGAGTATTTACCTAAGCTAGTCTTCTTCTTTTATTTTTAAATAACTCAGCCGTATACAAAAGTACCAAGTGCAGATAGTATTTACCGGGAAGGCTCTAGTCTGGATTATGGCATAAGCTAGCCAATTAAATACTAACGGTCTTATAAACCGAATAGTGTACTTGAAAATATTTGATTAAAACTATTTTATAAGCCACAAGGGCTAAAACCGTCATTTATCGACATAGTTTAAGGACCTGTTTGAAAACTCAGTTTATAACTTGGTGTAACATCCCAAATAATCCTACTTATAATATTATATCAGTAGGAAACTCATTATCATTTAAAACCTTGTTTGTTCAAAAAGGGCATTTTGGTCAAAGATGGCATAATTATGGAACTTGCGCATAAACTTGGATTCTGATTATGATCATGTAATATAACCTCAGAGGGTTATGCTACATTATATTACAATCATAATGCAACTTTATATCAGTAAGTAACTAATCTAAATCGGGTCAGAATCGAAAGTCAAAGCAGAAGTCAAACTTCGCGATTCGACCCTAGAACTGAAATTGATGAGCCGAACATGTTCTTACATGTTCTAATAATTATTACCAACTTGTTTAAGTGTCAAAACAGGTTTCATAACATATATAAGATCAATTTATGATTTTCCGAAAAATGGCCTGTTTGACTTTTTAATATCATAACTTTGACCCCTCAATTGGTCTAGCAAACGTGATCTTCAGGAGGTGCTCTTTATAGGGACTAACACCTACCTTTTACAATCACTTAGCCATGTTCATTTCGAACAATGGTTGGACCATAATGGTCTTAACCGAAAGTCAAAGCATTTTACGAAAACGCTTGACTTTTGGCTATAAAAGCCTATAAACGAAAATGCAAGAGCAAGGAACACTTACAAGAGGTTCCTTCAATGCAAGAGAACTAAGTTGGATGCTCCTTTCAGCTAGGAACTTCAAGAGGAGGGAGAAGAGTTATGATTTAGAAAGGTGCAAGTTGGAATGGAGCACTTGAACACCTATTTATAGTTGGAGAGCTCAAAGGAGGCGAAGCCAGTGTTTAGGGGTGTAAGAAGAAGCTTACAAGTGTTCCAAAACGTGGCATAGCAGTTTAGAGAAGCCATGGTTTCGAATTAATGGTTTTGGAGTTTTGCTTGGAGATCAAACAAAACTTTCTGCAGCAGGGCTCTCTCGCGCCTCGCGAGAGACACAGACCAAGTCTCTCGCGGCCCGCGACCACCCCCTGGCCACTTTCAAACTTTGACACTTTAACCCCTTAACTTTAAAAAGCTTCTAAAAACCTTTTTAAACACCTTTTGGGCACTTTTAGCCCTCCTTAGCCAATACTTGACATACCCGGGATTATGCCCGGACATTGTCGAGCTCTCGGTTCATTAAAAGGTCACTCAGAGTTAAGAATTAACATGTTGACACTTTTAGTCCCTCCAATATCCAACTTTCAAATATTTACAAAATTGAACCCTCTCGTCCAATAAATGGCACGTATGAGAGTTAGGTACTTCACAAAGGATCACTCAGAGGCTTATTACAAGCATGTTGATTCCGATGTCACTCAGAGGCTGGGCATGTTGACATATTAGTCACCTAGAGGCCGAATTTCAAGCATGTTGACGTATCAGTTACTCAGAGGCTAATGATTTAAGCATGTTGACATATTAGTCACTCAGAGGCTGTTATTTATGCATGTTGACATCGGATCGTCACTCGGAGGCTCAAATTGAGCATGTTGACGCTTTTATCCTTGTTGGTCTTGAACAGACTATATTTTAAAAATTACAACACGTGTCACTATACTATTGGACACGATTTTTACAGGGTGTTACATATAGCCAGGATTTTCTACAATAACTGAAAAACTACAATAATTGGGATAAAAAAATGTAAAGTCTATCTTTGTTGAATATAGACTTTAAATTCCCTTGTCTTGCACACATTTATCTCAACAACGATACTAACTTCCTCATTAGCAAGAGTCTTCATCAGTAGTAGTGCATGGTCAATAACAAGTTACTTATAAACAATAATTTATCTTTGTTTAGTAACTTACCTTTTTATCACCATCTTCGCTAAGTTACCATCAATAGTAAGTTATGTCTTTAGTACAAACTTAACTCTTCGACATTTTCAGCACTAACTTACTATCTGCAACAAGTTACTCATTCTCCGGTAATAAGTTACATCGACATCAAGTGGTTCTTTCTGCCTTTCGATACTAACTACAATCAAAATTTACCAATCTCAACTGCATTAACATGTCTCTCACAAAAGTTTGACGTGTTTGTTTAACATAAACTTCAACACTAACTTACTCTCTTAGTAAGTTAGTTTTAATAGATTTTAACAACTTATCAAAAAGTAAATTAGTTTTATATAGATCATTTACAAGACTTTAACCGTTATATGAATATTTAAACAATTTACACATTCGGTAACTTAAATTCACACTTTTTAAAGAAAAATATACGTGAGAAATGTCTTTAACAAGTTATATGTCCAAAAGTAGCCTAATGAATTATAAAAAAAATGATTACAATGAGTTCCAGCACTTAAGTAATCCATAACGAGGTTTTACTTTTCAAACTTGATTTCCCTTAATTTATAACCTGAAAGTATACACTACAATATTAGCAAATAAAAATGAATACATAGAGATTGCATACCAGAATCATTTAAATTGATTGAAAATGTAGTTAGAAAAACAACTATGGGGTTACCATATACCTATGGTAATGGCACTGAGGCTATATTTCTAGAAACATTTAAAGTACTGTATTGATACCCTCAAATATATTAAAGGTACTCTCAACAAGGTATGGCTACAACATACCATTGTAAGCCTATGATGCTTGAGTTGGTGTGGTGCACACCCCAAGTACCCTATGTAACTCTCAAATTCCTTGCACGTTTTTAATTATCTTCTACGACCTATCAAGCAATATATATAATTAAACATATGAATCAAACTCACTTGTCTAAACCAATTATAATTGAATAGGCCAAAGTGTGCATAATTCATAAGGCACATCTACCAAACTTATGTTCTCAATACCATACACGTCAAAATCAAGGTTCCAAATGGTATGCGAAACAAAGATTAATTGACCATCGAGGTTTATGGCCCTAAGTTATCTTTGTCTTCCAAATGCTTGAGGTATGTGAAACATCATTGGTATGCAACATTACTTCTAGTCTAGTTATATGTGTCTTTTTCAAAGATAAAAGATCAAATAATAGATATTATGTGAGAAATTAAATAACTATGAAGATAGATTACATATTGTAGAGGTAAGATAAGGTTAAAATAACTCAATCCCATAACTTTTAAGGTATAATCATCTAGAACGTATGCTTAATTATCGCAATAGCCAAATATTTGATGGCGAGCTACAATAGTTATCTTCTCATATCGAAATGTAGTTGTACAATTGAGAAGTTAATAACTTGATTACAAAGTAGATAAACAAAACAACATGATAATTATTTAATCAACAACTAATTACTTAGTTACACTAGCTTAAGGTATGTGAAACATCATTGGTATGCAACATTACTTCTAGTCTAGTTATATGTCTTTTTCAAAGATAAAAGATCAAATAATAGATATTATGTGAGAAATTAAATAACTAATGAAGATAGATTACATATTGTAGAGGTAAGATAAGGTTAAAATAGCTCAATCCCATAACTTTTAAGGTACAATCATCTAGAAAGTATGCTTAATTATCGCAATAGCCAAATATTTGATGGCGAGCTACAATAGTTATCTTCTCATATCGAAATGTAGTTGTACAATTGAGAAGTTAATAACTTGATTACAAAGTAGATAAACAAAACAACATGATAATTATTTAATCAACAACTAATTACTTAATTACACTAGCTTAAAAGTTACAATGATCACAATAAGGCCACCATCTTTTGCCATGATATCTCGCTCGAAATGACTCTAACCAAAGAGGTTTAGTTCTTTGTTACCTCCAAGTGTCTGTTGATCTAACCCTTTGACCAATTATAAATTGTTAATATCAAATGTTACTCATTACAACTTACCACATGGAATCCAAGTTGAATGGTTGCTCCTGTTGTTGTTGTGGTTGATGTAGAGATTCATAAGTTCTAGAGGAAGAAGCTTGCAAACTTGGACATGCCTCGTTTAAGATGTGTGAATTCCCTTGTGGCATGAATTGATAATCAAAATTTACAACTTCTCTTTGCTGGTAAGTTCTAAGTTGCAACGCTTTAAGAAGCAATGCATTCACCGAAAGATTCGAACTCAGTAAGTTAGATGGCCAAGAAAGTGTTGGAAGACTGCCTGCCAAACTCATATTTAGATTCATGTTCGTGTTAATGTTTTCCATTCCATAATTCTGAAGGGAAATGTTAGTATTTGAATTTGAGATGCCATTTAAGTTTGGAAGCTCGATATCACCATAGTCATTTGGCATCGTGTTAGTTTCACAGGGTGAGTCCATTGATTGAGGAGATGATATCGTGGGCATTGGCTTTTTAGCTATTGAGCTTTTCTGAAAGATTCGGCAAACTACCCATTCTTCCTGTAAAATTTACCTTTGTTTGAGAAGAAACAAGTATATTTAAAAATCCATACACCGTGCCAACTAAGGCTGTAAACGAATCGAATGAACACAAACAAGGCCTTGTTCGTTCGTTAAGAAATAAGCTTGTTCATAAACTGTTTATAAACGCTTACTGAACGAGATTTCTTTTTTGTGTTTCTTCATTAAGGAAATGAATACGTTCATAAACACAAACAAATGTTCATGAACACAAACAATGTTCATAATAAACACAAATAGATACACACAAATATATATTTATTTTAGAATAACATATGCATTTTTCATCACAAAGATTACGAATTATCCACAAAAAATTAAATAAGCTCTTAACATAACCATATAAACACAATTGACATAATTATCAGAAACATGAGTAACACAAATTAAAAGTTTGTCAAGTTTTACACAAACTAAAATTGAAATGGTTAAATGAAGGATATTAGCGGAGACATATAGTATAATTAGAGTTTCAAATATTTAAAAACTATAAACAAGAAAACAAAAATACAACATATAAAAACCTTAAAATGCACGAACACAAATGAACATATTATCAGACGTTCACGAACATAAACGAATGCAAGCTCTATTCATGTTCGTTCATTTAATTTAACGGACGAAATTGTTTGTGTACGCTCATTTATTAAACGAACTTCCCTTCAAGCGGTTCACGAATGGTTCGCTGAACGTTCATTTCCTATACAACCCTAGTGCCAACACTAAGGGGAGGAACCAAGAGGGTCAAGAGGGACATGGACCTACCGGTCTCTAAAATTTTTATGTATAAAATCGGTGTTTAAAAAAAAAAACTGAGTTAGACCCTCTAATTGTAATCCTTGGTAATGAAGCTAAGAAGGTCTAGTTTCTTCACTTGAGATCACTTTTATAACAAAAAGTGTACAGAAACTTTTTAATTTTCAAAAAAGAAATATTTTAGTAATTTAAAACCTTTGTAGCTACATGTGTTAGTTTCAAACAAACCAATTGGAAAGTTAATGTATATCCATCTTATGTAGCTAACATGTGTTTCTTTCAAACAACCAATTGAAAAGTTAATGTATATCCATCTTATGTGACACTTCAATTGAAATATAAATTTCTTTTTTCGTGTATAACTTATTTAAAACACTTATTGATAAATTGTTTTGCACGTACCTTATTAGGTTTAAAAACATGTGTAGCATCAAGTCTATATTCGTGCATCACCCAGTTGGTTTTTTCTCCTTTTGGGGCTCTACCCCGGTAAAAGACTAGGGTTTTCTTCATCCCAACCAACACCGTGTCACGAAAGATTTCTTTATCCTTTCCGGTCGTCTTCCAATAACCAGCCACCGTTGCACGATTAGTTCGTAGGCCGGTTGGGTATTTTCGATCTCTCAAACTGAAAAAATACCATTCCTTTTCTCCCATGGAAGCTTTGGCTGCATACAACTATAAAATTAAGTCCTTTTACTTGGTTCTTATGTTCTTAAACGTTAATCCAAAAAAAATCAAAGTTCATATACAAATATTATCTTTATTTTTTCTAGATAAACAAGTGGCTAGCATATCATTTAGTATTCAATAGCAAGATATCACACGTCCAAGAGTTGTGTTATTTTGTTAAGATTTCTCTTTAGAAACAAAACCTAGAAATAACAAGAATTTTGAAATATAATACAACACTCATTCACTAAAAGATGTTAAATATAGTTAGTATTCCATTTGGAATTGCTATAATTTGTAATCTCTTCTGTAAAGATGACTAGGACATCCAAAAAGACCAAAACTAAATTCAAATAAGCTCTTACTTGAAGAAGTCTTGTGACGCAAGATATATATATATATATATATATATATATATATATATATATATATATATATATATATATATATATATATATATATATATATATATGTGTGTGTGTGTGTGTGTGTGTGTAATGTGTTTTGTGTCAAAGTTTAAAATTTGAAGAGGAAGGCAAAAGATGATTCATTAAACATACAAGCAACCAAACCCTAAAACTTAAAATTTAAGCTGAATTATGAAAAAACAATAAAAACTCCCAAACCCTATTATTTACTCCTGTAAGAAACGTTGACATAGTCTCCTAGACCCCTAAGTGCTCTAGAGACATGTGGCTAAGGTTTGTTTTCCAGATGTATATTCCTTGTTTATGTTTTAAGAAGTTGTGTAGGGCTCTAGGTAATTACTGGCTCATGCAACTAAGACGCGTTTGACGCAATGACATTGGTGAATTACATTTTTTTTACCAAATGGTGATGTGTACTTAGTTGAATTTTAAGTGGTGTAAAAAAAGTTAAATCGTGCATATTTATGAAAACTAATATCTTTGTTCACCTGGACACATTTGTTTACATAATGACTATCATTATCCAATAATCTTATGTTTTTTTTAATGGCAAACCTTATATACTTCTAAATTACACCAAATAAATACTAATATACTCTTTGCTCAGGATTAAACTCACAACCTGCCTCTAAGAGGCAAGAGTCTCTATCAAATGGGCTACTCCCGCATTCACATTTGTCTATTTTCATTTGTCTTTCAGATCCTCCTATAGCATTAGCTGGAACTGCTAGTTCTAAGTCTGTTGTTAACTAGTTAATCCAAATTATTTACATGTGTTGTTAAGTAGTTAATCCTAATTATTTACATGTGAAACAAGGCACGAGGTTTTGTTTCGTAAAGGATGCTTTGGTGTACGACCAGGATTTGTTTCGTATAAGGTGGTGTGCATATATTTCTAAATTTAAACGTGATAAAGTGAGTGTGCTTAAATATATCAAGGATCTCAAGTAAACAAGGTGAATATTAGTAATTAGTAAATGTATAACAAACCAAAAAGTGGTTGGTTTGGTTCAAGCTGTTCCTGCAAAATTTATTCTACATACTATACATTTTAAAGTGCTTTTTGATTATTAAACGGAACTAGTGTCAAACTTGAACAATTGTCCATGAAGAAAATTTTTTTTTTTTGAAATCCAGATATTTGTAGCATTTTCTTAAAATCTTTGATAATATGATCAAAACCTTTTAATACCTTACATTAGTAAATTTTATTTGTTTTATAAAGTTTTATTAAAATCTATAAAGTTTATTAAAGGGTGTACCTATTTGCACACCAAAATGCCTATTTGCATACTAAACTCTAGCTTTATATACGCCGTGTATACGTCTATACGTGACGTATAGCCACCTTTTTCAATTTCCAAGAGAATCTGTGATATGATGTGGGAATTTGTCCCTTTATATACGCCACATATAGACCTATACGAAGCGTATATAATGAGTGTTTTTTAAGAAACATTGTTATACATTATTTATCGTTTTAGCAAACTTTTATAATAAGTAATTTTTAAAAATAAAGAAATAAAAAACGTTGTTAAGTATTCTATCGTATAGTATAGTATAATATAGGTCTCATATAGGCCTATGGATGTAGTATCGTATCATATATGTAGTATAATCATCGTATAGGACTATACGTGTAATCTAATATCGTATCCTTTCGTATCGTATAGTGTAGTTAAAAAAACATTGTTAAGTATTCTATCGTATAGTATAATATAGGTCTCGTATAAGCCTATGGATATAGTACCGTATCACATAGTGTAGTATAGATCTCGTATAGGACTATACGTTTAATATAATATTGTATCCTATCGTATCGTATAGTGTAGTATAAGTCATGTATAGGCATATATGTATAGTATTGTCTTGTATATGCCTATAAGTATAGTATCGTATCATATGGTGTAATATAAGTCTTGTATAGATCCTGTATAGGCTTATAGGTCTCGTATATGCCTATGGATGTAGTATAGGTCTCACGTAGGCCTATAGGTATAGTATACGTCCCTATACGGGACCTATACTATATGATACTACACCTATACGAGACATAGACTACACTACACATTACGATACGATATCACACATATAGGAACCTAAACAAGACTTATAATATACACTATACGATACGATGCAATACGATATGATACCAAACAACACCCTTATAGGCTTATAGGCATATACAAGACCTATATGGGACCTATACGATACTTATACTACATTATTCGATACGATAAGGTATGATACTATACTACACCTATAGGCATATATGAGACTTATACAACACTATACGATACTACATCCATAGGCCTATACGAGACTTATATTATACGATATCGAAACTTAAAAAATGTTTTTCAAAGTATCTCTTACAGAAGTTTTCTAAAATGATAAATAATGTATAAACTTATAATCTAAAAAAACCATTTTATATACGCTGCGTATAAGCCTATACACGACATATATAAAGGGTCAAAAAGACAATTTTACCTTGGTTTGGACTGCGTATATAGCCCTCAATCAGGGGTAAAATTGTCTTTTTACCAAAATTGCCCCATATATATGCCACATACAGGGTTATACACGGCGTAGAGTAAAAAAGACAATTTTACCCCTAAATTGGGGGGAGAACATGTAGCGGCTTGCCTAGATCTCGTATTTCCCACGTAGTCCGTCGAAAAACCAACGATTCTCCTCTCAAAGTAATAGAGAGATCCTTTTCTTTTTCCGGTATGTAGCTCCGCGAGCAAGGAGCGCATCATCAGAGCAGGGCGAAAACGAACATAGGATCATGGCCTTTTTCTTCTTTCTTTTGCTGCTGATCTCACATCGAGAGCAGCCCCTTCGTGTTCAGGATGATCGGATGAGAGATCTTCCTCCGACTCCGATAAATCGGTCAAGCGGGAGGCTACCCTCGACTTACCTCTCTCTATAAAAACCCCCTCCCCGGAGGAGAGCATAAGCTCCAGGATGAGTATGTCCTGGATTACCGGATTCATTCTCGTCCTGATCCACCATGAAATTTTTTTTCGAAATAAAAATGATAGGAGAGGCCTCGTAATGATCTTTGAGAAGATCACAAGGTGCTGAACAGGATAGGGGGGTCTGTATACACAGCCCAAACCAAAGTTGAAATTATCATTTTGACCCTTCATATACGCCGCGTATAGGCCGATACGCAACGTATATAAAGTGTGGTTTTTTGGTTTTTTAACACCAAACCCGTGGTAAAATGGGTTTTTTTGACCCTTTATATATGCCACGTATAGGCCTATACGCGGCATATATAAATTGGGTTGCGTATAGCCCCTAAACCAGGTGTTAAATGGTCTTTTTGACCCTTTATATATGCCACATATAGGCCTATACGCTGCGTATAGGAAAAAAGACCAATTTACCCCTAGTTTAGGGGCTATACGCAGCCCAAACCAGGGGAAAAATGGGTTTTTTACCCTTTAAGTGCGCTGCGTATAGGCCTATACGCGGCGTATATAAAGGGTTTTTTTAACGAAGCATTTTTATACATTATCAATTGTTTTAGCAAAGTTCAATAATAAGTACTTGAAAAATAATATAATAAAAAAACATTGTTAAGGATCGTATCGCATAGTATTGTTAAGTATCGTATCGCATAGTATAAGTCTGGTATCGTATAGTGTAGTATCATCTCGTATAGATCCCTTATAGGTCTTGTATATTCCTACTATACTATACTATACTACACTACATATATACAGGACCTAAGTTATACTATGCTACACTATACCATACTATATCTATACTTCTATATGAGACATATGTGGTACCTATACTATACGATACTACACCTATATGGCTATATGAGGCCTATATGGGACCTATACTACACTATACTATACGATACAATATTGCACTTATAGCCTATCATATCGTGTATTATATATAGTATAGTATAAGTCTCGTACATGTACCCTACAGGTCTTGTATAGGCCTATACGGGACATATACATTACTATAGGCCTATACTGATATTGTATCATATCCTATCGTATTGCATCGTATCGTATCGTATAATATAAGTCTTGTATAGGTCCCCTATAGGTCTTGTATATGCCTATAGGCCTATACGGGACCTAAACCCAACTTATAGTCCTATACGGGACCTATATTATACCTATACGGTTATGTATCGTATCATATAATATCGTATCGTATAGTGTAGTATAAGTCTTGTATAGGTCATGTATATTTCTACTATACTATACTATACTACACGTATACGAGACTTAAGTTATACTACGCTATACGATACCATACTACATCTATACTTCTATATGAGTCCTATACGATACATATACTATACAATACTACACCTATATGCCTATATGAGACATATATACTACACTATACAATACGATATCACACTTATAGGCTTATACGAGGTCAATACGGGATCTATACTACACCTATACGATACGATATTTGTAATAACGTATATAAATTCTTAATGTTGTATAAAATAGTTTGTAAGAAATACTTACTTTTTTATTTATTTAAAATAGAAAACTTATTTTTTATTTATAAAACTTTGCTAAGCGATTAATATTGTATAAATTTTTCTAAAAATATAAATAAAAAATAAAAAACAAGCCTTTATATACGCTGCGTGTAGGCTATATGCAGCGTATATAAAGAGTCAAAAAGATAATTTAACCCCTGGTTTGGGGTGCGTATAGCCCCCAATCCAAAGGTAAAATGGTCTTTTTTACCAAACTTGCCCCATATATACGCCACATATAGGGCTATACGTGACGTATAGTAAAAAACAATTTTTCCCTGGATTGGTGGCTATACGCAGCCCAAACCATGGGTAAAATTGTCTTTTTGACCCTTTTATATACACCACATATAGGCTTATACGCAGCGTATATAAAGGGTGGTTTAAAAAAACAAAAAAGGAGCAGATAGACTGCGTATAGACCTATACGCAGCGTATATAAATCCTAAAATGTGCAAATAGGCATCTAGGGTACGCCAATAGTTTGAGCCTTATTAAAACTTATACAAGTTTGTGTTTTCTGTGGGTATTTTTTAACAGTATGACAACAATGACCTTTCGTTGCACAACAACAATTCATCTTACGATTATAAGACAGTGCGGGTCGGCGACAAACAATTTATCTTAAGAATAAGATTGTGCGGGTTGGCGGGTTCCTTGTCGAGTGGATGTGGGACAAGACGAGTCAGAATGAGATGGTACGTGTCGGGTCGAATTGGTGTGTGATTGGTGGCGAAGGTCCTAGACAGTGTGGGTCGATCGCCGACAAACTAGTTCGATCCGCGCCTATACTACACCAAATCTATATTTTTCTAAAGTGCTTGTTTTAGTTAAAGTCAAGTGAAGCATAGGTTTACTGAGACGAAAAGGTTGGACAAATGTTTATTAATTTGTTATCTTGTATTGGTAGTGGATATTGTGATATTTGATACTCAATATAAGTTGCATATGTGAGTTCCTATATAACAAGTTGTATAGTGGAGAATCCAACGAGTTACTAAAGGTTAAAAAAACACACTATTGGTATTTTCAATGAATATTTGGAAAAAGTGAATGGTTGATATTCTCAAGTTGTATACTTCTAAAATTGTTAAAATTGAAAATGGCCAACTATCAACGAATGATTTGACACACTTTTTGGTATAATTATATTCATTTTTATTAATTATACCACAACTTGTTGATTATTGAATTGTAAACATATGATGACATACAATGGACAGGGAAAGTTATCCAAAAAACAGGTTGGTCAAAAATTAGCAAAATCAACATTGTCTTTCACTACTTATAAAAATAGACGAAAGATCCTACTAAGGTGGTTAAACTTTAGTCCGCACTTTACATGTAGTCTATTTTTACTAGCCTTTAAAGAAACAAAAGTGTTGCTAACCCTGAAGTTTTGGCAACTCTTTTTTAAAGGCTAAAATTTATCTGATGTTTTTTAAAGGATATTTAAAAAGGATCGATTAAATTTTAACAACCGGCTAAATTTACCTTACGCTTTATACATGTATTATTTTGATGATTTTTTTGTACCTCATTGTACTGTTTAACGTCTTAGTTGGGGATTTTTTCTGTCCTCTCCTATTGAATGTTTTAGATAGGTCTATTTTACAAAGGCTAAAATTTAATGTTTATATTATAGGGGCTGTTTGGGAACTTCTGAATAGTTAAGTGCTAAACTAGTAAGAGATCCGAATCGTTAAGATCCAGTATAATGCTTAACTATTAAGAGAAAAAGTTCAACAAATTCAGATCAGAGGTCTTAACCATTCAGACTCGGTATAATTCTTAACCATTCAAAGGAAATGTCTAAAACATTCAGATATCTACTCGCGAAACAAATAGTCTGAACTATTAAGTGCTGAATAAATAAGAGGTCAGAATCATTAAGAGGTCTATTAAGAGCTAAACAAATAGCTGCTTAACCTTTTGGATCGATTTGTCCATTTTAGTAATGCTCCCATGATTAGTGATGTTATTTCTCAATACAATAGGAGATGATGGAATTGATATAAAAACGTTTGAAATATCTTTTAATGGTTTATGGGCATTTTTGAGACATGTTATTTCTCAATACAATAGGAAATGGTGGAATCGAAATGAAAAGGTTCGAAAATTCTCTTCATGGTTTATGGACGTGTTTTAGACATTTTACGTTTTTTAGGTTTGAGTTGAGTTTCGACTTTTCTTACTTCATTGAATATCATTTCTCAAGTTTTAACCTTTTAGGTAATGTTTGGTTTGAAGAAGCGGTTGAGAATTGAGTATAAGTTTGAGAGGAAGAAAGTACGAGCAAATATATCATTATTTAAAGGATCATTTGTTATATATCGATCTTATGATCGATCATTAAAGTTATAAATAAAAGGAAGAGAGAAGTAAAGGTGAGAGATGCATTTAGAAGTTATCAGCATAAATGGGTTTGAACTCATATCCATGTTATTGACTATCTCGTTTCATTTGGCAGCATCGAATACCAGCTTGCAAATGAAACAGTCAAAAGTAAACGGTTTAGGTAAATCCTTGTAATCCGCACGTACGTTGAAGCCACTTGCAGTCTTGTAGATTTGGTCTACCACCTATGATATTCCCGCTAAATGCACGTATTTCGTATCTTTGTGTTAATTGATTGGATGCAAAATTAGTTTTAATTTTTTGTAGATCTATGGATGATTAATTACTGTGTTTATATGCTGTG
Source organism: Scalesia atractyloides (assembly GCA_947069175.1). Classification (NCBI taxonomy): domain Eukaryota; kingdom Viridiplantae; phylum Streptophyta; class Magnoliopsida; order Asterales; family Asteraceae; genus Scalesia; species Scalesia atractyloides. The sequence continues at coordinate 60,050,531 of CAMTDV010000007.1, read as the reverse complement.
TTTTGTTGAGTGTGTGATTTTTGTATTAAACTTAATGAATTCTATGGTTTTTAATTTAAAAATTCTGTTGTTGGTTTTTTTTTTCAGGATTTATAAGTTTTTATTATAAGACTTTGATTCGTGTATTTATTTTTACATCAATAATGTATAGAACTACTGATCAATTTGATCATAACATTACGTGAAGTAGGAATGTAATTATTATTATTATTATTATTATTATTATTATTTATTGTTATTATTATTATTATTATTATTATTATTATTATTATTATGATTTGTAGGAGTAATTAAGACAATCACAAAGAAAACCTTATTTAGTATAACTATAAAGATAACTACAACAAATGTTGTTTGCGTAACAAATTAACTAATATTATATCTAATTATAATTTAATATATTCTATTTAATGGGTAAAATCAAATAAAAAATTGAGTTAGCCATATAAAAGTGAGCTAAGAAAGCATGATAACCTTTAATTTTTCTAATACATAAAACCAGTGTGAAACCAGAACATTTTAGTTAGGGGTCAAAATAGTTTTTATTACTTTACATTCCCTAGTATACAACATAACATAAATTGTGTTTTTTTTAATTACAAGTATATGTTAAAGAGAAAAGTCAAAGAGCATTTAGTTTAATGGTATTTTGTTGCATAATTTGACGCTCCTTCCCACTGCTTGATGATTCGAGGTTGGCGAGGTTGGTAATTGTAACTTTTAATACTCCCCATTTTAAAACCATTAAAAACAAATTCATTTTTAATTAGTGGGTTGGTAATTGTAACTTTTAATACTCCCTATTTTGAAACCATTGAAAACAATTTATTTTTAAAATTTATAAAAAAAAAACCTTTTTTGAACATAGTACAATGGGAAACAAATAAAGTTATAAATTTAGATTACATAAAATATTTTGTAATACATATATACAATAACTAAATAAAATAAAAAAGTAATGAAGTTAAAGAAAATATGGAAAAGATACAAGATGATAACAATTTTTATAAATGTTACTATTTTATTAGAATGTATTGTTTTTATTATAGTAATAATAGTTATTATTTAGATGTTAGTCATTTTTTTAAATGTTACTATTTTATTTTACTATATAATTATGTGCGTCACTAAAATTAAATTTAAAAAGCTTGACTAAACGACCATCTAAAAGGTAATTTATAGTCTATCCCGACATAAGGTATATTTTGAGACTTGAGTTTGTGGTGAAAACATTAAGGGTTGTTCCAAACAAATATTAAAACATAAGGGTTAAACTGCAAATAATCACTTTAGTTATCATCTTCACTTCCTTTTTTACAGTAACTTTATCTTCTCACACCCAAATCATAAACCTGTGATTTCATTTGAGTTCTTCTCCTTCTGGTTTTGTTTTCACTCTTTTCGTGAACGCTAACCAACAATAAGCTAATCCCAGAAATTTGAGGGGTCAAACTAACCTAAAGTTACAGCACTGACCCATTATGAACCGACAAATTGGTTCACCGGAGGGTTGGCTGGAGGGTCAACGGACCCCCCGGACCCTCCTCTGATTCCGCCGATGCATAAAACATTTAACTTTTAAACTAAATCTCTGTTCTTTTATGATATTTAAATACTGATATCATTTAATCATCTTAAATATACGGAGAGTTTGATTTTAGGATCAAAACATTTTAGTGTTCGGGTTAGAAGAGAAGAGATATGATGAACAACTAAATCATATCAGCTAAAATTAGAATGCACCACTAAACGTCTTGTATGTGTCAATCGAAAGTTTATTTAATTATGTGTATGTAATGTTTAATTGGCATTATATAAACCTGGGGACATCATTTCAAGGTAAACATTTATAACTAGTTAATTTGTATATACACACACTTTTATTGGTTTATTACATGAAATGATTGTGTGTTAATAATTTGTGAAACCGATAAAACAATTTAAAAGAAAGCAATTGGTCATTTCGACCTGTGTAAGAAAATGAAGTTGGTTTGAAAAACTGGGGTTAAGGATCCATTCACCGTTTTTGAAAATTGGAACTGACCGTGTGAGCTAAATCGGCCATTCACCTTTATTACTTAAATTCTAGTTTTCATATTTGGAATGTTCAGTTGTCATATAGTTGCCATATGTATAATACTCAAACCATCTTTATCATTTTTAAAACCTAGTAAAAACTAACAAGTTTGAAAAAAAAATTCGGTTCAAAACACTAATTTGATTTGCTGTTTTGCAGAAATTTCGTGAAAACCTACTGAACAAAACCACAAACACCTCTTTGTAACAAAAAGAAAGTACGAATTCACCAAATTAAAACCCTTTTTTGGTTTAAAGATATGTAACCATTATTTTTAAAAAGATTACATATTTTTTATGCCTGTTTCAAATCACATAGTATACAAATTTTCACATGAATCAATGAAGTGAAATATATGTGAAGAGAAAAAAAAACATATATAATATACCTGGGAGGTCCCAAGGTTCACATTTATTGAGATCAACCTCAGCAACTGCTTTGGCTTTAAAAGATGAATCAGAAACCTTCTGACATAGATAAAAAGTGATGAGTTCTTCATCAGTTGGATGGAACCTGAATCCAGGAGGTAGACCATCTTCCATCCTTAATCAAACCCTAATTAATGGCTGCCTGCAAGTACAATTTAGTGGTTGAGTTAGAGAAGATAAGAGAAGTGAGGTCAGCTATTATTATGGTGGGCAATATTCATCTTGCTTCTGGTTTTGTATAGCCATCAACCTTCATCAAGAAGCAGCCACCTCTTGATTAGTCTTCTTTCACTTTGATTATAACAACCAACTCTTTGACAAAGATGGTTTGGTAAATGGTGGATCACTTTGCATTTTTTGACTTTTGTACCTTAGGGTGGTTTTCACGTAAATGCCCCTAATGAATATAAAACCATATTTTTAATCCTCTTGATTATATTATAGACAGTGGAAACCAACGACCTTGATTATTTTAACATCATTCCTATATGTTTAATAGCTACTACACGCAAGTAAATAGATTATATCAACAGAATTAATCCAGAGTTATAGATACACGCAAGTAAGTAGATTATATCAATAGATATAATCCGGAGTTATAGATAATACACACAAGTAAATGGATCCAAAGGGGTAACTTAACTCGTCTAAGCCTTCAAAATAATATCCAAAGTGTATTGAACAATGGTATGTATAATTTTGGCAGTATAATATAAATTTGGTCTAAACTTAGTGTTTGTGAAATTGAATTTCGAATATATGAATTAGTCAAAAAGAATTAGTCGAATTTTGAAATTTTGCTGTTAGATTCATATTCCGTTTAAAATTCAGTTACTAAATTTGAATTGAATTTGAAATTTTGGAGTTGGATTCGACTTCGATTTCTGAACTCAAGTAGAATCGAATCGAATTTCAAGTTTTCAAATCCAATTCGACCACTAAACACCCCTAGTTAACAATGTCACACCCCGACCCGCAGCGGATAAGGTGATCGGGCATGATTGGGTTATCATCAAAGCTCATGACATTTATTAAATGTTTCATATTCATTAATACAAATTAAATGAAAGTTTACAATGATTACTACAACATGATCTAACTAACAATCTAACTCCTTTGTTCTCTTCTAAGGCATATCCTATGCTATCCTTGCTTCAACCTGTTCACATGTATCATGTGTAAAAAGGTTTTTGGATCAACATAATGTTGGCGAGTGAATCCTATGGAAAACATTTGAGCAATTTATTTAAATTGATTATGAAATATGTGCACAACCAAACATGAGTAAAATTAGATGTAACTCGATCAACAATCATAAGATGTTAAATGAAACACTCATGAATAATAATGGAAACAATTAAAGGCACGCGATGCTCAACTCGTCTCTCACGAGGAACTGAGGGGCCTGATGAATGAATTGCATAAACATGATAATATGAATAACACAACTACAAACAATATAAACTCAATGAAAACACACATGAACAATAATGAATTTGAATTGAAGCACGCGATGTTCTACTCGTTTCCCACGAGGAACTGATGGGCTTAATGTATGAGTTTCATGTAATTTGACAAACGGAATATAAATAAATCACAACAATAAATCAATCTAAGATTAAGTCATGATGTGGTATGGCACAAGTTTAAATAAATAAATTAATTAATTCATAACACATGACACACCCCAAAACGTGTAATTTAAAAGGGGGAATTGTAAGATTCACTCACAGTGGGTGCGTTCGGTTGATGATGATGAATGCACGCGAAGTGGTTTTAACCACGAGTGAGATTTAACCTAGATAAATCGCATTATGGTTTGGTGAGTAAACGGATTTTATTAAACTATTTTAGTAGGATTGTTGGGTGTATTTTTGTGAGTTTGAAGCTATTTTCTAATCTTAAAAATGTTATTTTTAAGTATTTATAATTGATTTTTAATTAAAATAATTAAATAAAAATAATAAAAATATTTATTTTTTTTCTGCTACAGTTGACCTTGACCAGTTGACTTTGACTGGTCGTTGACCGGTTTGCGGAATATTGTTGTGCGCTCGGTGAGGCTCGAACCCGAGACCTCCCGTACGCGTGCACGCAGCTCTACCAACTGAGCTACGTGTCTAACCCGTTATATATCCGATTTTAATTTCATATATACATTAATTAGAATTAATAGAAAATCATTTATTTTAAAAACAGTTTAAGGCGAAACGGTCATGCACACCACAGGTCTCGAACTCGGGACCTGTGGTTTAATCTAACACACAGTCCACCGCTGGACTGTGTGTTCAACATGTTATATAACTTGATTTTTATTATACTTAAAGACAATTTAAATATTTCCTTTTCTGCCTTATTTAAAAAAAAGAGTTAATTGTCCGAGTCGGTGCTGAGGACCGGACTCGAACTCGTGACCTGTGATATAAACAAACACACAGTCCACCGCTGGACTGTGTGTCTAACTTGGTTATTATTCCGGTTATTAATATACTTAACATATAACGGTATCGACTCCGGTTCAGTTAAACAAAAACTTGATTTTTATTAAGGCAACGTGTGTGAACCGGGATTCGAACTTGTGACGTTAGCGTTTTATGTGCACACAGTCCACCGCTGGACTGTGTGTCTAACCCGATTAATTTCTTGATTTATATTATACTTATATGTTAACGAAAGTGCGTCGTCTTCTTCGTCAATGTTGAACCAGAAATCGGGTCTGACTGGTTCGAGCTTTTGTTCCAGTTTCATTAGTGTTTTAGGTTAATTACTGGTAAGATAGAGGTAAAAAGAAAGGAAAATAAGCGTGAGGTATACCGACTCGTTTTCCTCTGTTTTCCGGCAGAACTCCGGCGACAGAAAACTACTCCGGCGTCAGGTGTCTTGCAGCAGCAAGTCTCCGAAAAGTTTGGAAAAGGTAAGGGTATCTCCGGTATAAGCTTCAGAGGTTCAGAAAAGCTCGGCAATGGGGAAACCGGTTTTCCGGCGACGAACAGGTTTATTCCGGCGAGTGAAATTTCGCCGTGAAAAGATGTGATTTTTAGCGAAAAGGTTTGCAGACGATTGTGGTTGAATTTATAGGGAATAATCGAAATGTATTTGGTCTAATTTTTGACTGTGTTCGTTATTTAATTTTTTCCGGCGGTTTTGATTTTGGTCGCGGACTTCAAACATCGGTTATAACCGATATGTGATTAAAGGTTTACGTTATAACGTAAATTGGTGTTAAGACTCGCGAATAATCCGGGATTCCGACGACTGAATCGTTGGGCGCCGATTTTTGAATTTGTAAAGTCACTTTATGAATTAAATTATTTCATTATTTATCAAACAAATCAGTTGGCGCAGTGGTTTGTGTGTGAGATGTTAAGTCACTAGGTGACTCGGTACAGACCCGGGTTCGAAACCCGGTAGATGTATTTTATTTTTATTTTGCGATTTTTGACGGTTTTTTTCAAAAACTAAATATATATTCCCGTATAATAATTGATTACGGATCGTTTAAAAATATTTTGGGCATTTAATTCGCAACGAAAATTTTGACTGACTGTTCGGTTGCTAAACGGAGCGGGTTTGGTAAATCCGTTTTTGACGGATGTTACAGTATCCCCTGCTTTTTAGAAATTTCGTCCCGAAATTTAAATAATGATATATTTTGACTATAAGAATGATGATGTTTTGTTTGACAGTTGTATGCTTAGCAAAAATGAGGGTTTAAGTTTTTTGTTCGAGGCGGTAACGTTCCTTGTAAAGGTTAAGTACCCTATTCAGGAATCGCTTTTTGTTGCCTACTGTATGAATATTGATAAACAGGAATGATTCTCTAAAAATGATATCATGCATAAGAGTTTAGATACGTTTGGGAAAAATATGGTTATATCCTAAGGCAAAACTTCTAACACTACAATCTACATGGAACATAAATAAAAACACAACAGCTGATATCCAAACATGAATGAACACATCAGCAAATATTTGAACATGAATAAACACAACAGCAAAGATTCGAACATGAATAGACACATCAGCGAATATTTGAACATGAATAAACACAACAGCAAATATTTGAATCCACATTCTGATAACATATATGTTTGAATGATGGAAGTTCCTCTCTCGTTTGTTATGATGGAGAGGTTAATTTATGTAGAAATGGAACACAATCCAATCTCTTTAAATAACATGATGATATAAATGTATCACAAATTCCAACCAAGGCAATAATAAATCCTACATGGAACTTCTCATAACCGTCTGATAATGCCTCTGATCCTTTGGCAAGAATACTTGTATATAGGAAGTACCAGCGGCGTATCCACCATATTCTTGCCAAATTTTCATTAGTTTTATCCACAAGTTATGATTGGTTACCAAGAAACTAATAAATCCTACATAGAACTTCTCATAACCGTCCGATAAGGCCTCTGATCCTTTGACAAGAATACTTATATATAGGAAGTACCAGCGGCGTATCCACCATATTCTTGTCAAATTTTCATTGGTTTTAACAGTGAATTATGATTAGTCCTATAACTCTACAATCAATACAACAAACATAAATTACTGAAATGAAATATATCTGTGCGATCAAGGCTCAATCGAACGGAGCCGATCGTATTGCATGTACTGAAAATAAAATGGATGTGCGCTCAAGGCTCAATCAAACGGAGCCGAACGTATTGAATGTACTGAAATTGAAATTGTGTGCTCAAGGCTCAATCAAACGGAGCCGAACATATTGAATGTACTGAAATTGAAATTGTGTGCTCAAGGCTCAATCAAACGGAGCCGAACATATTGCATGTACTGAATATGAATAACTTAACCACACAAACAGCCTATGCATGGAACCTCTCATAACCGCCTGATAATGCCTCCGATTATTTGACAAGAATACTTATATATAGGAAGTACCATCGGCGTATCCACCATACCCTTGTCAAATTTTCATTGACTTTATCCGCAAGTTATGGTTAGTTCGATGCGACTCTACTACAAACACCACAACCACAAGATACTGATAATGAAATTGTATGTGCGCTCAAAGCTCAATCAAACGGAGCCGAACGTATTGCATGAACTTGAAATGTAAATAAATCTGTGTACTCAAGGCTCAATCAAACGGAGCCGAGCATATTGCATGAACTGGAAATGTAAATAAATCTGTGTACTCAAGGCTCAATCAAACGGAGCCGAGCATATTGCATGTATTGAAATGTAATATTACGTAACCGATCAAGGCTCAACAAACGGAGCCGATCGTGCGGGCACGCCAAGATCAACCACATAATAAAATGGGGATCCAACTCAACCTCGATGGATGGGGAGCCACGGCCTCGGCAAAATCGTATACTGAAAACAATATATATAATATACCATAATTACTCTAACAGTCTACACATGTGTTAAAGAAAACATAAGACTAAACAACAGGAGTTGAATCTGGATCTTCGGCGAGAAGGACTAGCTGAGTATCTTCGTTTGGGCCGTCATTATCTTCGACAGGGTTGGCGTTGATATTGAAGACTCTTCCTCTTGCTGGTGGCATAGTGGTTGGGTTTTCTTGGTTTACTTGGTTAACTGGGTTTGATTGGGCTTGAGTGTTGATAACGTTTACCAATTGAGGGCATGTGTTTCCAAGGTGGGTAGGGTCGCCACAATTGAAGCAAGCTCGAGCATATGGGAACATGGGGTATTGAGGTTGGTGATAAGTTTGGGCCATGTTTTGAGTAGGGGAAAAGGTTTGGTCTTGAAAGGTGCGACAAACATTGCTCAAATGACCATAACGTCCACAAGTTGTGCATAGCCGGCAAGATAAAGTAAGGGAATGATGATAAAAACAGTGGTTGCATTGAGGGTGAGGTCCAAGATATGGTTTCTTATTTGGGTAAGCTGAGTTGGGTGCCACTTGGGTGATTGGGACAGCTCGGATGGGTATAGCGTGAAAAACTGGTTGATTTCGTTGAGTAGCAGCGAAAAGTCGCCCGACTCTTCTTCTCTTAGGTTTGGGTTGAGAAGGGGATTCGGGTTGAGAAGGGGATTCGGTTTGAGAAGGGGATTCGGAGGTTTCAGTTGATCCTTTATCCTTCTTCTTCTCTTCCTCGAAGTCTTTGTTTCGGATTCGGTTCTCGGTGAGCTCTATTGCTAGCTCCATTGCTGCTTCCAAAGTTGCAGGCTTGGTACTTATCACGGGGTCTTGAATCTTTGACGGAAGACCACGAATGTAGTGCTCGATCAAACGGTAGAGGGGAGTAAACATGTTGGGAACCATTTGATGTAATTCGAGGAACCTTTTGTTGTAGGTGGTATGGTCTCCTTCCACTTGCCTCAATGAGTAAAATTCATCTTCTAGCTTCTTGATTTCGTTTCTTGGGCAAAATCGTCTGGTCATGATTTCCTTCAATTCGTTCCAAGTTAAGGACATAGCATCTTCAACACCTCGCTTGGCCTTCTCTGTGTTCCACCAAGTAAGTGCTATCCCATATAGTCGACCGGTAGCATAACGCACTTTGCGATCATCAGGGCAATCGCAATTTAGAAAAGTATTCTCCATTTCTTCAAACCAATGGAGGAGTGCGGTGACACCTTCAGTCCCTTTATATTTCGGAGGGTCGCATGATTTGAAATGCTTGTAGGTGCATTTAGTGGTGTTTGGGGAAGAGTTGAAAATGTTTTGGTTTGCTTGGTTGACAGGATTATTGGTAAGTGCTTGTTGAACTTGGATTACAATATTGGGTATTACAGCAGCCATTTGTTGAGCGATTAAGGTAGCCATGCGTTCGCGGGCTTTTCTTGCTCTCGTCTTCCTACGGGCGAGGTTAGAAGACATCTACAATGAATACATGACAAGGGTATGAGTTGGATGCTTTTGAGATCGTGGGTCGCATTCAAGAATGAACATTCATAAAATAATTATACAAAAATACTACATCCATAGGATGTCTTTGGCTTTGCTCGCTGTTAGGCCCGTCATGCCGCCATACTTTACCTTATGTAATCATGTGGGCCCCCATGAATTACCGGTTTTTCATATGGTTCGTACGGTTTCTGCCTGGTTGCGTACACAAAACCCGGTGAAAATCGAGAAATATGTATACAACGTGTGATGTTCGGAATGTGTCCAGGTGTAGACACGATGACACCTCAAAGTGGGTTAGTTCGAACGACGTTTGGTGTGGCATGCTTTGGCCTAATAGGTCCTTCGTACTCTCATCGTTGGTCCCCAGGTAGGCAAACTGGTCCGTTATATTGGATTTATACGAATGCCAGCCTAGACAGGACGTTCCGACTACCGGTACTTGTACCCTTCCAGTTACTACATGCCCGTCGCAGAACTTACTTTGATGAGAATTGAAAATTGCATAAAATCTTTGGATAATGAGAATATGAAAATAAATTGAATACATGAACATCGATATATGTATAATGAATATGTATATATGTATAATGAACATGTATATGAGCATGTATGTTTGACTGAAATGTAAACAAATATGAAACAAATAAATATCACAAGTTTGTATGTAACCACCTAATCAATTTAAAATTTAGGCAGACTATAGTATAGGCTCTAAGGGTCTAATAACCTATCCTATATCCCTATAATCATGGCTCTGATACCAATCTGTCACACCCCGACCCGCAGCGGATAAGGTGATCGGGGCATGATTGGGTTATCATCAAAGCTCATGACATTTATTAAATGTTTCATATTCATTAATACAAATTAAATGAAAGTTTACAATGATTACTACAACATGATCTAACTAACAATCTAACTCCTTTGTTCTCTTCTAAGGCATATCCTATGCTATCCTTGCTTCAACCTGTTCACCTGTATCATGTGTAAAAAGGTTTTTGGATCAACATAATGTTGGCGAGTGAATCCTATGGAAAACATTTGAGCAATTTATTTAAATTGATTATGAAATATGTGCACAACCAAACATGAGTAAAATTAGATGTAACTCGATCAACAATCATAAGATGTTAAATGAAACACTCATGAATAATAATGGAAACAATTAAAGGCACGCGATGCTCAACTCGTCTCTCACGAGGAACTGAGGGGCCTGATGAATGAATTGCATAAACATGATAATATGAATAACACAACTACAAACAATATAAACTCAATGAAAACACACATGAACAATAATGAATTTGAATTGAAGCACGCGATGTTCTACTCGTTTCCCACGAGGAACTGATGGGCTTAATGTATGAGTTTCATGTAATTTGACAAACGGAATATAAATAAATCACAACAATAAATCAATCTAAGATTAAGTCATGATGTGGTATGGCACAAGTTTAAATAAATAAATTAATTAATTCATAACACATGACACACCCCAAAACGTGTAATTTAAAAGGGGGAATTGTAAGATTCACTCACAGTGGGTGCGTTCGGTTGATGATGATGAATGCACGCGAAGTGGTTTTAACCACGAGTGAGATTTAACCTAGATAAATCGCATTATGGTTTGGTGAGTAAACGGATTTTATTAAACTATTTTAGTAGGATTGTTGGGTGTATTTTTGTGAGTTTGAAGCTATTTTCTAATCTTAAAAATGTTATTTTTAAGTATTTATAATTGATTTTTAATTAAAATAATTAAATAAAAATAATAAAAATATTTATTTTTTTTCTGCTACAGTTGACCTTGACCAGTTGACTTTGACTGGTCGTTGACCGGTTTGCGGAATATTGTTGTGCGCTCGGTGAGGCTCGAACCCGAGACCTCCCGTACGCGTGCACGCAGCTCTACCAACTGAGCTACGTGTCTAACCCGTTATATATCCGATTTTAATTTCATATATACATTAATTAGAATTAATAGAAAATCATTTATTTTAAAAACAGTTTAAGGCGAAACGGTCATGCACACCACAGGTCTCGAACTCGGGACCTGTGGTTTAATCTAACACACAGTCCACCGCTGGACTGTGTGTTCAACATGTTATATAACTTGATTTTTATTATACTTAAAGACAATTTAAATATTTCCTTTTCTGCCTTATTTAAAAAAAGAGTTAATTGTCCGAGTCGGTGCTGAGGACCGGACTCGAACTCGTGACCTGTGATATAAACAAACACACAGTCCACCGCTGGACTGTGTGTCTAACTTGGTTATTATTCCGGTTATTAATATACTTAACATATAACGGTATCGACTCCGGTTCAGTTAAACAAAAACTTGATTTTTATTAAGGCAACGTGTGTGAACCGGGATTCGAACTTGTGACGTTAGCGTTTTATGTGCACACAGTCCACCGCTGGACTGTGTGTCTAACCCGATTAATTTCTTGATTTATATTATACTTATATGTTAACGAAAGTGCGTCGTCTTCTTCGTCAATGTTGAACCAGAAATCGGGTCTGACTGGTTCGAGCTTTTGTTCCAGTTTCATTAGTGTTTTAGGTTAATTACTGGTAAGATAGAGGTAAAAAGAAAGGAAAATAAGCGTGAGGTATACCGACTCGTTTTCCTCTGTTTTCCGGCAGAACTCCGGCGACAGAAAACTACTCCGGCGTCAGGTGTCTTGCAGCAGCAAGTCTCCGAAAAGTTTGGAAAAGGTAAGGGTATCTCCGGTATAAGCTTCAGAGGTTCAGAAAAGCTCGGCAATGGGGAAACCGGTTTTCCGGCGACGAACAGGTTTATTCCGGCGAGTGAAATTTCGCCGTGAAAAGATGTGATTTTTAGCGAAAAGGTTTGCAGACGATTGTGGTTGAATTTATAGGGAATAATCGAAATGTATTTGGTCTGATTTTTGACTGTGTTCGTTATTTAAATTTTTCCGGCGGTTTTGATTTTGGTCGCGGACTTCAAACATCGGTTATAACCGATATGTGATTAAAGGTTTACGTTATAACGTAAATTGGTGTTAAGACTCGCGAATAATCCGGGATTCCGACGACTGAATCGTTGGGCGCCGATTTTTGAATTTGTAAAGTCACTTTATGAATTAAATTATTTCATTATTTATCAAACAAATCAGTTGGCGCAGTGGTTTGTGTGTGAGATGTTAAGTCACTAGGTGACTCGGTACAGACCCGGGTTCGAAACCCGGCAGATGTATTTTATTTTTATTTTGCGATTTTTGACGGTTTTTTTAAAAACTAAATATATATTCCCGTATAATAATTGATTACGGATCGTTTAAAAATATTTTGGGCATTTAATTCGCAACGAAAATTTTGACTGACTGTTCGGTTGCTAAACGGAGCGGGTTTGGTAAATCCGTTTTTGACGGATGTTACAAACAAACTGCTCTAGAAATCAAAATAAAACAAGTCAGTAAACGAAGTAACAAATTACTACATGAACTAGAAACCAGATACACAAACTTAAGGCCGATTACTATATTAGGGGTTTAGAATTTGTAGACATTTAGTGATTTTAGTTAATTGTTTATTGAGTTGATCATTACATTAAAACTTAAAGTCTTGAAACTATTTTTATAGTTGTTTGTGCATGTCTCTCTCTCTCTACACACACATATATTCATGTGTGTATACATATATATATATATATATATATATATATATATATATATATATATATATATATATATATATATATATATATATTATGACCCGTACTTCACGAAATGAGCTTAACTATGTTATTCATAATCATTTTTTAAGGGTAATACGTATTGTAGATATTGATTATATCTCATATGTGGCAATCCGGAAGTCTAGCAATACTGTCGCAAAAGCGTGTGATATGAGTTATTGCATTTGCATCGGTTGATGTTGTTTTGTTGTTGTTATTGTGGATGATCAGGTGTTTGGTGCGGTTTGCTGGTGTTGTTGCTACCCTGCTTTTTTAAATAAGTCTTACAATCTTAGTTAAGATAAGTATCTATATATGTAAGTAATGTATACAAGTATTTATAAAAACCAAACTCCATTGTAAGAGGCTGCAATTCTGAGTGTTTCTCATTAGTCTTTGCTATAAGCGAGTTATTGCAAGCAATTGAGTCTCAATCCATTTTACCGTCATAGCAACACGATGATATCACAATGGCTGCAACATAGGTTGCAAGTGCAATACCCAATTGTTGTCCTCTGATAATGCTAAGCTAAACTACAGAGAATCATAAATGCGAAAAAGATTCAGTTAGTACTGGTTCGGTTAGTTAAAAATTAACCACATATTTTTCTACCGGAACCCGATGGTTGGCGGCGGAAGAATGACGTTTATTGTTACTTATCTTTTTTTAGCTCGTCAGGGGGAGAGACGCCTTATAGAGTTATTGTATTTAGTTTATAAGGTTACTAACCATGTTTATGATTTACGCGTGTAAAACGCAACTACATTTTGCAGATCTTTTGAAACCTATTCATTTGTTATAAGTTCGTAAAATTTATTCTTAATTTCAACCCGTGTGTTTGTTATGTTGACAGTTTTTTTGACATAAATGTTTTAATCCTTAAAACTTTCTTGAACCTGTAGGTTTAGGGGTTTGTTTCTTTTGTGACTAAACTCTTTGGAATTAACTTCGCTACTAGATTAAAAAAAAGCATCATGTTTCTTAGATTGTCTCATTCCATGTCTCTTATTGTGAAGTAAATTTTATAGTGTTGGGTCCCCTTTTAAAGGTTAGTAAAAATAAGATATTCTTGAAGTATCCCTATTTGAACGGTTAGTAAAGTAAGGGTTAGAAAAACTAGTGCTTTCCTACAAGAAGATGTCAAGTGCATAGAAGAATTGTGGAATGTATTCAAAGAGTTTTTGTGACAACTTTAAAATGAAAATTGTCATTTTTTAAGAATAACATCTTTTATTAAGATCTTGATAAATTATAATTTCTCATAACGTAACAAATCGTAAGCATGCATCATATTGAACTTGTTGCCACTCATGAAGCATCATCAGCTTCTCACATGTTACATATCATATTAGAGATATCAAGACTAATCTGATATCCATGTGGAGTTAGACCATAATCAACCAAAACGTGAGAAACAACTATAAACACATCCTATCAGCTATCATATCGAATTTTCATATTCTTCAAAAATTCTAATTTCTCCCCAAACATACAAAAGTCTTTATATATAATATATATATATGGTAGGGTTCATGCAAGAACCACCTTTATTGCAAGAACCGCGAGAACCAATGTGAAACAAAAAATAAACCCACTACACCACCATCCAAAACCTAAAAAAACCTAACCCCCCAATCCAAGCTAAATGCTAAAAAACTAAACCATAAAGCTAACCCCCCCCAAAAAAAAAAGAAAAAGAAAAGAAAAACCTAAAAAAATCTAAAAAAAACATACAATTTAAAAATATTGTATGTGTTTTTTTTAGATTTTTTAGGTATTTTTTGTTGTGTTCACATTGGTTTTCGTAATAAAGAGTGGTTCCTAACGAATTTTTCTCATTATATATATATATATATATATATCCTTACATTTCACGTCTTCACTACTCTTTGCTTTCTTTTTTATAATCAGTTTTCTTATAATATATATATTTTTTTCAAAGTATGGCTTGTTAATTAAAAAATGTCTTCAAAGTGATATCATAATACTGGCTATATACGACCAAGCTCAAGCAAACTAGCACTCTCATGTCCACTAAAGATGAATGTAAGGACTGTGGATAAAATCTTGTTGCTTACCAAACCTAGAAATAGGATATCAAGGTGACACATCTTGACAGCTTTAGGAATTTTGATAAAATATGCAAAAAATTTATTTCAATTTGTTGTATTTAACTTTTATCTTAGAGTTTGGATATCTTTTTATTAAAGCGTTTCATTTAATAAAGAATAAAGTATATTTTGTCATTACCATTGTTTCATAAGAGCAAAACGCTCACCTTGATCAACTATGTAGTTCGATATAATAAAATCATTAAGATATTTAAAAATGACTGTTTGACCATCAAATCTTTGTTTGAAAGTTGTTATAAAATTGGACATGGGAGAAGCCAATTTTCTTAAGGGAATACAAATCTATGAAGGAAGATAAATTTCATTGTGAGTATGCATAGACAAGATTCTTTAAGAGTTCGAAATGGCAGGTTAGGATCCTTGTCTTGTGGATTAATAATGAGATTGAGTGAGTATCAACATTCATATGTTGAGGATGATAGATTTGGTAAACCCAAGCATTGGTCATCAAGCTGAGATATTCATAAAGAGTTTTAAATGGCGTGTTCGATTCTTACTTGTGAATTAATAATGAGATGGAGTTGGTATAAAGATTCATAGGCTGAAAGGTTGTATGATTTGGTAAACCCAAGCATTGGTCGTCAAGATGGCAGGGGACTGATTTTCTATAGACCATCACTCGGTAATCCATCAATAAAAGATCATAATTAGTGTTCTTATGTTACAAAAGGATATGTATGATATATTTAGTTGACATTCATAAATGTTTAATATTTCTTATGACCTCAAGTGCCATGTCTTGCTAGAGGACCCCCTTGAGTCTATGGTGCTTATTTGTGTTAGTCTTACACAAGTGAGATCTTATGTTTTGTGCACAATATATAAAACATGTAACATTATTGCCATGTTATAAGGTCACTAAAGGGGTCACACTAATGCACTTGATAATTATATGTGATGATAAACGTTTCGTGTAAAGATGACTTAGTTATTAAATAAAAAGTTATTAATTAGGTTTGTCATTTCTATATATACGATGTATGAAATAGAGTAATAACATTTGATACGATTTTTTTTCTTTTTGAAAGGCGAAATTTATTAATCATGTTATATGTGAGATTTGATATGATTGATGTGAAAATTAAAGATGAACTTTTTTTCATGAGATAATTAAAAAAGAATTATATGTAAATATTTTTTTATCATTAATAAATACGAGTAAATACTAAAATTATGTGTAAGTCGTCAAGCTTTAGAGTTGACATTTGCGTCTGTAAATGTCCCAGGGTATGCACATGAATTAGATGGAAATATAGTTTGAGACATAATTACCTTGAAACAAAAGCACCATTTGGGACAAACATTTCTGTTGGCTCTAGTTACATCAACTGTTTAGTTTATAAACTATATATTATAATTAAAATATTATTTTACAATTAAAGAGAGGTTTCAAAACATATTTAACACATCTTGATAGTAACACACAAAATCCAAATGAAAACACATACACTAACAGATATGAAAAAGGAATATTCGTACTTTCATGTTACTAACCAAGAATTAAGTATTTAAAAATACTTTCATAAAACTTATGAATGTATATAACATTTTAAAATGGCATGTTATCCAAACTCATGATTCATGTCTGCATTGTGTTCACACCAACACGTACACATGAATACATGATTGGAGGCATTTGTTTGTTCTAGACAAGGCATTGGTGGGTTGAGTCGGGTGGAAGTTGGTTGGACAAATATTATTTCTGGACAAGACCACTTCCTCGTATCATGGTTTATATATTATTAGCAATAAAATATGTCGGTGTAGCAACTGTTTGTTTTACATTTGGGATTGGTGGGTCGATTTGGGTGAAGGTGGTTGGACAAAATGTTATTAAAACAAGACTCAGTTGTCTTAGTCATGCTTTTTATTAAGATCATCATTATATCTTTTTCATATATTGCAATTGTGTAATAGTTTATTTAAGTATTTATCATTGTGATTATACTAATTCATGTTATAATTCCACAGCATGATTATTAACTCAGAAAAGTATAATGAAACTTCATAACTTTCAAATGATTGGAGTAAATTCATCATCATCTTCATACTCATTAAACCTCACTAATATCAAAGCTAAGGTAGGATCTGAAAAGGGTAGATGTAGACAGCCTTACCTTTACCTTGTAGGGATAGAGAGGCTGCTTCTGGTGAGACCTCCGGTTCAATTGTAGTTCTGTATCAAGCCTTGGACCTAAGGTACATAACACTCAAACAATCCGGACAAAGAAGGATTGATGCGTGTACCCCGTGTCTTTTAGCTATCAACGCCACCACATGATGCATGATTAATCCATCCGCCGCTTTTAACGTTATTTTCACGAAATTAGTAAAATAACGTTAAAGTTAGTACTATTTCACTTTTGCCCCCCGAGCGCCCACACACATATACATTATATGTGCACACCACAAGCAGGGCATCGGTTGAAGTAAATTGCAAATAGATTTCATGTATGCATCATTTATATAATATATCTACATGAGTCGATATGCATCACTGATCACTCATTTAATATATCTACATGACACGAGTATAACAAATATTCTCATACACACTAAGAGTAATTGCAATTTTTGTTCCTGAGGTTTTGACAATTTTACGACTTTTATCCAAATGCTTGTTTCTCGCATCTGCGTCTTTGTCGTTTCAAAATCTTATCATTTTCATCCTTGAGGTTTGCAATTTATTGCGCTTTCGTCCCACAAATTTGGTCTTCAGGGATGAAAATAGCAAGATTTCAAAGTTTTTGGATGAAAAACTAATATTTGGGTGAAAGTCGCAAGAGTCAAATCTCAGGGACAAAAATGGTATATTATTATAAAAATAAATATGAAAGTTTCAAGAAATTTTAAGGTTTAGAAAAATCTTAAGTAACCTAGCTTTGATTAATTTAGAGATCCTATTAATGCCTAGTTTTCTCCAAGTAGAAAACAACCACCCCAACTAGCAAGACACTAGCGAGGGTGAGCAACAAACAATAACAACAAAACAAAACTCAAACATCGAAAGCAAGCTATTTAGCCCAATCTAACAAAATACATCGCAATTATATCTAATCTACAAATAGGAAAATGCCTTAATGTCCCCAATGATTTTGTCCTTATAATTTTGTTGCGGGCACGCCAAAGCAAGCAACCATCATAATAGCTTGAGTCATCTTGCTTCTTCGAGCTTGGTTTGATAGATGCTTATATTAGACCTCGAACATGTCAGCATCAGAGAAGGAAAAAATGGGTTGGCACCTAATCCACTTGCTGATTTCATGCCATATAATAGTGGAACCATGATGTGATCAATAGTTTGATTAACCAAGTTACAAAAAATACACATTTTAGAGCTTGTTATTACTCTCCTTCTTATTAAGTTGTCATTTGTAGGCAGACTATTACGAAGAATTCTCCATCCAAACGTTTATTTGAACCTGAATCCAAGCATTCCACTCTAAAATCTTGCTTACTTGAGGCTGACATGGGATTGTAATTAGCTTTTTGGCTGATGCAGTGGAAAACAAATCAGCCTTACAGCCACACCACACCCATTTGACGGTCCCTCCTTTGTTTTTAAATAGCGAGATCTTAAGAGTAAAGATCCAGCAGCTTCGTGTTTGCCTCACTATCCCATTGCATTCGGAACTTGTACTTGCATATATTGGCTCTTTACTTATTTTTTTCATTTTGATACTTGTACTTGCAATGAAATTTTATCAAGAAATTTTATTTCTTGTACCCAATGTCATATATAAGTGCATAATCATTTTTGTACCAATTTGAAAAAAAAAATTACTTGAATATTATAACAAACTAGTAGGAGTCCCCGTGCTTCGCGGTGGGCTTATGCTCATATTAATTTGATTTGATACACTAAGGATAAGATAACCGCATTTAGTATAGCAACCGATATGTTTATTTAGATAATAATAAAACGGAAAATGTTTCTAATGCTCAAAACATGACATAAAATTAGAATTTTATGACCCTCTAGGACCAAAAAAACATAAGTTCCTTCTATTTAGACGGATAAAAAATTCATTAGTATTTATTTATATAAAACTTTATAAAACAAAATATATATTTATTTTGAGTTTTTTTCGTTAATGGGTGTAATTGGAAAACTTATTTACTAAAATGGCTACTTTGAAAACTATTACCAAAATGGATGTTTTTTTAAAATACTTGTTTCTCTCTCCAACTCTAATTCAATAATTAATTATAAAATAATAATTGTTCTTAGTTTTTTTTTCTTTTTCAGTGATTAATAATAAAATAATAAGTGTTCTTTGTTTTTTTTTTCAGTGATGTTTTTATGCTCATATATGTTTTTTTCTTATTTTTCTTTCTATTGTGATGAATATACATTACGTTAAAAAGTAAAATTTGATTTATTTAGTTTGCCTTTTATTTTAGTAACATTAAAAAACTAATTAACCCTCTACTCTAAATATTAATTCCATGAACATGTTATTTTCTTGATATTCTCGTATTAAATTTTTGAAAGCGGGAGTTGCATTTAGAATCGAGTGTTTTTTTCTTATCGGAAGTCAAGTGTTGTTTGGTGCCTTTATGCATCGAACCAATGTCGACACGGTAGTAAATTAAATAGTAGTTCGGTACACATTCTATACAACATTTTATTAATAATTTTGTATTTATGAAAGTAAGTTAAACTTTATTTCATATAGGTTAATTTACAAATATTATTTATCAACTCAAAATTAGGCATTCAATAGTTATGTAATATTCAGAAATATTCAGAGTAATTTAATACATCATATTGTACTATTCTACTTAATGTATTTTCATTAAAAGAAAACACAGATTCAAAAGTTTTTTTAAGGATAAAAACGTTATATAAAAGCATAAAAATAAAACCTAAGACTAATAATAACATTTATTAATATATAGTATGAACTTTTATTTAGGTATTATTGAATTAGATTTATCCAATTAGATTTAGATAAAGAAACAAGTTTTTTCAAATACCTATTTCGGTAAATAGTTTTTAAAGTACCCATTTTAATAAATAATTTTTTAACTACACATATTTAAAAAAACTATATTTATTTTAAAATATATTCTAACGGGCTTATTTCACTTTTTAAACCTCACTTTTTAACCCATATCAAACTGGCCTTGAAGTAATTTAAAGAAAACGTGGTTAAGTAAAATGTAAAAGTAAATATAAGACTACGGGAGTCGGGCTCATTCTCGGGCTCACGAGCTCCGTCCACAACGCCCCCCTTTGGGTTGGCACGTCGTCAACATTGGCCTCTTGCTGCCTGCGAGGCTCCTCTTTCTTCTTTATACCCCCCCCCCCCCACACACACACACATATATATAGGGTAGGTTCATTTAGAAGAAATTTAATTTGAGAAGAAAAAAAAAGAAATGACATAATGGTAAAACATCAAATAGTTTATAAATCCTCTCATTAATTATGTTATCTCTTATTAATAAAGCATAAACAATTATCCTATACATTTCAAAATTTATCCTACTTATGTCTTAGGTTTACTGAAATTTACTCTACACACATGTAAATTTACCCTACTGTCACACCCCGGATTTCCAACCCGAAATCCATACACCGGTGGGCCCGGGTGAGGAGTATCGTGACGTCAGTTGATAATCATCATAGTCAATTAAACACGGCATAACGGAAGTCTTGGAGTTAATTATTATTACAAACCGAATGTTCGAAAATACAAAATAATATACAAGCTTGTAATAGAAGATCCACAGGCGGATCATAAATTGTACATAGAAAGATATAAAACAGACTTTGGGCAGATTTAGGATTTGCAAGATCCTCTATCATTACCGAGCACTCCCGGCCTATTTTCGTATTATACCTGCAGATTAATCTTTTGAAAATACGTCAGCTTTCGCTGGTAAATACACCCAACTGACTCATTTTGAAAACATTTCAAAAATGTGTTAAGTGCGTATTAGCACAAAAATTCTTTTTATAACTTGGGTTAATTGACCGTCCAACCTTGTTAACAGATTACATGTTACTACATCGAGGCTCGGCACGAAAACTTGAGACACAATTAACGTACACACCACTTTGGACTCACGAAGGAGTCAATTCCTCCCAACCTTGTGGGAATGCATAATTGAGCGTCTATCGGGTGTATGCCTACACCCGCGCTAAGGTCGTGGCCATTTCTATTGTAATGAGCCGAGATATCCAGGACACGGTAGTTAACCCCCGATGTTTAAATTATCAAACAAAACTGATTAAAACAAAATATGGGGCTTTATTAGCTCCGAACCGGCGTTCGATTGAATCCCATTTCCGACCAAGCGGTAATAATTTACCGTAATCCAAGCCCGTATAGGGAAAATAAGTCGAGAGTATTTACCTGAGCTAGTCTTCTTTTAATTTTTAATAACTCAGCCGTACACAAAAGGATTAAGTGCAGATAGCATTTACCGGCAAGTCTCTAGTCTGGATTATGGCATAAACTAACCAATTAAATACTAACGGTCTTTATTTAAGTCATAGACTTAGACCGACTAGCGTACTTGATCAAAACGTATGACGCTAGATTAGACGATGATTGGATAGAATGTAGTTTAATCCCAACAAGTACCTTGACTTGTTTAATATGGGTAAACTATTAACAGTCTGAATTTTGAGGCTTAAATGACAAAGTTAAACCCGTTTCGGTTAGCTTCCGTAAAATAGTTACATATACGTAACAGTGCGCATATTAGCGATATCCGGTAACCGGATAAGTCATGGACAAGTTCTATATTCCATTATATTTTAAATAAGTTAAGATATCGGTAAGATATCAAATTGTATGCCCGTTATGGTTTTAAAACGAAACTATGCCTCATAAGGGCATTTTGGTAATTTCATACCGTATAGAAGAACTTGAATATATTTTAAGTTTATCATCATAAGTATTCTGGAAAAATATTTTATTTATGATATAATATTAGTAGGATGTCAATTATATGTGTAAATTATCTTTTGTGACCAAACTATGCACCGAAGGTGCATTTTGGTCATTTTACACTATAGTTTATAAATTATTTTAGATTCTGAGTTTATAACATGTACCTACTGTAAATATGTTTAAAATAAACTTTAAAATCAGTAGGTGACAATCTTGGTCCATTAATATGGTTTAAAACCATACTATGCGCCGAGACGACGCTTATGTCGTAAAATGACGTTTTATAAGTTGTTTAATGAAAACTGACATTAGGGTCAGATTAAAATGTTTAAAATATGTTATTTAATATAACATATTAGTAGGTAAATGATTTTCCTTGGAAAGATTCGATTAAAACTATTTTATGAACCACAAGGGCTAAAACCGCCATTTACCGACATAGTTTAAGGACTTGTTTGAAAACTCAGTTTATAACTTGGTTTAACATCCCAAATAATCCTACTTATAATATTACATCAGTCGGAACTCATTTCCAAGTTCATTATCACTTAAAACCTTGATTTATGTAAAAAGGGCATTTTGGTCGAAATTGGCATAATTATGGGACTTGCACATAAACTTGGATTCTGATTATGATCATGTAATAAACTTGGCGTGTTTGACTTTTTAATATCATAACTTTGACCCGTCAATTGGTCTAGCAAATGCGATCTTCTGGAGGTGCCCTTTATAGGGACTAACACCTACCTTATTACGATCACTTAGCCATGTTCATTTTGAACAATGGTGGACCATAATGGTCTTAACCGAAAGTCAAAGCGTTTTCCGTAAAACGCTTGACTTTTGGCTATAAAAGCCTATAAACAAAATGCAAGAGCAAGGAACACTTACAAGAGGTTCCCATAATGCAAGAGAACTAAGTTGGATGCTTTTTTCAGCTAGGAACTTCCAGAGGAGGGAGAAGAGTTATGATTTAGAAAGGTGCATGTTGGAATGAAACACTTGAACACCTATTTATAGTTGAAGAGCTCAAAGGAGGTGAAGACAGGTGTTTAGGGGTATAAGAAGAAGCTTACAAGTATCCTAAAATGTGGCATAGTAGTCTAGAGAAGCCATGGTTTCGAATTAATGGTTTTGGAGTTTTGCTTGAAGACCAAACAAAACTTTCTGCTGCAGATACCCTCTGGCGGGCCGCGAGAGGCACAAGCCCTACCTCTCGCGCCCCGCGAGTGCCTCAAAGGAAGTTTCAAACTTTGACACTTTAGCCCCCCTTAACTTATAAAAGCTTATAAAAACCTTTTTAAACACCTTTTTGGCACTTTTAGCCCTCCGTAGCCAATATTTGGCATACCCGGGATTATGCCCGGACATTGTCGAGCTCTCGGTTCGTTAAAAGGTCACTTAGAGGTATAAATTAACATGTTGACACTTTTAGTCCCTCCATCATCCAACTTTCACATATTTACAAAATTGAACTCTCTCGTCCAACAAATGGCCCGTATGAGAGTTAGGACTTCACAAAGGATCACTCAGAGGCTTATTATAAGCATGTTGATTCCGATGTCACTCAAAGGCTGGGCATGTTGACATATCAGTCACTCAGATGCCAAATTTCAAGCATGTTGACGTATGAGTCACTCAGAGGCTAATGATTTAAGCATGTTGACATATCAGTCACTCAGATGCTGTTATTTATGCATGTTGACATCGGATCGTCACTCAGAGGCTCATATTGAGCATGTTGACGCCTTTAGTCCTTATTGGTCTTTAATAGACTATATTTAAAAATACAACACGTGTCACTATACTATTGGACACGATTTTACAGGGTGTTACATCCTCACCCCCTTAAAAGAAATCTCGACCTCGAGATTTTATTCAAAAAGATGGGGGTATTTTGTCGCATAGTGGACTCAACCTCCCATGTATACTCAGGACCTCTAAAAGCGTCCCACTTAACCTTTACTATAGGTATCATTTCTTCGGAGCTTCTTAACCTGTCGATCCTCGATCGAAATTGGTTTCTCAACGAACCTCAGGTTTTCATCAATTTGCACATCCTTGTGCGACATTGCTAGCGACTCATCGGCTAGACATTTCGTAAGATTAGATATGTGGAATACATCATGAATTCCGCTAAGCTCCTCTGGCAACCTGAGCTTATAAGCTACAGTGCTAACATATTTGATTATCTCGAAGGGTCCTATATATCTTCGGCTTAACTTGCCCTTCTTTCCAAAACGCATCACACCTTTCCAGGGTGATACTTTCAGCATGACTTTGTCCCCTACTTGGAACTGAAGAGGTTTACGCCTCTTGTCAGCATAGCTTTCCTGCCTGTCCCTGGCAGCTTTGAGACGATCACGGATTTGCATAATCTCTTCCGTGTTCTCCAGGACAATCTCAGGTCCTGATAGTTGGGCCTCCCCAACTTCTGCCCAACATACGGGCGTTCTACATTTTCTCCCATACAAGCCTCAAAAGGAGCAGCCTTGATGCTAGTATGATAACTGTTATTGTAGGAGAATTCTACTAGGGGTAAGTGGTCATACCAAATTCCACTTAAATCAATCACACATGCCCTAAGCATGTCTTCCAAAGTCTGAATAGTACGCTCACTTTGACCATCATTTGCAGATGGTAAGCCGTACTGAAATTTAATCGTGTGCCTAACGATTGTTGGAAACTTTTCCAAAAGTGAGATGTGTATCTAGTATCTCTATCGGATGCAATAGATACTGGCACACTGTGTAGGGACACTATCTTGTCCACAAACAATGTAGTCAATTTATCTGAATTATACGTTTCCTTAATTGGCAAGAAATATGCTGACTTGGTCAGCCTATCCACTATGACCCAAATAGTGTCGTTACCACTTTTGGTCTTGGGTAACTTGGTAATCAATCCATAGTTACCATTTCCCATTTCCAAGTGGGAATCTCAAGTTGTTGTAGAAGTCCTGACGGTTTCTGATGTTCGGCCTTAACTTGCGAACACGTCAGACACTTAGCTACATAAGTGGCTATGGACTTCTTCAACCCATCCACCAATAATTCTTCTTCAAGTCTTGATACATCTTGTCACCTCCCGGGTGAACCGAGTATCTTGAATTGTGTGCTTCTTGGAGGATTAGATCTCTAAGTCCTCCAAAGATAGGAACCCAAATTCTATCATTAAATCTTAGGATTCCATCATTTCCAGGCGTTAATTGATCAACAGTTCCGCCTAATCCCTCATTAGGAATATTAGCCTCTAATAGGGCTTGTTTCTGCGCATCTAGTAGCTTTTCACTCAAGCTATTTCTGAGCTCAATGCTCTTGGCGTTAATCCTAATAGGTTTAACCTTTTCCTTGCGACTTAAGCCATCAGCAACTACATTTGCCTTGCCTGGATGGTAGCGAATCTAGCAATCATAATCATTAAGAGTTTCCATCCAACAGCGTTGTCGCATGTTCAATTCTTTCTGATTGAACAGATGCTGGAGACTTTTATGGTCTGTGTATATAACACACTTTGTGCCATACAAGTAATGTCTCCACAGTTTTAGTGCAAATACAACGGCACCCAATTCGAAATCGTGGGTGGTGTAATTCTTTTCATGCACTTTTAATTGTCGTGATGCATAGGCAATTACCTTGCCATTTTGCATTAGCACATAGCCCATACCGGTGTGTGATGCATCACAATAAACAACAAAATTCTCAATACCATCAGGTAGAGATAACACAGGAGCGTTGCTCAACTTGTGTTTAAGAATCTCAAAAGATTCTTGTTGCTTTGGACCCCAATTATACTTAATATTCTTACGGGTCAAGGAAGTTAAAGGAATGGCTATTCTTGAAAAGTTCTCAATGAACCTCCTATAGTAACCAGCCAATCCCAAGAAACTACGAACGTCCGTTGGGGTCTTGGGCACTTCCCAATTCATTATGGCCTCAATTTTGGCGGGACCCACTTGGATACCACGCTCACTTACCATGTGTCCAAGAAATTGGACTTCTCTAAGCCAAAATTTGCATTTAGAGAACTTTGCATAAAGTTTCTCTGCCTCAATAATTCTAGGATGCACCGAAGATGTTTCTCGTGATCATTTTGATTACGAGAATAGATAAGTATGTCGTCTATGAAGACAATGACAAACTTATCCAAATACGGTTTGCAGACTCTATTCATGAGATCCATGAATGCTGCTGGTGCATTTGTGAGCCCAAAAGGCATCACTAAGAATTCAAAATGACCATAGCGGGTCCTGAAGGCTGTCTTAGGAACATTTTCACTTCTAACCTTCAGTTGATGATATCCTGATCTCAAATCTATTTTAGAAAAGTAACTAGCCCCTTGAAGCTGGTCGAATAAATCATCGATCCTGGGAAGAGGATATCTATTCTTAATTGTTAGCTTGTTCAGCTCCCGATAGTCGATGCACATCCGCATTGATCCATCTTTCTTTTTAACGAAGAGGATTGGAGCTCCCCAAGGTGAGGAACTAGGCTGAATAAAGCCTTTTTCCAAGAGTTCATCCAATTGAACTCTTAACTCATTCATTTCGGTTGGAGCTAGCCTATATGGAGCTCTAGCTACGGGTACTGATCCTTGTATGATATCTATTCTGAACTCCACTTGCCTATCTGGAGGTAGGCCTGGTAATTCTTTAGGGAAAACATCGGGATACTTCGAGATAACTGGTTGATCTTCAAGGTTCGGCTTTGGTTCATTTATGGTAACTTGCGCCATATAGATGACACAGCCTCTTCTCAAACACTTGGATGCCTTAAATAATGACACCTTGTCCGGCAAACCATAGTGTGAGTCTCCAGGGATGGTGATCATTTCACCAGATGGGGTTTTGATTTCGATGAGCTTTTTATCACAGGCAATGCGGGCTTAGTTATGAGATAACGAATCCATGCCTATGACAACATCGAAACCCGCCAATTTCATTGGCAAAATAGAGATAGGGATGGAATGATTCTTAATGAATATAGAGAATCCATCAAGAATGGAAGAAGCAATTTCCAAGGTTCCATCGGCGAGTTCTATCTCATAAATTTTGTCTAGAGTTCTTATGGGTAAGTTTAATAGTTTACTAAACTTATGGTCAACAAATGATTTATCTGCACCCAAATCAAAAAGAACTCTAGCATAAATATCATTAATGGGGAAAGTACCTGTTATGACGTTGTTGTCATTAACGGCCCCCTGGCATTCATTTGCAAGGCACGGGCATTTCCCTTCTTGGCCTCTCCAGGCTTTGCCTCATTACTTTTGGGTTTCTTGGGGCAATTGTACGTTATATGCCATTTTTCGTTGCTGTTATAGCAAACTGCATCCTTGAGATCATTGCAATCTAAGGTCTTATGCCCTTTTCTCTTGCAGATACCACAGGGTTTGGTTTGTGGATTTATACTAAACTGTCCCCAGTGCCTATATTTACAATTCTTGCATAGAGGTTTGTCACTAGACACGTGCTGGTTCTTCTTGAACCCGAAATTTCCTTTCTTCTTAAATCTTTGGGAGTTATTATCCTCCCGTTTCCTCTTTCCATCAGTTTCAGTCCTAATTGGCTTTTGTCTTACCAGATCTAGGGTGAGGGAAAGAGATAGGTCTACAGCAGAACTATAGGTATTAGGCTGTGCAGCCTTTACCATGCCCTTTATCTCGGGCGCCGACCCATTTATGAAACGCGCAATGCGTTTGGATTCAGGGGTGATCAGATGGGGATACTAACCTAGATAGGGAGTTGAAATCGGAGACGTACTTCCGACAGTCTAGGTTTTTCATTGATAGAGACAAGAAGTCTGTCTCTAGCTTCTCCACCTCATGGGTTGGGCAGTAAGTTTCCTTTACCAAATCAATAAACTTGGACCATCCCAAGTTGTACAGGTGTACCTTACCTATTGATTGAATCATGGCTTTCCACCATATTAGGGCATCGCCCTTGAAGGATTGTGATACATACTTGACCGCATCCTTATCAGCACAATTGCTGATATATACAATCGTTTCCATCTCATCTAGCCACTTTAGGGCTTTTACCGCTCCTTTCTCCGTTAAAGTCTCGGGCTTGCATGAGACAAAATACTTATAAGTACATCCGTCCTTAACAGAACGGGACTTTTCGATAAGATCTATTTTCTTTGTTCACTCTTCGCATTTGAAGAGTGAATAGGGCTCTCCCTATGAGCTGAAGATGGTGGAATAGATAGAGGTCTAGAGCGAGTGGCACTCAACTCTCTAAGCCTTTCTATGGTCTTTCCCATGGCCTTTTCAACAGCCGCATCAATACGAGCTTGAAAATTTTCATCATCTATATTTTTGTTTTCAGCTTTGTTAGATTCAGCATTCATGTGGCTACTTTGTGCTTCGTTTGAGTTAGCCATCTTTAAGTCTTGGTTTCTATATACCAATAAAACTTCATTTAGCCATTGCGCATCAGCCATATCGGCTTTCAATATTGGATATAACAATCCATTGCCTATACTAGTGTAAATAACATCACAACTCTTAGGCTTAACATATCTATATTTGGCCTAGGTCTTAATAGGAACATTACAGGCAAATTACAATTTGGACGTAGTCCATATATTATTGGACAGTGGATCGCAATGTCACAACTGTCATTGTCATCATTGACCATTATATAGCTCATAGGCTTGTCCCTAATGGACATAATAATTGGGCAAATTAGCCGGTCATATTGGACATAATATATATATATATATATATACATATATATATATATATATGGCACATCAGCCTGTCACTTAGGACATAATACGTACGGCATATCAGCCTGTCGTATTGGACAATTAATTAGGCACATTGGCCTGCATCATATCAGATGTGCATGGCATATCAGCCTGTCGTATTGGACAATTAATTGGGCACATTGGCCTACATCATATCAGATGTACATGGCATATCAGCCTATCCCGTTGGACAATAAATTAGGCACATTGGCCTACATCATATCAAATGTGCATGGCATATCAACCTGTCCCATTGGACAATTAATTGGGCACATTGGCCTACATCATATCAGATGCACATGGCATATCAGCTTGTCCCATTGGACAATTATTTGGGCACATTGGCCTACATCATATCAGATGTGCATGGCATATCAGCCTGTCCCATTGGACAATTAATTGGGCACATTGGCTTACATCATATCAGATGTACATGGCATATAAGCCTGTCCCGTTGGACAACTAATTGGGCACATTGGCCTACATCATATCAAATGTACATGGCATATCAACCTGTCCCATTGGACAATTAATTGGGCACATTGGCCTGACGGCTAGTGTGGTTCCTTAAGCCACACTACCAAAAGTATGAATATTTCTTAATGTTACATAAGAGTACCATAATAATTGATTAATGGTCCCGGTCACCTTTGACCTTAGCGACCTTGGAGGTTTGGACCTAGTCCTTTACTCATGGATAGAAGGATAACTTCCCTTAACTATCCTGATAGAAGACCCCTTCGTACTTAACCATAATTTCTTTGCCAATGTGTGGTCTACGCCACTTGGCATAATCAATCTATTACGGTCTTTTGGAATTATATAGCAGAGCATAATTTCGAGTAAAATCGAGACACTCGTTTTCAAGAGGATGATTTACATATATATAATAATTCCAAAAGTACTACATTAAATTTGATTAGAAATAACAATACTAGAAAATGAAATAAACTTGTCCATGCAAGGACTTAAAGGAATAAAAATGTCCACACATGGACAAAAAAAAATAACAATGTCCTCGCAGGGACTACATATAATTAGAAAAAAACTTCACTCGTCCTTCTTTCCTTTGACTAATTTGGAGAGTTTCTTGAAGAACTTATTCGTCTTCTTTTCCGTTTTTTCTTATGTTGCTGCATTTCTTTCATTATTTCTAAGGCCTCATTAATGGCCTCAACTGATGGCGGAGGTTGTGGTTGAGGTTGTGGCATAACCAGATACTGGTACCCATAAGTTGGATATCCAGTCGGTGGATAAGTAGTTGGGAAAGGAGACGGGTAAAGTGCGTTGTGCATAACCGCCTGCATGTATGGGTCTTGCGACCACGCTTGATAATCTACCGGCGTAGACGGGTTAAAAGGATCATATCCAGACGTCTCCGGATATGTGGGGATTGGGTTAGTATAACCCGATGGTGGTGGTTGAACAGCAGGTATTGGTGTTGGTTCCACTATAGGTGGAACATTAGAGGGTCCACCCATTTGTGGGTCCTCTTGAATTGTGGGGTAGGAGTTGTACAAAGGTGGTAGCGATCCCGACCTTTGTCCGATACGCACCGTCATACGTGCTCCACACTTTCTTCTTGGTGGTTCAGGTGGTGGTTGAGGTTGGTCCACTGGTTCCATGTGGACATCTTCTTGAACCTGGGGTGGTTGAGAATGGTGAGAAGGAGCGTGGGTAAAGGTGAATTGGTTCCAGTATTGATCCCACTCATTAGGACCTTGGTAGGGCGATCCAGCGTAAGAGTTTGAATCGCTTGATATTTCAATGGGCTGTATGTTTGATCCCGACGGCGGCATCTCCGGGTCGGAGTACTCGTCCATAAGATGTGGCTGGTCCAACTGATTTTGATCAGCTGGAGGTGTGTTTAAGTAATGGTTAGGGTTAAATTCTTCATGGTAGGAGTAATGAGAATGGGAATGGTGAGAATGGTAGGAGTGGTAAGAATTTTGGGAATGTGAGGGCGAGTGTCTATTAGAGACAGAACGTCTCGCTGGTTGACATGGAGACGAATCTCCTGATTCTTGGTATAAATCTGAGTTATGAGGTTGAGGGGGAATGCGTCCCGATGGTCCTCCTCTCATTGGACCTTTTCCTCGTCCACTTTTTCCTCATACACGTGGCGGCATTTTCCTGTTAGAAATCAATTTAAAAACAATACTAATAACTTAATAATGAAATAAGTAATCCTAGGTCAACGCCTTCTTGGAAGTCTAAGAAATGTGCTCGTGTAAGTTTGAGACTAAAAACAAAAGGCTAGTGTTTAATTCTCTCAAACGTTGGCTCTGATACCAACCCTCTCACACCCCGGATTTCCAACCCGAAATCCATACACCGGTGGGCACGGGTGGGGAGTATCGTGACGTCAGTTGATAATCATCATAGTCAATTAAACACGACACGACAGAAGTCTTGGAGTTAATTATTATTACAGACCGAATGTTCGAAAATACAAAATAATATACAAGCTTGTAATAGAAGATCCACAGGCGGATCATAAATTGTACATAGAAAGAATATAAAACAGACTTTAGGCAGATTTAGGATTTGCAAGATCCTTTATCACTACCGAGCACTTCCGGCCTATTTTCGTATTGTACCTGCAGATTAGTCTTTTGAAAATACGTCAGCTATCGCTGGTAAATATACCCAACTGACTCATTTTGAAAACATTTAAAAAATGTTTTAAGTGCGTATTAGCACAAAAATTCTTTTTATAACTTGGGTTAATTGACCGTCCAACATTGTTAACAGATTTACATGTTTGTCATACATACGGGCTCGGCACGAAAACTGAGACACAATTAACGTACACACCACTTTGGACTCACGAAGGAGTCAATTCCTCCCAACCTTGTGGGAATGCATAATTGAGCGTCTATCGGGTGTATGCCTACACCCCGCTAAGGTCGTGGCCATTTCTATTGTAATGAGCCGAGGATATCCAGGACACGGTAGTTAACCCCCGATGTTTAAATTATCAAACAAAACTGATTAAAACAAAATATGGGGCTTTATTAGTTCCGAACCGGCGTTCGATTGAATCCCATTTCCGACAAAGCGGTAATAATTTACCGTAATCCAAGCCCGTATAGGGAAAATAAGTCGAGAGTATTTACCTGAGCTAGTCTTCTTTTAATTTTTAATAACTCAGCCGTACACAAAAGGATTAAGTGCAGATAGCATTTACCGGCAAGTCTCTAGTCTGGATTATGGCATAAACTAACCAATTAAATACTAACGGTCTTTATTTAAGTCATAGACTTAGACCGACTAGTGTACTTGATCAAAACTATGACGCTAGATTAGACGATGATTGGATAGAATGTAGTTTAATCCCAACAAGTACCTTGACTTGTTTAATATGGGTAAACTATTAACAGTCTGAATTTTGAGGCTTAAATGACAAAGTTAAACCCGTTTCGGTTAGCTTCCGTAAAATAGTTACATATACGTAACAGTGCGCATATTAGCGATATCCGGTAACCGGATAAGTCATGGACAAGTTCTATATGCCATTATATTTTAAATAAGTTAAGATATCAGTAAGATGTCAAATTGTATGCCCGTTATGGTTTTAAAACGAAACTATGCCTCATTAGGGCATTTTGGTAATTTCATACCGTATAAAAGAACTTGAATATATTTTAAGTTTATCATCATAAGTATTCTGGAAAAATATTTATAATATTAGTAGGATGTCAATTATATGTGTAAATTATCTTTTATGACCAAACTATGCACCGAAGGGCATTTTGGTCATTTTACATATAGTTTATAAATTATTTGAGATTCTGAGTTTATAAATGTACCTACTGTAAATATGTTTAAAATAAACTTTAAAATCAGTAGGTGACAAGTCTTGGTCCATTAATATGGTTTAAAACCATACTATGCGCCGAGACGACGCTTATGTCGTAAAATGACGTTTTATAAGTTGTTTAATGAAAACTGACATTAGGGTCAGATTAAAATGTTTAAAATATGTTATTTAATATAACATATTTGTAGGTAAATGATTTTCCTTGGAAAGATTCGATTAAAACTATTTTATGAACCACAAGGGCTAAAACCGTCATTTACCGACATAGTTTAAGGACTTGTTTGAAAACTCAGTTTATAACTTGATTTAACCTTCCAAATAATCCTACTTATAATATTACATCAGTAGGAACTCATTTCCAAGTTCATTATCACTTAAAACCTTGTTTTATGTAAAAAGGGCATTTTGGTCGAAATTGGCATAATTATGGAACTTGCACATAAACTTGGATTCTGATTATGATCATGTAATATAACCTCAGTGGGTTATGCTACATTATATTACGATCATAATGCAACTTTAGATCAGTAGGTAACTAATTTAAATCGGGTCAGAATCGAAAGTCAAAGCAGAAGTCAAACTTCGCGACTTTCGGTTGCGAACCGGCCCTAGAACTGAAATTGACGAGTCGAAACATGTTCTTACATGTTCTAATAATTATCACCAAGTTGTTTAAGTGTCAAAATAGGTTTCATAACATATATAAGATCAATTTATAGTTTTTCCAGAAAAATGGCGTGTTTGACTTTTTAATATCATAACTTTGACCCGTCAATTGGTCTACCAAATGCGATCTTCTGGAGGTGCCCTTTATAGGGACTAACACCTACCTTATTACGATCACTTAGCCATGTTCATTTCGAACAATGGCTGGACCTTAATGGTCTTAACCGAAAGTCAAAGCGTTTTCCGTAAAACGCTTGACTTTTGGCTATAAAAGCCTATAAACGAAAATGCAAGAGCAAGTAACACTTACAAGAGGTTCCTACAATGCAAGAGAACTAAGTTGGATACTCCTTTCAGCTAGGAACTTCCAGATGAGGGAGAGAGTTATGATTTAGAAAGGTGCAAGTTAGAATGAAGCACTTGAACACCTATTTATAGTTGGAGAGCTCAAAGGAGGTGAAGCGAGGTGTTTAGGGTGTAGGAAGAAGCTTACAAGTGGCCCAAAACGTGGCATAGCAGTTTAAAGAAGCCATGGTTTCGAATTAATGGTTTTGGAGTTTTTCTTGGAGACTTACAAAACTTTCTGCCGCAGATACCCTCAGGCGGGCCGCGAGAGGCACAAGCCCTGCCTCCGCGCTCCGCGAGTGCCCAAAGGCAGTTTCAAACTTCGACACTTTAGCCACCCCCCTTAAGTTATAAAAACCTTTTTAAACACATTTTTTCGCACTTTTAGCTTTCCGTAGCCAATATTTAGATTACCCGGGATTATGCCCGGACATTGTCGAGCTCTCGGTTCGTTAAAAGGTCACTCAGAGGTATAAATTAACATGTTGACACTTTTAATCCCTCCATCATCCAACTTTCACATATTTACAAAATTGAACTCTCTCGTCCAACAAATGGTACGTATGAGAGTTAGGACTTCACAAAGGATCTCTTAGAGGCTTATTGTAAGCATGTTGATCCGATGTCATTCAAAGGCTGGCCATGTTGACATATCAGTCACTCGAAGGCCAAATTTCAAGCATGTTGACGTATCAGTCACTCAGAGGCTAATGATTTAAGCATGTTGACATATCGTCACTCAGAGGCTGTTATTTATGCATGTTGACATCGGATCGTCACTCAGAGGCTCAGATTGAGCATGTTGACGCCTTTAGTCCTTATTGGTCTTTAATAGACTATATTTAAAAATACAACACGTGTCACTATACTATTGGACACGATTTTACAGGGTGTATTTCAAAATTTATCTTACACATACTAAAATTTATCCTACACATGTCGAAAATTGTCCTACACCATAAGTTATTTTATCTTGAAAGAGTATATGAAAAAAATGAGTTACAAGTTTAATTAATTAGCTAATTAGTGACAATTATAGATTTACCTATATGCCCTTTTTAATAACATTAAATACACACATTAAATGAAGTAAATGGAGAATTTCGAGTTATATCTTTTTATTCTTACAAAATTTTTCTAATCATTTGAACTCTCCACTATATATATATATATATATATATATATTATATATTGAGGCTAGTCCCCACACCCTAGATCTATCCCTTTAGGCTCACCCCCACACCTGCTTACGTGGACGCCTACGTGGCGGATCATCCTTTGAGAATTACCCTTCTCCACACCCAATAACCTAAAGGTCCAGTCTTTTATATCCCTATGATACCACTATCTTTTGTATCCCACCACTACACCATCACCACCATATAACTACTACCGCCGCCTCACCACCGCTGTATCCACCACCACACCCTGTAATCTTTTCTTTTCTCTCTTGTAACGTTTTCTCTCTCTCTCTCTCTAAAAACTCAGCCACCACCATTGCAAGGAGAAAGAAGATGAAGTGATTTTATTGAGTAGCACCGTCGTAGTCGCAAAGGGGCTCCGGTCATCACACCCACCTGTAAACACCACTACCAAAACGTCATCATCTCTATCTACAAACACTCGCTTTCTTCTCACTCTACATCACCACCAGCTGACGACCATGTCATTTGGCGTTAGATCTGCATTCGGCGGCGGTGGGGGTGGTGATGGATGCGGTGGTGAAACCATCGGATTCCTTAAAGTTTTGTTGATTTATCATATCACCTTATATTTTAATTTGTCTTTTCCATTTTATATATACTACAAATCCCATGAGGGGGAATAGTGCTAAGCAGTTACCTGGCACTTACTTAGTGGTCCAACCAAATTACGATTATGCCCTGTTTAAATTAACAGTTTTGCTATTATTTTTTTTTTTCCCTCCCATCCAAATTACAATTTTACTATTAGTTCAAATTTACAATTTTGCCATCGTTTTTGTTTTTTTTCTCTGTCAAGTTACGATTTTCCCCCACTGTAAACTTATAGTCATGCCATCGTTTAATTTTATGGTCCAACCAAATTACGATTTTGCCCTGTTTAAATTAACATTTTTGCTATTTGTTTTGTTTTTTCCCTCCCAGCCAAATTACAATTTTACTATTAGTTAAAATTTATAATTTTGCCATCGTTTTTGTTTTTTTTTCTCTGTCAAGTTACGATTTTCACCCATTGTAAACTTATAGTCATGCCATCGTTTAATTTTTTTTACAAAACTATTGTATTGTTTCGTTTTAAGTGGTTGATCCGGTGTAACTTTTATTCGTGCCAAGCGACTGCCTAGCACACGCTTATTTGTCCTGAAAAGTTACAATTTTAGTCGTTCCATTGTTTTAGTTTTTTTTAACAAAAGTATAGTAATGTTTGTTTTAATTTGTTGACTCGATGTAATTTTTTTTAGATCGTGTTATGAGTAATATGTACAAGTAACTGAAACACGGACATACATATTATGATAGAGAAATGTTCGACTTAATGCCCCGCAACGCGAGCAGGTTCGAACACTAGTTTGAAACAAAAATTGGTCAAGGGACCATAATTGCGAAAGAGAGTAAACTTTTATGGTTTAAATCTAAAACATAAAATATAACTAGCATTAGCAAGTTGTTAAACTATATATTGTACATATATACATTTGCAAGTTACATGAACAACAGTACCTTGCATTTGACTTCTTTTTTTTTGTTTTTCCATTTTTTATACTTTTATTCCTAAGCTTTCGATATTGACATTTACAATCCCTTAACCTTTTAAAGACTTTGTAATTGAGTTTTACGTGTTTATTTTTATGTACGTGTCGGTATAAATTTATGTTGATTTACGTTTCGACGTAATTTTTCCGGGAAATAAGTTTGGTCAAATATAATATGTTCTTATGCTTATTATTATTTAGGTTTTCAGTTGATCTACCTTTTGACGTAAATTTTATTTTTTTCTAAAAATGAGTTTGGTCAAATATAATACGTTTTCGTGCTTATTTTTATGTACGTTTTCAGTTAATCTAAGTTTTTACATAAATTTTGTTTGGAAATGAATCGGATCAAATATAATAAATTTTTATTAGACGATATAAATTCAAGTCACTTTACTTTTCGACACCGCCTCAACGCGACGTACCTTTTTAAGCTTAAAAACACTATTTTTATGTGCTAATTTTTATGTACACGTCGATATAAACTCAATTTGGTTTACGTTTCGACGTAAATTTTCTTTGGTTTGCGTTTTCGTGCTATTTTTTGTACGTTTTCAGTTACTATACGTTTTGCCGTATATTACAGTTAGCAAGTTGTGAGAATAGTGCTTTCATCCTATTTGTTTTTTTTTGTTTCTTTCTTAAGTTTTTTTTTTTTCTGGACTTTATGATTTTTAATTTTTTTACTTTTCTATTTGTTTAATGTTTTAGTTTTAGGTTTCTTTAGCATTAAAAATTATATATATGTTAACATTTACATTTCATTTATAATTAATTTGAAATCAGCCCGTTCCACTGTTCAATTTAAATTTATTTTAATAGTTTTCGGTTGATTAAAACATGTGTCGATATTTTTTTAAGCATATCTGTTTCGGTTGCTATATTGAACCAAAATAAATATCGATCGAAACCCCGTATCGTAGTATGAATAATCTTACTATAATATAATAATAATAATAATAATAATAATAATAATAATAATAATAATAATAATAAATAATAAAATCAAATTTTTGAGTTTTATACTAGTAAAACCACAATTTGGTGCACACACAAAACTCTATTATTCACTTTTCAAATCAAAAGTTACATATGCTTTAAGCACTTAGTACAAGTTGTTTAAGCATAGAAAATCAAAGTTATGACATTCACAACTTTTAAGCACATTTACTATTTAAATACTATACTTTTATTTTCTTTTACTTTTTTTTCCCAACCAAATTTTGACATTTGGTTCACTCATATTTTTTTTTTCTCCCCTTATAATTTTTAAAATATAATATTTATTAAAATACCTTTTAATTATGTTGTTACGGTGTTTTTATTTTTATTTTATGTTTCAACGTAAATTTTTTTCACAACCAAGTTATGAATGATAATGTATAAGTCATTATAGTACAATCGTACAAGTTATCACATTTGCTTCAAGGTTTCTCTTTTTTTATTATTGTTTTTTTTCCTCTTACAACCTTTAAAATATGATTTTTTATGAAATTTCAAATTTGTCATTGCGACATGCATAATGTTATCAATGTTTCTACGTGAAATTCTTTTCGCAAGGTTAGTATTAATGTATAAATCTTTGAAATCAAGCCTTACAAATTTTAACACCTTCGTTATAGAAGGCATGTATTTTCCACTAGCTTAATATATGATAAACCACTCAAGCGAACACCAAAAGAAGGAACTTTAAATTTTAAGGAACGGAGTGTGTTAAAAAACACATAAACAGTAATTTCAAATAAGTTGTTTGATATTCGTTTATGAAAATTAAATAAGTAAATAAAATTTGTCTACGAGCATTCACAATAAATCCTTATATTTATATGAGTGCATTCTTTATATTTTATAGAGTAGTTGTGAGTGGAGGTAAAAAGTTATTACTGTTTATCAATAAATTTGAAGAGACATTGTTTACCCTCTATAATATTTAATTTTTTTAAAGTGGTTGTGAGTAGATGAAAGGGAATGGTAATAATAAAAGTCCACAATCCAAACTTAAAACAAGGTATCAAAATACATAAACGTTGTCTAGTAGTTAAAACAATCAGAATACAAGTGATCTGTGTAGAATGCAAGCTTAAACCAAAATACATAAGTAACAGAAGTTTAAAAAAGAGTTGTCTAGTGTTTAAACAGTGTTTCTTGTATAAGCAAACAAAAAAAAACCATAAAACTTAACAGAAAACAAGGATTACATAAATTATTACAATTTATAGGAAGCCTATACCGTTAACAAGAGTAAAATTTAATAATTAATATAACATTAGTCATATAATCATAATAGCCCTTTATGTATGGAACGTATACAAGAGACTTTTTGAGGTCTAATATTGAAGTCCACTTATTACATAAAGTTCAAATAATATTAACCCCGTTTTGTTGTAGATTTATTTTAACCAAGCTTAATATAAGGTACAAATAATTAATTCATATATACTATAATGTATCTAAAAAAATTAAAACATGTTATTAATACTTACGCTCCGGTCCATTTTTTTTATGGTCAGTTTTTGGTATAAAACGTAAACCAAACCGTTTGTGACGGTTTAAAATTTTGAAATCAACTGACCGACCTAAAATTAAAGAGAATAACAACCGTAAAACCAAACTAATAATTGATTTGGACAATTTCACAATTTAAAACCGAATCATAAACACCCAACATTTTACTATCTAAGCATACAATGTAAACAAACTTATTTCCAAACCTGTATGGCTGTATACATGTCATTTGTAGGTGGATATTTCGGATCCCGTTGTTGGGCCTGCACAGACAGGTCTCAGTGTCTCATTCAGTCCAAGACATCTCTAGCCCACATGATTATAACTTACGTAGTCCAGTCCAGTTATTTTTTCATAAAAATTATACGCATCTACTTAAATACAACCAGTATAAATAAATAAGGCATTTCTTTACAAATAAATAAATTCATAGTTTTGATATTGGTATTATAGATTCAATCAGTATTTTAACTTTAAATTATAAATACATTTGGACAATTATATGTATAAGTATCATTTTGATAAGTTATACGAGTTATTTGAATATTGCAAATGACAATTCTTTTTTTAACAATTTAAAATAAATAATTTCTCATCATTTGTTAAAATTATTAAACTCTAGTGTGTACTTGGTACAATTAAATTAATACTCATTTTCAATTGTTAAATCGTTAAATATGTATAAAAAAAAGTTGTTACAAGACTGCCAATTCATAAGCTTTGTGAACTAGCTAAACAATAAAATGTGTCATGTAAGTTTAGTAACTTACACACTTATAAATCTCTAATTAAATGAATCAACTGAATGAACAGTCAATTTTTAACTTTTGTTTTGCATCGAATCGAATAAGTATTTTTTCGATTTTTTGTCTTTTTTACCTAAATTCGTATTCTATTCTATTAGTATTTGAAACTCAAATTTGAATCGAATTCGAATAAGTTCGATTTAATTCAAATTAACCCTAAACAATAAATTATTCTACTTTTTTTTAAAACTACTACAACTAGTTATATTCAACATAAAATATAATAATCTGCAAAATTAATTAACTATCAATTGTCAAAACACAAAAATTTAGAAGATAGGTTGGTTACTGTAGCGATTTAAATTAGGTAAAAATTTAGAAATAAATAGCATAGGCTATTTGTTAGTAGGTTTGGTAATGCTATGAATAACAAACTTATCAATGTAGTTCATACTTTAGCTAAGTTAAGAAGTTATATTTGTGTGTAACATATGTTGTGTGTGTATATACATATATTAAAATTTTATATATAAATTGACTTTGAAATTCTAATTGAATCGAATTGAAAATCATAAATTCGTATTCAATTCGAATACGATTACTGGACTCGAATACGAATCATTCGAACATTATTAATCGAAGTCGAATCGAATTTCAAATTTTTCGAATCCGAATCGAATTCTGAACACCCTTAGCCACGCACTTCCTAATTCTACATTATCTAAATACTTACAAATTACAACGGGGTATAAAATCTCCCCATTTGATTGAGAAAAATCACCATTGTCATTGGACCAAAAGCCTCTTAATGATTATTTATAAGTACATACTCACAAGATAAATCTCTAGATTGATAATTGCGACTAAAAAATAAGTAGTGTTGAAGACATACATTCAATTGATTAAATTGTGTATTCCACCTTTATATTGATATATTGTAGCTTAGGTATCTTATTGTTATACTATTCTAGTGATTTTCAAGTCATCATAGTTTAAATCTTTGTTAAACTTTGACTTCTTAGACCGGCCGGCCCTAGGGATGGGCAAGCCACGCCCTTGGTCGAGGCCCGTTTTTTTGGGTGCTTAAATTTTGATTTTTTATACGTTTTTATATATAAGTACATAGAATATTAACAATAAGAAGCATGATTTGGCCTAGTGATTAAGGGCGTTGGGTTCCCTCACGAAAGTTGCACGTTCGAGTCTGGTATCCCCTAGTTTTAGCTGTTTTAGTTGTTTTTACACTCCAACCTTGTTTTTCATTTAATCAACTGCAACAGTAAATTTTGTTCCAAGTGGATTCTTTCTCTAAGGCCCTCTCAAACTCATATCTACACGAATAGAATTTCTAGTCCTTTATTTATAATATAGCACCAAATGTCAACCACTAAAATGGACTAGGAACACAAAATCAATTTGTAACATCATTTGATCT
This sequence comes from Scalesia atractyloides, assembly GCA_947069175.1. Taxonomy (NCBI): domain Eukaryota; kingdom Viridiplantae; phylum Streptophyta; class Magnoliopsida; order Asterales; family Asteraceae; genus Scalesia; species Scalesia atractyloides. The sequence continues at coordinate 60,009,423 of CAMTDV010000007.1, read as the reverse complement.
TCTGCAACGTTAAAACTCACTCGAACACATTAATTTTAGTCTGAAACACTTAACTTTGTTCTAAAACACTTGACTTATTTGTTCATATGAAATTTCGTAGTTCGTACAAAGTTGTCTAAATTTGGTGTTTTATTGATTGTTAGAATTATAATTGAATAATTTTAAATTGTTAAACATAGAATCGAGTAATTGTTAATGGTTTTTGTTAGCGCATTAATTTTTAATACTATCGATCATGCATCCTGAGATTTAGCCTGAATCACTGATTCTTGATGAACGATGCAGGAAGTCTGGGGATCAAGTATCCTTATTATTATTTATGTGGATTAACAATTGTTTCCTATGTTTAAATTTGTATTTGCAGGTACTTGACGAAGTGGATTTGGTCTATGCTAGAATATCGGTGGATATGCTCCAAATGGGCACGCGCATATTCAAATGTAGCCGTTATGGAGAACATGGGATAGTTGCACATTTTTGCGGATTGTTTGTTATCTAGTTATCTCCAATTTTATAAGGGGATAATGAGACTCATTTTAGGAAGAACACATCATACGAATACACACTCTCTCTCGCAACACTCAAACTGTTCTCTGCACTAACACTGGATCCCATTGTATCGAGCTCATTATCTTCCAAAGTTTTATTGAATTCTAGCTTATTCTTTGGGGAGTGAATTTCAAATTTTGTCCTTTATCTTAATACCCAATTTCAGGCGGTGTTCTTTGTCTTTAAAATTGATGTCTTTTGTACTATATGTTTCAAATTGTCGAACGACTTGTCCTTTAGCACTAACCCAGTTTATTTTTTCAGTTAAATTAGATCACATGAGGATACTTTAGTCTTTGTACCCATTTATATAAAAATATTTTAACAAATAAAACAAAAATACGTTAAAAAATTAATATTATAATATATATATATATATATATATATATATATAATCTACTCATCTTTCTCTTTCTCTATACCTATCCTTTACATCTCTCTCCCTCTCTATCTCTTCACCACCAACAACCCCCACCATCAACACTGTAAGTCCCGATAATCGGATCTAACAGGTATCGTAAACATAATCAATTGCGGAATTAAAGATTAGGATGAAGAACAACTCTTGAATCAACAAAAAACTTGCATACACAAGAATAGTGTCTGATACAAGTTTTTAATAATAACTCTCTAACCTTGAAACCTTAACCTAATACATATATTTATACTAACCATCTAGCCCATTAGTTACAACCCTAGGCCCATGAGGCACTAGGAAGCCCAAAACCCTCTAGTAAGCCCAAATGTAGCACTAATGTGTAAACCTCCAATAATATAAGCCCAACAATCTACCCCTAGGTTTACAACATTAGGCCTTTTAATCTTTAGGTTGTGCATCAACTCCCAATCTTCCAGCAATTATTCCAGCCACAGCAGTTGTCTAGTCTTTAGCACAAGCTTCATATAGCTCAATCGTTCGAATCTGATTTGAAGTAAGAACCTGCAGATCTTCATCGTGAAAACTCACCACATCGACCACATCATTAACCCGAAAAGCCTTCTCTTTCGTCACGATCGCCACACTCCCAACCTTAGGATCATATAGCCAGAAATTAAAATTCTTCAAAATTCCTTTTGGGAATGTCGGAGCAACATGTATAACGAGTTCTTTATCCATCGGAGACCACATTACCGATTTAAACCGCCTCCTAGTCCTTGCATCACGAACCCCCTTTGTTGCTCGCAGATATGGCTCAGCCTTTTCCCTTGTCTTAAACCCAGTCTTCACTTCCTGTTCTAAACGTTTGAAAAACCTCCAACCCAGACCTCATTCGGTAGTATCATCATCAGTGCAAGGAGCTCGTAGCAGATCAGTCAATGCAATCTTTGTCCAAGTTTCAAACTGAGACTTCTTAGAATAATATTCCCGAGTACCGTTCTGTCTGACAATAATCCACATCTTCTTCACGTGATCGTACATCCAACTAAGCACTTTCAACTTATTTCCGACCTTGCTATAGTAACTTGAACCGAGTTCCATGACATACCATTCAGATTGGTTGGAAGGATTCTTAAACTGAAAATTCTCATCAAGCGGATTTACGTCAACATTTTTCATCAAAACCATCTGTTTTTTTTTGTGCTGTTGAACGTTTTTGGCTAGTAGTGTACTTCTTCCTTGGATCATGTAAATACTCATCCAAACCAGCTTGTCGATCAGAAGCTAACTGTTCCGCAACTACTCTATCCGCTTCACTTTGTTCGGCTGCTCTCTGCTCGACCACTCTATGGCGAAGTTCAATATTCATTGGATCATCGGTAGGGTAGAAAATTCTCGTCCAAACTTGTTCTCCAACTTAGCCTTCAAATCAAACACCAAAGTCATCAACATAGTAACGTCCCCTTGCAACTGATCAATCGTTTGGTCTCTCACGTCTAAGCGTGTCTGCAATGAAGCAATCTGAGCATCTTTAAGTACAACCTCCTGTTCAAGTACAATCACTCGCTTCTTCAAATCAACAACATCAACCTCCACGTCTTCATCATCACTATCCAGACCACTAAACTCAAAGGCGTGTTTCTCTGATCTCCGTGAATATTCTGCAGCATCACCCTCAACACCACCTGAACCACTTCCACCCGCTCCAGATCCCTCAACACCCACTGAACTACCGCCAAAATCCATCGTTCGCAATATAGAGTCCGCTGGAACAGATACGACCGTAGAATGTGTAGCAATATGAGCAGCTGTCGGTTCAGAAGGAATAGTAGGGTCAATCATCGGAGCATCCGTAAAAAATACAGTAAATGAAGATAAAGCATGAGTAGATGTCACTGATGTAGATTCTTCAACAATACTACCAACAGGAACTTCAGAATGACTTGGTTCGTGAACAGTCTCCGTCCGCCGTCTTTTTATATATGGCACTTCGTCTTCTTCAACCTCTTTGTCAGACTCAATCACACCGACAGGAATATCAATAGAAGGTATCACAAGAGGAGGATCACCTTGTCGCTCTTGAATTTCTTTCAAGTGTGCAATAAGAGCTTCCAAGTTCTCTGAAGAATGTTCTAGCAAAACTGGAGTCAGATTAGCATTAAATTCGGTAATGTCGTCTAAGAAAGCTTGTTCCTCGTCTGTGTCATGTTCCTCAACAACGATAGCATTAACTGGTGTAGGAGCTGGGACATCCTGTCCAATCACCTCAGCAAACCTTCCGAACTTCTTCAATGGAAAACGACCAACAAAAACAGTCTTCGATGTCGAACGGTTTTTCTTCATAGTGCTAAAAATAGTCGATCCCATTGGCTTCATATTTAACAGATTCGCAACAGAAGCATCCTTGTTAGATCGGGATATCGAGCATCCAAAATCAACTGCACAAAGCGCGGATATAGCAAAAACATCCTCTTTTTTTACTGTTGTAAGATCTTCTTCATATTCTCAAAAATATAACCTGAGAAGTTATATTTCCAATCCATAATAAGAGCCACAATTGCTGAAGTTTGAGTTTGATTCGGTTGGTCCAACCCTCCATTGTTCTCAGAAACACACTGCATAAACATATGCACCAACAATCTCCAGTAAGCGGGAAACATTTTCTTGAGCAGCGGCGGATATGTTCCCTCATAACTCATCTCAGTAAGAATAGGTAATACTTTCTCCTTTGCATACACGGTTGGATCACTTGTAGCGTCAGTAAACTGTAATACCTCTCGAACACAAGCTTCATTCACTAAAATCTCTTTACCCTGAATCTGAGAACTGATGTACGGCCTCCCATCAGCTCCTCTCAAGTGGAATCTAGCTCTCTTCCAAAAGGTGTGCGCCAGATCTCTATATATCACCAGGTTGGCACGAAGTGCATACGCAATCTTGCACTCATTTAATCCAGCCATTATGTATTTGAATTCTTGGAAAAATTCCGCTGGTGGATCTGATAGATATCCTGCTTGATTATGAAACTGTTTCTCGACCAGCATGACCGCATCAAATGCTTCTTCCACTATTTCTATCAAAAACATTAACCAGGTTAACTCAATCTCAACACAACTAACTGATAGAAGTTAAGGGAGTTCATCAGGATTAAGGGTCAACACAAATCGGACGGTTCAAACAGATTTCAAAGGTTCAATTATTAAAAAGGTTCAAACCAGTTTTAGAAGTTCAATCACTTGGAAAGGTTCAAAAGAGCTCAAAGGTTCAGACACTGGAATCCGGATTCACAAACAGTTCAACAGTAATCTGGATGAACCTTTCATCAATCCGGAATCGCAAACAGTTCAACAGTAATTCGGATGAATTACATTAATCAGGATGAAGATCATCCGAGATGAGATCCGAGTTCATCAATTTGGTTGAATGTCCATCCGGAATGAGATCCGAAATACCAGTCTCTTTGAAGACCAATCCGAAATGCTACCCTAAATGCATGAATACTTGAAAATTATCATTAAATTTCATAATTATAAAGCACTATATAACTAATCCGGATGAAATCTAAGATAAACATCCGAAATGAAAGATGAACAGTGAGTTTAGAGATGATTAGAGAATATCAGAGGATATGGAAAATTTTTGTGAATAATCAGAAATGCAACTCTGATTCATTTAAGTATTTTTCCGGAATGGGCTTGGGCCTAAAACCTTTTGGGCCCAAGTCAATCCGGAATCCATCATCCGAATTCCCAAACGATTCGGATTGGGCTTATGTCAGGCCAATCCAGAATAGTGACTAATCAGTGGGCCTATCCGGAATGTGTTTGAAAGCCCAATCCGGATCAGTACTCCCATTATCCATACTTGTTCAATTTTGAGATTTTCAGAAATTCTATTGAATTTTCCCTACTTCAAAACTTAGCAGACCAATCCAATATCCCTTGACAGAAACCATCTAACCAAAAGTCAGCAATTTGACTAACCAAGCATCCAACCACTCTTTACCAACTACAAAAGTAAGTAAGATATTTAAACACAAACACAAACACAGCCTTGCTAAGGGATCAAATCATTTCTAAAGTCGACTAAGGAGCATTTTTTAGTATGAGCTGGGCCAGAATAGTCTAAGCAATTGCCAATACACTTGTCCATTTAAGTCTAAAACTTAACCCTCCAGTTCTAGCTTCATGATATGCTTAAGGTAGTATTATACTATGTTACCTGTGTGTCCCATACCATGACATACCTCCGCGATCAAGGTAAGCACAATAATTCATCGTAGCAGGTGAGTATACTGAGATCATCCTTTATCTTTTACAACGTCAGACTAGGTGAACAGGTCAGTACTTTCGTACAGCAGAGTGACCAATAGTATCTGACGAGGGTTAGGCAAATACCTTATGTGGTACGCAGAAATTCATGGAATTTTCTCATGAAGAGATTTAGAGATTTCCTTTCTTTTAGGTTTTGGCCATTCTATTTTGGCTCTTTTAAAGGATATCCTGTCTGTGCCTAGGTCTGCATATAATCTGGATGCAACAGAAGGGCAGCCAAGATATCCCCGGATGACTCAACAACATAAAGACCCGAAACCTCAGGCGTCGGCTATCTATCAACACAGGATTTATGACTATGAAATCATACGCCTATAATGTGTGACCCACTTATATAGTTCTTTATATTTATATCATCTAGCTTACACTATCCGGTTGAGATCTAGACCTATCAACATATCACATTCGATTCAAGTCTTTCCCGCTACAACACCTTACATGTGTTAGTCAGAAACTTTATCACAAAAAAGTATTTCATTTCCAAATCATTGCAAAAGCTGTTTAAAACTAAAAAAATGTTTTTTTTAATATTTCTCCCCCTAAATTTGTGCATATATATGAACAAATTTACGAAGTAAACAGAAATGAAAGAAAGACAACAAACTAAACGGAAAGGATAGAGGATGCTCAGTTAGAAAAACTGATCATTTTGAGAAGATCCACAAGCACTTGAAAATGCGCGTTGCTTACAGGTTTCATGAACAAATCCGCCACGTTTGCATCGGTGTGGATTTGCTCAAGTTTAACGAGACCCTTTTCATAGCAATCACTAATAAATGAACTTTGATATTTATGTGCTTGGTTTTGGAGTGAAAAAAAAGGTTTTTGATGATTTGGATAGCGGAATCATTATCACAATAACTTGTTGTATTTAGATAAGTCAAACCGTAATCCGCAAGCTGGTGTTGAATCCATAAAACCTGGGAGCAGCAAGCAGATGCTGCGACATATTCTGCTTCCGCTGTAGCAAGCGAGACCGTCTACTGCTTCTTGCATTGCCAAGAGATTAATCTATCTCCCAAGAATTGGCATCCAGCTGAAGTTGAGCGCATATCCCTATCTATACCTCCAAGATTACTGTTAGAGAAAGCATACAGTTCAAATTCAGAATTTTTAGGATACCAGAGGCCCAGTGATGGTGCCCCTTTGAGGTACCTAAAGATTCTTTTAACAACATGTAAATGATAGAGTTTAGGAGTAGCCTTATATCGAGCACACTAGCAAACGGCAAACATGATATCTGGCTGACTTGCAGTGAGATACATGAGTGAACCAATCATAGATTGGTCCATAGTTGGATTGACAGGCGTTCCTTCAGCGTCTTCATTTAGCAACGGCCGTTCTGCAATAGGTGAAGCTGTAGGCTTTGAGTCTGTAAGCTTGAATTTCGCAAGAACGTCATTGACATATTTTCCTTGATGAATCTAGATTCCTTGCGAGCTTTGACGAATTTGAAGTCCCAAAAACATAGTCATCTCCCCTAGTGAGCTCATCTCAAATTTCTTCTTCATGATCTCTTCAAATTCCCGACACAAACCATCATTCGTAGAACCAAAAATAATATCATTGACGTAAATTTAAACAAGAATAATGTCCTTATCAACACGTTTGATGAACAAAGTTTGATAAATGGTTCCCCGAGTATATCCATGAGCAAGCAAATGCTCTGTTAGAGTTGCGTACCATGCGCGAGGTGCTTGATGCAATCCATACAAAGCTTTGTCCAATTTTTATGCATAATCTGGCTTATCAAGATCAGTAATACACGGTGGTTGTGCCACGTGTATTTCCTCTTTCACCGTGCCGTATAGAAAAGTAGTCTTGACATCCATTTGATAGACGGTGAAGTCCATGTAAGATGCATATGCCAAGAAAATGCGAATAGCCTCCAATTGAGCTACCGGTGCATAAACCTCATCGTAGTCCAATTCTTCAATCTGAAGAAAACCCTGAACAACCAGTCGAGCTTTGTTTCAACAATAACTCTAGTGTCATCCGGTTTATTGCAAAAAACCCAGCGAGTTCCAAGAGCACGTTTTCCTTGAGGAAGCTTCACCAATTGCCATACACCAAGCTTCTCAAACTGATTAAGTTCTTCATGCATAGCGTCAACCCAGCCTGGTTCCTGCAAGGCGACATCAATGCTTTTAGGTTCAATTTGTGAGATAAAGCAAGAGTAAAGACAAGTATTGATATCCCCTGATTGACTGCGGGTTCGAACGGCAGCAGTAACGAGACCAATAACATTTTCAATTGGATGATAGCGCTGTAGACGCTGTGGTATCGGCGTAGTAGGGACAAGAAGATCTGTTTGCAAGTTGGTAACACTCGGTGAGATGACTCCCCCTCATTAGTTGCACCAGTGGGAATGTTGACTGATGAAACAGAATATTCTGGCGGTGTAGGCCTAGGAAACAGAGATGAACCTAAGACATCAGGAGGAGCAGACCCTTCATTTGTCATAGGAGGCTCTGTGTTTGGAGCCTCAACTTCAGGGGAATCATCCTGAGGAGTCTGTTCAAATGCCGTTTCCTGATGCTGCGATACTGGTGAAGGTGTAGATATAGCTTCATTAAATCCAGGTGGATCCACACTCAGCTGCTTAAAGGTCTCATGCAGTTGTGCAGCATTGGCATCGTCTTCAGGTAAGATAGGCATCATTGGAAGGTTAGAAATATTGCTTGTACCTGCAGTCACATTAGAAGAAACATCAACATGGTTAAACAAAGAGGAATAATCATACAGCCAGTCAGGACCAATGCGTGTATCCTTGGAATTCTCCTCAGCCAACCCACATTGTACGTTTCAACTACCATTTTATTGATCTTATTATAGACACGATATGAAGTATTTTTAGAACATCTGACGAAAATGCATGGATCTCCACGTGATTTAGATTTCCCTTTAGCATCCATGAGCAGAAGAACACAAGCACATCCGAACTTGCGGAAATGCTTGACCGAAGGTTTGCGACCTTCAACCACTTCGTACGGTGTTTTCATGTGTCTTTTGTTGATTAGCGCATGATTCTGAATATAACAGGCGGTATTGATTGCTTCTGCCCAGAAAATAAGAGGTAGCTCGGATTCAACCAACATAGTACGTGCAGCTTCAATCATTGTTCGATTTCTCTGTTTTGCAACCCCATTTTGTTGTGGAGTTCTGGCTGCATGTAACATCCGTAAAAAACGGATTTACCAAACCCGCTCCGTTTATCAACCGAACAGTCAGTCAAAATTTTCGTTGCGAATTAAATGCCCAAAATAATTTTAAACGATACATAATCAATTATTTACGGGAATATATAATTAGTTTTTGAAAAACTGTTAAAAATCGCAAAATACCCGGGTTCGATACCGGTCCAGCAAACTACTTAACACACGCGCACTAAACCACTGCGCCACCGATGTTATTTGTTAAATATTAGAACCATTTAATTAATATCATGACGTTACAAATTCAAAACCGGCGCCCAAAAGTTCAGTCGTCGGAAATCCCGGCAATCTCGCGAGTTTTAACGACAACTTCCGTTATAACGTAAACAATTACTAAGACATCGGTTATAACCGACGTCTGGGTCCGCGACCAAAGTCATAACCGCCGGAGTTTTCATAACCGATGAATCCAGTTGGAAATCAGGCCAAATACATCTCGGTTTCTCCCTATAAATTCACCCACAACCCACCGCAAACTTTTTCGCTGAAAACCACACCTTTACCGGACGTAATTCCACTCGCCGGAATATCTCTGCTCATCGCCGGAAAACCGGTTTCCCCTGTTCTGAGCCTTACTAAACCATTTGAACATATACCGAAGTCACCCACATATTTTGTAAGCTTTCTGAAGTTTCTCTGCTGCAAGACACTCGTCGCCGGAAGGTATTGCTGTCGCCGGAGTTCTGTCGGAAAACAGAGGAAAGCTAGTCGGTATACCTCACGCTTATTTTCCTTTCTTTTTACTTATACCTCATCTATAATTAATCATAAAATGCTAAAGAACATGTTTTAATCATCGAACCAGTCGATTTCCGATTCTGGTTAAAACCGGTGAAGAAGACGACGACTGCTGTAATGTTTAAGTATAATTAAAAACAAGAAATTACTCGGGTTAGACACACAGTCCAGCGGTGGACTGTGTGCACATTAAACACGCAAAGGTCTCGAGTTCGAATCTTGTTCCACACACGTCGCCTTAATAAAAATGATTGTTTTGTTAACCGAACCGGAGTCGCCACAGGTATATGTTAAGTATATTAATAACCGGAATAATAACCAAGTTAGACACACAGTCCAGCGGTGGACTGTGTGTATGTTTAATCAAAGCACACGAGTTCGAGTCCGGTCTTCTGCATCGACCCGGACCATTATGTTACCTTTTTAAATAAGTCAGAAATGAAAACAAGTAGTTTGTATTTAAGTATAATAAAAATTGGATTATATAACATGTTAAACACACAGTCCAGCGGTGGACTGTGTGTTACACAAGCCACAGGTCCCGGGTTCGAGACCTGTGGAGCGCACCGGTTCTCTGGATTAAAAATCGTTTTTAAAATAAAGGATTTCTGTTTAAATCTAATTAATATATATATATAATTAAAATCAGATATATAACAGGTTAGACACGTAGCTCAGTTGGTAGAGCTGCGTGCACGCGTACGGGAGGTCTCGGGTTCGAGCCTCACTCAGCGCACAACAATACGCACTTAAACCGGTCAACGGTCAGGTCAACGGTCAACGGTCAAGTCAACGGTCAGAAAAAGTCAAATTTTTTTATTATTTTATTTAATTATTTTAATTAAAAATCAATTAAAAATACTTAAAAATAACATTTTTAAGGTTAGAAAATAGCCTCAAACTCACAAAAATACACCCAACAATCCTACTAAAATAGGTTAATAAAATCCGTTTACTTACCAAACCATAATGCGATTTATCTAGGTTAATCTCACTCGTGGTTAAAACCACTTCGCGTGCATTCAACATCATCAACCGAACGCACCCACTGTGAGTGAATCTTACAACTCCCCTTTTAAATTACACGTTTTCGGGTGTGTAATGTGTTATAAAAATAATTAACTTGTTTATTTAAACTTGTGCCATACCACATCATGATCTAAACTTAGATTGTTATATTGTTGTGATTACTTATTTCCTTTTGTCAAATTATATGAAACTCATTCATTATGCCCATCAGTTCCTCATGGGAGACGAGTTGAACAACGCGTGCCTCAAATCAAATTCATTATTGTTGATGTGTGTATCATTGAGTTTATATTGTTTGTAGTTGTGTCATTCATATTATCATGTTTATGCAATTCATTCATTAGGCCCCTCAGTTCCTCGTGAGAGACGAGTTGAGCATCGCGTGCCTCTAAATGTTCCATTTTTATTCATGTGTGTTTCATTTAATATCTTATGATTGTTGAATAAGTTTACATCTATTTTTACTCATGTTTGGTTGTGCACATATTTCATAATCAATTTAAATAAACTTGTTCAAATGTTTTCCATAGGATTCACTCGCCAACTTTATGTTGATCCAAAACCTTTTTACACATGATACAGGTGAACAGGTTGAAGCAAAGAAAACATAGGAAATGCCTTAGAAGAGAACAAAGACGCTTAGATTGATAGTTAGAACATGTTGTAACATTTATTGTAAATTTCCATTAAATTGTATTTAATGAATATGAAACGCATAATAAATGTCATGAGCTTTGATGATAACCCAATCATGCCCCGATCACCTTTTCCGCTGTGGGTCGGGGTGTGACACTGCACTAAACTGTCGATCAATACCCTTGGAGGAGTAGAAAGAATTTAAGGTAGCATTTTTAAACTCTGTTCCATTATCACAACGAATAGCCTTCACGGCGGTGTCTATCTGATTTTCCATAAGTGTGATGAACTGTTTAACTAACTCAGCGGTTTCACTTTTTTGTGCCAGAAAGAAGACCCAAGTGACTCGTGAGTAGTCATCAATAATAACCAGATAGTAGGCCTTCCCGCCAATGCTCGGACCAAAAAGATCCATATGAAGCAATTCTAAGACTTGAGACGTGGAAGGTGCGGGTTTAAACTTGAGCGTCTGTCGATGTTGTTTTGCACGTGCACATGATTCACACTTTTCAATCTGCATAAAGTCCCGAACTGGTAGATCTTTGACTAAACCACCTTTTGCAAGTTTGTTTAAGTTCTTCATGTTGATGTGGCAGAGTCGACTATGCGATAACATTGCATCATGCTCAGCAGTCGACGAGAACAAACAAGTAAGTTTGTCAGTGGGTGCTTTGTTCATGTCGATGACATATGCATTGCCTTTTCGCGTTGCTTTTAGAAGAATCCATTCATCTGGAATGATGAGGCCTGGTTTCAGTACATAACACCCTTTCTTGGTAAAGAGAGCATCCAAATGATTGTCACAGAGCTGAGACACACTCAAAAGACTATGCTTCAACTCTGGTATGTAATTCACATTCTTGAAGCTGAGAGCTCCGTTGCATATTGTTCCTCTCATAGTGATCTTTCCTGTCTCACCACCTGCGAAGGAGACAAACCCGCCATCGAAAAACTGAATGTCATTCAACTGCGAGATGTCCACAGTCATGTGACTGAAACAGCCGCTGTCAATATACCAGATTCTGACGAGAGTTCGCCAGAGCTGTTCCTGCACATTTCAACAGGTTTTAGTTAGAAGCTACAACCTAGGCCATTGACGATCTGGGCATGCCATGTGCATCAAATAAGTAACCTAACGGAAAATTAAATTAGTTGAGGATGAGGCCGATGATGCTTTTGATTTATCTGATTTTGGGGCAGAAGACTGAATCTTATTCAAGATCTTAGGCCTTCAGGTTAACGAGTCAGACTTCTACACAGTCCTTGGAGTGCTAGAAGGATTCTGAAAACCTGAAGGTCTTAGAGATTTATGAGTTTGTTTCTTGGCCATGTTCCAGTCTTGATCAGAAGGCTTAGCTGTAGCAAATCGAGCCTGATATAGGTGATTAGGCATAGCTTTATGATATTTTGAGTATAATGCTTTGAAAGGTGCAAAAGCTTTTTGACAATTTCGCGCAATATGCCCGGAAATCCACAGTTGAAACAGGTCTGCCTCTTCTGGAAGAAAACAGTCCGTTCAGCTTGGGAAATTCTAGGCACGTTGTCTGTCAGTTTCTTGCTTGCTGGTACTGGCGGCTGGTGCAAGGTTTTGGTCTTGGTTGTTGCCTGCGCACAACCATCAGCGCACTTGTTAGTTTTGTGATTTGAATTAGGCAATTCGGAGTGAGTAGACTTAGGCACAAATTTAACTGATTGTTGTTTAGCTGGTTGCTTAACAGATTCAGTTTGGGGCTGCTGAATTAATTTCTCAAAATGAGGAAGTGACTCAACAGTCGCCTTTTCATTTGTCTGAGATGCCTGTTTGGTTTTCTTCTTTTTGGTTCTACGTGTTCTCCATTTCTTATTATTAGTTTTCAAATCATTTTGCGTGGCAAATTCTGAAGAGGAGACGGGTGGCTCAGCGAGGACTGCCAGAAAATGAGCTTGAAGCATTAAAAGCAGGAGGAATCTCTAAATTTGAAAAGTTTGAGAGTCCGATTCAGATTCAGTTTCAAGATTTTTATCCGAATCAGCAGGAAGAAAATGCTCATTTTCTGTCATTTCAGAATTAGTCCATCGTTCTTTGTTTGAAGAAGATGATTCGCCCGATTCTTCTAGTACTACACCAGCATCATTCTTCACAGGGTCAGTTGGATGATTAAATTCCTCACTGTCAACCCTGGGATTAGCATCAACAGACAGAATTTCTAGAGAAGAAATTCCAGTCTCTTCAGTAGGAACTGAGGAAACCGAATTATCTGTCGATGCTGTACCTGTAGCAAAATTTATGTTTCATCACAAAAGTTATCACATTTATTATCAGCATTTGAAACATCAGCATTAGATGAAAAACCAAAATTAACACCGTTTGCGTTATCAACACAACCAACACTGTCTGAGAATTTAAATTGTTCATCAAGAAATTGATTCAAAATCTCAAAAGCAGGTTTATAAAAATCATAATCAGCAGCTAAATTGTCTGAATTTGAATTCAGACATTCTTCTTGATCACCATCTGTAATATCCTCAACTAATATTTCTTCTGCACATGAGGTAAAAACGTTAGTAGCGTTCATTGAGTCAGTTTCAGTTTTAGAAGAATTTTCTCCTTTTGATTCTGTGGGTGATGTTGTTGCCTCTGCCTTTGGCGTCATTTTCTCTAAATCATCTGAACTACAGGGTGGATGGTCACCAGAATCGTGTGAAAGTGGTGTGGAAGTAAAGAAAACATCATCCCTCTTGAGTTCAGTTGGCTTCGAGAACTTTGGGTAATAGGGCTTCCCAGTTTTGAAAGATAATCTAATGGTTTACCATACATCATATTTTCTGCATTTTCTAGATCAGCCTCAGATTCAGGCATTCTTATATAGTTATGATTATATGGTGGAGGAGCCCTATTGTACCCAAGACCTTTTGTATAATTTTTCTTATAATTAAGCTGTAGATCACACAAGTCCTTGACCAGCTTGCTGGAAGTTTCAAATTTTTTAATATTTATTTCATTTTCTTGAAACTTCCCTGTCAAAGAATTTAGCTTGGCTAAGGCTGCTTGAAGTTCTACGTCCTTTTCAGTTAATTTTAGCTTATAGTCGTATACCCAACATTGCTGTTGGTTCAAGTCAAGCTTTAGCTGAGCTATATCTTGTTTTTGAGCTTCGACCTTTTCCATAAGAAGTTTGTTCTTATGTTTAAGGGCGATGTTCTGTGTTGCAGTTTGCTGATATTCAGCTACAAGAGTTGAATTATGGGCGAGCATTTGTGATAATTTAAAACGATAACTATCTGAATAGAGAATTCGATTTACCGTTTCTGAAAGATCAGGTGTCTCAGTTGTCTGCGCCATCATGCAGTGGTTTCTGCTCTTAGAAAGATTCAAAGTCTCCATCTGAGCTGCAGCGTCTGCCCAGTTGAATCCTTCGCGCTGTTGTGCCACCAAAGCTGTAGATTTCCCGCCAGAGCTGCATGAAGGACTTGTAGTAGACTTTGAAGAAGAGACTGGCACCAGCTGTCTGTCACTGCTCTGTATGTCTGCCACTCTGGATGACACATATCCAGATGGTGGCTTCTTGCATTCCCATGCAAAATGTCATGGCTCATGACATCTATAACACCTGAGTTTATCTTTTGTAAGCACAGTCCTCAGATTTGACAATGGTTGCCTCCCGCACTTCTTTTGAAACTTGTTGACACGGAAAGCAGCCATTGCAAGATTCTAGGACACGTCAATCTCATCCAAATCCTCCTCCATTATTTGATCTACTTTAATTGGAAGAATAGATGAGGGAGTCAGGTCACCTTCTAGAAAAGCATTTAAACTTTTAATCATTGAGGCAGCTATGGCCAATTTCTCCTCATTTTCCTTAGTAAGAAAGGCAGAATTGGACACAGCTTGAGTAGGGGCCGGTGCAGCAGCAGCAGATTGAGGAATGCCGCCTTGTTGAGCTGCAGCTGGAATGGCGGGACTAAAAAACATGTTAGGATACTGAGCGTGGTATTGTGTCTGAACTTGCGCTGCACAAATCATAGTAGGAGTCTGAGACTGAAGATTGAAGACGTACTGAGTCTTCTTTGGTGTGGCAAGAGGACTGTACACCACGTTTGAGCTACCCATTGTGTGAGAACTTCCTTGCAAAGGGCTATAAATAAGATTTTGTGACATTAATGCTGCATTTTGCCCTGTAATTCTAGCCGCCATCAAACTACTCTGATGATTGATGTCTCTCTGCTTATTATCTATCTCACAAGATTTAATAGTTGCAATCATTTCTGTGAGAGTGACATCATTTAGATTTTTCGTCTTCTTGATCATTCCAACATCAGCATCTCAACTCTTCGGTAATGAATTTAACAGCTATCTGTTCATAGCACTGTTGGTGAGAGTAATTTCAGCTGATATCATCTGAGAAATGAGCTTCACATATCTTCGAATCCGGTTCTCAATGGTTTCCCCATAAATGTGATTAAACAAGCTGAATTGTTGATTCAGCTGATTAACTCTGCTGGCCTTCATATCAGCATTTCCCTCATAAAGATTTTGCAATTCACTCCATACTTCTTTAGCGGTCTTGCAATTTCTGACCGCTATAGAAATGTCAAGTCCAAGTGCCATTGTTAACACAGCTGAAGCCTTTTCATCTTCTTCAATAATTTTCAATCTTTCGGAGTCCACAAGTGACTTGGCTTTGGAATCTTTGTATCTGGATCTTGATCGGTACTGTAAACAATCGTTCGAGGACCGTTCATAATACATCTCCAAACCCTAGGCTCTTTGGCCTTGCAGTACTGCTCGAATCTGAACTTCCACTCATAGTATTCATCTTAAAATATCAGACAGGGCACCTTAGTCGAAGTGCCAATAACTTGATCTAATTCTTAATGAAGAGCCAGAGTCTGTGATTAGTGCAGCCAAAGTAGCATTGGTCAAATCTTGAGCGGTCATATAACTGTTCATCATGGTTAACTTTATTAAAATTACCAAGTAAATTAAAGTTAATTTGGAATTCTTTGATGAACAGTGATCTGAAAATGTGTCCAAAATAACCGGGTCCGAAATGAGTCCGAGATAAATAAATCCGAGATAGACCAATCCGAAATTAGCCCGAGATAAATAAATCCGAGATGAGTCTGAGATGAATATCCGGAGAGCAATGAATATCCGAAATTGAGAACTGAATCCGGAATGAGACTGATCCGGAATGAGAAGTAATCCGGAATGAGACTTGATCCGCAATGAGAAGTAAGCCGGAATGAAAATTAATCCAAAATGTAGTCCTTATCCGAATGCAACAGTAGCCCGAATTCTCTGTAACAGATAAACACAAACAATTTGAACAATGATCCTTATCCGAAATGAGAGCGATCCGGATTAGGTTATTGAGAATATTCCAGGAACAGTAATCCGGGATCAATCCGAGATGGATGATCTCCTTCGAGTTTTTCGGGATCTTCAACAGTGGCCAATCCGAAATCTTTGAAACTTCTTCGTTTTCTTCGGAATCCGCAAAAGTATTGAATCCGAAATCCTCAAGCCTTCTTCGTGTTCTTTGGAATAGTAGCGATGCAGGATAAACTAACAGCAACCTTCAAATCTGAACAGCAACAACTTCGAATTCTGAACAGTTCTTCGATCTGCGATACCTAGAGCCTGTATTATACAGCAGGCTCTGATACCAATTATAAGTCCGATACTCGGATCTAACAGGTATCGTAAACATAACCAATTGCGGAAGTAAAGATTAGGATGAAGAACAACTCTTGAATCAACAAGCAACTTGTATACACCAGAATAGTGTCTGATATAAGTTTTTAATAATAACTCTCTAACCTTGAAACCTTAACCAAATACATATATTTATACTAATCATCTAGCCCATTAGTTACAACCCTAGGCCTATGAGGCACTAGGAAGCCCAAAACCCTCTAGTAGGCCCAAATGTAGCAATAATGTGTAAACCTCCAATAATATAAGCCCAACATACACCTGCCACTATCCACCACTGTCACCAATCTCCTTCATCTACCTTTAACCCCCAGTTCGAAACTGATCAAATTCATATCCATCATAAAACCACTCCTGCACCGTCATCTCCTCCAAACACCCATCTCAAAACCACCTCCAACCTCATCGCAAACCCGTCTCAAAACCACCTCCTGCACCATCTTCCCACCACCATTGCAATCGCAGATCTGAAATAGTGATTTGGGGGGTTGGGTTGTGGATTGAAATATGAAATTACAGATCTGAAATTGCGATTTGGAGGTTGGGCAGAGTGACAATCTGGCGATGAGATCATGATTTGAGGTTGAGCGAAGTGACAACCGTGAATGTTATCAGTTGTAGAGGTGAAGATAGGTAAAGGTGAGGGGAGTGTTACGATGGTGAAGGTGTCAGTTGCTTATCATGGTGGTGATGGTGTTGGTGATAATGGTGGGGTTAAGACGGATGAGGTAGCTGAGCTGAGAAGGTGTCAGAGTGCCCGTTGCCCTAGCCACAACTAGAACCACAATATTATGTTGAACGTGCTAAGACCATACCATTGATGGAGTCCTAATTACCATTCTGTAAGGTGCAATCGTATTGGGAGCCATTGTTGAACATTTTGAACTTGTCAAGCTCAAGTGTAAATTCTTCATTGTATAACAAAAAAATTGAGTGTGACACAATCTTTAATTATAAGAACTTATGACAGTGGAATATATCTTGAAGGAAAGACAATGGCTTCTAAATGGTGGTGGTGGTAGTTGTGGATGGTGATGGTAAGTGGGATAGATATAGTGGGTTTATTTTTATTTTTTAAAAATGGCCGGGTACTTGAGTTATTTACACATTTAGTCCCGGAAAAGGTAAAATGGCAAAAAACCCTTATGTGCAAGGCACATGACAAGATTTAACTAAAAAAATTAACTGGGTTAGTACTAAAGGACAAACTGTGCAACAATTTGAAACATAAAGTACAAAAGTCATCAACTTTAAAGACAAATGACACAGCCTAAAATTGGATATAAAGATAAAGGACAAAATTTGAAATTCACTCTTCTTTGTGCAATATAGTTGGTGATAGGTAGTTGACATCACCCGAGGTTTTTTGTGCTTAAGATCTCACAAGGATCAAGGACTTTTTCCTCGTATAAATCCTTGTGTTTATTGCCATTTACATTTCATTCATTGATCATTCAATTGTTTAACAATCAAGCACACTACCTCAAAAATCAGATTTGGTTACATTATCCTTAATCAGATTTTTGACCAAAACAATTTGGCCCCACCGTGGGGCAATTAGTGCTTCGATTTAAAAAAAATTTCGTTCATTTCATTCATTTTCATCAACTTCATGGTCGCCCTAAGGGAAAGCTACTTCAAATGCCATGCTAGTAATTACCTCATCTAAAACCACTATGCCTTTGCTTCCCATTCACCCACCATTCTAGAAGAATGTTGAAAATGCTCAGAAGAATGTATCATCTGTCTTCGGAGGATCAAAAACTTCTACTGTTTCTTCCTCTTAAACTACTAACAATAATGTTTCTGTTTTGTTTTCGCAGATCAAAAGCTATATGGAGCAGTAAGAAAAACCAACCAGAGGATCCTTTGTGAAGTTGATGACATCAAGAGGCAGAAGAGGCCGGCAGAAGAGCAGTCTCCACTGATGCCTAGGGCGTTGGATTTTGCTACTCCATCATCATCAATCTAGCATTCTAAATGATTCACCGTCTAGCCTCAAGGATCCTCTATCCTTCAGCAAGGATCACTAGCCATGACTCAGCCTCAAGGATCCTTATTCCAACCTGGAGGATCACTGGCGATGACCCAGCCTCAAGGATCCTACTTTCAGCATCAAGGATCCTTAGCTCGGGTTCAAGGATTCATAGATTATCTGTCAATACCTTCAGCACCAACATATCCTAGATCCAACATCTTTCAGGATCCAGGATCCCCAAGGAGCCAACCACTTAGAAGCTTAGAAATTCATGATGGATACTTCATTCCCATGCAAACTATCGCTTCCTCAAGCCCTATTGTGACAGCAGACACGTCTTATGTGACATTCGTGTAAAACGGTTTCAAAACCCGATTCGTTCAAATAAATCAAGTATTAAATTTGAAGTCTTGTTAAGTAATTTTTTTTTCACCACTTAATTTATAGGTTATAAATAAATTAAAAAGGAACTAAAACATAAAATAGAAATAATAAAGTTAATAAATAAGGTTAAAAACACTAAAAAAAGTACAATCGGGCAACCGGGTTCGAACCCGTGTCCCCATCAAAACACACACAGCATAGACCACCGAGCCACACACACCACTTGTTTCAAAAACCAAAAAAACTATATTTTATACTCGATCAAAGGTCAGCCTACAAATTTGAATTTTGGCTAAATCAGTAACGGCCGACAAGCTCAATTCAAGCAATCACGCTAAATTATTGGTTTCCGGTTGAGAAAGCGTGTGTAACTGATGTTGAAAATCAGTTATAATCGCAAGACGAATCAATTTGATATGAAACCAATTGAAATCAATGATTTCAAAATCAAGATTTTAAAACCGTAAACTTGGCCATCCTTTGCCTATAAATAGCAACTTCAACCAGTTCTAAAACTCATTCAATCTCTCACTCTCTCTTAAACTCTCGCTAAAACACTCTGAAGCTGTCCCTGCAAGTCGCCGAATCCGCAGCTACTCGCCGGAAAACCGAGAGCATCCTTCTAGTCGGTATAATCCTTTAAACCTCTGTAATTCATTATCGAGCATGTTTTAAAACTAAATCGATTCACCAAAACTGATTAAGCATGTCTCAGTCGAAATTATGATTCTGGGTCTTAAATGGTGAAAAAGATGAAGTCGAGATAGTGTTTAAATATAAATAAAAACGGGTATTTAACCGGGTTAGACACACAGTCCAGCGGTGGACTGTGTGCAATTACAAAACACACGTCCCGGGTTCGAGTCGCACATGTTTCCGATTTTCTGAAATAAAACCAACACTTTTTAAACTTATTCAGATCAACTCATAGCATGTATATAAAATTTAATATAATTCATGTTTATGCGGGTTAGACACACAGCCCAACTGGTTGGGCTGTGTGCACACGAACCGTAGGTCCCGAGTTCGATTCCGGTTTCTGTAACCAGTTTCGGCTATATTAAATCCTTTTTAATAAAAACAAAATAAAGTTAAAGCTAGTTAGTATATATATATAATTAAAATAGAGTTTATTTCGGGTTAGACACGTAGCTCAGTTGGTAGAGCTGCGTGCACGCATACGGGAGGTCACGAGTTCGAACCTCACACGCTGCCTACATTAAACCGGTTGAACCGGCCGTTGACCAGCCAACCCTAGGAAAAAGGGTAATTTTTTAATTAAAAATCCTTTTTATTTTTTTGAAAATTAGTTAAAAATACCTCAAAATAAGGTTTTAAAGCCTAAAAATTTGCATTAAATTCACAAAAATAAATTTAAAAATCTCATTAAGAGCACTAATTAAAAATATTAATTTCAGATGAAATTTATTTATTTATCGAATTATTACGTTATTATTTAGGTTAGTTTTCCTCGTCGGTTGAATCATAAATTCGTGCGCATTCATCATTATCAAGGAACGCACCCACTTGGGGTGAATTCTTACAAATTCCCCTTTTTATTCATGTTTTGGGGTGTGTCATGTGTCACTTTAATTACTTCGTTTATTCAAACTTGTGCTATTACCATTATATGATCTAAACTTGTGATGTAATGTTATCTGTTGTGATGTGTGTTTACATTTTGTCAAGTTGCGTGCAAATCATTCATTAGGCCCATCAGTTCCTCGTTGGAGATGAGTTGAACATCGCGTGCCTCATTAGGTCGGCTCCATTTGATTGAGCCTTGATCTCATTGTTCATCATTTGGTGTGTGCGTGTGCATTGATTGATATTATGTGTATTGTGATTAAATTTACATTTACGTTTACTCATATATGGTTATGCACCTTTTTATAACCAATATAATGAATTCGTTCAAATGTTTTCATAAGATTCACTCGCCAACTTTTGTTGACCCAAAACTCTATTTTTACACATGATACAGGTGGACAGGTTGAAGCAAGGAACACATAGGAAATTGCCTTAGAAGAAAAATAAAGAAGTCATGAAAGATGTATTTGAACATGTTGTGCTTGTATGTTTATTGTAACTTCTTCTTTAAAAAGAAATAAAAATATGAAACTTTATAGTAAATGTCATGAGCTTTGATGAAAACCCAATCATGCCCCGACTACCATTTCCGCTGCGGGTCAAGGTGTGACATCTTATCCCCACTACATACCACCTATAAATCAAACAGGGGGTAACAATTTTAATAACACCTTTATGGATACTATTTGTGGTTTCATGCAGGATGAAGGGATCAGTCAGGCCATGGCTAAGGAGCTATAGAAGCTTAAGGATATGATATCCAACGTTCTAGGAATAGTTAAGCCTATTCCTGAAATCCCGAATAGAAGTCACAAGATGTCTCGCTTTGCACCACCCAAATGCCAGGCAGAGATTCCAAAACGCTTCCAAACACCCAACATGAAGTTATACGACAGAACAACTGATCCAGAGGAACACATGGCACAATACCAGGAAAGGACGGAGATAAACCCCATCCCTGAAAGGTTAAAAGAAGCTTGATTGTGTAAGGGCTTTGGATCCATACTCACTGGATCAACACTGAAATGGCTGCTAAGTCTTCCTCCCTACTCCATTACTTCATTCTCACATTTAGTTAACCTATTTAATAACCAGTTTTCATGCAGTAGAAATTTTGAAAGGCTAACTAGTGACTTATAGAGGATAACCCAGGCTCGTGATGAATCCTTAAGGGATTATGTCACCAAGTTTGGAAGAGAATCTTTACAAATCTCGTATCTAGATGTTGCAACTGTTGTTGAGTCATTTAAAATGGGATTACAAAAGGATTCTCCATTTTATGATAACCATGTCATGACCTGCAGGAACTTGGGCGAAGTAAGAAACAGGGCACTGAGATTCATCCGATTAGAGGATGATAAGAGAATACAAGACAGGCTCATTGGTTCTAACAAACAACAGTAGAATGAAAGGAAGCAAGGATCCTTCTATAAGAATAACCGATCCAAGTCGTACTCCAAGCCCGATAATCAAAATGTTCATACGATTGAACAAGATGAAGATGAGGAGGAATATCCTCGAATATCTGAATATTGTTTTTCTATTAATAACAATAATTGATGCTTGCCTTATAGAACTTAGGTGAAAAAGCTAGGTGGCCGAAGAAGAACGAGAAGTCTAACTCCTATAAGGATAAGTCCAAGTGGTATGCATACCATGAAGACTTTGGGCATTTGACGGACGAATGCATTGCACTCAGAAAGGAAATTGGCTATATCTTCAGTAAGGGGCAATTGAAAAAATTGCTGGGCAGAAAGAAGTCAAGGATCCAGGATCCTGAGAATGTTCTAGAAAAAGCTGTTCCACCTCCGGCCGATGCACAAATCATTAACTTTATCTCCAGAGGATCAGATATCTGTAGAACTTCGTTCTCGGCGGCAAAGAGGCATGCCAAAGAAACCAAATTGGAGAATGGAGACATGCCTATTAGGACCTCCACTCTAACTCATCAGAAAGTTATATCCTTTGATGAGGATGATCGTGTTGATATTCAGGATCCTCATCATGATGGCCTAGTTATTACTTTGTTTATCTGTGAATATCATACAGCTTAATATCCTGAAAAAGACGAATATCCCAAAAACAGAAATAATTCTGAGATCATCCATCCTTGTACGATTCAACGGTGAAACGCACTAGGAACATCAAACTCCCAATCTACATTGAGGGGGTAAACTCTGCACAAAAATTTTGTGTATTGACTGCTTGTCTTGTTGCAATGTTATCCTTGATAGCCCTTGGATTCATGAAATGAAGGTTGTCCCATCAACCTACCACCAATGCGTAAAACTACCGACACATTGGGGGTAGTGAAGATAGAAAAAAGATCAAGAAGAGGCCAAGAATTGTTACACCTCTTCAATGAAACCGGCTTCAAAACCGAGGGCGGCATAACAATCCCAGCAACCTCCAAGGAATGTCCTGGAGGCAGCAGCAAGACATCAAGGATGTAATACTGGATTCTCAGGATCCTGAAATCAAGGTCCTCACAGGATCCAGGATCCTTGACAATATAGAATAGGATCTGGTAACTTTCCTGAAAAGAAGAAAGTGAACCTTTGCATGGAAACACGAGGATATGACAGGTATCTCTAAATATATTATAACATATAAATTGGGAATTAACAAATCTTTCATGCCAATTTATCACAAAAGAAGAAAATTTGCACCTAAAAGGAACCTTATCATCCAAGAGAAGGTAGACAAACTCTTAAAGACAGGCGTGATTAGGGAGGTTAAGTATACAAGATGGTTAGCCAATATGGTGGTTGTTCACAAGAAAAATGGAAAGTGGAGGGTATGTGTCGACTTTGCAGATTTAAACAAAGCATGTCTTAAGGATCCTTTCCCACTTCCACACATTGACTCCCTGGTGGATGCAAAAGTAGGACATGAGTTGCTAACCTTTATGGATGCTTCCTCTGGATTCCAATAAATTCAGATGGAACCATCTGACCAAGAGGATACAACATTTATGACTCCTACTGGCATATACTGTTATATTGCGATACCCTTTGGACTAAGAAATGAAGGTGTCATCTACCAAAGACTAGTCAATATGATGTTTAAAGAGCAGATAGGAAACACTATGGAAGTTTATATAGACGACATGGTGGTCAAGTCTAAGAAAGTAGAGGATCATCTTAAGGATCTTGAAGTGGCATTCAATATCCTTGATCAATACAACATTAAGTTGAATCCTTCGAAGTGCCACTTTGGTGTCAAAGCTAGAAAATTCTTAGGCTACATGATGACAAAGAGAGGGATTGAAGCAAGTCCTAAGCAGATCAAGGCGATTGTGAATATAAAATCTCCTGCCAATGCCAAGGATGTCCAGAGACTGACAGGAAGGATTGCGGCCCTAAAAAGATTCATTTCAAAGTCCTCAGAGAAGTGCAATGATTTCTATGATATTTTGAGGAAGAATAAGAAACTTGAGTGGACTAAGAAGCATGAAGCTGCACTCAAGGCTCTCAAGGATTATCTATCCTTAGCATAAGCCCTGATTAAACAAGAAGATGGTGAGCCATTATCCTTGTGCATAGTTATTTCAGGTAAAGTAGTAAGTGCAGTATTGGTTAAAGATCATGAAGGTTGACAACATCCGATATATTGTGTAAGTAAAAGCCTTCTTGATGATGAAGCCAGGTACTCTTATTTAAAGAAATTAATTCTTTCATTAATCGTGGCTTCCACTAAACTTAGACATTATTTTGAAACACATACTATTGTTGTGAAAACTAATTTTCCCATTAAGAATGTTCTCAGGAAACCTGAAATGTCAGGAAGAATGGCGAAATGGGCAGTCAAACTTAGTGCATACAATATAAAGTATGAACCAAGGACTGCTATCTCAAGCCTTGCCTGACTTTGTGGCTGATTTCAGTAGTGATCTACAAAGGGAAGCAGATTAGAAGTTCAACAGCTTGAAGAGACCAAGGATCCTTGGACACTCTTCACCGAAGGAGCCTCAGTAGGTCCCCTAGTCCTTATGGATCTTCACAGAATCGTCTAACTAATTTAGATTGCGGAATCCCCTAGATCAGATTTCACAGAAACAAGAACACGAACAACGAAACGAACAATTTCCTTCAAACAGTCTTCTATTCATTATCTAACACAATGTGTTTACAACCAATTCAAGACTCTTCTCTCAACTCTCTCTGAATATATTCTTTCAGCAACTGAACAACTAACTCAACAATAGAAACAACAACCTAAACCCTAATCACAACCTCCCTTTATATAGAGATAGGTTATGCAACTGGGCTAGGGTTTCCCTACATGGACTGCTAATGGTTCTAAACCCAATTCGACTACCATTAGCTAAATTGTGTATAGTTCCGCCCAATTACTTCTAATTCACTATTACAAAACTAAAATTGCTAACCGTTATCATTTTACTGATTACAAGATATCCAAAGACCAAATCTAAGTTGTTGTCACAAATATGCACTAACAAACTCCCCCTTGATGATAGCTTCATAAAATAACTAGTCTTCAGAATTCTTGCAATCTTCAACATCTTTGAAAACGTTGGTCTTTGGATAGCTTCAGCTTTAATAGCTTCTGTCAGTAACAGACTCCCTAAGCTGATGTATCCAATCACCAAATCTTCTAAATCGTTAGCGTTTGAATAAACTCCAGTTTAGTCCTTGCATAGCAATCTTCTAAACTCTTCAACTTTGTCTGCAATGTAGAAAGGAGGTTCTACCATGCATTCAAGTAAACCCCTCTTCACCAACCTTTTCAGCAACACACTGCTACAATCTGTATACTATAAACAAACATCTTGAGAAACCATAAATTATTATTATTCAAGAGATAGTCAAACTGTATCACAGATTAAGCACTTCTCAACTCAAACCACATACTCAAAATTTTAAGCACACTGAACCTGCAAGATCTTAAAAATTTTGAACTCATCTTCTAACACTGTCTCCCCCTATCGATAACAACTCCTCCATGAATAACCAATATCCCGTACATTAAGAATATATAAGAAAATGAAATATTTTTGTATTTTTATATTTTCTGAAAGCAAATAAATAACAAAATAGTAAATACTCTATTTTTGTGAGTATCACCATTATGAAGATCATATCAGCAACATCAAATTGTTTTCACACTATCTGACTATTTTATATGCAATATTCATAAAAACCAGGTCAAGACGATTACTAGTATTGTTTATCCACTTAAACAAAATGCATGAACATTTCAAGTACCATTACCTAGTGAACTGTTTAGATAAGTTATACTAATATGCTAGTGTGTCCCACTTCAGGACATACCCCCACGATCAAGGTATGCACAAAAATTCATTGTAGTAGGTGAGTATACCGAAATTCATCCTTTTGATTTACAACGTTAGATAATTGGTGATCAGGTCAGTACTCCGGACAACAAAGAGACCAATATCCAACGGGGGTTAGGGAAAATACCAAATTTTGGTACGAATAATGCAAATTGCACATTTGAATGACTCTCTAGGAGAGCTTCTTCAATTTTGGGATTTGGCATTTTAGCTCTTTTAAGATATCCCGGTTGTGCCTAGGTCAGCATATATCTGGATGCAGCAGAAGGACAGCCTTGATACCCCGGATGAAATAACGATATAAAGACCTAAAACCTCAGATTTTGGCAATCTATCAACGCAAGATTTAAGGTTATAAAACCATACGCCACTGATATGTTACCACTCATACACAGTTTATGATATTTGTATCACCAAGGTAAAGTGATTATTTTATACCTTTTGCCTACTGGTACATCATATGATGAAGCTGCTATCACACTTAAGCAATTTATTTTAATTTCAATGTGACAGTGTAACTTGCTGATGTACTATCATTTCTTCTTTTTCACATAGAGAAAAACTCATTTTTGATTTTCTATTTTTTTATGTTTTTGATTTTTGAAAAGCAGTAAATTTATATATAATTCTTATGGAAAAATGGTTATTCAGGATTCCTCATCCCGTTGAGTTCGACTAAATGTTCAAAACGAGCCCTGTCAATGCTTTTGTAAAGATCTGCCAGGTTATCTAGCGTGCCGACTCGATGCAGTTCAATTAATTTCTTTTCAGCACAATCCCCCCGTATAAAATGATGACGAATGTCAATATGTTTTGTGCGACTGTGTTTTACGGGATTGTTGGTGATTGAAATAGTGGCACTATTGTCTATCATAATAGGAGTACGAGTGAAATTCAAACCGTAATCGCGCATCTGCTGTTGGATGTAGAGAACCTGAGAGCAACAGCTACCCGCAGCAATATATTCAGCTTCACACATCGAGGTAGACACTCAATACTACTTCTTGCATTGCCATGACACGAGCCTCCCCCTAAGAACTGACAACCACCTGTGGTAGACTTACCTTGTAGATTTGCATCCTCCAAAGTCCGAATCAGTGAAAGCAACAAACTTCAAATCACTAGCAGCTGGAAACCATAACCCAAGTTTAGGTTTCCCTTTCAAGTAACGAAGAATCCGTTTCACCGCTTTCATGTGGGACTCCTTTGGATTCGCTTGATATCTGGCACACAGACATACTACGAACTTGATGTCGGGTCTTGAAGCAGTCAAGTGTATTAGAGAACCAATCATTGCCCTGTATTGAGTTGGATCAACATCCTCCACACTCTCATGATCTGGACCAAGATTGTGATTCTCATAGATAGGTGTATTGAAAGTAGCGCAATCCTCCATTTTAAAACGAGACAAAATGTCATACACATACTTCGTCTGATGTATAAACATCCCATCCTTCTTCTGTTAACTTGTAAACCCAAAAAGTAGGACAGTTCACCCATCGCACTCATCTCAAACTTGCTCTTCATTACCTCCTCGAATTCATGACACATGTTCTCATCAGATGACCCAAAAATGATGTCATCTACGTATACCTGTACCAGCAGAAAGTCTTCCTTCTTCCTTTTGACGAACACTGTGCTGTCAATCTGGCCTCTTTCGAAACCATGTTTTAACAAATGTGGTGACCTTGTCTCATACCACGCCCTAGGTGCCTGATGCAATCCATACAATGCCTTATCAAGTCGATAGACTCGATCTGGATAGTCTGGATCAATAAACCCATCTGGTTGTGAGACATACACCACTTCTTGGACTTTCCCATAAAGAAACACACTCTTCACGTCAAGTTGGTAAACTTTGAAGCCCTTGAATAAAGCAAAAGCTAGGAACAAACGAATTGCTTCCAACCATGCTACTGGTGCAAACACTTCATTGTAATCAATCCCCTCTTGCTGATTGAACCCTTTTACTACCAACCGAGCCTTATTCCTTATCACGATCCCTCGGTTGTCTTTTTTGCACTTGAACACCCACTTAGTGCCTATTTCCTTCTCTCCTTCAGGCAGGTCAACTAGCTCCTAAACTTTCAACTTCTTGAACAGAGCTAGTTCCTCTTGCATAGCTTTAACCCAATAATTGTCTTTAGAGCCATATGAACATTCTTCGGCTCCTCTTGGGCAATAAAGCAGCTATACAAACACTCATGAATCAACGCAGTCTTCTGAATTGAAGTAAACAATAAGGAACCTTCGAGCACACCTCTTCTTGTCTGAACACCTGCAGTAGCATCACCAATGATGTTTTCAATTGGATGATCTCTGTGTACACGTGTGGTAGCAATGGTGTCAACAACCAGATTATCTCCCAGATTCGATCCAACCTCCCCCTGGATGTTAGTATTAGCAAACGAATTGGTGAAGTCCTCCCCATGAATGGGTTCAGACTCACTATCACTGGAGTCTTCTAGAGTTGCACTGGAAGAAGTTTCTGGAGCATCTATCATCGCTACACTCGATGTAGGCATGAATTCACACTCTCCATCTTCACTGATCACAGTATGAATCACTTGAGACTCATCTGCATTGGAAAAATCAGGAATATTAAATGATTTAAAAACACTTTAATATCATATAATATAGTAGGACCACTTGTTGATTGTTGAGGTGAATAACTAGTGATTTCCATGTTAAGCACCACCTCAATTTTTCCAGTTTTTAGATTAAAAACCCTTTTATTCGGTGTTCCATGCATATAGCCTAGAAAGTAACCCTCATCAGCTACCTAACCAAATTTTTGCTTATCTTTGTTTCGCACAATGGTGCAGGGTAATCCAAATGGTTCAAAGCCTTTTAAGTTTGGTTTTCGGTTAAACAATAGTTCATGACTCGTTTTGTTAAACCGTTTAACCATCAAAACTTGTTCAGGACATAACAAGCTGTGTTCACAGATTCTCCCCAGAAAAGAACTGGAAGCTTTGAATCAGATAGCATAGTCCTTGCGGCTTCAATCAACGTCCTGTTTTTCCTCTCAGCGACTCCATTCTGTTGAGGTGTATAAGGAGCAGAAAATTGATGTTCAATTCCTTTCGAAGACAATAGAGATCCAGAATCTGATTCTTGAACTCCGTGCCATTATCACTCTTTATCCTCTTGATCCGTGCATCATGGACATTTTCCAATTTTGTAAAAAGATCTATCAGCATCTTTGTTATCTCATATTTTGTACCTAAAAAGAAAACCCATGAATAGCGTGAGTAATCATCAGTGACAACTAAGCAATAGTACTTTCCACCTATGCTCCTTACGTTCACTGGACCGAATAGATCTATATGATGTAATTCATAAGGGGCATCTATGGAATTTACTGTTTTAGACTTGCAAGGTTTCTTATGTTGTTTTCCCTTTTGACATGGAAGACATTTGTCTTCCACGTGAAACCTCTGCACTGGCACCCCTTCCACTAAACCATTTTTAATAATATAGTTCATTTTTCAGTAGTGGATGTGGGTCATGCGTTTGTGCCACAACAATGTCACGGCCTCAGATGCTTTTGATAGTAAACACGCCACCACAGTGGAAGAATCCTTAGCACCCATGTCCATGACATAAGTGTCATTTCTCCTTGGCGCTCTCATCACTATCCAATCATCCGGTATCACCAAACCAGGTTTCAACACCAAAGCTTCAGACTTTGTAAAGTGGACCGAGTGACCCTTTCGCACACTTGAGACACGTTCATCAGATTGTGCTTCAGCTGCTCAACATAGTTCTATTTGTCCAGTGTGATCTTCCCGTTAGTCACTTTTCCTCGACCTGTAATGTGCCCTCCTTTAGCACCTGCAAAATTCACATAACCACCATCTATATTCTCAAACTCTGTCAACAGCCTCACATCCCCCGTCATGTGCCTGAGCAGCCACTATCAACATACCACAAGTTGATAATCCTCCATAGCAGCTCCTGCACCACCCAACAAAATTAGTTAGATTGGGGGACCCAATCCTTAATGGTTTGGGTCATCCAAATTCATCAACTATAGGAACATTCATCTAGTATCCATTACTCCTAACAGGAGTCTTGGATCTTACACCTGTTATGGAAATGGTTTTTTATTTTCACTAGGTCTGTGGTCCTGAGGTTTCCTAACCATGTTTGGACTTTGCAACCTTTGGAAATTATGATTTTGGTTCCATGAATTTTGATGATGATAATTTATAAAGCTATCATTATAAAAATTTCGACTACCAACATTCTGGTATCGAGTTGGATATTGACCTTGACTTCATTATTTGATTGACCATGAAAGTTATTCATTCTTGGTGAACTACTTCTAGGTCTATCATATCTGCCTGATGTAGATGCAGTATGAAATCTTTGTTGATTTCTTTGAAAGCGAGGAACTTGGTGAGTTCCTTTTTCAGCCTTATCTACACCAACAGCAACACTCTGTTGCTTGGTAGCAGATATCTTTGTGAGTTAACCTTCTTCTCACCATCACCACTTTTTGCTGGTGATTTTTCTCTTTGTCTCTCACTTACCTGTGCTTCACTCTTTTTGTTAGGACAACAACTAGCTACATGTCCCTTTTCGTGACATTTGAAGCATGATTTTCTAGCCAAAGACTTCTTAACTGAAGCCTCTTGCTTAGATTCATCAGGCGATGAGGATGATGATGACGATGCCTTCGAAGGATCTTGTTTAGTTTGCTTAACTTCTGATTTTTCTTTGTTTTTATTTTTAGCAAACTGCACATTAGACTCTTTAGTAATAATAGGGACCTCTTCATTCATGTCACTCTCTTGAACAAAATCAACCTTTTTAATAAAAACTTGTTTTTGATTGTTAGGGTGTGTATTCTTTGTTTTCAAAACTGGTTCCCTGTTATTGTCCTTGGCGTTCTCAGAACCATCAACACTTCCTGATGTGGAACTACCAGGTGTAGTTGACACAAAGTCTATAAGCTTTCTTCATCTGGCAAGAAAGAATAGTCATGACCAAGAGGTGGTGGAACTTCATTCAAACCTTTGAATCCCACACATGTCTTGTCATTACTCTTCTTCAAGCTATTCATCATGTGTTTCATGACAAAAGATGAATCTCTGAATTGATTTAATTTCTTTTCAAGTTCACAAATTTTAAGTTGTGCTTCAGACAACTCTTTGCATTTTTCAGAAATTTCTTTTGTTTTCTCACTCATCGTATCATGAGCTAAGTCAATAACTTGAAGTTTTAATTAAGCTTACTGGTTAGAATATTGATTTCTTCTTCATAACCTTTAATTTTCTTCAAGTATAATGACTCATTTCGTTTTATGAAAAAAGTTTGATTCTTTTAGGTTCGAGAGCTCATTAGCCAGACTTTGGTTTTGCTTTGTCAATGTAGCAACTTCACTTTGCAGTTCATGACATTTAAGCAAACAGAACTACCAAGTTAGAACATACCTCGCCTGTTGATTTGCTTAGATCAGCCATGAAAGTAGCAAAATCAGCAACCATCTTCTTCTCTGTATGTTCTCCATCAGCTTTTTCAGCTACCTTCTCTTGCTCTCCCTCGACATCAGCTTTCACTTCTTCATCAGCAACTGGAGCTATCTCAGCCATGAACTCCTGTGAGGCGTTGTTATCACCCTCCAAATGAACACTCCAATCATAAGAACCCTCTCTAGCAGTAGAAATCAGGGCCTTTGATCCAGTGTTGTTCGACACATTCCTGTTGCTTGAACCATGACCAGGAGAATCTTGAAAGGATGAACTAGAACGAGATTCAGACATAGGTCTTTGACACTCTCTAGCGAAATGTCCGTAGTTGTGACAATTGTAACACTTCACTTTCGACTTGTCAAAGCCCACACTCTTTCCAACGAACTCCCTGCCTATTCTATTCATAAACCTCTTCACCCTTCTAGAGATCATGGCCATCTACCATTGCAAATCCATATCCTCTAAGTCATCAGGGTCGATCTGATCATAATCTTCATAAACGTAGCAGGATCAGATATTTTTCCCTGAATGTAGTTCTCGTAGGAAGCAACAAAAGAAGCGAGCAATGCCAGATGATCTTCAGCACTTTTGACACTCAGAGGCATAGACCTATTACTGCTATTATTATTACTTGATTGTTGTCTCTTAGCCCCTGTCGAGCCTCCTGAAGCAGCAACAAAACATACTTCACCCTCAACATTTGTCACGATCTGCTCATTCTCACATGAGAGAAATGCAGTTGCACTATCACTTGAAGCATTGTTGGAAGATGAAGGTGTAAGAC
This sequence comes from Scalesia atractyloides, assembly GCA_947069175.1. Classification (NCBI taxonomy): domain Eukaryota; kingdom Viridiplantae; phylum Streptophyta; class Magnoliopsida; order Asterales; family Asteraceae; genus Scalesia; species Scalesia atractyloides. The sequence continues at coordinate 59,977,312 of CAMTDV010000007.1, read as the reverse complement.
CTTTATAAATCCCTGGATCTTGAACCTGATCATATCCAGTCTCCTTCTTCTTCATATTGAGCTCATAAGCTCTCAATTTCCCAACAACCTCTTCCAAGTCTTTCTTTTCATAATCAGCTTCACCTTTTATCATTAAAATATAGATATCCCACTTTGCAGGTAAAGCATCCAGCAACTTGTCGTTTATCTCCACATCCGTGTATCCCTCTATGCCATAATTATCTATTTCTGACATCAGATGATAATATCTCGTGATAATATCTTCAAGGGATTCATTTCTCATTCCTTTAAACATTGCAAACTGTTTCTTTAGAAAATCAACTTTGTTTTTCTTCACATTGGTATTGCCCCCATACCTCTTCTCTAGGGCATCCCACATCTCCTTCGATGTAGTATAATGCTTGAATGTATGTTTGATGCCATCAGGTAACGACATCTTTATAGCAGCTGAGGCTTTCTTCTGAGACTCATACATCCTCTTTTCAGCTTCAGACATGTTTACATAAGCAGTAACACGTTGTCTGCCCTCAAAATCATGCGTTGGGTTAGCGTACCCATCTTGAATACAGATCCATATCCGTGTGTCCTGATATTCAATAAAGGATTGAAACCTATCCTTCCAAGTAAGATAGTTCTCTACCTTCAGCATCTTTGGAGGTTTGTTTGTGGTGCGAGCCTCGTTCTCCATTCTTAACAGTTCATTTAGATTAGACATATTCGACATTTTTACCGAACCGACTCGTTAAAAACGTTAAAACTTGTCCGAAATGAGTGATTACCAAATTATACTGTTAGACTTGTCTCGACGATACGATTCTAATGATGTATATTGTCCGATTATGATTTTAGGAATTTTCGTGCCTTTTTTTGTCCTAAAAATCACACGAGCCTAACCGTGCAACCGGTTTGTCAAGAATGTTTATGGATCAAATTCTATGTCCGAAAACGTTTAAATTTGATTACGTCAGCTGGTTAACTTTCCACCTTTTTGTGTATAACTCGGAACAGTGTAAAATCCGGAACAGTTTCTCGGATAAACAATCCGAGATAGAAATCTGGAACAATAATCCGAATTGCTAATCCGAAATGGTAATTCGGAATAGTGATCCGATATGAAATCCTTAATGCACTGTTCTGATCCGAAATGAAATCCGGAATAGACTATTTTGATCCGAGATGGAATCCGGAATACACTTCTGATCCAAAATGGAATCTGGAATGGAATCCGAAATTGCTTTTCTGATCCGAATTACAAGTATGATGATCCGAAATGCATATTTCTGATCCGAAATTCAAGTCTTCAGTCCGAAATACTTTGCTTTTTGATCTGAGATGCCTTTCCTCAATCCGAAATGCCTGCTGTTAATCCGGAATAGTAACAGAAACCCTAATTCAGCCGTCACAAACTTCAAGAACAACCTCCAAAACTTCCAAAAACCCAACTTTTTCTGCTGTTACGATTCAGAACCGAGCAATATCAAGAGCCGAATGCTCTGATACCAATTGTAGGTCCCCTAGTCCTTATGGATCTTCACAGAATCGTCTATCTAATCTAAAGTGCGGAATCCCCTAGATCAGATTTCACAGAAACAAGAACACGAACAACGAACACGAACAATTTCCTTCAAACAGTCTTCTATTGATTATCTAACATAATGTGTTTACAACCAATTCAAGACTCTTATCTCAACTCTCTCTAAAGTAATTCTTTCAGCAACTGAACAACTAACTCAGCAACAGAAACATCAACCTAAACCCTAATCACAACCTCCCTTATATAGAGATAGGTTATGCAACTGGGCTAGGGTTTCCTTACATGGATTCCTAATGGATCTAAACCCAATTCGCCTACCATGAGCTAAATTGTGTTTTGTTCAGCCCAATTACTTCTAATTCACTATTACAAAACTAAAACCGCTAAATGCTTATCATTTTACTAATTACAAGATATCCAAAGACCAAATCTAAGCTGTTATCACAAATATGCACCAACAGCCTCAAATGTCAAAGGAACCGATTACTAAAATCGCCACAGGGGGGCATAACACCCCAGTTCATTGCCTGTGAATTCCAGACAACAAACAATGAAGTAGGATATGAGGCCCTAATTGCAGGTTTACAATTAGCTAAACAGATGAGAATCAAGTATCTTCAAGTGTACATAGATTCATTGCTATATTACTAACGATTATAATAGATCATATGTTGTGAAAGGTGAGAAATTAATCAAATAGAAATTGTTACAAAATAAGTAAATGCTTTCGACTCTTTTAGTATAGTGCAGGTACCTAGAGAAGAAAATGATGGGGCAGACGCGTTGGCAAATTTAGGATCAGCCTTGAAGATACCAGGAGACATGAGGATACCTATTATCCACATTCTTTTTCCTGCAATTGACGAAAATGAAGCATTGGAAATAGTTGAGGATACTGCAATTGTACCCAGTGATGTACAATCAAACTCAGGATCATGATTCCTTCCGTTTGTAAAGTTCAATTAGAACGGGGAAATTCCCACAGGGGAGAATCCCAAAGCCTTAAGGTATTTCAATTCACTATATTAAATAACATTTTGTATAAAAGATCTCTTGCAAGTCCCTACTTGCGATGAATTGAGGATCCAGAAATTGAAGAAGTCTTGAATGATTTCCATGAGTGAGACTGTGGAAAATCATACTAGGGGCAAAGCACTATTCTCAAGGATCCTTAGAACAGGATACTACTGGCCCACAATGAAGAAGGATGCAGTAGATTATGCAAAGAAATGTGATGTTTGCCAAAGACATAGTAACATCCTACATCAACCGGCAGGCCTTTATATCTAATATTATCCTCTTGGCCATTCATGAAATGGGGAATAAGTATAGTAGGCAAACTTCCAAAGGCACCAGAAGGAAAAGTATTTGCGCTAGCTATGACCAACTACTTCTCCAAATGGATAGAAGCAGAAGCTTTTGTTCAAGTTAGAGAAAAGGAAGTTATATCCTTCATTAAGAGAAACATTATTACTAGATTTGGAATCTCTTCTAAAATTATATGTGATAATGGATCCCAATTTATTGGGAATAGAACTACTAACTTTTGTGATAGTTGGGAATTAAAATGATAACATCTACACCAGTTCATCAACAAGCTAATGGGCAAGCATAGTCAAGCAACAAGATCGTCATCAACAACTTGAAGAAGAAACTTGGATCCAAGAAAGGAAAATGGTTGAAGAGTTGTCATATGTTCTTTAGGCAGATAGGACGACTCCAAAGAATGTTACAGTCAAGACTCCTTTCTCTCTACTCTTTGGAACTGAGCCAGTGATCCCAATAGAGATGGTGGTTCCTATAGCCAGAACAAACATCCGTGATCCTCAAACAAATAGTGAGAATCTGACTCAAGAACTAGTACTGTGGATAAGCTCAGAGATTTAACAAGAATAAGGATGGCCAATTATCAACAAAGGATGGCTGGAGCATATAACAAGAACGTCAGGATCAGACGACTTCAAGTTGGAGACTTGGTGCTAAGGAAAGCATTTCAAATACCACAAACCCAGCTGATGGCAAGTTGGTACCTAAGTGGGAACACCCCTATCTAATAGAAGCAGAGGTAGGAAAGGGGGGCATACCGTCTACTAACCATGGAAGGTGATCTCTTACCAAGGGCCTGGAATGCTATTCATCTCAAAAATTATTTTATGTGATAAGGATCAAGGATCCTTCAGGATTCAGGATCCTCACATTGGTAACATTTTACCTTAAGTTTTCCTTTACTTTTATTTCATTTGTTATGAGAAAAGGATGTTAGATGCTTAACATCCAATTTCACTAAGTTTTAGGCTTTTGCAGAAATGCTAAACATCGTTAACAAAGGATTAAGAGGTTGGCCCCCTCTCTCCCACGTTTAAGGTATCTTATACCTTCTAGGTTTAAAGGTTTTCACCTTTCACACGAATTAGGTTTTAACACCCCGCCAGTAGCGCACGTTTATCCAAGTATGGTTCGAGGCAATGGGACCAGTACACGTTTAGTGGCTGACAATTTCATTGTTGTTGGCCATATATAGGATCTCAAGTATAATTATAGACGTACCATACATTCGTTATTCTAAGGTTTCTAACATTTTCACGTTAGCTAAGGTTTTGCCATTTTCATGTCACTCACGTTGGGCTTGTCCTCAGTATGGGCCAGACCCTAAGGTCTTGGGCTTGTCCCAGTTTATTTGGGCATGACCCCAGTCATAATGGGCGTGTCCCCAGATTATTTGACTTAGTCCCAAGTTCATTTTTACAGGTTCTTGGAGCTTTAAAGGTTTACAAGTTCTATTTATAAGGATCCTGGATTCTTAAACCTTAACTAATTTCATTGGTTTGTTGGTGCAATAGTAACTTTTAAGGATATAGAATCCTAACTTGGGTTCTCTGGTATTTTTTGTCCTTGTTTTTATTTAGTTCACTAATTACACCTCATACTTTTCAGCTAAGGATTTATGATCCATACTCATTCAGATAATAAAGGTTTTCTATGAGACATGTCATCATTAGAATTTTAGTAACTTGAGATTTCCTATGTTTTTATAAAGTAAAAGTGACAATCGGTATCCTTAGATATAGATACATAAGCGTAACAAGTGAAAAAGTTCATAGATAAATACGCAATACCAACTATAGCCAAAAGTTTAATATTATTAAACCCGTTAATACATACCAAAAGTGCCTGACCTGAACTTCACCAGCAAAACGTGGACCATCCATCCTAGGCCGGACAGGGTTATCTAACAGTTATAGTTTTTATGTAGGAAAGTAAAAAAGCATGATAACAAAGGCTTCATCCCCCAAACAGAGGATACCTCCACCCTTGTTATCCTACCTATTGTCTAAACGGATTAATGATCCTTAAACCTAAAACTATTATTCCAAAATTATTACAGACCATAATTGTTTTAACCAAAAACACCATAAAAAACCCCAAATCCTAAAAAAGTGGGCTAAGGCCTCGTCTATATTATCCTTCATTGCCCACTTCAGCAGCATCACCTAAAGCTGCACCAGCACCTTCTGCTCCACCTTCCTTCACCTCATTGACTCCACTTGGACCAGCTCCAGAGCCTTAACTTGTTCCAGTTCAGCATCACCGCCCAGCTCAAGAAGGGTCTGTTTCCAGCCAGCAACATCCTAGGCAGACTGGTCGAAGCCAGGATCCATAGCCTCTTGGGCTATCTTGATCCTTTCCTGAGGATAGCACGAGCGGCAAAAACCTTAGCATATTCAGTTGCATTCATAGCTGCCTCATGGATCCCGACCTCAGGGAACAACAGTTGCTCCTCCAAATCATTCTTCTCCTTCTCAAGCTGAGAGATCTTCTTATCCTTAGCGGTGATAATGAGACAAAGTTGGTCAAGTTCTCTTCAGCATCTGCAAGGCTTTTATCCTGGTAAGCCTTAGGCGGACAAACCTTTGCAAATTTCAAGACAGAGAAATCAAGATCAGTGATCCTTCGCAATAGACAAGACTAATTATAAGGATCAAGGATCCTACCTCAGTGACAAATTCATGGATTTGTCGTTCAATCTGGAAGTTGTCATATTCAGGCTTAAAAGGCTTCCTCCTTGACCCTGCCTTGGCTCTGGTGGTTATAGTCTTCGGCTCCGGTTGGCTTTGGCCCTTGGCCGGCTCCTTCTTTATAGAGCGAGGGGAGATCATGCTATCAATGTCACCCAGGTCAAATTTGGAAGCCGACTTGTTAGTGGATCTTGGAAACACTATGCATTTAACAAGCAAGCTAAGTATTCTTATTTCCTTTGAATATACTTTAATACATAATCACATTATATGAATGCATGCAAGTACTTACTTGACATTGTGTAGGTAGGGGAAATGGACTCTTCTGACTCTTTTGTCTTTGGCTTGAACGTCCTGATGGTTGAATCCACAGCCCAGTATGCAAAAATTCTTTCCTTTGTACTAGGTGTATCAGCAAGAGAGCAAAGTTCTTCACTGCATGCAAATAAATAAAAAGGGATAAGTCAAAAATGAAATAACAACTCTCTATAGTCTTCATCTAAGGATCCTATATCCTACCCTTTAAGGTCCACTCTTTTGGAAGTTCATTCTCTAAAGGAATAGAATCCATTCTCACGCAGAAGAAGTCATTCTTCAATGAGATGTCGTTTTTTTGTGTCTTAAGGATTGGGAGCGGCTGATGGAGCTTGGCTTTAAACAAGAACTGGTGGGATCTATGGGATACAAGATAGTACATGTGTGAGAGTTCAGAGAGATTAAAGTCTAATCCCTCGTTGCTGATGATTTGCTCGATAGTGTATAGTACCCTCCATAACATGGGCATTGCCTGACTGAAGCACATGCTGGTAAGGGTGAAGAATTGCTGAGTCAAGTTAGGGAATGGGTAGGTGTAACCTATCTGAAAGGGCATAGCAGGAAAACACACCCAAATGGGTGAAACAGAGTCACTCTTGGTGGAAGAGTCAAAAGGACGAAAGATCATTCCCGGAGGAAAACAAGTGTATAAATGATCGACCTCAGGATCGGTGAATCTGCATAACTCGGAGGAAGGGTTTACCAAAAGATTCTGGATTAGTTGTGTACCGTCATTATCCTGGCTTTTGTTTGGGGAGGATTGTGTAACCATTTTGGCCATGTCGGATTGAGGGAGAAGAGAAGACAGAAAGTAAAGGATAAAGAGAAGAGAAGAATACCTGATTAGTCTCTGGAATGAAGATATAAATGAGAGTTTCTTGATCTTAAATGGTTTTTCAAAAACAAATCTACACCCTATATATCATGATGATTGTTGCAGGCAATCCCATCAGTGATGTCATCAGCTATAACGGCTAGTTTCTTTATAATGGCTAGTCCTATTCTAACGAAAATATGGCAAATTGGATTAGCATCATATCCGCCATATTTGGGAGCGATTGTTAGGGCATTAATTTTTAATACTATGGATCATGCATCCTGAGATTTAGCCTGGATCATTGATCCTTAATGAATGGTGTAGGAAGTCTGAGGATCAAGGATCCTTATTATTATTATTATTAGTATTAGTATTATTATTGTTATTATTATTATTATTATTATTATTATTATTATATTTATGTGAACTAACAATTGTTTCCTATGTTTAAATTTGTATTCGCAGGTACTTGACAAAGTGGATTTGGTCTACGCTAGAATATCGGTGGATATGCTCCAAATGGGCACGTGCATTTTCAAGTGTAGCCGTTATGGAGAACATGGGATAGTTGCACATTTTTCGGATTGTTTGTTATCTAGTTATTTCCAATTTTATAAGGGGATAATGAGGCTCATTTTAGGAAGAACACATCACACAAACACACAACCACTCTCTCGCAACACTCAAACTGTTCTTTGCACTAACACTAGATTCCATTGTACCGAGCTCATTATCTTCCGAAGTTTTATTGAATTCTAGCTTATTCTTTATTCAATATAGTTGGTGATCGGTAGTTGCTGTCACCCGAGGTTTTTTGTGTCGGAGATCTCACAAGAATTAAGAGCTTTTTCCTCGTATAAATCCTTGTGTTCATTGCCATTTACATTTCATTCATTGATCATTCAATTGTTTAATAGTCAAGCACACTGCCTCACAAATTAGATTTGGTTACATATCCTTGATCAGATTTTTGACCAAAACGGTTTTGACATTTGAATGTAGGTTTGATTTTTAGAAATTATGCCTCTTAAACAACCATCTGGTGCTAAAAAATGCAAAAAGAGAATACTGGATGAAACGATTTGATATCAAGAATGCTCAAAGAGCTTTACAAATCATCGGTTAGCTGGTCGCATACCGTACAAGTTTAATATTATACTTTTTCTATGTTAATTGTTATTAAAAAATATCAGTTTAATAATCGTTAGGTACTAAGGGCCTGGCTCGGCCGAGGTACTTAAATCCTCATGGCCGACCCTATTCGTAGAAAATAGATGGTGCTTATACGATCTAATTGTAAGGTATTTGAAATAGATGTTTGTTACTTATTGAGGTTTAGCAATAGGCAAGTATGATGATATTATGTGGAGATGTTTTGAGTAAACTATAATTTAAGTCCATCAGATTGACGCCTGATTGCACGTTGCGCCCCTAATTTTTTAAGTTGAACAATCAAGTCTCCAGCGTTGCTCAATTGCAACAATTGAGTCCCTATTGTTAGATGGTCGTTTAAATTAGAGTGAAAAACCAAAATACCCTCATATTTTTATATGCAACATGAATCATTACCAGTAAACTTAAAATTTTCCTTCCAAATTCAAAGCTTTTGACATTTCTAACTAACCATAATGAATTCAACTTAACTAATTCTAACTACCAATTAAATGCTAAACAAACTAACTAATCACATTGTTGCATTGAAACACTTCAACTGGTTGCTAACTAATCAACTGCTAAACACCCTAATCAATTACTAAACAGCTAACTAATCAAACATATCATGCAATTCAAACTAATCATACTGCTAATCAACTACAGTTCAATTAACTAATCTGAACAATCATACTGCTAATCTACTACAGTTCAAACTAATCATAGTGTGGCTAATCAACTGCAGCTAATCAACTACATTTCAATTAACTAGTGAGCTATTGAACTAAGTAGTCAATTGTCCTATATGATCAATACATATCGGTTGATCAACTAACTAACTGATCAAACCTATAAGATCAAAACATTATAGTCAAACTAACAAATTGCTAAACATTCTGTCAACTATATGATCAAAACAAATAGTTAATCAAACTCACAATCAAATTAGATCATAAGATCAGTTGCATCAACTGCTAAACATTCTATAGTCAAACCAATTAACACACAACCTATCACTTGCATCATGCATAAGTCATTAGTTCAAAACTAAGTTCCAACCAAACCATTCAATGTACATGATCAACCATTAAAATGTACATGATTAACTTACAATTATCTTCAAACATAAGTCAAACCATTCAAAAAGAAGTCAAAGCATAATCGAACATCAACCTCTATGATCTATACTTCATCATTCAAAAATCATTTTTGTTACAATATCAATTTTGTTACAATGTACATGAACAAACATTCAAACATCAACAATTATCATTCAAACAGAAGTCAAACCATGACATAATCATCAACTATTACATATATTTCAAAAATAACGATTTGTTACACTTGGTGACATACTTGATCATAACAACTACTGACGAAAAATGATCAATAAAAAAACCATGAACCATTCTAGTTAGCTTTCTAGTTATGCATCATTAATATATACAAGAGCCACTATAAACTAACCTACTCTATTCTATCATCACTGTCCCTTTAAAACTATATGTCCGCAATCGCATTACCCAGAAACCTAAGCACCAACCTAATGTGGAACACCAGCTGGTATACAGTCGCTTGCAGGCTTATTCCCGGCTATAATTCAAGATCAATTTTACAAATCAAACACATTTGACGAGTTTTCATGTTAATAAGTAAAATTCAACATTGTCTTACCTACAACATGATCAAAGCTGAATAAGGTGATCGGAAATGAAGAAATTGAACAATGGCAACAGGGTTTTAGGGGAGGGGAGGGATTGATTTGTTGCTTTTTGGGGAAGATTGGGGACACCTATTTTATTTAGAGTGAGGTTTGGAGTGAAATGGCATGAATGCCCTTGCCACTGTTAGTTATGTAAATGGCCATCTAACAGATGTTAACAGTAGGGACTCAATTGTTGCAATTGAGAAACGTTGGACTTGATTGTTTAAATTAAAAAAAGTAGAGGCTCAATGTGCAATCGAGTATCAATCTCAAAGACTCAAATTATAGTTTACTACGATATTTTTGTATTTTTGGCACAAGAAGTATAACAATTACCACATGGTCGCTCCCTTTGCAGCGCATGTATTGACAATGGTTTGTTTATTGCGCATGAGGTACCTATACTTTCACAAATAGTTACATGATTTATTTATGTTGTTAGAAAACTCACACCAAACTTGTCATTGGACAATGTTTGAACGTTTAACTTGTCACTCCACATTTCACCACTCTAGTAAAATCTTGACAAAGTTGGCTGTCGTTTTGACACTTTTTCAAGCTTCTTTTCTTTTGGAAATAGCTAATAATTTTCTTTTTTTAATTTCAGAAGTTAAGCATTCATGTAACATTTCTCTTCTCAATATAGGTAACTTTGTTTAAAAAGAACTTGGTTTAAATTATCGAGTTCCTTTTTTTCTTTATAAAAAAAATATTTTCACTTTTCAAGATGTTATTTCTATACTATTCAAATTAAAGTTAAGATCATAACATATGAGTTAGTTTGACTGACGAAAGATGAATAAAAAGATGCCTTTATTTCTTTAGTGGTCACGACTACGGTTATTTCAAGATTTTTCTAGATTATCCTATAGTTGTGATGACACAAGGGTGAACACGAAAATTCTCGTATTTTCTTCCATTTAAGATTTTTTTGGACGATTTCTTAAGTTTTGTTATTTTAATAATTTTATATGTTAGTTGATTTTATAAAAAAGTATATTCATTAATATAACTTCACCGCTGTAAGAAATAAGTTATGAATAGTAGTATTGTCATTATATAAAATTTTTATCTTTATTTTTATTTTAACTTATTGGTTGTAACTTGATCCTTATATGATATTTTTTTTTATCAAAACTATAGAACATTATGTTCTTTTTCTCCTTTTTACAATGACGAATTTGTTAATCCTATCATCTATCTTGTCATCTATGCTACCAAAACATAATATCATTAAACCTATGTGTTTCTAAAGATTTTATTTTTGCTATCAACTATAAGTATTTACAAATGGGGTTGATGTTATTTTTTAAATTTCCCGCCCTTTTTTTCTAAAATATTATTATGCTTAAAGGCTATTTAGAGCAAGTTGTAATACGGAAAATGTTAGTAGTAGAAGAGATATCATCATATGAAAACAGAATATCAACTAATTTACTTTATATTCACTTTTTGATTCTCTAATCGAGATGTTTCTTTGGTATTCTCTCTATATATCAATAGAGATTAACGACTACAAATCTTCCATCTAAATGTAGAAGAGAGTTTCAATCTTCTATCTATATATTCTGGTGTACGATCACAGATTACTTTAAAAATTAATATTACAATGTTGATTTAAAATTACACATCAACATGAAGAGATGCTGAATCAGAAAAACACATCAAGCACAATCAAGATAACTTTTTAATCACCTTTATTGTCTACCTTTAAAAAAGAAGTTAGCTAACATTCGGGAAAGCATGTGGTAGAAGATTCCATCAAGATGTAAGATGTTATTTACTACTCACGTTAACATAGTGGTAATCACGTTAACATAGTGGTAACTAGTAAAATATTTCGCGCGTTGCGGTGATACGTCATGTCATTTTATTTAACTCGAGTAAAACCATGGAAATGTAGATAAAAGACTCTCGTGATGAATATAGATAAAACCACTGTGACGATATATTCGCAAATCACAAAAATGTCATGTCTTAACTAAAACTTGAGTAAAACCGAGCAACGTATAAACACGGCACCGAAGACTGCACCGAGGAGCATGGTTCAGGTATCGATTAATATGGTCTTTGGTGATTCGTGGTTGAGGACCACAAACTCCAACTTTGCTGCTAAAATCCAAGTATCAAATGACTTCTTCCATTTTTTTAATTGAAAGGATATTCCAATTGTATTAACTTTCTTCATTGTTATAACTGTCAATGCACCAGTTAAAATCATGCATAATCATACTTTAATTTCTTCAAAATCTTTGTTTTCTTTTGCATTGTTAGGATTTATATATAGATAACTTTAACTTGAAACATTTCTAAAACTGAAGTATTCAACTTTTATGATTATTTCTATAAGACAGAGTATAGCTAGTGGCTTGGGGTCGAAGAGGGCATTATTCAAATTCGTTGTACTACTTCATTTCATCAACAAATTAAATAATTTGGTGGGTTTCATCAAACCTTTAACAAAAAAAAGCTAAATAATTTAGTGGGTTTAATAGCAAATCGAATTGTATGTTTTAAATGCTAAAGAGGGTTTTGCATGGGTAGATGGATTCTTTGTGGTTTTATTTAAAAATAGATATATTAAATTAGGATATAAAGAAAATGACAATAATGCCCTCACATGCACATGCATGTCAGGCATTTAATTGAGTTTTTAGATGAGATTAGTTGTAAAGGTTATAGGATGTAAAAAACATGAACATAAAGGTTGGTTTTTTATGGGTTTTATAGTGAGAGATATGAAATGGCCTAGGTTTTTAATATCTGTTTAACAAACTCAAAATGGAAAAACTTTTGATGTCTAAAATAAAAATAGAATAAATTACTTTTTGTATTCCTGTGTTTTAGTGGTTTTAACCACTTGAGTAAAAAAAACTCAAAAGTACAAGTGCTAAAAATTGGACTCAAAATATTATAAAATGAGAAGTTAGGGACTAAGGTCATTAAATTTTTTAATTTTGTATTCAAGTGATTATAACCACTAAAATACAGTGGCTCAAAAAATAATTTGCTAAATAAAAGTAAGATAACTTTAGTGTAGTTAGTGTGATGTAATTCAGTAGCTAAGAGTTGATTATTCCATAAACTCTTGTAAAAAATATTAATAAATAATAAAGAAGAGAATAAATTTTCTTTATTAATTGTACATGTCAAACTTTTACAGTCATAATACATAATACATTTAGGATGCAAATTAGTTGGGGTGAGCTCAAACTCGATCATGCTCGAGCTTGTGTTTGTCTAATTTATGAAAGCTCGAGCTTGACTTGTGGGTAGTTTTTTAAGCTTAGGTTCGTCTCGTCTCATTTATTATTTATTAATTAATTTTCTTAATTATAATTATTACTATTTATTAGTTTTTTCATAATTTTGTAAATAATAATAGTTATCATTCAAATATATATTACATATATTATTAAATATCATATAAAAATGGGGTTGTTTAGGCTCGCCAGCCGGATCGAGCTTGATAGGTGTAACTTGGGTTCGTGCTCGTTTACTAAACATGCTTATTTTTAGGCTGGGACTCATTTAAGCTTTGGCTTGTTTTGAGTTTTCTTTTCAAACCGATCTCGGGTAGTTCACAAGTAGTAAACTCGTGTACACCCCTAATTAGCTATAATCCCATTTGTATGGATTTCAAATAACCATAATACCTCTTATCTATATTAATACAAAAATAATAGCAGTTTTAAAACATAACATGCAAAACTATATATAAAATAATTAGTTCAAATTTCAAACTATAAAACTAGAGTCCATATATCTTTTATCTTTTAGATTATATCATAAAATAGAAAAAAAAAAAGTTTATTTTATGATATAAAAACAAACAGTTAAACGAGTCAACCTCTGCCATCCTCCAATACCACAACCCGTTTACACTAAACGCAAATCCACCAATTTTATGTTGGATGCTACTCACACTAATGATTATACACATCAATAATTTCTTGTTATTCATACACCATATACATTCAGACCAAACCCGATAGTCTAACAACCCGATAACCAAACAACCTTCCGTCATCAGCAACCCGACCTGAATACTCAAAACACGATAACAACCCTAACTGTAAAACAATAAATCAATAACTTTTGATTATGACTTTCAATTGAGCTAGCCCAAGGCATTATAGGTTACTGACATCTTGAGGGTGAGATAAGGCTTATGGGCTATTAAGTCCTGAGTCTGATTATCGTAAATGGGTTTTTCCCAAATTTATTGGGTTTTCTTCTGAATTGGTGTATTGGCGTTATCGCCAGTGGAGATAAATTGAGTTTTCTTTTGAATTAATGTATTAACATTATTGCTTAGTGGAGATGAATATGATTAGATGATTTCGCTGACAGGAGAGGTCTGCTAGTGATAATTTAATTTTTTTTGGTTAAAAAAATATATTGAATTGGGCCACCAAACTCAATGGGGATTATTACCACCGACCGACAGAACATGGATGCACTTCTACTCACTCATCACTAACTATCGCTTCTCACAATGAAGTCATCTCGCACAATTCGATCCTACTCTTCCTCCTCATCCACCACGACCTCCACCGAAATCCCCATTACTTTCCACCCCTCCAACCGCCAATCCACCGCCGCTACCAAAATCCAATCAGCCTACCGATCTCACAGAATCCGAAACCTAACCAACAAGATCAAAACCGTCAACCACCAAGCCGACAAACTCCAACACCTAATCCAACAACAGGAAACAGTGGACGCAGTTCGAGCCAACAACAAAGAGAGAATCAAGATCAACGAGGCCTTAATGAAATTACTATTTACACTTGACTCGGTTCCTGGGTTTGATCCAACGGTGCGGGAGTTCAGGAGAAACGTCAGCCATCGGATCGTTGGATTGCAGGAGATCTTAGACGCCATATGTGAAACACACGTGGGGAATTGGGACACGTGTTTGAGAGATTGGGATGATGTTATTGCGGGGATTGAACATGAAGTTTGTGTTGAACAAGGTGGGTCTGATTCGAATGACTTTGAGAGGTTTTGTGTTGAGAGTTTGGGGTTTCGGTGTTTGCAACGGTTTCTTCATCAATGAGGTAAGATAAGGATTTCTATTGTTTTGATTTAACAGTACCAAACAGTTAACCAGAAATTATGTTTAGGTTTCGGTTTTATTTACTCTGATCATGTTTTATAATATTTGATAAAGATTCTGTTTGGTGCCTTAGATCTTTAGTGTTGCATATTTAGGTTTGGGTTTTGTTTACCCTGACTATGTTTTATAATATTGACAAAGATTCTGTTTGATGCATTAGATTTTTAGTGTTGCAGATAAACAACACCCACACGTGCATAGTGATGCCAACATATAGGACTTGATGTTGATTGACTAATTTATCACTACTTGGTTAGTTAGTAACTTAGTATCAAAGGTTTTTTTTAATCGATTCTGTTGTTATAGAAGATTCAATGATTTTTGTATAGTAGAATGGTTTGTGAGTCTTATAAGCATAGTGATGCTAAATTTTAAGCTTTTGTAGATGGTCACATATTTTATAAAACATATGAACCACGATTGCACTGAAAAATTGATAATATCATTATTTGAAAAACATGTTTCATTATTGAGTAAATTAAAAGTTTTGTCCTTTATATTTGTACCAAATTGCAGGCTGTGTACTTTGCCATTAAATTTGACGCGTTTTATCCTTGATAATCACCGCAAACATCCACTAAATAATCCCTATCCCGTTTCTTCAATGCAGGCCAGTTATCCAAACACCCTTCTAACAAACTCATCAACAGAAGCATAATTGTTTGCAACAAAAGTGGATTTCCAAGACCCTAAAATAAAAACCCATCATCACAATTATCCAACACAAGATTCCTCCAAAGGGGTTAATGATTACAAAGATTTGTTCACAGTTGACAAAATCCCCAAATAGGGTAGCTTCTAAAAGCCCTAAAATGTCAAGAACTAGTTCATCTGTTAGGTTTGAATGTTACCTAAGCCTGTGTTTCTTGAATTGCGTGGTGATGAGCTGAAGTAGAAGTTTCCCAGTGGTTGAACTCCATAGTTTTGTGATGGGTATGAATTTTTTAAGCTGAATCCATCTTCTCTAGCCAAATCTTGTTAGTTGTTGTGTTGAATGAGGGGTTTTCTTCTCTTTTTTCTTTCAAATTTGCTTTAACAAGGTTCTGCACCCAATCATGATTGTAGAGATATTGGCGTTTTTAGCAAAACAAAAGGTACCTTTCTTGATGGTTTTGGTGGGGTGAGCCGGTGAGGGGTGGTGGTGGTGGCGGCGTATGGTGGTGGTTGGTGAAGGCTGAGAGAGGATATATATATATATATATATATATGGGTTTTTTGTTATGTATAATTATAATTGTTTTTCTTTAAGTTTGGCTTTGTTTTGTTTATTTAAATATATTAAATAAATGGTTAAAAACACTAACATACCCTTGGGTGACCATATTTAACAAAAAAAATCTGACTGGATTAGGACTAAAGGACATAACGCGCATGATTTTGAAACTTTAAGGACAAAACTCGTCAAATTTAAAGGCAAAGGATGGTACAAATATAAAGGACAAAACTTGTAATTTACTCTTCATTATTTTATAATTACAAGAAATTTTTTATCAATGTCAAATTTAATGATATTAAAGTTGCTATTCTTGTTTTTTCTTCTTATGTGTTTGTGTTATATTGCAAGTATGTATGATCAGTAAAATATAATGTGCATCAATGTAAAATCAATATCCTCATGTTTAGTGTTTGTGTAGGTGATACAAATTATGTCTTAACACCCATTTCTTGAAATCCACATTGACTATTGTTTTAACTATATATTAATTCCCTCAGTAGCAGTGACGAATCTAGAAAATCTTAGTAGGAGTAACGTTTTATAAAAAAAAATAACAAAATCGAAAAAAACGTCAAAAAAAGTCAAATTACACTACCACCGGAGCGCTAAGGGGTAGCGGAGGCTACCCCTTCCTCTAAGGTAGGTCTGCCCCTGCTCAGTAGAGAGCAACAAGACACTCTCTTAAGGGTGTATGTCATCGACTACAACACAATAAGGTGAAACAAAACCGATTCATCATAATGGGTTAGTTAAGTTGTACTTTTTTACTTTAGAGCTCTACATGTTTGGGCTTGAACATAAAGTTGAATGATATCCTAATCTTGATTAATGGCCTACACATATAACACAATGCTACTCATCTTTTTTCTTTAGTCTATCAAAGTATGGATCTGATGATCAGTTTGTGTGTGATTTTCGTTTTTAAAATTTCAATGTGATACTAGCAAAGGCAGCGCAAAAAGTAAGCCTAGAAGTCTAGAACCCATTTAAGGATGGGAAAAAAGAGGTGAATGCTAAAACTAAGTGCACACTAGCTCTAGTTGTGTAGAGCCAAAAAGGCGACTGTCGCAGCTTATTGCCTATGTGGTTGATGATGGTTTAATTTGTTGTGTTGAATGTTTAACTAACTTGTGGATTATGGATGTGGGATCACCATTCACTACCTCGTATAAGTAAGTGGTGTAATGTTTTAGGCATATTGGTGGTGTAGTCCAACTAGAATATCATAAGAGACTTGACATAGTGTACATTAGTGATGTTTCCCTAGAAATTTTATTGGTAGTGGCGGGAAGTTGAAGATTGTTCGCTCTATTTCAGATCTCAAGTGGATGCTAAACTTGGTGTGAAAAGTGGACAATGAAGGTCATTCATTGCATTGACTGAGGAGATCAGTACCGGTGAATGGTAGTAAAGAGAAGTTTAGTTATTGCTCAATCAAAATTGGGGAACTTTGGATTATAAGTATACGTTTATGAAGGACGTCAGTGTGTCTGCTTTGTGGCACATGAATTTATAAGGAAGATGACATCAGGGGGAAAATGAAAACTATCCAAACACGAATTAACATAAAATTGATAACTTGTATTTTTATTCATATTACACCTTACATCCTTGTAATATTATATTAACATACTTTAATGAGACAGATGGTGTTTATCTAATCCAGTAGCATGATACTAATCGAGACCATGTTTGTTGCATGTTTTTTATGGGCTTCTTTAGTTTGCTTAATTTCTTGATTGCAGATTGATCACCTACGCTAACTTGCCTTGCTACACTTGTGCTCTAGAATGTACGAGCATAGTGCCAACCAATAGGATTTCACATTGTTCATATGTAGCTAGCTTTTCTGGTGGAACCAGGTGTTTATTCAAAGTGATGGGTTCTAATATCACAAAGTGTGTAATAGGTGGATTTTATTATGCGGCTAAATAAAAAAGTATCATCTATGTTCTAGAAATTGTTTTCTAATGGTGTTCAATTGAAGGTCTAGTCCCGATATATGGTAGGAGTAAGTGCAATGGTCTGGCGCCCATTTTTCTAAGTCGGGGTGCTATGGGGGCGTGTTTTGGGTTTTTTTATTTTGGGGGGGGGGGGGGTAATGGGCGTGAGAAAGGGTGATGGTATACTTAGGCTTTACCCTAGTGGTCAAAAGGAATTGCCTCTTGTGCGAAGATCAATGTGCAATCATTAGGATATGTATGTGAATCATTGGAATATGTAATTTAGTATATGATTTAGCAGAAGAAAGCTTAGCTGTTGAAAAAACTGTGGTGCTAGATTTCAACCAATCAGAATTAACACAAACTTAATTTTATTTTCTTTTTTCCTTCTTTTTTTTTTAATTTGATTGGTGAAATCATTGCACAAATTGAAGGAAAAGGTGAGTGAATGCCCCCATCACCAACGTCATAGTCACTTTTCTACTTTTTAGTTAAACCGCTATATATATATTCCAAGTGTTGTTTGTTCGATGATTTGTTATGGACCCGGTATATGAATGGATCGGCTTTAACTTACCACCACAAATGAAAATATTTTCAGATTCAAGTTTATGATTTTTGAACTTCAATAATTAAGTAATAAATAAGATATCATTAACATAAATGGTTGTTATTTTCCATCAAGTGACCGGTTTCACATCTTTTGAACCCAAAGACAAATGATTACAATTGCAAATTAAGGATCTAAAATTTGACGACATCAAAGTTTCACCATGTTATTTTGGAACATGTTCCCAAATCAACAAATTTGATAAGTGTGTCAATGTGAAAGACGTAACTACAGATTATTTATCTTATTTATTTTTGTAAACGTGTTTGTCATTAAACGTGGTGATATGTTTTATCAAGGGAAGTGATAACAAACTAGGAAAATTAATTGTGTGTGTTGAAAGCAAAGTTTGGCGTTAAAGATAGGGAAAACTTCATAGAATAGTAATGAAGATTACACGAACTCAAAATATGCGTGTGCAAAGTCACAATCGCTATTTAGTATGATCCTTGAGAGGTATGGACAGGTTCAATTCATGTGGCTTGGAATAGCCCAAACTTCCATCTAACGTAAATACAGATGTGTGGGTGTTATTCAACTAGAAAAATTGACTATATTTGGCAGTTTAATATATATGGTGACCTGTACTAAACGAGCTTAATATATAATGTAAGTAAACTAAGTAGATACACTAGTAATCCAAGTTTTGAACATTGTAAAAGTATGACAATGTTGCTTTGGTAGCTAAGATACACTCGGGTATACTACATTATAACAAGTTAATCGAGATATATGATATAAACAATTTCAGAACAACAAGTGATCATTATTCACAGTTGGAGTTACGGTTACATCCTAAACTACAAGTACTTTATCAATAGAAGTTATAACTAGAATTACTTTATCAATAAATGATTCCAAATCAACAGAGTTATCGCTATGCTCACAATGGAACATGATTTTGTTGCATTATATAAATTTGAGTGAATTAAAAGTTTTGTACTTTATTTTTATAATTAATTTTAGGTGGTGTAATTTGTCTTTAACATTAATGAGTTTTATACTTAATGTTCTAAAATTCTACATGTTATGTCCTTTAGGTTTAACCTAATTAGATTTTTCAATTAAACCTAATCATGTGACTTACACATGAAGGCATGTTTGTCTTTTCACCATTATAGTGACTATTGTCTAAATAATTATACATAGAGAAAAATGCCTAGATGGTTCATTGGTTCATGTGGTTTTGTAAAATAACATCTTTGGTCACTAACTTTTGGAAATTACACTGGTGGTTCTTGTAGTTTGACGGTTTGTTACTCGGATAGTCCCTGGAGTGGATGGAGGTTAGTTTTTTCCATTAAGTACATGTGAAATTACAAAGTTATCCTTTGCTTTTATTAAAATATAAGAAATAATTCACACCAATACACACACGCACACACACACATATATATATATGAACACACACTCACTCTCTCTAAAATGCACACTCTCACTCTTTCTACTCTCTCTCTCTCTTTCTCAAGCAAATCCCCACCACCTGCCGCCAGCAGCACCACCACTTGCCACCACCCACCCCCATAACACCACCTGCCACCACCAGCTTCAAATCCAGCAATCACCATCTCCGCCGTAGTCATCCCCACTACCAACATAAATCTTGCAACCCGCCACCACCAGTTTGTCGAAATCTGAAACTAGGTTTGACTATGGGGGTTTTTAGGGCTTCAATTTTGGGTTTAAATTTGGGGGTTTGATACTTTAATTTGGAATTACAACGATCCAAATTACATTGATACGGGCTTGATCAGAATTACTTTGATATGGGTTTGAATATGGGTGCTTGATACGGTGGTTGTGGTGGTCGAGTGAAGGTGTTGGTTGTGGTGGTTGAATGAAGGCAGTGGCGGTGAGGGTGTTTGCAGACGAATGTGGTGGTGGTGAGGCTGTTTGCAGGTGAAGATGAGGGAGATGACAGAGAAGAAAAAGGAGGTGGTTGTGGTGGTCGAGTGAAGGCGATGGTGGGTTTAGGTTGGAGGTGGTGCGACAGTGGTGGGTTTAGGTTTGAGGTGGTTGCGGCGGTGGTGGGTTCATAGTGGAGGTGGGTAGCTATGGTGGAGGTGGAGGTGGGTTGCTATGGTGGAGGTGGGTGTCTATGGTGATGGTGGCAGGATGTTTATAAGGGAGGGATGAATAAGTGGGGCTCACACTTTTAATAATCCATATATTTTTTTAGAGAGATAAGTAATTTCAGATGAATTTAATAGAAAAAACTAACAGACATCTACTTTAAGGACTATCCGAATAGTAAAAAGTTAACGATAAAGATCACCGGTGTAACTTGCAAAGCTGACAAAGCCCTATAACCCAAAGTCAGGGCTTTACACATACATCAGACACATAATTAGATCTTAATACCCATTTCTTATAGAACCCAAAGTTCGGGCTTTACACATACATCACACACATATCAGATCTTAATACCCATTTCTTACCGGAACCACAAAAGCCAAAACCCCAGTCGGTTAAACTCGCAGGAAGACAACCAAAATATTTGGTTCATGAGATGGCGACGGCGATGCGGCGGCGGATCGTGACAGGTAAGTTTCAGGTGGAACAGAGGTGGCGTGGCTGGCACACGCGGATGATTGTTATTATGGGCGGTGGGAAGGTGAGTTGTATTTCGGTCGCTGGCACATGCGGACGATTATTATTATTATTATTATGGATCTCAGTGATAAATCTCAGGTGTTAAAGAAACTGAAATTCTTTAAATGGATGGAATTACAAAAGTAAAGGAAACTGAAAGTTTAAGTGGATGGAAGTGGTATTAAAAATTGAATGACGTATGATCATTGCGTTACACATTTAACTTTATTATGTTTTATGTGCTTTCTCATAACTGCAGCTTGTGAAGGGTTCTTGATGGTGAGGGATGGGAGCATATTTACTCAGTACCATCAGTTTTAAAGACTCAAGTGTTGCAGCTAAGATGGGGTGCTGGTGACGGGTGGTGGAGAAATGAAGAGGGGGGGGGGGGGGGGGGGGGGGGGACGGGTGGTAGTATTATATTAACATTTACTCTTTTTTAGATTAATGGGTAAAAAGACTAGAATATCCTTACGTTAACAGAAAAAATTAACTAAGTTAGTTGTAAAGGACATGGCGTGCAAGATTCTATAACAGTAAGTATAAAACTCGTCAATTTTAAAGATAGAAGACATCGCCTGAAATTTGGTATATAGATAAAAGACAAAACTTGCAATTGTATAAATTTTCAAAAAGATGAGAAGTTGTTGGGTTAATTTATGGAAGATACGCCAACAATTGTTACATCCAATATTGGATAGATGTATTTGTTGTGATGTTCAATAAGCAATTGATAGAGCTTAGAGTTCAATCTATAATGGTTTGTAAGCAGAGAGTTAGTTAAACATAACAGGAATGTGACGAAAGCCCTTGGATGGTTGAGTTTATACAAGATCCGAAAGTCCAGTTTAAATAAAAGAACATACTCATATAAACTAAGGGAAGTCACTATGGTAGTATTTTATATATTCTCGAAGTATGTTAAAGGAGTTAAAATACGTCTGCATCCATTTTAGAGTTTTCATTGATCAAGCTAGTGTTCATGACCATCAACGAAACATGCTATGAAGAGTTACTTGTGAAGTGTTTTGTCTTCATATATTAATTAAAAACATGTAATTGATAGCTTGGATATTAAATACATTACACATATAGTCTATAGTCTATGCGGTACGAGTAATGACAAAATGCAATGTTTTAAAAATCGGTTTTTAAATCACACCAGGTTAAACTTAGAAATGGTTTAACTGTGTCTAACTTTGCATGTTAATTCACTGTTGTAATGGATAGAGTAAATTACGATTTTGGCCGTTGTGATTATTTAACTTTTACCCTATTAGCCCAGAAAGAAATTTTTTGACATTTGTATCCCCAACATCATTTTGTCTAACTATTTTGGCCCTCGCCACTATCACCATCAATATCCCAAATGTGAGTTTCAAGCCATCATTCGAACCTCCCAGACCGAAGCAACCTGAAAGACGATTCCACTGCCGCCTAATTAGTGTAAAGTTGCATTTCTTTTTTTTTTTCTAATAATGCTACCTAGTTTTCCAATTCGAAATTTCAGGTTAGTTGTGTCACACCCTGGTCGTAGAAGAAGCGCAACATGTGACTATGAGGTAACCATTGCATCCAATCAAGTAAACAAGCATAAACCAACAACGATGCCATACTGATATAAACATTTCTTCCCAACATTTACAAGTTACCAAAAGTAATTTCATAGTTTTCACTGGTTTCACATTGTTATCCGAGACATAGTTTGAAATACATTACTTCAAAATAAAATATTGTTTTCAAGGTAAATGCATAATGAGGTTTTGACCCCTATATACCCATACGAGATTGAGATATAAGAGGCAAATCCTTCAAAAGATAGCATTCGTTGTCTTGTCATTTCCCATATCCCGAAATGTATCACCAGCTCATGCCTTGCGTCCTAAAATACATGTAATTTTAAAAAGTCAACAAAAGTTGGCGAGTTCATGTAGTTAATGTTTTCGTATAAAATGTCATCCTTGTAATCCAATAATGAAATCTGAGTATGTTGTTAGCATTCATGGAGTTTAAGGATCTGTCAAAGTGCCGCGAGCACCCTGACTTATGTGCCATAAGTAAGCAACCAAACCGAGACAACTTTGACATCATTGGGATCACAAAAGCACTCCTAAAGGTTTACCAACCACGAGTGGAGTGCGCCTCAAACTCAGTAGATCTATATCTTTTGCACATTGGTCACTATGTGATTAATGGTTACTATTATCATCATCCTACTTACGCACATTTGATCGTGTTATCATCTAAATCTATAGCTAACATACTGTTTGTTATGACATGTATTTCCCCTCGACAGTTTTAAAAACAAAACTTTGAAATAATTGAAAGGAGGGACATGAACTCACAGTTTTGTGTTCCGTAAGTCGTACTTATCAAATTCGGTGTTCGTACACGTGTGTAACCTACATGTGTATTAACTTTATTAGACACGTAGGTCTCGTTGGACCTCGTACTAGTTGCTCATCTTGAATTCTTGTTGTGTATGTATCCATTACATTAGAACAACTTTAATGTTATCATAGTGTTGGTAGTTCGTTTGTTCGATTAATATTTTTATACATATATTTCTCAAATATTATATATTGTCATTCTTAGATCGTGTGTGAAGAGGCTTCACCCTTCACATGTCCTTGATACGTGGTCGAAAGCTGATGTTTCTATTAAGTTTAAGTTAACGTTTTACGTGACTTTTAGTTTCGAATAGCCTACTTTTGATTGGATTTGTGTTTTACAGGTTTACGGAGTTTAAGGAGCCATTCGAGATGTTTTGGAGCTTCGGACGGAAAACAAGTCAACGGGATCGCGGAATGGGAAAACAGGAAAACATGGTTTAGAGAGGCCGTCGGCGACGCCCCTCAGATAGTTCGTCAGAGAAAAATTGTCGTAGACAGTGGATTAGAGCGTCGGAGGAAAGTTGTGATTTCTAGGGGCCGTCGGCGACGCCCCTATGATAGTCTTGTCGCTGAAATTCAATTTTGAACGGGTTTTAATGTGTGTTTGACCCATTGGTGAGGGAGTTACGAGTTTGTGAGCTTTTGAAACCCATCTTGGAGCCAAGAACACCCTAATCTTCATCCCCCATCATATCCAATCCACTCCATCATCCGAATCACAACCCTTGATCATAACCCTAGCCTATCCTCATCATCTCATTCATCATCCATCCATTTTCATCTTCCATCCCAAACCCTAACCATCATCATCACTACCTTCGAAGCTTCAAGATGTTTGTGATCAAGCTCCAATCATCCAGTAATCAAGTTCCGTTCGTTATGAGCAGCTAATTCTTGAGGGTTTCACCCCGGTGTAAACTTTTGTAAGATTTAAGGTTGCTTTATGTTCTTAGTTGATTTGTGAGAAATTAAATGTTATTTTGAATTGATTGATAATTGTCTTACATTTGAACTATATTTGCGAATTGTCGAATGATGATAAAATTTGACTTTGTAAAACAAGTTTGTGTATTTATGCCTTATCTTTCAAAAGGGATTATTTGTCCGAAGTAACAAAGTGCATTATGGTCCGTCATATACGTGATAGCAATTGGCATCTAAGCTTTGTGATATCAAAACCGTTAATGACAAATTCAGTTGAATCAATCAAAATCGTTTAGTAACCCTAAGTTGTGCAATTGTTGAACCGGGTGTGAACCTTGTTTTCAAACCATTGTTTTAATCAAGTAATTTAGCTTTCGTGCAATTGTTTAAGTTAGTAATTAAGTAGTCAAACCAATTTTGTTAGATCATTCCAACATTCTTTCAAACAAACAACCATTTAAACAAAATTAATACAAACATTAGCAAGCTTCATAATAGTGACATTTCGTTAAAATCAATCATATCAATCGCAAACCACAAACTCTTCATGGTTCGACCCTTACTACCACTAACACATTGTTAAGGGTATTTGGGACTATAAATTTTATCTTTGACCAGGGCGCGACACTCCAATCAAATTTTGGCGTCGTTGTCGGGGAGTTCGTGCGCTTTGCGTTTGGATTTGCTTGATTATGTGATTAACTGTTTAAAGTGTTTGTTTCTTTATATCGTCTTTGATTTTGTGTTACGCGGGTGTGTTACTTGTGCAGGTTATAGGTAGTGCATGCATACACGGAATTCCGGGAGGACCTTGCCGTTAGTGTCGAACCGGAGATCGAGCGGGTCGTTAGAAGGAACCTAGCCAACCGGTTAGAGGCAACCCTTGTCTCTAATCCACCCAACACCAAACTCACCACCTACACCATCTTTTGGACCCATTCCAATGGATCCACAAAACTCCAACCAACCCAACAACCAAAACCAATATCACGATTACCCACCCAAAACCAAAACACCCAAAATCATCAAAAGGGGGGGGGGTGGTAACAACTCAAGACCACCAACACCACCATTCCAATCTCGTAGCCGAAACCAAAAAAATCGCCAACGTACACCCACACCTTCACCTCAAAACCAAAACCGACAAAACCCATTACCACCCAATCTCAACAACCGAAATGTTAATGCCAACCGTGGGGTTAATCAGAATCGTGGCATTCCCACGAACGAAGCCCAATTTCTCAATTTTGATGATTTGAGAAACAATATTCCCGACGATGCACCATATAGTGTCCCCGGTTATCAATCACCGGAACATGTGAGTATTCATTCGGAATACTTGGATGATGGCGGGAATTATAATGAGCGGTTTGAAGATGAAGCATGGGGGAATGGTAATGAGGAGAATTTTTATCATGCTCGGGGTTTAGATTATGAAGATGTTGGCTATCAAAATGCCAACTATGTGGGGAATGATGAAGGTTATGGGTACGAGTATGGTCGACAGTTACGAAAACAACCGTCAACCACGAAACAATCGAAGGAACTGAAATAATAGGAACTACAATAACAATCAAAATGTTAATCGTAACCGGATTCCACAATTCGTGGGCGGTGGTAATCAAGGAGGTGATAGGGGTGGTGATAGAAGAGGTAACCAAAGACTGGGGAATCAAGAAGTTAATGGTCCACGCCGTCAACCACAACAACAAGAACCCCAAGGAGTGAATGGTCGGTTTCGACCGGTGGTCACTGAAAATGATTCACCTATTGTGCCTACACCTCGAGGGAGGCGATCATTCAAATGCAAGCCGAATTACGTCAACATTCTACCTCAATTTAATGGTAGGGCACATGACGAACCGTATACCCACTTGGCAGAATTTTCTGCCATTTGTAGTACTATTGGGGGCTACAACTTTTAGATTGAAGAAGTGAAGTTGAGACTCTTTCAGTTTTGTTGAAAGACAAAGCAAAACAGTGGTTCCTCACGCTTCCGGCCAATAGTATTCGCACTTGGGCAGAAATGCAACAAGTGTTTCTTGACGAATACTATTCGATAGCAAAGACCGATGATGCAAGAGATGAATTCGGTCATTCAGATAATTGTCGGGTGAGTTGTTACATGAGGCACTTGCTCGATTCAAGGAGTTGGTTCAAAAATGCCCTCACCATCAAATTCCTAGATGGGAATTGTTAAAGTGTTTCGTACGAGGATTAGATGCGGAAGATCATAAGTACTTGCAATCGGCAAGTAACGGTACGTTATTGAACAACCACGAGGAAGATGATTGGGAATTCTTAGAGAGGATGAGTAAGAACTCCAAGGCCATGGCTATGGCGGACCGAACTAAAAACATCCAATCTCAAAGGCTTGGCCCGACCGTGATGCAAGTTTCAAGGACCAGATTGAAACATTAGAACGGGAGTTGGCCCATATGAAGAAAAAAAAGGTGGGTGCGGTACAGTTTACCGTGTGTGAAGAATGTGGTGACCTCGGTCACCGGTCCGAGAATTGTCAAGTTATTATGGCACACAATACCGAAGAGGTAAGCCAAGTGTATGGAGATAGAAAACAGTTTCATATGAACTCCAACACTTACCATCCGGGTTTGAGAAATCATCCAATTTTCGGTATGGTAATGCTTCGAATCAAATGAACCCGAATTTCCCATCGGGAAATCAAGGTGGTGGTCAAGGAGGACCGACATACCAAAACCGCCAAAGTGGTAATTCGGGCAGTTACCAAAGAAATTACAACCAAGGGGGTGGCCAAGGGTACAACAATCGTGAAAGCAATTATCAAAGGGGCTAAAACCAAGGCGATAGTGAGGGTGGTAATTCTAATTCTCAATCAGGTGGTGATGAACCGTTAAACTCCAAACTGGACACGATCATGAATGCTATTAGAGATTCAAATCAAGAGATCAAGATGGTGACGAAGAAGGAGTTTGAGGTGCGAGACAAGTCGCACAAGGTATTGGAAAAGCAAGTTGGTCAACTTACGGAAGAAATGGCTCAAATGAGAGGAAGTGGAGGACGACTTCCAAGTGACATGATGTGCGTGAATTAAATATATTTTTATTACTATGATTTTCGTTCACACAGATTAGGTTTTAAAATGGTATTTACCTAAAACCAACTACACACATAAAGGGGCAAGTGTAACCGTCAAGTGGTAGTACAGTCGGTTGGTAAGAACCGGATATCAATCCGTGGAATATGTGTCTCAATGCTAGATCTTTGCTACTTTTAAACCTGGTTCAATTGATGAATTTATTTCTTGATTTTTTAACTATCATTAAAAGATAACAATTAACTACTTGAATTAATAAAGAACAATAATTATGAAATGTTGCTTAAATTAAGTATCCACTAATAAACATATGACAACATTTAAGGAAAACTAATGGTAATGCAAGTTCTAGATTCAACTAAGTTTTCATTCAAGGTTTCCTAGTTTTATAAATCTTGGGAAAATTATAATGAAACAACATTTTAATCACCTAAGATTCATTCTTTTAAGTTCATTGCTAAGTTGATGTTAATCTTTAATAATGAGTTAATTGTTTTCCAAAACGCTTAACTCTACAATTTAAGGAAAACTTAATATGAACAACACACTAATCACCCTAACTTGGTTTCAAGTAAATGACATCTTCAACAAGTTCTTGATATGAATCACAAGCATGGTCATGCTATGCATTTTATGACATTTCAATCTCACAATAGTAATATAATAACATCACCCCCATTCTGATAAAAAAAAGACAAAGAAAGAAGGGATCAAGTCAAATAGTCTTCTTCACAATCTACATACTATGGCTAGAAATATGGTACAAGGAATTACCGGCATCTCGTAGAAAAAGAGTATAAACAAAAAAGGCTTCTATATTTATATTTAGAATTTCATTTTTTATATCATAATTACTAAAAAGAATTTGGTTCTTTTTACAAACTTGATGTCGATAAATCCGCGAGTTTAGAAATTCATTTCGGACAATTGAACTTTCTCGAACTGTTTCTTTTTAAGAACCAAAAATATTTGTGCCAAAATAACAGCTGCGAAGAAGAACAAAGGCCTTGTACACGTAATGGATCTTGAAGTACTATTTCTGCATCTCCCTGACCAAATCCGCCTACATTAGGATTACTTGTCAACGGTTGATCCAATTTGATAGATTCGACTTCTGAAACAAGAAGTTCTGGCCCCGGAGGGATAATATCAACCACTTGACGTCCGTCCGACGCATCCGCTATGGTTATTTCATATCCCCCCTTTTCTTTTCGTAGGATTTTGCTTACTATACCTGATGCTGTAGCATTATAAACTGTATTGTTACTTTTGCTCCCGTCAGGATAAATCTGGCCCCTTCCCCTGTATCCACCTACGTATATAGGATGTTTTAAGAAGTGAATGTCTTTCTTAGTAGTGGGGTCCGGGGAAAGAATAGGAAAGGTGATTTCACTATATTTCTGACCAGGAACAGGGCCTATGACAAGAATATTTTTTTGATTGGGGCGGTAGCTCTGAAAAGACAGATTACCCATCTTTTCTTTTATCTCGGGGGAAATACGATCGGGAGGGGCTAATTCAAACCCTCTAGTAAAATAAGAACAGCCCCCACATTCAAACCTCCCTTTTTACCATTAGCAAGAACTTGTTTCAGTTGCGTATCATAAGGAATTTGAACAACTGCTTCAAATACAGTATCGGGAAGTACCGTTTGCGGAACCTCAATATCCACTGGTTTATTAGCTAAATGGCAATTGGCGCATACAATACGCCCAGTCGCTTCTCGTGGATTTTCATAACCCTGCTGTGCAAAAATGGGATATGCATTTGAAATGGATGTAGAGTTATTATATATATCGTGAGTGATACGGAAATAGATCGAGTAATCTGTTCCTTTATCCAAGAAAAAGTATTTCTAGTTTGCATGGTCCAATCATTGATCCCGAAAATTTCTATAATAAATTGGGGTAGGTCACTAATGGAGTTTCCTATCCACGATTCTGTTATTAACTGGAATAATTTGACTCGATTAATATATAGGAATATAGGATGAATCTCCAGGATGGGTAGAAATAGAAAGGAATTTTCAATGTTTTGCTTATGTTCAACTGCAAAGTAAGAAACATTATAATTGGATTAGGTAGATCATTTTTCAGTCATTCATTGAATGATAAATCACTACAAGTGACAGAGATACACGATTTAAATAACGGAAAATCCAATATTTTAAAATTGTATCTAGAATGATTGGAAAAGTGGAAACAAGGCCAGATATAATTTGATCATTATGAACAAATCCAAAATCCTTGTAGACAAAGCCAATCATCAATTCCCAACCATGGGGCGAATGAAATCCGATACATAAATAAGTTAATAAAAGAAGAGAAAAAGTTTTATTGTGTCACTTAAGTTATATAGGAATTACTGGCCCAAGAGTTAAGAATAACAAGTTCTTTATTACCCAAAATAGAATAACCACTTAGAAGAATGAAACAGATTATATTTGTCGAGAAGTGCAAAATCGTATGAATACGACCCTCATTGTGTATCTTGATTAATTGGATTGTTTCTTTGTGAATTCCTATACGAAGGTTTTGTAGATGTGTCTCCGAGTTTTCCTTGATCATTTCCTCTAAGAAGAGGAGTTCCTCTAATTCTATGAATTTTTCTAGAATACTCTTTTCTTCAATATCATTCAAAAAAGTTTCGGATTGCCTAGTATTCCACCAATTAATAACCCACAATTCCAGACTCTTTTGAAATAAGAGAGAAATCCACCAGGGCAAAAATACGATAGATACAAGATATAAAAGAGGAGTGAATGCTTTCTTTTTTGCCATTTTTTCATCTGTGAATTGTTAATGAACCCATCTCATTCATCAACTCTATGTAATCTAATATTTCTTATTTCTCTCACGCATCAATTCTATTACAAGTTATCGAACCTATGAATCTATTCACTATTTTTTATTTGTGATTTCGTGGTTAGGCCTTGAATCTAGAAAAAAATACAAAAATAGACGAAAAATTCTAATGAATAAATAATCAAAAAAGATTGTTTCCCTATAGTCAAATTTGAAGCACATATCTCCTTTCGATGAATGCCCTAAAAATTTAAATAATGAATATGAATATTATTCAGATTTTAATACGAAAGAACTCCTTTTCTATCATTATATAAAATCTCTAATCTTTCGAAAATTTTAACTTACTATGAATAGTCAGGGATAGAATAATTGAGGGAATTTTCTGAAAAATATTGTTAAAAATGAGTGGCAAAAAAGGACAGAAGTCGGCTAGTTATCATTATAAGAGATCCATTTTTTTGGTCATTAAGGAGCACAAAAAGAAGTGTCGAAAAAATGACAAGATATGATCTATCTGAATCTAAAGTCTCAATTCCAACAATGAAAAAGGGGGGATTCCTTATTTCGAAATGGTTGATTATGAGATATTTCGATTTGTTTATTATTATTTTTTTATTGAGTTGTGGATATTTCGATACATATAAAAGTCCCCAAAAGAGTTTTATTACACTTGTTCCATATATGTCTACTTTGACTCGAATGAATGTTCTGAAGAAACCTCAATTAAGTTATGTTCTAGAAAAAGAGGATTCTTGCGTTTTTTCCCTCCTGCTGAGAAAGCATTCATTTATCGGCTCATTTCTTAAAATACTTCAATTGGTACACGCAAGAAATAGGCCAATTCAGCAGCTTTTTGTTCCATTTCCCGCGGAGTAAAATTCTCATCAGTACGAGTCAATGGAATGGCTCCCTAGCCTCTGATATCCATATAAAGGACACGCCGAGCATAAATACCCTCTTTAACTTCTATTCTGACGGATTGAATATCTTTTATAAGAAATCGGAGAAAGACCCGACGATTTTTTCCAGGAAATCCCCAACGAAAGATACACACTATTCCGTCTTTTATATCAAATCGATCATAACCACTACCTACATTCCACGAAATTGTGCACCACAAACAGGAGCTAATAAAAAAACCCGCGATCCCATAGAAAGACATCACAATTCCTTGTGGAAAAAAAATGATTTCCTGAGACGGAAATAAAGATATCAAATTTCTACCAAGATAACTAGAGGTTCCAACCAACAAGAATCCTAATGAACTTAAAAAAAGGATAAATACCCAACAGAAATTACTTGTTTTTCGAGCCCCCTTTATAGGTTCTATCCATATATGTTCTGATCGACAACTCATACTTGATCGCGTTGCTTTTTTGGAATTGAGAGAATACCCCAAATGAATTTGACTTTAGTCCGTTTGTTTCTGAAGTAACTCGCATCAATTAGCACTAGTTTGATGTGAACCTTTAGGAGTAATTCATTAAATTGGTTAGATCTAATCTAATAACATACCTTTCGTATTATCTCACTAAAGATAGCCACATACATATAGATAGACCAACGTTACAGTTCAGCAATTCGCCGATTCGGGTCTATTTGAAAATAGCTAGAACATAGCATTTTCTGGAGACATAAGAATTTTTCGGCGGAAGCCGCTTATACCATATTTATACCATATTTTGCTAAATGGATATCTGTGTTATGATAAAAACGTTAATTGAAAAAAAAAGAGATGAGATTTTGTGTCATTGGCTCTAAACAATCTTGTTTTTTTTTTAACATGAAGAAATAAAGAAGGCATTGCGATTGCCGGAAATACTAGGCCTACTAAAAGGACCAAAACAGAGGGAAAGTTAAGAGTTGTCATAGAATGGGTACCTCGATTTACTATTTGTACCTGTTATTATTATTTAGAATTTATAATATAATATATATCTTATTATATATAAGGATATCTTACTTATTATAATTTGATAATTCTAAATTGAAATTATTATTACTTAATATCTATAGATATACGTATCTATCTAAGTAAGTATATAATGTACTTTCTACATGAAGGATTTGAAAGGATATGGATGATATCTTATTTTATTCGTTTTTTGCTCTTGTCTTCGAATTTCATTTATTAAGCAAAAAGTTTCTTAAAAATGAAGAAAAATGAATTAGATTCTATTTATATTGAATTGAAGGGTTTGTTAGAATCCCATCCAGCAGGGATTCTTAGTCAAAATAGGATTATCATAAGATATAGAAAGATAAAAATTCTATATTTTCTAGAGTTTAATTATATATGACGAGAAGAAGATATTTTTTTGCCTAATTATAAGAATTTCATCTTTTATGTTGTTAATGTTAAGAGAGGCTTCTTGATCAAATCAATAATAAGGAATATAGAAAAGGTGGCGGATTTTCGATTTTCTGTGATTTTTGATTCTTTATACAATTAGATCTTTCTTAACAATTGATCTTATCTTAAAATTAGATCTTATGTAAACAAAGAAAACCCCATTCGTCTAATTTTGACTTGGATTCCGATAAACTAATTACTTGTTTGCTCAAAAAATTGAACTTAATGTTTTAATTTTGATTCAAAGGAAAGAAAGTGTGGAGTTGAAATAACTCGCTCAGAACGCTTTTTAAAGGATTACTTGGTACGAATAGATCGAATAAGCCCTTCTGGAATAAATACTCAGCCGCTTGTGAACCGTCGGGTACTGTTTTATTCAATGTTTGTTCAATTACTCTTTTACCCGCAAAGGCAATGTAGGCATTGGGTTCAGCAATAATGATATCCCCCAACATACCAAAACTAGCTGTCACCCCACCGGTAGTAGAAGATGTAAGGATTGGTACATAGAATAACTTTTTATTTGATTGATAATCATATAAAGCAGAAGACATTTTAGCCATTTGCATCAAGCTCAAACTTCCTTCTTGCATGCGTGCCCCTCCGGAAGCACACACTATAATAAGAGGTAGAAATTCTTTACTAGCGTATTCAATCAAACGGGTAATTTTCTCCCCGACTACGGATCCCATACTACCCCCCATAAACTGAAAATCCATAACCGCAATTGCTACGTTAATACCGTCTAGTTGCCCTATGCATGTTTGAACAACCTCGGTTAATCCTGTCTTTCTTTGATAAGAATCGATACGATTTTTATAAGGCCCCTCCTCCGAATGAAATTCAATGGGATCCAGAGAGACCATGTCTTCATAAGCTCCCAGTCGGATCGATCGAAAGTTCGATTCTATCTGAACTACTCATTTTCAAATGATATCCACATTGTTCACAAAGATTCATTTTTTATTTAAAAAATTTCTTATAATTTAATCCATAACAATTTTCGCATTGAACCCACAAATGCCTGTATTTTTGAGTTACATCCAGATCAGTAGAACTTTCTCGTATAATTTGATCACTCGTTGTGGCATCCGCGTTTTTACTACTATTTCCACTTTCACCACAAATGGAACTAGAAATGTAATTATACTGGAATTGTCACTACCACTTACAATGTAATTATCAATACAGATTTGAGACTGAAGATAGCTGTCAATGCAACTATTAATGATTATTCCAAGTATACTGAGTATCATTCATGTAAGGATCGTGTTCGGGATTCTTACTCTTAGATCCATTATTCAGATAACTAGAATTCGATAAAAAGAACTTTCTAGTTCAGGATGATCATTGTCAATCTCAAAAATATGATTTTCAATATCAAAATATATACAATAAAGTCCCCATTACTATCTTTAACTAAAAAAGTATCATCGGAGATTAAATTCCGAAGGTCTTTGACGCCAAAAAAAGATCAACATTACTGTAATTGTCATGACCACCCCAACTCTGAATGTTTTTATCCGTATCATTTATATTCGGATCTTTACTTTCGCTGGCATTTTCAATAGGACCAAGACTGCTCGTTGATTTACTTAGCCTACATCTGTGTTGAACTCCTTCTTAAATAACATCGAATTTAACCACCATCTTTTCATATAGTTTTATTGCTCCATATTTGCATGAAAATACAATACATGAATAGTCATTCGACGAAAAATCCTTTATTTGAATATTGTATTTCCTATCAGGAATAAGCATATAAATCCAATCACTAGGATTATTAACTAATAAGGAGTGCGAGTACAAAAAAGATTTGTTCTCTCCACGAACCACGAACAATTTTTTCGTAAAATCTCCTCTAATAACTTATAATATAATAAGTTAATTTCTATTACAATATGAATACATAACAAAAAGGACAATATATAGGATGGCTAGAAAGAGTTGTGATACCTGTCTCGATCCAGGGAAACTACAAGATCTAAAAAAAATCCCAATCCTAAGGATCCATAGGATTCATTGCGGATCCAACACAAAAATAGAAAGATTTGAGTTGTTTAGTCTTCGATTTTTTATTTGAAATTTTCAATATCTATATAAGTATGTATCTATCTAAAATAGATGCATGTTGGATTCGGATCAATCCTTTTAGTAAAAGATTGGGCCGAGTTTCATTGAAATTTAATTAAGAGAACGAAGTTATCTCTTCTTATCTTTATCCTTATCCCCATCCAAAGTATCCATTGCCTGAAACTCAAATTTGATCTCCTTCCATACTTCACAAGCAGCAGCTAGTTCAG
Source organism: Scalesia atractyloides (assembly GCA_947069175.1). Classification (NCBI taxonomy): domain Eukaryota; kingdom Viridiplantae; phylum Streptophyta; class Magnoliopsida; order Asterales; family Asteraceae; genus Scalesia; species Scalesia atractyloides. The sequence continues at coordinate 59,942,434 of CAMTDV010000007.1, read as the reverse complement.
GACTCCATTTGGTAGCCTCACGGATAATTTTATTACCCTCAGTAGCAAGATCGCGTCCCTCATTACGAGCTTGTACACATGCTTCTAGAGCTACTCGTTAGCTACGGCACCAGGTGCATTACCCCAAGGGTGCCCTAAAGTTCCTCCATCGAACTTTAGTACGGAATCATCCCTAAAGATCTCGGTTAGAGCAGGCATATGCCAAACGTGAATACCCCCCGAAGCTACAGGTAGAACACCTGGTAGAGAGACCAATCTTAGGTGAAATAAATACCGCGACTTCTATCTTTTTCAATAATATCATCACGCAGTAAATCAACAAAGCCCAAAGTGATTTCTCTTTCCCCTTCAAATTTACATACTACAGTACAAGAATGAATGTGATCTCCACCGGACGTACATAACGCTTTAGCTAGTACATGGAAGTGCATACCATGATTCTTCTATCTATCAATAACCGTATGCATTGCGCGGTGGATTTGAAGAAGTAGACCATTATCTCCGCAATAATGAGACAAGCTAGTATTTGCAGTGAATCCACCTGTTAGGTAGTCATGCATTACGATAGGAACTCCCAATTCTCTGGCAAATACAGCCCTTTTAATCATTTCTTCGCAATTACCCGCAGTAGCATTCAAGTAATGCCCTTTGATTTCACCTGTTTCAGCTTGTGCTTTATAAATAGCTTCGGCACAAAATAAGATCCAATGCATAAATGGTTGGGAGTTCACGTTCTCATCATTTTTAGTAAAATCAAGGCCACCACGAAGACATTCATAACAAGCTCTACCGTAGTTTTTAGCGGATAACCCAAATTTCGGTTTAATAGTACATCCCAACAGGGGACGACCATACTTGTTCAATTTATCTCTTTCAACTTGGATACCGTGAGGCGGACCCTCGCAAGTTTTAACATACGCAGTCGGGATTCGCAAATCTTCCAGACGTAGAGCACGCAGGGCTTTGAACCCAAATACATTACCTACAATGGAAGTAAACATGTTAGTAACAGAACCTTCTTCAAAAAGGTGTAATGGGTAAGCTACATAAGCAATATATTGATTGTCTTCTCCAAGAACAGGCTCAATTCCATAGCATCAGCCTTTGTAACGGTCAAGGCTGGTAAGTCCATCGGTCCATATAGTTGCCCATGTACCAGTAGAAGATTCGGCAGCTACTGCGGCCCCTGCTTCTTCAGGCGGAACTCTAGGTTGAGGAGTTACTCGAAATGCTGCCAAGATATCAGTATCCTTGGTTTCATATTCAGGAGTATAATAAGTCAATTTATAATCTTTAACACCAGCTTTGAATCCAACACTTGCTTTAGTCTCTGTTTGTGGTGACATAAATCCCTCCCTTCAACTCATGAATTAAGAATTCTCACAACAACAAGGTCTACTCGACATGAATTAGGCGTTAATGAAACTTTTTACAGGAACCTTTCACAAAATTCCCAACTAATAGTAAAATTATCAACTAATCAGAATGCTTTCTTATTAGACCATGGTATTTGATTCGGCAAATACAACCTTGGCCTAAATCATGAACACAAACCATGATATCCATATAAACATTCATATGATCTTTCCAAATCCAAATGCAAGAATTCATACTCATATTCAAATCATCATTCTACTCATGTTAGCAATTACCATTCCTAGTTTCATGCTATGAATCAAGTCAACAAACTAACAAGATTCAACAATCATAATCTCTACATGGGCTTTCCAACACTACATGTAAATACTTATGACCAAACATTCAAGAATAATGACTTTAAACATGAACATGCATTCCAAGAACAAGATCAAATATCATCATGAAAATTAATATACAACAATCACCACATCTATTTCCATGTTGTCAAATGTTCATTAGCTTCAACAAAATTCAAGCAACACAATTGTTTAGCCTAGAAGGCTCATAATAACTAAGCCAAATGCAAAATAATGTAGATTGTTCATAAATAACAAGTGGAATACTAGACTTTCAGACAAGATAATCGATAAAATGAGTTGAATATCAAGTGATACAACCTTCCTAAAGGCTTCTTCTTCAATCTCCAAGCTTCCAAGATCAGATTCTTGAGAGAGAAGTTCACCCAAATGCTCTAACTCTCCTTCAAATGAGCTGAATTCACGTATTTAAGCTAATGGGCATTTGGCATGACCGTGCCACCTTTTGGCACAATCGTGCTTGGTAATTGGCAGGTGCCTTTCTGAGTTGTTGACCAAGTTTGATGCCAAATCCGGAAAGATCCCGCTAGAATTTCCCCGAGGTGGCATGACCATGCCAAAGTGTGGCACGGTCGTGCTTATCGATATCGTACTCGAAAATGATTTTGTTGATCTCGGAAATTAGCTGATCAGGACCTTTGATGGCACGAGCATGATCGTGCTTGGGGTTGGCACGACCGTGCCAGATGTTGGACTGGCTTGGTTTGTGCAGACTGATGATAGTGCCGGCTTCCGAAGGCTTGGCACGGTCATGCCATATCTGGCAGTTTGGCTGAAATGTTTCATTTTTGCGCCAAATTGCTCCAAAAGCCTTTGTTTCTTCACCAGGCTGAAGCCCGGACCTGTATTTTCACAAACAACTCAAATGAGTATCAAGATCAGTGAAAACACAACGAGTTTTCGCATAAATGGGGAATATTTGACGTTTAAATAATGTATAAATTCTTATACATCAAACATCCCCTTTCCTGAACGTTGGTTGTCCTCAAACAAACTAAGGCAAACAAAAATTCTCTCTCGGCAATCATCTCAACTAGCATTATATAGGCACAAATAAATAACTTGGGCAAAACAAAACGGATTACTCGACATAAAAGGAAAAACCAAAAAGTATGTGAAATATGGTTATGAGCAATGATCCTCTTGACATCCCTACAAGCTCACCTTACATCCTCGCAATGTTCACACACACTCGGCTAAAAATATAAGAGACGTACAATTCATGGAGTATGTTTTGAATACTCGATGCCAAGAAAATGACTATGCGATATCATAAGCTTGTGTAAGGATCAAATCTAAACACTTGACAAACACATAACACAAATCAAGAAGTCTTGTGTGGGTTGTAACTTGGCTAGGGTAAAGGATGTGGAAATGGATTTATAAAAGTGGCTAAAACGGCTAAAGACCGATGACTCGACTAACTTGAAGCGAAGAAGTACAAAACTATGCAACTTATTAATAACTAACCGAGAGCTAACCAACCGCTTAGATATCTCCCCAAAATTGCTCTAACAAAGCCAATTGACAAGGCTTTTTCAACTTTGATTTTTTTGTACTTTTTTTATTTCTTATTTTTTTTCAATGCTTTAGAGGGAACTAAGTACATCTACTTAGATAAAAACTCCAAGCTATGATGTTATAACTAATAAATCGATACTATACAAGAAGGCTTACAAGTTAGTCTTAACCGGATCGGGCTTTAAACAAAAAATGTGGGTTCAAAAATAAAAGGCTAATTTGGCTAATTGGTGATATTTAGTGGTTTAAAAGAAACGAAAGGGAAAGGCTCAAATTGGTTTAACTAAGGGTGTGATTTGGGTGCAGGAATAAATAAAAATGGTTAAAAATAAAAGGTTTTCTACTGCCTCAATTATTTTTTTGCTATGTGTTTGCTTTGTGTTCTCGAAAAGTATGCCTAACACAAGTTTTAAACCCCAACAGTCATCCGACGCACTCAATCTTTGCCCGCAAAAACATGAGCAAATATAATTCTAAAGCTATAAGGCTCAAAAATAACTCACGGAAACGGGCGTATTCGGTAACTATGCAAGACAAACAGGTAGGAATGTTGCTTGATTTCTCACGCTCAATTTTATACAAAAAATTACTAGATGGCAACTTTTATTCGAGCAAATCCTTTTTTTCGTTCACCCTTGTATATTTTCAAAAACTTTAGCGTTTATATAAAACTTGCCTTGATTTGATTATTCAAGAGAGTTTGTATTATTATATTTATTTTATATATATATATATATATATATATATTATATATATATATATATATTCGGACAAGCACAAACAAGCTTAACCACCTCCCCACACTTGAATTGTACATCGCCCTCAATGTACAACAAAAAACGAGCATAATGTAATGCAATAATATAGTGAAAGTGGACGAAGCGGGAACACGAAAACTCCCCTGAATTGTAAAGGCTAGAATGGAGCAAAAGAAGGTAATACGAAATATTCCAACGAACTACCGCACCATCTAGCAACTAGCACATCATCAAATCAATACTGCACACTGGCAAACATAATCAAGATCACAAGAAACAACCCAACCCAAAACTCCCTTGTCTTTATTTAATAAGCAAACCACTAAATTAAAATGTACGAAATTAAAGCAACAAACGGAGGAGTGCACGGACAATGCAAAATGGTACACTCCTCATACACAAAATGAAAATAAAAGTACGGCATATGCGGAAAGATCAGGGTCGGCCGCTAGATCCTGAGGGACCAACGTCACCCCGGCGGTCAAATCGGGATCTTCGCGTGAAGTGCGGCGGCGGCTGTCTGTAGGGATGACCGAGAGAGTTTGCTAGGTGCTGCTGTGAACCGAATAGCCAATCAAAGCTACGCCTGCTCTACTCATACATATCCTCTAAAAAGTTTCCCTGTCTATGCTGCTCTACGCGGATCAAGTCCACGTCATGCCATACAGCCTGCTGCTCCAAAGCCAACCCATCCATGCGTATCCAAAGATCCACTGAAGATGGCTCATGCGGCCAGTATGCACCCTGCTCAAACCCACCACCATAACCACGAAACATGTGCTCCCAGTTTGGGCTCAAAAAGCCCTAGCCTAATTCACCTATCTGAATGATGATTTGAATATGAGTATGCACCCTGCTCAAACCCACCACCATAACCACGAATAGCCAATCGAAGCTACGCCTACTCTGCTCGTACATATCCTCCATAAAATTACCCTGTCTATGCTGCTCAGCGCGGATCAAGTCCACGTCATACCGTACAGCCTGCTGATCTAAAGCCAACCCATCCATTTGTCGCTAAAGATCCACTAGAGACGGCTCATATGGGCCGTAAGCACCCTGCTCAAACCCGCCACCAAAACCACCAAACATGTGCTCCCAGTTTGGGCTCCCAAAGCCTGGCCCAATTCACCCATCTGAATGTAAGGGTCTGCTCCCCAGCAGCCTCACCTGGCCTGAACCTGGAGCATCCTGCATGTGGACGTCGTCGCCACCACCAACATTGCCTTCCTCTTGATCACTTTCCTCCTCAGGAAGTGGATCCAAAATCCTACCCAGACGATCCACTAGCTTTGGGATACTATTTACTTTGCGAATCATATGCATGGCGGTCAATTGCGCCACATCGAGAAGTCCATAATCACAAGCTACTGTTAGATCATCTAATTGTACCCTGTAGTACTTAGCTAACCTAGTGGCAAATGCACCACCATAGATTCTCGAAGTGGGGTCGAACCAATACCCTTTGGATAGACTCAGCAACACTAACCGTAAGATTGCAATTGGATCCAGAGATGATGCAATAGAGGTGGAAGAGGTCGCGGGTGGTGATGTTTGCAGTACTATCACCCTGACCTCGATTACGTGAAAGATAGCGAGCTCGATTATGCGGTGCAACGGGTCAAGAATCCATGTAGCTTTGGCTCGTCTTGGGTCCCATTCTCGACCCGGCACAGTGATCTCAGCCCAGAATGCGGCTTTATCCGCGTCAGCTTCCCACTCCTGCAAACTACCGTGAAAAAGCTCGGAGTCAATCTCTTCTTCCACATATAACCCAAGTATCTGCCCGATCCTGCTGATAGATTGGTGGTGCCATTTCCGTCCCAGACGGTAACTAACACCAACTCGTTTCTCGTAAACATCTGGGCACGGGAAGATAAATCTGAATGAAGCAAAAAACTCAATGACCAGTTCAACATATTGTGGCTCAGCCATCGCGAAGAGGCGGGTCCATGGGGGAGTCATAAGATCCTCAAACCGTTCGGTCAGACCAAGCAAGTCAAGATCAACGGTCTGAAGTGTCCGCATAGGCTCGATTAAATGCCTCCTAGCCCATAGCCTTTCAACTTTGGTGATGTAATGCCCTTCCCTGGCATTGTGCTGAACCTGAGAAAGGATGATTCATCTGCAAGAATGAGACAAGGTTAGCAATTAAATGCGAAAAACCGAACAAAAACTGGGTTCGAGACAGGTCCCCACGACCGTGACTTAGGGTGGCACGATCGTGCATGCTTGATTCCAGCAGGTTTTATGAAGATATCTGACTTTTGAAGTTTTTTTTGGTTTGTTCTTCATGAAGCACGATCGTGCCACACTTGAGCACTCTCGTGCTAAACCAATTCTGGGTGTACTTTTGTGAAAACTGGAAAATTTTATGAAGAGCACGACCGTGCCAACCTAAGGCACGATCGTGCGTATTGAATTTCTGGGCAGGATCTTCAAATTCATCAACAATTTATGAAGGGCACGATCGTGCCATATGTTGGCACGATCGTATGGATGAATTTATGGGTTTTTTAAAGCAGTTCAGCCACAAATTATGAAGAGTACGGTCGTGCCAACGTTTGGCACGACCGTGCATGACGGAACCGCAACCTGCAACAGCCCCCAAAATTCACCAAAAACCCCATTTTTTTAACACTTTTGCTTGGGGATTTTGTAGATCGGTCAAGTGTGGTCCACGACAACATAAAATACACAAAAAACAGGCTTGAATTGGACGATTTTGACCAAACCCTAAAAGCTTAGAAGAAAAACTAAACTTGAAGAACAAACCCCAAATATTCAACAACTAAAAAGAAAAGAAGAAAGATTCGTACCTGGATTGATGCTTGGGATGAAAGGAAAACAAATTTCTTGAAGGAAGGAAGGACGTGTGGAGGATTCATGAGTGGGTTGTGAGGATTCAGGTGACTTTTGAAGGTTTTAAAGAAAAACAATATGGGCTTCATGAGTTCTTCATGAGTTCAGTGCCAGAAAACCCTGTTGATAGTGCTTATTTTTCGGATTTTTGGTTTTTTTATTAGTTATATCCCCACTTAAGTTTATTTATTCACATTTATTAAAACCAAGGTAAAAATCACTTCAATTCAGATAACTCACGAAACACCTCCTATAAAGAAAAGAGACAAACTAACATACCTGAAGGTCAGCGATGCATTCCAACATCCCCGCGTCCAGAACGAACCGCAACCTGAAAAATAAACTAAGCAAACAAAAACAAAAACTTTTATCAAACCTAAAAAACATGCGAAGTTTAGTTACGAGTCTTCGGCTAGACTCACCACCCCGAATTCATTTGTTCTTGGGGTGGAGGGTGACAACCTCCTCACTCTTATCCCGGGGCCACCAACATACGACTTCAGCCTGTGCCCATTGACTTTGAACAAGCGGCCATCCTCATGGCCTACCTCCACTGTTCCATAGGGGAATACCGATCACACCGTGTAAGGACCTGACCAACGAGACTTAAGCTTGCCTAGAAACAACTTAAGACGCGAGTTGTATAACAACACATGATCACCCACCCGAAATTCTTTCTTGTCCTTCAAGTGGGAGTCGTGGAGCGTCTTAGTACGTTCCTTATATAGCTTGGAGCTCTCATATGCATCATTCCGAAGCTCCTCGATCTTGTGGATCTGCATAAACCTGTTTTCGCCCGCAGCTGCCATATCAAGGTTAACTGCTTTCAAAGCCCAGTACGCCTTATGCTCGAGCTCAACAGGGAGATGACAAGACTTCCCACAGACCAGCTTAAATGGAGTAGTGCCTATAGGGGTCTTGAGGCCGTTCGAAAGGCCCACAGTGCATCATCCAGTCTTTCAGACTAGTCCTTACGGCTAGCGCTTACCGTCTTCTCCAAGATATGCTTAATGCCCCGATTCGTGACCTCGACTTGCCCACTAGTCTGTGGGTGGTATGGTGTAGAAAATCAATGTTGCACACCATACCGAGACAATGCCTTCTCCAACTGAGCATTACAAAAGTGTGTCCCTCGTTCACTAATCAATGCTTTAGAAGCACCAAAGCGCGCGAATAGTTTCTTCAGAAACCTAACCACCACCTTAGCATCATTGGTGGGCAAAGCTTGCGCTTCCGCCCACTTTGACACATAATCGACCGCGACTAGGATGTATAGGTTTCCAAAGGATGTCGGAAAAGGGCCCATAAAATCTAAGCCCCACACATCAAAAACCTCACAGACTTAAATGATGTTTGCGGCATCTCATTGCATGCTGAGATATTGCTTGGCAGGCATCACATGATCTCACAAACTCATGGGCGTCTCTAAAGATAGAAGGCCAGAAGATTCCAGCATCGAACACCTTCTTTGCGGTATTGTTCGCCCCATGATGACCTCCTGTAGGTCCCTCGTGACAGTGGCGAAGAATGTCCCTCGCCTTGTCACCATGTACACAGTGCCGGATCATCTGATCCGCGCCCACCGTGAACAGATAAGGGTCATCCCAAAGATAGTACTTAACATTTGCAAAAAAAATTTGCTTCTACTGAGAGGTCATCCCTTTGATCAGGATGCCACTGGCTAGGTAGTTTGCGATGTCAGTAAACCATGGGGAGTCTACATTTATCTCGATCCACATAAGAAACTCGTGGGGAAAATTGTCACTAATGTTGGACCCACGAACTTCTTTTCCCTCGTAATGCTCAAGTCGGGACAAATGATCAGTTGCCAAATTTTCGGCCCCTTTCTTGTAACGGATTTCAATGTCAAACTCTTGCTGCAAAAGAATTCATCATAAATGTCAAACTCTTGCTGCAAAAGAATCCATCATATCAATCTAGGTTTAGGATCTTGCTTGCCAAAGAGATACCGAAGTGCTGCATGATCCATGTACACGATAGTCTTCGAGAGGATGAGATAAGATCAAAACTTGTCGAAGGCAAAGTCCACGACTAGGGGCTCTTTTTCTGTCATGGTATAATGCTCCTGAGCGACGTTCAAGGTCTTACTCGCATAGTAAATCGGGTGAAAATGCATATCTCTCCTCTGACCCAAGACGTCCCCGACTGCGAAATCACTCGCATCACACATCAACTCAAATGGTAATTCCCAGTCGGGAGCTACCATGATTGGGGCATTCACAAATTTCTCCTTCAGCAGTTCGAATGCTTTCAGGCATTCATTGGAGAAAACATACTGGGCATCCTTCTCTAGATGCTGGGTCATCGGAAGGGCGATTTTGGAAAAAATCCTTTATGAATCACCGGTAAAAACCTGCATGACCAAGAAAACTCCTAATAGATTTCACAGATGTGGGCGGCGGGAGCTTAGAAATAGTCTCAACTTTGGCTCGATCAACCTCGAGCCCCGCCTATGAAATCTTGTGCCCAAGCACATTGCCTTCCTTTACCATAAAGTGGCATTTTTTTCCAGTTCAAAACAAGGTTGGGTTCCTAACACCTGGCCAGCATCCTCTTCAGATTCCCGATACAATGATCGAAGGAACTCCGGAATACAGAAAAATCATCTATGAAGACCTCCATGAAGTCCCCGATCATGTCGTGAAAAATAGCCACCATACATCTTTGAAATGTGGCTGTGGCATTGCACAGTCCAAAGGGCATTTGCCGGTAGGCAAATGTGCCATAGGGACATGTGAATGTCGTCTTCTCCTGATCCTCATGATAGATGGGAATCTGAAAGTAGCCAGAGAAACCATCAAGGAAACAGTAGAACATCCTCCCCGAAAGCCTCTCTAATATCTGATCAATGAAAGGAAGAGGAAAATGATCTTTCCCCGTGGCATCATTGAGATTGCGATAGTCAATGCAAACTCTCCACCCGGTGACAGTACGAGTGGGAATCAACTCGTTTTTATCATTAGTCACCACCGTCATCCCTCCTTTCTTCAGGACTACCTGCACGGGACTAACCCAAGGCGAATTAGAGATCGGGTATATCAAACCTGCATCATGTAATTTGATGACCTCTTTCTTCACAACATCCTGCATGTTCGGATTTAAACGTCTCTGGTGCTGTACTACAGGTTTAAAGTCCTCCTCCATCAAGATCTTGTGGGTACAAAAGGATGGATTAATCCCTTTTATATCCATGATCTTCCAAGCGATCGCCTTTTTATGTTGCTTCAAAACTTCAAGCAATCGACCCTTCTCTTCTTCCGATAATCCAGCAGAAATGATGAAGGGCAAATGAGTTGTACCCTCCAAGAAAGCATACTCCAAGTGATTTGGAAGTTCCTTAAGCTCAACTGAGGACAGATCCTCAACCGAAGGGCGTGCTTTAGGCTCAGCAACGCAATCCACAACCTCAAAAACCTCAGTACGTGGGGGAGCCACATGACCTATCAAACAGGTCATCTCTTTGATGACTGGATCATAGCAGGTGAACCAAAAGTCTCTCCTCCAATTAACTGTGTGTCCACAACGTCCTCCTCAAATATGCTATGAAGATGGTCACTCACGTACGTGTCAACAGTCTCGATGAAGTAGAGTATATCATCATGACTCTATGGATGATGCATGGATTTTCCAATATCAAAGGTCACCTCCTCATCGTCCACCCTAAGAGTAAGTATGCCAGTGCAAACACCGATCAATGCTCGAGCAGTGGCAAGGAATGGGCGACCTAGGATGAGAGGAACAGTTTTGTCCTCATCCATGTCCAAAATCACAAAATCGACGGGAAAGACAAACTTGTCGATCTTCACTAGCATATTCTCAACTATACCTCGAGGGTACTTCACTGAACGGTCGAATAGCTGAATGCTCATACAATTAGGTTTTGCTCTCCGAAGTCCAGCTTAGCAAAAACCGCATATGGCATGAGGTTTTGCTGGCTCCAAGATCAGCTAGTGCATTGCTGACCGACAAACTACTAATCAAGCATGGGATAGTGAAACTCTAGGGATCATTCATTTTCTGTGGTAGTTTGTTCTGAAGAACTGCTGAACACTCCTCATTCTAGGTCACATGCGAAAGCTCCTTAAGTTTCTTTTTGTTAGATAAGATATCTTTCAGAAACTTGGCATACTTAGGCATTTGAGCAAGTGCCTCGACATACGGCAAATTTATGTGTAGTTGCTTGAAAAGCTCAAGGAATTTACCGTAGTGTTCCTCCATTCTCTGCTTCTTCAACCTCCCCAGATATGGAACGAGAGGGACATACTCTCTCACTGGCTCCTTGGGACGTGCTGTACTTGCTGGGTCTCGCCTCAGTTGCACCTCTCCCGGAGACTCAGTCTCAATCTCCACAACAATCTCGTCATCAATCGGCTTATTTGGAACATCCGAAGTGACGGGCTCAGCGATCCTGCCACTTCTCAACGTGATGGCCTTTGCAGTGGCTTTCGGATTTGGCTCTGTATTGCTTGGAAGGCCCCCCTGTTGTCTCTCGGGCAACATCTTAGCAATCTGACAAACTTGGTTTTCAATGGTCTGCATGGAAGCCTTTTGGCTTCTCAACTCATTCTCGTGCCTCGTGAAACGACCGTGATACTCCTTGAAACGCTTTTCATTTTCGACTCTTTGAGAATTTTGACAAGCTAAGAGTTGACTAAACATATCCTGCACACTAGGTTCATTAGTGGAAGGCATCTGCTGAGGCCGAGGTGCACCGTATCCTCCAAGAGCTGTGGGACATGGAGCAAATCTGGGTGGATGCTGATTCGACGCTTCAGACTTCCAACTGAAATTTGGGTGACTCTTCCACCCCGGATTGTAAGTGTTGCTGTACGGATTATGCTGAGGACGGTATTGGTTTCCCATAAAATCTACATGCTCGTGTGAAACCTCTCCTGTTGGAAAATCGCCTACCTGATATGCTCCCCCACTCGAGGAGTCACTTGAGTGGATCTCCATCACTCGATAAAACTTCGAAGAAAAGGCATCCATTCGTGCTGTGATGGCGGTGAAATCGTTCACGTGATGAACTCCTTGTCTAGAACTCTTCCCTCTTGATGGCTGTTGTGTCCGATTCTTCAAGGCGCATTTCTCTAAGATCTCAAATGCCTCGTTGGCATTTTTCGTGCCAATGTCTTCGCCTGAATACGTATCGACCATCATCTGTCCTTGACCATCCAAACCATGGTAGAAGATCTGACATTGCTACCACTTGGGCAACCCGTGGTGTGGGACTTTTCTCATGAGCTCTTTAAATCGCTCCCACGCCTCATAAATGGGCTCATCATCGTCCTGACGAAATTTAAGAATCTTGGTTCTTAACCAAACAGTTTTCTCTGGGGGGAAATATTTATGTAGGAACCTCTTAGCTAATTGATTCCATGTAGTGATAGACCCAGCTGGAAGTGAAAGAAGCCACTCTTATCTCCGTCATGTAAAGAAAAGAAAAAAGCCAAGGCGTATTGCATCCGATGATGCATCACGAATGGTGAATGTGGCACAAACCTCCAGAAAACCCGCAATATGGACGTTAGGATCCTCGTGATCCTTGCCATAAAACTGAACCGCATTCTGCAACATCGATATGGTACCAGATTTGATCTTGAAATTATTATTATTTATTGTGGGTGCATTTATGATCGCAGGTAAACCCTCAAGTGAAGGCTTTCCTATGTCGTTTAGAACCCTTTTTTCCTCTTCGTCTGCCATTTCTACGTGAACCTCATGTAATGTGTTGTCTCCCAATGCGTCTCCCTTGATCGTGGCCGCCACCACGCGGGGCCGCTCTCGCTGTCTCCGATGAAGATTGCGCTCCGGCTCTGATGAAGGCTCAACTGTTTCAGCAACTGGGTTGAGAACATGCACGACCTGTAAGGAAAAAGAAGGAACACAATGCACCATGTATACACAAAGATAAAAAGAACAACTAATTAATCAATTACCATTTTTTTCATTTCTTTTCAAATAATCATGCAAAGACAAATAAAAACAACTAGACAAAACTTTGTACACTTTTCACACTGATTTAACAAGTAACTCCAACCATTCTTAAGAAGACCGAGTCCCCGGCAACGGCGCCAAAAACTTGATGTGCGTGAATTAAATATATTTTTATTACTATGATTTTCGTTCACACAGATTAGATTTTAAAATGGTATTTACCTAAAACCAACTACACGCACAAAGGGGCAAGTGTACCCGTCAGATGGTAGTACAGTCGGTCGGTAAGAACCGGATATCAATCCGTGGACTCGGTGTTTCAATACTAGATCATTGCTACTTTTAAACCTGTTTCAATGGATGAATTGATTTCTTGATTTTTTTAACTATCATGAAAAGATAACAATTAACTACTTGAATTAATAAAGAACAATAATTAAGAAAGGTTGCTTAAATTAAGTATCCACTAATAAACATATGACAACATTTAAGGAAAACTAATGGTGATGCAAGTTCTAGATTAAACTAAGTTTTCATTCAAGGTTTCCTAGTTTTATAAATCTTTGAAAAATTATGATGAAACAACATTTTAATCACCTAAGATTCATTCTTTTAAGTTCACTTGCTAAGTTGATGTTAATCTTTAATAAGGAGTTAATCACCTGAATTCACGTATTTAAGCTATTGGGCATTTGGCACGGTCGTGCTTGGTAATTTTTCTGAGTTGTTGATCAAATTTGATGCCAAATCCGGAAAGATCCCGCTAGAATTTCCACGAGGTGGCACGACCATGCCAAAGTGTGGCACGGTCGTGCTTATCGATATTGTACTCGGAAATGATTATGTTGATCTCGGAAATTAGCTAATCAGGATCTTTGATAGCACGAGCACGGTCGTGCTTGGGGTTGGCACGACCGTGCCAGATGTTGGACTGGCTTGGTTTATGCAGATTGATGATAGTGCTGATGATAGTGCCGGCTTCCGAAGGCTTGGCACAGTCGTGCCATGGGTTGGCACGGTCATGCCATATCTGGCAGTTTGACTGAAATGTTGCATTTTTGCTTCAAATCGCACCAAAAGCCTTTGTTTCTTCACCGGGCCGAAGCCCGGACCTGTATTTTCACAAACAACTCAAATGAGTATCAAGATCAATGAAAACACAACGAGTTTTCGCATAAATGGGGAATATTTGATGTTTAAAATATGTATAAGTTCTTATACATCATTACACCATAATGAACCCGAAGCATCAAAGTTCAAGCACGAATAATGTGAGGAATGTGCACTTTAGCATGATAAGGCTTATTTCAAATAATGAGGTTTATAGTGTCGAAAGCATTCCACCACCAGAATTTGTTGATGGTTTAGTGGAAGTTGTAGGCGATAAGTCGGGAAGTAAAAATGAGCAAGAAACGATTTCACAAATTATAAGCGAAAAAGAAACTAAAAATTCTTTTTGTGAAAGTTGTTTAAATGAATTGCATGCTAGGGCCGATGATATAAGTGTGGAGTTTAATACCATCCCATACCCGTTGGCTCTATTAAAACCAATTAGTGCATCAAGGTTTGAAAAACGGTGCCCACCAAAGGACGAAAGGTGGGAAAAATTTAAACAAGCAAAAATTAATTTGCCGTTACTTGATGACATCAGAAAGGTCCGGTTCATGTCGAATGCTTGAAGGAGTTAAGCACCGATGATGTGCGTGAATTAAATATATTTTTATTACTATGATTTTCGTTCACACAAATTAGGTTTTAAAATAGTTTTTACTTAAAACCAACTACACGCACAATGGGCAAGTGTACTCGTCAGGTGGTAGTACAGTCCGTCGGTAAAAACCCGATATCAATCCGTGGACTCAGTGTCTCAATACTAGATCTTTGTTACTTTTAAACCTGGTTCAATGGATGAATTGATTTCTTGACTTTCTTTTTTTTACTATTATGAAAAGATAATAATTAACTATTTGAATATAATTAAGAGAGGTTGCTTAAATTAAGTATCCACTAATAAACATATGACAACATTTGAGGAAAACTAATGGTGATGCAAGTTCTAGATTCAACTAAGTTTCCATTCAAGGTCTCCTAGTTTTATAAATCTTGGGAAAATTATAATGAAACAACATTTTAATCACCTAAGATTCATTTTTGAAGTTCTCTTGCTAAGTTAATGTTAATCATTAATAACGAGTTAATTGTTTGTGAAAACTCCTAATTCTACAAATTAAGGAAAACTAATATGAACAACACATTAATCACCCTAACTTGGTTTCAAGTAAATGACATCTTCAACAAGTTCTTGATATGCATCACAAGCATGGTCATGCTAGATAACAATCTTGGCCTAAATCATCAATCCAAACATGAACACAAACCATAGAATCCATATAAACATTCATATGATCTTTCCAAATCCAAATGCAAGAATTCATACTCAAATTCAAATCATCATTCTAATCATGTTAGCAATTACGATTCCTAGTTTCATGCTATGAATTGAATCAACAAACTAACAAGTTTCAACAATCATAATATCTACATGGGCTTTCCAACACTACATATAAATACTTATGACCAAACATTCAAGAATAATGACTTTAAACATGAACATGCATTCCAAGAACAAGGTCAAATATCATCATGAAGATTAACATACAACAATCACCACATCTATTTCCATGTTGTCAAATGTTCATTAGCTTCAACAAAATTCAAGCAACACAATTGTTTAGCCTAGAAGGCTCATAATAACTAAGACAAATGCAAAACAATATAGATTGTGCATGAATAGCAAGTGGAATACTAGAGTTTAAGACAAGATAATTAGTAAAATGAGTTGAATATCAAGTTATACAACCTTCCTAAAGGCTCCTTCTTCAATCTCCAAGCTTCCAAGATCAGATTCTTGAGAGAGAAATTCACCCAAATGCTCCAACTCTCCTTCAAATGAGCTGAATTCACGTATTTAAGTTACTGGGCATTTAGCACGACCGTGCCACCTTTTGGCACGGTCGTGCTTGGTAAGTGTCAGGTGCCTTTCTGAGTTGTTGACCAAGTTTGATGCCAAATCCGGAAAGATCCCGCTAGAATTTCCCCGAGGTGGCATGACCATGCCAAAGTGTGGCACGGTCATGCTTATCGATATCGTACTCGGAAATGACTATGTTGATCTCGAAAATTAGCTGATCAGGACTTGTGATAGCACGAGCACAGTCGTGCTTGGGGTTGGCACGATCGTGCAATGTGTTGGACTGACATGGTTTGTGTAGACTGATGGTAGTGCTGATGACAGTGCTGGCTTCCGAAGGCTTGGTACGGTCCTGCCATATCTGGCAGTTTGGTTGAAATGTTCCATTTTTGCTCCAAATCGCTCCAAAAGCCTTTGTTTCTTCACCGGGCCGAAGCCCGGACCTCTATTTTCACAAACAACTCAAATGAGTATTAGGATCAATGAAAACACAACGAATTTCCGCATTAATGGGGAATATTTGACGTTTAAAAGATGTATAAATTCTTATACATCAAACATCCCACACTTGAACTTTGGTTGTCCTCAAATAAACTAAAATAAACAAAAATTCTATCTTGGCAATCATCTCAACTAGCATTAAAAATTCTATCTCGGCAATCATCTCAACTAGCATTAAAATTCTATCTCGGCAATCATCTCACTAGCATTATATAAGCATGAATAAATAACTTGCGCAAAACAAAACGGATTACTCGACATAAAAGGAAAAACCAAAAAGTATGTGAAATATGGTTATGAGCAATGATCCATCTCGACATCCCTACAAGCTCACCTTAAATCCTCACAATGTTCACACACACTCGACTTAAAATATAGGAGACATACAATTTAAGGAGTATGTTTAGAACACTCGATGCCAAGACAATGACTATGCGATATCATAAGCTTGTGTAAGGATCAAATCTAAACACTTAACTAACACATAACAAAAATCAAGAGGTTTTCTGTGGGTTGTAATTTGGCTAGGGTAAAGGGTGTGGAAATGGATTTATAAAAGTGGTTAAAACGGCTAAAGACCAACGGCTAGACTAACTTGAAGTGAAGAAAAACGAAACTATCCAACTTTTTAATAACTAACCGAGAGCTAGCCAACCGCTTAGATATCTCCCCAAAATTGCTCTAACAAAGCCAATTGACACGGCTTTTGTTTACCACTTTAGAGGGAACTAAGTACGTCTACTTAGATAAAAACTCCAAGCTATGATGTTATGACTAATAAATCGATAAACTATACAAGAACGCTTACAAGTTACTCTTAACTGGATCGGGCTTTAAACAAAAAATGTGGGTTAAAAAAGAAAAGGCTAAATTGGCTAATTGGTGATATTTAGTGGTTTAAAAGAAACGAAAGGGAAAGGCTCAAATTGGTTTAACTAAGGGTGTGATTTGGGTGCAGGAATAAAAATGGTTAAAAATAAAAGGTTTCCTAGTGCCTCAATCATTTTTTTTGCTATGTATTTGCTTTGTGTTCTCGAAATGCATGCCTAACACAAGTTCTAAACCGCAAAAGTCATTTGGCGCACTCAATCTTTGCCCGCAACAACATGAGCAAAAATAATTGTAAAGCTATAAGGCTCAAAAATAACTCACGGAAACGGGCGTATTGGGTAACTATGCAAGGCAAACAGGTAGGAATTTTGCTTGATTTCTCACGCTCAATTTTATACAAAAAATTACTAGATGGCAACTTTTATTCGAGCAAATCCTTTTTTCGTTCACCTTTGTATATTTATCAAAAAATTTTAGCATGTTATAAAACTTGCTTGAGTTGATTATTCAAGAGAGATTGTATTATTATTATTTTTTTTTCGGACAACCACAAACAAGCTTAACCACCTCCCCACACTTGAATTGTACATCGCCCACGATGTACAACAAAAAACGTGCATAAAGTAATGCAATAGTATAGCGGAGGAAGCGGGAATACGAAAACTCCACTGAGTTGCAAAGGCTAGAATGGTGCGAAAGAAGGTAATACGAAACATTCCAACGAACTACCGCACCATCCAGCAACTAGCACATCATCAAATCAAGACTGCACACTGGCAAACATAATCAAGATCACAATAAACAACCCAACCCAAAACTCCCTTGTCTTTGTTCCTAAACCAAACCACTAAATTAAAATGTACGAAATTAAAGCAACAAACGGAGGAGTGTACGGACAATGCAAAATGGTACACTCCTTAAACACAAAATGCAAATAAAAGTACGGCATGTGCTGCAAGATCAGGTTCGGCCGCCAGATCCTGAGGGACCAACATCATCCCGGTGGTCAAACCGAGATCTTCTCGTGAAGCGCGGCGGCGACTGTGTGTAGGGATGACCAAGCTAGCTTGCCAGATGCTGCTGGGAACCGAATAGCAAATCGAAGCTACGCCTACTCTGCTCGTGCATATCCTCCATAAAATTACCCTGTCTATGCTGCTCAGCGCGGATCAAGTCCACGTCATACCGTACAGCCTGCTGATCTAAAGCCAACCCATCCATTTGTCGCCAAAGATCCACTAGAGACGGCTCATATGGGCCGTAAGCACCCTGCTCAAACCCGCCACCAAAACCACCAAACATGTGCTCCCAGTTTGGGCTCCCAAAGCCTGGCCCAATTCACCCATCTAAATGTAAGGGTCTGCTCCCCCAGCAGCCTCACCTGGCCTGAATCCTGGAGCATCCTGCATGTGGACATCATCGCCTCCACCAACATTTCCCTCCTCTTGATCACTTTCCCCCTCAGGAAGTGGATCCCAAATCCTACCCAAGCGATCCACTAACTTTAGGATACCATTTACTTTGCGAATCATATGCATGGCAGTCAATTCTACCACATCGAGCAATCCATAATCACAAGCTACGATAAGATCATCCAACCGTACCTTGTAATACTTGGCTAACCTGGTGGCAAATGCACCACCACAGATCCTCGACGTGGGGGTCGAACCAATACCCCTTTGGATAGACAGCAACACTAACCGCAACATTGCAGTTGGACCCAGAAATGATGCAATAGAGGTGGAAGAGGTCGTGGGTGGTGATGTTCCTAGTACTATCACCCCGACCGCCGATCACGTGAAAGATGGCGCGCTCGATTATGCGGTGCAACGGGTCAAGAATCCATGTAGCCTTGGCTCATCGTGGGTCCCATTCGCGACCCGGCACAGTGATCTCAGCCCAGAATGCGGCTTTGTCCGCGTCAGCTTCCCATTCGTGCAGATTGCCGTGAAAGAGCTTGGATTCGATCTCGTCTTCTACATATAACCCAAGTATCTTCCCAAACCTGCTAATAGACTTGTGATGCCATTTCCGTCCCAGACGGTAACTAACACCAACCCGTTTCTCGTAAACATCTGGGCACGGGAAGATAAACCTGAATGAAGCAAAAAACTCAATGACCAGCTCAACATATTGGGGTTCAGCCATTGTGAAGACGCGGGTCCACGGGGGAGTCATAAGATCCTCAAATCGTTCAGCCTGACCAAGCAAATCGAGATCGACGGTTTGAAGAGTCCACATAGGCTTGATTAAGTGCCTCCTAGCCCCCATAGCCTTTCAACTTTGGCGATACAATGCCCTTCCCTGGTATTGTTGCTGAACTGGAGAAACGGATGATTCATCTGCAAAAATGAGACAAGATTAACAATTAAAACGTGGAAAACCAAACAAAAACTGGGTTACAGACAGTTCCGCACGATCGTGCCATCTGTTGGCACGATCATGCGTGCTTGTTTCCACAAGTTTTATGAAGATTACTAAATTATGAAGTTTTTCTGGGTTTGTTCTTCACTAAGAACGATCGTGCCACACTTGTGCACTCTCGTGCTAAACCAATTTCTGGGTGAAATTTTAGAAAACTGGAAATTCTTATGAAGGGCACGATCGTGACATCGCATGGCATGGTCGTGCGTGTTGAATTTCTGGGCATGATCTTCAAATTCATCAACATTTTATGAAGAGCACGATCGTGCGTGTTGATGGCACGATCGTGCTTGATGAATTTCTGGGAATTTTTGTCAGATTCAGCCACAATTTATGAAGAGCATGGTCGTGCCTGGGTTTGGCACGACCGTGCGTGACGGAACCGAGATCTTCAACAACCCCCAAAATTCACCCAAAACCCTGATTTTTTAACACTTTTGCTTGGGGTTTTGTAGATCGGTCAAGTGTGGTGCACGACAACATAAAATACACGAAAAACGGGCTTGAATCGGTCGCTTTAGACCAAACCCTAAAAACTTAGAAGAAAAACTACTTGAAGAACAAACCCCAAATATTCAAGAACTAAAAAGAAAAAAAGAAAGATTCGTACCTATATTGATGCTTGGGATGAGAGGAAAACAGATTTCTTGAAAGAAGAAAGGAGGTGTGGAGGATTCGTGAGTGAGTTGTGAGGATTCAAGTGATGAATGTTGAAGGTTTTAAAGAAAAAGAAGATTTGCTTTTATGAGTTCTGCTAATGGGTCTGCACTAGCAGGTCTGGCAGTGCCAGAAAACCCTGTTGATAGTGCTTATTTTTCGGAATTTCGGTTTTTTTTTTTTGCAAAATTATTTCCCACTCAAGTTTTTTTAATTACAATTAATAAAACCAAGATAAAAATATCACTTGAATCTGGATCACTCATGAAACACCTCCTACCAAGAAAGGAGCCGAACTAACATACATGAAGATCGGCAATGCATGCCAACATCCCCAACGTCCAGAACGAACTGCAACCTGAAAAATAAATTAAGCAAACAAAGAGAAAAACATTTATCACACCTAAACCACATGCTAAGTTTAGTTACGAGTCTTCAACTAGACTCACCACCCCGAATTCATTTGTTCTTGGAGTGGAGGGTGATAACCTCCTCACTCTTATCCAAGGGGCCACCAACATACGAATTCAGCCTGTGCCCATTGACCTTGAACAAGCGGCCATCCTCATGGCCTACCTCCACTGTTCCATAGGGGAATACCTATCGCACCGTGTAAGGACCTGACCAATGAGACTTAAGCTTGCCAGGAAATAACTTAAGACGCGAGTTGTATAACAATATCCGATCACCCACCCGGAATTCTTTCTTGCCCTTCAGGCGGGAGTCGTGGAACGTCTTCGTACGTTCCTTATATAGATTGGATCTCTCATATGCATCATTCCGGAGCTCTTCAATCTCGTGGATCTGCACAAACCTGTTTTCGCCCGCAGCTGGCACATCAAGGTTAACTGTTTTCAAAGCCTAGTACGCCTTATGCTCGAGCTCTACTGGGAGATGACAAAACTCCCCATAGACCAGCTTAAATGGAGTAGTGCCTATAGAGGTCTTGTAGGCCTTTCGAAAGGCCCACAGTGCATCATCCAGTCTTTCAAACCAGTCCTTCCGGCTTGCGCTCACCGTCTTCTCCAAGATATGCTTAATGCCCGATTTGTGACCTCGACTTGCCCACTTGTCTGTGGGTGGTATGGTGTAGAAAATCGATGTTGCACACCATATCGGGACAATGCCTTCTCCAACTAAGCATTACAAAAGCGTGTCCCCCAGTCACTAATTAACGCTTTAGGAGCACCAAAACGCGCAACAGCTTCTTCAGAAACCTAACCACTACCCTAGCATCATTGGTGGGCAAAGCTTGCGCTTCCGCCCACTTTGATACATAATCGACCGCGACTAAGATGTATCAGTTTTCGAAGGAAGTCGGAAAAAGGCCCATAAAGTCTAAGTCCCATGCATCAAAAACCTCACAGACTTGAATGTCGTTCTGTGGCATCTCATTGCGTGCAGAGATATTGCTCCTTTTTGGCAGGCATCACATGATCTCACAAACTCATGGGCGTCTCTAAAGATAGAAGGCCAGAAGAATCCAGCATCGAACACCTTCTTTGTGGTATTGTTCACCCCATGATGACCTCCCGTAGGTCCCTCATGACATTGGCGAAGAATGTCCCTCACCTCGTCACCTTGCACGCAGCGCCAGATCATCCGAGCCACGCCCATCCTGAACAGATAAGGGTCATCCCAAAGGTAGTACTTAACATCCGCAAAAGTTTTCTCTTCTGATGAGAGGTCATCCCTTTGATTAGGATGCCGCTGGCTTGGTAGTTTGCGATGTCAGCAAACCATGGGGAGTCTTCATTTGTCTCGATCCTCATTAGAAACTCATGGGGAAAATTGTCATTGATGTTGGCCCCACGAACTTCTTTTCCTTCGTAATGCTCAAGTCGGGACAAATGATCAGCTGCCAAATTCTCGGCCCCTTCCTTGTCACGGATTTCAATGTCAAACTCATGCAGCAAAATAATCCATCGTATCAATCTAGGTTTAGCATCTTGCTTGCCAAAGAGATACCGAAGTGCTGCATGATCCGTGTACATGATGGTCTTGGAGAGGATGAGATAAGATCGAAACTTGTAGAAGGCAAATACCCCTGCTAGGAGCTCTTTTTCTATCGTGGTATAATGCTCCTGAGCGTCGTTCAAGGTCTTACTCGCATAGTAAATCAGGTGAAAATGCTTATCTCTCCTCTGACCCAAGACGGCCCCGACTGCGAAATCACACGCATCGGACATCAACTCAAATGGTAATTCCCAATAGGGAGCGACCATAATTGGGGCATTCACTAATTTCTCCTTCAACAGCTCGAATGCTTTCAGGCATTCATCGGAGAAAACAAACTGGGCATCCTTTTCTAGAAGCTGGGTCATCAGACGGGCGATTTTGGAAAAATCCTTTATGAATTGCCGGTAAAAACCTGCATGCCCAAGAAAGCTCTTAATAGATTTCACGGATGTGGGCGGCGGGAGTTTAGAAATAGTCTCAACTTTGGCTCGATCAACCTCGAGTCTCGCCTGTGAAATCTTGTGCCCAAGCACAATGCCCTCCTTCACATAAAGTGGCATTTTTCCCAGTTCAACACAAGGTTGGCCTCCTCACACCTGGCCAACATCCTCTTCAGATTCCCGAGACAATGATCGAAGGAACTCCCGAATACAGAAAAATCATCCATGAAGACCTCCATGGAGTCCTCGATCATGTCATGAAAAATAACCACCATGCATCTTTGAAATATGGTTGGGGCATTGCACAGTCCAAAGGGCATTCGCCGGTAGGTAAATTGCCATAGGGACATGTGAATGTCGTCTTCTCCTGATCCTCAAGAGAGATGGGAATCTGAAACTAGCCAAGAAACCATCAAGGAAATAGTAGAACATCCTCCCTGACAGCCTCTCCAACATCTGGTCAATGAAAGGAAGAGGAAAATGATCTTTCCTCGTGGCATCATTGAGTTTGCGATCGTGAATGCAAACTCTCCACCCGGTGACAGCACGAGTGGGAATCAACTGTTTTTATCATTAGTCACCACCGTCATCCCTCCTTTCTTCAGGACTACCTACACGAGACTAACCCAAGGGGAATCAGAGATCGGGTATATCAAACCTGCATCATGAATTTGATGACCTCTTTCTTCACAACACCCTGCATGTTCGGATTTAAACGTCTCTGGTGCTGCACTCCAGGTTTAAAGTCCTCCGCCATTAAGATCTTGTGGGTACAAAAGGATGGATTGAACCCTTTTATATCCATGATCTTCCAAGCGATCGCCTTTTTATGCTGCTTCAAAACTTCAAGCAATCGACCCTTATCTTCTTCTGATAACCCAGCAGAAATGATGACGGGCAAATGAGTCGCACCCACCAAGAAAGCATATTCTAAGTGATCTAGAAGCTCCTTAAGCTCAACTGAGGGTGATCCTCAACCGAAGGGCGTGCTTTAGGCTCAGCAACGCGATCCACCACTTCAAAAACCTCAATATGTGGGGGAGCCACATGACCTATCAGACAAGTTATCTCTTCGACTAACTGGACCATAGCAAGCGAACAAAAAGTCTCTCCTCCAATTAGCTGTGTGTCCACAACTTCCTCCTCAAACGTGCTATGAAGATGATCACTCACGTATGTGTCAATAGTCTCGATAAAGTAGAGTGTATCATCATGACTCTGTGGATGCTGCATGGATTTCTCTATATCAAAGGTCACCTCTTCATCGTCTACCCTAAGAGTAAGTCTACCGGTGCAGACATCGATCAATGCTCGAGCAGTGGCAAGGAATGGGCGACCTAGGATGAGAGGAACAGTTTTATCCTCATCCATGTCCAAAATCACAAAATCACGGGAAAGACAAACTTGTCGATCTTCACTAGCATATTCTCAACTATACCTCGAGGGTACTTCACTGAACGGTCGGAATAGCTGAATGCTCATACAAGTAGGTTTTGGCTCTCCGAAGTCCAGCTTAGCAAAAACCGCATATGGCATGAGGTTTATGCTGGCTCCAAGATCAGCTAGTGCATTGCTGACCGACAAACTACAATCAAGCATGGGATAGTGAAACTCTAGGGATCATTCATTTTCTGTGGTAGTTTGTTCTGAAGAACTGCTGAACACTCCTCATTCTAGGTCACATGCGAAAGCTCCTTAAGTTTCTTTTTGTTAGATAAGATATCTTTCAGAAACTTGGCATACTTAGGCATTTGAGCAAGTGCCTCGACATACGGCAAATTTATGTGTAGTTGCTTGAAAAGCTCAAGAATTTACCGTAGTGTTCCCTTCATTCTCTGCTTCTTCAACCTCCCCGATATGGAACGAGAGGGACATACTCTCTCACTGGCTCCTTGGGACGTGCTGTACTTGCCGGGTCTCGCCTTGGTTGCACCTCTCCCGGAGACTCAGTCTCAATCTCCACAACAATCTCGTCATCAATCGGCTTATTTGGAACATCCGAAGTGACGGGCTCAGCGATCCTGCCACTTCTCAACGTGATGGCCTTTGTAGTGGCTTTCGGATTTAGCTTTGTATTGCTTGGAAGGCCCCCCTGTTGTCTCTCGGACGACATCTTAGCAATCTGACAAACTTGGTTTTCAATGGTCTGCATGGAAGCCTTTTGGCTTCTCAACTCACTCTCGTGCCTCGTGAAACGACCGTCATACTCCTTGAAACGCTTTTCATTTTCGACTCTTTGAGAATTTTGACCAGCTAAGAGTTGACTAAACATATCCTGCACACTAGGTTCATTAGTGGAAGGCATCTGTGAGGCCGAGGTGCACCTTATCCTCCAAGAGCTGTGGGACATGGAGCAAATCTGGGTGGATGCTGTTTCGACGCTTCAGACTTCCAACTGAAATTTGGGTGATTCTTCCACCCCGGATTGTAAGTGTTGTGTACGGATTATGCTGAGGACGGTATTGGTTTCCCATAAAATCTACATGCCGTGTAAAACCTCTCCTGTCGGAAAATTGCCTACCTGATATGCTCCCCCACTCGAGGAGTCACTGGAGTGGATCTCCATCACTCGATCAAACTTCAAAGATAAGGCATCCATTCGTGCTGTGATGGCGGTAAAATCGTTCACGTGATGAACTCCGTGTCTAGAACTCTTCCCTCTTGATGGCTGTTGTGTCCGATTCTTCAAGGCGCATTTCTCTAAGATCTCAAATGCCTCGTTAGTATTTTTCGTGCCAATGTCTTCACCTGAATACATATCGACCATCATCTGTCCTTGACCATCCAAACCATGGTAGAAGATCTGACATTGTTGCCACTTGGGCAACCCGTGGTGTGGGACTTTTCTCATGACCTCTTTAAATCGCTCCCACGCCTCATAAAGGGGCTCATCATCGTCCTGTCGAAATTTAAGAATCTTGGTTCTTAACCAAACAGTTTTCTCTGGGGGGAAATATTTCTGTAGGAACTTCTTAGCTAATTGATTCCATGTAGTGATAGACCCAGCTGGAAGTGAAAGAAGCCACTCCTTAGCTTCGTCAATATGGTACCAGATTTGATCTTGAAATTATTATTATTTATTGTAGGTGCATTGATGCTCGCAGGTAAACCCTCAAGTGAAGGTTTTCCTATGTCGTTTAAGACCCTCGTTTCCTCTTCGTCGGCCATTTCTATGTGAACCTCATGGAATGTGTCGTCTCCTAATGTGTCTACCTCGATCGTTGCGGCCACCACGCAGGACCGCTCCGCAGTCTCCGATGAAGATTGTGCTCCGTCTCCGATGAAGGCTCAACAACTTCAGCAACTGGGGTTGAGGACATCCACGACCTGTAAGGAAAAAGAAGGAACACAATGCACTATGTATACACAACGATAAAAAGAATAACTAATTAATTAACATATTTTCTTTTTCTTTTCTTTTCAAATAATCATGCAAAGAAAATTAAAAAAACAACTAGACAGAAGCTTTGTACACTTTTCACAATGATTTAACAAGTAGCTCCAACCATTCTTAAGAAGACCGAATCCCCGGCAACGACGCCAACAACTTGATGTGTGTGAATTAAATATTACTATGATTTTCGTTCACACAAATTAGGTTTTAAAATAGTTTTTACTCAAAACCAACTACACACACCAAGGGGCAAGTGTACCCGTCAGGTGGTAGTACAGTCTGTCGGTAAGAACCAGATATCAATCCGTGGACTCAGTGTCTCAATACTAGATCTTTGTTACTTTTAAACCTGGTTCAATGGATGAATTGATTTCTTGACTTTCTTTTTTTTACTATTATGAAAAGATAAAATTAACTATTTGAATTAATAAAGAACAATAATTAAGAAAGGTTGCTTAAATTAAGTATGCACTAATAAACATATGACAACATTGAGGAAAACTAATGGTGATGCAAGTTCTAGATTCAACTAAGTTTCCATTCAAGGTCTCCTAGTTTTATAAATCTTGGGAAAATTATAATGTAACAACATTTTAATCACCTAAGATTCATTCTTTAAAGTTCTATTGCTAAGTTGATGTTAATCTTTAATAATGAGTTAATTGTTTGTCAAAACTCCTAACTCTACAAATAAAGGAAAACCAATATGAGAACACATTAATCACCCTAACTTGGTTCCAAGTAAATGACATCTTCAACAAGTTCTTGATATGCATCACAAGCATGGTCATGCTAGATAACAATCTTGGCCTAAATCATCAAACATGAACACAAACCATAGAATCCATATAAACATTCATATGATCTTTCCAAATCCAAATGTAAGAATTCATACTTAAATTCAAATCATCATTCTAATCATGTTAGCAATTACCATTCCTAGTTTCATGCTATGAATCAAATCAATAAACTAACAAGATTCAACAATCATAATCTCTACATGGGCTTTCCAACACTACATGTAAATACTTATGACCAAACATTCAAGAATAATGACTTTAAACATGAACATGCTTTCCAAGAACAAGATCAAATATCATCATGAAGATTAACATACAACAATCACCACATCTATTTCCATGTTGTCAAATGTTCATTAGCTTCAACAAAATTCAAGCAACACAATTGTTTAGCCTCGAAGGCTCATAATAACTAAGACAAATGCAAAATAATATAGATTGTGCATGAATAACAAGTGGAATACTATAGTTTAAGACAAATAATTAGTAAAATGAGTTGAATATCAAGTGATACAACCTTCCTAAAGGCTCCTTCTTCAATCTCCAAGCTTCCAAGATCAGATTCTTTAGAGAGAAATTCACCCAAATGCCCCAACTCTCCTTCAAATGAGTTGAATTCACGTATTTAAGCTACTAGGCATTTGGCATGACCGTGCCACCTTTTGGCACGGTTGTGCTTGGTAAGTGTCAGGTGCCTTTATGAGTTGTTGACCAAGTTTGACGCCAAATCCGGGAAAGATCCAGCTAGATTTTTCCCGGTGGCACGACCATGCCAAAGTGTGGCCAGTCGTGCTAATCGATATCGTACTTGGAAACGACTATGTTGATCTCGGAAATTAGCTATCAGGACTTGTGATAGCACGAGCACGGTCGTGCTTGGGTTGGCACGATCGTGCCATGTGTTGGACTGGTTTGGTTTGTGCAGACTGATGGTTGTGCTAATGATAGTGCCGGCATCCGAAGCTTGGCAGGCGTGCCAAGGGTTGGCACGATCGTGCCATATCTGGTAGTTTGGCTGAAATGTTCCATTTTTGCTCCAAATCGCTCTAAAAGCCTTTGTTTCTTCACCGGGCCGAAGCCCGGACCTGTATTTTCTCAAACAACTCAAATGAGTATTAAGATCAATGAAAACACAACGAATTTCCGCATTAATGGGGCATATTTGACGTTTAAAAGATGTATAAATTCTTATACATCAACCGAAAAATGACACAACAAACTACCCGAACCGGTTGATTTAATATCTCATGTTAGTGCCGTTTTATCGAGTGTCATCCCCCAAAAAGCTCAAGATCTGGGAGACCCTTTGATTTTAATCCAAATTGGTAAATTTAAAATTAAAAGGGCGCTCCTAGATCTTGGAGCTTGCGTGAGCATCTTGCCTGGGAGTCTATACGACCAATATGATTTTGGTCCTTTGAAAAAGTTTGACACCCCCGTAGTGTTGGCCGATCAAACTCCCATGCACCCAAGGGAGATGGTGGAAGATGTAATAGTGAAGGTTGAAATTGCTATTACCCAGTTGACTTTTTGGTAGTTGACTATGTTGGGTTTGTTGAGGATACACAACCAATAGTCATACTGGGTAGACCTTTTTTGGCAACTGCTAATGCCATAATAAACTGTGCAACGGGAACGGTAAGCATGCAATTGGGGACTGGGAATTAATTTGAATGTTTTTCCTAAATTTTCTAACTCAATTGGTGAGGATAGGTGTCCTAAGGTGGACATGAATCCGAGCAAAAAAATGTGTGCTATGGTTGGCAGGTTTGGAGAAATAAAGAAGAAGCCGGTCAAGAAGAAGAAGATGAAGAAGTCACCTCAGGAGAAAACAGAAGAGGAGAGGTTGAGAAGGTTTGGTCCATTTGGACCAAATGGTATGAATCGCCAGTGATATGGGAGAGTTTGTGGGCGACAAGCATTCCGTTCGACCACCATGAGGTGGTATGTCGTTGGATGTTGTATTTTTCTTTTCTTTTTTTATAAGTTTTGTTCCTTTTTATCTTTTAGTCCTCTTCTAATATTTGTATTTCTTTTGTTTAGTAGTAAATGAACTTTGTGGGTGTGTTCCCTAATAACCCTCACGAGATTTACTCGTCCTCCTGAGCTATCGGGAGGTTTAAAGGGCTTGTTGCATGTGCTAAATGCAACCGTGATTCCTTCGAAAATGAGTTAGGTTTGTTGTTGTTGTAAAATATTTTTCCACAAAGTCAAAGTTGAATAAAAATATGGCTTGGTAAATTCTTTATAAAAATGGTAGAACTAGGTAACTAACAAGTTTTGATGGTTGTGAGAAGCTTGCTTCTACACGAGGGTTGAGATTTGTAGGTACACTGTATGTTCGCGAGACGACCATTTTTATGAAGAATGAAGAGCACACGAGGAATGAGCGAAAACCAGGTGCATACGTTTCTTTTTAGCTTTGATTTTTTTAGTTAGTAATAAATGGATTGTATTTTGTATTTTATTTTTCGGGGTGAAATTTTGGGAAGGTTAGACGTGTCACATCCCTGGTGCGTTTTAAAAACTCTATTCCTACACATTGACGGCAATGTTGACCTCAAGTGTGGGGATGGGGAGAAAAAGTTTTTCAATTTTGACCCGTTCATTTAAACATTACACATTGAGGACAATATTGACCTCAAGTGTGGGGATGGGGAAAATTTCAAAAAATTTTCAAAATGTCTTTGTTTGAAACGGTCTAAAAAGCACAAGTAACTAAGTCAATGAGGGATGACACAACCCATGTGGTCTTTTGTCATGGACAAGTTCAAATTAATAGCATGACGGGTATTTAGCGGGTGGTTATTTGGGAATAATCCGCCTAAGAAACTTGCATTTTATACATATTGCAGACCATACCCTTTATACGTGAGATTTTGAGCCACTTTTACATATAATATATGTATATATTTCTTTGGTTGAGTGGACCATTAGTTGCATATTGTAGAACTTGCAATTTTTTATGCGTTTGAGACCACAGACCAAATATGAGCACAAGAATTATTAAGGCATTAGGTAAACCTTTTCATATTACACCATTTATATATCCTTACCCGAAATCAATCCCTTAGTCGCCAATCTTGAGCCTAAACCTTTCGTTTGACCAACCCATTTAGCCCTTGACTGTTGAACCTTTTATCTTTAACCCGTGTGATGAAAACTTGATTTTAGGATTAGTTGAAATAAAAAGAGAGAAAAAGAATATAATTGAGAAAAGAAAAGAAAAATGTATGTATTGATAGTTTGTTGAATAAAAGGTGAAAAACTTTTTCCTCTTAGCTTATTGTTTCGTAGT
Source organism: Scalesia atractyloides (assembly GCA_947069175.1). Lineage (NCBI taxonomy): Eukaryota > Viridiplantae > Streptophyta > Magnoliopsida > Asterales > Asteraceae > Scalesia > Scalesia atractyloides. The sequence continues at coordinate 59,912,324 of CAMTDV010000007.1, read as the reverse complement.
CGGTTGTGTTAGAATAGTTTTTTTTGTAATAAAAATCGAGTTTTCATCACCTTATCCACTTTCAAAATATCCCATTCCATACCCTTAGCCTAGCCCCAATACAACCCGTTCGAGACCTTTTGACTTGTGCTTAATATTTGTGTTCGGTGGTGGAGAATGATTGAGTTGCAAGCTTATGTGGGTATGTGTTCTAATTGGTTTGTGTGATTATATCAAAAGTGCTAATGCATCAATTATTAGCCAATTTCTAAAGAGAGAACGTTGTGAGGGATGTGTATGAATTGTGAGTTTCAAGAGCGGATTAATCTTGGATAAACATTTTATGTGTTAATCATGTTAACGTTAATTATTGTGAAAATGATAGAAATTATGAACCAAGTATGACATTAGACCTTAACTCTGTCTCGAGAATGGGAACTGTGTTCCTTATTCGACCCACGTGAAAGTGAAAGACAGATTTGCTTGAGGGCAAGCAAAAGACAAGTGTGGGGATGTGATACTGGTCAAAAATCGATGTTTCTATTAAATTTAAGTTAATGTGTTACGTGACTTTTACTTTCAAATAGCCTACTTTTGATTGGATTTGTGTTTAACAGGTTTACGGAGTTTAAGGAGCTATTCGGGAGCGTTTTGGAGCTTCGGGACGGAAAACAGGTCAACCAGGATCGCGAAATGGGAAAACAGGAAAACATGGTTTAGAGATTGGGCCGTCGGCAACGTCCCTCAGATAGTCTGTTGGAGAAAATTATCGTAGACAGTGGATTAGAGCGTCGGAGGAAAGTTGTGATTCTAGGGGCCGTCGGCGACGCCCCTCTGATAGTATTGTCGCTGAAATTCAATTTTGAACGGGTTTTAACTGTGTGTTTGATCCGTTGGTGAGGGACTTACGAGTTTGTGAGCTTTGAAACCCATCTTGGAGCTAAGAACCACCCTAATCTTCATCCCCCATCATATCTAATCCACTCCATCATCCGAATCACAACCCTTGATCATAACCCTAGCCTATCCTCATCATCTCATTCATCATCCATCCATTTTCATCTTCCATCCCAAACACTAACCATCATCATCACTACCTTCGAAGCTTCAAGATGTTTGTGATCAAGCTCCAATCATCAGGTGATCAAGTTCCGTTCGTCATGAGCGGCTAATTCTCGAGGGTTTGACCCGGTGTAAACTTTTGTAAGATTTAGTGTTGCTTTATGTTCTTAGTTTATTTATGACAATTTGAATTATATTTTGAATTGATTGATAATTGTCTTACATTTGAACTATATTTGCGAATTGTCGAATGATGATAAAATTTGACTTTGTGAAACAAGTTTGTGTATTTATGCCTTATCTTTCAAAAGGGATTGTTTGTCCGAAGTAACAAAGTGCATTGTGGTCCGTCATATGCGTGATAGCAATTGGCATCTAAGCTTTGTGATATCTTAACCTTTAATGACAAATTCAGTTGAATCAATCTAAAATCGTTTAGTAACCCTAAGTTGCAATTGTTGAACCGGGTGTGAACCTTGTTTTCAAATCATTGTTTTAATCAAGTAATTTAGCTTTCGTACAATTGTTTAAGTTAGTAATTAAGTAGTCAAACCAATTTTGTTGGATCATTCCAACATTCTTTCAAACAAACAACCATTTAAACAAAATTAATACAAACATTAGCAAGCTTCATAATAGTGACATTTCGTTAAAATCAATTATATTAATCGCAAACCACAAACTCTTCATGGTTCGACCCCTTACTACCACTAACACATTGTTAAGGGTAATTTCGGATTATAAATTTTATCTTTGACTGCGGCGCGACACTCCGATCAGTCCTTGTGCCTTGCACGCGTGTCATTGGGCCTAGCCCATGTCATGTATGTCATTGGGGCGAGCCCATGTTTTCATATGATTGGGCCTAGCCCATGTAATTTATGAAATTGGGCCTAGCTCATGTCTTTATGTGAGTTGGCCTAGTCCATGTAATTTATGTCATTGGGCCTAGCCCATATCTTTATGTGATTATGCCTAACCCATGTAATTTATGTCACTGGGCCTAGCCCATGTAATTTATGAGATTGGGCCTAGCCCATGTCTTTAGGTGATTGGGCCTAGCCAATGTAATTTATGTGTTTGGTGTAATTGGGCCTTGCCCATGTCTTTTATATAATGGGCCTAGCCCAATTTATTTTCAAGAGTCTAGAATATATATAATCTTATACTTGGTGATTTTTACTAAGTTTATACTTTTAAGTATGTTTATATACTTTCATAAACTCACTTAGTAATTTTTATACATCTTAACTTTCTGGATTTTGATATCGTTAATATATATATTCAAATACATCATTTTTAGACGTGTCGTCGTTACTGCTATATATATATTATATATATATATATATATATATATATATATATATATATATATATTATATATATATATTATATATTCGCGTCGAAAATCGCCCAACATCGTAGTAACCCTTTATGTTGGCGATTTGTTCGTTGGTCGACAATACGATGGTGTATCGTGTAAATTCGGCCATCGTCCCATACTCCATTCGTCCAATTGTTGTTTCAAACATATTGTAAAGTGTATGTGTTTTATGTCATTTACACTTGGTAACTCTTCAAGTGTTTGAGGTATTTGTATAAGTTGGGTATTTTGTGGTGTATACCCTAAACTTTCTAGATACATACACATACATATACATGTATTCATACATAAAATTTTGGTGACAAAGTATGTATATATATGCTTTTATTCCCACAAGTATATATATATATATATATGTGTGTGGTGTGTGTGTGTGTGTAATAAATACTTACTTTTACTGTAAAAATTTATATATATACTTGTTAAACTCTTGGAAGGTTAGGGTTTAACCCTTGTCATTAAAACTTCCTTAATGACGGCTTAGATCACTAATCGCATTTAGTCTCGTTAATCACCCCGTTAATTATTCTTTAAACGCGATTAGATTTTTAGAAAATTTTGCCACAGTTTCCCCTAAACTATGGCATTTTCCACGTTTCAAAAACGTATTTAAATCATGTTTAAACCCATAATTAAGATCAATCATCAACTCAAGATTACATACCACTTTTATATGCTTTATTTATATACTTAAACATCCTCATTTCCATGATCCACGTGAAAATATATTTTAACCACTTTACTTAAAAACAATGAGATCTTTATATATTTATTAGAATTTTTAAGCCACCACTTTTGTTATATCTTTAAATCAAATTTTCCACTTTAAACCCTTTTTGTTTACTACACTTTTTGAGATGAACATATCTTAAATCATGGTGTTTATTCTTTAGAAAAATTACACATATGTAGTAAATCATTTTTAAGTTGTAGTAATCTTCATGGATCATGAGGTTAATGGTCTTGTTTAGATTTAAACATCACCATGTTTAAATCATTATTTATATTGTTATTCAAACAAGATCATCCACTTTAAACACCTTACTTTAACATAATCATCATAATCATGCTAACTAGTTAACACTAATACACATAATCAACACATAATAAACTATATTTAGTAGATTATTAAGGTGAGGTTAGGGTTTTGAAGTTGTATTTTTCTTTACTTTCAAGATGATCAACAAGTACTTTCATAAACTAGACATCATAAGAAGCTTAAATATGATGAAAGATTGTCTTACAAAGTTGCACGAGATTAGTGAAGATTAAGAGGAGGATGGAGTTCCAAAGAAAGCTCCAATGATCCCCTATGCTTGCAACCACCTTAGATGATCTTGTTGTGGCCTAACTAAGCTTGATTTTGGTCTTTCAATGTTGAAGAAAAGGATGATGGTGTGGTGGATGGTGTTTAGCCATGGGAAGAGAGAGACTTAAGGGAAGGCTTGTTTTAATTCTTTTTTGAAGTAAGAATGATGGAAAGGATGGTGTTTGTTCTTTTATATAATTACTATCTTTCAAAGGTCAAAACACGATCTCATATCTTGCTTATAATCACACTTTTTCAAAACAAATCAAGTGGGTGGGGGACCCACTTGAATCCGCCAATACTAGGGGGCTAAGTGTAACTTGTTTTTATAAAATGTGGTAAAATGATAGATATTTAGGTAATTAACTTAAGTATGAGGATTAGGGATTAATCTTGTATCATTAGCGAGTAATTAGGGTTTAGAGTGTTGATCAATGTTAATTAGTCCCCTTGACTAATTGGTATTAGTTTTGGATGATAAAAACACCACTAGTTCGTTCATCAGTACAATATCGGTTAGTATACGAACTTTATTATTTCATACCGAAAGCTTTGGTCTTCGACTACAATAAGTGCCATGGCGTTTATTTAGGGTACTTCCGACCTAGAAAATGCTTAACTAGTTCGCTAGTCGAATATATGTTGAGTTTGGATGGCCAAAACGCTTTCCGTCTAATTATTCGCTCGTTATCGGCACTTATATATTTTGTCGTCGAACATTTCCGGGAGTTGTGTTTCCGTGACCTCAAGATAGTTGAAAGGACCTCGGGTCCCAAACGAAGCATAACTAGCTCTCTAGATTAATGTATGAGGCTATCGGTCATTAAAATATCTGTCAGTTCGACAATCGGTCGCTTTTTGGTCAAGTTGTGCACTGCTTGCCGTACGACTGGAAACGATGTCTTTTATGTATTTCTACCATTCTTATATTGTTTTAGGGTGTTTAGCATTGTTCTGTCATAATTCTAGAATTCGAAAAATACCAAATTAATGTTGCAGACAAACTGAAATTGTCACCTTTTTGGTCGAAACGGAAAATTGTGTAATTTAGGCGTTGTAACAAAAAGTTATTATTTTTTTGAAAATGTGTTCCCACATTAGTGTTTTCATGTATATATGGACCCATTTAGGGCATTAGCATACCGTTATTCATTGTTCTATTTCGTTTTAGCAGTTTTGCTGACCTCAATTGTGCAACCGCGAATAGTGCGTCCAACACTTTCTACCAACACTTTTAGGGCATTGATTGATTTGTTTCACGTCGTAATGGAAACCAGTTATGTTATGATCTTATTTACCTGTCCTAATACTTGTGATATGACGTACAACTCAGTTACGAAATCAAATTACGATAAAATGCATGAGATTATGTACTAAGAATATTGATTAGATTGTACGGAATTACCGGTTATTTTCCATTTGTCACAAGTTGGGCATGGGTTTTGCTGCTTAGGCTGACCCCCCATATGTCCAATGTGTTCTGAAGTGTCAGAGGAGCTAGAGAGAACAATAAGCATGAACGAAGAGGTTCGAAGGAAGTTTGTTGCTGAAAATGCTACTTGTTATAAGCTTGATGATGTTTGTGATATATGTCATGACCAAGTGATAATGTTGTCAAAAATCATGTAATGTAACACTATTGCAATGTTTTAAATGTAATGTAGCTGACACGTTTGAATGTAATGTAATGGTGTTGACACAACTTATATTGACCAACTAGTTTGACACTTTTGTTTTGACAATTAGACCAAAACTTGACTCGCACTATTGTTTTGACACAAACCTAAACTTGACACGCACTGCACTTGACAATCGCTGCAATGCAGCCAACCGGAGTTCCTCTTCATCATTATCTTAACAACTTTTGAATGTTTGAAAGGTGGGTTGTTGAAGCAAGAATGTTTTTGATAATCTGAAAGTGTAAATTAGGGTGGAATTGAATGGGACACTCAATCGATGATGCAGACGGAACTGCTGACAAATTGTTTTATTTAAATGTTTTATTTTTTACTTAATAGTCCTTAGACATATGTTATTTGCATAATAGTCTTTGGACAAATGACAAAAATGACCCTATATGCAAGACATGTGACCCCTGAATTACGATTAAAATCTAACTGGGTTAGAGCTAAAGGACATAACGTGCAGGATTTTGATACGTTAAGTACAAAACTTGTCAACTTTAACGCCAAATGACACCGCCTGAAAAAAGTATTAACATAAAGGACAAAACTTGTAATTTACTCTTCATCCTCTAAATACTTTAAACTTTTTAGGGATAATTTTGTAGAAATATAACCACGTTTATCAACTGTTCAAATTAAGTCACCAAAACTATTGTTGTCTCTTTAAAGTCATTGAAGTTTTGTTTGTTGTTTTAATACTATGTAGTTATCAAATTATTAGGTTATAAATGATGACGTGTCATTTAGTCCTTTATATGATTATGATGTGGAAATATTAATAATGATATGGCTTTTTCAATTAAAAAATCACTTTTTATTCATTTGGTTTGAAAATTAGCTTTAAGTTTGAAAATTATTTTTCTGTTAATTTTTTAAATCATAAAATTATATTTTTTAGTTTGTAAAATTAAAAAAAAACACACACAAACATTTATTATTCATAAAACAAAAGTATAATGTTTTTATTGTTGTTGTGTGTTCTTCACAACAACATGCAAAACAGAGCATTTTTTATCCTAATTTGCTATTACAAACAGGGGAGTTTCAAGATTCTGTCTCAACGAGCAAAAGTGCAAAATTGTTAAAGATTTTTGTGGGTATTAATTTCTTTATTTCAAGTTTCAATCTTGAATCTTGCATTTACGTAGTCTGTTATTGAAACTCCATGAATTCTCGATGAGAATGAAAACTAGCCCCATTAGAAATCGAAATCGAAGCAGACCCCTCGGAAATCTAAAGTGAAACAAAGTATCTTTTTCAGTTTCATACTAAAATAAATGGAAATCGGAAACAGCGATCTCGATTTTCCATCAAAATCACATAATCGAATGAATTGGGCAGACAAGATTGAACATTTGATGAATACCCGGTAAAGGTGACGTTTAACACAGGTAGAGTTGGATGGATACCTGAGCCACTGAGCCAGCAGTTTCAGGGAAAATCCGCCCGCTAGAAGGCACACTGCGGTAAAACCCGGTTCGACTCGGTTTTGAACTGACAACCTCCAGAGAGGCCTAGTTCTAAACTTCATTGCCATCACCAATGTCCTTCAAAGTGATACTAGTGAGAGTTGAACTTGAGACCTTAAGAAGAGAAACTAAGTGACTAACCACAAGACCAACTTGTCAGGACGGTTAATAATATATTTTGCTCTTATAAAATCCATCTACCCTAAATAATATCCACATTAGCGTTAAAATGAAAAAAAAAACGAGAAAAAAATAATAACCTAATGACTTGGTAATTGTCAATTCCCGGATTTCTAACCCCGAAATCCATACACTGGTGGGCCCGGGTGAGGAATATCGTGACGTCAGTTGATAATCGTCAAATCAATTAAACACGGCACAGCGGAAGTCTTGGAGTAAAATTACTATTACAAACCGAATGTTCAAAGATAAAATAAAATAATATACAGGCTCGTAATAGAAAATCCACATGCGGATCATAAAATGTACATGGAAAGAATACAAAACAGACTTTAGGCAGATTTAGGATTTGCATGATCCTCTATCACTACCGAGCAGCTTCCGCCTATTTCGTATTGTACCTGCAGTCTAGCCTTTGGACGATACGTCAGCTTACGCTGGTAAATACACCCAACTGATTCATTTTGAAAACTTTAAAATGGTTTTAAGTCAAAACAGCACCAAAATATTTTATTAACTTGGGAAAGTTGACCTTGCAACCTTGTATCAGATTCACATGTTTGTCCATACATACAGGACCCAGTACAGAAACTGAGACATGATTAAATACACACCACTCAGGCCTCACAAAGGAGTCATCCCCAACTTGGGAACATTGCATATGAGCATCAAAAGGTGTATGCCTACACCCCGTGCTAAGGTCGTGGCCAATAACTAATGTATTGAGCCCAGGATATCCAGGACACGGTAATTTAACCCCCGATGTTTAGGTTATCAAACATAACTGAATAAAACGAAATATGCGGGTTTACTAGCCACAAGCGGGCATTCGATTGACCCCATTTTGGACCAAGCGGTAATAATTTACCGTATCCCAAGCCCGTATAGGGAAAATAAGTCGAGAGTATTTACCTGTGTTAGTCTTCTTCTTTTATTTTTAAATAACTCAGCCGCATACAAAAGTACAAGTGCAGATAGCATTTATCGGGAAGGCTCTAGTCTGGATTATGGCATAAACTAGCCAATTAAATACTAACGGTCTTATAAACCGAATAGTGTACATGATCATTACGTAGAAAGCTTGATTAACAGATGATCGGATAGAATGAAGTTTAAACCCGACAAGTACCTTGACTTGTATAATATGGGTAAACTATATACATTCTGGATTTGAAACTTAAATGACAAGGTTAAACCCGTTTTGGTTAAATTTCTGTAAAATAGTTACATATACGTAACTATGCGCATATTAGCGATATCGGGTAACCGGATGAGTTATGGACAAGTTCTATATGCCATTATACTTTGAATAAGTTAAGATATCAGTAGGATATCATCTTGTATGCCCGTTAAGGTTTTAAAACGAAATTATGCCTTATAGGGGCATTTTGGTAATTTTATACATAGTTTATATATTATTCGGGATTCTGAGTTTATAACATGTACCTACTGTAAATATGTTTAAAATAAGTTTTAAAATCAGTAGGTATCAAGTTTTGGTCAATAATACGGTTTAAACCATACTATGCGCCGAAACGGCGCTTATATCGTAAAATGACGTTTTTAAGCGATGTTTACAAAAACTGACATTTGGATCAGATTAAAATGTTTAAAATATGTTATTTAATATAACATATCAGTACGTAAATGATTTACCTTGAAAAGATTGATTAAAATCATTTTATGAGTCACAAGGACTAAAACCGTCATTTATCGACATAGTTAAAGGACCTGCTTGAAAACTTAGTTTATAACTTGGTTTAACATCCCAAATAATCCTATTTATAATAATTTATCAGTAGGAAAATCATTTTCAAGTTTATCATTAAAAGCTTAATTTATACAAAAAGGACATTTTAGTCAAAGATGGCATAATTACGGAACTTGCGCATAAACTTAGATTCTGATTATGATCATGTAATATAACCTCTGAGGGTTATGCTACATTATATTACGATCATGATTCAACCTTAGATCAGTAGCTAACTAATCTAAATCGGGTCAGAATCGAAAGTCAAAGTAGAAGTCAAACTTCGCGACTTTCGGTTGCGAACCGACCCTAGAACTGAAATTGACGAGCCGAACATGTTCTTAATGTTCTAATAATTATTAACAACTTGTTTAAGTGTCAAAACAGGTTTCATAACATGTATAAGATCAATTTATGATTTTTTCCTAAAAATGGCCTGTTTGACTTTTCATTTACATAATTTGACCCGTCAATTGGTTTAGCAAACGTGATCTTCAGGAGGTGCCCTTTTTAGGGACTAACACCTACCTTATTACGATCACTTAGCCATGTTCATTTCGAACAATGGCTAGACCATAATGGTCTTAAACGAAAGTCAAAGCGTTTTATGAAAACGCTTGACTTTTGGCTATAAAAGCCTATAAACGAAAATGCAAGAGCAAGGAACACTTACAAGAGGTTCCTACAATGCAAGAGAACTAAGTTAGATGCTCCTTTCAGCTAGGAACTTCCAGATGAGGGAGAAGAGTTATGTTTTAGAAAGGTGCAAGTTCAAATGGTGAACTTGATCACCTATTTATAGTTGAAGAGCTCAAAGGAGGTGAAGCCAAGTGTTTAGGGGTGTAAGAAGAAGCTTACAAGTGTCCCAAAACGTGGCATAGCAGTTTGGGAAGCCATGGTTTCGAGTTAAATGGTGTTGGAGTTTTGCTTGGTCTCCAAACAAAACTTTCTGTCCCAGACCTGTTCTCGCACCCCGCGAGAGACCCAGGCCTGGTCTCTCGCGGCCCGGACCGCCCCACGTCCAGTTTCAAAAATTGACACTTTTGACTCCTGAACTTTATAAAGCTCTAAAAACCATTTAAAACACCTTTTTGGCACTTTTAGCCCTCCGTAGCCAATACTTGGCATACCCGGGATTATGCCCGGACATTATCGAGCTCTCAGTTCGTTAAAAGGTCACTCAGAGGTATAAATTAACATGTTGACACTTTTAATCCCTCCATTATCCAACTTTCACATATTTACAAAATTGAACTCTCTCCTCCAACAAACGGGACATATGAGAGTTTAGGACTTCACAAAGGATCACTCAGAGGCTTATGATAAGCATGTTGATTCCGATGTCACTCAGAGGCCAAATTTCAAGCATGTTGACATATCAGTCACTCGGAGGCTTATGATTTAAGCATGTTGACATATCAGTCACTCAGAGGATGTTATTTATGCATGTTGACATCGGTTCGTTACTCAGAGGCTCAATTGAGCATGTTGACGCCTTTAGTCCTTGTTGGTCTTTAATAGACTATTTTTTAAAATACAACACGTGTCACTATACCATTGGACACGATTTTTTACAGGGTGTTACATCCTCACCCCCTTAAAAGAAATATCGACCTCGATATTTTATTCAAAAAGATGGGGGTACTTTTGTCGCGGACTCAACCTCCCATGTATACTCAGGACCTTTAAAAGCGTCCCACTTAACCTTTACTATAGATATCATTTTTCTTCGGAGCTTCTTAACCTGTCGATCCTCGATCGAAATTGGTTTCTCAACGAACCTCGGATTTTCATCAATTTGCACGTCTTTGTGCGATATTGGTAGCGACTCATCGGCTAGACATTTCTTAGGATTAGATATGTGGAATACATCATGGATTCCACTAAGCTCTTCTGGCCACCTGAGCTTATAGGCTACACTGCTGACACGTTCGATTATCTCGAAGGGTCCTATATATCTAGGGCTTAACTTACCCTTCCTTCCAAAATGCATCACACCTTTCCAGGGTGATACTTTTAGCATGACTTTGTCACCTACTTGGAACTGAAGAGGTTTACGCCTCTTGTCAGCATAGCTTTTCTGCCTATCCCTGGCAGTTTTGAGACGATCACGGATTTGCATAATCTTTTCCGTGGTCTCCAGGACAATCTCAGGTCCTGATAGTTGGGCCTCCCCAACTTCTGCCCAACATACGGGCGTTCTACATTTTCTCCCATACAAGGCCTCAAAAGGAGAAACCTTGATGCTCATATGATAACTGTTATTGTAGGAGAATTGTATTAGGGGTAAGTGGTCATCCCATCTTCCACCTAAATCAATCACACATGCCCTGACCATGTCTTCCAGAGTCTGAATAGTACGCTCACTTTGACCATCAGTCTGCGGATGGTAAGCTGTACTAAAGTTTAATCGTGTGCCTAACGATTGATGGAAACTTTTCTAAAAATGAGATGTGTATCTAGTATCTCTATCAGATACAATAGATACCGGCACACCATGTAGGGACACTATCTTGTCCACATATACCTTAGCCAATTTATCTGAGTTATACGTTTCTTTTATTGGCAAGAAGTTTGCTGACTTAGTCAGCCTATCCACTGTGACCCAAATAGTGTCATTACCACTTTTGGTCTTAGGTAACTTGGTAATCAAGTCCATTGTTACCATTTCCCATTTCCAAGTGGGAATTTCTAGTTGTTGTAGTAGTCCTGACGGTTTCTGATGTTCGGCCTTAACTTGCGAACACGTCAGACACTTAGCTACATAAGTGGCTATGGATTTCTTCAAACCCATCCACCAATAATTCTTCTTTAAGTTTGATACATCTTGTCACCTCCCGGGTGAATAGAGTATCTTGAATTATGCGCTTCCTGGAGGATTAGATTCCTAAGTCCTCCAAAGATCGGAACCCAAATTCTATCATTAAGTCTTAGGATTCCATCATTTCCAGGCGTTAATTGATCAATGGTTTCGCCTAATCCCTCATTAGGGATATTAGCCTCTAACAAGTCTTGCTTCTGCGTATCTAATAGCTTCTCACTCAAGCTATTTCTGAGCTCAATGCTCTTAGCATTAATCCTTATAGGTTTAAACTTTTCCTTGCGACTTAAGGCATCGGCAACTACATTTGCCTTTCCTGGATGGTAGCTGTAACATTTGTCAAAAACGGGTTTCCAAACCCGCTCCGTTTTGTAATCGAATATCAAGTTATAAATGTCACGTTGTGTATTTATGGTTATTTTGGTTTTTAATGTTACATAACTAATAAACAAACTAAACTATAAAAATTATATTTGATAAAAAGTGAAAACAAAATAAATAAAAAAGAAATGCTGCTGCCGGGACTCGAACCCGGGTCAGCCGGTTTACAATTTCAAAGACTTAACACACACACACATCACCACTCCGCCAGTTGTTGTTTTCTGTTATCTCTAGGAAACAAATAACATTTATATACAAACTTGGTGAAACCGGTTGCGCCAACTGAGAAACGGAAATCGGCAATTCAATCGTCAAATCGTTTGATTACTCGCACATTCACGTTTATAACCGATGAACCGATGATTTTAATCAATTCAGAAGTGATTGAACATCAATTTTCATTATTATCGGTTTTTATAACTGAAAAGAATCAAAGCTCAGATTACTTCAATTCTAGACCCCTCCTGCGACTCAAAACACTCTGCAAGACTTTCAATTACATTTCCGCAACCTTACAGTCCACCGGAGAAGCTTAAATCAACTCGCCGGAAAAATTCTGCAAGTCGCCGGAAAACCGAGACTCACATCCACACGGTAATTCCTTCGACTCTTTCTGCTTCAATCATGTGATTAATCGGTCACTAACACAACTCCACCATCAGAATCAATCCTAGTCAACGTTTGTCAAAAATCCTACCTTCGCCGGAAAACTTCTGAAACTTCCGGAAACCCACCGAGAACTGGTATGACCTTTCAAACTTCTGTTAAACTTTGTTTAAGTGCCTCAACTTCTTAAATAATCGAACAAAGCTGTTAATTGATTTTAACAGCCGGAGTTCACTCTCAGAACCGACAAACCTCTGCCGGAATTCTGTGAACAACATTAATCGGTACATTCTATTCCCCAAACTCTCTCCATTCTTTACTTTTAAATTACTTATAATGTTTGAAAAGCGAATATGTCATGAGTCGGTCATAACAGTCGGAATATGTTTCCTGGGTAAAATCAATGAAGAAGACGAAGACGCAATATAACATAAGACTAATAAAAATCGATAAAATGAACAGGTTAGACACACAGTCCAGCGGTGGACTGTGTGCAAAATATACACGCACGTCACGAGTTCGATCCCTGATACACGCACCCTCTAAATAATAAAATGCCTTTTTTTGATTAAAGCTGAACCGGGTTAATCCCGTTAGTTGTTAAGTATAATAAAAACCGAGATAATAACCAGGTTAGACACACAGTCCAGCGGTGGACTGTGTGCAACACTAAGTCGCACGTCACGCGTTCGAACCCTGTTACTGGCACCGGTTTGTTGAATTAAAATGTTTTTGAAATTAAAAGAATTTTGGTTAAACCGAATTAGTATATAAATTAAAACAAGATTATTTCGGGTTAGACACGTAGCTCAGTTGGTAGAGCTGCGTGCACGCGTACGGGAGGTCTCGGGTTCGAGTCTCACCCAGCGCATCCTTGCACCCTGACCGAACCGGTCAACAAGTCAACGGTCAACGGTCAACGCAAAATAAACAAATTTTTTTTTTATTTTTATTTATTTAATTTAATTTAAAATCAATTAAAAATACTTAAAAATAACATTTTTAAAGATAGAAAATAGCCTTAAACTCACAAAAATATTCTAAAAATTCCATTAAAATCCTTAATAAAATCCACTCATTTACCACATTTTTCCGTTATTATTTAGGTTAGTAATTCTCGTTGTTCAACTCTCCCGACTCGTGCGCATCTCATCATCTCCATTCAAACGCACCCAATGTGAGTGAATCTTTACAAATTCCCCGTTTAATCACGTTTTGGGGTGTATCATGTGTCTTGTTATATATATTTATTGAAACCATTGTGCATACATCATATCATGAACATTGTATTCAGTTTGTTTCAATTGTTGTGTGGTTATTGTTGGATGCAATTTATTATTTTCAGTACATGCAATTTCATAGGCCGCCGTTCCCCATTACATTATGAGCGTTGAGCATGTTCCCCATTTCATTATGAGCGTGAACCTGGCGTGCCCACATACGATCGGCTCCGTTTGATTGAGCCTTGATCGCACAGACATTTTCATTTTCAGTACATGCAATACGATCGGCTCCGTTTGATTGAGCCTTGATCGCACAGTTTCATTTATGTTACTTATCGTATGATGTTGGTATGTTTATGTATGCTATCATATGTTATTGTATGTTATAGTTGTGATTGCTATTTGCCACTGTCTGATTATTTACATTTGCTCATTTATGATTATGCACAATTTTTCGTTGATGAACTAACAAGTAAAGCATTAATAAATGTTTATCTAATAAGGTTCACTCGCCAACTTATGTTGACCCAAAAACCCCCATTTTTACACATGATACAGGTGAACCAGCAGCAGCCAGAAAATATAGGATTGGACTAGAAGAATAAAACGATTTAGAGTTTGGGATTGTTATGTTTGGTTTATTTACTTTGTATTGTATGGACATGTTTGGATTTTTGGAAATGTAACTTTGACTTTAATAATATGAAACATATTAGTAAATATCATGAGCTTTGGTGATAACCCAATTATGCCCCGACTCTTATTCCGCTGCGGGTCGGGGTGTGACAGATTGGTATCAGAGCCATGACTATAGGGATATAGGATAGGTTATTAGACCCTTAGAGCCTATACTATAGTTGATTAGAAACTTATAAGATTTTTGTGTGTTACATGCCAAATTTCATGATGTTTATATGTTTTATGTTAAATGTTACATTCAATATTATGCAAGCATGTTCATAAGTATGTATTATCATATAATGCCTATCATGAATCATATACTCATAACATATCACATCCATGAAAGCACACACCACATCATGATTGCTTTTACAATGATTTTTGTGTTTTCAAATCTCATCAAAGTGAGTTCTCATGACGGGCATGTAGTAACTGGAAGGGTACCAGTACCGGTAGTCGGAACGTCCTGTCTAGGCTGGCATTCGTATAAATCCAAAATAAAGGACCAGTTTGCCTACCTGGGGACTTACGATGAGAGTACGAAGTACCTATTAGGCCAAAGCATGCTATACCAAACGTCGTGTGAGCTAACCCCACTTTGAGTTGTCATTGTGTCTACACCTGGACACGTTCCGACCAAACATCTCATGAACATATTTTGTGGTTTGCATTCGGGTGATGCGAGTGTTAAATTGCCAATACTAATGTGAATCCTACCAAGCCAATAGCCATGGGGGCCCACATGACTATATAGGTGAAGGTATGGGGGACATTTGAGGCCCAACATGAGCAAACCCAAGACATCCTATGGATGTAGTTGCATTATTGATATTTATGTTACTTTCATTTTCTTAAAGACACATGACACCTAAAAAGACACCATAAACTCACAATCTTCTCATGTATATTCCTGTAGATGTCGTCCAGACAACAACGAAGGGGTAAAAGATCAGGAAGGTCTTAGGAACGCTTGGCCACACAAATCGCGAAACAAATGGCCATGATACTGCCTGACATTGTGGTCCAATTACAACAAGCCCTCACTACAAATCCTACTAACCCTCCCCAAAACATGACCAGAACATTGACAACCCTCCTACCAGCAAGTGCTCTTACAAACATTTCAAATCTTGTGATCCTCCTAAATTTGAGGGGACCGAAGGTGTCACTGCTCTCCTCCACTGGTTCGAGGAAATGGAAAACACCTTCCTCAATTGCGATTGTCCTGAGGATCGCAAGGTTCGATACGCCACCGGGAGACTATTTGGGGTAGCTCTCACTTGGTGGAATACTGAGAAAGGGAAGAGGGGAACTGAATATGCAATGGCCTTAACTTGGAGGAGTTAAGGGAAATCATGACTAGGCGTTTCTGTCCTAGGAGTGAAATTAAAAAGTTGAAAGGGTGAATTTCATGCTCTAAAGCAGAAGGAGGAGAGACCATACCACTTATAACAAGAGGTTCTTGGAGTTGAACCAAATGGTTCCAAATTTGTTCACCCCAACTTATCGTCTGATTGAGCATTATATTCGAGGACTTCCCTCGAAAATTCAAGATTCAGTCCTCAGCACTTCACCGGTAACACTTGAAGCTGCTATGGAGCTAGCAACTGAACTGACCGAGAATCGAATTCGCAATGGGAAGTTCAAAGAAGAGAAAAAGAAAGCCCCTGTTGAGGGTCAACCTTCAAACCATCCCATCTCTTCCTCTAAGTTTGCTAACAAGAGGAAGCGCAACACCAGAAACTTCGCCGTTACACAAACCAACCTCCTAATTCCTGCTGCACCCATTACCCAAGTCGCTCCTTCACCCGCACCATACAGAAGACCTTACACTGGCCCGTTACCAAAATGTAACCGTTGCCAATATCACCATTCTCCTGATCATCCTTGCCAATATTGCACCGGCTGCGGTCGCGCAGGTCATACTATTCAAACCTGCCGCATGCCTCAGCGAACGAACCGCCACCAACCTTCAACCCAAACCCACCAACAAATAATGGGCCAAGCCCAAAACCCCTACTATTACCACCCACCCAACATTTAGCCCAAACATATTACCAGCCCAATTATCCTATGGATCAACCAATGCGGGCTTGCTACAATTGCGGTGACCCGAGCCATTTCAGAAACACTTGTCCAAGGTTGGTAAACATTATTCATGCTCAGGCCCAAGCCAACCCGGTGAATCAAGCAAACCAAGCTCCTCCACCTGCAAGAGGGAGAGCTTTCAATATCAACGCTAACCAGGCCAGAGCTGACGGCAATGTGGTTAACGGTACGTTCCTTATAAGTGGTAGATATGCATCTATGTTATTTGATACTGGTGCGGATAGAAGTTTTGTGTCTTTAGAATTTGAACCTATCTTAAACCAAAATCGGGATAAGCTCATGGAATCCATAACGGTAGAAGTTGCTGACGGGAAACCAATTTCATTAAGACTATTATACGCAACTGTACACTCACCCTAAACGATCACGATTTCTCAGTCGACCTTTTCCTATGAAGCTGGGAAGTTTCGATATCATAATTGGTATGGACTGGCTCAGTCAACATCAGGCAGAAGTTGTATGTCGCGAAAAATTTATACGTATTCCTCTTTCAAACGGTCAACTCTTCGAATCTTTGGAGAAACCTTGTCGAAAGGACTCCGCTTAATGTCTTGTCTTCAAACTCAAAAATATCTTCGCAAGAATTATGTCGCGTTTTTAGCTCATATCATCAAAAAGGGAACCATGGAGAAGAAACTTGAAGACATTCCTGTAGTAAAAGATTTCCCGCAAGTTTTTTCTGACGACATTTCAGGACTTCCTCCAGTTAGAGAAGTCGAATTCCGTATTGATCTTATACCTGGTGCTACACCAGTTGCAAAGTCTCCTTATAGGTTAGCCCCCTCTGAAATGCAAGAGTTAGCCAGTCAATTACAAGAGTTGACTGACAAGGGATTCATACGTCCTAGCTCATCGCCTTGGGGTGCACCTGTCCTTTTTGTAAAGAAGAAAGATGGATCGTTTCGTATGTCATCGACTACAGAGAGCTCAACAAATTAACAATCAAGAATCGCTATCCTTTACCACGCATTGATGATCTTACTTGACCAACTTCAAGGTGCCAATTGCTTTTCAAAAATCGACCTTCGATCGGGCTATCATCAACTTAGAGTACATGAAGAAGACGTCCCAAAGACTGCTTTCCGAACTTGTTATGGCCACTATGAATTCATGGTTATGCCATTTGGTTTAACCAATGCACCAGCTGTCTTCATGGACCTAATGAACAGAGTCTGCTTATCTTGATCGATTTGTTATAGTCTTCATCGACGATATTCTTATTTATTCAAAATCTAAATCTGATCATGAGCGTCATCTTCGACTCATCCTTGCACTTCTAGAGAAGGAAAGCTTTACGCCAAATTCTCCAAATGTGAATTTGGTTAAAAGAGGTGCAATTCCTCGGACATGTAGTCAATGAAAAGGGAATACATGTCGACCCTCAAAAATCAAAGCGGTACAAGAATGGCAAGCTCCACGTACACCAACTGAAGTAAGATCTTTTCTTGGTTTGGCTGGTTATTATCGTTGATTTATTTCAAATTTCTCTCGCATCGCTGTACCATTCACGGCTTTAACTCACAAGGGAAAACCTTTCATATGGGGACCCAAGCAGGAAGAAGCCTTCCAAACTCTTAAACAAAAACTTTGTGATGCACCAATCCTTACTCTTCCTGAAGGTTTGATGATTTCGTGGTCTATTGCGACGCGTCAGGGCAAGGATTAGGCTGCGTTCTAATGCAAAGAGGAAAAGTTATAGCTTATGCTTCGAGACAACTCAAGACGCATGAGAAGAACTACACCACTCATGACCTAGAACTTGGAGCCGTTGTGTTCGCTCTTAAGATATGGAGACATTATCCCTATGGTACTAAGTGTGAAATATACACTGACCACAAGAGTCTTCAACATATCTTCAATCAAAAAGAGTTAAACATGAGGCAACGAAGATGGGTCGAACTTCTAAATGATTACGACTGCGAAATTCGGTACCACCCTGGCAAAGCAAATGTGGTGGCTGATGCGCTTAGTCGAAAGGGTTATGCGAACTCCATTCGTCTTCTATTTTGCAAATTATAACCGACATTAAAGATCAAATTCGAGAAGCCCAACACGTTTCAATAACGGAAGATGATGTACGAAAGGAGATGTCTTGTGGAGCTGAGCTAAAAATTGAAACTAAATCTGACGGTATTCTGTACTACCTAGATCGTATCTGGATTCCTAACCACAACAATCTTCACGAAACTCTTATGAAGGAAGCTCACAAAACGCGATACTCTATACACCCAGGAGCCGATAAGATGTATCAAGACCTACGATATACCTATTGGTGGCCTGGAATGAAAAAGGATATTGCTGTTTTTGTTTCCAAGTGCCTTACCTGTTCCAAGGTGAAAGCTGAACACCAAAGACCCTCAGGACTTCTGGTCCAATCTGAAATACCTATATGGAAGTGGGAAAATATAACCATGGATTTCATTACCGGGTTACCTCGCACTTCCCGGTGGGTATGACACTATATGGGTAATTATAGACCGACTTACAAAATCAGCTCACTTTATTCCTATTCGTGAAGATTTCAAGAACGAAAAGCTTGCCCGTATTTATATCAACGAAATCGTAAGCCGACATGGGGTACCGTTAAGCATTATTTCTGATCGTGATGGTTTGTTTCACTTCACGAACATGGCAAGCAGTACAATCCGCTATGGGTACGCGATTAGATCTCAGTACCGCCTATCATCCTCAAACTGATGGACAATCTGAGCGCACCATTCAAACTCTTGAAGATATGCTTCGAGCATGTGTCATAGACTTCAAGGGAAATTGGGACGCCCACCTACCATTAGTTGAATTTTCGTACACCAACAGCTATCATTCAAGTGTCGGCATGGCACCTTTCGAAGCCTTATATGGTCGTAAGTTCCTGTATGTTGGCACGAAATTGGGGAAGCTCAAATCACTGGTCCAGAATTGATCCAAGAAACCACCGACAAGATCCATCAAATCCGAAACAATCTTCTAGCGGCTCAGAGTCGTCAAAAGAGTTATGCAGATAAACGACGGAAGCCTTTAGAGTTTAACATTGGTGATCATGTACTTCTAAAAGTATCACCGTGGAAGGGAGTAGTTCGTTTTGGTCAAAAAGGAAGCTAGCACCACGCTACGTAGGACCTTTCAAGATACTCGAAAGAGTCGGACCGGTAGCATACAAGCTTGATCTACCAGAAGAACTCAACAGGATTCATCCCACATTCCACGTGTCGAACTTGAAGAAGTGCCTCGCTGATGAAAACCTCCACATTCCTCTGGAAGATATTCAGATTGATGAATCTATGCATTTTATTGAAAGACCAGTAGAGATCATGGACTTCGGAGAGAAACGTCTACGACGAAGTCGCATTCC
This sequence comes from Scalesia atractyloides, assembly GCA_947069175.1. NCBI lineage: Eukaryota > Viridiplantae > Streptophyta > Magnoliopsida > Asterales > Asteraceae > Scalesia > Scalesia atractyloides. Next base: position 59,892,336 of record CAMTDV010000007.1, on the reverse strand, counting down.
AATTGTTAGGGTACGCTGGGAGTCGAAACGGGGACCTGAGTTTACTTGGGAACGTGAAGACTCAATGCGTGAAAAATACCCGCATCTTTTTCCTACTACTTCAACTACTTCAATTTCGGGACGAAATTCCTAAAAGTAAGGGATACTGTAACATTTGTCAAAAACGGGTTTCCAAACCCGCTCCGTTTTGTAATCGAATATCAAGTTATAAATGTCACGTTGTGTATTTATGGTTATTTTGGTTTTTAATGATACATAATTAATAAACAAACTAAACTATAAAAATTATATTTGATAAAAAGTGAAAACAAAATAAATAAAAAAGAAATGCTGCTGCCGGGACTCGAACCCGGGTCAGCCGGTTTACAATTTCAAAGACTTAACACACACACACATCACCACTCCGCCACTTGTTGTTTTCTATTATCTCTAGGAAACAAATAACATTTATATACAAACTCGGTGAAACCGGTTGCGCCAACTGAGAAACGGAAATCGGCAATTCAATCGTCAAATCATTTGATTACTCGCACATTCACGTTTATAACCGATGAACCGATGATTTTAATCAATTCAGAGTGATTGAACATCAATTTTCATTATTATCGGTTTTTATAACCGAAAAGAATCAAAGCTCAGATTACTTCAATCCTAGACCCCTCCTGCGACTCAAAACACTCTGCAAGACTTTCAATTACATTTCCGCAACCTTACAGTCCACCGGAGAAGCTTAAATCAATTCGCCGGAAAAATTCTGCAAGTCGCCGGAAAACCGAGACTCACATCCACACGGTAATTCCTTCGACTCTTTCTGCTTCAATCATGTGATTAATCGGTCACTAACACAACTCCACCATCAGAATCAATCCTAGTCAACGTTTGTCGAAAATCCTACCTTCGCCGGAAAACTTCTGAAACTTTCGGAAACCCACCGAGAACTGGTATGACCTTTCAAACTTCTGTTAAACTTTGTTTAAGTGCCTCAACTTCTTAAATAATCGAACAAAGCTGTTAATTGATTTTAACAGCCGGAGTTCACTCTCAGAACCGACGAACCTCTGCCAGAATTCTGTGAATAACATTAATCGGTACATTCTATTCCCCAAACTCTCTCCATTCTTTACTTTTAAATTACTTATAATGTTTGAAAAGCGAATATGTCATGAGTCGGTCATAACAGTCGGAATATGTTTCCTGGGTAAAATCAATGAAGAAGACGAAGACGCAATATAACATAAGACTAATAAAATCGATAAAATGAACGGGTTAGACACACAGTCCAGCGGTGGACTGTGTGCAAAATATACACGCACGTCACGAGTTCGATCCCTGATACACGCACCCTCTAAATAATAAAATGCCTTTTTTTGATTAAAGCTGAACCGGGTTAATCCCGTTAGTTGTTAAGTATAATAAAAACCGAGATAATAACCAGGTTAGACACACAGTCCAGCGGTGGACTGTGTGCAACACTAAGTCGCACGTCACGCGTTCGAACCCTGTTACTGGCACCGGTTTGTTGAATTAAAATGTTTTTGAAATTAAAAGAATTTTGGTTAAACCGAATTAGATATATAAATAAACAAGATTATTTCGGGTTAGACACGTAGCTCAGTTGGTAGAGCTGCGTGCACGCGTACGGGAGGTCTCGGGTTCGAGTCTCACCCAGCGCATCCTTGCACCTGACCGAACCGGTCAACAAGTCAACGGTCAACGGTCAACGCAAAATAAACAATTTTTTTTTATTTATTTATTTAATTTAAAAATCAATTAAAAATACTTAAAAATAACATTTTTAAAGATAGAAAATAGCATTAAACTCACAAAAATATATCTAAAAATTCCATTAAAATCCTTAATAAAATCCACTCATTTACCACATTTTTCCGTTATTATTTAGGTTAGTAATTCTCGTTGTTCAACTCTCCCGACTCGTGTGCATCTCATCATCTCCATTCAAACGCACCCAATGTGAGTGAATCTTTACAAATTCCCCATTTAATCACGTTTTGGGGTGTATCATGTGTCTTGTTATATATATTATATTTAAACCATTGTGCATACATCATATCATGAACATGTGTATTCAGTTTGTTTCAATTGTTGTGTGGTTATTGTTGGATGCAATTTATTATTTTCAGTACATGCAATTTCATAGGCCGCCGCTCCCCATTACATTATGAGCGTTGAGCATGTTCCCCATTTCATTATGAGCGTGAACCTGGCGTGCCCACATACGATCGGCTCCGTTTGATTGAGCCTTGATCGCACAGACATTTTCATTTTCAGTACATGCAATACGATCGGCTCCGTTTGATTGAGCCTTGATCGCACAGTTTCATTTATGTTACTTATCATATGATGTTGGTATGTTTATGTATGCTATCATATGTTATTGTATGTTATAGTTGTGATTGCTATTTGCCACTGTCTGATTATTTACATTTGCTCATTTATGATTATGCACAATTTTTCGTTGATGAACTAACAAGTAAAGCATTAATAAATGTTTATCTAATAAGGTTCACTCGCCAACTTATGTTGACCCAAAAACCCCCATTTTTACACATGATACAGGTGAACCAGCAGCAGCCAGAAACATATAGGATTGGACTAGAAGAATAAAACGATTTAGAGTTTGGGATTGTTATGTTTGGTTTATTTACTTTGTATTGTATGGACATGTTTGGATTTTTGGAAATGTAACTTTGACTTTAATAAATATGAAACATATTAGTAAATATCATGAGCTTTGGTGATAACCCAATTATGCCCCGACTCTTATTCCGCTGCGGGTCGGGGTGTGACAGTAGCGAATCTCGCAATCATAATCGTTAAGAGTTTCCACCCAACGGCGTTGTCGCATGTTCAACTCCTTTTGATTGAACAAATGCTAGAGGCTTTTCTGGTCGGTGTATATAACACACTTTGTGCCATACAAGTAATGTCTCCACAGTTTTAGTGCAAATACAACAGCACCCAGTTCCAAATCACGGGTGGTGTAATTCCTTTCATGCACCTTTAGTTGTCGTGATGCATAGGCAATTACCTTGCCATTTTGCATTAGCACACAGCCCATGCCAGTGTGCGAAGCATCACAATAGACAACAAAGTTCTTAATACCATCGGGTAGAGATAACACAGGAGCGTTGCTCAACTTGTGTTTAAGAATCTCAAAAGATTCTTGTTGTTTTGGACCCCAATTATACTTAATATTCTTACGGGTCAAGGAAGTTAAAGGAGTAGCTATTTTTGAAAAGTTCTCAATGAACCTCCTATAGTAACAAGCCAGTCCTAAGTAACTACGAACTTTCGTTGGGGTCTTGGGCACTTCCCAATTCATTATGGCCTCAATTTTGGCGGGATCCACTTGGATACCACGCTCACTTACCGTATGTCTAAGAAATTGGACTTCTCTAAGCCAAAATTCGCATTTAGAGAACTTTGCATAAAGTTTCTCTTGTCTTAAAAGTTCTAGGATGCACCTAAGATGTTTCTCGTGATCAGTTTGACTACGAGAATAAATAAGTATGTCGTCTATGAAGAGAATGACAAACTTATCCAAATATGGTTTGCAGACTCTATTCATGAGATCCATGAATGCTGCCGGTGCATTTGTGAGCCCAAAAGGCATCACTAAGAATTCAAAATGACCATAGCGGGTCCTGAAGGCTGTCTTAGGAACATCTTCACTACTAACCTTCAGTTGATGATATCCCAATCTCAAATCTATTTTAGAAAAGTAACTAGCTCCTTGAAGTTGGTCGAATAAATCATCGATCCTAGAGAGAGGATATCTATTCTTAATTGTTAACTTGTTCAGCTCACAATAATCGATGCACATTCGCATCAAACCGTCTTTCTTCTTTACAAATAGGATAGGAGCTCCCCAAGGTGAGGAACTAGGCTGGATAAAGCCTTTCTCCAAAAGTCCGTCCAATTGAACTCTTAGCTCATTCATTTCGGTTGGAGCTAGCCTATATGGAGCTCTAGCTACGGGTGTTGTTCCTGGTATGATATCTATTCTGAACTCCACTTGCTTATCTAGAGGTAGGCCTAGTAATTCTTCAGGGAAAACATCGGATACTCCGAGATAACTGGTTGATCTTCAAGTTTCAACTTTGGTTCATTTATAGTGACTTGTGCCATGTAGATGACACAGCCTCTTCTCAAACACTTGGATGCCTTAAATAACGACACCTTGTCTTGCAGTCCATAGTGTGAGTCTCCAAGGATGGTGATCATTTCACCAGATGGGGTCTTAATCTCGATGAGCTTTTTATCGTAGGCAATGCGGGCTTAGTTATGAGATAACCAATCCATGCCTAAGACATCATCGAACCCCGCAAATTTCATTGGCAAAAGAGAGATAGGGATGGAATGATTGTTAATGGATATAGAGCATCCATCAAGAATGGAAGAAGCAGTTTCTAAGGTTCCATCGGCAAGTTCTATCTCATAAATTTTATCTAGAGTTCTTATGGGTAAATTTAATAGTTTACTAAACTTATGATCAACAAATGATTTATCCGCACCCGAATCGAAAAGAACTCTAGCATAAATATCATTAATGGGGAAAGTATCTGTTATGACGTTATTGTCATTAACAGCTTCCTTAGCAGTTAGCCGAAAGGCGCGTGCATTCCCCTTCTTGGCCTCTCCAGGCTTCAGATTATTATTCTTTGAACTTTTAGGGCAGTTAGTTGCAATGTGCCCTTTTTCGTTACAGATATAACATACAACATCCTTAAGATCTTTACAATCTAGGGTCTTATGCTCTCTCCTTTTACAAATACCACAAGGTCTAACTTGAAAATCAGAATTACACTGTCCCCAGTGTTTGCGGTTGCAAGTCTTGCAAAATGGCATTATAGCTAACTTGCCTTGGTTCCCTTTGAACCCAAATCTCCCTTTATTTTTCTTATTAAATTTATGGGAGCTGTCATCTTCCCTCTTCCTTTTTCCGTCAGTTTCAGACTTAACTGACTTTTGTCTCACTAGATCAAGGGTGAGAGAAAGAGATAGGTCTACAGCAGACCTATAGGTAGTAGGCTGAGCAGCCTTTACCTTGCCCTTAATCTCGGGCGCTAATCCATTGATAAAACGTGCAATGCGTTTGGATTCAGGGGTAATTAAATAGGAAACTAACCTAGATAGGGAATTGAAATCGGAAACATACTTCCGTCAGTCTAGGTTTTTCATTGATAGAGACAAGAAGTCTGTCTCTAGCTTCTCCACCTCATGGGTTGGGCAGTAAGTTTCCTTTACCAAATCAACAAACTTGGACCATCCCAAGTTGTACAGGTGTACCTTACCTGTTGATTGAATCATGGTCTTCCACCATGTTAGGGCATCACCCTTGAAGGATTGTGATACATACTTGACCACATCCCTTTCAGCACAGCTACTGATGTCTACAATGGTCTCCATTTCGTCCAGCCACTTCAGGGCTTCTACGGCTCCTTATTCCCCATTAAAGTCTCGGGGTTTACAGGAGACAAAGTACTTGTAGGTGCATCCGTCCTTAGAAGAACGGGACCTATCAGCATAGTCTATCCTCTTAGGTTTACTATTCGCATTTGATGAGTGAACAGAGCTCTCCTTATGAGCTGAGGATGGTGGAATTGGTAATGGCTTAGAGCGAGTAGCACTCGACTTTCTTAGTTTTTCTATGGCCTTACCCATGGCCTTTTCTACAGCCGCATCAATGCATGCTTGGAAGTCATTATTATCTATGGCTATATTTTCGGCGCCTTTGACGTTCCGATGGCTACTTTGTGCCTCATTAGAATTAGCCATTCTTCAAAGCTTTGGTTCTATATATCAAATAAAATTTCTCTTAGCCATGGTATAATAACCATATCAGCTTTTAAACATTGGATATAAAAATCCATTGCCTATTCTAGTGTGAATAACATCACAACTCTCAGGCTTAATATAACTATATTTTGGCCTAGGTCTTAATAGGATCATCATAGGCAAATTACATTCTGGACATAGTCCATTTATTACTAGACAGGGGATCGCAATGTCACAACTGTCATTTGTTATATTTGACAATTTTATAGCACATAGGCTTGTCATAAAGGACATTTTAAAATATGGCACATAGGTCTGTCACTAATGGACATAAGATTATGGCACGTAGGCCTGTCACTAAAGGACATAAAATAGGGCACATAGGCACTACATCACTAATGGATGTTTTATTTAACACTGCACTGGTGATATTAGCCGGGATCAGATAGATCACATAGGATATATAAAATAATTCATAGCCATAAGGGTAATACATCACTAATTGATGTTTTATTTATCATCGCACTAATGATATTAGTCGGGATCAAATAGATCACATGGGATTTATAGAATAGATCATAACCCGAAAGGGTAATACATCACTAATGGATGCTTCATTTATCATCACACTGATGATATTAGCCGGGATCAAATAGATCACATGGGCTTTATAGAATAGATCATAACCCGAAAGTGTAATACATCACTAATGGATGTTTTATTTATCATCGCACTGATGATATTAGCCAGGATCAAATAGATCACATGGGATATATAAAATGCATCTCTAATGGATGTTTAATCATCGCACTGGTGATATTAGCCGGGATCAAACAGATCACAAAGGCTTATTTAGCCGGGATCAAATAGAACACAAGGGCTATTTAAAATACACCTCTAATGGATGCTTTATCACCGCACTAGTGATATTTGGGATCAAACAGATCACAAAGGCTATTTAGCTGGGATCAAATAGATCACAAGGGCTTATTTAGCTGGGATCAAATAGATCACAAGGGCTATTTAGCCGGGATCAAATAGATCACAAAGGCTTATTTAGCCGGGATCAAATAGATCACAAGGGCTTATTTAAGGTTAGGACATAGTCCATTACCTTGAAGGTTAGTGTGATTCCTCAAGTCACATAACCATGAGTATGCACGTTACTTGAATGTTAACATAAGAGGACCTTAAGGTTGATTATTAGTCCCGGTCGTATTGACCTTAATGACTTGGAGGCTTGAACTTAGTCCACCACCTCTAGATAGAAGGATAACTTCCCTTAACTATCATGATAGAAGACCCTTCCGTTCTTAAATATCACTTATATATATTTGGCCAAATATGTGGTCTGTGCCACTTGGCAAATCAAAACCATTAAGATCTTTTGGAATTATATCGCAGAGCATAAATTCGAGTAAAATCGAGACGCTCGTTTTCAAGAGGATGAATACATATACATAATTCCAAAGTACTTCATTAAATTTCGATTTAGAAATTACAATACTAGAAAATTAAATAAACTTGTCCATGCAAGGACTTAAAGGAAATAAACATGTCCACGCAGGGACTAAAAGAAATAACAATGTCCTCGCAGGGACTACATATAATTAGAAGAGACTTCACTCGCCCTTCTTTCTCTTGACCAATTTGGAGAGTTTCTTGAAGAACTTGTTCGTCTTCTTCTCCGTTTTCTCCGCCTGTTGCTGCATTTCTTTCATTCTTTCTAAGGCCTCATTAATGGCGTCAAGTGGTGGCGGAGGTTGTGGTTGTGGCGGTGGCACGACCGGATACTGGTACCCATACGTTGGATATCCAGTCGGTGGATAAGTATGTGGGAAAGGAGACGGGTAAAGTACATTGTGCATAACCGCCTGCATGTATGGGTCTTGCGACCACGCTTGATAGTCTACTGGTGTAGACGGGTTAAAAGGATCATATCCAGACGTGTCTAGATATGTGGGGATTGGGTTAGTATAACCCGATGGTGGTGGTTGAACTATAGGTATGGGTGTTGGTGTTGGTTCAACCACATGTGAGGTGTTAGAGGGCCCACCCATTTGTGGGTCCACTTGAATAGTAGGATAAGAATTGGGCAAAGGTGGCAGCGATCCCGATCTTTGTCCAGCACGTACCGACATACGTGCCCCACGCTTTCTTCTTGGTGGTTCAGGTGGTGGTTGCAATTGGTCCACCGGTTCCATGTGGACATCTTCTTGAACAGGAGGTGGTTGAGAGTGGTGAGAAGGAGTGTGGGCAAAGGTGGATTGGTTCCAATACTGGTCCCACTCATTAGGACCTTGGTAGGGCAATCCAGCGTAAGAGTTTGAATCACTCGAAATTTCAATGGGATGTATATTTGATCGCGACGGTGGCATCTCCGGATCGGAGTCCTCGTCCATAGGATGTGGCTGGTACAACTGATTTTGATCAGCTGGAGGCATGTTTAGGTAATGGTTGGGGTTAAATTCTTCGTGGTAGGAGTGGTGAGAATGGGAATGGTGAGAATGGTAAGAATGGTGTGAGTGGTAAGAATTTCGGGAAGGTGAGGGCGAGTGTCTATTAGAGACAGAACGTCTCGCTGGTTGCCAAGGAGACGAATCTCCCGATTCTTGATAAGCATCTGAGTTATGAGATTGAGGAGGAATACGCCCCGATGGTCCTCCTCTCATTGGACCTTTTCCTCATCCACTTTGTCCTCTCACACGCGGCGGCATTTTTCCTGTTTAAAAATCAATTCAAAAACATACTAATCACTTAATACTGAAATGAGTAATCCTAGGTCAATTCCTAGACTCGAAAGTCTAAGGAATGTGCTCGTGTAAGTTTGCGACTAAGCACAGAAGGCTAGTTTTTAATTCTCTCAAACGTTGGCCTATACCAACCCTGTCACACCCCGGATTTCCAACCCCGAAATCCATACACCGGTGGGCCCGGGTGGGGAGCATCGTGACGTGAGTTGATAATCGTCATAGTCAATTAAACACAGCATAGTGGAAGTCTTGGAGTAAAATTACTATTACAAACCGAATGTTCAAAGATAAAATAAAATAATATACAGGCTCGTATTAGAAGATCCACAGGCGGATCATAAAATGTACATGGAAAAAATACAAAATAGACTTTAGTCAGATTTAGGATTTGCAAGATCCTCTATCACTACCGAGCAGCTTCCGGTGTAACATCCGTCAAAAAACGGATTTTACCAAACCCGCTCCGTTTATTAACCGAACAATCAGTTTAAAATTTCGTTGCGAATTTAATGCCCAAAATAATTTTAAACGATACATAATTAATTATATTATTGGAATATATAAATTGTTTTTGAAAAACTGTTAAAAATAAGAAAATAAAATAATATGTTTCTGCCGGGTTTCGAACCCCGGTCAGTCAACCGGTTCAGTAACTTAACGCGCACACACTCAACCACTGCGCCACTCATGCTTCTTGTTAATTATTAGAATCATTTAATTCATAACATGTTTTCCCGAATTCAAAACCGGCGCCCAAATTTCAGTCGTCGGAAATCCCGGCGATCTCACGAGATTGGACGGTTTCTTCAAGTCTTAACGTAAACATTTACTAGGACATCGGTTATAACCGACGCCTGAGTCCGCGACACAAACTATAACCGCCGGAAAACGTAATGACTTTGAATCAAGTCGGAAATTGGACCAAGTTCATCGATAACCTGCCTTATAAATACCCCCTCGAACCTCTGCTAGCTTTTTCGCTCAAAACCCCACCTTTACCCGACGTAAATCCATTCGCCGGAAAACTTCTGTACCTCGCCGGAAAACCGAACCCTTCACTTCTAAGCCTTACTAAACCCCCTGAGCTTATACCGAAGTCACACACATCCTTTTCAAGCTTTCTGAAGACTCTCTGCTGCAAGACACACGTCGCCGGAAGTGTTTGCTGTCACCGGAGTTTCGCCGGAGAAACAGAGGAGTCCAGTCGGTATACCTTACGCTTAATCCTTCATTCTTTTTATTTAATCTCACATGTAATTAACTATCAGACACTAACAAACATGATTTAATCATCGAACCAGTCGGACTTCCGATTCTGGTTAAAATCAACGAAGAAGACGAAGTTTATGTAACATATAAGTATAATTAAAATCAAGTTATAACTCGGGTTAGACACACAGTCCAGCGGTGGACTGTGTTCACAATAAACACGTAAACGTCTCGAGTTCGAATCTTGTCCCACGCATGCTGCCTTAATAAAAATGTATTTTTTTTGTTAACCGAACCGGAGTCACGCTGTATATGTTAAGTATAATAATAACCGGAATAATAACCAAGATAGACACACAGTCCAGCGGTGGACTGTGTGTATGTTTAAATCACAAGGCACGAGTTCGAGTCCGGGCTACCGCACCGGCCCGGATAATTATTAAACTTTTTATTTAAGTCAGAAATGAAAATACTTAGTTTGTATTTAAGTATAATAAAAATCAGTTTAGTTAACAAGTTGGACACACAGTCCAGCGGTGGACTGTGTGTTAGCATAAACCACAGGTCCCGGGTTCGAGACCTGTGGAGCGCACCGAGTCTTGGATTAAAATCGTTTTTAAAAAAATAAAGGATTTTCTGATTAATCTAATTAATATATAAATATAATTAAAAACAGAATATTTCGGGTTAGACACGTAGCTCAGTTGGTAGAGCTGCGTGCACGCGTACGGGAGGTCTCGGGTTCGAGCCTCACTCAGCGCACACATACACGCATTTCGAACGGTCAAACAGTCAAGGTCAATGGTCAACGGTCAACGGTCACGGTCAACGGTCAAAAAAGTCAACTTTTTTTATTATTTTTATTTATTTATTTTAATTAAAAATCAATTAAAAATACTTAAAAATAACATTTTTAAGGTTAGAAAATAGCCTTAAACTCACAAAAATACACCCAACAATCCTACTAAAATGGATTAATAAAATCCGTTTACTTACCGAAACATTATGCCATTATCTAGGTTAATTTCACTCGTGGTTAAAACCACTTCGCGTGCATTCAACATCATCAACGAACGCACCCACTGTGAGTGAATCTTACAACTCCCCCTTTTTAATTACACGTTTTGGGGTGTGTCATGTGTCACAAAATAATTAACTCGTTTATTTAAACTTGTGCCATACCATATCGTGATCTAAACTTAGATTGTTTATATTGTTGTGATTATGTATTTCATTTTGTCAACTTATATGAAATTCATTCATTAAGCCCATCAGTTCCTCGTGGGAGACGAGTTGAGCAACGCGTGCCTCAAAAACCAATCCATTATTGTTCATGTGTGTATTATTGAGTTTATATTGTTGTAGTTATGTCATTCATATTATTATGTTTATGCAATTCATTCATTAGGCCCATCAGTTCCTCGTGAGAGACGAGTTGAGCAACGCGTGCCTCTAAACGACCCATTATTGTTCATGTGTGTATTGGTTAATATTAAATTGATTTATGAATAAGTTTACATCTATTTTTACTCATGTGTGGTTGTGCACTTTATTTCATAATCAATTAAATAAACTTGTTCAAATGTTTTCCATAGGATTCACTCGCCAACTTTTTGTTGATCCAAAAACCCTTTTACACATGATACAGGTGAACAGGATGAAGCAAGGAAAACATAGGAAATGCCTTAGAAGAAAACAAAGAAGCATAGATTGATGTTTAGGTCATTGATGTAATTATGACTGTAAATTTCCATTAAATTGTATTAATGAATATGAAACGTTAAAATAAATGTCATGAGCTTTGATGATAACCCAATCATGCCCCGATCACCTTTTCCGCTGCGGGTCGGGGTGTGACATCCGGCCTATTTCGTATTGTACCTGCAGTTTAGCCTTTGAACGATACGTCAGCTTACGCTGGTAAATACACCCAACTGACTCATTTTGAAAACTTTAAAATGGTTTTAAGTGCAAAACGGCACCAAAATATTTTATTAACTTGGGAAAGTTGACCTTGCAACCTTGTATCAGATTCACATGTTTGTCCATACATACAGGGCCCAGTACAGAAACCGAGACATGATTAAATACACACCACTCAGGACTCACGAAGGAGTCATCTCCAACGTCTTGGGAACATTGCATATGAGTATCAAAAGGTGTATGCCTACACCCCGTGCTAAGGTCGTGGCCAATAACTAATGTATTGAGCCCAGGATATCCAGGACACGGTAATTTAACCCCCGATGTTTAAGTTATCAAACAAAATTGATTAAAACGAAATATGCGGGTTTACTAGCCACAAGCAGGCATTCGATTGACCCCATTTTGGACCAAGCGGTAATAATTTACCGTATCCCAAGCCTGTATAGGGAAAATAAGTCGAGAGTATTTACCTGTGTTAGTCTTCTTTTATTTTTAAATAACTCAGCCGCATACAAAAGTACCAAGTGCATATAGCATTTACCAGAAGGCTCTAGTCTCGATTATGGCATAAACTAGCCAATTAAATACTAACCTTATAAACCGAATAGTGTACATGATCATTAAGTAGAACGCTTGATTAAAAGATGATCGGATAGAATGTAGTTTAAACCCGACAAGTACCTTGACTTGTATAATATGGGTAAACTATATACATTCTGGATTTTGAAACTTAAATGACAAGGTTAAACCCGTTTCGGTTAAATTTCTGTAAAATAGTTACATATACGTAACTATGCGCATATTAGCGATATCGGGTAACCGGATGAGTTATGGACAAGTTCTATATGCCATTATACTTTGAATAAATTAAGATATCAGTAGGATATCAACTTGTATGCCCGTTAAGGTTTTAAAACGAAATTATGCATTATAGGGGCATTTTGGTAATTTTATACATAGTTTATAAATTACTTGAGATTCTGAGTTTATAACATGTACCTACTGTAAATATGTTTAAAATAAGTTTTAAAATCAGTAGGTATCAAGTTTTGGTCAATAATACGGTTTAAAACCATACTACGCGCCGAAACGGCGCTTATATCTTAAAATGACGTTTTTAAGCGATGTTTACGAAAACTGACATTTGGATCAGATTAAAATGTTTAAAATATGTTATTTAATATAACATATCAGTAGGTAAATGATTTACCTTGAAAAGATTGATTAAAATCATTTTATGAGTCACAAGGACTAAAACCGTCATTTATCTACAAAGTTTAAGGACCTACTTGAAAACTCAGTTTATAACTTGGTTTAATATCCCAAATAATCCTACTTGTAATAATTTATCAGTAGGAAACTCATTTTCAAGTTTATTATCATTAAAAGCTTGATTTATACAAAAAGGACATTTTAGTCAAAGATGGCATAATTACGGAACTTGCGCATAAACTTAGATTATGATTATGATCATGTAATATAACCTCAGAGGGTTATGCTACATTATATTACAATCATAATGCAACCTTAGATCAGTAGCTAACTAATCTAAATCGGGTCAGAATCGAAAGTCAAAGCAGAAGTCAAACTTCACGACTTTCGGTTGCGAACCGACCCTAGAACTGAAATTGACGAGCCGAACATGTTCTTACATGTTCTAATAATTATTAACAACTTGTTTAAGTGTCAAAACAGGTTTCATAACATGTATAAGATCAATTTATGATTTTTTCCGAAAAATGGCCTGTTTGACTTTTCATTTACATAACTTTGACCCGTCAATTGGTCTAGCAAACGTGATCTTCAGGAGGTGCCCTTTTTAGGGACTAACACCTACCTTATTACGATCACTTAGCCATGTTCATTTCGAACAATGGCTGGACCACAATGGTCTTAACCGAAAGTAAAAGCGTTTTACGAAAACGCTTGACTTTTGGCTATAAAAGCCTATAAACGAAAATGCAAGAGCAAGGAACACTTACAAGAGGTTCCTACAATGCAAGATAACTAAGTTGGATGCTCCTTTCAGCTAGGAACTTCCAGAGGAGGGAGAAGAGTTATGTTTTAGAAAGGTGCAAGTTCAAATTGTGAACTTGATCACCTATTTATAGTTGAAGAGCTCAAAGGAGGTGAAGCCAGGTGTTTAGGGGTGTAAGAAGAAGCTTACAAGTGTCCCAAAACGTGGCATAGCAGTTTGGGAAGCCATGGTTTCGAGTTAAATGGTTTTGGAGTTTTGCTTGGTCTCCAAACAAAACTTTCTGTCTAGACCTGTTCTCGCACCCCGCGAGAGACCCAGGCCTGGTCTCTCGCAGCCCGCGACCGCCCCACGACCAGTTTCAAAAATTGACACTTTTGACCCCTGAACTTTATAAAGCTCTAAAAACCTTTTTAAACACCTTTTTGACACTTTTAGCCCTCCGTAGCCAATACTTAGCATACCCGGGATTATGCCCGGACATTGTCGAGCTCTCGATTCGTTAAAAGGTCACTCAGAGGTATAAATTAACATGTTGACACTTTTATTCCTTCCATTATCCAACTTTCACATATTTACAAAACTGAACTCTCTCGTCCAACAAACGGGACATATGAGAGTTTAGGAGTTCACAAAGGATCACTCAGAGGCTTATGATAAGCATGTTGATTCCGATGTCACTCAGAGGCTGGGCATGTTGACATATCAGTCACTCAGAGGCCAAATTTCAAGCATGTTGACATATCAGTCACTCAGAGGTTTATGATTTAAGCATGTTGACATATCAGTCACTCAGAGGCTGTTATTTATGCATGTTGACATCGGTTCGTCACTCAGAGGCTCAACTTGAGCATGTTGATGCCTTTAGTCCTTGTTGGTCTTTATTAGACTATTTTTTAAAATACAACACGTGTCACTATACCATTGGACACGATTTTTTAAAGGGTGTTACAGTAATTACATACTACTAGAACACTAAATTAAAGTTTAATTACTTTAAAAAGACAAAAAAAAAGTTTGAATGACTTAATTGAAGCAATAAACAAACTTTTTACATTTCTATGGCATTTTTCCTTTTTTTTAATTTAAACTAGTATTAAGCAGCTGCGTTGCAGCGGTTGTAGTAAAACTCTGTCAATTAGTACTAATGCTATACCACTGTTAGCGACCAACAACACCGTAAAAGCTCGTAAAAACAAAATAAATAAAAAAATAACGTCAAACGAAAAGAAGACGTAAAATCTTTGAATCACGTACGCTCCTTGCAGAGAAATTAAACCGATACGTAAAACATATAAAAAAGTAACTAAGTTAATCCAGGACCGGCGCGTTGGCGAACTTGTCAAACGGAGAAAATAGATATGTTGCGACGGGCCAATCAAACAGGAAAAAATATACGAAAAAATGTTGAACACGCACGTTGCGGTGCGTTAACTCATAAAACTTAGAATGAAACGAAAAATTTTGAGAAAGATGAAAAGTATGATGGACCAAAACTGAAAAATAAAAGAGAGTTGGGATTAAATTGCAAAAGATGAAAAAAAGTTAAAAAAAATAAAAAATAAAAAAGAGCTTTAGTTCCTATGATTCATGATAATGAGGAGGAACAAATGCCATACTTTATTTCTTTCAATATCTACATGTTTCTCTAAGCGCGCTTACCTAGCATGAAGAACCTTAGAAATTGACCATGTAGGTTTTTTTTATATCTTGCAAACAAGGATATGTCAACTAGATAATCCTTTAACAAAAATACGTATTAAAACTCAAAACGGGGACATGACAAGCTGTGTAGATTATCATGGCATGATAAATTTCCTTTTCAACTGTAAAATTATTATGAAAGATTCAATTGGGTCAAGAAAGAAAAATACAAACATCAGGAACTTTTGTGATATATAGAACCATTATCACAACTCTTTTCTATGATTATAAAACTCTAAAATGTACCGACAAAAAATAAATACAGATGGATTAAAACAAATATAAGAGTAAGTTACGATTTTGGTCCATGTGGTTGTTTCACTTTAACCCTATCAATCCAGAAAGAATCTTTTGACATATGAGCTCTCAACGTCAGGTTTTCTAACCCTTTGGCCCTCATCACTAACCCTCTTCATTTACTTGGTTAAAAAATAATTATGTGCGCCTCATATGATGGGTAATTATGTTAATTCACCACCCACTTATAAACCCTTTAACCAAAAAAATCTGGATAAATCCCACCTTCATCTTCATCTTCATCATTTGAGCATCCCAAAACCCTAGTTTTTTTTTTGGTTAACAAGATAAAATCGTATTTGGATGGTTTTTGGATGCTCAAATGATTGAAGATGCAGGTGGGATTCATCCATATTTTTTTTGGTAAAGAGTTTATAAGTGGGTGGTGAATTAACATAAATACACATCATATGAGGGGCACGTGATCATTTTTTAACCAAGTAAATGGATGTAGTTAGTGATGGAGACTAAAAGGGTTAGAAAAATATGACTTTGAGGGCTTAGATGTCAAAAGATTCTTTTTAAGACTAATAGGGTTAAAGTTAACAACCATAGGGGCCGAAATATTAATTTACTATATAAACTATAATTTATATTTCAAACTCTTAGGTGACCCAAATCGTTTGCAGTCCATTCACAAATCAATAAAGCTGGCAACTAACAATATGGACAACAATTTATTATACATTAACTGCCAACCCCAACATTTTAAAAACTAACATGAGGAGTTTGGGGTCGGACACAACCACAATCAATAATGCCTCAATGAAAACATCATTAGTAACCAGCAAACCTATCTCCATAACAAAAAAAAAGTTCACTCTACATTAAAATTTTATGATGATATTTTGTAAGTTCTTTTATGGAAGATATTTCTAAGATTCGATAGTATAGTCAAACACGCAACTTAATTATTTACACATGTATCAAGTCAAGAGTCTACATTTCATGTGATGTAAAGATACCAATTTATCAAAGCTATGGTGCAACGTTTTGCTTTCTTGTTTGCATTAAATTATTGTAGTTTACATTATGTCAAACAGATATTACTACAAATATCTGGGAATAATTTTATAACTCTCCATATCCCTTTTTCATAGCTGAATTTCGGTCTCAAGTTAACCAAACCACCCAACTTGTTTGAATATTACGTTTGTGAAACAAAACAACGGTTTTACCGATTTAAACCGAATCATAAACACCAATTTCGTTACATGGTCGACCATGAGCTAATTTGAGCGAAAATACATTACTAGTGATTATGAGATTTTTGGGTTGGGGTGGGGGTGGGTGGGGTTTTTGGGTGATAATGAGGTGGGTTTATTTTAATTGGGTTAATATTGGTTTCTCGTGATTATTTAACTTAATCTGTTTTATTTCTTTTTCATTTGATATGTGGATTTTTCTTCTCTCTTGTAATTATGGGTTTACACTTTTTAATTAACATACTATAAACAAATAAAGTTATACCAAAGAAATACTCATCGTGGGGAGTCCCATTAGTTGCTTTTTGTTTGTATTTATTTTAACACATGTGGTGTTATTTTTATCATCATTATTACAAGATTCTAGATCATTCACCACCATAAAACTCATGTACTACACATTCTCTTTCAAACTCTTCTTTGTTTAACCACCACAAACCCTACAAGCAGCCTGTCTTGTCTGTGAGAGAGAAAGATACCAAATCTAACAATGGAATTGAAACAAGAGATGAGTAACCTCATCAAAGTCTCACTGTATGCCTGCATTTCAATTGCCTACTGCTTTTTTATAGGCAAGATTGTCCCAAAAGGTGTCCCAAGACTCCTCACCTTCCTCCCTGTTATCATCTTCTTCCTCTCCCTCCCTCTCTCTCTAACCTCTGTCCACTTCATTGGAGCTGTTTCATTCTTCCTTTCATGGCTTGCAAACTTCAAACTCATCCTTTTCGCCTTCGAAAAAGGCCCCCTTTCATCCCCTTCCATCCCACCCCTAACCTTCCTTGCAATGGCTTGTTTCCCAATCCAGATAACTCAGTCAAATAAAGCGTTTTCGACCCCGAAAAAACCTAACAACAAAGTGCTAGGGTTTGTCACTAAGGGTTTACTTCTAGCCCTCTTCCTTACCATTTACCATAACCATCATGAAACAATGAACCCGAAGCTCGCATGGGTCTTCTTTGGGTTCTCGGTTTACTTAATGCTCGAGATCCTGGTCACCCTGAGCTCGACGCTGGTCGCGCTTTTCCTGCGAGTTGAGCTCGACCCGCAGTTCGACCAGCCCTATCTTGCAACATCTCTCCAAGACTTTTGGGGAAGAAGGTGGAATGTCATGGTGAACCGGATACTTCACCCGGCCATTTATGACCCGGTTCTTAAACTATCAAACCGGGTCATGTGCCGGTTGTGGGCCCCCATTCCGGCAATATTGACTACATTTGCGGTTTCTGGGCTCATGCATGAGTTAATATTTTTTTACTTTACTAGGGCTTGGCCTACGTGGGATATGATGCTATTCTTTTGTCTACATGGGGTTTGTTTGGTTCTAGAAGTGGTTATCAAGAAAGTCGTTAACTTTAAATGGCATTTGCCACGACCGTTAACGGCCCCGTTAGTTGTGATGTTTGTGTTGATGACTTCTTATTGGTTGTTTCTCCCCGAATTAGCACGATGTAGAATGATGGAACGAGCGTTCGAGGAATATGAGGCCGTTAGCGAGTTAGCAAAGGATACCGTTAGAGCCATCACTATAAATTTGGGTGAACGGAGTACGTTCACGTTGTCATAATGGATCCAATTTTGGACTTATTTGAATAACTAATTCGCTTTTGTAATATCTGAAATATCGACATGTTATGTGTGGCACCCCTTTTTTTAGAGGATTTGTATATGTGTATACTAATTTGTAAAGTTGGTGTATCATAGCATCACACAACATTTGGTATTCCTTTATTACAAATTTGTATGTAAATGATACAATATATAGCATAAAGTATAAATTTTTATATATACTATTTGCCCCTTCAATATTTTTTTAATATACACCCTTAAGCTTAACTAAACTTAGCTTATTCTTTATATATACCTTATACTTTAGTATGTTTTTTTTCTATCTCTTGACAAATGTTCCACTAATATTTTCCTTTTTTTATCTTATAACTTTTAATGGAAATGTTGTTTTATACGGTTTTGATTATACTGTCACAAGGTGCTCATTTTTATTTATTTTTGGTGTATATTGTGTCCAAAACAATATGCATAATAATATACATGTTACATAAGTACAAATGTACAAGCTCGTGAGGCCGTTTCATGGTTTCGTTAACGTTGTTTTTTTCTTTTATAACCTTGAAACATGATGTTTCAAAAAATTACAATTTTCCATTGTGACGTGTTTATCTTTAACAACGTTTAACGTAAATATTTGGTTTTATATATATTTGTCACCTTTTTTCCGTGGTTCCCTCGCCTCAACACGCGATTGAATTTACATAAAGGTTTTAATATTATTTTATAAAGATTCAAGAACGTCAATTTTTTGTGTTTAACGTGCCGTAACACACGATTCTTAGTACTAGTTGTACCTTGATTTACTACCAAAATCTTTAATTCAGTGCATCCTAATTTTATGAGCTCATGTGTAATGGTTTGCTTAATTTCACATCCAATACCACCTTGAATTTTTAACTCTTTTTCATATCCAACACACTGCCACAAGGGGCGTTAGTGAACCTTGGGAAGTTGTAGGCATTATGCAGTTAATCTGCAAATGAGGAAGGTGATAGAAAATTTGAAGTTGGATTAATTAGGATATCCCAAGTGGCATTCAATTTTCAAACACTCAATCATGTTTTTTTTTACACATAACCCATTTTCTTTTAAGATTTTAGAATTTAAACAATTTAAATAGAGTAAATTACTTTATATTATACAAGTTTGCAAAGTTTGCCCTTCAAAAATTACTTTAAATGTGACTTATGTTTGAAAACTCTTGTACAATCCATTCTATACCCTAAACACCATTTATCTTCATGATTAAATTTGACCATATGGGCCTCATGTGAGGATAATTAATCTTTTTACCTATTTATTTAAAACAAATTAATACATAAAAAAAAAGAATTTAAACAATTAATATATATATATATACATATATATATATATATATTAATGTAAGTAGTGCGAGAAAACCATTTTAATTGTGAAAACTTAACAAACCCTTTTGTATGGTCTAGATTCATCCACATCACCATAGTATTAAAGATCTTGTGGGGATAGACATACTTTCATCACATCCTCTTTCACCTGATTATCAAATTCAATTCCATATTTCTTCCACTCCATTCTCTTTCATCTCTCATCATTATTTCTTTATTTTTTAATCTGAAATCCAACACAAATTCATACAGATTTGAAAGCTATTTGTCGCATCTGGTTATCCATTACGGGTCATAAAGAAGAATAACCTGCAAAACTCCATGAGAATCAACCGAAGACTAGATTCGTATGGTAACTCCTTTTCTTTTCTGAATCTTGATCTGAAACTGGGTGTCCATGGCGAGTCTAGATTTGTTTTTTTTCTAATCTAGATGTGATTCCTCCAAACACCGGAGTCGTATGGTGATGGACGATAAATGGCGATGAAGACGAGAGTGCGTTTATAGGCGAAACAAGTTATATTTGTATATGTTTATTATCAATAAAAATACTAAAACTTGTTGCACACTGGGTTAGGTTCGATGTGTGTATATGGGATTACTATTTTGATTCCGACGTAGTGGGTTGATCCTTGATTTGAATATCAAGGTGTCGTTTAAAATTTTGCATTTGCTTTTAATTTATTTTGATTCCTCTATCCTTTTTTTCTAATTTGTCGATGAAGTTTTGAATGCTTCAGTTGTTTTTGTTTTTTTTCTGTTAATGTTAGGTGTAAATGATTATAAAGGCCATTTGGTCAGAATGATGAGTGTAAAATATGGGATAACAAATAAAAAGTCGTGTTTTTTTCTGCCATAATTGGATACTTATGTTACTTAGGATTAACTCAATTAACTCGACATATGTTTCTCTTTCAAACTAGATTAACTTGACATATGTTTCTCTTTCGGAATCGATTAACTCGACGTATGTTTCTCTTTAGGGATTAGGATCTCATACTTAGTAACAAGTTGCAGTTAGGGCAGTTTGTGTTTTTTTGACAAGTTTGAGTTTGATTCTCCTGTACCGTGTGATTCTGGAGTGCAGCCGCTTGCAGGGCGAAATCCGTTTGTTAGAAGTCCTGAATAGCTTTTTGCAAGGATTTCGAGTGCGAAGAGAGTGTTTGTTATTCAGGCGATTTTTGAGGACCCATATGGTTCGGGTGATCCGGTTGCGGTTTGTTTGTCTGGTAAGAAGCGGGTGGTGGACGGAATCAAATGAAGGAAGTAAGAAATGAGGTTAGGGTTAAAAATATATTTTGTTAGAGCACGGGTTTTTACTTAGTGTTGGTTATTCGAATTCGGTTTGATTTAGATGAATTCAAATACTTAATGAATTCAACTAAGCTTATTGTATATCCAAATAATCCGAATTCCGAAATTAATAGAATTTAGAAAATAATACAAGAATTTAAAATATATTTTAAAATATAAAAATATTAATATTATTTGAATGATGGTTATTCAGGTTAGGTTGGGTTGGGTTGATTCCAGATTCATAAACTTGAGTTCCGGTGGAATTTCGGGTTTTTTGAGTTTGGTTCCAATAATGAACATCCCTAATTTAGAGAGTAAGTTTTGCAGAAAGATTGTAAACTCAGTTTTCTTTATGTTATGCATTTAAACAATTTTATTGCAATTTAAGAAACACAAACATAGACAAGTTTTGTACCAAATAAGTTAAATAAATAGTTCTATCAATTCTTTTACATGGTAGTTATAAGTAGTTGATTTTTTCGTCCATTGATCAATTTCTAGTGAATATTAAAAAACAGACATGGTATTTGATAGATGGTGTTAATTCTCTGTTTAATAGGGTAGGAGTAGACACGTAACTTGCACCTTGAGAGAACGTAAACAATGTCGATGAATCAACAAAGTCTTCAGAAAAGCCGCCTCAGAGACTTTTAAGCCCATGTAACAAGCAACATCCATAGGGAAAAACGTGGTTGAAAGATACCCTTCACTAGCTGAAAAGCCAAAAGATGTTCTTCTCTAGCGCCCTCAAAGTGTGTGGTCCCTAGATTGGTTGTAGCCAAAGAAGAAAACATAAAGACCACAAGATAGCCGACCATTATCAAGATACTGACAACCTTCACCCTATGCGCGAAAACATGTGTCCCAGAGTTCATGGAAGATGTCGATGTCACTAGGAAGGAAGTTGTCTGGTGGAGTTCAAGTTACTCCGTCAATAGATTCTGGTAATAAGAAAAATATGGAAACTTTGGCTGCTGAGCTTCAAAGGTTTCAGAGTTCCTTTTTTCATACGAAATGTTTTTTCATATGAAATGTTATTGTTCAAAGGTTTCCGAGGTTAGCGTCGTTCAGTTTCGTGATTCTTAAATTACGTGTCGCTATGTTTTACTATCTTATGTCACGTGACTGGTGTAATTAATTTATATAAAAATCAAATTAAAAATGAATTAAGATTACATTTTTGTGTCGTTCGTTTACTTAATTCGATAACCTACGCTAGCGTGACCGACCCCAAAACCGTGTTGAGGCCCACTTGCGGCCCAACCCGAAGCCACATCCCTCTCTTTTGTTGGCCCATAAGCAAACCCCACACTCAAAATCCTAATCTAATAAATCATATAAGCATCGCGACAAATTAGTATGTCATATGTTTAATTCTTCGAACGTTGATGGAATGATATGAAATCATAATAATAAAGAAAACAAGTATGTTGTAAATAAAAGAAAGAAAAACAAATATGCTACTTCCATAACCTTGTGATTTGGAATCATCGTTCTAAGTTAAGGAAATCGTGTTCCGATCAATATCTCCTAATAATAATAATCAAAAAATCTATAAATAAGAAAACTAATTAATTAATATTAATAATATTAATATTATTATTAATATTTGGTGGTAAAACAAATTATACATGTGACCTTGTTGAGATTTTTGGTACGTCATCAGATCCTCCGTTCAAAATCGTTAGGCCACTCGGTACGGGGATCATACAAGCCCGTTTTGGTCCGTTGCCAGCCCTCAACACCATTTTCGCCGGCCCGTCCCCTTACTCTTCGTCGTCTCAAAGACGTTGAAGCCGGTCTCCTCCAAATTAATATAGCCGTTCATAAGGGCTTGTTTTTTAATTATTTTTCTTTCCCACTTTAAAAATATATACTCTTTATTCTCTCATTTTAACTCAAATCTTTTTAATCTCTCTAAGTTTTTTATACACCACCTTAATTTTTATAAACTTTTAGGCATGTCTTCTTCTTCATCGTGGTGTTCGTCATCTTTGGGTGAGGGCGATTTGTTTTTTTGCAAACGCCGTAATGCTGGCAGCACAGATGATCATTGAGGAAGAGGAAGAGGAAGAAACGTCGTCACAACCGTGAACTAGGGCAGTCGCCTTAAATCGAGACCGTGAAGGTTATCTTTAGTTTTTGTTGAAAATTAATATATTTAATTTTTCGGTGTTAATAATGTATTTAATTTATTTTTTCCTTGTTAATATTTAGGTGCCCATGATAAATTAGTGACCGATTATTTTGCCGACGAACCTGTTTACATGGTAGTAATGTTTAAACGTCGGTTCCGAATGAGTCATCGACTGTTCTTACGTATAGCAGACAACTTTGTGTTGTCTGGTCCGTTTTTCACACTTCAATGCGACGCTAGGGGCCATTGAGGATTCACCACTTTACTTAAATGTACGGCAGCCATTCGCCAACTGGCATACGAGACGGCACCCGATTCGTTGGACGAGTATTTAAGGATGTCCGACAGAACTTCAAGAGAATGTTTGCATAAGTTTTGAGAATGGGTGGTAAAGCTATATGGCAAGAAATATCAGCGTAAATCAAACGCAAATGGCGTCCAAAAATTATTCCAAGCACACGAACAAAGGCATAGTTTTCCGGGAATGCTCGGAAGCATTGATTACATGCACTGGTCGTGTAAAAACTGTCCTACTGCATGACAAGGTCAATATACTCAATGCGATCACGGTCATCCAACTATAATGCTAGAGGCTGTTGCGTCACAGGATCTCTGGATTTGGCATGCTTTTTTTATCTGTTTGGTTCACTTAAAGACCTTAACAACCCACGATCTCGTATCATTCACTTACCACGCAAACCCCATCGCACACCCTCTTTGTTAAACTCTGTTTTTTGGGGGTTTTGAACCGACGCACTACATAAACGAATCCCTGGCTACGTTATATCACGGCAATCAGTGTCTTCTTTCATCTCAAACATAACGGTCTCCGTACTGTTTCATCGTCTCCATTCGAGCCGCAATTGCTTGGATCTTCGATTCCGTCCGTCCGGTGGTTTCAAGTCTCAGCAGAACGCTGACGAACCAGCACCAAATTGGACGACTTATCAGTTCGACTTAAGGTATTGTTAAGCTTCTTTGTTCCAAGAGGTTTCCTTGTTTTGTAGTTCAAAAGTATAACGATCATCTATTTGATTAGCCGGTGTTAGACCTCCGACATTTGAGTAACTCTTAGTTGATCCACTCGTACACTGAGGCTGTTTAATCTATACTCCATCGATCAACTATTCCGCTTGATACGAGGTACCGGTGCTAATTTGTTGTTTGTTTACCTTTTTAATCTATTTAGAACTGGGACATAAATAATATTCTGCAAATTTAAAGAAGATTGAAGCTAATAATGGCGCCAAAATATGTACAAGCTGGTTTAAATTAATACGTGTATTGTAGATATTACTGAATTAAATATTATGGACATTAAGTAAAGTTTTTAAACGAAAGGTACAACACAAAATGTGTAACATGGTGGTACAGTACCATATGATCTTATACTTGAAGCCATGCAACTTCTCTGTTACTAACTAGAATGATTTTAGCAATGTTTTATTTATACCAATTAACTGGATACATCATTGGGTTAGTTAATGTAAAATAACATATTTTCAACAAAATAATCATTTGCTATCTCGTTACAAGAGTTTTTGACGTAAACTGTTATCAAAAAGTTATAAATCAGACCTAGATGTTGAATATTACTAGAAACATTAGTAGGTGTCAACAAATGCGTTTATAGAATAACATGATCATATGCACAAACTAACCTAAACGAGTAATTAAATGACAACGTGATTCTATGGCTACGTGTTAGACTACGTATAGGAATTCATAAATTAAACTAATTGAAATGCGCAAATTACCCAATCCTGACACGAGGAGGTAGTGGCAATAAATAACAATTTGAAAAGCCAGTGGCGCAAAGCTACCGTGCGCTGGATTATGACTGAATGCCTCTAAGTCAGAATCTGCGCTACAAGCGACGCGTGTGCCCGTCACCTGACCTTTTATCTAATAAATGCATCCTTTCCAGAAGTCAGGGTTTGTTGCATGTATTAGCTATAGAATTACTACGAGTAGAAAGTTACCATCAAACAAACTATAACTGATTTAATGGGACAGTGAGAATCTCGTTAATCCATTCATGCGCGTCACTAATTAGATGACGAGGTATTTGGCTACATTAAGAGAGTCATAGTTACGCTGGCCGTTTAGGAAGAGATTGACATTCCTGATTACCTTTCAAGTTTACTACCGAGCAAACTAAGGTGAGTTCACAACTCTTTTCTAAAATCATGCGTCCCTAGTTTAGGACAACACGTTTTACGGTAGCCCTGGTTGAGGGCTACGCGCGCGTTACTTGTGTGAACCACTGAAACATGCTATCCATTGTAGGTGGAGAGTAAACTTGGACTAAATGAAAAACTCTATCAAGAAAGTCCCTTTATTTTATCGATTAGATTGCGGGGTATTAGTTGATAGCGCTATTAATTTTGACAAACCTTACACCGTGCTGGAGACCGGGCTTGAACTTCTAACCTTCACTCTTGCATTACTGTTGATGGCATAAACGAAATGTCAGCATTCGATACACAGTTTAGTCATGTGATGAGGGTTAGCTAACCGAGTCATACATGAATAAAAAACTTTTGTGAACTTTACTTTTACTAAACCAAATTTTGTGAATTCGCCAACTTTATTGTTTACACGTAGTTGCATGCTTTAAAGGTCAGTAGGTACAGCCATGGATGGGCGTTGAAATCGGCTGTAGTCGGTGGTTCGTTAAAACTTTATGTTTTAAACATTTATTAAACTTGTGTTTTTTTAAGTTCTTGATGAGTTTTACTTTATTATTTCGCTGCAACATAAACTGTGTTTTAGACAATTAAACTATCGCTAATCATGTTATTAGTGAAGTTTTATGATTTTAAATAGTGGGTTTAACATAATTAGTGGCTAGATCTTGTTTAGTCACATAACTCACGGTAAAATTTAGCATATGAAAATTAAAGATGTAAAATATAGACCCCTTATATATTCCTACAATCGTCTTGTATCACTATACACCGGATGGATTCAACGCCTATCATAAACAACCAAAACACGTTTTTAATTAATACTGCTGCATCAACACAAAAATCTAACAATCTTCAACTAACAAATAACAACATTCAACTAACTGAGGTATACACAACAAAGAGAACACACTAAATAACAGTCTGCACGAACTCAAAATACAAATTTCACATCTATATCACTATAATTTTTATTTTTCCAATTCTTTACTTTTGTACATATAGTTGTAGGTTATAGGTAGAATGCCACTTTCATCTCTGCCACTTTTGTATATATGAAGAGGATTTTTGAATCTCTTTTATATATATATATATATATTGGAGAGTTCAAATAAGAAGAAAAATTTTGTAAGAATAAAAAGAATAACTTTTAAACCAATATAAATCATTCATTTACTTCATTTAATGTGTGTATTTAATGTTATGAAAAAGGGCATATAGATAAATCTATAATTGTCATTAGTTAGCTAATTAATTAAACTTTTAACTCATTTTTTTATATATATTCTTTCAAGAAAAATAATTTATGGTGTAGGACAATTTTCGACATGTGTAAGATAAATTTTACAAAGTCATAAAAAACTACAGTTTTAGTCATAAACACACTCAAAACTCACAAATAACAGAGTGAAGATCATTAAAACATAATATCCAAACTCTATTAGTCTATAAAAACTTCAAACACACCATTATAAAACTATGAATATAAAACACAACATGATAATCAATATAAAACACACTAATATTACGCGTTCGATAATCAAAGTCGTATTATCCAAAACACAATAGAAAACCCACAAATAGGCGTTTTAGTAATCTTCACTTTGTTATCGTGGATTTTGAGTGTGTTTTATGGT
Organism: Scalesia atractyloides; assembly: GCA_947069175.1. NCBI lineage: Eukaryota > Viridiplantae > Streptophyta > Magnoliopsida > Asterales > Asteraceae > Scalesia > Scalesia atractyloides. The sequence goes on along the minus strand of CAMTDV010000007.1, from coordinate 59,865,276 downwards.
TGACATTATTGTATTTTATGCCTTTTTACATTTGGTAAGGAAATGACTTTTTAGCCAACTCCCAACCTATATATATTATTCTATAGCTAGATTATATTTATATATATCCTTAATGTAAACTTCATATGAAGCAATAGATCAGAATACCCACAACGTTATTTAATTCAAATTCTTGAAAATAAGTCTTGTTCAAAAATAAAAAATAATAATAATAAGCGGGTTTCACATACGTGTTTAATGGCCATGATTTTAAACCTCACTACTGTCACACCCCAACCAATGGCGGAAACATCAGAGTGAGACGAACTAGATTGCTCGAGACATCATAACACTATTTGTGACAATATTTAATTTAAACAACCCATTTCATTTCAAATAACCAAATTGTCAAATACAACATAATTCGAATACAAATAACAAGAACGAGTTAAGTTCAACAAAAATATAATAATTAACTTAGCATTCTAACGTTTTCTATGCCGATCCTACTAAGTTTTATCATACCAACTTCATCAACCTGCAACATGTTAAAAAGTATAGTTCAATAACAAAGTATTGGCGAGTACACAAGTTTGATATTATAGCATAAGTATTAGGAAAAGTTTAAACAAATCCACATGTTAAGCTAGTATACGAGATAGATGTAAACAAGGCATGTGAACTACAAGTCAATCCTCTAGTATACCGCATAATAGATTAAAACTTAACATTGACCACAAGTATACGGGCGGTGCGTTACTCCTATAGCACTATACATGTTAAGGGAGGCTTGATCGAAGTTAATGGCATTTAGTATCACATAAGAATATACCAAGTAACAATTCAAGTATCACATAACTATAGCATGTATGATGGATTGTTTGTGTGAATTCTTAGAATAAAAGTGTGATTTAGTGTAATTTTGATAAGTTAACATATTGCACCCAAAAGTGTAAAGCATAAAAAGGGTGTCGAGTGTACTCATGGTTTTGCAAAGTAAATTCCGTGAAAGCGTTTAGGTTGCTTAGGGGGATGAACACCAAGTTATCCTACACAAGGAAACATAGGTGTGTGAGTATTAGATTGACGATGGAGTTTGACAAATTTAGGAATTAAAGTATGCAAACAGTATGTATAGTCAAAAGTATTTATCTAGACGTTAACGCTCGTTTTTGACACTATAAGCCCCGAAGGGTGTTTGTGTTTTTATGGGTCATGCCCAATAGAATCGTAATGATGGTTAGGTCTTAGATAAAATAACCTAACATTAGGACAAGTAACCATGTGGTCATTGTCAAAGGTTCAGTTATATTAATTATTTACAAATATAGTTTACATATAGTATTACAAGTTCATCATAGAATTCATATAGTTCATGGATATCATATAAGTCATTGAAGTCATTCATGGAGGTAGGGGGATAACCGTCCTAAACCTCTTTCGTAAGATTCACCAATACACAAAATTGTCACAAGGACAATCCGGATGGTCAAGAATATAGAAATCATCAAGTGAGAGGTGGATTGAAAAGTTGGATAGCCAAGGCCTCCATGTAATCACACCTACACCAACACAAGCTTGTAAGCTAGGATGGCTCAACACTTGTGGGTTTGAAACCCTAGTAAAAACCACAAGTTTAGAGACATGTTATGCCTCTTGATTTTGTATGAACAAGTCTAGCTAGCTCACTAACCATAAACTTGGTTAGAGGCATAAGTAGCATATAGTTGTTATGTTTAAAAACAAGTTCGAAAAAGTTTATAAGTTTAACTTCCAAAACAAAAAGTTTAGCCCCAAAAATGGTATTGTTCCACCTTGGTTTTCCATGGAAAACCTATGGTAACATCCATAGGGCTTAGCAAACAATTTTGAGGAAGAAAACATGAAGAAAACTTCGAAAATCTTAAAGTTTAGAAAGAAAAATGGGCAGAAAGTTAACACACTTTTGGACCCCAAAATGGTGGGGTTTCACCTTAGTTTACCCAAGAAAAGTTGTGAGAACCTTCCTAGAGGTTATCCAAGAGTGTTAGAAAGAAAAACAAGGCTTGAAGAAGAAGAGAAGTGAGTTGAAACTCACTTGCAATCTGTTTGGTTTTAGCAGAAAGTTTATGAACTTTGGAAGGTTGTTTGAGGTGTTTGGAGGCTTGTAAAAGTGAGAAATGGGTGGGGGAGGCTTGTTTATATAGGGAAGGAATTAGGGTTAATATTAGGGTTGCATTAAATGGAATTAGGTGGGTGTTTGAATCAAAAAGAAGGGGGAAACAATCCTTAACAGCTTGCGGCCGCAAGCTATTAGGTTTTATTATTATTTTTTTTTGTTCTTTCACTTATATAATTGGTATATATTGCATACATTTGTTATATTTTAGGTGTGCTACAAATGTAGGTTGATTGGAAAATTTAAATCAAAGTTAGGGGGCCTTACATGAACCTAAAAAGGACTTGATTATGGTTGAAGTGTTACATAATTTTTTACAAGTTTTATGATACCGAAATCTTGAATAATTTGCATTAGAATCCCTAATCATCTTGCTTGACTTGAATTCCAAGATTCACAAATGTGAAATAAGCATTTACGAGTCCTCTTGAATTGGTTTATCGAGCAATAACATAACGTACGTTCATAAGTTTAATCATGAAATAAGTTTGTGAAATTCGAAAAATTGATCAACTTGATTACGATCAAAGCCTTAGATTTACAATGATTTGGAAATAGAAATACGATTACAAGGTTTGGACTTCCCAAATATAGAAACACGAAGCAAACTTACTAAAAACGGAAAGTTACAAATACGAAGCGTTACAACTGCCATCATGGAAGAGGTTAATTTAGTGGCTAATGACCCAAAAGGGTGGTGGGTTGACACTGGGGATACATGTCGTGCTTAGCTGGGTATGGTATTGTTTGGTTTTTTAAAATTGTTTTCCCACCCCACACTTAGATTTGTGCATTGTCCCCAATGTACTAATGCATGAAAATGATGAGTGTTAAGGGTAAAGGAACTAGTACTCCTCCAGTTGAAAAGTCCTTGTTTAACGCTTACGATCGATTCCCACAGCTGCCTTTCATGCTTGCGATAAACTTAGATTTCGATAGAGAGGAACTCTTGCGATGACTTAAATGGATAGTTAAAAACCTAAAAAGGTAATAATAAATAAATAAATAAATGAAACAGAAAGAAAAAGCTACTTATCCTAGTATTGAGAAGGCATACCTTAGCGGTAGAGTTAGCTCAAAAGTAATCATGAAATGCAAACCTTAACTCCTTGATTTAGCTGAAGCGTATACATACACCAACTTCTCAATTTAATCATAATCCTGACTAGCTCCACGGTAGCTCCATATTTTTAGGCTCTTTGGATGAACCATAGTTGCAACCTTTACTCTTCCATTGGGTAAAGTGGGCTCTTTTCTAACATTTTTTTTCTAAAATCGCCCCCATTATAGTGCTTTACTCGATAACCATTCACGTTGACTGTTGTTTAGTCATGGTTCTCTACAATTGTTCCATATGGAAACGCTTGTCGGATGATGTATGGGCCCGACCATCTTGACTTATCTTTTCCCGGAAAAAGACGTAATCAAGAGTTGTAGAGTAGCACCTTTTGTGCTTCCTTGAACTCCTCTTTCTTCTTAAAGCCTTTGTCATGGAGTCGGTGAGTTCTTTCTTTGAAGATTGAGGAGTTTTAATAAGCATGTTCTTGGAATTCTTCTAGCTCATGGGTTTGAAAAGGGCATTTTTCTTTCGCCTTTGTGAGAACAAAATTGACCTTTTTGATTGCCCAATAAGCTTTATATGCTCAATTTCTATTGGAAGGTGATATGTTTTGCTATAACCCATTTTCAATGGGGTCTTATAGGCGGTGCGTAATGCCCATAACACACCCTCCTATTTATTCGTCCAATCTTTACAGTTAATGCCAATTGCCCTTTCAAAAACTCGTTTAATGGCTCGATTTGTTGTCTCTACTTGGCCATTTGCTTGTGGGTGATATAGTCTTGACAATTTGTGAGTGCAACCATATCTTTGCAACACCCTATCAAGTCGTGCATTGCAAAAGTGGCTACGTTGGTCACTAATAAGAGCTCTTGATATTCCAAATCTTGAGAACAAAGTCTTCAAAAACTTCACCACGACTTTAGCATTGCTTGTTGGTAGTGCTTAAGCTTCAACCCACTTTAAGACATAGTCAACCGCCACAAGTATATGTTGGTTCCCTTTTGAAGGTGGAAATGGTCCCGTGAAGTCAATACCTCAAACATCAAAGACTTCACAAACTTGGATGCTTGTTTGAGGCATTTTGTTTCGAGCCGATATGTTGCTTGCTAAATAATTGAAAACCTAAGAAACCTTAAACGCGAATAATTAGCCGGGTCCGAGCTATTGGCCACCCAAACCACCAAACAACGCCTAGCTAATACCCTAGCACTCCTGACTCGTCACTAGAGTTGCTAGAAAAGGATGCACACTATACTCGGATGATTTTAGTTAATTTAGTTAAACTTGAATTATCTCTAATCTCAAGCTCTAGAACAAAAACCCAATAGATTAACGAAGCTAGAATTATCTAAATAGTTCTAGACCAGACCAAACAACCAATCACAACCAAGACAAGTATACAAATTCATAAACAATTACAAAACATGAATATGTAAATCATCATAACTTAATCATTAGTCAATAACAAATAGTTAAAGCACTAAATCATAGTTCATCTAGATCTATGTAGTATGAAAAGTTTAGCTACTCATAGTGAAGAACAAAACAAAATTAATAGGTTTAAAAACTGAATTCGTAATAGAAACAAAAAAAAATTGAAGTGACAAATAATGTTTGAATGTGTACTCGTTTAACCCGATCGTTGTGTCGAACAATCCTTGTGCTTTCAATCTTTTTTATTCTCCTTAAAATTTCTTAGTTGTTGCGCAAATTCCCGTTCTCCGTTCCAATTGAACTTGCCGTCAAATTTAATCACCCTCTGCACCGACTTCAAAAAAAGCCTTTCTTATTTCTCTTGTGGGCTGTTATTTTTTCATTCTCCACTACAACTTCTTTTGGGCCTTGCCTCCTAATTTTCTCATTGGTTGCTGCCTTTAAATAAAATTCAAATATACCAATCAGCATTAGCCCACGTAAATTAAAAAAAATGGATCATGAATTTGCAACTTGGATTTAGTAACCATCTAAATTGTATCTCAAAATTCTAAATTATCATTTAATACTTGCAATTCTACGATGGATTCATCTCTTTTCTTTTCTTTTTTTTATCTTTATTTATTTTATTTTATTTTCATAAAGTACATTAATTATTGGTCATAATGATAATAATAGGTTACTTGAGCTTTGACTATTAATAATTAACATCTCTTAATCTTTTTCTTAAAAAAACTTACATTATATAACTTATTTTCACTTAAAATCATCAAACTTCATAAATGAACTATTTATTAGTAAAATTTAACTAAAAAAACTCTAAAGCTATCGAAAAATGTAGGATATTTTTATGTAAAATATGTATAATTTATAGCATATCAAACATCTATTTTTGCCTTATCAACTTCTGTGCCTTTTGTCTAGATTTTGCATAATTCGTTCTAGGACCATAAAGTGACATTTCTCCCAATCTAGAGTCCAATTAGTTCTTCACATCATGAGAGCATCCTTTCAAGATTAGCAAGGCATTGATCAAAAGTCTTGCCAAAAACCGAAAAAACATCTATGAAGACTTCCATGGACTCTTCACTTATTTCGTGAAAAACTACAACCATACATCTTTGAAATGTAGCAGGAGTAATGTATAATCCGAATAACATACATCGGTATGCAAAGGTGCCATATGGGCAAGTGAAGGTAGTCTTCTCTTAGGCATCGGTTGCTATGGGAATTTGGAAATATCCCGAAAAAATCATCAAGAAAACAATGGAACATGTTCCTACTAGTCGCTCCAACATTTAACAATTAAAAGGTAGAGGAAAATGATATTTTCTTGTTGCATCATTCAAATTTTGATAGTCGATACAAACTCTCCATCCCGTCACTGTCCTTGTTGGGATTAATTTATTTTTGGAGTTTGCAATGACTGTCATGGCACCCTTTTTTGGGACAACTTGAACCGGGCTAACCCATGTAGAATCCGAAATAGGATAAATTAGATCGTGTCTAACTTGCATTGTTGGATTAATCCCTCTTTGTCTTTGCGCACATCGCTTCAAATTGTCTTCCATGAGTATCTTGTGTGTGCAAAAAGATGGGTTAATGCTTTAATATCCATCAACTTCCAGGCGATTGCCTTTTTATTATTTTTAAGACTCCCAATAATTTATTCTTTTCATCGTTTGCCAAGTTGGCGGCGATAATTACGGAAGTATTAAGTTGTCTTCAAGAAAGGCATAAGACAAATGAGGCGGTAGCTCCTTGAGTTCTACAGATGGCAATTCGTCTATAGAAAACTTCGCTTTTTCTTGTAAGCTTCACTCCTTCAATTGTATATTCCGATTCTTGTTATTGCAACTCAACTTGTTCCGCCATAAAACCTTCATACACTATATCGGGCTCGTTTTCATAGGTAGAAGATTTCTCATAATCTTCATCCAAGAGTCTTCATCTTCTTCACTTCCCTCTCTGAAAACATCATGAAGATAATACCTAACTAATAAATGGAAGTCGTCCATGGGAGGTGTTATATCGTCATGGGATGAAGGATGACTCATTACCTTTTTTAAGTCAATGGTAATTTTTCGCCGTTGATTGTGAGGTTGAGGCGTCCTTCCCATGCATCGATGAGAGCTAAGGCTTTGTTAAGAAATGGCCTTCCAAGAATAAGGAGACTATCGAGTTCCCAATAGTATTATGCAGCACGACTTCGACTAGAAACACGAACCCTTGTATTTGAACCAAAACAACCTCGGCGACCCCACTTATATTTAAACCGCTACTTCAGGATGATCTTCTAACATTTTTATTTGATGAAGGTGATCTTCTAAGACATCTTTATTTGAAAGAATATCTTTTAGGAATTTGAAGTGGGTTGTCATCCTATCCATGAAGTTGGCATAAGGAGCATTTAATTGATTTGGCCCATCAAAGAATGGATCTTGTGAAATCGTTCTTCTATGGGAAAAGAATATGGCACCAATTCTTGAGCTAGGTTGGGGCTAGCTTCAAGATCTTCTTGATTGGGAACTTGTCTTTCTTCTTGAAGTTGTGGGTTTTGGGTTCTTCAATGTGAGACTCGAACGCATACATACGTTTTAGTTGGTTTTTTTGTTTCTTCTTAATGTTGTAAGTGTTTGGCCGGGCTCCAAGAATTGGATTCGTAAGGTGTGCTAGGTTATGATGGTGGTGTATGGTATATATGGTGGGTAGGGAAAAAGTAAAGCGGGTGGTGATGGTATATATGGTAACGGGTCAGGAACCGACTCGTCAAAGGTGAGTGGTATATAGGAAAAGGGTTGAGGAAAAATAATAGTGGTGAGTTTCTGATATGGTAGAGTTCTTCAAAGGGGTTGTGAGGAACAGGTGAAGATATTGGTGGTGGTGGTGGCTAAAGTGGGTCATCAAGGGGCGAAAATAGAACATCTCTTCATTATCCATAGATTCCCACTCGTGATTGGCACACTCATAAATGAGATGTGGAGTTCCACAAAATTTACATCTATCTTGTGCATAATACCGATCAAAATAAAAAAAAAAACCTTATAACCATATATTTTAGACTTTAGGGTCCATACCTACAAATCAAAATAAAGGAAAAGATAAACAAAAGATGAGAAATAAACATGTTAGTAGTCTAAAGTCTTTCTTAAAACAACCGTATTCCCAACAATGGCGCCAAAAACTTGTGATTGGGTCGTAGTGTTAGTATAGTTAATTTAATAACTCTTAGCACAAATTAAGTGGTTTAACTTAATAACTTTTTGACACTTTCACCTAGTTTAAATTGATAAGAAATGATTATTACTTAGATTAGACACACACAATAGACAAGTTAACCAATCGTTTGTAGTAAAGTTCATGTAAGAACAAAGTATAGAACCCAGAGGATACAATTTTAATAGTTAACCTTAAATTATCAACTAGTTGATTAATTATCTTTTGTTAATTTTATATTAAATTGGAAAATAAAAGCAGGTAATAGATGATTAGTAGAGAATATCAAGAGCACGAAGAGTGTTACTTTAGATATTCAAATCCACTTGGGATGAATTATAGTTATGTTATTGGCAAGAGGTGATATTAATAACTCAAAGACCCGGCTCCTAGCTAAGGTTACCGACAAATTTTTATTAGATTTATAAGATGTGAATTTAACGCTAAAATAGAATTAGAGCCGATTAAAGATAATTCATTGCCCAATCTTAAAAAAAGTTCTTTTTAAGAAAGAGTTCCCTAATCTTGGGTTAGTTACATCCAACAACTCTTCTTTCTTTTACATTATTCCCATGGCTTGTGATCCTCTATGTGGCATACCTTTGTCTCACTTTAAAGGTAGCAATGATATATCAAAGTGCTCTCCATGGGTGCTAATGACACTTATGTTTTGGACCATTATGTTTTGTATTTTAATGACACATATATGGTGTTTTGTGTGAAACCTGAATAAAGTGTTTTTTTGACTATTATGATGTTTTCTGTGATATGTTAAAATGTGTATATAATGATCTTAGCACAGGTTGTTTTCGTTGTCTAGTTTGAAAGATGACTTATTTTTAATTTATTTTCTGCAACTTTTCCAACTTATTAACCATTGGGTGAATTACAAGTGTCTCCAATCTCTAGAAAGAGGACTTATTTATCTATTGTTGATGACACGCTTAAGCCATGGTGGGAATGATGTTTGATACACTTAATAATGCATTTTTTTATAAAAGTATGTAATGGCTGGAGGCTTTACCACAAGAAAGGGTACTGAATACAAGAATCATGATGTAATTAAAACCAAATATTTTCTTTTTTCAAAGGAGGGTACTAAAATACTAAAGTCGTTCGACTCATCTAAGAAAGTTGACACTTCAAAAACGGGTTGAAGAACAATGTTACCCGTAGGGTTCCTTCTAAAAGGACCAGATGTGAAGCACAGATTCGTAAATGAGGCTAAGCTTTATGAGTTATATCAATTTAAAAAGGCTCATACTCACTCCTTTGTTGCCGAGGATGATAGACGGTTACTCCCTTCTAGCAGAGGTACGGATTATGTTCAAGAAGAGGCGGTAACTGCTTTGAACATTGGATCCGTCAAAGAGTTTAATATTATGAGGATACCTTATGGTTGTTTTGACAAGGTTGGAGTAACTAAATCTGATTTTAAAAATTTTACAAAAGATCTAAATAGGTATATATCGGATTTTGATGCGACATGCTGAAATTCTATGGAATACATAACAACAGATGAGGGTGTATTAAGGGATTTGTTCTAGGCTGATGAGGATGCGAATAGGAATTTTAATGTATTTGGTGACATTGTTTCGTTTGATGCAACATATCATCATAACAAGTTCATTTACTAACTATCTTGTTCCTTCTTTTTATCTTACATATATTTTTATGTTGAATGTTATGTACGTTGTTGATTAATGTTTCCAGGTACGAGATGATATTTACCCGCATTACAATCACAATTGGAATGTTACTCTCGGTGTGGCTATTATAGGCAATGAAACGGATGAAACTTATAGTTGATTGCTTACCGTGTATCGGCAAGCATTTGGTCGCGCACCACCAGTGATTGTTACTGATCAAGATCCAGTAATTTAGAAGGCAATTGAAGACACATGGCCTGAGAGTAGGCACAGGCTGTGTATGTGGCACATAATGGATAAGTTTACTAATAAGGTGTTTATTATTCTGGCATACCATCGTGATCGGTACATGTCCAAACTTATGCGCACGTTCTCATGTTCCAAGAGTGAGAACCATTTATTTGGACAGTTTACCAATCCGGAATGCACGTTTGCTGAATTTTTGGGCCATTTTAACTAAGCAATAGAAGTTAGACATAAGCATAGGGAAAAGGATCATCTTATGAGATGCACGAATGTTAACATTTAGGCAGTATACTTTGTATTATAAAATCAAGCGGCGGATATATACACATGAACAACTGTGCACAACTTTTTTTCGAGGTAAATAGAAAGAACGACCCCTTACCTTTAAAGTTTATTCATGGATTCATGAAATATGGTGTTTATAATGGGGTGTTCTTTTATAGCCTAATATGTTGTTTGTATTATATGTTCTTTTTTGTTTTATATTATACAGTGTAGTTTTGCTTATAGATTTATAGTGTTGTAATCATCCAATTGATTAAATCTTAGAGTTTTTTGTTGTTGTCATCATGTATTTGGTTATAATGCAGGAGAACAACATGATTGTATATTGTTCATGCAATAGGTATGAACAATTCGGGTTCCTATGGCGCATGTTTTTTGTGTCCTTAGGTCTCTTGATATCAGGGAGTTCCCACAACATTACCCATTACGCCGCTAGACTAGGGAATTTGTTCCCAATAGTGCTCCTGGAGCCAGCACTTCTCCTTGCATGTTCCTCTCAGGTGTGAAACCACACTTCCACTCTTTCACACTCGTTCCTAGCAAAATAAACAACATGATTCAAATTTTAACAGATATTATATGCATTATACTAGTACATTGTATACGAGTACCAGTATACGTTTCCATATGCCTCATCAGAAAAATACCATATTCGATGCCATTACAAATTGTTTGCCACGGAGACTTCAATCCAACTGGTTTAGCCACCCTTAGTTTTGCTGCGACAACTGGTTATATTTATCCAATAGGCACAAAATGCATCTCGCTGCAATATTATATTGTTAAGCAAATATTATCAAAGTTATACTTTGCTCTTTCTTCAAATATAAGCTTATCATTTTCTCCACCTTTCCACTGTATCTTTGCTCAAATGCTACATCACCTTCTATGTTGCCAATAACCACAATTTGGCATGTTGATACATTGAAGAACACCATATAGAAGTGATGATTATAAAGGATAGGTATGTATACCAACTGGAAACCTTTAAAGGATTTTGGATCGCTCCTTGCCAGGATCGAGTTCATGTTCAAAGTGAATTTTGTTATTCGTTCCTCCTCGGGTTTTTCAAAATATCTGGTAGCTGTGTTTTAAAACATAAAACAACAAATGGTGTTATATAATGTTATGTAAGAGTTACTAAACAGAAGATTGTTAATTTGAAACATCTGTTCACATATGATAGTGTTATATAACAGTCAAAACAGTCTAATATGTACATGGCAGTTGTGTTATATTAAAGTGTTATCACAGCTAGTATATTAACATGATGTTATAGACTTTGACACAATATATTTAGTGGGTTTATAATACCTTATTCATCATAGTACTCAATTTAGATTTGTCTTAACTCAAAGAATAGGTAATTTTTTTATCATCCAACTTTATAAATTTTTTATTGTTGTTATTTCATACCAGCATTCCAGCATTAAAACAATTTTGGTGTTGTTCCCTTTTGCCTCAAACCTTTTCTCATAGTTCAGTATAGTAGCCCAAGCACTAATGACATCCACGTGTATTGTCACGTCTTGTATCATTGACTCCAATGGAACTCTCATAATCGGTACATCCGGATTAGCGTGGAATAAAACATCTCTATCATCAATCACAAGTATAATGAATATCACAATCCCTATATATATAAGGTTCAACGAGTCTGTTCCAAAGCCCTTGGAATGAGGTCAATCGAAGTTAGTTTGACCTGATTTCCCATGTTTCCTAGGTTAAGATTGTTTTGTTTTTTGATCCTACCTCGATTTGTCTCTCGCTCTATCTTTCTCTCTCTCTCTCCATATATATATATATATAACATACATATTCAAATCAAACTTATTGTACACTTTGAAGTCTCTTCAAATTTTGTTTCCTACATATCAGATGTTTTTGAGGGAATATCGTATTAACACCCATTTCATTTTCAATTTCTTTAGCTTCATTAATCGCATTATCCAACCCCTTTTCTCTAAATTCTTGAAGTAAATCAATTTGGTCACTTATAATAACAACATTGAGATACATATCCTTTGGTTGCAACTTTTTGCTCACCACATTCACCGTTAATAATTTATACCAAATGATGATTGATACCAAAAAATCAAATTCACCAACTTTTTATTTGCTAGTAATTTAGCTTCGCTTTGAATTTAGCATCATTATCGTTGTTCCCAACCTAAAGCAAGGCTTCTTTTACATCTACAAGTTGAAATGGAATAGGCTTAACACTTTCTACACAACTCAACGAGCGGCAAACAAAGACTAAGAGTTAGTCCTTTAACATTCTCTTTCAAAATTTGCCACATTTTTTTAGATCTGGCAAAGATGGTATAAATACGTTGTATCATTCAAAAAAAAAATCTTTAAACTCGTTACAAGTGTTAGCCATGTCACATAATACAAGATAAAGACTATGACAACACAAGCAGCATAAAAAGTTCTAGGAGTTTTATCAAAGAATCCCCTTTGAACTAGATTATGTTTTCTTTTCATGTTTACTCCATTATCATAGCCTTCACCTCGCATATCATCAAATCAAGTCCAAGAGACTTTAATTCCTCAACAATACCATCAAAAAGTCATTTACTAGAAAAAAACATAGAAAAGATTCCTCAACGGTGGTATCATTAACATACCTCACAATTATGGACATTTGATCTTGGCGACTTATATAGAGGTGTAATCAAGCATGGTGGTATCATTAACATACCTCACAATTATGGACATTTGATCTTGGTGACTTATATATAAGGTGTAATCAAGCATGATGGAATAATACTTTGCTTGCCTTATGTTTTTGATAATATCTAATTTAACTTTATGAGTTAGCAATAGTATTAACTCAGATGGATATTGTTCCCAAGATAATGTATGTGGGTTTCATCATTCGTGATACGACGCACGTCTTCTGTCATAACCGGGTCAAACTCTTCCAACAGTTGATTGAATCCAAAAAAATTCCATTACTCTTTTGATACATCTTCTCATTTGATAAGTGAAATGATTAGTGAAATGCTAAACCATGTATAGTAAGAAATTTTACGAGTAATCCTTAACATAACTTGTTTCCAATAATCTCTTTTTTTTCTTAAATTCCCCGTACGCTACTTTGTCAATTGTTTCATTGTATCGTAGCCTTTGATGTATTTCAAACTATCGACTCATATTCTTTAGAAGTTAAAAGCAAACTTCAAGCTCTTTAAGTATTTTAGTAGCATGTTTTCAATCCTCAAAACCTTCACTATCCTACGTCCCTTTAGGATGCCCTTGTCTTAAAAGTTTACAATAAAAACAAAATAGCTTGTCAAGCTCTGTCTAATACACTAGCCGTTCTCTATCATAAGTCTCATTATTTGGTAGGATTACAATGTTTAGAAAATTGTTTCCCAAGTTTATGCACATAACCCTTATTAATAGTTAAATCTCGTTTTTGACCTATCTTAACTAAATCATTGATCATTTACGATTAAGTCCATCCGAAGTTCTAGGATCAAAAATATCAATATTAGGATGATTATAGTATCAACATCATCTTCATCCACATTAGACTTAACATCATTTTCATCCATATTAGCTTCATCACCATTATCATTAATATCATCATCCACATATCAATAACATCATCTTCTTCAACAATAGAACCTTGATTGTTTTTAAAAGAACTTACGTATAGCCCTTTCTGATACTTCCTTTTTTCTTCCTACTTTGGTCTTTTTACGTTTTTGACTGATAGATATTTTTATTTAGTTGCTATATTTCTGAATAAAAATATGGATAGGGTTTAACTAATTAAGAAAACATTCAAACAATAAAGCATTCAACTTTTAAAGTTCAAACAAACATTCAAAGTTTCAATCAATATAGTAATTCAAGTTTTAAATTTAGGTTTTCAACAATCATTAGTCATTACATCAATAATTCAATATTTCAATTTACAACTTTCAATTTCAAACAATCAAACATTAATAATACCTCACAAAACTTAAAGGTTAAATACTTACATTCTTTAAGTTCTAAATCTTAATCAATATGAGTACATGACGTTATGACAATAACTTAAAAGAAAATCAACATGAGTAACTCAAACTTAAAGGAAATCACTCAATCACTCAAGTCTTTAGCCTTTAGGAATCAAAATCAACATAAGTATCGACTATTGAGTTATGAGTACATGACAACAACCTAAACAAAACCCCTAATTTCAGCCGATCAATGTTGTTGTTGCTTGTGTCGTCAGTTACTCTATTTCTTCTGATGTTCTTTGCGTCTTTTTGTTTAAGTCCCCGCTCCACAACACCCTAGGCCCACGATTCATTTTTAACTAAGTTTAAATTTCAAGAATCAGATTCAGCTTATTTCTATGGGGTTTTAAGTTTTAAACAATTTGGGCCTTTATTACATGGGTTTAGTTGTTGAAAAAAATCTAGATCACTATTGGCCACAAGTTAAAGTGTGTATATATATAAGATAGGGTTTATACGAGAACCAAAAAACCACACTTCACTAAAAACCTAAACACCCAATCTCCAATAAAAAAATCTAAAAAACTTAACCCCCCTCCCCCACCAAAACTAAAAAAACCTAAACCCCTCACCCACCCCACCCCACCCCAAACCCTACCCAAACTAAATGCTAAAACTAACCCCACAGTTAAATGCTAAAAATGTATTTTTAAGTAAATTGTGACTTTAGCCAAAAAAAAAAAATTAAACAAATTTTATTATATATAAAAAGCTGTGATTTTTAACGAAAATTTAAAAAAAAATAATTATGTTTTTTTAAGTAGTTTTGGTTGTGTTTACATTGATTCTCACAATAAATTATGGTTTCTAACGGATCCTTGCGCTATATATATATTTCTAAAAACATTCGGGCTTTCAGGGAGACCAAGCCTTGGGCCATCACCCTCCTAGCCCATGCTGAAGTCGGCCGGCCCTACTTCTAATTTGTAGCCCCTTAATTTCTTATAATGACTGATAATAACAAGAAATTAGTGAAACTAAAACTACATGAACGTACATTCTTCCTTCCACTTCCCAAATGTATAATGAAGGATTAGGCTGTAAACGAACCGAATGTTAAGCGAATAGTTTGTGAGTGTTCGACGGAAAGTTCGTTTACGTTCGTTCATTTAATTAATAAACGAACATAAATAAGAAATTTTGTTTGGTTAGTTAAATGAATAAACACGAACAAATGTCTTGTTCGTTCAATTACATTCGTGAACGAACATCGATAAGAGCATTCACAAAGGAGCTCCTATATTTATGTTAGTGGAATAATTATATTATAAGGAATGTTTGTGAGTAGTTTTGAGTGGTTATGAGTGGAGGAGAGAGAAAATATTACTGTTTATCTGTAAATATACAGGATCACTGTTCACACCTTATAAATATTTTAATATTTTTAAAGTTGTTGTGAGTGGAAGAGAGAGAAAATGTAATGATAAATGTATTTGAAAATGAGAGAGAAAAAGTAGTAATTTTTAATGTAATTATATAAATAGTGAAAAAGAATTTATTGTAAATGCTCTAATGTGTTCATGGACATCAATTCATGTTCGTTCGTTTAATTTGTTCATTAAAGATTTTTTAGCATTTAATAATTTTATCTAAACTTTTTATATTTTGAAATTAAACTCTACATCCACCTTTTTATATATGAATCACTCCACTTCCTTCTCATTAGTCACATTGAAAAATACTATCGACATTCGTTCAACGGTTAGGACTTCAAGGTCTAGCGTCACTCCCTCTCACCATTCACTGTCATTTTAGCTGATTTTATCTGCGTTCGTTTGTATTCGTGAACCGTTTATAAACACTTATATCCTTAACAAACGAACCCAAGCAAGACCTTATTTATATTTGTTCGATTCGTTTACAACTCTACAAGGAATACATCAATGAAATGGTGAATGTAACAAATTTTTCGTTAAGTCATGTTAGCAAGTCACGTTCAGTGGTAAAGGAGATTATCACTAAACGACTTATGCCAGTTTTAAGATTTATTATTTTTTAATTAAATTATTAAATATACCCTTTACTATGTTTAAAAAGGTAATTTTTTTCTAAGACGTTCACTTTCCTTAAGTTCAGATATCGTGCTGAGCTTGCTTAAACTATTTAAATTTTCTGCACCTGACATGCTACCAAACATACATAAACAAATACACATGGCTTACGTTTCATGTTTGTATGAATTTTGTGGAGGGTATCACTTTATTATTCTCTCACATGTTTTAATTTTAATTCTTGAATCCATATACTCACAGTAGCGGCGAAGCTTGAGATTTTTGACAGGGGGTCAAAAACGTATATACTCAAATATTTTTATAGAACCTGGGGATTGAAAACGTTATAAAACTATATATATATATATATATATATATAACACGCTACTAAGCGAAAAGTTTGGAAAGTCACTCCCCTCCGGCCCCTTCTAACCTGCGTCAGTGCATACGCATAACTCATTTTATCTAAAAAATGTTACGTATTGATTTAATATTGGATAAAATACTTATTATAAAAAAATACTCAAAATTCATACTACAATTTCATTATATCTTAACCAAGAGCGCTTGCATTTTTTTTCCTTTTAAAATTTCTTAATGTATCTATCAACGGAAGAGTATGAAAGTGTTTTTCTCCACCATAGTCTTTTATAATTTTTAGGACATATATTGAAAAAAACTTCAAGTTTATCTTCATTGCAAAACCAACTTTATCTATTACAAGTTATCATATATATAGTCCTGCATGATAATGGTTGATTAATATATTTTCTTTTCAAATTTTAATAATCTATGAAATAAGATTAGAAAAAGAAACACACTTTTAGTTAATCGTAATAGTTTTTCAAACCATATGAAAAAACTACAAAGATATATTTCAACTCTTGCAACTTCTTTCTAATATAATAGTTTAAAGGATGCTTTCTTTAATATACGAAAGTGTTTCTCAAAATAAATGTATTTTTCTCAAGCGGTTGAGAGCTTAGTATTCTAATAATTGACATAAGTGTAAATTTAATTAGATTTACATGTTGCATGAGTTAGCAACGTGTAATACAATAATACAATAAAAAGAAATAGAAAAGAAAAATCATAATAAAATGTACCTCTGAAAAGTTTGGCTAACATAAAACAATTTGCCCTCAAATTATAATATTTGTGTATGTATCCGTGTATTATATAACTTAAACTCATATTATAGTATAGTATATATATATATATATATATATATATATATATATATATATATATATAATATATATATAGGGTTCTAGAGTGAACATTAGTGTATTTGTAAACTGAGTGAATAAATCTTGATTAT
Source organism: Scalesia atractyloides (assembly GCA_947069175.1). NCBI lineage: Eukaryota > Viridiplantae > Streptophyta > Magnoliopsida > Asterales > Asteraceae > Scalesia > Scalesia atractyloides. The sequence continues at coordinate 59,847,918 of CAMTDV010000007.1, read as the reverse complement.
TAATTTACGCATGTGTATGGTTAGGATTTCATCATGAAATTATAAAATACACTAGTGTGTTTCATCTTCAAATTCTGTCTATTGATTTAGACACGTGTATGGTCAGGATTAGTTTATATGGGGCAGGTTCATGCGAGAACCACCTTTGTTGCGAGAACCAATGTAAACACAAAAAAATACCTAAAAATCTAATAACACACGAAAAAAATATTTAATTTAAAAAAAATCATTATATTTCGTCACAAAAAAAATCGAGTAACAATTATCGATGCACATGTGCATATGTATCATTTCTTGGATAAATTCCGTAATACATTACCAGTAGTAGACAACTGCACTTTCATTTATACTACCAACCGTAACACATTACTTTTTACATTACGAATATTAAAAATGCACATACGCATCATTATGTATAACCATGATATAACGTGTTTCGGTACAAAAAGTTTGTGATTTTGAATGATGAAGTAGGTTATATACATATTTTTTGGTTAGTTATATCTAGTGGTTGATGGTTTGGTTATATTTGTCAATTTATGATATAATATGTTGTTTGGATGGTATAAAGGGTGTTGATGTATATGTAATAAAGTGAAATATTGGTAATGTTATGGATGGTAGGAGGTAATGGTTGTGTATTATGGAATTGTATGATAGATGAAAGAGAATGTGTATTCAAAGTAGTGTATCAAAAACGTTATATCATGTTCATACATATAGATGCATATATGCATTTATAATATTGTTAATGTAAAAAGTAGTGTATTATGGATGATAGTGTTAATGAAAGTGCAAATGTCTAATATTGGTAACGTATACGGAATTTGTCAAATAAATGATACATATGCACGTGTGTATGGATAATTGTTACTCGATTTTTTTAGTAACGAAATATAGCGATTTAAAAAAATATATATATTAAAAAAGAAATTTGTGTTTTTTTTATTTTTAGGTATTTTTGGTTGTTTTCACATTGATTCTCGTGGTTCTTGTAATAAAGGGTGGTTACTAACGATTATTAAATTATATATTATATAATATATATATATATATATATATATATAAACCCCTATGTCGTCCTCTCTAGCATTCATTATAACTTCATCTAGTGGTGTGATATATAATTGAGAGGTAAAAATAAAGAAATTAGTGGAGAGAGAGAGAGATGAAGGGTGAAACATATATCTAATTTTGGATTGGAGTATAGCTTTAACATCTCTCCTATATTGCCGCACCATTGGCATGTTTATTGCACAAGTTAAAACTCGATTCTTGGCTGTAATTCCTGTCATACTTCTCTTCTTGTATCTCCCCTTAAACCTCTATAGTATTTTCCACTGTGGTTTAACTTTCTTCTTCATGTCGTGGCTTGGAAGCTTCAAGCTCATTCTTTATGCCTTTGGTCAAGGCCCCTTATCTTCACACCCAACCCTCCCTTTATCCCATTTCATAACCACTGCTTGCCTACCCATCAAGATCATAAAAAATCAACCAAACCCATCTCACCAAATCACAAAAATCCCTCGAAGATCACCCAAAGATTATGCCCCTAGGGTTTTTCTCCTTTTCATCACACTTAAAGCCTATAGTTATAAAGAAAAGTTCCACCCTTTATTCACAATATCAATTTATGCTTATTACATTTTCTTTGCACTCGAGTTGCTGCTAGCTTTAACAGCCTCTTTCGCTAGGACAGTGGTTGGGGCTGAGCTCGAACCACAGTTCGACGAGCCCCACCAAGCAACATCCGTCCAAAACTTTTGGGGAAAAAGATGGAACCTTATGGTGTCTAGCATACTGCCCTACAGTCTACCATCCATCTCGTGCAATCTTTAGCCATCTGGTTCCGGAAAGATGGGTGTATGTGCCTGCGGTTTTCGTAACATTTCTCGTGTCCGGGATCATGCACGAGATGATATTTTACTACCTTGGCCGGTTGAAACCGACATGGGAAATCACTTGGTTTTTTGTCCTTTCAAGGGGTCTGGGTTGGAACCGAGATAGTGGTCAAGAAAACCATTGGTCCACGGTTCCAACCCCCACCTGTTGTATCGCGGGCATTAACATTGGCTTTTGTGATGATTATGAGCTTTTGGCTGTTCTTCCTCCATTCATGAGGATAGATCCATTTGCTAGATTTTGTAGAGAGTGCCTTGCAGTAATAGGGTTTTTTAAACATGGGCATCTAATTAGCTTTGATGAATATTCATGTCCATACATGTAGAAGGGACATATAAATACATAACTGGCCTTGTTTATCTTAGTTTCGATCTTATGTATTTTTATATAGATGATTTTAGTCCTATTCTTTGTTATGGGTATATTTATTGTATTGCTATAACAAGATGTAAAACCCTTGTAAAAACATCGTAATTTTTAGAAATTTTACATAATACATTTTATTAAAAAAGGATTTTGCAGCTATAATAAAAGAATAACCTATTTCAAATAAGATTCCAGACAATAAAACAAAAGATCATAAATCGATATCTTCTAATTTGAAACTTCAACACTACAAAAAGAAGAAAGTTGTAATAATTAATAGAAGCCAAAATCTCTAAAACTACAAGCAATAAAGTCAAGTTCATATGTTGATCCTAGTACCTTATTAGCCTCCTATCACTTTAATCGTTTGCCCACACCGCTTGCACAACTTTTTAAATAACGCAGTTGTAACATGTTAAATGAAGTTGAGTACGAGAATTGTAACTCGTATGTTTATTTTCATGTTTATAGTAATTAAGGTTCAAGGTTATATAACTAAATTTAATTGATGTCTAGAGCAAGAAATTTAAAAGACTAGTATTTATATTCATTTGTATCCTGATAATCTGAAAAACTAAACTAAATTATCGTATGCATGTAAATGAGATTGAGAGAGTGTTATGTTTGAAAGAACTGGTATTAAAGACAAAAGATGCACTAGTACAAAATCATGGATATATCTAAGATTATATAACTTTGATATCCTGTTGGGCTATATGGAAGCTGGGAAATGAAGTGGTATTTTTCTTAAGATAAAAAAGGCGGTATTAGCAACTTAGTTGATGAAATCAAAATGTATGGATTTTTATGGGTAAAGAATATGTTGAGAATAGACATAATAGATTGATCCCATTGGTTGTCATTTGATTTCTAAAACTGTGTATTCTGGTCTTTTCAATAAGATTTGTCTTTCAAAAGGAAATATTTCCAGAAAAAAGAACACTGAAAACAAAGAATGCGGCTCCACTTCCTAAGCTAAAAGAATTGAACTCAATTGTGGATTAAAATAAGGGGAACAATTAGTGGTCATTGTACATTAGAAGTTCCACCTTAAAATTTTTCTTTTATTAGTTTCATCTTATTTTTCTAGACCGGTATTCTGTTAAAAAACTTAACGGAATTGTATTTTTTTTTTCCAAATTACAAACAGTCTTTTACGGCTTTTGATCAGAACGACGATACAAGTCCATTGATATAAAACTTACCTCGAAACGGTGCTCCAAACGATGAAAACGACTCGGGTATTTAAATTTCCAATTAACAAAATCAAGTCATTCGGAGTACTATTTCGTGGTAAGTTTTATATCAATGAACTTATATTGTCGATCTGATCAAAGTCCTAAAAAATTGTTTGTAATTTGGTTAAAAAAGCTTAACTCCATTACTTTTTTTTTAACGGGGACCGATGTAGGAAAAATAGGTGAAAGATGGGACTGGTGAAGGGAATGTTCAAGATGAAACTGTCAATGTCCAATAACCTCTGGTTGAGATTATTATTGGCCAATTCCCATAAAAAACTGACCTAGCAAATGTTTATTCTTATCAAAATGGATTTCCCATAATTGTAGATAAAAGAACTGTCGTTTAGGGGGAACGGGACGCACGCGGGGAGGAGTGCGGAAAGGTCCCGCCATCCCTGTTTTGCCGCTCGGTGAAGGTTGTGTGCGGGGAAGAGTAGCCGCAGTCGGTGAAGGTGGGTGAAACCACCCCCTTAGTTTTTTAGACAAGAGTGGTATGTAAAAAGGGAATGACATGGCACATTATGAGATAGAAATTTTTCGAAGTGGTGAACACCTGCAACCTAATCTTTTCTCTTATCAAAATGGATTTTCCAGAGAAAAGAACCCTCTCCACTTCCAAAGCTAAAAGAATTGAACCCATTTGTTGATAAAAAAGTAACTGGCGTAGCTTAATGTTTATTTTCATTAAAATGCTACAGGTTCAAGTTCTATAAAGTTCATGATTGATAAGTGAATTTTAAAGTTAGTTTTTAGAAGATTATACGTGTTTGTTGCTAAAAAAAATAAAGATAAATAAACAGGCTTTATTTAAACCGTCATGAAAAAATGGGAACATTTAATTTGTTGTAGCAAATGTACATCGTTAATAACTTTACATGTGTATATATCGTTACATGTGTATACATCGTAAGTTTACAATCACACGATATACAACATATACATAAAACAGAAAAATATTAAATTATGTGGAATATCCATAAATTGAATTTCATCAATTTTTTTTAACAGTAAATTTGGATCACTGACGGAAACCCCTTATGGGAATTGAACTCAGAGTCTGATGATCTTTAAGCCTTGTATCACCCTCAAGATATCACTAGCTATAATTCCATGGACGTAAATATTTATTGTGATGCTAATTAAGCCAAGACATATCAATACTATTAAGAACACGTGAATATGTAGCTTGACAAATATAATCATACGATTGTATAGAATATGAATATGTCAACTGCAAACAATATTACAAATATAACTATTCTGAAAAATTTTAATATTCAGCTTATGGAATATTATAAATATTATTATTCAGGTGAAATAACATGTCTACAACGATATAGATACACGGATCTGTTGAACCAAGGGAAGGTCCGGGTCCGATGAACCATTTTCTGAAGAACATATAACTTCATCGTATTTTCTTGATTGACCCCTTAAGACTGGTTTACATAGAAAGTTGACTTGAAGAGAGGGTGAATGTTTTATTACTAGATTTTTTTCAGGTGTGTCACCGTGGCGCAAAGCTTCGAAATACTTCAATGAACAACAAATGAAAAAAATGTTGATTTTATGAGTAGCAGTTTATTGGGAAATTGGAAGTTTTTAAAATGCTCAACAAATAAAGTCAATGGTGGCCTCTGATGCACGTTTTTTACTGAAATATCATCAGAGTGTTATCGTGTCATTAATGAAACTCCGATTATATTCATCTTCATTTGGCATAATGCTTATACACTAATTCAGGAGGAAACCTAATAACTATAGGAAAAACCTCTTGTAAAAATCGAACTCAGAACATATTAATCCTAAAGCTTTATCACACCCTTAAAATGTCATTGGCTATAAAGTGATGGAAACCTTTGTTCAACATAATCAATTCCCTTATGGGATTTGAGCATATGACCTTCAAATCTTTCTTGATTAATAGAATTTAATATAAAGAATGATCAATATAAATTTAAGTTATATTTCTTAGTAAAATTTAATATAAAGAATGGTTAGTTTGGTTTTAGTCTTTCTTGATTATTTTATCTATTACTTATTAAATTATTTGATTTTTTTTATATTTTAATTGAGGAACATTTTTAATAATATCCAAATATTTCTTTAAAAAAGTAATTTGTAAAAGAAGACTTAAAACGATTATTAAGTTTTCATCACATTTTTAATACAAATGAATTCATTACTCAAATGGGCGAAAGCGACATTGAATTTTAGAAAAGTTAAATTATTCGTGATCCTATATTACACAAACTGATTAATGATTATTCGACTGTTTAATGTGGGAAAGAAAATAAGAAGGCGCCACTTACATATCTAGGTGAATGTAAAAACTAAAAACTCACAATTGTGATCTGGTTAAAAACTTATGATTTCGTCATTATATCTATAATTACTATATTATAATAGATAGAGTAAATCATAAAAGTTATCATTTATCTTTATACCATATTTTAAAAATTGTCCTCTGTTTTGAAAATTGACAGGATTCTTAATTTATGTTTACAAATATTGCACGTTACATCTTTTACCATAACTCATATTATGAGTTAAATGCTTGGTTGGTCCCTGTGGTTTGCAAATCTTGCAGACTTGGTCCTAGTGGTTCACTAATTACACACTTGGTCCCAGTAGTTTCAAATTTTGCACTCGGGTGGTCCTTACCACTAACCTTTGTTAGATTTCTCAGTTAAGTATATGCAAAATTACTATATTACCCTTGAAATAAAGAAAAATATAAACTGGCATACGCAGCCCCCCCTGCCCCCTTTCTCTCCGATGACCGAGTCAGTTCCGGCCGCACTCCGGCGAGCCACCTCACCACTACCATCCTCCTCCCTCTTCACGCAACACCCTTCACTTCCCTCTTTTCTTATTCACCTCACAAATCAGCTGCCCCCCAGTTAAACGAAAGAGAGGAAGAGAACGAGAGAGAGAAAGGGACAAGATGAGAGAGAGACGAGAAGCGAGAGAGACAGCTGGCGGGAAGGGTACCTTGTGCGTGTCCGGAGCTTGATGCGCAGCTGGCGGCGGAGGCGGAGGCGGAGGAGGAGGCTGCAAATAAGAAGAAGAGGGCGGTGGTTACGGTGAGGAAGTCGAGTGGTGGTTCGAGATGTCAGGTTTCGGGTTGTGAGACGGATATTAGCGAGCTGAAACCATCTCCTCCGGCTTTCACCATGGACTCAATCGACGACTCCTCCACTTCAATCTGGGATTGGAGTCAGTTTCTCGATTTCGACATCGACGATCATCTCCCCTTACCTACCGAACAAACCGATCTATCTCCGCTCATCTCAACATCTCCGGATCTCTATCCGATCGATAATCAACCCGTAGAACTACTAACCGATTCAATGATTCGGCCGTTTAACTGGGGGGCAGCTGATTTGTGAGGTGAATAAGAAAAGAGGGGAAGTGAAGGGTGTTGCGTGGAAGAGGGAGGAGGATGGTAGTGGTGAGGTGGCTCGCCGGAGTGACGGCCGGAACTGACTCCGGTCATCGGAGAAGAAAGGGGGCAAGGGGGGGCTGCGTATGCCAGTTTATATTTTTCTTATTTTTATTATTTCAAGGGTAATATAGTAATTTTGCATATACTTAACTGAGAAATCTAACAAAGGTTAGTGGTAAGGACCACCCGAGTGCAAAATTTGAAACTACTGGGACCAAGTGTGTAATTAGTGAACCACTGGGACCAAGTCTGCAAGATTTGCAAACCACATGGACCAACCAAGCATTTAACTCCTCATATTATTTTTAAAACAAGTCATGTGTAAAGTACAAGAGATTATGATTGTCTTTTTCCATACCCTGTTGATTTCCCCCTTAGTTTAATGCATCATACCCTCTCTACGCTCTCCCTTTCTATATCTCTTTCGACAAATCAAGATCTAGGGTTTCGATGTGTATATGTACCTGTCACCACCATTGTTGCTTTTCGTCTTTCATACGACATAACTTGACCGAAGAAGCTTTTTGTATTCGGAGGTTCGTATGTTGATACCAAAAACAACCCCGAGTTACTCGCTAGCTCTTTGAAAGCCTCCTATGGCTTAGATATATGAAGAAGACGATGGCTGTTCTGACACCGCAGGCATTAACCGGTGATACAAAGAGGAAGAGGGTGACCAAGATCTAGATGGCTCAGATCTACATGTTTGTGAAGGAGCTCGTTGGGGATCTACACAGGCGAAAATGGTCGAAAAAACAGGAAGGGTGGGTTTCTGATGGGCGGTGACACTATTTTGGTAGTTGTGGTGGCGGTTTCAGGCTAGAATGATGGTTGTAGTGGTAAGAAACCAGATTTCAAGCATAATTCGGCATAATTCGGCTGGAAGAGGAATCTATTTAAAGACGGTGGCTATGGTTTTTATCATAATCAATGGATGTTAATAGGTTTTTTAAGGTTGGAGCAAACTGATCAAACAAAGGGCAACTACCATAGTTCCTCTTTTGGGTTCACCGATTTAAACAATCATGTTTTGGGGCAGTTTAGGGTGATTGGTGTCACACCCGAAAAATCGCAGCGGAAGGCGCACACGTGAGGTAGCGTCATGGCATACAAAGCATAAGGTTAAGCAAACACTACCTGAAATAAAACTTTGGATACCACTGATTCAAAGTTACAAATCCCAAAGACTATGTTTTGGACAAAATTCTTGCATTTAGCTAAAGTGCATGTACTAAAATAGAAAACCTTCCAAATAGATATCCATCTAATGCATCCGCTTGCTTAAATCGGTTCATAGCATACAAAGCATAATGTTAAGAAAAAACTACTTTAAATAAAAATTTGGAAACCATTTATTCAAAGTCTTTCAAATCCTAAAGACTATGTTTTGGAACAAGATTCTTGCATTTAGCTACAAAGTGCATGTACTAAAATAGAAAACCTTCCAAATAGGTATCCATGTAATGCACGTGCTTGCTTAAATCGGTTCCATGACAAGCTCTAATACCTAAAAAAACATGCTAAAAGGTATCAACACAGGGTTAATAAGTTCGTAAATTTAACTAAAATGCAATTCCCAAATTCCTTTTTAACTACAAAGGCAAGTTCTACTAAAATTTCCTTTAACCAATAGGCAGATTTTACTAAAATCTCCTTTAACTTGGAACCCCTTCCCTAGAATTCTCGGGAGACATTCCTTGGAATATTTTAGAAAACTTGATAAATTGTATCCCTCGGAATCCACTAAAGCCATTCTCCAAAATCTTTGAAAAACTTTATAAATCATTCCTATGAAATATTTGTGAAAAATCCTGGCATGTTTGTCAAAATAAGTTTTCCTTTAGAATACATAGGCAAGTTTTTATCTAAAACTTCCCTTTAAAACCTTAATAGGCAAATTTATACCAAAAATTTCTTTAAAACTGAAAGGCAATTTAAACCCAAATTTTTTTAACTGGAAGGCAATCTAGCCTAAAAGTCCTTAATCTAGAAGGCAAATACTAGACTAAAATTTCCTTTTTAAAAATGATGTGATTCTCTAGACAAAACAGGAGGATTGTTGCAGACTAGTTAAGTCCTACTACATGATTCAACACCTAGTGCCCATAATAAAATTGAAACACGAACTTCCCCCATGTTCTATTTGAAAGTTTATTCTCTCGTCCACGTATACTAGAGCGGCTATTCACGAGAGTAGGTTGTCAAACTCGACAGATCTACAAATATAGTCTGTAGCCTTTAACAAATGAATACTCAAGGCCAATCATACAATCACTGAAGAGTGTTCTTCTCATAATCATATCAATGAAAACGACATCTTTCACCCCCGGAGAGTAAATAAAACATTTATTTATAAAGGGGTCATGAAAACTCATAAGTAAAGTATAGTATAGTTGTTGGTCCCAGATAACAATACTCTTTTAACTTAATATGGCAAGAGATTTCAACATATATGAAAATAATATGCGGAAATGGAAATCAAACTTTCAAGAAAACACAACTACAGAATTTTCAAGTTTATATCACTTTGAAACAATAAGGTTTACAAGGTGCTTGTAAGGTTATTGACTATTACAAACGAATACTTTAATAATTCTGTGGTGAAGGGGCAATGGAGTTTTGTTGTATGTATGGGCTTAACTCCACTTCCCTCGATGATTACTTCTATTTATAGAGAGTCTCCAACATGAATAAACATTTGTTTATTCATACACTTGCCCTGCATAAAGTAACTTTTTGACATATTCATTGATTCTATTAAGATGAACTTGCTACTTTGCATAATGTGGCAGAGCCTTATCTTTTAGACAAGTTGGCTCATCAGAAATTCTGATAGCCAGCCCATCAGAAAATCTGTTGAACAGATCATCATGACCAGAGATTACTAGATTCTGATGATAATCATCATAATTATCATCAGATTTATCAGATTGGTCCTTTTTTATCGTCTTCATTCACTTGTGATCAGTTTCTGATAAATGTATGTAATTTCTTTTCTTCTTTTGTCCTGATTGTCTTGTGTCTTCTTTCTATTTGACCTTCATGACTTTATATTCATCACATGATCAGATTGATCATATTATTCTTCAATACTTACAAAAAGTTTCCTAACAATAGTATTGTATTGTAACGTAAGCACTTTTTTCCCCAAAAGTTGAAAACAATAAAAGGGGTTGTGAAACTCACCTTAGGGAGTGTGGATCTGAGAGAGTGTGATGTGTGTATTTTGAGTAAAATAGAGTGAATAGATATGAGATTTGAAGTAAAAACAGTTAAGATCAACACATCATCAACACAGTTGGATATGGGAATGATTGTATACTGATTTTATTCAATATGTTTACAATACAATCAAATAGTATAATAATCGTGCTACCCCTCACTAGATGCACTCTCTCTCACTAAGGTCTTATGCCTATGGCTCTTAGTGTTAACTGTTACAGTGAAAAAAAAAGAACTACATATAGGAGGAGAGAACTGCAAGTGACGTCACCATGAAAGCGACATCTTACAACTCATTATATGGTGTAATTGCCAACAGTTATTAACTGCTGGATAGTTACATTATTACATTGAACTACTGCTTCAAATATGTAATGAAAAGAACATCTGGATTTTTTAAAACAACTGTTTGAACTAGCTCTTCTATGAATCCAGCACTTCTGGTCTTTGACTTGCTGGCTGATCTTCTAGTCTTCAGTCTTGATTTTGACTTGAAATGATTGTTGACTTGTTGACCAGCTCTTTTGCAATCTAGCATTTTTTTCCTATTCTTTATACTTTGAAGGCAGCAGTTGTGTAATAGGGATTGGGAAGTTGTTTTAGGAAGCCTTTAAGGGGGAAAACTACTAGACCAATGATGGTACTTCAACTTATTTTATCAGGCAAGGAAGATGGTTCCCTTGAGTTTGTTTTGGCTTTTATCATCAACAGATCTTAAGTAACCCAACAATCTCCCCCTAGATGAGCTAATGTCAAAATCACACTTATTGAATTTTGTCTTTTATTCTCTTATTTGTGATGAACATACCTTGAAAAAATATATATCGGTTGATGTCCCAGACAATCCCTACATGTTCATCAAATTCATCCATCTTAACTTCGGAGAAAGATTCTCCGTCTTCACATCTTTTAATCTGTGAGTAGCTTGTGATCTATAAACCTCTTGGTTAGGGAAGATTAGAGACTACCATTTGGAAACCAACGCCAAAATTAAACGTGAGGTCAAAGTCTCACTAAAAAATAAACCAATTACACTAAATAGATAGTGGTAAATGGGTATCGAATACAGAGAGTTTGTGGAAAAGGTGTGTACTAATTGTAAATTACTACGAATAAAATTAAAATGCAGAAAAGTAATCTCAAGATTTGATTGTTTGGTTTGTAAAACTAAAATTAACTAAGTATCACTTAATAAGATTTGATTCAGAAATGAGAAAGAACAACATTTTTTTCCTGTCACTTGACTATTGACTTGTTGACCAGCTCGTTTGCAATCTAGCATTTTTTTTCCTTTTCTTTATACTTTGATGGCAACAGTTGTGTAACAGGGATTGGGAAGTTGTTTTAGGAAGCCTTCAAGGGGGGAAAACTACTAGACCAATGATTGTACTTCAACTTATTTCATTAGGAAAGGAAGATAGTTCCATTGAGTTTGTTTTGGCTTTTATCATCAACAGATCTTAAGTAACCCAACAATCTCCCCTAAATCTGCTAATGTCAAAATCACACTTATTAAAGCCTGTCTTTTATTCTCTTATTTGTGATGAACATGCCCTACCAGTTGATGTCCCAGACAATCCCTTCATCTTCTTCAAAGTCATCCATCTTGACTTCGGAGAAAGATTCTCTGTCTTCACATCTTTTGGACCTCTAGGTTAGGGAAGATTAGAGACTACCATTTCTACCTCTGAAGAAGGAACAACATTCCTAGCTTCTGAGAGATGTGGTATATTTTTGTTTTAAAAGCCTTTTATCAAGGAGTGATAAAACCTTTTAGGGACAGATGATACGGCTAAGACCTTTAGAAGCTTATGTAGGATTTTCTGTTTGAGTATCTTCACTCTTTTGAGAAGTGCTAGAATTTTGAATATTGCTTAATGTTCTATTTTTAGCTTTTGGTTAAAAGATGTGGCTATGACCTTTGGGTCATTGATAAACTTGAAAAGTCACATATTTATTTCTTCATTTATCTCCCATTTTGCCTGGTTTTCTTGTTTTATTTGCTTTATTTTGTTACTTAGTAAATCTCTTGGTGAATTTATAGGTTTGGAACTTAATCAGGAGATATTGACATAAACCAAGCATGAATTAGAGTTAAAATGAAGAAGAATCAAGAAAACCAAATATTCAGCTTTCAAATGGGTCGCCTGGAGTATCAAGGGTCTTCTTGCACCGTCAGTGACAGCTATCAACAGATGTCATGCACAAAACTAACTAACATTCCAAATCTATCGCCTAGAATGTCAAGGGTCCGTTTGGACAATCAAAACGCAGCTACTATATATTTTGTCATTTGGCCGATTTTTTAAGAATCCACCCACACAAAACACTACCAAAACTCTACCGACACGTCGGGAAGCCTCGAGACTTTCTTGGAGAATGCGAGTGAAGACCGGTATTTTCGGTTGGTGTCTTTTTCAGATTTTTAGCTAGATTTAGGATTTGAAACTTTGTAATAATTATGATTTCTTTGAGATTTGACTTTGATACTTATGTTTTGATGATGATAGGCTAGTCTATTTGTGATTGTCTAGTCATTAGGGATGATTAATGATACTTGATGAATGTTTATGGGATTTGGAACTTGGAAGTTGATGTTTTCGTATAAAGATTGAAACTTTTTTATGAATGTTGTGTTTTATCACTTGGATGATGTTTAGGGTATGGTCTTAGATCTAATTGTTTATCTTTGTTTCTTGACTTGGTGTTTAGGACTAAGAAATTGAATAAATTAATAGTTGACTTTGTGTTAATTATTGATTTGGTTGACTTGTCAATTTTAGATCTCGATCTTGCATGTTTAGACTTCATACCCAGTTAGCACTTACCTTGAGACAGAGAGGAGATAGGTTATGTAACATCTGTCATAAAACGGGTCCTAAAGCCCACTCCATCTTGTAATCAATTATATTCTTTTGTTTAGAATTTATGTTAATCGTTTAATGGATTTCGGTATATTAATAATATAAATTATAATAAAGAAAATAAAAAAAAAATAATGATAATATATGTGCTGACCGCGGATTTGAACCCGGGTCGCACGGATATAAACACACACAACACACCACTTCAACACCCACACAAGATCTGTCATACCCGAACCAAATAATCTTTTATATTCTCGTTACCTTTGAAACTGGTTCAGAGTCCCGCCCAGTAGCGGTGAAATCATCTCGACAATCAATCAAATTGCTGTTTTTCCTTTCAATTAACTGCTGAAACTGTTTCTAATCAAGAGTCTTGACTCAATCATCAAGTCAAACGCATTAAATTTTGAGTTGCAATCATCATCCATCAATGTTTTTGACCGAAACTTCCAAAAACGAAATTTCAATACAAGTTACTGGCCTCACTTATAAATAGAGATTCCCTGAACTCATTTAGAACACACACTCTCGCAAATCTCTCTACAAACTTCTGCTATCAAGAACCTTGGTCGGAAACACTCGCTTTCGCCAGAAAATTTTACAAATCGCCGGAGATTTTAGCGATTTCTGTTGGTACATTTCCCACTCTACTCTTTCATTTTTATAAACCTCAATTGAAGTCATTAAAGATGTGATTGCTAATCTAATCCAATCAGTCGGGCTAATGTTCTGTGATTTCAAAAATAAAGAAGACGAACTGGGTATGTATTTAAAAGAAATAAAAAATTGTATTTTCACTAGGTTAGACACACAGTCCAGTGGTAGGAATGTGTGCATACGAAGCACATAAACCCATGTTCGAATCATGTTCATGTTCTGCTACGTTGAAATAAATCAAATCTTTTTAAAACTCAAATATGAAACACTACTATAAGTACATAAAAGATATAAAAATCTTATATCCAACGGGTTAGACACACAGCCCAATTGGTCGGGCTGTGTGCACACGAAGCATCAGACGCGGTTTCGAGTCTGATTCCACGCACCGTCCTTATAAGTATACCAAACATTTTTAATTATTTAAAAATATGGTTTATTTCAGTAAGTATATAAAAGTAATTAAATCTTGATATATTTCGGGTTAGACACGTAGCTCAGTTGATAGAGCTGCGTGCACGTATACGGGAGGTCACGAGTTCGAACCTCACACGCTGCCAATAATATCCGAGTCCGACAGGTCCTTGACCAGTCAACCCTGAGAAAAAGGGTCATTTTTTTTAAATTAAAATCCTTTTTATTTTTTTCTTAAAATTAGTGAAAAATACCTAAAAATAAGGTTTAAAGTTTTAAAAACTCCATAATTACCATCAAAAAAATTAACCTAACAATCTAATAAAAAGCATTAAATCAAAATATCAACTTCTATTTATTTATCAAATTATTGCGTTATTACTTAGGTTAGTTCCCTTCGTCGGTTAAATCTTAAACTCGTGCGCATTCGTCATCAATCAAGGAAACGCACCCACTGTGGTGAATCCTTACAAATTCCCCTTTTTATTCATGTTTTGGGGTGTATCATGTGTCGTTTATATATTTCGTTTATTCAAACACTTGTGATATTACCATTATATGATCTAACGTGTTATATAATGTTATGTGTTGTGTTGCATGTTTACAATTTTGTCAGTTGCGTGCAATCATTCACATTAGGCCCATCAGTTCCTCCTTGGAGACGAGTTGAGCATCAGGTGTCTCATTAGATCAGCTCTGTTTGATTGATCCTTGATCTCATTGTTCATCATTCGTCATGCTTGTGTGTGCATTTATTGATATTATGTGGTTTGTGATTAGATTTGCATACGCGTATACTCATATTTGGTTTATGCACATATTTATTTAAATAACCAATATAATTAATTCTTTCCAATGTTTAAATAAGATTCACTCGCCAACTTTTGTTGACCAAAAAACCCTATTTTTACACATGATACAGGTGGACAGGTTGAAGCAAGGAACACATAGGAATTTGCCTTAGAAGAAAAATAAAGAGTTCATGAATGTTGTGTTTAGAACATGTTGTGCTTGTATGTTTATTGTAATTTCTCTTTTAAATTGGAAATACTAAAAATGAAACTTTATAGTAAATGTCATGAGCTTTGATGAAAACCCAATCATGCCCCGACTACCATTTCCGCTGCGGGTCAGGGTGTGACAGGTTATGGGTCAGTTAGGTTTTTCTAGGCTTTGGTTAGAATTTGCACGAGGGTGAGATTCTTTCTTATTATCCATTTTGATCGCTTATCCAAACATTTGTGTTGGTGCATAATGTCTGTTGCCCACGTCTTCATGTCGTGTCATTTGTAATAGGGCTTTTGATATTGTTAGATTTGTTTTTGTGAGTTATGTATTAGTCCATACGGATGCGTTCATCCGCAGGCACGAATGACACTCATCAGCACAGACAAGCTGGTCCGTCCCAACCTCCTAATCCATGTCTATAAATAGGAAGAGGAACCTAATCATTTGTAACTTTGCATTCAAGCTATGAAGCTCTGCAAATTGAAAACTTGGATGTAAAACTGATTATATGGAATGGAAACATTGAAAATTAACTAAAACTTGTGTTCTCGCTTAAATACAATGAATCCCGCACATTATACTTAGGTTTAGATATCACCAGAACTTAAACATCGTCACAAACGATCCTCACAATTTGTTATAGTTTCGATTCGCCCCTTGACATTACTTGGTGTCTTGAGATTTGTAAGACCAACAGGAGATCAACCCTTAGGGCACGTATGCATCTAGTGTTAGGAGAACCGAGAAAAGATGCATTCACTACCCAGTGAGCTTTACACGGCCATTTGGGCTAGCCTTGTTGTTCCTATTGAGACGGAGAGGAGATTTAGGACGCCATAGTGAACCTGTTGGATTATATAAGATATGCTGAAGATGAAATCCAAAACCTAAAGGATCCATCATCCTTGCCTGAATAAGTTCAAGATATAATCTCCAAGTCCAGCAGTTTTTCTCCACTGAAAGCTTGCTAAAACAGCTGCATAACTTCCTATTGCATCAAATTACTGCCTCCAAAGTAGATAAAACACAAGTGTTGATCCTCAAAGTAATGGTCAACAAGTAAACAGTCAAAGTCAACCAAAGTCAAAGACTGAAGACCCAAAGACCAGTCAACAAGTCAAGGCAGAAGTTCATGATTTCTGGAAGTGTTGGATCACAACCAGCAGTTCTGTGAAATCCATCAGTTCACTTTTTTCCTCTTAAAGAAGCAGCAGTTCAATGGAACACTGTAACAATCTAACAATTGTCATAAGTGCGGGAAGTTACATCGTTAATGAAGTTGTTGAAGGTCGCTTTCGTGATAACATCACCAGTAGTTGACACCTCCTATAAATATAGATATTTGTATTCATTGTAAGACAACACTAAGAGCCAAAGAGCAAAAAACTTAGTGAGAGTGTGATCAACTGATGAGGGGAAGTACAATGTACTTATATGATTGTATTACATCAACTGAATTCCATATGAATTATTTGTAATCATCCTCTGTTCATCTGTGAATTGTTTAATGTGTTTAGATATTACTGTTTGATTGAATTTCCTAATTTAATTAATTGTTTTACCAAGAAAAACACACATAACACACACTCAGATCCAACAGAACCTTTTTCGGACTGTTCCTTGGATCCCTTTTTTTTCACCTGAGTTTCCATTCCCATAGCATTCACCTTTATCACTAGGATTCCACAACTAGACAGTCATTCCTCATATTCCTGATTTCCCGTTAGCATGTTGCATTCTCAGCTCATTCCCTACTTACTTACCTTCACTTTCTATTTCTTACTTTAATTAGTTGTTTGGTTGACACCATGCTATTTTATCTAGACTAGGACTTTACGGACGTTTAGTATCTAGGGCTGCATATCAGCATCCACAAATTGATACTCGGTCTCACCGACTTTATTACACTACGTCCGGCACACTTGCCGAGCTGTGTGGTTTAGTTTGTAACTCCATTTTAAAACCCGATTGTGTGAGATAGGAAAATTTTATATATATTCGCACACAACAGTCATCAATGATCTTCTTGAGGAGTTATATTTCTCTTCCTTATAAAGTGAACCAGTGGTTTCGTTGTTTTTTTTTTTTGAAACTGTTGGTTCATGCTTTTTACCAGAAGTTTTATTAACAATTGTTTTTACAACACCTTTTAAGTTTGAACTTTTTATTGTTCTTGGTTGAGTTTGAGGATTGGTAGTAGTTTTGTTGATGTTAACTGAACTAGTTGTTTGTATCCTTACCTCGGATGTTGGAAGAAATGGTATTTCTAGAAGTGCTTCTGGTTTAATATTTCTTTTCTTAGCCTCCATATGTTCAAGTGTTCTTACTTTCCCAACAACTGCCGCTAGTCCCATTTCAACCTCAAGTTCTGTTTTTATTTTCAGATCTTTTCTTACAGCACTTTCAACTTCTTTGTGTTTTTCAATTTGGTCTTTCACCAAGGCTAATTTTTTCATTTAAGGTTAACTTCACCGACATAAGGTCCTTTCTGTTTCTCAATCATAGCAATGGTTGTTGCCTCAGTTACCCTTATCTTAGCTGCAGTAGCATCATCATTGATTATGTTGCGCATTTCCACTTTATCCCCCTGACGTGTGCGTATATATACATGTTTTTACAATGAATTTACACACGAATTCGGTTTTAATATTTATAAAAATGATTTATACCTTAACATTAAAACAACACAAAAGGACAAGTGTACCCTATCGTATAAGTAGTAAAGTATGGTAAGAACCAGATGTCGATCCATGGATGCGGGCAGTCGCCTATGTACTAAATCGTTGTCATTTGTCTACCGGTAGAAAGATATGTGAAAGTTTTTGCATAAAAATTTATAAAAATATACTTTAAAATATATAAGACTCCAAATACAAAAATATATTTTCTTTTTTTTCTTTTGTCTTGTTTTATAAACAACTTAAGCATGTTATCAAAAATGTCATAAAGGCACTTGATCAATTTTCCATTTATAAAAACAGTTAGTATCCTTTTCGGGAATCCTAACATGATAATGAAAGTTAACGCGATAAACACACGTTAACCACCTAAAATTATTCTTTAACATGCTATTGATATATTTTCATGTGAATCTTTAAAAATAAGTTAGTCATCCGTTAAGAGTTTTCTAACCTCACTTTATCAAGGAAAGAAATACCGATAAACACAATACAACCACCGAGACAAGCATAACGTAGATCATATCACAAACTTATCCATTTTGCAAGTCTTAACATAAATCTAGCAAGTTGGTTATTTTGGTCAGAAATATTCAACAAAGATTATGACCTATATTAAGAACCCGCAATAACACCATCTAACCCGTTAGAGCCCTTCCGTGTAAGAAAGCATTCTTGATCAAAATCAGATTATCTTTTATTAAACCAATACCCATTTCTAGTTTCATGGTGTAAACATGTTAATCAAGTTAACAGCTTACTAATAAATGATGAATTATGGGGTTTATTCAACTTATCCTAACTAACCATTTACTAATCATCCAAGATAAACAATCATAATCAAGAATCCAACATCAATGAAACAAGATTGCCATATGATCATCAAGATTCAAACATGAACATTTGATTGAGCTTCATCTTAACTTGATAACAAACTAAATATTGATCATAAAACAAGTGTTTTTCATAGTATTCATAACAATATTACATATACATCATCTCAATGCTTGCAAATGTAATCAGAATTTACATTAAGAACAAAAAATTAAAACATAAACAACCAAGGATTTGATGGATTGGATGAATGATAAGCTTCTTGCAACCATGAGGCTTGAAACCGTCCTGATCAGAGAGCTCCCGCACCTCAGAAATCGCCCAGAAACTTGAAAAAATACCCAATATTTTTATCAGTCGCGAATGCTCTGTTTTATAGATAATTTTCAAATCCGCACGGCCGTGCACTTTATCCGCACGGCCGTGCGCATCAGCATTACATCACTGACAAGTGGACGTTTGAGCGGCAAAATCTTCAGATATGCACGGCTGTGCCAATGGGTTGCACGGCCGTGCCAAGGCTTCAGGTTTCATGTGATCAGCAATCAAGTCGCGCACGGCCGAGCCAATGAGCCGCATGGCCGTGCGTGCCGAGATATGAATTGCACTGCCTTCCACGCGGTCAGTGCTTCCGGGATCGCAAGTCTTGAACGGCCGTGCTAATGGGTTGCACAGTCGTGCGGCATCTGCAACTTCAGCAGAATCTGCAGAATTTGTCCGGAATGCTCGTTAATCCCACTTTTTCTCCAACTTTGTCTGCGGACGTCGTTTTGGATCTGAAAATATAAAATTGACCGATTAAGTACCTATACGACGATATTTTAGCCAAAAATGCATAAAACGGGGGCAAAATGGGGAACTAAATTATGTATATTTTAACGTATATCAAACCTCCCCACACTTGAACTTTTGCTTGTCCTCAAGCAAACAAGAAGTAAAAGAACGCGGGCCTACGAGGGTCCCAAATGTTTCTATATAAATATCCGGCGGTTAATTGTTTTTCCAAAAAGTCAACATCAACGACATCAAACCGAACAAGCAAATGCGAATATAAGAAAAGATAACTAAAAAGCAATGATTTCACTTCCGATCGACTTAACATGCAAATCTTCACATTCTCACAATGTTCACACACACTCTGTTATATTTTGAGTCATACATGTAATGTGTATGCGCAAAACACTCAATGCCAAGACGATGAATCATGCAATATAATAAGCTTGTTAATAGATCTAATCTCCACCAACTAACATGCGAAAAAGCATAATCAAGAGGTCTTTGAGGGTTGCAATGTTAGGCTATGGTTTCGGGTAGGAAATGGACATTTAAAAGTGGCTAAAAAGGTTAAAACTCGGCGGTTATTTCTAACAAGCGTAAATGAATTACAACTATACATAAGTAAGGCATAAACGGCCGATTATGACCATATCGAGCTTGTCAATGAGATTGTACCATTCAGCATCTAAAATTGCTCCGATTCGATCCCTTTTTTTCTATTTTTGTTGCTATTTTCTCTCTTTTTTTATAACAAACTAAATATTTACAAGTTAGATAATAACCATAACCGAGATTTAAGAAAAATAAGCTAAACAATAAAAAGGCTCAATTTGGTTAAATGGGTGTCAACGAAAAAAACACAGGAGATAGGCTCAACATGGTTTAACTAATGGGATAATGATGGTTATGGAAATTAAACAAAGAAAAAGACTAAAACAAGAGGGTATCCTAAGTGCCTCTATCATATTCATGCTCTTTTCACATATTCATGGTTTTGAAAAAGTATACCAATGACAAGTTCTAAATCACATGAAACACCCGGCTCGCTCATATTCCGAACAAAACAAGCATGATAAAAATTGAAAGGCTAAAGTATGCTCACGTAATTGAAGGGATGGTATAAATATAAAGATATGCATGCAAGTTTTTCTTTTGTTTGTCACGCTTTTAGTTGTCATCTCCTTTTAAAAATCAATTTAGCTTGCCGGTTTTTTATTGTATCAGCTGCTTTTTTAATGAAATACAATTGACCGTATATTACAAAATATATATATATATATATATATATATATATATATATAATAATTATTAGTATTATTATAATTTTTTTTATATATATAAGACAAACAAAGTTAACAAGTTAAACCCTTCCCCACACTTGAATTTCACATTGTCCCCAATGTGAATCGAAAATTAGTTATGCAGTTATGAATTAGCGAAACTGAAGTATGAAAAAGGTGAATAATACTCCCCTCGAGCGGAAGAAGACTTAGAGATATTTGACGTGCCCATTCTTCTTTTCTTTCCAGCTCTGTGTGCATTTCCATGTACCTGCAACACTTATCAAACTATCCAGAACACAGGCAACGCGTTTGATCAAAATATATTAGGTACATAAAGATTCATCCCAAAAGCTAGAAATTTAAATAACAAAGGTACTAATAAAGTGTTTCAAAACAAACCGAAATGCATATCCGTGGGGTTCTTTAAAGAAAAACAATCAAAAAGAAAAACCACGAAAAGAGATAACAATAAACAATGATAAATAATAAATGACACCAGCGGCTTCGTCAGCTAAATTCTTCCCTCCTACTAGTCCTTTTCATCGTCTTGGCGGGCACCAGATGGGCCCGCGTCGTCATGCCTGGGGTTCCCAAATGGGAACTGCGGAGGATCGCCAAAGTAGTTCGGGAAGGCGTCATGTAGCCCTCCGAAAATGTAAGAAAACCCAGCATGCATCTCATCCCTCATGGTATTCTTGTTCACCTGCATTTGCTGGAACTGCTGGTAGAACTCTGGGTATGAGGGAATGCCAGGGGGCCAATCCTGATGTGCCTGGTATTCTGGCTGGTGCTGGTACTGGTACTGATGCTGCTGTTGCTCTGGTGGCGGTCCGATAAAAGGATCCCTGTGAGCATGTGCCAGGTGGGCAGGCTCCATTTCGACGTCCGGCTCTTCGTCAGATGGTAGGGGTGGAAGTGGGTCCCAAACTTCCCACGTAGGCCCCTTAACCTTGGGCCAATTCCAGTATCAACAATCAGACCCATCGACCGTAGGGAACGAATGTCCACCTCATCCCCTGAGTGGACCAGTGTCAATTGATCGACCACATTTTCTGTCAAAATCCCGATAGCATAAGCAAGTTGGGTCACATACTCCCCACCGTGAATTTCACTACTCACCGACCTCCCCGCACTGTTAATAAGAAACTCCGCCATACGGGCGGCGAGGTTGACGTGTACTCCATTCATGATGGAGTACAAATATAGCAGATCCGGTGTGGGACAGTTCCCTGAACTGTCCATGCGACCGCAAATGGTATGGCTCATGACTTGGTGAAGAACCCAAAGAAGCGGGTCCCTCAGCTTCGACGCTTTTGCTCTCCGAGCATCACAAGGTAGCCCATTAGCTATGTGAGCCCAAAAATCAGCCCTCTCCTCATCGCTGCTGAACTTGTAGATGTTGGTAAAAATATCAGAATTTATACCGCCATCCCCGTAAATACCCAATTTCTTTCCAAGCTTTGCCACGGACCATTTACGCCATCGTCCCCCAAGCCTAAACTGAATGATCTTAGCGTTTTTGAAGTCCGGGTTTTCGCTCCTTGGCTTATCATATCCGTAAGAAGTGAAAAATTCCAATGTCAGCTCAAGGTAGACAGGTCGCTCTATGTTTAGCAACCTTGCCATCGGGATTGAGATCATTTCTTGCAGCCTATCTGATTGATTCAGGGCTTGCAAGACTTCCCAACTCAGCCGTCTTGGCTCACCAATTTAGCCTTGTCGGTTCCATAGGGTTTGCAGTCGATTAACACAAGGACGATCTTTTTGCTTGCCGGCGTCAAATTGTAAGAACGGGTGATCCATCTGTACGCAGATAAGCAACAAAAATCAGGTCAGACCTAAAAAATTTTGATTCCGGCACCAGAACAGTGACTTGGAAGTATTCTGTTTGCTGTTACCAGAAGCCGCACGACCGTGCGGATGATTTGCACGGCTGTGCGGATTCAAACCACACACTGTCTAATACCAGAGGTTCACTGCAGTGATTTAGGCTCGCACGGCCGTGCGGATGAGGCGCACGGCCGTGCATCATCTGCAGTTCCTAAAAATCTGGTCCATTCACTGAATTCGGCTATTTAACCATGAATCAAGATGTTTTCTCAGTGAATGGACCGAGGGTTCCTGATTGGGGCCTTTATTCGCCCAATTTTGTCAAGAACAGGGTTTGATTGTCGTTTATGAAGAAAACCCTAAAAATTCCTTGAACAAGAACCCTAATCGACTCTTAAATAGAATTAAAGATGTACAAAATGAAAGGATTCGTACCTTGAGTGAAGAATACGGAAAATACTTGCAAAAAGTGGGATTTTTGAGAGAGTGCGGGTGTGGAAACGGCAGTGCGGCTAGGGTTTCGAATGGGACTTGTCTTTTTCTGAAACACGCGTATTTGTACTCGCTTAACAAACTGTCAGAAAAGGACGCGCACGGTCGTGCGTAGATGTGCACGGTCGGGCGGATTTGAAATCTCAGAACCCTTGTCACTGATCTCGGTCCACACGGGCGCGCGGATGGTCGCATGGTCGTGCGTGTCTGGGAAGTCAGTCCGCACGGATGTTCCTGCAGATGCAACTCTTAGGTTCACGGCCGTGCGAATTAGTTGCACGGCCGTGCAGCATCTGGCAGTCTGCAATTTTTTGCAGAAAATGCACCCAGCTCTGTATTTTCGTCAAAATCACCAACTTTTCTAGTGTTTTAGCCGTTTGAACATCGTTTCAACCACAGAACTCTCTAAGGCATGAATCAAAACATGGAAAACCTATAACTTAACGAAAAACAAAAAAAAACAAAAGAAAGGTTAAAAATTAAAAATAATTACAAATATACCTTTTTGCGTGTTAATCACGCCCGCTAAATTTTTTCACGAGTCGATCGCTGGACTCTCCTCCCCACACTTATTAGGCGTGCGGGGTGTGGAGTTCGACAACCTCCACTTCCGAGTCAATTGGTCCGTTGATATAAAGCTTTAGCCGATGACCGTTGACTTTAAATGTTACCCCGTTTGAGTCCTCAATGGCTATCGTGCCGTACTGGAATACCTCCTTAACCGTGTACGGCCCCGTCCATTGGGACTTCAGCTTTCTGGGGAACAATCTGAGTCTCGAGTTGAATAATAGTACGAATCTCCTACTTTGAACTCTTTATGATCTTTTAAGCGCTTATCGTGTAATCGTTTAACGCGCTCTTTGTACATGCAAGAGTTCTCGTACGCGTGGTTCCGTAATTCATCTAGCTCATGGATCTGTAAAAAAACGAGCCTCACCGCCGCTCTTCAGATCCAAGTTGGCAGCCTTCAACGCCCACCACACTTGTGTTCCAACTCGACTGGGAGATGGCACGCTTTCCCGTAGACCAACCTATAGGGAGTGGTGCCTATAGGTGTTTTGTACGCTGTTCGGAAAGCCCATAGCTCGTCATCTAGCTTGTCCGCCCAATCCTTGCGGTTTTGACCTACTGACCGCTCAAGGATCCTTTTTAGCCCCGGTTTGTGACCTCCACTTGCCCGCTCGTCTGCGGGTGATATGGTGTAGCTAGTCGGTGGTGGACACCATATCGAGACAAGGCCTTCGCTAGTTGCGCATTACAAAAATGCGTTCCGCGGTCACTGATGAGTGCCTTCGGGGCACCAAAACGGGTAAAAAAGCTCTTCAAGAACCTCACGACCACCGTGGTGTCGTTTGTGGGTAAGGCTTGCGCCTCGGCCCATTTTGATACGTAGTCTACAGCCACCAGGATATACTTGTTGCCTCGTGAGGATGGGAATGGGCCCATGAAGTCGATGCCCTATACATCAAACACTTCACATACATGAATTGAGGTCTGAGGCATTTGTTTCGTGCGGATAGATTCGATGCCCTCTAGCATGCATCGCACGCTCTTACCAACTTCTGCGCGTCATGAAAAACTGTAGGCCAACATCTAACACCTTCTTAGCGGTGTAGTTGGCCCCGTGGTGACCGCCGGTGGGCCCTTCATGACATTGGCGCAGAATGTCGGTTGCCTCATCACCAAATACACATCTACGGATCACGCGATCCGCTCCGATTCGAAAAAGAATGGGTCGTCCCAGATATAGTGCTTGAGGTCTGCAGAGAACTTCCTTTTCTGTTGATGTGTTAATCCTTTAACAAGGATCCCACAAGCTAAGTAGATCGCGAAGTCGGCAAACCAGGGTGACTCATCTCTCACCTCCACACTCATTAAGAATTCGTGGGGGAAATTGCCCATTTATTGGCTCCTCCCACGAATCTTCAGAATTTCCGCGCTCGAGTCTTGAGAGATGATCAGTAGCAACGTTTGCGCACCTTTCTTATCTTGAATTTCAATATCGAATTCTTGCAGCAACAGAATCCATCAAATTAAACACGGTTTGCGTCCTGTTTGCTGAAGAGGTATCGGATAGCAGCGTGATCCGTGTACACAATGGTCTTGGATAACACCAGGTAAGATCTAAACTTGTCAAATGAGAAAACTACCACCAGAAGCTCCTTTTCCGTAGTGGTGTAGTTCTCCTGCGCGTCGTGCAGGGTCTTACTGGCGTAGTAGATCAGGTGAAAGTGTCTCTCCTTTCGCTGACCCAAGACCGCCCCTATTGCAAAATCACTGGCGTCGCACATGATTGAATGCCATCAGGCATTCATCCGAAAACAAAACGGAGCATCCCTCTCCAACAAACGGGTCATGGGTCTTGCAACTTTTAAAAAATCTTTAATAAATCTCCTGTAGAACCCAGCATGACCAAGGAAACTCCTGATTGCTCTAACTGAGGTAGGGGTGGAAGTTTAGAAATGATGTCCACTTTAGCGGATCAACCTCTAACCCCGCTTGCGAGATCTATGCCCGAGAACTATCCCTTATTTCACCATGAAGTGACATTTCTCCCAGTTGAGCATAAGATTGGTTTCTTCGCACCTCATTAGCATCTTTTTCAGATTTTTCAGACAATGATCAAATGAACTCCCAAAAACAAAAAATCGTCCATGAACACCTCCATGGAGTCTTCAATCATGTCATGAAAAATGGCAACCATGCAGCGATGAAATGTTGCGGGTGCATTGCATAACCCAAAAGGCATACGCCGGTAGGCGAATGTGCCGAAGGGGCAAGTAAAAGTAGTCTTCTCCTGATCCTCAGGAGCGATCGGAATTTGAAAATAGCCTGAAAACCCATCCAGAAAACAATAAAATGACTTCCCCGACAGACGTTCCAACATCTGATCGATGAATGGAAGCGGGAAGTGGTCCTTGCGGGTGGCATCATTGAGTTTGCGGTAGTCGATACAAACTCGCCATCCGGTGACGGTACGGTCGGAATCAGCTCATTCTTGTCGTTTGAGACTACACTTACGCCTCCTTTCTTGGGCACTACTTGCACAGGGCTAACCCATACTGAATCAGAGATAGGATAGATTAACCCTGCATCTAGTAACTTAATCACTTCTTTCTTTACAATGTCTTGCATATTTGGGTTTAACCGCCTCTGAGGCTGTGCACACGGCTTGTAATCATCCTCCATCAGAATTTTATGAGTGCAAAACGAAGGATTGATGCCTTTTATATCCATAATCTTCCACGCCATGGCTTTCTTATGAAGTTTTAGAACATCGAGAAGTTTTCTTTTCTCCTCTCCTCTAAGGATGATGAAATGATGATCAGAAGACGACATTCCTCGTCTAGAAATGCGTACTCGAGATGTGGCGGGAGTTCTTTCAACTCCAAAGACGGCGGATACTCAACTGAAGGCTTCGACTTCCCTTCAACTTCTCGATCAATCTCTAAAACCTATCCGGACTCTGAGAACCATCATCGCTGATCTGACAAACTGGCTGCTCCAGTTCGTGTGTATCCGAATTGATCTCCTCAATCGTGCCTTGAAAATGAGATCTCACAAAGGTATCGACAATGTCGACATAATAAAGCGTGTCATCTTGACTTTGTGGGTGCTGCATCGACCGTTTAATGTCGAATGTCACGTGCTCATCATTAACCCGGAGCGTGATTTGGCCGGCGACCAACGTCTACAATCGTCCTCGTGGTATTGAGAAACGGGCTTCCGAGTATCAAAGGCACTTTCAGTCTTCATCCATATCCAGAATAACGAAATCTACGGGAAACACGAATTTGTCGATTTTAACTAGCATATTTTCGACAAACCCGCGGGATACTTGATTGAACGATCGGCAAGTCGAATACCCATCCTCGTAGGTGACGGCTCACCTAGATCCAGTTTAGCAAAAACCTTATACGACATAAGGTTTATGCTTGCTCCTAAATCAGCCAATGCGTGGCTGACAGACATGCTGCCTATAAGGCAAGGAAGGGTGAAACTGCCCGGATCTCCCATCTTCTCAGGTAAACGGTTTTGGAGAATACTTGAGCAGTTTTCATTCATTAGAACACAAACATGTCCTCGAGCTTCTGCTTGTTTGTGAGGATGTCCTTCAGAAACTTAGCTTATTTAGGCATTTGAGCCAATGCTTCAACAAATGGTATGTTAATATGCAATTGTTTGAACATTTCAAGAAACTTACCATATTGTTCTTCGTTCTTCTGCTTCTTCAGTCTGCCCGGGTACGGAACTGGAGGAGTATAATCTGTAACTGGCTTCTAGAGCTGTGCTGTACTTGCTGGGACTCGCCTAGCGTGCACCTCATCCGAAGCGTCAGTATGACCGTCTTAGTGATCGGTGGTGAGTCCATATGTCGGGTCCCATGGCTTTACCACTCCTCATCATTCTTGGATTCGGCTCTGTATTTCCTGGAAGACCGCCTTGAGGTCGCTCAGATAACATCTTCGCCTACTGGCCAACCTGATTCTCAATAGCCTAATTGGATGCTTTTTGACTCCTCATTTCCCCTTCTTGGGCCATAAAACGCTCCTCATGCTGCTAATAGCGCTTTTCAGCTAGTTGATTTGCACTGTTTGAGTTGCTCAAAAGCTGTGCCATGATTTCCTCCAGCTTGGAATTATTCTGAGGGATTTGTTGTTGGGAACTACTCCCGGCACCCTGATTATGATACGTGTTCGAATGAGGCTGGTAGGAGTGACTATGAGATTGAAAGGATTGACTGTAGGGTTGCTGTGGCGCTGGAGCGCGCTGAGAATATCTGAGTGGGTTTTGATGGCCTGAACCACCTTTCCATCCAAGTTTGGGTGATTCCTCCATCCCGGATTGTACGTGTTGCTGTAGGGGTTATTCTGAGGTTTCGTTTGATTTCCTAGATAATCCACCTCCTCATGGCCTGTAAACATAACACCCTGCTCACACGTACCTGGCTCGTGCGAAATTCCACATTGCTCACACGAAGATTGAACCCGCGAAATGTTATGAGCTTGATCGATTTTTGCAGCAAGGGCTCCAATCTGCGCAGTAAGGGCCGTGTATATATCAACAGCATGCACCCCTGAACGAGATGATGTCCTAGATCTCTCTCCGGCTTGACAGAACTCGACTTCAAAGCAGCTTTCTTGATAATCGCGTAAGCTTCATTTGGCGTCTTTGTTCCAAGATCACCCCCTGCATATACGTCCAAACGCTCCTGCGAATCATAGTTAAGTCCTTGATAGAAAGTTAATACCAGTTGTCTTTTGGACAAACCATGATGTGGGACATCAATAAGAATATCTCTGAACCTCTCCCATGCAGCGTGCAAGGACTCTCCATCATCCTGTTGGAATGTTATAATGCGGTTCTTTAACTTGGTTGTTTTCTCTGAAGGAAAGTACTTATGCATAAACAGCTCCGCCATTTCATTCGAGGTAGTAATGGATCCAGCGGGAAGTGATAAAAGCCAAGCTCGGGCTTTGTCTCGCAAAGAGAACGGAAAGAGCCGCAATCGGATTGCATCGTCTGAAACGTCTTGAATTTTGAAAGTAGAGCATACTTCAAGGAATGCGGCAATATGTCGACCTGGTCCTCATGATCCTTTCCATCAAACTGCACCGAATTTTGCAACATGTTAATGATGCTGGATTTGATCTCGAAATTCGGCGCCACCACAGTAGGTCGGGCGATGCTAGGCTGCAGGCCTTCGCCTCCCGGACGGCCGGTCTCATTCAACGGACGGTCATCGTCTGCCATGGTGCTTCCCCCCTCAACCTCTGAGTGTTCACTCTCAGCAGGTATCTCCGGCTCGTCTACTACAGCTGAGATAAGTTGGGCAACAACACGAGACCTTTCTAGAAGTCTTCTACTCCTCCGTAGGTCGCGTTCTTGTTCGTCAGATGGCTCAGCAGCAGCGGGCGCGGGGGTTGAGGACATCAACCTGTAAGGAAAGGATAAGCGCATCCCGAAACAATTAAATATAATATAATATTAAATAATATTTAATTAATTTATAATATTTTTTTGTATAAATATAGAAATTGGCCAATTAATTTATTTTCGAATTTGAGCATGCAAATAAATAATAATCTTGCAAAAACAAATATATAAACACAAACAAATAAACAAATAAACAATTATAAACAAGTATTCACAAGCATGTACACCGTAAATAAGTTGACTCGGATCGTTCCAAAGGTTTGCCGCATCCCCGGCAACGGCGCCAAAAACTTGACGTGTGCGTATATATACATGTTTTTACAATGAATTTTACACAAGAACTCGGTTTTAATATTTATAAAAAGGTTTATAACTTAACATTAAAACACACACAAAAGGACAAATGTACCCTATCGTATATGTAGTAAAGTATGGGTAAGAACCAGATATCGATCCATGGACGCGGGCAGTCGCCTATGTACTAAACCGTTGTCATTTGTCTACCGGTAGAAAGATATGTGAAAGTTTTTGCATAAAAATTTATAAAAATATATTTTAAAATATATAAGACTCCAAATACAAAAATATAATTTCTTTTTTTCTTTTGTCTTGTTTTATAAACAACTTAAGCATGTTATCAAAAATGTCATAAAGGCACTTGATCAATTTTCCATTTATAAAAACAGTTAGTATCCCTTTCGGGAATCCTAACATGATAATTCTTTGGAAAGTTAACGTGATAAACAGACGTTAACCACCTAAAATTATTCTATAATGTGCTATTGATATATTTTCATGTGAATCTTTAAAAATAAGTTAGTCATCCGTTAAGAGTTTTCTAACCTCACTTTATCAAGGAAAGAAATACCGATAAACACAATACAACCACCGAGACAAGTATAACGTAGATCATATCACAAACTTATCAATTTTGCAAGTCTTAAACATAAATCTACCAAGTTGGTTATTTTGGCCAGAAATATTCAACAAAGATTATGACCTATATTAAGAACCCGCAATAACACCATCAAACCCGTTAGAGCCCTTCCGTGTAAGAAAGCATTCTTGATCAAAATCAGATTATCTTTTATTAAACCAATACCCATTTCTAGTTTCATGGTGTAAACATGTTAATCAAGTTAACAGCTAACTAATAAATGATTAATTATGGGGTTTATTCAACTTATCCTAACTAACCATTTACTAGTCATCCAAGATAAACAATCATAATCAAGAATCCAACATCAATGAAACAAGATTGCCATAGGATCATCAAGATTCAAACATGAACAGTTGACTGAGCTTCAACTTGATAACAAACTAAATATTGATCATTAAACAAGTGTTTTTAATAGTATTCATAACAATATTACATAAACATCATCTTAATGCTTGCAAATATAATCAGAATTTACATTAAAAACAAGAAATCAAACCATAAACAAGCAAGGATTTGATGGATTGGATGAATGATAAGCTTCTTGCAACCTTGAGGCTTGAACCGTCCTGATCAGAGAGCTCCCGCACCTCAGAAATCGCTCAGAAACTTGGAAAAATACCCAATATTTTTATCAGTCACGAATGCTCTGTTTTATAGACAATTTTCATATCCGCACGGCCATGCACTTTATCCGCACGGCCGTGCGCTTCAGCATTACGTCACTGCAGGGCATGGGCAGACAAGTGGACGTTTGACCGGCAAAATCTTCAAATGTGCACGGCCGTGCCAAGGCTTCAGGTTACATGTGATCAGCAATCAAGTCGCGCACGGCCGTGCCAATTAGCCGCACGTCCGTGCGTGCCGAGATATGAGTTGCACTGCCTTTCGTACGGTCAGTATTTCCGGGATCGCAAGTCTCGCACGGCCGTGCCAATGGGTTGCACGGCCGTGCGGCATCTGCAACTTCAGCAGAATCTGCAGAATTTGTCCGGAATGCTCGTTAATCCCACTTTTTCTCCAACTTTGTCTGCGGCACGTCGTTTTGGACCTGAAAATATAAAATTGACCGATTAAGTACCTATACGACGATATTTTAGCCAAAAATGCATAAAAGGGGGGCAAAATGGGGAACTAAATTATGTATATTTTAACGTATATCACCCCCTTTTGGCATCAACACTATTGCTATCTTACCTACTAAGATAATGACTCAACCATGGTCTAGAAGCAATTGAGTAAAAGATAGATAAAAAATGAGATCCAACTACAGTGATAAATTAAAAAATTGCGGTAAGATATGAGTTTAATCGGATTAACACACCATGAGATCCAACTACAATTGATTTCTTAAACAACTTTGGAAATATCTAAAGGGTTGGAAATGTAATCACTCATTATTCTCTCTTTAAAATGAAGGAGTTGATAGGGTATAAACGAGTCAAGCCGTTGTCGATCTCTTATATATAATAGCAGGACCCCTTAGCTACACTAAGTTTGATTTCTTCTTTTCTTTAACTTCTCCTTCCCAACTTTCAGCATTGATAATTGCATCCACTCAACTTTTTAACAAAATTGTAAAATTAACCCACTCAAGTTTTATGTGTTTATTTTTATATAAGTGTCGGTATAAATTCAAGTTGGTTTATGTTTCGATGTAATTTTTTTTCTGAAATGAGTAATGTAAAATATAATGCGTTTTTGTGCTTTTTATAGACGTTTTCAGTTGATCTACGTTTTGATCGATACGCAATTGCAGAAAAAAATCAGTTGCTCAAATCACATTAAATAAACTTACCGTGTAATCAATTCTAGTATATCTCTAAACTTGAGTTCCTAGCTTTAATTGTTATGATTCTTTCTTTTTTTTACCTTATATACTTTACTAGTTGGTGTTGATATTAGGGAGTATGTTTTTGCTTTTGAGGTACTTGATTTCCTAATGATACCTTTCATATTTCAGATTAACCATAATGTCGTTCAAAACATATGCATTTGTCACCAAATCCATTTTTTCTCTTTCAGATCCAGAACATAAAAGAAAATTTGCAATTGAAGGCGGAACTAAAATGTCGGTTCATGTTACATGAGACGTTAAAGTTGATAATGCAAAAGTTGTAGTGCATAAGGGTGATATTGTTGTGTCTAAAAAAAAGTAGGTTATTGCACTTGAATTTAAATATTATTTTGATTAGTGTTTTTCATCATTTGACTTTTTTTATCTGCCATTCTGCCCATTTGAATCTTTCATTTTAGGCCAGTTTTGATAAACGTATCTATGTTAAGCTTCGTTTCGATTCTGAGCTGCGTGGCAAGGTCCATTTATCACCATCACCAATTTCTAATTTTGTAGTAGATTAGGTTTACTTTTGAATAGGGCTTTGATATTTTTCTTTGTAACCGATCTAGAGATTTGTTTGACTTTCTTTCCTCTATTGTGTTTGTTTGAGAATTTTGATTTGAAATCGTGTTTTAACTTTCCTCAAGTTGATTATTAAACCCTAATTAATAATAATTATATTATCCTAAATGACCTGTTTTTGATGTGTAAAAGTCAATGTCTGGTATCTTTGCTTGTGGTTTGAATTTATTTCAATTCGTTTTCATTTTCCGCATCATGGTATTGATTCCTCATTATTCAATAAATGCTCCTAACCAAAGTTCTGCAAATGATCCAAGTAAGTTCATTCTTGTTGAGTTTGATATAGTTATGTTGAGGTTGTGGTATGGTATTACGATGTCATTTAGTATTCTAATTATGTATCGTTTGTCATTTGCATCATGTTTTGAGTCTTCGATTGCTCACGTTCAGTAGGTCATATGTATGCAACTAGTGGTTTTAATGGTTAATTATTTAGTGGGTCAGTTAGTAGAGAGCATGTTTATTTAATCTCTTTGGTGTTTGTACATAAAGTTCATGCAATGAATAGTATTCCTTATGTGTCTTTTGTCTCTTCTTTATTGCATCACAAAATTACCATAACATATGGTGAAAATTGCAATTCTTGATTACTTAATGAGGATCTACTTAGTGAATTCCGGACCACTTGTGTGGGAAATGTGATGATGACATGAATGATGTTCAATATATTATTTCTGATACTAATTTTTGGGGCTGAATGATGTTCCTGCTAATACTAAATCATGTTCTATTGATCAGATTGTCGTGTCTCGGTCAAAGATAAATTTATAATGTCCTAATTATTTCAAATTGACAGCTAGTGGCAACAAGGGTGTCGAACCACTAAGAGTATGTGGCCTGTGTCAGGATTTAAGTGATTATTAATTTGAAATGATTTATGAAGCTTGTTGTGTTTATAATTTCTTTGTTTGTTTGGTTTTGAAAGAGATGTCGGATTGGACCGACAAGTTTACTACTAACTATGAATTTGGTTCACTTAAGCTATTGCAAAATTGGATTTCTTGATACAAACTATAAGATTGGACAACGTTCACACCCAATTCGATAATCACAAGACATAGGGTTCCTACACCTTTATATACTTGACTTAGATGAAACTGATTGTAACATGGCTTACATGCCGAAAGCTATCAACGTCACAAAGAACGGACGCAATGCACTTCATTACCAAGAACATGTAAACTTCAACCTATGACAAGGTATAATTGCACATACTCATTTCATGAAGTCAATGTTCATAACTCAATCAACAAATTATGAATTCAATACAAATGCAAGACAATTGACACAATGTTTAAGCTCGACTACTCACAAATCAAATACTAAAACAAAATGTTAGAAACCCCGAGAAATCTTACAAAAACCTATACCGGGGTGAAACCCGATAGAATTAGCCGCTCATGGTTGATGAAACACGAACAGCGGATGAGAAGCATGCGAACCGAGACATTTTGCTTGGGTCTTGATCTTGAAAGTGATGATGACGGATTAGGGTTAGGTTTTGGATGATGGTTTAATGGATGATTGGTGATGATGATTAGAATTTAGGATTGATGAAGATTGATGGTTGAAATCATTGGTGGATTGCAAGATGTTTTTCAAAACTCCTTTTTAGGCTCCAAGAACAAGTATCCCCTCAATTTTTGTTCAGAACATCATAATATCCCAAAACTCTTGGTCAAACTCGTCAAAAAAGAGCAAGCTGGCGTCAGAATTCACGTAGCCGCATCGGTGGCGCAAGATTTCGCGTCAGTGACGCAAGTGTTAGAGTTGACATATTCCGTTTGCTGCCTACGGGCTTTTCTGGACGACGCGGCACTAGGCCGTCGCCGACGCGATTATCAGTTTCGGTACCTGTTTTCTTCGTTTCTTGCATCTGGATGGTCCTAGTCGCATCCAGATGTTCCGTTAAGTTCCGAAAATTCTCCTTAAACTTGGTAAGCCTTGCAAAGCGCAAATCATATCAAAGTAGATCATTTGAAACCCAGTTTCACATCAAACGCAAACTTAAATACGTAAAGCAGAGGACTTTTGACCACGTATCATCTATGCTTTATAAAATTGTGAATTCTTCATTTTAGTAGCCAATGATCCACTTAAACATACATTATTACAAGTTTAAACATGTTTCACTACAAACGCCTTGATCTCGTAAGAAGATGGTTTAACAAATAAGAAAATGAAAACAACAATATTTATAGCGAGTCTTTACTAAGCCATATGTAACGGGGATTATAGGGGCGTGAAAAAGTTTGATAATGTCTCTCATCCCCATGGGCATTACAGAGCATTAAGAGAGAGTGATATTTCTAGAATAATGTCTTATGAGGAGGAGAAACATGAAAAGTAATAAATAAAAGGACATTAAGGAGCCAAACCGTTACATGTGGCATTTTGATGCTTACGTAACAAAAATACCCTTAAGGGACATTAACCATTTTGGGTAGTATAATAAGGTAATTTGTTAATACCACTTTCCTGGTCATCACATGGCTTCCACTAATCATTCACAAAAACTGATGACCAAACTCTAATTAACTCATAAATGAAAAATCGAAACAAAATGTGAGGTCCTGAAAAGTTGGTCAAGTGATTAGTTACTTGGTTTATTTACTTGAGAGTCCCAAAATTCAACTCTCACTAGCATCACTTTAAAGGACATTGGTGGTGGCAAAGAAGTATAGAACTAGACCTTTCTAGAGGTTGCTAGTTCAAAACTGAGCCGAACCGGATTTTACCGCAGTGGGCTTTTAGGCAGTGAGTTTTCCTCGAAACTGATGGCTTGGTAACTCGAGTATGCATTCAACTCTGACCGTTTTAAAGAAAGAAACGTATTTGCTCAATTGAAAACACCTGTTTTGTTACGTGATTTAGTTGGTCGTAAAAAAAAATATGTGATGAATAAGTTAAAGGTCACCAATTACCATATAGCCAACCAACATGTGTAAACAAAAGCAATCAGACGAAGAAACACAAAGTCGCAAACTGATATAGAGACAAACAAATAGAGACATAGTGGGTCAGACAGATGAAGAGTGTGTCACTGTGTCCCTCACACACAAACACAAACAGATTGAAAATTTATTATATATTCCCACAGGATTAACCTACAACAATGGTTTCCGACCAAGAACTAGCCAAACACATTCAGATTCTACTCACCCAATCATCATTCACCACACTCAATGATCTTGTTAACCAACTCACTCAAACCCTAGGGTTTGATTTGTCCCACAAAGCCCATTTCATTCGTGACCAAATCAACCTACTCCATTTCCG
This sequence comes from Scalesia atractyloides, assembly GCA_947069175.1. Classification (NCBI taxonomy): domain Eukaryota; kingdom Viridiplantae; phylum Streptophyta; class Magnoliopsida; order Asterales; family Asteraceae; genus Scalesia; species Scalesia atractyloides. Next base: position 59,812,324 of record CAMTDV010000007.1, on the reverse strand, counting down.
ATCACATTCTCAATCCCACAACCCTCCTCCTCCGCCGCCGCCGCTGCCGGTACCGGCTGCCGGTCGGCCGCCGGTGAGTGTCGCTGGGAGACCTGCAGATCAGTTTTCATATCAACAGGCCCAGTTTGGTTACACTCAGCAAGTTCAGCAGCCTCATTTTGTGTTTCAACAACAAACGCACCGCCCGGGGCACCCGGGGAGCTCAGGTTTGGTAATCCTGAGGTGCGAGAGCAGTCGGAAGGGCGGGCGGTGCAGGTGGAGAAGTATGAAGGAGTTTCGGTTGAAAATGCGGTTTGGAAATCGTCAGAAAAGCTCAAGAAAGGGTACAGATTAATGTGTTTGGTTTGTGTATTTTGTTTTGTGGAAATTAGGGTTTGGGTCGAAATTTAGGTTACCCTATAATTTATAGACATTAAGAGAGACTTAAATGCATTACTGAATAGGTTACATTACGATTTATAGACATTAGAAAAGCCTGAATTGCATTGCTGAATAGGTTACCTTACAATTTATAGACATTACCAAAGACTGAATTGCATTACTGAATAGGTTACCTTATAATTTATAGACATTACAAGGAACCATTAATAAACCTAATGCGCTAGGTTTTAAGAAGCGCGCCAAGGCGCAGGCCTGAGCGCCTTATGTCGCCCGAGGCGCGCCTTCTCCATAAGTGCAAAAAAAACCGTATTTTTAGGGTTTTTTGGAGTCTGAAGCGTGCGCCTTTTGTACTTTGGCTTTTTATGCTGTTTTTAAGCATCAAATCGTTCTACAATAGGTTTTTTTGGGATGTATAAAAGAAAAGCTTGCCCTTTTTCACTTCGCTTCACGCCTCGAATTAAGACCCCCTGCTTTTGTGTGCCTCTCGCTTTTTAAAACAAAGCTAATGGCCCTGTGGGCTCAATACTAGAAACCCTAATATGATATGGTGAAAGAATGTGATGTTTTAGGCCTTATACTACCTGCCAAATTGTGTGGTGTTTTGTGGGGAATTGGCAGGAAGTTAGGTTAGGAAGAATTATTTGGTGACTAGTTAGGGGTTGGATATTTGGTTCGGTATTTAATGCATCATGTGTGTTTGTTCTGTTGACACAGGGGTTCTGGCAACAAAAGAAGGGGTGGACCAGGAGGGTTAAATAAACTCTGTGGTATTTCTCCTGAGCTTCAAGTTATTGTTGGCGAATCATCGTTATCAAGAACTGACGTATGTTTTCTTGTTTAAGCAATGTTTAGTTTAGTCATGGTTTTAAAAAGCACGCCTCAGGCGCACTTAAGCGCGAGGCACAACAAGGCGTATACCCTAGGGCTTTTTCACTCAGCGCCTAGAGGATTTACAAGAAGTGCCAAGAGGGCGCGCTTTTTGGGATTTTCAGGGCTTTTTTTACCTGAGGCACGCACCTCTCGTACCCGAGGCGTTTTTTGTGCATCTAACTGTTGTACATTGGGTTTTTTGGCTTGTACATGCAGCTAAAATCATACAAAGACCTTACTTATGTTATATTTTGGGTAGGGAAAGCTAAAAACCTATGGAATATATATATGGGACGTATAAAAATATATATAAATTAGCTTGCGCCTCGGATACGAAAAGCCCGCCGCTTTTGCGCTTGGCACTTTGCGCCTTGGTTTTATACCTCGTCGCTTTTGTGCGCCTCTCGCTTTATAAAACCATAGTGTCTGAATATAAATCATTTCTGCTTATGCCTCTTGGCTCATAATGGGTTATGTGAAATGTGTAATGTGGTCACATTGTCACTAGTAAGGAGGCTTTTCTGGGGTGTTTAGATTAAACTTTCTAAACATATAATCTGATTACTGTGACTTGTAGAGTTGTCGTTGCAATATCAGTTTTTAACATTTTGATAAACAATTCTGTTCCCAATTATCTGATTATTTTGGAATTACATAACCACTAGATAATCTAAAGTAGACAGAATTTGTCAAGATCATATAAGTACCTTCAAAACGCATGTCTAAACACTATCTCATACAACCATGAATATTTGATTTTGTTAAACACTACGAATGTTGATGTTATTAAACATTTAAATGTTATGTTGTTCAGGTCTGCAAACAACTATGGGCCTACATAAAGAAAAACAACATCCAGGATCCAGGAAACAAGAGAAAGATAATTTGTGATGATGCTTTGCGTGTTGTATTCGAAACCGATTGCACTGATATGTTCAAGATGAATAAGTTGCTTGCCAAACACATCATTCCACTTGAACCTACAAGTATGTTAAGTGAAGATTAACAAATCAAGCGGTATCTCTTTAAATTGACTAGCCTCATAGTTAACCTAATTTCCCGATTGTTATTTTGCAGAGGAAACGTCTCGTAAGAAATCAAAGGTCAATGATGAGCCTAAAGCTAAAAGTAATGATCTGTTCCGTCTCAAGTTATAATATCTGAAGCACTTGCTAATTGTCTGGATACACAAGAAAGAGAAATGTCGGAATCAGAGGTGCTAAGACTTGTTTGGGAGTACATAAAAGTTAATGATCTTGAGGTATGTACCAATTTTTAATTCTTTGAGCAAGCATTAAAGTTACTGATCATGTATAGTCTTTTCTTGTTGGTATATGGTCTAGGGAAGGCAATTATGACCCATTTGCTTATGAAGGGGTTGATTTCAGTTATGTTTTATCCCAAACAGCTCAATAAAAAAGATATATTTGAAAGAACCAGGTTGAACTCGTTGAAATCCAAAATAATTTTTAATTTGTTAACTTGGATAGTTGGATTATTATTGTAAAAACAAAAAGTGTGCCTCTTGCACATGTTGAACTTGAATAAAATTTTATTTAATGTGTAGAACATTCTAAGTCGTTAACTAACATGTACAATCTTAAGTAATCACTTCGGACTAGGGGATTTGATGAGGTGCCATATACTTCGGGCTTGTAGAATGTAACTTGGGCTAGCGAGTCCTCCTAGGCCTGTAGAGATCCTCCCCGAGAAATGCTTCCCGAAGGCTACGCCTACAGAGTGTCTCTTGCAAGGTTTTGGATAAACCAGGACACTCCCTGAAATTGTATGCTTAACAGCTAATGGACAAGACGTTTCAATATCTTATTAGACTCGCGCTTGGCTTTTAACTTGGTTACATGATCGACCATTGAAATAAATCATCTAGCTTGCATCTTCTCACCTATTAGATACAACCGTTATTTAACAAAGCAAAGGGTGGACCATCTATGCACTTCTAATCTGTATTTGACTTGCTAAGGTAAAGCACACCTTCCCTCTTTGGCTAAGCTCCTCTCGGTCATAGACAGGTGTGCTACTTCGCCTTTCTTTTGCAACCTTTTGATCTACAGTGACTAGATTGTAGGAGACACCAATGGACTTCATAAAATATACTATAAAAGTAGTTACACAATCCTAGCCAACTTGACCTGTAATGACCGACACTAAACCATCAACTGTTCTGCATCTTGCCACATTTTATTTGCAGTTTGTTCTGTTCTAACCGGAGAAGGAAAATTTAGTAAATATATGGAAATTGTTACTTGTGATATGCTTTAGGTAGCTCTCCAGCGGTCCCATTTTACATCTGGTGCTTATGTCAATTGTCATAGTAAAATACTAATATGCATATTGCATAAGCAGTCTACCGTTAATAATATACATCCTAGAGTGAAACAGTACTGAAATAATCTTTTTTTTTGCTTAACATATTCTTTTCTATTATTTTGCTTATATGACAATGATGATCTATATATTAATTGGTCATTGCTTGTTTGCTGATAGGATCCTCAAAATTCGGTGATGGTTCTATGTGATGAAAAGCTTAAGGAGCTTTTTGGATGTGAAACCATTTCTGCAATGGATATACCTCAGTTTTTGGTCAACCACTATTTACTTAAGCGATGATCTAATCATAATATGTTGACTGGTACGTATTCCAGACTTTTGTTTTCTTATAATACCAGACAAATCTTCCCGCTTAAATATCGTTTATCAGAATTTACCGTTTGTATTCATTCAACTAATGACATTAACTTTTCTGTTTCGTTTTTTTTTCAGGTATACAACTAATGATAGATGGTAATCTCAGGTTTAATCATCTCTTGTGAAGTAACTCGGTAGTCAGTACTTTTATGTTTGATTTCTTTATTTTTCTTTTCGTGTGGTTGACGTGGTTAGAGAGGGGTGATATTGTTTGTAAATCAAATCTGAAGTTTTAATTGTAAGGCTGTTAGTCCTTGATCCAAATCTTGTAGAATCTTTGTAGTTCGGCAACTTTTAGCTGATGTCTCTCTGCTATCCTTATGCTCAATGTCTGGGTCCGGATCAGGTAGGATTGGCCCATTGGGCCTGATCTAGCCCATAGCCCTCTCCTTTATATGTGTGAGTGAGAGAGATATATATAGAGAGAGAGAGAGAGGCATTTAATACAAAATATTGTACACATACTGACTTGATTGTAGATGGGTGTTCCATAAGGCTTCGCCTTCGGGTCACAACCGTCTAATGGGTTTATCTATATGTTGCAGCCTAGATCAAAGTAGACATGGGCATAATCGGGTTTTATTATTACCCGGAACCGGTTCCAACCTGGACCCGGTTCTGCTTGGATGTCATTGGAACCGGGTATGGTGTGGAACCGGGTCCAATTTCTACTCGGGTTCACACCCAAGAATATGGAACCGTGTAGAACCGGGTACGGGTATTATGGAACCGAGTATGGTGCGGAACCGGTTCCTGACAGTCAAACCTGCCATTTTACTGTTCAGAACCGGTTCCTGACAGTCAAACCTGCCATTTTACTGTTCAGAACCGGTTCCTGACAGTCAAACCTGCCATTTTACTATTGGGAACCGGTTCCTGACAGTCAAACCTGTCATTTACTGTTCAGAACCGGTTCCTGACAGTCAAACCTGCCATTTTACTATTGGGAACCGGTTTCTGACAGTCAAACCTGCCATTTACTGTTCAGAACCGGTTTCTGATAAATGTTACCATTGGAAACCGGTTCCTGATTAAAAAATCGTTTTTTTTTATATAAACCCCTTCCTACTTACCATTTCTAAACTTAACACTCACCATCATCAACTTACAAAATCAATCAACTTCTAAGTTCTTGCAAAATACCTATGGCATGCAACGACGAAGTGTTACGGTCTTAGAGACGAAAAGAAACCCAGCTATATGGAAGAATTTTGATCTCTGTTTAATGTCCGACAGCCACGAGATGGTTAGATGCAAAGATTGTGGAAAATTTATGAAGGCCGCAGCCAACTCAACCCTTAAGAAACACACTGAGCGGCATTGCCCATTGACGAAGGCAAAGAAAAATGAGACGGGAGAAGGTTCCGGCACCGGTTCTTCAAATGTTTGATGTAACCCGTTTGGTTTGGTGTTTTTAATAAAGTTTGTGCAATGTTCTTTCTATTGTGTTTGTTATGTTTGATTTTTATTATTAGTTACATTGATAAATAAAAATAGTAACAATAATCGGTTAAAATTAAAAAACAATTAATCGTTACAATATATAAAAAATTAACTGGTTACAAAAAAAATAAAAAAATTACTCAGAACCGGTTCCAGTAAGATTTTATTTCTTTGATCGTTTACTAGCGGCTAGAGATGGGCATAATCGGGTTTTATTATTACCCGGAACCGGTTCCAACCCGGACCCGGTTCTGCTTGTGTCATTGGAACCGGGTATGGTGTGGAACCGGGTCCAGTTCCTACCCGGGTTCACACCCAAGAATATGGAACCGTGTAGTACGGGTATTATGGAACGGGTATGGTGTGGAACGGGGTATGGTGCGGAACCGGTTCCTGACAGTAAACCTGACTTTTTTACTGTTCAGAAACCGGTTGACAGTAAAACCTTACTTTTTTACTGTTCAGAACCGGTTCCTGACAGTCGAAAACCTGACTTTTAACTGTTCAGAACCGGTTCCTGACAGTAAACCTGACTTTTTTACTGTTCAGAACCGGTTCCTGATAAATGTTACCGTTGGGAACCGGTTCCTGATTAAAAAATCGGTTTTTTTTATATAAACCCCTCCTACTTACCATTTCTAAACTTAATACGCACCATCATCAACTTACAAAATCAATCAACTTCTAAGTTCTTGCAAAATACCTATGGCATGCAACGACGAAGTTGTTACGGTCTTAGAGACGAAAAGAAACCCAGCTATATGGAAGAATTTTGATCTCTGTTTAATGTCCGACAGCCACGAGATGGCTAGATGCAAAGATTGTGGAAAATTTATGAAGGCCGCAGCCAACTCAACCCTTAAGAAACACACTGAGCGGCATTGCCCAGTGACGAAGGCAAGAAAAATGAGACGGGAGAAGGTTCCGGCACCGGTTCTTCAAATGTTTGATGTAACCCGTTTGGTTTGGTGTTTTAATAAAGTTTGTGTAATGTTTCTTTCTATTGTGTTTGTTATGTTTGATTTTTATTATTGTGTTCGTTAGTCTCCACTTCTTCGGCTATAACCGGTTCCAACGGTGACATTTTAACGGGTATAACCGGTTCCTTCTAGAACTGCATTTCCGGGTACTGGTGGAACCGGGTACTAGTGAAACCGGGTACGGGTAGGAACCGGGTACGGGTAGGAACCGGGTACGACCCGATTCAAATGGTAAAAGTGTGGAACCGGGTTGGAACCAACGAGTATTTTGAACCCGGAATCGGTTCTACTTAATGTCGGGTAGGAACTGGAACCGGTTCCAGTTCGGTTCTACCGGTTCGGGTTCGGAACCTGTTTTTATGCCCATCTCTACTAGCGGCAGGTGCAACACTTTCCGATGAGTTTCTCTTAGGTGCGGGTACCTCGGTACAATCGTCGCCCGAATCGTTAGTCTCCACTTCTTCGTCCTCCTCTTCGTCAACAATTTTATGCTCTAACTCAACTTCATCTTCTAGACTAGTTTTATGTTGAACACAATCAACGGCATCCAAATGGTACTTTAAGCATATTGCCATCTCTAGCGATTCCGGAGTTAGTCTTGTTCTTCTAATTAACAAAACCCTGCCACTAAGAGAAAACACACTTTCCGAAGCTACCGTGGAAGCTTGGACCGTTAGTATATCACGAGCCATGGTGGCTAGAATCGGGTATTCGGATTCTTTCGATTTCCACCATGCCAAAACATCAAATTTTCTATACTCCTCGGTGGTCATAGTAAGCGAATACTGATTTATTTTATATCTCCCAAGTTCACTTGTTGGTTCACTACCCCTTTGTTGTCTAGCCGTCTCGTCTCTAACGACATGCAACATGGTTATAAGTGGATCCCCGCTTGTTTCATCGTTAGAGGCCGTGGACCGAGACTCAAACAAATTTGTATGATTTTTTTCACCATATTTTTTAAAATAATGATCATAAAGTTTGGCCATACGCTCATTGAATATTTTTTTTGTTTTTGCTTTTAAAGTTGGATCCTCCTCATGCATATCCAACTTGTCATAAATTTCATCAATTAAAGCTTCAACACCCGATACGTTTAAAGCTGGATTTAAAGCGGCGGCACATAGAAAAACGGGTGGTAATTCTAAAAAATATTTTTAAAATTTTTGAATCATTGGTCTCGTCATATTCCTTAACATGTCACTAGAATTTTCAAACTTTTTAAAATTAGTTGTTATCAAATACAATTGGTCCACAACTTTAGAACTAGTAGGATAATAAACACCGGAAATCAAAGTCGTTGTAGTTTTAAAAACTTGTAAAAAAGTACTTAGGTTATGAATATTTTCCCAAGCCGTGTCGGGAAAGGGGACGACTAGGTACTCATCACATATGAAAAGATTTTAAAGTGCCCATTTGCTTTATAGCCATTTCAAACATATGACAAGTTGAATTCCAACGAGTAGGTATATCCCAATTCGGTCCAATAATTTTTTGGTTGACATCTTTACAAAGTTTTTTATATTCTTGATATCTTTCTTTTCCACTTTTGAAAACATCTTGGAGCATAGCTCTAAATGCTATAATAAAATCCGATTCAAATTTATCTTTTAAACCGGTTTGCACTACTAAGTTAATAATATGTGTAACATATCGTGTGTGAAAAAAACACCATCAACTATTGTTTTGTACTTCAACTTTAATTGTTCAATCGCCGTTGTGTTGTTTGAAGCGTTATCAAAGGATATTGAAAAATTTTTATCTTCTAAACCATATTTAGTTATTGTGCCATTTATAATTTTATAAATATTTTCTCCCGTATGAGGAAAAGGAAACTCGTCAAACGCAATCGTACGCTTCATCATTTGCCATGTATCGGGATCAACCCAATGAGCGGTGACACATATGTACGATTCCGGTAAATCATGTGGAGCCGACCACACATCACTAGTTAGGTTTACACTAGTTTTTAAATTCTTAAAAAAACAATTAAATCTTTTTTTGCATTTTCCCATAAACTTAAACAATGACGTTTTAAAGAGCGATGACTTACATGTTTATAGCAAGGTTGTAGCGTCTCCCGAATAAGATTAGTAAGATCGGGGTCGTCGAAGTGTCCAAACGGCAACGCTTTTTGTATCACCAACTTCGCCATCCGATCGCGAGCTAATTTTTGCTCATAACGAAAAATGGTACCATCTTTGGATAGTGGAACTTGACCGGATGTCATTTCCTTTAAAGCTTTGCAATACTTATTAATATGCTTCGTTAACGTTGAGTTTGATTCCTTGGCTAATAACGATCCACAATGTTTACATTGAGCTTTTTGCGAGCCGTCACTCATCTCGACCAACTCCCAATTGCTCCAAACTTCCTTATTGCGATTATGAGACAATGTTCCAACCACATATGGAACTGATTGATCTTGAGGAACATTGTTAACGGATTGGGAATTTACGTTTTTGGAACTCTTTGAGGCCATTAGAATGTGAAAAAGAACAAGATGAAATGTAACAAGAAGAATAGATATGAGAAATTGTGTGCTAAACAATAGATTTCTAAACAATATATATAGAATCGGTTCCAACGGTCAGGAACCGGTTCCACGGTAACATTATAACGGCTATAACCGGTTCCAACGGTAACATTATAACGGCTATAACCGGTTCCTTCTAGAACTGCATTTCCGGGTACTGGTGGAACCGGGTGCTAGTGAAACCGGGTACGGGTAGGAACCGGGTACGGATAGGAACTGGGTACGACCCGATTCAAATGGTAAAATTGTGGAACTGGGTTGGAACCAACGGGTATTTTGAACCCGGAACCAGTTCTACTTAATGTCGGGTAGGAACTGGAACCGGGTCCAGTTCGGTTCTACCGGTTCGGGTTCGGAACCGGTTTTTATGCCCATCTCTAGATCAAAGGTTGGGACTCGGGAAAGCTAGAACGGGTCAAGCCCAACAACCTAACAAGACCCAGCTAGAAAATGTAGCAGCAATCAAAATTCATAATCAACATATTGATAGGTTAACTTTTACAAGTCTTTCTAATAATGAATAATAGTATTGCTAATGTGACTAGGCTGCACAAAACATAAGCTGCTTTTTTCCTTTCACCTTTGAGTATTGTTTGGGACACCATTTCTCCAATAATTTGCAACAAGTCCCACCATTTTCTACCAAAATATAATGGAAAAAAAATATTATCAATCATTCTGCTTATGATGAACTTTGTGTTCTCTTAGGTTGCTCATAATCGCAATGTCACGGTTTATAATTGGAGAATCGTAGAAGCATTTGTATATAGTGTTGACATGGTATAATGGAAGAGAGAGATTGGATTATGTAGTTACAAAGTTGTCTTATGATTATGTAGCATAGTTAAAACAAGTACACGTGTTTATGCAATTTTATATATCGAAATTTGTTTTGTATTGAATGACTCTATAATAGCAAACCCTAGTACAATGTTTGAAAAATAATTCTTACCAATCCATGAGATTCAATACGTACAAAAGGCTCCAAAAACATTCCTACATTCCTGTGGAAAATAAAAAAGAAAAACTTTTAATTTATATTGTTTGATGTTATGATGGGTGATAGTACTGTATAAGTAATAGAGCCTGTGAAGTTACCTTATAAGCACCTTCCCTTGGTAGACATGACATATATGGAAACTAAAACCTGTTCCAATTGGTTTATGGGTCTTTTTACATTCTGCACAATTGGCAACAAAAGAAACATCATTTTCCCAAATTTAAGAAAACATGATACCATTAGTTTCCTTTTGACTAGTTTTTACACGGTTAAAAAGAAGTTCGATAAGGGAATCGGACTAGTTTCCAAGAAATCCCGACTGTCATTCCATCATGCAATGTCGGTTTTACAATGAACTCAAATTTATCTCCTAAAGTACCCATCAGATAAGTGAAGAATTTCATCACTTGCTGTTGTAAAAAATGGGAGTTAGTACAATTACATGCATCTTCAGTTCATAAGTCAAAGTTGGATTTCACATGGCATCCTTTCTTACAAGCACTATTTTATTAATATAATTCGATATAAAGTATATATAATGGTATAGATAAATAACTAACGGGACACATTGCAAAATATAGGAACTTAGATGTGGATATAACCTGCTTTCCACTAAATGTTTTGGACATGGAGACAAAGTTGAACACGCAAAGGCAATCATGCCCGATGATCTCGGACATTTCATTAAGATTCTTGTTCTTAATCGCTTCGTAAAGCTTGAGGACTGTGTCCACGGCTCTATTATCTCCGTCGTCTGATCCTTTTGAAGCCAGTGCTAACGGTAACCTTGTTCCTCTTTTCCCATAATGGTTTCTTTCGAAACAAAAAGCCTAAAGATTAATGGGTGTATGTAACTTGTGTTGATGGTAACAAATGTGTGGAATCTTGGTATGGAAAACGAGAGGGGGTTGGTGTAGGGGAGTAGTGCTTGTGGGGAAAGATTTTGGTATCATTTTTGAAGGGTTGTACAAGTAAAAAGAACACATTGGAACATATTTTTAATATGATAAAGATGGTGAAAGAGACTTACTGATCAAAGGCTGGAAGCTAGGAATATTTTGATAGACAAGTTAAGAATAAATAGGTTAACAGCACGTGGTTGTCATAAAGAGATACAATGTTTTTTTAGATTAATGTTAATGTTATGTAGGTTTTCACAGAATAAAAAAGTTGCTCACCAGTAAGTTTATAGAAATCCATAAATTCTTATATAATCTCAAACTCGTATGATAGAATAGAATTTTACTAAAAACCCCTTAATACAAAACACATTCTTGAATGAAAAGATAGTGTACACCTTCAAATCCGAATCTAAAGAGAAGATCAACAAAAGTAGAAGTAATTAACCTCATTCTCTTTATAACACTATTAAAATAATCACTTCCTTTGTAGCGAGAATAATATCTCTACATTGATCACGGTTTACATATAATAATATATAAGAATGTTTGATAATGAATATTACTATTTAGTGTCAACACACTTAAACTTTTAGTCTTTTCTCTCAAATAAATATCAATCTGGGGCTAGCTCACTTGAAGGAGATGTATCAGGTTCAATCTTGGGCAATGATGAATATTTAGAATTATTGCTGTAATAAAGTTGGAAGTTATGAACAAAGAATCACTAGAGAACATTGGCCGTAGTTTTATGAATTTTTCAAAAGGTTTATAGGAATGATGTTTGTTTAAATAATTAATAAGAGGGACAGACATGGGTCAAGACATTGACGGTCGATTATACATACAAACTATGCATCAAACATGAATCATTTGATCCACTTTTTCACTCAAAAAAATTGTGATTAGCCCAAAACTAATTTTAAAATTTTTACTTTTTAAATGTATTAACTTTTTAAAGTAGAAACAGATCACAGTTAAGTTATAACCTTTCTTTAACGAAAATCTTGGTATAATAATATTTTAGTCTTCTCTATGCCAATGTAATATGATCGCCTCTAGTCCTTTGCTAGCAACGTCCCGTTAATAAAATTTGCTCTTAAAGTAAAATAGTGGAGCACAACATACATAATAAGTCTTAAGTTATAATCTTTCTTTAACGGAAATCTTGGTATAATAATATTTCAGTCTTCTCTATGCCAATGTAATATGATCGTCTCTAGCTTCTTTGCTTGGTATAATAATATTTCAGTCTTCTCTATGACAATGTAATATGATCGCCTCTAGCTTCTTTGCTAGCAACGTCCCGTTAATAAAATTTGATCTTAAAGTAAAATAGTGGTTTTAAAATAGTGGAGCACAACATATATAAAAAATGAAAAAGTGGGTGTTCATTTGAGTTGGATCAGTCGGCTACATGGACCTGATGAGCCCAGGCCTGTTATCCTTCCACTCTCAAGAGCCAAGGGTTCTTGCAGCTCTGTGAAATCAGCCTAACGCAATGTCCCTTAGTCTCGGGACCAAATAACCCGAGCCTTCGCGCAAGTCACATGGATCAACTCCCAACTTGGAACGGGCAAGCCAGATTTAGCACAATAAAGCCCAACCGAACTGAAACCATTTCACAGTTCAACTCACGTTAATATTCTCACTTGAGTTACAGACAATCATTACCAAGCCCGGTGACATTGAAGCTGTAACAAGTTAATAAGCAATTCCATAAGCCGATGTGGGATCAGTTTCTTAACATGAATTCGGTTGCTAAATTCATATTCATAGTATTTATGCTCTGATTATATGTTTCCTCGCAGGTTTGTTAAATATCTTTGACATCAGATACTATGATACAAGTGCCCCAGTACTAACGAACACAGCCATGTAAACATGGATCATGATGCTGGTCTCAAGATTTATACATAAGCTCACATGTGTATGTATATACATGGGTTGGTAACACACGAACCAGCAATCCGTCGATGTCTAATGAAAGCTTCCATGTTGGTAAGTGATGATACAGGTCCACATCAAAACCAAACTGGTACACAGTTAGCAGTTTGCCATCCCAACTCGGCAGGCTTGAACCCAGCTCCAATCCAGTGGTCTTGTTTTTACTTATGCCAAGCGGCAGACGAGATGATGAGACGTAACCGCATACTACATTTGCTTGGTTGTGCAGATATTTGTTGCTGATAAACGAACGAGTCATATCTGAGTTACCTGGATAGACCCGTCTAAACTTTTTAACAAACTAGCTATGTTCCGATTCTGTTAGATAAATGGGCCGACCCGTCAACCCATTAAAAAGTTGAGTCAGTCGGTTAATGCGCCTACATTGAACTTTAACTAGCCAACCGGATCAGTGGTTTACTGGATTTTCAAATTTCAGTTTTTTGTTCCTTTCAAAATTATACTTACTGATTTGTTTACTAGTTTCGAACTACATATTTTATTTATTACAGTTTTCATATTTTGTTAACAATACAAATCCTCCTTGTAAGTAGCCTAAGGGTATCATCGTGTGAAGGAAAAGTGTTCCTCCCCGTAAGGTTAAAGATTCGAGTCCCATGATAGACAAAAGTATAAATTTAGAAGTAGGATTAGAGGGTCTGTAAGTTAGCCGGTCAAAAAAAGGATAAAGTAGTTCCATATTGTCTTTTAAACTAATTATATCCGTAAATTTATAAGTTTTAACCTATCGATCAATAGATCACTAAGACATTTGGTTTAGTTGTTGGTTGGATTATAGAAAAGCATTGATTTTAAGAGTTAAATAGTCACAATCCAAAGGTCATGAGCTAAACCTGCTTCAATTTCTATTGTTACTTTTATTGTACTTGTGTAAAGTGGTAAATCTGCCTCAGCAATCAGCACTGGGAGTGAACCAAACCGGTTGCATTGGATAGTTAACTGGTTTAAACATACCTTTTTTTAAATCACTGATTTGCATTAAACTTCAGAAAATGATAACTTAACATTCCAAAAATTCATAATTAAAAACTTAAACAGCCAGTTCCGAGTTCCATACAAATCAAAACTGCTAAACTGGCAAACGGTGAGCCGAACTGTTTGAATTTCAAACCGGCCCACTTGCTTTGATTTAGTCAGTTTAGCCAGTTCAAACGGTTTATATACACACACGCACCTACTCATACGTGCACCAGCCAGATACTAAAAACAATATTAGCCAACCAAAAAACATGAGCACCCTTATATAAGCAGAGATAATGAATTTCCAATTTATTCCATAATATATATTCATATATACCTATTTATAACTGCACCATCCAGGTCATAAGAACAATAACCAACTAAAGAACACAAAATGGGTATTCACGCATTCTTACCTGGTCTAAAAAAAGGAAAAATAAAAAAAAGGTTAAGCCCACCTTATCCCCTGCACAAGTTAAGTACATACTTCTTTTGGCATGTTCAATGGATGCCTCGTCAAAAAAATTATATTTTCTTCGATCACCATGTTCCAAAGCCGCATCCAACATGATCTTGAGTAATGATGTTCAGTCGTTGTCGCATCACCTCCATCGACGGGTAAGACGGAAAACATATTCTGTAGAAGCATGTGTGAGAAGAAGGTAGAAGGTCTATTGAATCGTTTGATTTGTAAATGTAAAGCTTTGAAGCTAAACCGCCAAAACCCTCTACAGGTAAATGCTTCAGGGAGGTCCAGAAGAAAAGAAGAACCTTTCGTTGCTCAGCTGTCATTTCCCCGACAATCTGCTAAGAAAGTGTTTTGAGTCAGAACAATATATAGGTCGGGTTGGGTGAGGTTCAACCCCAACACATTTTTATTGTTATCTTTAATACATAATTAGAATGTCCAATATGATTACGTAGACTATAAAGTTAATGATAATCAAATCTGCTAAATAAAACTATTTAGAAGGTTTAATGCAGAAAGAACACACTATGAAAAACATTCAACATGTTCCAACCGTTTCATTTTAGCCTAAGACATAGATTTAGCCGTTGACAAAAAATGGTCATCCATTTGGTAAGTAAACAGGTCACAAATGACACCTCCACTACAAAGTAATCCTTGGGTAGAAGACAACGTATAAAAAAACTAACAGATGATAAATTATTACTATTAAGTAGTAACATGTTGAACTTATATAATATTTGATTATATATGTAGTGCTTCTTAGAGCATTCACATTGGAACCTCATCTTCATCTATATAATCAAATGTGAATGCTCTAAACATTGAGGTCTACTTTAATATCTATAGAACTTTCTCTACTATAGAGATTCCAATGTAGTGGTGTTTTTGTTGTTTCCTCTACTTCTTGCCCTATATTATACAGAATGTATTAACATAGAGGCTCCAATGTGAATGCTCTTAAAACTTTATTAATACAATGCTTTACCTTTATAATGTTTAAAACTGCTTAATGAAAGCAACGGCATCACAACTAAAATCCACAGTATAAACTCAAATCTTGCAAAAGAATAATAATAATAAATAAATAAAAATCATACCTCCCAGAACCAGTATATCTGAGGATCTGTTTCTGTATACCCGTTGTATTCGGTATGTGTCTTCCAATCATCTACAGAAATAATATTTTCACTCCCATGTAACAAGCTATCATGATCCTCAAACTCTAAGGTCTTAAAAACTAGCTTTTGTATCTTTTCATCACCAACTATATCTGCAAATCCTTTAGCAAATTTGGCCACCTGTTTGGCAACTGATGTCACGAAACGATGTTGAATAAGAAGTTCAACATACTCTTTTCTGTTTCTACTATTCACAGCAATATTTTTTCCGTCAGCGAAAAGCTCCACGACCTTCATGGATCCTAATTCTTCGATTTCGTGTACAAATGTTAGACCAAGGGCATCTTGATCTACTATAAACGGATCCATATCCAATATTTGTTTGCAACTACTATAGAAATATGGATCTGCATCTTTTATATCTTCCAAAGATATATCAATTTCGGCTAGTTGCAAGAAAAATGTGCGGTCAAACATGATGCCAACTTGTATTTTATGCATCAATGCTAAGGCAATTACCCTGCCTGCAAACTTGAAATATTTGAGATGCAATGGGTCCACTTTTGATGCTGCAATATAAAAAAACAAATACTTTTTCTGATTCTTTCCATGTCAAAAGAAAAAAAAATCATATAAACATCACGACTGCTTGGTATTAAAAGGTGCGCAAGACGAGCTAGAAAACAACTTAGGGGATTGAGACTATGTATTTCTAGGTCAAAATTGGTCAACATTAGGGTCGGTAAGAGGCTGATATGTAAAAACCCGGAAGAGATGAAGAAATTATGAAAGGTTTACTTAATTAAAAGATTGATATGTACACTCATGAGAGATAAGCAACTCTGGTTGTAAATAAAAGCTTATTCGGTTTTACATAAAGCAACGCCTAACGTACATGATGTGTGCACCTCGAACCTAAACGCCTTTTAGCGCCTTGCACAATTTTAAACCAAGCTCATGTGCAAAGTGTTCCAAGTACATGAACATATCAGATAAGGTGAATAAATGTATCCAGGAAATACGCTTCACAGTTAAAGAAGATAAGTTGGTTGATAAGAAAATGCAACTAAAACGAATTGTTTATTAGCAAGATATAGAAAATGATAAAAGCATCCTTGCAGTTTGTGTTAAAGATTAAAAAAGAACATATATACATAAGGTTAAAGGGATGAAATGTTAAAGAGCTTACCAGGATTAGGAAAAAATCTTCTCCGGTCATTTGGGCAGGCGATAAATAAAGCATTCTGAGGATTAAAGATTTCTTGACACACCAAGAAAAACCATTCGCGTAATACACCAGGACCTGTAGCTTCCTCATTATTGAACTCCATAAACAAGCCACCACGAAGATTTTCAGGTTTTGCCTTTGAAATATAATTAAAAGATTCAGACAACAATTGGGATCTATCAATAAGCATCTCATGAAGCTCCTCATCTTCACTCTTCGTCTCAGGAAGCATCAACATTACCAAATGCCTCCTAGATTCAAAGTCCAAAAGTTCCTTGTGCCCGATAACCCATTTATAATCCTCGCCTCTCTTAGCATACGTAACAATCAAATAGCATAATGAAACATCGACTGACTTCAGATTCGACCAAAAAATATACTTCTCCACCTTGATAAAGCTTAGCAATCCCGTGCGTTTCTTTCAAAATAGCTAGGTATTGATCCCAATCACCATCATCTTTTTCCTTCATTTCCATCTCGCCTTTAACCTTTTCAAGACATTTTCTCATTTTCTCCAACAACTGAAATAAGATCAAAGACAAATCTTTTACTTCATCATCATAACAAGAAAGGGTGTGCATCATCGGAAGTTGTATGCCCCCCTCGAAATCCGGAAGATCCTTGATCGCGGCCTTTATAGGCCGCAAGAACGCAGCAAAATCACGTACTTCACTTGGTAAAAGATTGATATCCGAACCCTCTGCCAACTTATTCGCAAGCTCAGAAACAAACGGAAAAACATCCTTAAACGAAATCATACACATCCTATTATGAAAACAATCATGATTTCTCGAACTTCTTCCGATCCTCACATCCTCCACCATTGATCCTAAACTACTTCTGCATAAACTATACAAAGGATCATCTTGAGCAACAGACCTACTTAGCAGATTACAAAACTCTAACGCTACAGGCGCACACAGTGAATACAAAGGTCTTTGCAACCCTGTTTTACAAGCAGATATAAACATTCTAATCGATTTTTCAGCAAGCTCTTTGTTACTTTTACACGGTGACAAATAAAGCATTACCAGAGCCGATGGAGCACATAGAGATTGAAATATGTTCAGATGAGACGCCAAAGTATTCACTCGAATCTCCCTCTTCGCCGTCATATCCAAATACACTATCAACACCGCTTCGACTGGCTTGCATATAAACTCTCTTTCACCTTTCAACAATCTATAAATCGTAGAAACCAAAGTATCAACCAATTGCCAAACCTGAGGATGCTCCGTGCTCCGCATTCGACCAACCAAATGCAACCCGGCATCATTTTTGATCATACACTCGGCTAAACTGTACTCCGACTGCAGCTGCCTCCCTTGGTAAATCAATCGCTGCTCGATCATCGGAATTCCGGTGACTGATTGAATTTTCTCAAGAATAACTTCCACTTTATCTTCAGGTTTTCCATGGAGAACTAGGGTTTTGCCATTGGAAATCATTCGAACGAAGAAATGGATACGATCAGGATCCGACGAGTGCTGTAATGAACCGGAAGTAGAAGCTTCGGGGCAATCGCTGTGGCGAGTGATTTGATCGAGAAAGTGGTCGGTGTCCGAAGCGGAATTAGGGTTGGGGTCGAATTTTCGCATTCTGACGAGGTCTAATTCGTTGAATATATCATCGTCGTAATCTTCAAGCTGCCGTTTCATTATCTGGGGATAATCGGAGGCTCTGTTTGGTTGATTTTGGCCGGCGATGATGGTTTTACGATCAGAGCACCGAACACGACCTTGTAAACAGTAATGCTGATGATGGATGGGTTTTAGTTTTACACAAATGAAAAATGATACGGTTTTTTTTTTTTTTAATTTGTTTTAGCTCAGAATAATATAATGAATATTACAAAGTTTAGTTTCTTTGATAAAACGGTGCCCCTTGTATTCATCTTCAGTGACGGCTTAAATATCATACATGCCTCTACACTAAATTTAAAGAATTATAATACTTGTACTTTTTGTAGCGTTTTACTTTATGACAATTATTTCTAATATAATTTTTTAAGATTTAAGATGTATTTTGTTTGTTGTAACCCGAAGCTATGATTTGTGTTTTTTTAGTATTTTTTATGAAAGGAAGTCTAAATAAGGTGAAAAGGGTTGGTGTTCTTAGTTTTACTTTATGACAATTATTTCCAATATAAACTTTAATGAAAAGAAAAAAGATAGGACTGAGAGAAAGAAAAATTTTATCTTAAATTTCCTCTCAAAATACTTCATTTTGGTAAACTCTAGAGAATTAAATTAGGGTTACACTATTTACACACCTCTATTTTTTTTATTTTTATATCCTTAATTCTATACGGATCGTATAACCTTATACAGCCCATATAGAATGTTGATGTGGTGGAATGTTTCGTCTGTTTTACATGTATACGAGCAGTATAATGTTATACGGCATGCATGATTTTCTTTAGAGATTTGATGAGGTTTTTTGAGTTTTAAAATTTGTATACGGGCCGTATATTGTTATACAACCGTATAAAGTTTTTTTTTTGCAACTGAAAAACCGTTTAATAAGTTTAGTCATTTTTAAATAGCATTTGCATATTATTTAGATATATCGGATTATGTTACGAGTTTGTAATTAAACGTACTAATTACGTTGAATAATTTTCACTTTACAAAACAATAAATATGTGAATATGATAAACATTACGAAAACAATTATTAAACAAACAAAATAAAATGTTAACATGAAATTAATATTACAATGTTTTACATCTAAAACAACAAAAAGATAAATATTTACAATGTTCAAAATGTAAAATAAAAAAATACAATAAGCAGCTACGGCGATTGTGGTGGTGGTGAGCGCCTACTCGTGGAGGTAGGGGCGCGACGGAATGTATATCCATAATCACCTCGACCATCCACTGTAGATCCACCCGTACAGCAGCTACATCCGACTCGACCTGAGCGAGTCTCTCCTCCACCACCGGTGGAGGCATCACACGAGGTCTCACACTCCGTCGTTCGTATGGGCGACCACCCTGTACATCCTGCGCAGCTACCTGTGATCTATCGACAGCAGCATGAACCGCACCCTGTACACCGCCTCCCCCGGCCTCGCCTCCCTCTCCCCTAGCTCCCTGTCCCCAGCCTCCCTCACCCCTGTGACCCTCACCCTCACCATATGACCAAACCACCTGGGCCTTATCCTCTCCGACCTCGTGAGCAATCCCCACCACGCACGCTGTGGCCCTCCCAACTGGATCAACCTGGAGTGATATGGTCATATCCTGGGCCACTTGCGGGGACAAGAGGCGCAGCCAGTGCTTCGCTAGACGGGTGACGAAACCGCCACAACTAATGTAGCTAGAAGTATGCTTAAAAGCACTCGGCGAAATATGTGGCCAACTTGTACGCCAAGTTGCCCCCCCCCCCCCCCCGCTGGTAAGTAAGTCGTGCAAGTAGAACAGGTCACTTTGGGTGACCCACTCCCTACTATTGTGATGACCGGCGATCGTCACGACGATACACCGATGTAGGTATCGGTGACGGGTCATAAACGTACGATGCCCGCGCCTTCGAGGATCGCGAACCCTCTGTCGCGAACGCCCCGAACCCAATAGTGCGCCACCAAGTCCACAACACGTCAGTGGACCTGGTGATCGGCGCATCCAAAAATGTCTGGGACACAGAGTCCTCCTGTAAGTACAGACCCGAGGCAACAGCGAAGTCGGGAGGGTCATCTGGCGACTCTTCCCACAAAGAGTAAAAGAAACAGCGGGGGTCGTAAAAAAATGTTGTAAGCCACCACCTCGGGTGAAGAAAATATACATAAAAACTCAAAAGTAATCTCCTTGTGGGCCCGATCTCGGTCGTCATCAAATAAACGGGCCCACGGCGAATCAGCTGGCATAAACTCCCGGACCCGACCGATAGATCCAATCCCGGTAAAAAAACAATATCAATGGTTCGGGGCACATCCAGCTCCCTCTCCCGTAATCTACCCAAAAACCTGTGGGCAGCCGTACCTCGGGGGATGGTGCAAACAAACTGCGCCGTCTAAGTAAAATTGGGTAAAACCTCCTCCTCGTCCTGTCCTCATCCCCGACCTAGACCCCGACCTCCACGTGCTCCAGCACTTGATGACTCAGCCATATCGTTTGTAAAAATAACAATCACAACTCGGTAATTATTATACAATTAATGTTCACGTATTATACGATTAGTGTTCTTGTATACGCACGTATTATACATCTCGTATACGATCCGTACACATCAAGTATACGTTTCGTATACGCACGTATTATACGTCCCGTATACCATCCGTACACATCAAGTATACGTTTCGTATACACTCTTACTATACGTCCCGTATACCATCTGCACACAGCAAGCATACGTTTCGTATACGCACGTATTATACGTCTCGTAAACGCTAAAACCTATAACAAACTAGGAATAAAATAAAATAAAAATTAAAGTGAAATCAAAAGCTATACGATCGTATACATTGTATACGATCGTAACCGACTTGAATTTTTAAAGCGTATACGATCGTATACATTGTATACGATCGTATACGCTTGAATATTCAGTTATATGTTTTCAAATTCAGTTTTCATTTTTTCAAATTCAATCAAACAATCTCTTTGGTTACGCGTATCTACGCTATTCGATATACTTTACAATACCATAATAAAACAAGTTACGCAATCTGAAAGTCTATTATACGAACGAGGCTTACAAACGTACCGTAATAGAAGAAAACGTCACGAACGCCAAGAACGGTATCCAAGAACGATCCAAGAGAAAACCAAGAGAATTTTAGAGGATATTGAGGTCGTATGGTGGATATGTGGTCGTATAACCTATTATACGATCATTTCTAATTGTATATGGACTGTATAAAGTTATATGGGCCGTATACAATGTATATTATTTTTTATTCGCTTGTATACAGAATATACGAGGCATGTTTTGGTCTTGTATACAGGCCGTATACAGCTATACGGCCCGTATACATTTAATTATTTTTTTACTATTTTAAGTTACTCTATATGGAATTGTCGAAAACAAATCCGGTATGTGTTCACCTTTATCAATACGGTTTTCATTTCATACATCTTTTCAAATTCCATTTCAACAAGTTGCCAAAACATTGATAGAACGTTAAAGAAGAAGATCAATTTTATTTGCCAAAACATTGATAGAACGCATTTGGTATGTGTTTATACATGTATCTAATTCATTGACATCATTACAAATTGTTAAAACATAAAATTACATTTCAAATTCATAGGCAACCTAAATCCACGAATTCCTTTGTTTGTATTCATCAAGATCTTATCATATTGACTAATACGTTCATGTTAAAAGTTATACCAGCTGTCTACTGGTGTACCCCATGTCGGTTGTCGCCAGTATCCTTACGGGGCTGGCATTGGATATTCCCCTTCTAATTTGCAGCCACTTATTACGCGGTGCAATGTCTATACCGGACCATTCTAAGAAGTTTCGAACTGCCTCAAACTCAATTGAATTTATGGTTTTCCAGAAGTCGTAGTACCGATGGCACTCACCTAGAAGCTCCTGCCGTATTGACAGCCACTCCATCTCATAAAGCGACAAGCCGACCACTATAAATCGAAACCCACAATTACCATCACCCTGAACATCTTGTATGTGACTTAGGTATGGATAGAAACAAGGTGGAATGAACTTTTTGTACTGCGTGAACAGGTTAAGTTGTACTACATGCAGCAAAGGTAACTAGTCTAAGGTTCTTTAACAAATTTTTGGTGATTTCTCTTGTGTTGCAATTATTGTTCTTGTGCTAAATCTGAACATCCAGGTGCTTTTAGTGATTTTATCTTTTGGGATTCCATATACAACACTTGTTGTTTGATCCATACAAGAATCTTCATCTTTTGTTTTTTTATAACTTTTATACATTCAAGCAACTAATCTATATTTGGGCGATAACAATCAAACCACTGTGATCCGGATAGCATTGGGACTCACAATTTGGTATTAGAGCCTTTGTGCTCTTGATTGTACGATTTTTGTTAAGATTCTTCAAGTTTTGAAGGTTTTTTCAAAAGTTTTCAAAGTTTCAAGGTTTTTCAAATTTTTGGACTTAAAATGGCTTGATCTGGTATGATAAATTGTTAGGTTGTTGTTAATCATTGTTTTGGTGAACATTTGGGTCATTTAACAGGGATTTTGGGTCGTTTTTAAGTAATTAGAGGGTTTTTGTTCGTGTTTTAACCCTATTAGGCCTGTTTAACTTGAAGGCGGAGTAATTAATCTTGAAGGCAGTGTAGATAATCTTGAAGGCAGAGTAATTAATCTTGAAGGCAGTGTAGATAATCTTGAAGGCAGAGTAATTAATCTTGAAGGCAGCGTAATTAATCTTGAAGGCAGCGTAGATAATCTTGAAGGTAGCGTAATTAATCTTGAAGGCAGTGTAGATACTCTTGAAGGCAATATAGGTAATCTTGAAGGCAGAGTAATTAATCTTGAAGGCAGTGTAATTATATCTACACCAACTTTAAAGCCAGCATAATTAGGAGAGTCAGCGTATTTATCCGAAGGCGACTTCGGGGTCTGTGGTATAAATCTTTTGCGATTTTATCACGGTGTTCGGTGGTTTTATCCAAGTATTTGTGTGTCTGATCTGTCCGTGTAATTGTTTTTGTCACCGGTCCAACAAACTTGTCACTCAAACCAGCGAAAATGAATTCTTGAGCGCATTTGACTGATCGGACTTAGAACTGATTGACCAGCATAATTAAGCCTCGTAAAACATGCCAGCGTAATTAGAAGTGTATTTGTGCCCAGTTCCAGTTTAACCTGCGTAATTATCTTGCTGTTAATAAATTGAACTTAAAACCGAATCAAAATGCCTCCTAATCAACTAAACCCAATTGCACAAGCTGAACTTGAGACCGAAACCACAACTTGACCTCCAAAGTTGAAAGGATCTAAAAATTTCAGTAGCTGGAGAACAGAATCAAGTCATTCTTTTAGTATATGACTATACTCAATGGATGTTCGTCACTGTAGGACCCCACGTTCCTATGGTAATTCATGATGATGTTCGTACAATCCACGATAATCCCTCGACCTACACTAACGAAGACAGGACTTTAATCCAACGTGATCGTCGGGCTCACACTGCTCTAACAATGGCTCTATAAAAGGATGACATCAACTTGTTTGAAGAGTACACCTCAGCTCACGAATTATGGTTGGGACTTATCGATCACTATGAAGGAAACCAAGAACTGATGGAAAACAAGAGAGATATGGTTCAAAAGGAATATGATAGGTTTGGAAGTGTTCGTGGTGAAAGTCTGTCAGATCATATCAGCCGCTTTCGGAGCATTCTAACAAAGATGAAAAAAGTTGGTAATCCTGTGACCAACTATACTTCAATCAAGAAACTTTTGGACTCTCTTCCAAAAGAATGGAGCCACAGTGCATGATGTCCAAAAGAACCTTCCTAACCAGTACAACTCATGTCAATCTTTTGGATCTAATCAATACTCTAAAGGCCTTTGAAATGGATGTGCTCAAGAGAGAGATGAATCAAATAGGATACTCACAAAAATTTGCTCAATTCGCTGCTGTTATTATGCCCAAGAACATGGCATTCCTTGCCCCCATAACCTCCGTTGGTTCAAGTTCTCACAGTGCTAATGCATCTTACTCTAATGCTTCCGTAAACTCTGCAAAGGCTCCACAGTCTAACGAGAAGACTATTGTGGTCGGTGATGCTCAAGCACTCAAGATATCTACCGAGCACGTTGCACTAATTAACACCTTCCTGAGCAGTTATGAAGCTCTTATGTCGGGTGAGCTGAAACAGATATTCTTACTGCCGAAGATATGTATCAAGTTGATCCAGATGTATGGAGGAAATGGATTTAAAATGGCAAATGGCAATGATAACCTTGAGGCTGAAGAAGTTTCAAGACAAAACAGGAAAGAGATTAGCACTGGGAAAAGCTGGTTTCGACAAGTCCAAGATGAGATGCTACAACTGCAAGAATTTAGGGCACTTCAAAAGAGATTTTCTGCTGCTAAAGAATGAAAACGCTGATACAACTCCAGCTAGAAGGGCAATCGCTATTGAAGGAAATGAGAATGCTACTGATAACACTCCAAAGGCGTTGGTGATAGAAGATTATGATTGGGTTGAGGAAATTGCTGAGACCAAGGAAGAAGTTAACAAAGCACTGATGGCAAAGATATCCTCTGAATCGGTTCCACGCCCTTCAAACTTTCTTAGTAGCAAAAATGCAGGTATTCCCAAGGAGATATGTCTGCTGAAAGGGACTGAAGAGCATACTCAACCCGACCAAGTCTGCAGATGACCAAGGAAAGAAAGAAGCTAAAACCTCTGAGTCAAAGGAGAAGTTCAAGAAGCAAGTAGCAGTGCCAAGAAGGAGAAAGATCAAGTTCCTGCAGCAGCAATGAAAGCGAGTCTGCCATAAAGAAGAGGAGAAAGACTTGGTAAATAGCATTCCGTACGAATTTAAAGTCAAATTGTGTTCACAATCGTGTGTCAACGTCGTGGCTCATTAGAAATCCCTCAATCGTGACCTTATCAGAGAAAAAGAAAGAGTTTTGCAATTTAAGAAAGAACTAAAATAGAATGAAGCTGCATATCAGAGAAAGTTGAACTTAACTTTAGCTGAAATGCAAATTTAAAAGAATTTGTTTTCAGAAAAGATTTCATTATAAATGATTTAACTGAAAAACTTGAGAAATCTAAAGTTGAAAACACAAAATTGCAAATCAACATCGACAAATGGAATGTAAGCAAAAATACACTGGTTGATATTAAAAACTGTCAACGACTGACATACGTGACAGATGGCATTCGGTACAAAGATAAGCTCGGAAATGATAGAAAAATCTTTCCCCCTCCTCACAGGAAAAACTATGTACCCATGCCAACTCCTAATCCAGAAAATGATTTAATTGATAAAAATGACTTAATTGCTCAAAGTGTCGATTGTGAAAATGACAAAAATACTAATGTTTCTGAAAGCAATGCAGATGCAATTGAGCGTGAGGAGGGTGTGTGCGATGAGGAATGTGGGGGCCAAAAAATAGGGATAGGGTATTCGGGCGACAGTTACACTACTGTTAACGGGTTCGCCTGAAACTGTGATAAAACAAACTAGACTTCTATTCGGGATGAATGTAATGATTCTCTACCTATTCAGGATGACTGTATGAGGCATAAGCCTAAATCTTTAACCTATAACCATGAGATTGTAGTGGTTGAATGCTTTGATTTACAATCTGCTTTTATGATAAAAATTATGTGCATAAACCTCATGTATTTGTTCCAGAGTTGAAACAAAACAGATTCAGAAAGTTCCTCACAGAGGAAACTCCAGAATTTGTTCCATCTCATACAGGTATGTTAGAGTCTAGCAAGGAATCAAACAAAGAAAGTAGCATTGAAGACTCAAGCACAACAACTTTGGAAAGTTGTGAAGAAGCTCAAGTATAGATCAAGGATTAGATGCTTTAAGTGAAGATCAAGGATCATATGCTTCAACAGACAATGAGGACGATGAAAATTGCACAGAAGATGAGAGTCGTCTTGACAAGAAATGAAGAAAATCAAGAGTTCAAGCTACACTACATCATCAAACAACATATCATGTAGTTCAAGACTCTCATCACATACATCATCTTCGAACGCACCAACCTCTAAAAAGAAAAAAGACACGTTGCATTAAATGTTAACATTATGGTCATTTAGGACGCACAATGAAACATTGCAAAAACAAGAAATGTTCTAAACCAGATCAATATTTTGCTAGAAACATCACAGAACAATTCGATAGTTTTAAGAAATCAGTCAAAAACTTCATTAAAACAAATTGTTTTTTGGAGAAGGAAAGATGAAATTATCAAATAAGATCACGATAAATTGAAAATTAAGCAAGTTTGGGTTCCGAAAACTAAATTTCTTGTTTGTTGTATGACAGAATAAAATTCATAAGTGGCTTCGAATGCTAATGGAGTATTGGCACGTTGACGGTGGGTGCTTAAGGCACATGACGGGTTTGAAGGATCTTCTAAAGAACTTTAGAGTTATTTATGGTGAATTAGTATTGTTTTGCTGGAGATGAAAAAGGAGAAAAGATAGTTGGTGTTGGAGACGTCTTTTAAGATGCAATTACTCTAGAAGATGTTAACTATGTTCCAGAATTGTGCTACAATCTTATGGCATATCACAAGTCCGTGACAAAGGAATATCAATTCTACTCAACGATGCAGAATGTGTCTTTCTTAAGCCTGACTACTCAGTTCCTTACAACAAAAAGCCAATATCTTCTCAAAACCCTTCAATAAAACTCGTTTCAACCAGTTGGTAACCTGGTTGGAAATGACTAATTTCCTTTAGTGGAAATAAATTGCGTCTTCATAACCAAGTGTACATGTTTAATAAAAAAAATTATTTTCAAGCAAAAGATTTTCTGCTCACCAAAAACTGTGCCCACCGAAAAGATTTTCTGCAAAAATAAAATTTCATTTTCAAGCAATGGACATTCGAAAATAAAATTTTATGGGGGAAGATATCCAAAAAATACTTTGATCTCCTGTTTGACACCTGTTGTTAAAGAAATGATAGAAAACTACAAGCACCTTGTCTTTTTCATTGAAATAGAAAAGAAAATAAAATAAAGATGCTAAGCAAGGAAAATTGGGGTACCAAGCAACGAAGTGTCAGTAGATTCAGCAATACCATCGAGTAAACTGCGATTAGGCGACAAAAGTAAATGCTTACATAAGAATTCTGGATACCCACAATATTGTGCAACTTGCGGGTAACACGTTGCGGCATATGGCTTAATGGTCTTAAATCTTGCGTTGATAGATTGCCAAAGTCTAAGATTTCGGGTCTTTATATTGACCTAATCATTCGGCGA
This sequence comes from Scalesia atractyloides, assembly GCA_947069175.1. Taxonomy (NCBI): domain Eukaryota; kingdom Viridiplantae; phylum Streptophyta; class Magnoliopsida; order Asterales; family Asteraceae; genus Scalesia; species Scalesia atractyloides. Next base: position 59,784,848 of record CAMTDV010000007.1, on the reverse strand, counting down.
TATAATAATTGCTCTTTTGCTACATCCAGATATTTGCTGACCTAGACGCGATTATGATATTTTTTCAAAAGAGCCAATGTGTCCAAAACCTCACGCTGAAGAAGCACTCATAGAGAGTCATTCAAGTGCATAAATCTACCGTCTGTGGTATTTGTCTTAGCCCTCGTTAGACATTGGTCTCTCTGTTGTACGAAAGTACTGACCTCATGATCAGTTGTCTATCATTGAAAAACAAAATGAATGAAGTCAATATACTCACTCGCTATGAGGAATCTTTGTGCATACCTTGATCGCGGGGGTATGTCCCGACGTAGGATTCGCGGGCACAACATTCTAACCATCTAGCTTGAGTGGGGGGCCATTGCAATTTTTGTCAATATTACATCAACATGATAAAACGCTCACTGAAAGCAAGTTGAAAGAAGGATGCATTGATTTAAGAGGACAAACATACTGACAGTTTTTCTTGTGTCTCGTTCTTTTTTAAAATTTTAAAATAATTAACTGACAAGTGTTGCCAGTATGATCTTTTGCAGGATCGTCACAGAGCTTTAATAAAAAATATACTATGAAAAAGGAAGCTTCGCGATTCTAAAAGTGAATTTCAGTGTCCATATTGCAAAATTTTGATTTTCTTAAACTTATTTTCGGTTTTTGCACTATTCTTAGCTAAAAAGGGCACATTTTCGAGAAAGTTTGAAATTTTCGTGCGTATTTGGTCTGGATTTCTTAACTTTGAAGAATCCTTCCAAACACTTGAGGCAGTGTATTAATTTTTCCAGCGTATATAATAAAGACGCTGGAAGATATGTTAGCATATATATATATATATTTTTTTTAGATCTATACAATTCACTTTGCAAAAACAAAAACCCATCACATACATTCATCTTTTTCTTCTTTAAGAACAACTCACCAAAACGACTTCTACAAATCCATAAAGCCGATCTCATTAGTGTTTGATATGCATTACGGTATGTCTAGTGGTATTGAACACTTTGTCGAACAATCGTGAACCACGAACATGATAAGGAATGGTTCACGATCAGATATCAGATTAAGTTTTGGGTGTTTAAAGGGAATCTTGATGCCGGTGTAGTTAAGATGAATATAGCAGAATTAATTTGAAGCCAGCGTAATTAGATGGAATCAATTTGTCGCACATTCAACTCTCGAATGCGAGTTCGAGAAACCGGCGTAATTGACAAATACGTCGGTCGTGCAGTATGGATGAATACCTACGCTGGATGTGGTCTTGAAACGAGGCTTGAATACGGGACCCGATACCAGCGTAATTGTCCAAAACACAATCAAAACACAGCGTAAATGACTGGCGTTTTTAACTTGTTTAGTCGGCGTAAATATCCTAGTTACCTGCATATTTAACCTAATCAACACCATTCCATTCAGCGTTTTTAACTAATTTTGTCAGCGTAAATAATTTTTACTCGAGCGTAATTAACAACCATACAACGTTTTTATCTAGCGAACTTATGATTATGTAAAGAGTTTGTAAATACTTTATTTCGAAACACAGATCTAACTTGGCTTGTTTCAATGTTCAGAAATGGTGAAAGAGATAATATGGGATAAAACACGGAAGCACAATCAACCATGCAAAATACAGCCGCCACCGAAAGACTTTGAAGACGTGGCAGACTTGATAAACTTAAGCAATATCAGTTACGTTGTCCAAGCAAATCGAACTATATATAGCATTCATATCGAAGAATTCTGAAAAACAGCAAAAGTCACAACTGTCAATGAGGTAAAGAGGATCACGGCAACTGTTCGAAACAAGAAAGTCATTGTAACAAAAGATAGTGTGCGAAGAGTGCTCAGTCTCGGAGATGATCACAAGGATCCACTGTGATTAAAGAAAGATGATATTCTGGATGGATTCAGAGGAATGAGATATGTTGGAGATTTTAGGGACAAGAATGATCAATCGGAAAGGTCTCACAAAAGATTGGCGATTTATTCTTTATGTGTTTGCTATGAGTTTAGCCCACAGAAAAGAAGGTTACGACGGGTTAAATATGGAATGGTCCGTTGCTATGCTAAACTTATGCACCAAGCAACCGTTCAAACATTTATGGCCTAATTTTCTACTGTATGGTCGATAACGCAAAACACCACAACATGGGCCATGTATCCTCGATTTGTACAACTTCTTATCAATGATCAACATCCCAAGCTCCCACACGACGATGACATGTACAAATTTTTGTTGCCAACGGGCCGACAAATCACAGAACTAAAAACAGAAGAGTTGGTGATGCTTCACCAGTGGATGTATAGAGAGGAAAGATTTCCATTGGTGAAAGCTTCATACGAAAAATATTGGGAGGGTGTTAAAAGAAAGAGACAAAAAGACATTGAAGAACAAGCAGATGAAGAAGAAGAAGATGTAGAACAGTTAATCAGAAAGAATAAAGGAAAACAGCATGCAAAAGAGGGGGATCGTCAAAGAAAAAGAAAGATACCCCGATTCCAGAACGTCTAATGGACAGCAGTATTCGATGCAGGTGGCACAAGAGAACACATAGAGCACAATGAGAACTTACGTACCATACATGAAGTTGAAGAAAGGGAAAAGAGATAAGCAAAGAGAAAGGGGCATGAAATAACAGAGTCTGAGATTCTAGTGACCGTCACATCCGAACATGAACAGTTGGATGAGTTTGTTGATCAGCTGATTGTAGATCCAGAAGTTCCAAGCAGGTCACCTCCCTAGAAAAGAAAGAAAACTGGGAAGGTTCCTAAAGAAGTGCACCAACAATATCAATACCTTAGCAAGTTCCACGCAGACCTCGTCAATTCCAAGAACTTTAAAGTAAAATGTTATAAGATATTGGAGCAGGTCCAACAGAAGAAATATGCTTACTAAATATTTTGACAACTTATTGTAAATTTTGACAACTTGTCCCACATGTCAAAAGATATTGGAACATGTCCAGTACAAGAAATATGTTGGCACAGCCTTTATCGGTTCATTTTATTCTATACGGGTCGTATAACCTTATACGGTCCATATACACCATATGTAATTAAGATTTCACCATATAGGATTATAGGTCCCCTTAAATTAAATTTTACATTTTTTCTCTTTCTTTTTTCTTCTTAATTACCTTTTACTTTTAGTTCTTCTATTTCCCTTTCATTCTTCTACTTACTTCCATTTCCCTTGTTTTCTTTTGGTTTGTTGAAGTTGGAAACATAATGCAAATAATATAACATTAGTTGAAACAAACGATGTACCAGTGGTCAGCTTTGTTTTGTTTGATTTTCAACTCAATTATTTTATAACTCTTAAAATATAATTTTACTGTTATGATATATTTATTTTTATCTATGTTTTAATATAAAGTTTGTTAAAAACAGAGTCATATTAAGTATAAAGTTCATAAGAATTATAAACTTTTATATATAAAACAAACTGTTTTTTAAAAAATTTATATCGAAGCATAAATTAAAATAAACATATTCCAATCTAATATGTTTTTTTCATATAAAACAATGTATATTAAAAGTTACCAAAAGAAGAAAAAATTAACTAATGTCACTTCATTTGGTGAAAGAGGCAAAAAGTTTAGTGTAAATAATAGGACACCTTTCATTTTTCCATATAACCTATACTCAAACAATCATCAATGTTATTCTTCATCGTTTTATTGCTTCGTCGATATTGTTAGGTTTTGTACACATGTTAAGAAAAAAAACTTTTGATAGTTAGACATTATGTACGAATAGTCTAAACGAGACAACTATAAACTTTAACAAGCAATAAATATAAATACACGCAACGCACATCATTACAACACATTACTTTATACATACAACGAAACATATATTTATATCTATCTATGTTTATATTTATATTACATAATAAATAAAAATCCTATGGGACACATGTCACAAATATAGGTTATCTAAATTTTTGCTCTCTCTCTCCTAGTAATTACATTTAAGGAAGGTATTCACATATTGAAATAACGAATTTTCGAATATATATATGTGTGTGTGTGCATGTACGCGCGCGCGCACGCACCACGTGTGTACATGTGTGTTACCTTTTATTTTAAATAGATTTGATTTATTCGATTCAATTCAATTCATCGTATTTAAACTCGATTATGAATAGAGTTCGAATAAATTAGATTTAATCCAAAATCATTCTAAGAACTAAATAGTATTATTTTTATTTATAAAACAACTGCAAACTAATAATTTTTAACATCATAAATACTAATTCACAAAATATCAAAATATAAAAGTTAGTGCGGTTATTAGTAGCATTGTAAGTTAATTAAAATTTATAAATAAGTCAGTATGGACTATTTAACATTTGAACTTGGTAATGTTACAAATAATAGACTAATCACTTATGACTGTAATATATATATACATATATTGTATAAATTATATTTGAATCGAATTGAAAATCATAAATTCGTATTCGGTTACTAGACTAGAATACAAATAAATCGAATTTGAATTTTTAAAAATTGAATTCAAACCTCGACAATCGAATTCATACCGAGTCGAATTTCAGTTTTTGAATCCGAATTGAATTCTGAACATCCCTACTTTTAGGTATTTAATATGAATTTAATTATAAATACTTATTATCTATATCCATACGACATATTAAATTATTATTCATACATTATATTTTATTCAACCCGTGTAATACACACGTTTATTCAACCAGTGTAATACACAAGTTTTAAAAGAATACAATTTATTTATAACATTTTATTTATTCTACCGGTGTAATACATTGGATTCTATCCTAGTTTACTATAAAAAAGGTAACATGCACTCTTTACTATACAGAGTTGTACAACCACCGGCAAGCCACAAAGGCATTGCCCCTTTTATCTTCCGGTCATCGTGTTAACTTAAGATACCAGTGGTAACTTTACGCCTTTCGTGACCACATTGTTAACTTTAGACATTTGTAAGTCCCGTAAACGGATCAAACAGGTATCACTACCTAATCAATAGCGGAAATAATGATTAGGAAGAAGAACAACTTTGAATAAAATCAACTTGCATACACCAAAAGATGTCTGATACAAGTTCTATGAATACAACTCTCTAAACCCCTTTCATTAACCTAGCATCTCTATTTATAATCACCACCAAGCCCACTATTTACAGCCCTAGGCCCATAAGGCACTAGGAAGCCAACAAGACACACCAAAGCCCAAAATAACCCTAATGAGTAAACCTCTAACAATATAGACCCAACAATCTCCCCTAGGTTTACTACATTAGTCTTTCGGTTGAGCATCCACACCAAGTCTTCCAGCAATAATCCTGGCTACCGCTGCAGTCCAATCTTTCGCGCAAACTTCATACAGCTCTGCACTTCTGATTTGATGAGACGTAAGAACCTGCAAGTCTTCGTCATGAAAGCTCACCAATTCTACCACATCATTAACTCTGAATGCCTTCTCCTTCGTCACGATCGCAACACTACCAACTTTGGGGTCGTATAACCAAAAATTAAAATTCTTGAGAATCCCGCGAGGAAATGTAGGAGCAACTGGTATAACCAATTCTTTGTCAGTCGGTGGTCACATCACAGATTTAAATATCTTCCCAGTATACGCATCCCGAACCCCTTTTGCAGCTCTCAGATATGGTTCGGCAATCTTCATAGTCTGGAAACCACTTTTAACCTCACGTTCCAGCTTTTTGAAAAACCTCCATCCAGGTCCACGCTCGGTAGTATCATCGTCAGTATACGGAGCCGCAATAGATCAGTCAGAGCAACCTTTGTCCATGTCTCGAATTGTGATTCTTTTGAATAAACTCACGTATTCCATCTTGACGCATAATAATCCACATATTCTTGACGTGGTCATACATCCAACTGAGCACCCTTGATTTATTTCCCACTTTGCTGTAATAGCTGGACTCTAACTCCATCATATACCTTTCTGACTGATTCTTCAGGTCTTTGAGCTGAAAGTTCTCATCAAGAGGATTTACATTGACATTCTTCATTAGAACCATTTGTTTCTTCTTCTGACCAGTTGCACGCTTTTGTCTTGCAGTAAATTTCTTACGTAGGTCCTCAAATAATCATCCAAACCAGCTTTGGTGTTCAGCAGCCAACTGTTCAGCCGCAAGTCTCTCTGCTTCAGTCTCCTCAGCCATTCTTTGTTGCGTCGTGCGATGCCTGTGTTCAATGTTCATTGGGTTGTCTGTTGGATCACTGAATTCTCCAGCTTGGCTTTCAATCAAATACCAGGGTCATAAGCATAGTTGCATCTCCCTGCAACTGATCAATAGTTTGTCTCTGACGTCCAAATGAGTTTGCAGTGAGGCAATTTGTGCATCCTTCACAATATCTTATTGTTCCAAGATGACCAACCTTTTCTTTAGATCCACGACATCAACTTCCACATCATCATCATCGTCACAATCCATTCCCCCGAATTCAAATGCCCGTTTTTCTAATCTGCGCAAATAATCTTTAGAAACGTCATCAACACAACCAACACCACTTCCACCTGCTTCAGAACCACCAACACCTGATGAACTTCCCCAAACTCCATATTTGAAGTACTGTGTCAGCTGGAATAGACACAACAATAGACTGCGTAATAATAGGGGTGGTTGTCTGTGCAGATAAAGCAGATGTATCTAGTATCGAAGTATCAACAGATTCAACAACTGTAGACTCAACAGCGGTAGAAGTTATCAACTCAGATTATGCAGCAGTGACAACAATAGAGCTTCAGGTTGGCTTGATGGAATACTCGGCTCGGTCCTTCTCCTTTTAATCAGTGGCACCTCATCTTCTTCATCTTCGCCATCGTCCTCAACCAGATCAGTCGGTGCAACAACAGGTGGAATATCAAGTGGAGGATCACCTTGCTTCTCCTGAATTTTCTTCATATGTGCAATCAAAGCTTCTAAATTCTCCAAAGACAACTCTGGTAAGACGGGAGTCAAATTGGCGTTGAATTCTGTGAGATCATCAAGAAAAGCTTGCCCAGCATCGGCTTCGTCACTAGTAACCAAATCCTCTATCTCTATCTCTTTCTCTTTAGCAGGTATATCATGTTCTTCGGCTACTATTGCATTGACGGGAGGAGGAGGAGGTGGTGGAATATCCAAACCAACAACTTTAGCAAACTTCCCAAACTTCTTCAGAGCAAATCAACCCACAAACACCGTTTTAGATGTTGAATGGTTCTTCTTCATCGTACTAAAAATAGTTGGCCCCATCAGCTTCATGTTCAGCAAGTTATCATCTGACGACGCATCCTTTGCCAAGTCTGGGCAGCGGGCATCTAGAATCAACTGAACAAAACACGGGTACAAGAGAAACATTCGCTTCTTGGACTATTCCAGAATTTTCTTCATATTGTCGAAGATATAACCAGAGTAGCTATACTTCCAGTCCATAACCAACGATAGAAGATGTCTTGAGCTTGGTTCGCCTGATTAAACCGCCTTTGTTCTCCGAGACGCACTGCATAAACATATGAACAAGTAACCGCCAGTATGCTAGAAACATCTTCTTCAGTAACGGTGGATACGATCCTTCATATCCCATTTCCATCAACACAGGAAGCACCTTCTCTTTGGCATATGTTGTTGGATCGCTAAAAGTATCGGCAATCTGCAGCACCTCTCTAACACACGCTTCGTTTACCAATATCTCTTTTCCCTTATCAGCGAATGAATATACGGTCTCCCATCTTCACCTCTTGGATGAAATCGTGCTCTTTTCCAGAAACAATGCACCATGTCTCTATAGATGACCAGATTAGCTCGGAGAGCATATGCAATCTTACAACTGTTTAGTCCCACAATCATGGATTGGAACTCCTGAAAGAACTCGCCTGGAAGGTCTGAAAGATATCCCGCTTGGTTGTGGAATTGCTCCTCAACCAGCATCGCTTCTTCAACCATATCTGTCAAGACATCAACCAAGTTAAATCCCAACTAACAGATGTTAAGGGAGTTTACCAGAATGGCAGTTAAAACTAACTGGATAGTTCAATCAGATGTTAAGGTTCAAATAAATAAGAGTTCAAGTTAATTTAGGGTTCAATAGTGGAAAAGGCTCAAACCAGATGAAAGGTTCAACAACCTCAAATTCGGATTACTGACAGGTCAATTCTAATCCGGATGAACCCTTTATCAATCCGGATTAGAAGGAGGCCAACTATTATTTTGGACAAGGATGCAATCCGGATTACCCATAGTATCTCGGATGAATTATCATTCTGGATGAAGATTGTCCGAGATCCAATCCGAGATGAAATCCGAGTTCATCAATTCGGATGAATACCCATCCGGAATGAAATCTGAAATGAATGTAACCTTGAAGATCTATCTGGCATACAATCCGGAATGTTTTAAACATTAACATAATCATCCTGAATACATGAATTTAAGCAATTTATACCTAATCCGATTGAATTTCCAAGATACACAGTTCAAATAGAGAGAATCAGAGAAGAATTTGGATTTCGGAATTTTATGGATAATCCGAAATGAAATTTCAGAGATACATATATACTTTCCAAAATGGGCTTGGGCTTAAAATTTTGAATCCTAATTAGGCTTGTGACAGGCCAAATCCGGAACAGTAACGGTCAAATGGGCATGTCCGGAAAAGCAAACCAATTGGGCCTTTCCGAAAAGCCCAATCCTGAACAGTACCATTTGGGCCTAAAGAAGCCCAATCCGAAACGTAATCTGGTTTTCCAAATTTTTAAGACTTTTAACCATTTCTATTAGATTGGCCCAAGTCCCAAAGCACACTGGACCAGTCCAATATCTCTTGACAGAAACCATCTAATCAAAAATCATCAAGTAGACTAAACAAGCATCCAACCACCTTTTAACATTCTACAAAGAAAAACTATTTAAGACACACATAAATATGACCATAGCCTTGCTAAGGGATCAAATCGTTTCAAAGGTTAACTATGGAACATTTTTCAGTATGAGCTAGGGTCAATTCGTCTAAGCGATTGTCAATATACTTGTCCATTTAAATCTAAAAGTCAACCCTTCCAGTTCAAGCATTATGATGCGCTTAAGGTAGTATTATACTATGATACCCGTGTGTCCCATACCATGACATACCCCCTCGATCAAAGTAAGCACAACAATTCATCGTAGCAGGTGAGTATACTGTGGTCATCCTTTTATTTTACAACATCAGGCTATTGGTGAACAGGTCAGTACTTCCGTACAGCAGAGAGACCAATAGTGACTGACGAGGGTTAGGCAAATACCTTATGTGGTACGTAAGAACTTATGGAACATTCTCATGAAGAAACTTCCGTTCTCTTAGGTTTGGCCTTTCCATTTTGGCTCTTTTACAAAGATATCCTGACTGTGCCTAGGTCTACATATAATCTGGATGCAACAGAAGGGCAGCCAAGATATCCCCGGATGACTTAATGGCATAAAGACCCGAAACCTCAGATGTTGGCTATCTATCAACACAAGATTTAAGACCATGTTCGATCCAAATCTTTTCCTGCTTCAACACCTTACATGTGTTAGTCAAACATTTTATCACGAAAAAGTATTTCATTTCCCTATCCTTGCAAAAACTTTTTTTTAGATTTCTCCCCCTAAATTTGTGCATACACATGAACAAATTTATGAAGCAATAAAATAAGAATAGTAAACAAAACACAAAGACAGAGGATGCCTAGGTAGAAAAACGAATCATTTTTTAGAAGATCCACAAGCACTTGAAAACGCACGTTGCTAACGAGTTTCGTGAACAAATCCGCCACATTTGTATCAGTGTGGATTTGCTCCAGCTTTACGAGACCCTTTTCATAGCAATCACGGATAAAGTGAACTTTAATATTTATGTGCTTGGTTTTGGAGTGAAATACAGGGTTTTTAACAATTTGGATAGCGGCATCATTATCACAGTAAATTGTTGTGTTTATATAAGTCAAACCGTAATCCGCAAGCTGGTGTTGCATCCATAAAACCTGGGAACAGCAAGCAGAAGCTGCGACATATTCTGCTTCTGCAGTAGAGAGCGAAACCGTCTGTTGCTTCTTGCATTGCCACGAGATTAAGTGATCTCCCAGAAATTGGCAACCAGTGAAATTGAGCGCATATCCGTATCTGTACCTCCAAGATTACTGTCAGAGAAAGCAAACAGTTCAAATTCAGAATTTTTAGGATACTAGAGGCCCAGTGATGGAGCCCCTTTGAGGTTCCTAAAATTTTGTTTAACAACATGTAAATGAGAGAATTTAGGAGTAGCCTGATAACAAGCACACTGGCAGATGGCAAACATGATATCTGGCCGGCTAGCAGTGAGATACATGAGTGATCCAATCATGGAGCGATACATAGTCGGATTAACATGCGTTCCTTTAGCATCTTCATTTAGCAGAGGCCGTTCTGCTATAGGTGAAGCCATAGGCTTTGAATCTGTAAGCTTGAATTTGGCAAGAACGTCATGAACATATTTTTCCTTGATGAATTAGGATACCCTATGGGCTCTGACGAACTTGAAGTCCCAAAAACATGGTCATCTCCCCCAATGAGCTCATCTCAAATTTCTTCTTCATGATTTCTTCAAATTCGCGGCACAAACCATCATTGGTAGAACCGAAATGATATCATCAACGTAGATTTGAACAAGAATAATGTCCTTATCAACGCGTTTGATGAACAAGGTTTGATCAATGGTTCCCCGAGTGTATTCATGAGCAAGCAGATGCTCTGTAAGAGTGGCATACCAAGCGTGAGGCGCTTGATGCAACCCATACAAAGCTTTGTCTAGTTTGTAAGCATAGTCTGGCTTGTCAGGATCAGTAAAGCCCGATGGTTGTGCCACGTAGATTTCCTCTTTCACCTAGCCGTATAGAAACGCAGTCTTGACATCCATTTGATAGACACTGAAATCCATGTAAGATGCATAAGCCAAGAAAATGCGTATAACTTCCAAACGCGCGATAGGTGCGTAGACCTCATCATAATCTAATCCTTCAATCTGTCGAAAACCCTGAACCACCAGTCGAGCTTTGTTTCGAACGATAACTCCAGTGTCATCCTGCTTGTTACGGAAAACCCAGCGAGTTCCGAGAGCACATTTTCCTTGAGGCAGCTTCACCAATTGCCAGACACCAAGCTTCAAAAATTGATTGAGTTCTTCATGCATGGCATCCACCCAGCCTGGTTCCTGCAAGGAAACATCAATACTTTTAGGTTCAATTTGTGAAATGAAGCAAGAGTATAGACATGTAGTGATATCCCAGATTGGCTGCGGTTCGAACAGCAGTGTTGACAGACCAATAATATTTTTAATGGGGTGATTATGCTGTAAACGCTGCGATATTGGTGTAGCGGGAATGAGAACATCTTTTTGCAGGTTGGTAACACTTGTTGAAGCTACTCCAGATGACTCCCCCTCAACAGATGCACCAGTAGAGTAGTTGCTGAGGAATCAACCGAACAATCGAGTGGAGTAGGCTCATGGAACAGAGAAAAACCTAAGACATCGGGAGTAGGTCCTTCATGTGTCGTAGGAGGCTCTGGGTCAGAAACCGCAACTTCAGGAGGATTGGTCTGAGCAGACGAATTGATAGTTGGTTCTTGAGATTGCGAAACGGTGGAGGAAGACGAGACAGCGTCATTAAATCCAGGAGGATCCACACTCAGCTGCTTTAAAGTTCATGTAGCTCGGCAGCGTCAACATCGCCTTCAGATGAAATGGGCACTGTTGGAAGGGCGGAAATTGAACTGTTACCTGCAGACACATTGGAAGACACATCAAAATGATTAACTAATATGGAATAGTCATACAACCAGTCAGGACCAATGCGTGTGTCCTTGGGATTTTCCTCCAGCCAACCCACATTGTAGGTTTCTACTACCGTCTTCTTGATCTTGTCATAAACGCGGTATGTATTTTAAGAATAGCCAACGAAGATACAAGGATTCCCTCATGATTCAAACATTCCTTTAGCGTCCATGAGCAGGAGAACACAAGGGCATCCGAACTTGCGGAAATGCTTGACCGAAGGTTTACGACCTTCAACCACTTCGAATGGAGTCTTCATATGTCATTTATTGATCAGGGCATGATTCTGAATATAACATGCAATATTGATTGCTTCTGCGCAGAAAATAAGAGGTAGCTCGGATTCAACCAGCATAGTGCGTGCAGCTTCAATGAGTGCGATTTCTGCGTTCTGCAACCCCATTTTGTTGTGGGGTTCTGGCTGCACTAAACTATCAATCAATCCCCTTGTAGGAACAGAAAGAGTTTAAGGTAACATTCTTAAACCCTGTCCCGTTATCACACCGAATAGCCTTCACCATAGAATCTGTCTGGTTTTCCATAAGCGTGACAAACTGTTTGACTAACTCAGCGGTTTCACATTTATGTGTAAGAAAGAAAACCCAAGTGAATCAAGAGTAGTCATCAATAATAACCAGATAGTAAGCCTTCCTGCCAATGCTCAATATGTCTGTTGGACCAAAAAGATTCATATGTAGCAATTCTAAGACTTGAGACGTGGAAGGAACAGCTTTAGATTTGTGCGGCTGTCAATTTTCTTTCCCACGCGCACATGATTCACACTTTTTGATCTGCATGAAGTCACGAACTGGTAGATCTCTTACTAAACCACCTTTTGCAAGACATTTAAGTTCTTCATGTTGATGTGTCCCAGTCTGCAATGCCATAGCATTGCATCATGTTCGGTTGTAGACGAGAAGAGGCAAGTGAGCTTGTCAGAAGGAGCCTGGTTCATATCAATAACATATGCATTTCCTTTGCGGGCAGCTTTAAGAAGAATCCAATCATCTGGAATAATTAGCCCTGGTTTCAGCACATAACACCCTTTCTTTGTGAACACAACATCCAAATGATTGTCGCAGAGTTGAGACACATTCAACAGACTGTGCTTCAATTCTGGTACGTAATTCACATTCCTGAAGCTGAGGGCTCCATTGCAAACAATTCCTCTCATGGTAATCTTCCCTGTCTCTCCACCTGCGAAGGAAACAAACCCGCCATCGAAAAACTGAATGTCATTCAACTACAAGATGTCTCCGGTCATGTGCCTGGAACAACCACTTCAATGTACCATAGTCTAACAAGAGTTCGCCAGAGCTGTTCCGTTTCCGAAAGATCAGGCGTCTCAGTTGTCTGCGCCATCATGCAGTGGTTGCTGTTCTTGGAGAGATTCAATGTTTCCATTTGAGCAGCAGCATCTGCCCAGTTAAAACCTTCATGCTGTTGGGCCACCAATGTTGTTGACTTCCTGCCCGAGCTGCTTGAAGGACTCGTAATGTACTTTGAGGGAGAGACGGGAACCAGCTGTCTGTCACTGCTCTGTATATCAGCGACCCTGGATGATACATACCCGGATGGCGGCTTCTTGCATTCCCTGGCAAAGTGTCCTGGTTCGTGACATCTGTAGCATCTAAGTTTGTCCTTGGTGAGACCAGTCTTCAAGTTTGACAAGGGTTGCCTTCCATACTTCTTCTGAAACTTGTTAACCCGAAAAGCAGCCATTGCTAGATTCCAAGAAACATCGATCTCGTCCAGGTCCTCCTCCATGATTTGATCAACTTCGGTTGGAAGAATGGATGGAGGAGTCAGATCACCTGCCAGGAAGGCGTTTAAGCTTTTGATCATCGACGCCGCAATAGCCAGTTTCTCTTCGTTTTCTTTAGTGAGAAACGCAGAGTTGGACGCAGGTTGAGCAGGTGCAGGCACTGGTGCAAGCAGTTTGAGGAGTGTTGCCTTGTTGCATTGTTTGAGGAATTGCAGGACTGAACACCATGTTGGGATACTGAGCATGGTACTGAGTGTGAACTTGACCAGCTGAAACCATCGTGGGATTCTAAGATTGAAGACCATACACGTACTGAGTGTTCTGAGGCATGGCTATAGGACTATAAACCATGTTTGAGCCACCCGGTGTTTGCAAATTTCCTTGCAGAGGGCTATAAATCAGATTTTGTGACATTAGAGCCGCATTTTGCCCTGTCATCCCTGCGACCATCAAACTGCTTTGATGATTTATTTCTCTCTGCTTGTTATTAATCTCACATGATTTGATAGTAGCTATTATCTTAGTGAGAGTGACATCATTCAAGTTCTTGGTCTTTTTGATCATTCCCACATCTGCATCCCAACTCTTGGGAAGTGAGGTTAATAACTGTCTATTCATGGCACTGTTGGTGAGAGTAAGCTCAGCTGAAATCATCTGGGAAACAAGCTTGACATAGCGACGAATATGGTTTTCAATAGTTTCCCCATAGATGTGATTGAATGAGCTAAATTGTTGATTCAGCTGATTCTCCCTGCTTGCCTTCATGTCTACATTTCCCTCGTAGAGATTTTGCAGTTCACTCCAAACTTCCTTTGCATCTTACAGTTTCTAACCGCGATAGAGATATCAGGTCCAAGGGCCATGGTCAGAGTTGCCGAGGCCTTCTCATCTTCCTCTATTATCTTGATATCCTCTGGAGTCCATAGGTGCATGGGCTTAGGAATTTTTGTGTCTGGATCTTGCTCTGTACTGTAGACTATTGTTCTTGGACCATTCATGATGCATCTCCACCACCAGGCTCTTTTGCCTTACAATACTGCTCAAAACGAAACTTCCATTCATACTATTCGTCCCCATATAACAAACGTGGCAATTTAGTGGAAGTGCCAATAACTTGATCCACCTCTTGATGGAGGGCAAGAGTTTGCGATTGCTGGGCAGCCAGAGTGGCCTTCATCAGATCTTGTGCAGTCATATATCTAGCCATCATTATTAAATTGATTAAAAATTACCAAATAGATTTAAAATTAATTTATTTAAGGTTTCCTTAGATGAGCAGTACTTAATCCGAATTCGATCCGAAATGGTCAACTCTAAAGTCAAATATTGTCAAATCTGGATGTTGTATCCGAATTGATGCTAATCCGGACTGAAAATCCGGATTGATGAGTCCGATTGTAAGATCCACTGAACGATGAAGAACCCGTAAACTGATGAATCCGAATGAGAAGTCCGAATTGACAAATCCGGAATGAAAAGCCGAGATGTATGATCCGGAATAAACAAGTTTGAATGTGAATCCGGAAAGGAGAATCCAGAATGAAGAAATCCGGAATGCTTGTCCTATCTGACGAATCCGGAATCCTTATCCTTATCCGCAATAGTAATCCGCCTTTCTTGCAACAGTAATCCGAAGTCCAAGAATCGATAACCACAACAGTAACTCGGATAGTAATCCGGATTGAACAACAGTCCGGGATCAATCCGAGATGGATGATCTCCTTCGTGTTCTTTGGAATTCGAAACAGTAGTTGATCCGAGATGTGAGAACCTTCTTCGTGTTCTTCGGAATCTGTAACAGTAACATATCCGAAATCTTCAAATCTTCTTCGAGTTCTTCGGAACAGTAACACTTTCGATGATGAACAGTGATCCGGAACAGAAACAAATCCGAGCAGCAACAACACACTTCGAAAAACTTCTTCAATCAGCAATACCCGGAGCTTGTATTTGAACAACAGGCTCTGATACCAATTGTAAGTCCCGTAAACGGATCAAACAGGTATCACTACCTAATCAATAGCGGAAATAATTACTAGGAAGAAGAACAGCTTTGAATAAAATCAACGTGAATACACCAAAAGATGTCTGATACAAGTTCTGTGAATACAACTCTCTAACCCCCTTTCATTAACCTAGCATCTCTATTTATAATCACCACCAAGCCCAGTATTTACAGCCCTAGGCCCATAAGGCACTAGGAAGCCCACAAGACACACAAAAACCCAAAATAATCCCTAATGAGTAAACCTTTAACAATATAGGCCCAACAACATTGTTTCAGAATACAATGTTAACTTTAGACGTGATGTGTAACACCCCAAAATGCGTAAATAAGATTAATCCGTGTTATGTAATTAAAGAGATATTAAAGCACATTAGTATGGTTACCATTTTAGATGAAGTTATACAATATTACTTTATAGTTCGTTTTGAATTATTTATGAGGGAAAATAACTTGCTGGGTATCAGCATATTGTAATGGAATGTATTTTAGTAATATATGTCGATAAATATGACGGGTTCGGTTCAGGGATATATACGGCTACCTCATATTGTGACTCGCCCGAAGATGACGGGGAATTGTCGTAAAAATCAAACATGAGGGGAGGATTATGTAAATATCCAAAGTTCAATATATATAAATCCCCTTATGGCTCATTTTGGGCAGATTTTCTCTCAAGTTAGAGAGATAAATAAGAGAGAGAGAACTAGAGAAAGAGGGGTGGTTGGCGGTGGCGTTTAGCAGCAATTCGTGGTGGCCGGAGGTGGTCAGAGTTGTGGGTTACAAACTGGAACGAATATCGATGCTACGAATGTAATGGTAAGCTCCGATTTCCCTAAATCCTTGCTTAAAGTTGTTAAAACTGTAAAAATCAAATATGTCCAGAATGTTATCCAATAACCCAGGTACAAAGAACCGAACGATCCGCAAAATCCGATCGTTTAAACGTCTTGATTTTTTTATATATGGTTCACAACATTTAGATGATCATTTTGAACGGTGGAAATAAGAAATAGAGTTGTTTAAGTGTGACTTTGAAACCCATTTTCAAAGCTGTTCGTATTCCCGTTTTAGTTAAAATACAGCTTAGTATACTCGATTTTCCTGAAGATCCGACCATTTGAATGAGCTGAAATTTTTGACTGTAGCTTTCTGACATATGGATCTTTAACACCTCCATAGAAAATTCCGATCAGAGGTCAGGAACTAAAGTTTTGAAAACAAACAGTTTATAACAAATTTCTAGTACGAAAATTAGGAAGTTGATGGTGTTGTATGGATGGTCTAATGCTATTGCATGTGCAATCTACGACTAGAGAAATGTTCATGATGCTTGATGTTGTGGACTAGGAAGGTAGGCATAAATTACTTGTACATTGTGCTTTAGATATGTTCGTACGCCAAGTGTTCGATAAAATATCTAGTAGATGATTATAAGTGAATTTGCATGTAACCACTTGAAGAACATGAATGGATGAAAAATATGATGTAATATGTGATTTTCATATGAATTGGTTGAATACGTGCATTAGAAGCTTGTACTAGGAGCTTAGTACGTGGTATGTCCGCCATGTGTTTAAATGTATGCTTGATGTAATTCAATAAGTGAAATTGTGTTAGTTATGGGATATTCAAGTTTACTAGCAAGCAATCATGTTAGAACATGTTGAAATGACACCGTGAAAGTGATATGAATGTAATTTAGAATGTGGCTTGATTTAACCGAAAAGTAAGTGGATATAGGATTTGAATATGAAATGAATTTAATTTAGAATGTGTATATGCTAATAATGTGGTAACCATTATGACATGAAAGTATAGGATGATGTCAAATTGGGTGGAAGCATGGAAGGCTAACAGAAAGGATGCGAGGAAACAAGTACGAAACGGACGCTTAATGTAAGTGATTTCCGGAATCACTTCTTCTTTTATAGATAAAGTTTGTTACGTTGAATACAGGGAATCGTGTAAGAAATTATGGATTAGGGTAAGAATCAAGGTACGTATTGTTGTGGTAAGTCATAGGTGTCACACCCCGACCCGCAGCGGAAAAAGGTGATCGGGGCATGATTGGGTTTTCATCAAAGCTCATGACATTTATTATAATGTTCCATATTTATTATTACAATTTAAAGGAGATCATACAATCAAATCATACAAGTACAACATGTTCTATACATCTTTCTAGACTTCATTATTTTTCTTCTAAGGCAATTTCCTATGTGTTCTTTGCTTCATCCTGTCCACCTGTATCATGTGTAAAAATGGTTTTTGGGTCAACAAAAAGTTGGCGAGTGAACCTTGTTAAAAACATTTGATATTGATTTCTTATTGTATTTAATATGGAAAAATTGTGCAATAATCATATGTGAGCAAACGTATATAATCAAACAAAAGTAACAAACAATAACAAACAATAACAAACCACCTTGCATGAGTAAATGACATGAATGATAATGTATATGTTGGCAACGTCACGTTCCGCTCATAGGTAATGGGGAACGGACGGCCTATGATGATGTATGTGCGATCAAGGCTCAATCAAACGGAGCGATCGTATGTTGGCAACGCCTCGTTCACGCTTATAGGTAATGGGAACGTTCGCTCATAGGTAATGGGAACAACGGCCTATGATGATGTATGTACTGAAAATGATAATTTAATCTAAACATTAACCACACAAACAGTTATACATATTGAATACACATTGATCATTGATATGATGGATGCACAAGTGTTTAAATGTAATAAATAATAAGACACATGATACACCCCAAAAAGTGATTAAAACGGGGAATTTGTGGAGATTCACTCACAGTGGTTGCGCTTCTTGGATTGATGATGAATGCGCACGAATTTGAATTTAACCACGTGAGAACTAACCTAAATAATAACATAATGGTTCGGTAAATAAGTGGATTTTATTAACAATTTTAATAGGATTTTTGGATTTATTTTTGTGAGTTTAAGGTCATTTTCTAACTTTAAAAATATTATTTTTAAGTATTTTTAAATAATTTTCTGATTAAATAAATAAATAAATAAATAAAAAATGTTGACCGTTGACTTTGACCGTTGACTTTGACTGTTTGACCGGTTCGGACTTTGTGTTTGTTTGCGCTGAGTGAGGTTCGAACCTGAGACCTCTCGTACGCGTGCATCCAGCTCTACCAACTGAGCTACGTGTCTAACCCGAAATATTTCTGTTTTTAATTATATATATACAAATTAGATTAATTCATTTCTGTCCTTATTTAAAAACTTGATAATTGCCAGAACCGGTGCGGGAGCCTGGACTCGAACCCGCGACGTGCTTAATGTTTTTGCACACAGTCCACCACTGGACTGTGTGTCTAACCTGGTTATTATTCCGGTTTTTTATTATACTTATACACTTATTACATGTTTCAGGATTTGGCTATTATATAAAAAGGGTATATTATTTCAGTGGATCGGAACACAAACAGAACTCGAACCGGGACGTATGCTTTATAATCGCACACAGTCCACCGCTGGACTGTGTGTCTAACTGGTTAAAACATCATGTTTAAATATACTTATTTTCTAGGCAAAAACTTCATCTTCTTCCTAAACATTACCCAGAACCCAAAAATCCGACTGTTATCTTTATCTAATCGATTCTGATTACTGGTTTACGAATTAACGGAATTAAATATGAATGTAAAAAGGTTTTAAAGGTTCATACCCTCTGGAGAACAGCACTATGACGATTCCAGCGACCAACTCCGGCGAGTTCCAATTTTTTCCGGCGAAGCTTGACTTGCGACAGAGGCTTTACAGGGAGTTGAGGTGAGTGTGGTGCTTTCTGTCTGAGCTCTAGAGGTCTTATTTTAGAGTAAGGCAGAAGGGATGAAATGGATTCGGTTTTCCGGCGACTTGCAGAGAATTCCAGCGATGTATTTCTTGCGACAGAGACTCTACAGGGAGTTTAAGGTGAGTGTGGGTGATTTCGGCATGAGCTCTAGATGTCCTGTTTATAAAGTAAAGCAACAGTGGGATAGATTCTTCGGATTTCCGGCGATAACTTCCGGTTAACTTGCAGAGGATTCCGGCGACTTGCGGCGAGGTTTTCTGAACGAGTTTGAGAGAGTAAGTTTGATAGATTCGCGAGCTCAGATGGTGAATACATCGATGTAAATTATAACTCTAATTTAATTGTATTTTGGTTTCGAATTCCAAAATCATACGGTTATGATTTTTGACGATTTGAATGAGTGGCTTTAAGGTTTTCGGTTATAACTGACGTTTATCATCAGTTACCACGTTAATCTAAGGAAGAACGTTAATTGCTTGATTGCTTGATTGTGTTTTCGACAGTTACTGGTTCTGTAATATTACAGGTTGGCGTTTGTTTCAATATAAAACTTAATTGATTTCAGTTATTTCACAAAGAGTGCAGGTAGCCCGGTGGTGCGTTGTGTGTTTGTTTGAGCGCGCGACCCGGGTTCGAAACCCGGCGTCTCTATTTAATTTTTATCTCTTTATTTATGGTAAAATATTAATTATAGTTTTTAAATTCTAATATATTTGTTAATTATGTTTTGTTTAAAATTAAAATAATCAATATATACGCGACGAAAATTTTGACTGACTATTCGGTTAATAAACGAAGCGGGTTTTGGAAAACCCGTCTTTTTACGATGTTACAGTATCCCCTACTTTCAGAAATTTCGTCCCGAAATTGAAGTAGTGGCATGTTTGACTCGAAAGGAGGGTGGTTTTGACAATTATATACTTAGAAGGGGGTAAGAGTTTAAATTTTATTTGAGGCGGTAACGTTCCTAGTAAGGGTTGAATACCCTGCTACAGGAATCGCTTTTTGATGCCTAAGATAAGGAATATTGATAAACAGAGTTGATTGACTAGGTATGATCTTATGCACAAGAGCTTTGATACGTTTGGAAAGATAAGGTTATACCATATAACAAAACTTCTACCACTAAAACCTACATGGAACCTCTCATAACTGCCTGACAATGCCTCTGATCCTTGACAAGAATACTTATATATAGGAAGTACCAGCGGCGTATCCACCATATTCTTGTCAAATTTTCATTGGCTTTGTCAGTAAATTATGATCAGTTCTATGTGACTCTAAAACATAAATAAACACAACAACCAAAGCTTGAGTCTTAATTCTGAAAGTATACATGCTTGAATGATGACAGTACCTCTCTCGTTTGTTATGATGAAGAGGTTAGTCTATGTAGAAGTGAGACACAGCCCAACTTCTTTGAATGATGAAATTGGAATACATTGAGATGTATGATGATATGAATGCTAAATCAGTGAGTATAAAACAAACTTCAACCATGACATTACTAAATCCTACATGGAACTTCTCATAACCGCCTGATAATGCCTCTGATCCTTTGGAAAGAATACTTATATATAAGAAGTACCAGCGGCGTATCCACCATATTCTTGTCAAATTTTCATTGGTTTTATCAGTAAGTTATGATTAGTTCTATGTGACTCTAAAACATAAATAAACACAACAACCAAAGCTTGAGTCTTAATTCTGAAAGTATACATGCTTGAATGATGACAGTACCTCTCTCGTTTGTTATGATGAAGAGGTTAGTCTATGTAGAAGTGAGACACAGCCCAACTTCTTTGAATGATGAAATTGGAATACATTGAGATGTATGATGATATGAATGCTAAATCAGTGAGTATAAAACAAACTTCAACCATGACATTACTAAATCCTACATGGAACTTCTCATAACCGCCTGATAATGCCTCTGATCCTTTGGAAAGAATACTTATATATAAGAAGTACCACGGCGTATCCACCATATTCTTGTCAAATTTTCATTGGTTTTATCAGTAAGTTATGATTAGTTCTATGTGACTCTAAAACATAAACAAACACAACAACCAAAGCTTGAGTCTTAATTCTGAAAGTATACATGTTTGAATGGTGACAGTACCTCTCTTGTTTGTTATGATGAAGAGGTTAGTCTATGTAGAAGTGAGACACAACCCAACTTCTTTAAGTGATGAGACGGAGATACGTCGTGAGGTATGATGATATAAATGTTAAATCAATGAGTATAAAACAAAACTGAAATAGTAATTCACATAAGATTCTTGGATAAAATTTCCAATTTATAATTGAGATACGTGAAGATTGAGATAAACATAAAGAAAACATAAAAACTAAGCGGTTGGAGTTGAATCTTGATTTTTTTATTTTTTTTTTGGTGAAGAAAACTAGTTGGGTGGTTCGTTTGGGCCGTCATTATTTTCAACAGAATTGGCGTTGATGTTGTAAACACTTCCACTTGCTGGTGGCCTAGTGGTTAGGTTTTCTTGATTTGCTTGGTTAACTGGGTTTGCTTGAGCTTGGGCGTTGATAATGTTAACCAATCGAGGGCACGTGTTTCTAAAATGGGTAGGGTCGCCACAATTGAAACAAGCTCGAACATATGGGAGCATGGGGTATTTAGGTTGTTGATAAGTTTGGATCATGTTTTGAGTAGGGGGTGAGGTTTGGTTTTGAGGGGTGCGGCAAACCTTGCTCAAATGACCATAGCGTCCACAATTCGCACATAGTCGGCAAGGTAAGGTAAATGGATGGTGATAAAAACAGGTGTTGCATTGAGGGTGAGGTCCAAAGTAAGGTTTCTTATTTGGGTAAGTTGAGTTGGGTGCTACTTGAGTGATTGGGATAGCTTGGAGGGGTATGGCTTGTGAAGCTGGTTGATTGTGTTGGGTGACAGCGAATATTTGCCCATCTCGTTTTCTCTTAGAAATGGGTTGAGAAGGAGATTCAGTTCGGGTGGAGTTTGAGGTTTCGGTTGATGCTTTATCCTTCTTCTTCTCCTCTGTGAAGTCTTTATTACGTATGCGGTTTTCGGTGAGCTCTGTAGCCAACTCCATTGCTGCTTCCAAAGTTGCAGGTGTGGTACTTATTACGGAGTCTTGAATTTTTGAAGGAAGACCTCGAATGTAGTGCTCGATCAAACGGTAGAGGGGAGTGAACAAGTTGGGGACCATTTGATTTAACTCAAGGAATCTCTTGTTGTACGTAGTGTGGTCGCCTTCCTTTTGTTTCAAAGAATAGAACTCATCCTCTAATTTCTTGATTTCGCTTCTTGGACAAAAACGTCTTGTCATGATTTCCTTCAACTCTTCCCAAGTCAAAGTCATAGCATCTTCAACACCTCGTTTGGCCATTCTTTGTAATTCCACCATGTAAGTGCTATTCCAAGTAAACGACCGGTAGCATATCGCACTTTGCGATCATCGGGGCAATCGCAATTTAGAAAAGTGTTTTCCATTTCTTCAAACCAATGGAGGAGAGCGGTGACACCTTCAGTCCCTTCGTATTTTGGAGGGTCGCAGGATTTGAAATGCTTGAAGGTTCATTTAGTGGTAATTGGGGGAGGGTTGACAACATTTTGATCTTCTTGATTGACGGGATTAGCGGTAAGGGCTTATTGAACTTGAACTACAATGTTGGGTATTACGGCAGCCATTTGTTGAGCGATTTGGGCAGCCATGCGCTCGCGGGCTTTTCCTGATCTCATCTTCCTACGAGCGAGATTAGAAGACATCTACAAGGAATACATATCAAGAGTATGAGTTGGACGTTTTAGGGGTCATGTGTCGTATTTAGGAATGAACATTCATAAAATAAATATAGAATAATAAATCTACTACATCCATAGGATGTCTTAGGCTTTGCTCGTAATTGGGCCTTGCATGCCGCCATACTTCACCTTCGTAATCATGTAGGCCCCCATGATTACCGGGTTTTTCATATGGTTCGCATGTGTTAGCCTGGTAACGTACACTAAAACCCGGAGAAAATCGAGAAATATGTATGTAACGTATGAAGTTTGGAGTGTATCCAGTTGTGGACACAGTGACACCTCAAAGTGGGGTTAGTTCGAACGACGTTTGGTGTGGCATGCTTTGGCCTAATAGGTCCCTCGTACTCTCATCGTTAGTCCCCAGGTAGGCAAACTGGTCCGTTATTTTGGATTTATACGAATGCCAACCTAGACAGGACGTTCCGACTACCGGTACTTGTACCCTTACAGTTACTACATGCCCGTCGCAGAACTCACTTTGATGAGATTTGAAAATGAAAAATGCGACAAAATCTTGAATAACGGAAGTATGAAGATGAATTGAATATGTGACATTAAAATATGTATGATGAATGTGTATGTAAGTATGTATGTTTGACTGTAAGTATAATTCACTATGTATCACAAAATGTAATATTGGAAGTGTTTGCATACATTTGAGTGTGTAATAAATACGAAATAAATAAACATCATAAGTTTGCATGTAACCACATAGACAATTTAAAATCTAATCAACTATAGTATAGGCTCTAAGGGTCTAATAACCTATCCTATATCCCTATAGTCAAAAGCTCTGATACCAATCTGTCACACCCCGACCCGCAGCGGAAAAAGGTGATCGGGGCATGATTGGGTTTTCATCAAATCTCATGACATTTATTATAATGTTCCATATTTATTATTACATTTTAAAGGAGATCATACAATCAAATCATACAAGTACAACATGTTCTATACATCTTTCTAGACTTCATTATTTTTCTTCTAAGGCAATTTCCTATGTGTTCCTTGCTTCATCTTGTCCACCTGTAACATGTGTAAAAATGGTTTTTGGGTTAACAAAAAGTTGGCGAGTGAACCTTGTTAAAAACATTTGATATTGATTTCTTATTGTATTTAATATGGAAAAATTGTGCAATAGTCATATGTGAGCAAACGTATATAATCAAACAAAAGTAACAAACAATAACAAACCACCTTGCATGAGTAAATGACATGAATGATAATGTATATGTTGGCAACGTCACGTTCCGCTCATAGGTAATGGGGAACGGACGGCCTATGATGATGTATGTGCGATCAAGGCTCAATCAAACGGAGCCGATCGTATGTTGGCAACGCCTCGTTCACGCTCATAGGTAATGGGGAACGGTTCCGCTCATAGGTAATGGGGAACAGACGGCCTATGATGATGTATGTACTGAAAATGATAAATTTAATCTAAACATTAACCACACAAACAGTTGATACATATTGAATACGCATTTGATCATTGATATGATGGATGCACAAGTGTTTAAATGTAATAAATAATAAGACATATGATACACCCCAAAAAGTGATTAAAACGGGGAATTTGTAGAGATTCACTCACAGTGGTTGCGTTTCTTGGATTTATGATGAATGCGCACGAATTTGAATTTAACCACGTGAGAACTAACCTAAATAATAACATAATGGTTCGGTATTAACAATTTTAATAGGATTTTTGGATTTATTTTTGTGAGTTTAAGGTCATTTTCTAACTTTAAAATATTATTTTTAAGTATTTTTAAATAATTTTCTGATTAAATAAATAAATAAATAAATAAAAAATGTTGACCGTTGACTTTGACTGTTTGACCGGTTCGGACTTTGTGTTTGTTTGCGCTGAGTGAGGTTCGAACCCGAGACCTCTCGTACGCGTGCATGAAGCTCTACCAACTGAGCTACGTGTCTAACCCGAAATATTTCTGTTTTTAATTATATAGATACAAATTAGATTAATTCATTTATGTCCTTATTTAAAAACTTGATAATTGCCAGAAACCGGTGCGGGAGCCTGGACTCGAACCCGCGACGTGCTTAATGTTTTTGCACACAGTCCACCACTGGACTGTGTGTCTAACCTGGTTATTATTCCGGTTTTTATTATACTTATACACTTATTACATGTTTCAGGATTTGGCTATTATATAAAAAGGGTATATTATTTCAGTGGATCGGAACACAAACAGAACTCGAACCCGGGACGTATGCTTTATAATCACACACAGTCCACTGCTGGATTGTGTGTCTAACCTGGTTAAAACATCATGTTTAAATATACTTATTTTCTAGGCAAAAACTTCATCTTCTTCCTAAACATTTCCCAGAACCCAAAAATCCGACTGTTATCTTTATCTAATCGATTTTGATTACTGGTTTACGAATTAACGGAATTAAATATGAATGTAAAAAGGTTTTAAAGGTTCATACCCTCTAGAGAACAGCACTTTGACGATTCCAGTGACCAACTCCGGCGAGTTCCAATTTTTCCGGCGAAGCTTGACTTGCGACAGAGGCTTTACAGGGAGTTGAGGTGAGTGTGGTGCTTTCTGTCTGAGCTCTAGAGGTCTTATTTTAGAGTAAGGCAGAAGGGATGAAATGGATTCGGTTTTCCGGCGACTTGCAGAGAATTCCGGCGATGTATTTCTTGCGACAGAGACTCTACAGGAGGTTAAGGTGAGTGTGGGTGATTTCGGTATGAGCTCTAGATGTCCTGTTTATAAAGTAAAGCAACAGTGGGATAGATTCTTCGGTTTTCCGGTGATACTTCCGGTTAACTTGCAGAGGATTCCGGCGACTTGCGGCGAGGTTTTCTGAACGAGTTTGAGGAGAGTAAGTTTGATAGATTCGCGAGCTCAAATGGTGAATACATCGATGTAAAGTATAACTCGAATTTAATTGTATTTCGGTTTCGAATTCCAAAATCATACGGTTATGATTTTTGACGATTTGAATGAGTGGCTTTAAGGTTTTCGGTTATAACTGACGTTTATCATCAGTTACACACGTTTAATCATAAGGAAGAACGTTAATTGCTTGATTGCTTGGATTGTGTTTTCAACAGTTACTGGTTCTGTAATATTACAGGTTGGCTTTGTTTCAATATAAAACATTAATTGGTTTCGGT
This sequence comes from Scalesia atractyloides, assembly GCA_947069175.1. Classification (NCBI taxonomy): domain Eukaryota; kingdom Viridiplantae; phylum Streptophyta; class Magnoliopsida; order Asterales; family Asteraceae; genus Scalesia; species Scalesia atractyloides. The sequence continues at coordinate 59,758,478 of CAMTDV010000007.1, read as the reverse complement.
TATTTCACAAAGAGTGCAGGTAGCCTGGTGGTGCGTTGTGTGTTTGTTTGAGCGGGAGACCCGGGTTCGAAACCCGGCGTCTCTAATTAATTTTTATCTCTTTATTTATGGTAAAATATTAATTATAATTTTTAAATTCTAATATATTTGTTAATTATGTTTTGTTTAAATTAAAATAATCAATATATACGCGACGAAAATTTTGACTGACTATTCGGTTAATAAACAAAGCGGGTTTTGGAAAACCCGTTTTTTTTACGGATGTACAATAGGAAGTCATCTATGTTCGGAATTCATGATAGAAGTGAACGGATCAAATGTAGAAAGTATGTGTCAGGTGTGGGTTTTGGATGTTATGGTATGGGAATCATGTAAGAATGTTTAAGTAATCATAGTACTAAGGCAAGCATTGTTGTAGCGGGCCATAAATAGTTAGCTATGTCGGAATTAACTTAGTATAATCAAACGGTCAAAATCAAGAAAGTTTGATCGAAGTATAGATTTGATTATGAGGACATGGGGTTAAGCGTTAAAATGATACGGAATGTAATGGGATGATATGAGACATTATGGGTCAGTTCGGGTTGGAACGGGAACCGGAAACAATTGCATAAGCTTAAAAAGGAAAAACAGCGTCGACGGCACAGAGGGGGCGTCGCCGACGGCCTCCCTAGCCGTCGCCGACGCTGCCCCCTTCCCCCGAAGCTCTAATCAATTGTCTACGTTAATGTGGACCCGACGTAATTACTCAGGAGGCGTCACCGACGCTATAGTAAGGCGTCGCCGACGCTCCTCACAAATCTGGCATACTGTTTTTGTTAGTTATTCGCACCGTGAGTTCCGTACCTTCTAAAACCTGTTCCGTAACCCTTAATGAACCCCGAAATGTGAAAATAACTAATAAGGAGTTATGTAAGCATTGTCGAGGATGAATAAGTATGTAAGCATGTACGTGTATGGCGTACTTACATGTTAGTGGTGGAATTCACAGGTAAGCACGAATAGTGTAACATTTGTCAAAAACGGGTTTCTAAAACCCGCTCCGTTTTGTAATCGAATATCAAGTTATAAATGTCACGTTGTATATTTTTGGTTGTTTTGATTTTTAATGATGCATAATTAATAAACAAACTAAACTATAAAAATTATATTTGATAAAAAGTGAAAACAAAATAAATAAAAATAAAAAGTTGCTGCCGGGACTCGAACCCGGGTCAGCCGGTTCACAGTTTCAATTGAAATCGAATTCAGGCATTGTATTCAGCTAATTTCAGTTCGCCGGAAAAATTCTGAAAACCTCTATATTCATCTGAGAATCGGTAAGGGCATTCAAACCCTCTGTTAACATTTGTGATCACTTCAATTTCACGATTAGCTAATAAAAACGTTAATTGTCTTGTTCGGTTGAAGAGCATAAAAACAGGGACCGACACATTGCCGGAATTCTGAATAAACCGTTCATCGGTATGTTCATCTCTAATTACCGTCTCTGCCATTTCATTTTAGCCTTAAGAATGTTTGTTAATCGTAAAAACAAGAAACGAATTAGCGAATCAGTTGACTGTAATTTGAATGAGAAGACGAAGTTAGTTAAGTTATAAGATTATTTAAAACCAGTAAAATGAACGGGTTAGACACACAGTCCAGCGGTGGACTGTGTGCAAAATACACACGCATGTCCCGAGTTCGATCCCTGATACACGCACTCCTTATGTAATAAGATGCCTTTTTGTTTAAAACTAAACCGGGTTAACTCTGTTAGTTGTTAAGTGTAATAAAAACCGAGATAATAACCAGGTTAGACACACAGTCCAGCGGTGGACTGTGTGCAACGCTATGTCGCACGTCACGAGTTCGAAACCCGTTACTGGCACCGGTTTGTTGGATTAAAATGTTTTTGAAATTAAAAGAATTTTGATTAAACCGAATTAGTATATAAATATAATTAAAAACAAGATTATTTCGGGTTAGACACGTAGCTCAGTTGGTAGAGCTGCGTGCACGCGTACGGGAGGTCTCGGGTTCGAGCCTCACCTGGCGCAAACAATTCCACTGACCGAACCGGTCAACAAGTCAACAGTCAACGGTCAACGGTCAACGCAAAATAAACAATTTTTTTTTATATTTTTATTTATTTAATTTAATTTAAAAAAATCAATTAAAAATACTTAAAATAACATTTTTAAAGATAGAAAGTAGCCTTAAACTCACAAAAATATATCTAAAAATTTCATTAAAATCCTTAATAAAATCCACTCATTTAATATATTTTTCCGTTATTATTTAGGTTAGTATTACTCGTTGTTCCGCTCATCCAACTCGTGCGTATCTCATCATCTCCATTCAAACGCACCCAATGTGAGTGAATCTTACAAATTCCCCGTTTTAATCACGTTTTGGGGTGTATCATGTGTCTTGTTATATATATTATATTTAAACCATTGTGCATACATCTTATCATGAACATGTGTATTCAGTTTGTTTCAATTGTTGTGTGGTTATTGTTGGATGCAATTTATTATTTTCAGTACATGCAATTTCATAGGCCGCTGCTCCCCATTACATTTGAGCGTTGAGCATGTTCCCCATTTCATTATGAGCGTGAACCTGGCGTGCCCACATACGATCGGCTCCGTTTGATTGAGCCTTGATCGCACAGACATTTTCATTTTCAGTACATGCAATACGATCGGCTCCGTTTGATTGAGCCTTGATCGCACAGTTTCATTTATGTTATTTATCGTATGATGTTGATAGGTTTACTGTATGCTATCATATGTATTGTATGTTATAGTTGTGATTGCTATTTGCCACCGCTTGATTATTTACATTTGCTCATTATGATTATGCATAATTTTTCAATGATAAACTAACAAGTAAATCAATAATAAATGTTTATCTAAAAAGGTTCGCTCGCTAACTTATGTTGACCCAAAAACCCCTATTTTTACACATGATACAGGTGAACCAGCAGCAGCCAGAAACACATAGGATTGGACTAGAAGAATAAAATGATTTAGAGTTGGAATAGTTATGTTTGGTTTATTTTCTTTGTATTGTATGGACATGTTTGGATATTTGGAAATGTAACTTTGACTTTAATAAATATGAAACATATTAGTAAATATCATGAGCTTTGGTGATAACCCAATTATGCCCCGACTCTTATTCCGCTGCGGGTCGGGGTGTGACAGATTGGTATCAGAGCCATGACTAGAGGGATATAGGATAGGTTATTAGACCCTTAGAGCCTATACTATAGTTGATTAGAAACTTATAACATTTTTGTGTGTTACATGCCAAATTTCATGATGTTTATATGTTTTATGTTAAATGTTACATTCAATATTATGCAAGCATGTTCATAAGTATGTATTATCATATAATGCCTATCATGAATCATATGCTCATAACATATCACATCCATGAAAGCACACACCACATCATGATTGCTTTTACAATGATTTTTGTGTTTTCAAATCTCATCAAAGTGAGTTCTCATGACGGGCATGTAGTAACTGGAAGGGTACCAGTACCGGTAGTCGGAACGTCCTGTCTAGGCTGGCATTCGTATAAATCCAAAATAAAGGACCAGTTTGCCTACCTGAGGACTAACGATGAGAGTACAAAGTACCTATTAGGCAAAGCATGCTATACCAAACGTCGTGTGAGCTAACCCCACTTTGAGTTGTCATTGTGTCTACACATGGACACGTTCCGACCAAACATCTCATGAACATATTTTGTGGTTTGCATTCGGGTGATGCGATTGTTAAATTGCCAATACTAATGTGAATCCTACCAAGCCAATAGCCATGGGTCCCACATGACTATATAGGTGAAGGTATGGGGGACATTTGAGGCCCAACATGAGCAAACCCAAGACATCCTATGGATGTAGTTGCATTATTGATATTTATGTTATTTTCATTTTCTTAAAGACACATGACACCTAAAAAGACACCATAAACTCACAATCTTCTCATGTATGTTCCTGTAGATGTCGCCCAGACAACAACGAAGGGGTAAAAGATCAGGAAGGTCTCAGGAACGCTTGGCCACACAAATCGCGAAACAAATGGCCACGATACTGCCTGACATTGTGGTCCAAGTACAACAAGCCCTCGCTACAAATCCTACTAACCCTCCTCAACAACATGACCAGAACATCGACAACCCTCCTACCAGCAAGTGCTCTTACAAACATTTCAAATCTTGTGATCCTCCTAAATTTGAGGGGACCGAAGGTGTCACTGCTCTCCTCCACTGGTTCGAGGAAATGGAAAACACCTTCCTCAATTGCGATTGTCCTGAGGATCGCAAGGTTCGATACGCCACTCGGGAGACTATTTGGGGTAGCTCTCACTTGGTGGAATACTGAGAAAGGGAAGAGGGGAACTGAAGATGCAATGGCCTTAACTTGGGAGGAGTTAAGGGAAATCATGACTAGGCGTTTCTGTCCTAGGAGTGAAATTAAAAAGTTGGAGGATGAATTTCATGCTCTAAAGCAGAAGGAGGGAGACCATACCACTTATAACAAGAGGTTCTTGGAGTTGAACCAAATGGTACCAAATTTGTTCACCCCAACTTATCGTCTGATTGAGCATTATATTCGGGGACTTCCCTCGAAAATTCAAGATTCAGTCCTCAGCACTTCACCGGTAACACTTGAAGCTGCTATGGAGCTAGCAACTGAACTGACCGAGAATCGAATTCGCAACGGGAAGTTCAAAGAAGAGAAAAAGAAAGCCCCTGTTGAGGGTCAACCTTCAAACCATCCCATCTCTTCCTCTAAGTTTGCTAACAAGAGGAAGCGCAACACCAGAAACTTGCCATTACACAAACCAACCTCCCAATTCCTGCTGCACCCATTACCCAAGTCGCTCCTTCACCCGCACCATACAGAAGACCCTACACTGGCCCGTTACCAAAATGTAACCGTTGCCAATATCACCATTCTCTTGATCATCCATGTCAATATTGCACCGGCTGTGGTCGCGCAGGTCATACTGTTCAAACCTGCCGTATGCCTCAACGAACGAACCGCCACCAGCTTCCAACCCAAACCCACCAACAAATAATGGGCCAAGCCCAACAACCCCTACTATTACCACCCACCCAACATTTAGCCCAAACATATTACCAGCCCAATTATCCTATGGGTCAACCAATGCGGGCTTGCTACAATTGCGGTGACCCGAGCCATTTCAGAAACACTTGTCCAAGGTTGGTAAACATTATTCATGCTCAGGCCCAAGCCAACCCGGTGAATCAAGCAAACCAAGCTCCTCCACCTGCAAGAGAGAGAGCTTTCAATATCAACGCTAACCAGGCCAGAGCTGACGGCAATGTGGTTAACGGTACGTTCCTTATAAATGGTAGATATGCATCTATGTTATTTGATACTCGTGCGGATAGAAGTTTTGTGTCTTTAGAATTTGAACCTATCTTAAACCAAAATCGGGATAAGCTCACGGAATCCATAACGGTAGAAGTTGCTGACGGGAAACCAGTTTCATTAAGTACTATTATACGAACTGTACACTCACCCTAAACGAACACGATTTCTCAGTCGACCTTATTCCTATGAAGCTGGGAAGTTTTGATATCATAATTGGTATGGACCGGTCAGTCAACATCAGGCAGAAGTTGTATGTCGCGAAAAATTTATACGTATTCCTCTTTCAAACGGTCAGACTCTTCGAATCTTTGGAGAAACCTCGTCAAAAGGGCTCAGCTTAATGTCTTGTCTTCAAGCTCAAAAATACCTTCGCAAAAATTATGTCGCATTTTTAGCTCATATCATCAAAAAGGGGACCATGGAGAAGAAACTCGAAGACATTCCAGTAGTAAAAGATTTCCCACAAGTTTTTCCTGATGACATTTCAGGACTTCCTCCAGTTAGGGACGTCGAATTCTGTATTGATCTTATACCTGGTGCTACACCAGTTGCAAAGTCTCCTTATAGGTTAGCCCCCTCTGAAATGCAAGAGTTAGCCAATCAATTACAAGAGTTGACTGACAAGGGATTCATACGTCCTAGCTCATCGCCTTGGGGTGCACCTATCCTTTTTGTAAAGAAGAAAGATGGATCGTTTCGTATGTGCATCGACTACAGAGAGCTCAACAAATTAACAATCAAGAATCGCTATCCATTACCTCGCATTGATGATCTTCTTGACCAACTACAAGGTGCCAGTTGCTTTTCAAAAATCGACCTTCGATCTGGCTATCATCAACTTAGAGTGCATGAAGAAGACGTCCCTAAGACTGCTTTTCGAACTCGTTATGGCCACTATGAATTCATGGTTATGCCATTTGGTTTAACCAACGCACCAGCTGTCTTCATGGACCTAATGAACAGAGTCTGCAAACCTTATCTTGATCGATTTGTTATAGTCTTAATCGACGATATTCTTATTTATTCAAAATCTAAATCTGATCATGAGCGTCATCTTCGACTCATCCTTGCACTTCTAGAGAAGGAAAAGCTTTACGCAAATTCTCCAAATGTGAATTCTGGTTAAAAGAGGTGCAATTCCTCGGACATGTAGTCAATGAAAAAGGAATACATGTCGACCCCTCAAAAATCAAAGCGGTACAAGAATGGCAAGCTCCACGTACACCAACTGAAGTAAGATCTTTTCTTGGTTTGGCTGGTTATTATCGTCGATTCATTTCAAATTTCTCTCGCATCGCTGTACCACTCACGGCTTTAACTCACAAGGGAAAACCTTTCATATGGGGACCCAAGCAGGAAGAAGCCTTCCAAACTCTTAAACAAAAACTTTGTGATGCACCAATCCTTACTCTTCCTGAAGGTTGTGATGATTTCGTGGTCTATTGCGACGCGTCAGGGCAAGGATTAGGCTGCGTTCTAATGCAAAGAGGAAAAGTTATAGCTTATGCTTCGAGACAACTCAAAACGCATGAGAAGAACTACACCACTCATGACCTAGAACTTGGAGCCGTTGTGTTCGCTCTTAAGATATGGAGACATTATCTCTATGGTACTAAGTGTGAAATATACACAGACCACAAGAGTCTTCAACATATCTTCAATAAAAAAGAGTTAAACATGAGGCAACGAAGATGGGTCGAACTTCTAAATGATTACGACTACGAAATTCGGTACCACCATGGCAAAGCAAATGTGGTGGCTGATGCGCTTAGTCGAAAGGGTTATGCGAACTCCATTCGTCTTCTATGTTCGCAAATCATAACCGACATTAAAGATCAAATTCGAGAAGCCCAAAACGTTTCAATAACGGAAGATGATGTACGAAAGGAGATGTCTTGTGGAGCTGAGCTAAAAATTGAAACTAATTCTGACGGTATTCTGTACTACCTAGATCGTATCTGGATTCCTAACCACAACAATCTTCGTGAAATTCGTATGAATGAAGCTCACAAAACGCGATATTCTATACACCCAGGAGCCGATAAGATGTATCAAGACCTACGATATACCTATTGGTGGCCTGGAATGAAGAAGGATATTGTTGTTTTGTTTCTAAGTGCCTTACATGTTCCAAGGTGAAAGCTGAACACCAAAGACCCTCAGGACTTCTGGTCCAACCTGAAATACCTGTATGTAAGTGGGAAAATATAACTATGGACTTCATTACCGGGTTACCTCGCACTTCTGGTGGGTATGACACTATATGGGTAATAATTGACCGACTTACAAAATCAGCTCACTTTATTCCTATCCGCGAAGATTTCAAGAACGAAAAGCTTGCCCGTATTTATATCAACGAAATCGTAAGCCGACATGGGGTACCGTTAAGCATTATTTCTGATCGTGATGGTCGTTTCACTTCACGAACATGGCGAGCAGTACAATCCGCTATGGGTACGCGATTAGATCTCAGTACCGCCTATCATCCTCAAACTGATGGACAGTCTGAGCGCACCATTCAAACTCTTGAAGATATGCTTCGAGCATGTGTCATAGACTTCAAGGGAAATTGGGACGCCCACCTACCATTAGTTGAATTTTCGTACAACAACAGCTATCATTCAAGTATCGGCATGGCACCTTTCGAAGCCTTATATGGTCGTAAGTGCCGATCTCCTGTATGTTGGCACGAAATGGGGAAGCTCAAATCACTGGTCCAGAATTGATCCAAGAAACCACAGACAAGATCCATCAAATTCGAAACAATCTTCTAGCGGCTCAGAGTCGTCAAAAGAGTTATGCAGATAAACGACGGAAGCCTTTAGAGTTTAACATTGGTGATCATGTACTTCTAAAAGTGTCACCGTGGAAGGGAGTAGTTCGTTTTGGTCAAAAAGGCAAGCTAGCACCACGCTACGTAGGACCTTTCAAGATACTCGAAAGAGTCGGACCTGTAGCATACAAGCTTGATCTACCAGAAGAACTCAACAGGATTCATCCCACATTCCACATATCAAACTTGAAGAAGTGCCTCGCTGATGAAAACCTCCACATTCCTCTGGAAGATATTCAGATTGATGAATCTATGCATTTTATTGAGAGACCAGTAGAGATCATGGACTTCGGAGAGAAACGTCTACGACGAAGTCGCATTCCAATTGTTAGGGTACGCTGGGAGTCGAAACGGGGACCTGAGTTTACTTGGGAACGTGAAGACTCAATGCGTGAAAAATACCCGCATCTTTTTCCTACAACTTAAATTTCGGGACGAAATTCCTAAAAGTAGGGGATACTGTAACATTTGTCAAAAATGGGTTTCCAAAACCCGCTCCGTTTTGTAATCGAATATCAAGTTATAAATGTCACGTTGTATATTTTTGGTTGTTTTGATTTTTAATGATGCATAATTAATAAACAAACTAAACTATAAAAATTATATTTGATAAAAAGTGAAAACAAAATAAATAAAAATAAAAAGTTGTTGCCGGGACTCGAACCCGGGTCAGCCGGTTCACAGTTTCAATGACTTAACACACACACATCACCACTCCGCCACTTGTTGTTTTCTGTCATCTCTAGGAAACAAATAACCTTTATACTCAAACTCGGTTAAACCGGTTGCGCCAATTGAGAAACGGAAATCGGCAATTCAATCGTCAAATCGTTTGTTTACTTGCACATTCAGGTTATAACCGATGCACAGACGTTTTCTCATCAATTCAGATTGAATGAACGTTAATTGTCATCATCATCGGTTTTTATAACCGAAATTAATCAAGTCCCAATTACTTCAACTCAAGACCCCTCTCGCGACTCAGAAACATCATACCAACATTCCATTTCACTTTCGTCACATTTTCAGTTCGTCAGAACGCTTAAATCAACTCGCCGGAATTTTCTGCAAGATTCGCCGGAAAACCGTATTCATCCTCAAACGGTGAATCTTTCAATAACATTGTAGTTCAACAATTGTTAGGCTATTTCTAACTTAAACCTTTCAATTGAAATCGAATTCAGGCACTGTATTCAGCTAATTTCAGTTCGCCGGAAAAATTCTGAAAACCTTATATTCATCTGAGAATCGGTAAGGGCATTCAAACCCTCTGTTAACATTTGCTGATCACTTCAATTTCACGATTAGCTAATAAAAACGGTTAATTGTCTTGTTCGGTTGAAGAGCATAAAAACAGGGACCGACACATTGCCGGAATTCTGAAATAAACCGTTCATCGGTATGTTCATCTCTAATTACCGTCTCTGCCATTTCATTTTAGCCTTAAGAATGTTTGTTAATCGTAAAAACAAGAACGGATTAGTGAATCAGTTGACTGTAATTTGAATGAGAAGACGAAGTTAGTTAAGTTATAAGATTATTTAAAACCAGTAAAATGAACGGGTTAGACACACAGTCCAGCGGTGGACTGTGTGCAAAATACACACGCATGTCCCGAGTTCGATCCCTGATACACGCACTCCTTATGTAATAAGATGCCTTTTTGTTTAAAACTAAACCGGGTTAACTCTGTTAGTTGTTAAGTGTAACAAAAAAACCGAGATAATAACCAGGTTAGACACACAGTCCAGCGGTGGACTGTGTGCAACGCTATGTCGCACGTCACGAGTTCGAAACCCGTTACTGGCACCGGTTTGTTGGATTAAAATGTTTTTGAAATTAAAAGAATTTTGATTAAACCGAATTAGTATATAAATATAATTAAAAACAAGATTATTTCGGGTTAGACACGTAGCTCAGTTGGTAGAGCTGCGTGCACGCGTACGGGAGGTCTCGGGTTCGAGCCTCACCTGGCGCAAACAATTCCACTGACCGAAACGGTCAACAAGTCAACAAGTCAACGGTCAACGCAACCAAAATAAACAATTTTTTTTTATATTTTTATTTATTTAATTTAATTTAAAAAAATCAATTAAAAATACTTAAAAATAACATTTTTAAAGATAGAAAGTAGCCTTAAACTCACAAAAATATATCTAAAATTTCATTAAAATCCTTAATAAAATCCACTCATTTAATATATTTTTCCGTTATTATTTAGGTTAGTATTACTCGTTGTTCCGCTCATCCAACTCGTGCATATCTCATCATCTCCATTCAAACGCACCCAATGTGAGTGAATCTTACAAATTCCCCGTTTTAATCACGTTTTGGGGTGTATCATGTGTCTTGTTATATATATTATATTTAAACCATTGTGCATACATCATATCATGAACATGTGTATTCAGTTTGTTTCAATTGTTGTGTGGTTATTGTTGGGATATTTAGTTGCAATTTCATAGGCCGCCGCTCCCCATTACATTATGAGCGTTGAGCATGTTCCCCATTTCATTATGAGCGTGAACCTGGCGTGCCCACATACGATCGGCTCCGTTTGATTGAGCCTTGATCGCACAGACATTTTCATTTTCAGTACATGCAATACGATCGGCTCCGTTTGATTGAGCCTTGATCGCACAGTTTCATTTATGTTATTTATCGTATGATGTTGATATGTTTATGTATGCTATCATATGTTATTGTATGTTATAGTTGTGATTGCTATTTGCCACCGCTTGATTATTTACATTTGCTCATTATGATTATGCACAATTTTTAAATGATAAACTAACAAGTAAATCAATAATAAATGTTTATCTAACAAGGTTCACTCGCCAACTTATGTTGACCCAAAAACCCCTATTTTTACACATGATACAGGTGAACCAGCAGTAGCCAGAAACACATAGGATTGGACTAGAAGAATAAAATGATTTAGAGTTGGAATAGTTATGTTTGGTTTATTTTCTTTGTATTGTATGGACATGTTTGGATATTTGGAAATGTAACTTTGACTTTAATAAATATGAAACATATTAGTAAATATCATGAGCTTTGGTGATAACCCAATTATGCCCCGGCTCTTATTCCGCTGCGGGTCGGGGTGTGACAAATAGAAATAAGCATGCGCCTAGGTTTGTATGTATGAGACTTATACGTAAGGTAGATTGTGACGATGAATTGTTAGTATGAATTTATGGGAATGTAAGTTGTACGTAAGAGCTTGGATATGGAGGTATGTTTCTATATATGTATAAATGGCTTCAATACGTTTGAGTACTAATGTCACTAATGTTGTGCCTCGAGATGAAATGAAAGTGCAGGTATACTATTATTGGGCTTATAAAGATTTGACGTTGGGATGCAAGATTTTACCTGGAAAGATAATCGTGATGATTATCATAAGTAGAAAGAATGTGGCGTGGTCATTTAATTATGTATAGTTAGTTTGTGTATAATGTCATCAAATATCAATGATGCGGTTGTATGTGGTGATTGTAGGTTGCACGGAATTATCATCACCATGGAGTGTAAGCGGTGGATGATCGAGTCAAAGTACGTGGTTTGTACGGGGGCGAGGTCATATAGTTTATAAACGTAGATTGTGTTTTATCTTTTAAATAATAATGAAGGACACCATATTGTAAAAGGGATTATTCCAATGGTTTCTAGTATGTTAAAATGTTTATAAGAAAAGACTTTTTTTTAGTTCATGTTCCGCTGTATATTTCCGTTAAAACATGTTAGGGTGTTTCATGATGTCCCCTTTAGCCTTGTAAAACAATGCCATATTAGGAACATTTTATACATTAACACTTTATCACTTTATTGTGCTTTAATATTATAAAACTTTATAGAAAGTACCATACTTTAAAACATACACTTTACTTTTAATACTTTATCAAGTATGCACACCACCCCAAAATAGTAATGTGAAGAAAGGTTTAAAGAACCAATTTTGTCTAATGTTCTACTTACCAATTAATGAACTTTACGCCTATACTACAAGACGAAATCTGTAAAGTATTAATATGTACCGTGTGCACACAAAACCGCGCGAAATCGGTGAAGTGCAATGTAGTTGTTCTTTTCCAAAACCATAATCCAAGCTTTTAATGGCAGTTATGGATTCCAGATCTAAAAACAAACCAAGATGCTAACTTTATACAACCATATGCTTTGAAATCAATGTATAACAAGTTTCCATGTATAAGCTTTAACTGAAACACAAGTTTTACACGTAAACCTTACTTTTAACAATGCTCAAACGAAAACCAAAACCAAAACCGAAACCGAGCTTGAAGCTTGGAAAAATCAAGTGAAATAGAATCATGATACCCTTTATTGCTTGGAATTGGATCGTGAATGAACCCTCAACGTGATATTAGATTCTCTTGCAAATCCACCTTTAAACAAACCTGAATAGGATTTCTTATCCCTCTCCCGATTTCTCTCTCTCCATCTTTATCCCTCTCTTTGTGTGTGTGTATATATACATATAGATAAAGAGAGCCAAAGAGAATAAGGTTGTGGTGGTTGTTCTATACTTTCGGAGAGTCCCTTGCAGTGGCGGAGCTTAACTAAAAGTTCTCGAGGGGGCAGAAAGTCATGGGACCCGATTTATTTTCCTATTGCTATGTTTCAGGTTATATGTTCGGGCCAGCTATTCGATTCGGGTTCGGTCAAACAATAATAACTCCAAATAAAAATAAATAATCTTTATTTGTTCAAATGACTCGTTCCTACACATAAAAATAAACTAAATATTGTTTAACAAACAAAAGACCAAAATAATTATAATGATGCGAAAATATGTATAGAGGGTTGAAGATTTGAAGGCTTCAAGAACCTCGGGAACACATAACTTTTTTTATTCTATTGAAGTCGAACAACACATATGGGGCGCCTTTATCCTCACGCATTGTTCTTTTTTTTTTTGTTTAAACATCTTTCAATTAAGACAAAAATGAACCCTCAAGTTTCATTTATATAAAAAGTAGTTTCAAACTTTATTTAAACTCACTTCAAGTTTAAAAACAGTTATAAAAAAATACTAATAGCCCCGTTCTTCACGTTTTTTAACTCAATACAAAAATATGTATAAATTTTTTGGACAATGAACTTGGTAGGGGCAGAGATTTTTTAGGCAAAATAATTGGCAGAGTGGACCTATATAATTTTAAAATTTTCGGACGAAAAATCAGAACAATTACACTACTAACCAAAAATTTGGTGTGGGCGGGTCCACCCCCTGCCCCTTGAAAGGTGCGCCATTGGTCCCCTGGACCCCTAGGACCGATAACTCATGCAACGCATCACTCTTGATTGAGGTGGAAGCATAAACAAAGAAGATTGAAAATGTAGAATCCCTGAAACCCTCTAGGACCGATAACACATATAACACATCACTCTTGATAAAGACGGAAGCATAAACAAAGAAGATTGAAGAAACAGAAAACTCTTTTATTGAAAATCAACATATATTACATACCGAAAGAGTACATATCCTACTTTTCACTCTAGACAATTTGGACACACGAGTCCTAAACACACAATTTACCTACACAGACACAGTTTATGTTCTCTCTCACATGCTTAAATTATATGTTACACAAAAACACATATATAGACCAGCGTCAATAAGTACACTAGGCACTTAAGTGCACCATTCCATTTCTTCGCCATTCTGTCTTGGACATCGAATTGTATAGAGACAGTTACAAGGCTTGGTACTTCACTTACAGACTCCCCCTTAATTGTTGCTGTTTAAATTTGTCCCTGATAATCATCAATCACAAGTACTGTATCAACAGCCTCCCCCTTAACTAATGATATTAGGTCTCCCCTCTTCTCTAGCAAGACTTGATCTTCTAACACTTCACTAGGATCTTCAACATTTCTAATTAAAGACTTGTTGTATCACATGTGTATGGTCGCTTTGTGAAACCCAATGAAGCCAATATCAAACAACGTAGTTCTCCCTCACAACCGTAACCACCTCCGAATTAAGCTAACGCGAACCAACCACTCAAGGTATTAAAGCTCGATCCTCTAATTTTTAAACTTAACCTGCATAAGATAGAGAAGTCGAATTTCCAATGCTCAACATCAAACTAATTGGTTTCCACAAAGACAAGAAATTTAGTTCAATAAGTTAATAACAAACTAAACTTCTGATATTGTGTACAGCTACCAAAACATAATCTTCATTTTAACCCGAAGTGTCTGACTTCGTCTAGTATCTTCATAATTCAATATTGTATATTAGTGACTCTACCAATTACCCGATGTCTTTCATTTCAGATATTCCCCTCAATATAAGAACATCCTGATTAATTCGAGAATTCACATAGCAACCAACTTGGGAAGAGGGATTGTAAGACCCATTCTTAGCTATTTAAAACTCATGTACTATTTCATGGAATTAAACTAACTTACATCATTTACAAGAAAAGTTTTATAAGATATAATTTCGAAGTTTGATTACAAAATACAAGTCATTATTTTAATCCCAATAAAACATGAACAAAAGGCGGGAATTTGTAAGTATTCGGGGGGTGTTCGGTTCTTCACATAGCTTGATCTTCTATTCGCTACTTCCTTTATATTTTACCTACCATATAATTTTATACCAATAATTGGTAATTCGGTCAATCAGAAAAAAGTTAAAACAAAACATTTTCGCGAGTTTGAATGTTTTCCGCGCGTCACGGAGAGCTTAGCTCAGTCCCTCATGTGGCGCGGGGGGATTGGTAGCAAGTTTTAGTGTTGAGTTGAGTTTTTACACTTAGCCAATTTTTTTGCAGTTTTTCACCACAATTTCCCCAACTTGACCCGGGTCAAGTTTGACATACTTAGGGACTTCTCTTCCAAATTAGCTCTAAATCCATAATTTGGACCTTGATTTGTTAGCTCCCAATTCACTCTTTTGGATAAGCATTTAACCCAAAGAGACTCATTAAGAGGTCTTGAGCATTCTAGATCAAACCTCCCATATTCCTTATTAATTTCCCTTCCTTCCAACCACAACCGCGATTGTGATTGGAAATAATGGGTAATATCTTAGTTTCTACAACCTCGTGGGTCGTTATACTTTAGTTTCACATGCCCCATAGTTCATGGCCCTATGGACCATGAATGACCCTTTCAATTCGCCACTCATAGTCCCCTTTAAAGCCATGAGTGGTGACTATCATTTCTTCAATTCTCACCATAGTCCATGACCATGGTTGTTCTCGCTAGGCAATACCTCTGATTTTATGGCCCCCTGGGTCATTTATACTTTGGTTTTATATGCCCTCACACGGTTTTACTTGAGATCAATTACCTCATGACCTAAAAGGTCTTTCATTCTACTTCTTAAGAGTGTTTTACTTAGCTCATTTCAACATGTTAATCATAACAATTGTTTACGTACCTTAGAAATTACCCTTTTGACGAGCTTCCTTCTCGGATTGTCTTTCTGAAGCTTCGCTTGAGTTGCCTATAGTTTTAACCCAAGAGACCACTAGAATATAAAACTTTCACTAAAGTTTGAGGGTTAAATACAATCAAAATTTATGTAGATTTTTTTATCAAACACTTGGTGGGCATTATTTAAATAGATATCACAATTGCCAGATATACCCACACAATCACCATATCATTACTAATCAACAATTTCTTACATTCATTAGCATTTAGTTAATACAAACTTCAAGTTATTAAAACCAATACATCAAAATAACCATACAAGAATTGGGGTTTCATTCCTATATTAAAACCGACTTCATAACATGTAGAACATTTACCCAATTCTCAAAATTACTCAAATACTTCCAACATACTAGTTAATATGATGATTCTAAACAATATTACTGCACTGCACAGTTTACATCCAATTGCTAGAATTCTTACTAGACCTTTATCATTCAAGAATTTTCTATCATAGGAAACCAACCAAAAGACATTTCATAACATACCTTAGGTTTGTAATGACTAGATGATGAGGATTACATAAACATTCAAGGATTTCACCCTAGTTTTTGGGATTTGTTGAATTTTGGTGTTCTCGTGAAAGAAAGAATACTCTCTTTTTCCCTCTCTAAATCTCGACACCACACACACCTGCACCTGCACCTTTCTTTTCCTTTTTATTTAACTAATTGTCTAACATGTCCATTTTCAACCCCTTAGGTTTAGTTAATTATATTTGTTTGGTCATAACCCATTTACTTCTTATTAATAGATAACAAATACTACTAGTTTAAGTATTCTTAGTTACAATACTTCATGCTAAAACATCATATTAAATAGTCACAAATTAGTATTTTGGGGTGTTGTAGGGACCAAGAAAGCTAATCATCTTTACTATAACCGACAAATAATAAAGGTTCAATCTTCAAATAATCGTCCAACGAATAATCAGCTTCATGAGGAACACACCGAAGTGAATCAGGAACACACTTGACAAAAATCGACCACACAAGCTCAATTGTAATCATCTTGTATCTAATAGTAACATGAATTCAGTCACTTTCTACGAGCATTTTATTTTTGCCAAGATACATATATTTTCACTACCCATTTCTTTGCAAAAACTTCCAAAAACCAACTAATCTCTTCATTTTCTCTTTCAACCTTCAATCTCTATACTTGAATCGGCCCATAAATCAACTAGAAATCCTGGCCCAAGTAGAGTTCTAAACATAAGGCCTAAAACTGAACTGTAATCCCAGTCTAATATTTCTGCAGTTCACTAATCAATTGAGAAACCCGGCCCAAAAATATTTCTCGAAAAAATTTATCACCATTTTTTCTCGAAAAAATTTATCACCATTTTTTCTACAACACACATTCCTTTATTCCGAAGATCTCAAAAAAAATTCAGTTAAGAATTTTTTTGGAAATACATTTTTTACCAAATGGGATAACCACGCCCATTTAACTTTGTCTGGGGGTCAGGCATAGTTAACTAAGCCAACTGAATAACTTCAGTGTATCAGAATTCCGTTAACACTCACTTAACCATGCTAATCAAATAAGTTTGCTAAATTCCCTAAGTCTGTAAGTACGCTATCTTTCTAACTTCGCTAATAAGATAGTTACATACACTAACTACGCCAAATTGACAATTACTTGCACTAAGTTCACTAAACCGATAGTTACTAGCAATTATGTGTGCTAACGCGATAGTTTACGAATCTTGACTCAAATCTAACCTCAAAAGCTCAACCAAACACATCAAAACCACTTGTCCCTTAGCAGTAATCATCCTACAAGCTTCAAGTCATCAAAATCATACCTAATTTGAACGTCTCTAAGGTGTTTAGCTGAAAAATAAAAACCTAATCAAGAGCAATTGTGATCCGAAAGGTAGTTAGTCGATTCCGAATTAAGCACCATGCACTGATACCACCTGAGAGTCCCCGGGACCCCCTAGGACCGATAACACGTACAACACATTACGCTTGAATGAGAAAGAAGCATAACAAAGAAGATTGAAGAAGTCGAAAACTCTTTTATTAATATTAAACACGACTTCTCATTCTAGACAATCTTGACATACAATCTTAGACACTAAGTCGTAACACACACTTCATGTTCTCTCTCACATGCTTAAGTTAAATGTTACACACACACACATATACACACACACAGATATGTGTGTGTGTATGTGTGCTAGCATCACTAGGTACGCTAAGCACTTAAGTGCATCATTCCATTATCTTCGCCATTCTGTCTTGGACACTTAATTGTGTAGCGATAGTTACAAGGCTTGGTAGTGCACTTACACTTTTCATAATAGGGTTGTTGATGTTATTACCACAATGCCCCTTCTTAGGCCTTACCAAGATCCATAACAGATGGCCTATTTTTATCTGTTAATTACTCTTTTTGCGTTCTAAAGTTACGAATGTTATTGAAAATTTAGAATGTTACACAATATAACACAATGTGATCACTTAAGCCTTATATATTTTTAGTAGAACTTGGACATTGATGAATACTTTACAAACTTATGCATTTTACATTATAAAATCTTCATATAGAACTTTTCAGATGTCACTTAAGTTTTGAGTTTGACACTGAATCATAGAAGAAAACTAGACTTTTATAGTGAGAAGCAATATTGTTTGAAGTAGGCATGTTTATGGTTCAGTTTAGTAATTGGTTTGGTTTTATAATCAATTTTTTTCTTTGCTTTCAGTTGGTCGGTTTTGAAAAAAATATGAACATGGCAAACAACTTGGTTTGTGGTTTAATAAAAATCCGTCCGGATAAACCGGACCAAACCTAATCCTAAATATTTTATATGAATATATTTTAATTATATATTTTAGACTTGGTTAAGATGAAATTAGAGTAAACATGGCCAACTTTAATTTATACTTTATATTAGCCCTAAATTAAATGCCCAATCCTAAATTTAATCTCTAACCTGAGTATTTAATTTCTATCCTTAAATGGCTAATGGGTTGTTTGACAACTTTTAAATAAGTGTTGAATTAGTAAGAGGTCTAAACCATTAGGTTCAAAAATAGTAAGAGGTTTAAATTATTAAGAGCCAATATAATGTTTAACCGTTAAGAGGCAAATGTCTGACCAATTAAGATAAGATGTCTTAACAATTCAGACTCAGTATAATGCTTAACCATTTAGAGGCAAATGTCTGAATCATTCAAACATTTGCTCGCAAAACAAACAGGCTAAACCATTAAGTGATTAACTAATAAGAAATCTAAACTATTAAAAACCTCATAAAAACCAAATAAATACCCTTTTTAAGTAAAAAAAATTCAAAACCCGCTTCCTCCTATCTCCTTGAAGTAATATCAAACCAAATAATCAAAGAAAAGCAAATGTGTCAACAAAAGAAAATTTTGCAAATTTTTTATCACTAAATATCAAATCTTAATTCTACAATCCGACTATTTAATTTCTATCACTAATCCTTAATTTATTAAACTTCCCTTATATTACAAATCTCAAACTGGAAAATTAAATCGAAACTAAGCCGTTAGTAACAGTCTGATTTGGTTTTTAAATTTAATGGTTCGGTTTTGGTTTCTGATGAACAAATCCGTTACCAACGATTTTGGCTTCGTTTTTATCTAAAAACCATCAAAACTAGACCGTGAACACCACTGCATAACCATAATAATTTAATCATATTCTCAATAGTTTGGTTTCAGTTTTTAATAAACAAAATCCGTTACTAACAATTTGGCTTACGGTTTTACCTAAAAACCATCAAAACTAGACCGTAAACATCACTACTTAACCATAATAATTTAATCATATTCTCAAATTTATTCTTTTGATTTTGGTTGGTCTCACCTTCCTCCATTTCATTTATTGTTTTTCAAACAATCCAACAATTTTCACCTTTTCTCTCATCATATAATGACATTACATTAATGCCAAATATTATTCACCTGCATTTCCTTTTACACAATTCAGAAACATATCGGTGATTTAAAATTGACTTTGACTTTGAAAAATATCATTGACTTATTTAACTATAGAATTAATTGAGTTTGACCTCTTTAATACACATTAATGTTGCATTTAAGAGATTTAGTTGATCATATGTTGCAATAGTACTATAGTAGCCCTTTATGACTATATATACCAAAGCTACATGTCAACATATATGTATCAAAAATCACCAAATTCATTCCTTGAAAATGACTTACTTTCAACAAATTTTTTTCATCTTGATTATGATTCCTCTTTTCTTCAACCTCTTTATGAATATTTGTTTAGCTGAAGATGGCCAAAAGACGGTCGGTAATTGGCTAGAGATCGCGAGTCCAGATGATCCTGAGGCAATAGGGGTCGGGGTGTTTGCTGTTGACGAGCACAACAAAGATACGAATAGTAGTTTGAAATTTGAGAGAGTGGTCGATGGTTACACTCAAATTGTTGGTGGAATAAACTGGCGGCTAACAATCGAGGTTGAAGATGTCAAAAATGTCACGAATTGTGAGGTTCTTGTTTACGAACAACCTTGGCAAAAATTTAAAAAGCTCGTAGACTTTAAGATTGTTTAGTCAACAACATTTACAAATGGTTCAACTGGTTTTGTTTTTCAGTTTTATGTAGTATTGACCGATAAAAACGTCATGTAGCTTAATTGTTCAGTTTTCAAATTTCATGCATTTGGTTTGCATCCTCCTATATACAGATTTGTGATATGAGATTTCATCGTTTTATAAAGCGAAACCTTCATTTTATTTTTCTTTTTCTTTTTGTGTATTATAAAAATTTTAGTTTTAACTTATACATTTTAATGACAAAAATTATCAACTCTTCAATCACGGATAAATCTTTTGATGACGATAGATGCGACGGTGAAAGTTCATATGAAGACCCAACGTGAATAAAGACTTCACCAACGAACCAAGGCTGATGTTAATATATAAAAATTATAAAATTCGTTAGACTGTTCTTCCTAAAAGTGCAATAAATGTAATTTTTCTAGTTTAGCTTTTGAAGTCAAAGATATAATAATAAAACTACTTTTATTAATGTACTAAGCAGTATGTACAAACTAAAAAAAAGGGCTTTTAGACTCTAACAAATTATATAAACTTTTTTTTTTCAAACGACGATTAACGTTATAGCAATAAACATAGATAAATCATAGTATTTGAATGGCACACCGTATAATGTATGATGGGCCGATTTTTAATAAAAGTTGGAAAAGGAATTAAGAAAAAAGTTACCTTGTTATAATAAGTCACCGTTAAGAAACATGCAAGAGTATTTAATATGAAAAAGTGAAAATGTATGATATTTAACGTAACTTGGTGTTAAACAAAATTTCGTTGAAATGAAGATCGACTTGGTTTTGAATAAAGTTTATTGATATATTTTAAACATAATCGCATGATTTACCAAAAAAAACTAAGAAAATAATTTATTTTTTTTTGTGATATAATAAAATATTTTTGTTATTGAGTATAAAATTATTGGATAACACTTATTTAATCATTTATACATAAGGAAAAGATAGAAATCAATTAAATTTATATAGTTTCAAGAGTTTAAAATAAAGTGTTAATTTGACATTAAAGTGTTAAAAAATAGTTGAGCCAAAGTAAAAGGTGGAGATTGAACCCAACACTAATTGATTGTTGATTGTAGAGATGAATTCTAAGCAGTGTAACAACCAATAAGATGTTTTACTTTTAGAGATAAATGGTTTATAACAGTTTACACTGATGGAATTATTGAAGAAAAAAAAAAGAACGGCTTGGTACCAAAACGTTAGAAAGGAGAAGGAAGTCAGCTGCACTAAGGCAGCAAGATACTATATTTACTGGTTATGCTTATAAATATATAACACATAATATAAATATATAAAAAAATTGGGCCCTCAGTAAAACGGGCATCGGCCTGGGGTGCGGCTCGCCCACCCCTAGGGCCGGCCCTGGTACCAAGTACATTTCTGGATTCGATTCTCATAAAGGGAGTTTTTCCTATATTTATTGAGTTTTCTTCTTAATTGATGTATAGGCATTATAGTCTAGTTGAGATGGATAGCTAGTAGCACTAGGATACTCCATTAGTCCATCAATAATCTAAATTACCGTAAAAAAATGTACAAAGTACGTTATTTTATGTTCAAGATTTAAGCTTCGAACACCTTTTAATACTAAAAAAACAATGTATTTACTTATATATTATAATAGATGTGTAAATAGATGTATCCTCTTTTAAAAGATAAACTATCATTTATATCTGACTTAAACTAAAAATATTATCTATTGCGTTTCTAAATTTATCATATTACTCAACCAAAACTCATAATATCATTTATGCTACATATATTATAATATGTTGCATATACATGGTATAATATATGAGATATTACAGGTATGTAGTATATGATACATAATGCATATAATATATATATATATTATATATATATATAAAGGTGGGAGTTGGCTACAAAGTCCATTTTTCCTACAAAGTATACAAAGTCATAAAATACTATAATGTCAACTATAAAACACACTCAAAACCCACAAATAACAAAGTGAAGATTACTAAAATGTCATACTTGTAGGTTTTGTGTTGTGTTTCAGATGATAAGGCTTTGATTATCGAACGATCACCTTAGTGTGTTTTATGTTAATTAGCATGTTGTGTTTTATAATCATAGTTCTATGATGGTGTGTTTGAAGTTTTGATAGACTGTTAGGGTTTGGATATTGTGTTTTAGTGATCTTTACCTTGTTATTTGTGGGTTTTGAGTATGCTTTATGGCTGAAATTACGGTGTTTTATGAATTTATACACTTTGTAGGAAAAATGGACTTTATAGCAGAACCTCACACGTATATATAATACATTACATATATGTAGTATAAAGTTTTTTGTTTTCTGTGACTATACACAAATAGGTGCATATAATCATCACTTTATTACTTATGGAAAACCATGTATATATACATCATTAGCTTCTTAAACAACTTTCGAAAGAACGATAATTTATAATTTTATATAAACATATAGCTACCAAATCGTTATTATGGGAATCCAATATGTGTCGCAATTACCCTTAACACCATTTTAAAAACATAAAACATCGTGTATCCTATATTCTAGAATTCATAAACCTCACTGTTTTAAGATTCTTAGATCTTAATGTGAGGTCCATATATCTCAATATAAAACCTCACCCTTAATTTAATCTTTCATGTGAAGTTCATTACTTTACACGAAGGTCACTATTTCCCGATTTTATGATTTGACAATTTTCACACCTAGTGATACACCTTATTCACCCACTCACCGTTTATAACACCATTGTGGTACATCTAGTGTTTCTTCTGTTTCATGAATTTATCACACAATCCATTTTGGTTGCATGCTTCATCCATATTCCAGTTAAATAACACATAATACATTTTTGCAATTAGTGACATAACCATGTTCATCCTTCTATGGACAATGAAAAAACAAATTGACTTTGGTCGTGTTATGGACGCACAAGTTTATATTTACGCTTAGCCTATTTGTAGTGGTAACACCACATAACTCTTTTGATGGGGGTTATGTGACAAATGGCAAAAAAGTTGTAAGAAAAGGGGTTATGAGGGGTTATATAATTTGAGTGTGTAGTGGGATTATACCCCTTCAATTATACATATATAGGTATGTATATATATGAGTGAGAGAGAAACTAATGGTGGCACCGTTATACTTTTTACCGGGGAACCGAGTTGAAGGGATATGGCGCCCTTTGGGCGGTGTTTACCGACGCGATACGGCACTATAGGTGGGCTCTGTGTTATATAACCTCCCACAACGGAGGGACTTCTGGCCCAAAGTTTAACATCTAAGACATTCTGATCCAATTGATTTAAAAGTTGTATTAGAGGCATATCAACGCAATCACCAAAGAATATTTTAAACATTGTAGATGGATACACACTATTTCCATTATATTGCACCACAATTAGTAATATTACAAATTTATTATTTCACTTACTTTTTACAAAATCATATTTTAATATGTATGGTATATCTTTATGTTTATAAACATACCAAAAATTTGAATTATCCATGTTAGAAATATGTGTTAGATAACCAGCTATTAAATAATAGAGTAAAGTTTATTTTGCTCCCTGTGGTTTGGTTCAGACATCTACTTTGCTTCAATAGTTTTAATTTGATTTTTTTGCTTCTTGTGATTAGTCAATTGCTTCAATCTCTTCTCTAACTTACACTTACACCCTTAAAATTGTTTTTTACAGGGGCAAACAAGTCTTTTTGCATAGCTTTATGGTGTATGTTTAATTTACTTGTTTGCCCTTATAAAAAATCAATTTAAGGGTGTGAGTGTAAGCTAGGGAAGAGATTGAATCAATTTGAAAACCACGAGCAAAAAAATCAAATTAAAATTATTGAAGCAAAATAGATATCTGAACCAAATCACAGATATTAAAATTAAACTTTATTATTTATAATAATATTTGGTTGACACTTGACTATTTTGAGAAAAATGTTGACTTTGACTTCTTTACGTATATACCTAAATTAAAGTTTTTCTAACAAATATTCCTCACTTTTAAATTACACCAACTTAGTTCTTATTTAGGATTGAACCCACTACCTCCACTGAGATCATCATTAATGGTTAATGCTCCTTAGGGGGCATTTTCCGCCACAGCAGTACCATAACGCTCTTTAAGAAATGTATAACTATTAATGCCGTTTCAATCATTATTTTTCAATTTATTTCTCCTCATTAGGCATTATACTATAAATGTTCATCTCTTTTCATGCCCCTATAATCCCATGAGGGTGTTATCAGACCCCTTCATGCCCTTATAATATCCGTTACACATGAGCTACGAGACATGAGACTCTACCAAATGAGTTGGCCCTATGTTAAAAGTATTAAAGATGCAATATATACATGTGATGTGCATTTCTTTAAATGCCTTTTAACAATAGTGGTGTATTTCATCCATCCATTTCTATCGCCAAGAAGTCAAGTAACTAGAAATGGCATACAGGCACCATGTAACAACATATGTTATGATCATCCTCCCTCTTCTATCAAGTGTTCTTCCTGTGGGGGTCTCTTTTGGCGAGAACGGTCAAAAGACGGTTGGCAATTGGCTAGAAATCGCTAGCCCAGACGATCCAGTTGTGATAGATGTAGGGAAGTTTGCAGTTGAAGAACACAACAATGAGGCAAATGATACTTTGAAGTTTGTCGACGTTACAAAGGGTGACACCCAAATTGTGGGTGGCATGAATTGGCGGCTAACTATTGAGCTTGAAAACAATAGTCCGATGAAGTTTTTGTTTATGATCAACCTTGGGAAAATGTTAGGAAAGTGGTGTCATTTAAAATCATCGAGTGACTATTTTTTTCTGTTTTCTAAGAGGTATTAAATAAAATAAATGTTTCACATGGATTAAAATTGTCGACAAAACATCTTAAAGTGACGAAATAAAGCATTAATTGTTCACAAATTACATTCGTTTCTATTGTTCTACAAATGACAATTCAAGCGATTACGTGCAAACACCTTGCTAAACCAATTTTTAATCCTTATATGTATTACCATAACTAAAACTAAATTGCAAGCAATCATCAAAAACCAATGTACAATTACGCAAATTATTTCAATGTAATAACTCTTCTAATATATAAGAGATCATTTACGACAGAGAAATTTTATATGAAGTGTAGGTGAGAATCATAACCATTTTCTCAAATTAAAGAGAGAAGGGCATGATAGTCTTTCCTCCCTTGAACTAGTTTCCTCATTGATTTCAAAAGTAATTAACTTTATCATACGTTAATATTTTTTTTTTAAAATACACTGTATTAACGAGCATTTCATTCTCTTTAATTCGAACAGCCTATTGCTATAATTTTCTTTAAAAAAATTACAGGACTTTGAATACCCATTGCGTGATTTTGAATACACAGTACCCATTACTTGATTACGAGATTTTTGAATACTTATTACGTGATTACACATTCAATATGATTTGTTATAACTAATGTTAATACAATTATGTTTATTACGTGATTACACATTTAATAATATAAACTTGATTGTTTATGCTTTATTACGTGATTAAATTTCTAATATACGACATTATTTTGTTATTATAGCCTGATTTGGCTAGCGTTTTGTATATAATTTATCCTTAATACGTGATTATACCTAAAATATTAGGTATTGCATATGAAATATTATGTATTACATGTTTTGTTTTTATGTAATTACATAATCACTCAGCGGGGTTTCATATAAACACTATAATGAAATCACGTAATCATGAAATAGGTATCAAAATCACGTAGTCACTTAATAATACATAGTCAACTATTGTTACGTAATTATGTAATCACTTAGTGAGGTTTCGCATAAAATACTATTATGAAATCACGTAATCACGTAATGGGTATTCAAAATCACGTAATCACTTACTAGGTATTCAAAATCACTTAATGTGTATTTAAAATCCTGAATCTATTTTTTTAAGAAAACTATAGCAATAGGTTGCTCAAATTAAAGAGAATGAAATGCTCGTTAATATGGTGTAACTCTTTTAAAAAAACATTAACGTATGAAAAAATTATAGTCGTTTGAAAATCAATGAGAAAGTGGGTTTATTAATTAACAATATTGGATTTTCCCCACTTATTTCCCTTGTTTTAGTTATCTAAATTGTATATTTAAAGCCATTTAATCTTAACCATTAATCTTGTAAATTAAGAATCAATCTTCTCTTATATTTCGTACACTTCTTTCCTGCTATAGAATAACCATAACTAATAACTAATAAAGCACTAATACTATAATACACTTGTTTAAATCTCAACTACTATTTTGTCTTACTTGAATCTAAAAACACATAAATCGAGATATGATCATTTAATGTATCATTTTAATTTAATTAGAAGAATGTCAATCCAACAACTTATTTGGTATTTGATATTAAATTTATTATTTCCAACAACATTTTATATCCAACATAATGCGTAACGGGTTATAGGCGCATGATAACACATTCAACATTGTCTTTCTGGGTGTGATATTTGAGACTTAATTTATAGATAATGTATATGAGAAAAATATATATTTTTCATAAATTAAATTACTATTCACAAGGTTTATGATTTAATATATAGATAATTATCTTTCTGGGTGTGATATTTGAGACTTAATTTATAGATAATGTATATGAGAAAAATATATATTTTTCATAAGTTAAATTACTATTCACAAGGTTTATGATTTAATATATAGATAATTGTCTTTCTGGGTGTGATATTTGAGACTTAATTTATAGATAATGTATATGAGAAAAAATATATATTTTTCATAAATTAAATTACTATTCACAAGGTTTATGATTTAATATATAGATATTTGAGACTTAATTTATAGATAATGTATATTAGAAAAATATATATTTTTCATAAATTAAATTACTATTCACAAGGTTTATGATTTAATATATAGATAATTACTATTCACAAGGTTTATGATTTAATATATAGATAATTGTCTTTCTGGGTGTGATATTTGAGACTTAATTTATAGATAATGTATATGAGAAAAATATATATTTTTCATAAATTAAATTACTATTCACAAGGTTTATGATTTAATATATAGATAATATATATATATATATTTTGTTTATTAAATTAAATTAAATCATTATTCACAAGGTTTGTAATTAATTAAAAATATATATTTTATTAAATTAAATCACTATTCACAAGGTTTGTGATTTATTATACAGATAATATTACAGGAGTATGAGGAAAAAGGGACATTTCTAGTATAACGTCAAACGAAGATAAAAAAATTGAAAAGTAATGATTGAAAGGACATTAAGGGGCATTTACCATTACACGCTTTTTGAATAAACATTATGGTGTTGATGTGGCAGAAAATGCCTCTTAAGGGGCGTTAACCATTACAGATGGTTTAAATACCATCTAACCTTACATTTACAATAATTTGAACTACACTTAGACCATTCGTAATGGTTAATGCCTCCTAAGAGGCATTTTCCGTCACATCAGCATTATGATGCCATTTAAAAAACGTGTAATTGTTAACGTCCCTTAATGCCCTTTAAATCATTACATTCCATCTTATTTTATCTCTATCGAGCATTATACTAAAAATGCCCCTTCCTCTTCATGCCCCTATAATACCCACGGGGGCGGTGTTGGGCGTTATCAAGCTCCTTCACGCCCCTATAATGCCCCATTATGTAATGCCTCGCTTTTTTGTACCTTCCTTAATTAGAAAACATAATCATATTTCCATTTTTTAGAACCTTGTATTCTTATTGTATTTCCCAATCTGGTAATCCGAGACTTTGATCGTAATAAAAACTTATACTTGATACTTACTTGTCTTATATGCAATTAAACGCAAACTTATACGCACATTCACACTTGATACTTATTCAGTATATGCTTAAAATATGTAAAGTTGGCAAAATAAATAAAGTTTAAGGACTAAAAGTGATAAAAACAAAAGAATATTCTGGAATAGTCCCCCTCGCGCCCCGCGACTAAGAACTTACCAGGCTCTCGCGCCCCGCCAGGCCTCTAGCGGCTCGCGACCGAGAAGTCTTAACACTCTCGCGACCCGCGAGAGGATCACGATCCGGAAATGTTGGTTTCAAGCTCATGGATTAGCCAATTTTGTGTTTCTTGCATTAAATACCCTCAACTAACACCCTCCCGATTTTTACCTATAAATACACCACTCCATTTCACTCTTAACTCACACCTCAATCTTCTCTTTTCTCTCAAAGCTCTAAGAGCTCTCTTCTTCTCTCAAAGATCAAGGCTTCCAAAAAGTGAGTTCTAACTCACATCTCTCTTTTAATCTTTCCTTCTTTCTTACTACTTGGAAATATCTTTTAGAATGTCTCCATAAGTCTTCCATGGAAGACTAACTTGGAACATCACCATGACTAAAGGCCCCAAGAGTAAGAGCTTTCTTTTGGTTTTAATAGGGTTTTACCCACAAGTGTTGTATCCTTCCAAGTTTGTTCTCAAAACAAGACTTGAGTTGGTAGAGTGTAATCACTTGGAAGCCTTGGCTATCCTACTTCGATCCACCATTTCACTTGATGATTTCGTTTACTTTTGTCTTTTACTTTTATGTTCAAACTTACTCATGACCATCCTTGTCGTCCTTGTGTCGACTTGCGCATTGGTAAACTATACGAGAGGTTTTAAAAGGAAGGTTATCCTCCTACCTCCATGCATGACTTCTATGAAATTACATGATGTTTTTGATTTACTTATACTATGTAATATATACATAAATATACGTACTAACCGAACCCTTGAAGGTGATCAAATGATTATCCATCATGGTACTAGGTTACATCACCTAAGTACTTAATCTCTCGTTACGATTCTAATGGGTATCCTAACTCATGAAAACACATAAACTCGAATGGGCATAATAGTGTCAAGAATGAGTATTAAGTCTAGATGATTATTTTCTCATATACATACTTTATCATATTTTATCGTTGTTAAAGTTCCTAATCCTCCGTTATCGTTCGTTACTTACCAACCTACATTTTCCTCTTGTAGGATAACTCGGCGCTCAACCCATCCACCAACCACCTTCACGAACTTATCAAGCTTGAAGACTACGCAAAACCGTGAGTACGCTCGACCCACTTTTCGTTTACAAAACTTTTGGGTGTAACATGTTTACTTATACCAAAACCACAACACTTAAACTTTATGAAATGCACAAACAATCCTATACACATGAATACTTGATACGATTTCTCGATGCTTATACCTTGGACATTCTTTATGTGATACTTTAGTCATTAACATGTTTTAAGTCTTCGTTTGACATGTATAAGCGCTATAGGAAGTCACGCATCCCCCTCCATCGCATAAACTTGAGGCCATGTTAAAACAACGTGTTTGCGTTAAGGGTTTGGCTAGTAGTATTGCATGCCTTGTATATATTCTCGTAAAATCATAGTTGCCATGAGGATTCGTTTAAACGTTAATCGTATACGTATGCTATGCTTAAACTTGTGTACTCGCCTTTGCTTTCGCATTGAATTGTATTTTAAAACATGTTACAGGTTGATGAAGAGGATGCTATGAAATCAAATAGCAAGGACTTAGATACACACAAGTAGACGTTTAGGCTAACTTTGTTGTATCAATTTTTGTTGTATTGTGTTATTTGTATTTGCTTCAATGTTGTACTTGACAATCATTATTGAAATGAAATTTGGCTTTAAATTAAATATTGTCATTATTAGCGTTGTGAGCAATGAGCAATCTATTTCGTCTCACTCTGATGTTTCCGTCATCGTTGGGGTGTGACAATTACGCATGATCTTAGGGTTATAAACAAACCAAACATGCAGAGAACCCTTCGACGGGAAATTCGTTTACATTTGTTCATTTAATAAATGAACTTTCATGATCAACAAGGAATTTCATTCGATTAACTAAATGAATGAACATAAACAAATGTCACTTTTGTTCAATTGCGTTCGGTAATATGTTCAATGACAGTTGTTCATGATTGTTTGTTTTGCTTAGTTTGTGTCCAGACGTTTAGATCTTTGCAACATGTTTCTTGGGATAATTATGTTTATGCTTATTATGTCTAACTTGTGCCTTTGTTTTGGGATAGCTATGTTTATGATTATTATATCGAGTGTTTAACAAGATGATTATGTCTAGTATTCGGGATTAAGAATTATGTTTTCTTATTTTTAAAATGGTATATTTTCGTTTCTGTCTATGAACCGTTCATGAACACGTTCAATTTCTTAATAGATGAACACAACAAAAGTTTACCTTCGATATGTGTTCGGAACCGTTAGTGAACAAGTTCAATGCTCAACGAACAAACATGAGCAAGACTATTCAATTTGGTTCGTTTAAAGCCTCACACTAATTTTATGAAGGGTAAACATCATACCACTATACCACTAAATCATAGATTCTTAATTTATTTAAGATATCAGTTAACTTGAAAAATTTACAAATGTAATATAAGAGTTATGAAAGGTGAAATGCTCATTAGCATTTAGAAATATGAATAACAATAAAGAAGTTTTTTTTATAGTTAAATGTTGCATTTCATAGAAATTGAATCCTTAACCTTTTTATTTTACCTCCAAATAAATTTTGTGGTTGGAGGGTGAAATAGGTTCAAGTACCATCATGTTCGGTTTTCTAACACTTAATTCTTTATTATCATGAGTTAAATACATAAATATACTATTTATATGATTCTTAAATCATACATGTAATCCCAAACTTTTGTCATATCATTTGGAATTTAGTTTTAGCACTAAAAAATAGTAAATATTACAAATATTGTAAAAATAAAATAATATGCCTATTTAGTCATTTAGTAGAAAAAAGTTCCAAAAAAAAACTTAAAAACCTCAGACTTTCAACCGTCAATAACCCACTCCTGAACAAGGTTCTTGAATTAGATTCAAATCCGCATAGACGTTTTTGAAGTGTAGATGGGTTTGGAGACCTTGGAGAGCTTCTACCCAAGCCCATAAACGGATATCATTGATTCTTTGCCCAAACTCAATGATCAATCCTAGTACAGTATCAGCATATGACCAATTTCTACTATAGTTGTAAATCAACTATAAATATCTATCTAGTCATGTTTAAACTCTAGACAGCTTAACTCTTATTAACTCAAATTAAAATCCACCTAACTCGTTAGTTTCAAAGTTCATTATAACAAGCTTGATCAACTTCCATGTGAACAATCATATCAAAACACCTATTGAAGTAAAAACAATCATTTGAAACTATGTTTACAACTCGTGTCACTCGATTCACAACATTACCACTTCAGGTTAATTATGTACTGTGTAGCGCATAGCACGACTACGGACCTTTTGACCCCATAATTATGTGATGCAACATTGCAAGACACAACTATGAGCGTCTTGGACCCATACTGTACCTCGCATGTCACATTTTCAAGTTCTGTTAAAACTTCAAACTCACCCATCTTTCAATCAAAAATACCCAACAAATTTAAATCATCAAACGTGATGTTCCTAAGGATTAATTGTTTTAAAGTATCACCAATTTTGAGAGATCATGGATTGGGTACATAACACACTTAAAAACTTAGCAAGTGTTAGATTTCTTACTAATAGTTACTTGGGAGTGCTAAGACTTATGCTTAGACCTTTCATTATGCCAACGCCCTTGCCACATGGTTAGAACAATTTTCTTTTATTGTAGGTCCATTTGAAGCTAAGGACAGGCTAGAACATGACTACAAGTGTCTAGCCTTTCTCGAGCTTCAGAGTTCAGACGAACTCAAAACAGGAAAAATTGTTATGATTATGTGAGATAACATACGATTTTCTCCTTTTACAATATACGTGTGTACCCAAGTTTGAAATGAGTTTTAATTACGAATTACACAAGTGTGGTTCTACTACCAAACAATGTATGATTACGCATGTTAGAATTTTACCTATATAAGCAATGAGCTGTAGCTTAATTAGCATTGGATAGGAAGTAAAGATTTGGATGAAAGGCAACAGGTGTCAAGTTTGAATCTGACCCCAACAAAGTTTTACCACAGTGGGCCTTCAGGCGACAGGTTTTCCCCGTAACTGGAGATGGTGAGGTTGAGCTAACCAGCGTTGTCAGCGATTGCGGGTGTATGGGGTCGCTTTTTGCCATTGGGTTACCCCAGGTAGCCGGACTTTTGTTCGTTGGCCAATCAAAAAAGAAAGGGTAAATTACACTTTTAGTCCTTTATATTTTGTATCAGATTGCAATGGATAACCTTTAACTTCAATAATCACGGTCACAATCCATAATTTGGAAAAGTAATTACACCCCTCGTCCTTTAGCACTAACTTAGTTGATTTAAACTGTTAAGTCATATCAAGAAAGGGCATTTATGTCTTTTTACCCCCTGATTCTTCCCCTTATAAACCCTACTTTCACCACCACCAACCCACTACCACCAGATTTGACATGTCACCACTGTCTAATCCTCATTTTAAACACATACACACCGAACCACATTAGAGAGCGTGTGTGTGTGTGTGTAGGAGAAAAGGAAGACCGGATTCCCTTTCTTATGAGATTTCTGGTGTCGCCGCCATCCAAACGGAATCAACTGATTTAGATGGTAGTGGAACCCCAGCCACCATCATTCAAAATTTTCAAAGGTTTTTACCACAGATCTGTAACAAATCTAGCATTTTTCTCGATTTTTAAATCTAGCATCAGATATGTAACAATCTTTTTAGACTAGGGTTTTGCCTCAGATATGTAACAAAAGATGGAGGAGGTAGGAGTGGTGCGGCGGAGGAAGATGGTGGTTAGGGTTGCAGCCTTGGGTTTCAGAATACGGTGGTGGCCCGGAACTAGGGCTTCTATCGATAGGAAAACAGAGATTTACCGTCGGTTACCGGAAAAGGTGCAACCTTGACCATTCATTTCAAAAACCACAACACTTATACTCTTTGACTCCTTTATTAAAAACCTTGCCGTAATTTGCCCGGGACCTAGCTGGAAACAAAATCCTTGCCCAGAACCTTGCCGAAAACGAAATCTTGCTCGGAACCTTGCCATAAACGATGGTGTTGGCTCACAATGATCGTGGGGTGGGGTTTGGTTGGGGAGAGATAGAGAGGGTAGAGAGAGATTTGAAACAAAGAGATGTGCTTTGTTTATTTGTTTAATTTAAATATATTAGTAAGATTACTAATCTATCCTCATGTTATCATCATCACCACCACCCACCACCAGTATCATCATCACCACCGCCACCCACCACCATCTTCAATTCAATCTTTATGTGAACATATGCTACTAAATCTATTCTCCTCAACCTTCAAATTCATCTAATTCTTCAAATTCTTCACAAATTAGGGTTTATATCTTTATTCTAATTCTAATCCTAATCTCTGTATCTAAAGGTGGTGGTAGGTGGTGGTTGTCCAGAGAGAGGGGCCAAGAGAGAAGAGGGAAGAAAGGAGAGGGTGTAAAATAGTAATTTCACCTAGGGGTGTTCAAAACTATCTCGTATCCTAAAATCCGATCCGAAATATCCGATACCCGAAAACTTATATTCGGATATCCGAAAAATATTCGAAAACTTACATTTGGATATCCGAAAACCATTCGAGATATCCGATTCCAAATATCAAAAAGTAATTAAAAAATAATAATTAAATAAAAAATTGGTTTCCGAATATCTGAGCAGATATCCGGAAATTCAAATATCTAAATTTTCGGATATCCGGTTTTGAAAACCCTTATTTTTCGACCTCATTTAAGAGTGACTTATAGTTGACAACAAAGACAAATGATGTTATATTTTTATTTGACGAGTCACAAATACCCGATGTCCTTTATATGCTCTAAACAAACCTTTGTATTAAAAGCACATTTCGTATCCTATACACTTCCAATTTTGTTTTAGTGACATATCAGTCACTATTGTTCTAGGGTAATCTGGCTGTCTATACATATAATTGCATCATCCACATAACCCATCTCAACCGCCCCTGATCCTTCTCCATCATTCACTTCACTGATTTCCACATGGCGGGAAACGGTACACACCCATTTTCTAACATATATCATTATGCTGCAATCAATTTGTGATCTTATCATTTCCTACTTTCAATCACAGATTCGCTCAACGAGTTTCTCACAGTTGCAGTTGATGTAGCTAAGAAAGCTGGAGAGGTTAGCTTTCATTTCTACTCTCATAACTTTTTAGGGCTTACTGTATTGATTGTGTTATTGACTTTGATTGCTGTAAATCAGGTTATTCGAGAAGGATTTTACAAGACTAAGAATGTGGAGCATAAAGGAACGGTATAATATCCCTTTTCATTTTGTGTAATTCAGATCTTATATATATTGTAGACAGGGGCGTCAATTCTTAACACACTCTAATACGACATGAAAAAAAAAATAGGTTTTGGGTCAACTAACATGAAAACGGGCCGTGTTCGGACCCACCGCATAAATATGGGTTGACCCGTTAACCTGTTTAAGTATTTAGAAAAAGAAAATAATTCTATAATTTTATCGTTGTTTTTTTTCCGTTTTACATGGCTCGGCATAATAATGTTAGTTTTGTCACACCATGTTATATACATGTCACGCTCTTACTCACCATTAAACATGTTACCAAGAACCCAACTACAACCTAACAACCTGCTTATAAATCGTCAGCATGTATGACTCATTTGAAAAAATGGGTTAAACGGGTCGTGTTCTGGTTGACCCGAATTTATGTGTGTGTGGGTTAGGGTTGCAAATTTTAAAATAGTGTTAAGTGGTATCAGATTGATTAATGGCAATGATTTGGAGAAGCTTTTGGAAATTACAAATTTTAGGATTTTTTAAATGTTTTAATTAACTTAACTATATAGCTCATGTATGATTAATGAAAGAGAAGGGTAAATTGGAATGAATAAAAGAATTACAAAGTAAATACAATTTCATTCACAGTTTACAGTTCCAAGATGTTAAATTTTTTTTTTTTTTTAAAAGAGGGAGTATCTTATAAAGCTAGTAACTTTCTTAACAAGCATTTAGAAAGCAAACGTTCAGAAGCACACTCATTTATCTACAATCTTATTGATTCATAATGCAGGTGGATTTGGTTACGGAAACCGACAAAGCTTGTGAAGATCTTATATTCAATCATCTAAAACAGCATTTCTCGGGACACAAGGTTAACGATCGTGCATTGTATACTTGCAATTCTAGTTTATAGTTAAATACTAGAACTTATTTTTCATTTTCAGTGAAAGTGTTCTTAACTATTTTTTCAAACCGTAGTTCATCGGAGAAGAAACCACGGCTGCACATGGTGTAAGTCAGCTGACAGATGAACCAACTTGGATCGTTGATCCACTTGACGGAACAACCAACTTTGTGCATGGGTACTTTTTGAAATCGTTAATTGGTTATACTACATATTGAGCAAAAAAAGTTCTAAAGTTAGTCACTAATGCTATTTGCAGTTTCCCCTTTGTGTGTGTTTCTATTGGTCTTACCATTAAAAAGGTCCCAGTAGTTGGGGTTGTTTACAATCCGATCATGAACGAGGTTAGACTTACTATAATACTACAATAATGTAAATACGCGACACGTTTTTGTCTAGATGACTAATTATTAGTTTGTTTGTGATTTGAGTTGTAGCTTTTCACTGCCGTCGATGGTAAAGGTGCTTTCCTTAATGGAAATCCTATCAAAGGTAATTGTAGCTTTTCACTACTATCGCAAATTCGCAATGCATCTGCTTAATTAATAATTGTCTATTCATGCTCTGATGGTTCTTACCACTTATTGCAGTATCTTCTCATTCTGAACTGGTGACATGCCTCCTTACCACAGAGGTAACTTTTACGTCTACTATATATTATTATCCACTTGTGCTGTGAAGGAAAATATAGATTTTCTAATGTCAAAGTGCAGGCTGGAACCAAGCGTGATAAGGCCACTCTGGATGCCACTACAAATAGAATCAATAGTCTACTTTACAAGGTTAAACCAAAACATTTGCCTTTGTTTGAGATTTCAAATGGCTGCAAATTATCAATTTATCGTATAATGTTTCTTATTTAATCAGGTAAGATCAATCAGGATGGAGGGCTCATGTGCATTGGGCCTATGCGGGGTCGCATGTGGAAGGATCGATCTATTTTATGAGCTCGGATTCGGTGGTCCTTGGTATGAACGTACCTTGTTTAGTTTCTGTTTATTAGTTATGGCAATTTCAGCCAATTGATTTGAATGGGTAGACTCAGGTTATGTTTTTATCTCTATCGGAGTAACGGGTCAGTCAAATGTGTGAAATGAAAACAAAATTTATCGATAAAGGAAGTTGGTCAAATGGTTTTAAGTTGCCAAAAGTTTGTTCATTATTGCTACATAAAGCTCCTAAATGTTTATTGAAATAGTATGGTTTCTTAAAAAGAGTAAAATGCCATTTTCGTCCCTGAGGCTTGGCTAGTTTTGCGACTTTCGTCCAAAGGTTTCTTTTTTCACATCTGGATCCAAAATGTTTGAAATCTTGCCATTTTCATCCGGCTCGCTAACTCCATCCATTTTTTTGCGTTAAGTCAGGAATATTTTTGTCTCTTTTGTTAACTTAAAGGGCAATTCAGTCTTTTTCACTTTATGTACAAGCATTTAACATAATGTACAAGTATTCAAAACCCTTTTAAGTTAACAAAAATGACAAAAATACCTCTGACTTAACGGAGAAAAATGGATGGAGTTAACGAGCTGGATGAAAATGGTAAAGTTTAAAACCTTTTGGATCCAGATGCGGAAAACAAACCTTTGGACGAAAGTCGCAAAAGTGGCTAAACCACAGGGACGAAAATGGTATTTTACTCTTTTAAAAACTATTTGTAAGTTTCTGTAGTTTTCAAAGGTGTTTTGGGTCAACCCAACCCATACAAAATTTACTTGTTTTGACCTGTTACCCAACTCACCCGTTTTGCAATGTCTACCCTTAGTTCTTGTATATAGTTGTGGCCATGTGAGTTCACAGTGAGATGACGTTTTGATTTTCTCCCTAGGGATGTTGCAGCAGGGGTCGTGATTGTTAAAGAAGCTGGTGGTGTCATTTTTGATCCGTAAGAATATAATAATAACTATTAACTATGATGTAAATCCTCTCTTTTTACTCTACTAATGGTGCCCCTTACGCTGTCACAGATCGGGCAGTGACTTTGATATTACAGCTCAGCGGATAGCAGCTTCAAACCCACTTGTTAAAGAGGCGTTTGTTGAGGCGTTACAACAGTCAGCGTAGACAACTATTGTGTTAGCCCGAAAGCTTGACGTCAGCAGTTAAGCTTTCTCGATACTTCTTAAATGTATGATGTGTCAAATTGAGTTGTTATGCATTAAAAATGATACATAAATTTAATAATTCTTTGCACCATGAGGTGCAACATTTCATGGACTTATATGAACTCATGATGCATTCTTTTCATTCAAATAAATAGTTTTCATAAATTCTATTTAATTTCCTTTTTAAGAAATAGTATGCTTGTTTTTAGCAGTGTTGTAAAAATTGTTAGGCGCTAATCGGCCGGTGGGGTACCTACTAGCGATTAATCGGATTGAGATTTTATATGTAATTTTCAGTTTTATATGTATATGCACACATTTTTATACATATTTTTTAAGTAGACATGTTTTAACATCTTCTTCAACCGATATTTTCAAGTAGATAGGATTAATTGCCGGAATTTACAGGTTTTGGTCAAGATTCTAGCCGGAATCGCTAGACTTCCACCGATTCTTGGCTAATTAGGACTTAGATTTGATCATTGTTGACCGCCTATAGGGTAATGGGCTGATTAGATTAAAATTACTTGGTAAACCTCCGACTAGCGATTATCGGCGACTAGTCGGGATTTTTACAACCATGGTTTTTAGGCATGAAACATATGTGAAGCAAAGGATCCTTAATATCTGAAAAACAAATTGAAAAATAAACACAACACTAATCTCCACACACAACACAATCAATGGGGAGATAGGTCTTAACAACATACCATTTAATTTAATTAATATTCAGACCCTAAAAAAGAAAATAAACAAACGGCGAAACAAAATATGGTACATAGAAAAAAGAAAAATCGGGATGAAACTCATTAGGAAATTCGACTTTTACTTAAATGGCTAAACCCTCCCGGTCATTCCACTGTACGGATAGTGTCCGTTAGTCCCATTATTCGGGTATCCATTGCCGTTAGTCATCTTCTCAGCATTCGCCGCTTTCTTCCGCTTTATAACTACAAGCCATGTATAAGCTTCTAGAATTGCGGCAAAAATAGCTAGAATAATAATTATTCCAGTATAAGCTCTTTCCCATTTCTTCTCGGGGTTTAAGATATTAAAGCCCTTGAATATGTTAATTATGCCTAGAATGATGATGCTGTAACCGAGTGAGTGGTGGTAGATGTTCCAGAATATCCTGTGTTTGTGTTCCTTCTTCGGTCTTACAAGCAATGCAATCACCTATAATGTACCGACAGTTAGTTAGACGTATGCTTTAAGGATTATACCGAGTAGATCATCAGTTGTACCTTATAGGGCAGTTAGTCTGTTTATAGTTGGTAAAATGTGAGGGTATAAAGAGGGCCGTAGAAGCAGGCAGATAGTCGGGTCAATCAGTGCGTTGGGTAACGTGTCAAAACGGGTAGATTTTGGTTTGGGCTAGTATAATTACAAAAATCATATTATTACAATACTAGTTTAATTTTTATATAAGAGGCTTTAGGATGCTCTATAATCTTATACGTTCGATACGTGTTAAACCCGTTTTGGGTTTTTTTCTTTGTGATATTTTGGTATATGACTGTTTAACACGGTAGAGAAAAACTAGAACCCGAATCAACGCATTCATGTGGGGGGTTACCTGGAGGGTGGCTACACAGAATAGTATGATGCCGATGACTCTGTGAGCCGTGAACTGGATACCCGGAGACTGGCTGCCGAGCCAGATTCCGGTGGCCCATCCGGAAACACCGATGACGTAAGCA
The DNA here is from genome assembly GCA_947069175.1 of Scalesia atractyloides. Classification (NCBI taxonomy): domain Eukaryota; kingdom Viridiplantae; phylum Streptophyta; class Magnoliopsida; order Asterales; family Asteraceae; genus Scalesia; species Scalesia atractyloides. Next base: position 59,719,156 of record CAMTDV010000007.1, on the reverse strand, counting down.
GACGTTTGGCAGGTAACATGAAGGTAAAACCAAGCCGGGTCAGCAGACGGGAACACCCTTAGATATCTTGCAATTATAGCTCCAAGTGGCATCATGATACCCCAACTAATTGCATTTAGCACACCATGAATCTACAAAATTCCCAAATATAGTCATAAAAGTTTCAACACTTAACCTTAGATTTTAAACACAATAAATAACTTACATTTCGTTTCGTGGTTTTAGAACTGGTTCCGGATGCCCCTCCTGCACTCCCGGATTGTCCTAAAAGAACGTTTAAAGTCCCCATAGACCTTATATTATCACCCGATGTGGCATGTGCCGTAGGCGCATTCCCGGATAGTTGACCTTCTTGCCAAACTTGATTCATGGTAGCACCCGTCCCGTTTTGTAGACCCAAAGTCGCGAATATAACAATCTCGTTATATAAAAAAGTTGCTGACAAGTCAGAAACCGGGAAACTAAGATCTCCCTCCGCCAATTGTGTGGTGTAACCCGTGATTGGTGACGTGTACACCTTCATACTCCCATCGGATTGCTGGAACGCAACTAATGCTTGTGTCCCAGCCATCCCTTGAGAAGTCGGATTAATCCCCCATGCAACCCACTTGGAAGAATCGAAGTTTGTATGACGGTACGCGACTGCGAGTGTTTGTGAAGATGGGTCGTATGTGTAGTGTAGAAACGAGTTTAAAACCGGGAGATCATTGCAAGAACTAAACACCGCGTTGTTTGCAAACGCGTAATTAGAACATGTTTGAGCATAGGTTGATAGAAACATGGTTGTTAGTACCATTGTACAACACACAGACACCATTTTTAGGTCTAACCCCATTTTTCCAGTTAAGGTTATATGAAACTGTTGTAAAGGTTATGGACTGTTGGGAAGAAGAGAGGATGGGTTACTTGTAAATGGATTTTTTATTTTTTATTTTTATTATTTTTTTTTTTTGGGGGGGGGGTGTTGGGGTAGTGTTTTAGGTTAGTTTGGTAAAAGAAGCTGATTTGGTGTAGTTGGACTTAGATTTCAACAACACACATGCAACTAACTCCAACTGCCCCTTGTGCAAAATATATTATATGTGAAGGCTAGACAACTCATGGATACTTTATTTTCCTCCTCTCACTTCCTTTATCTCTCTAGGTTATTGTCTATGCACACATACTTTATTTTACCTCACACAAACCTGAAAATTTTATATGAACCATAACCCAACCGGAGTATTTGCAAATTGACGTGAACACGCCTATTGATTTGATTTTTTTTCTTTGCGTATTACTACCATAAAGCTACAAATTTAGCGCCTTAAAACACAAATGTCTATAAAACAAGAGCAGATGTCTATAAAATAATTACATCTAAATTCCTTAACCTAACACCTATTTCTCTTTTTAAGTTTTGACTTAAAATACCCAACAAACTTAAGGAATGACAAAAAAATAAGAGTTAAATGCTTGGTTGGTCCCTGTGGTTTGTAAAAATTGCAGACTTGGTCCTAGTAGTTTACTAATTACACGCGTGGTGCCAAAACTTCTCAAAACTGAACTCGATTGGTCCACAGCCCTAACATCAGTTAAATATCTTTGTTAAAACACCCCATGTGCTTAGCACATAAGGGTAATTTGGTCTTTTCAATCCAACCCATTATTAAAAGAGTTAAATACCACCACACCCCCTTCTTCCCCAACCGACCACCACCATCTCATCTCACCAAACATATCCATGTGGCACACTCCAATACTACCATGAATGCAGGTCAGGCTCTAAATATCTGCAGCATTACCAGAATATATCATCCACTAATTTTCAAATAAAATTAGTAGTGCAAAAACTTTCACAAGAATGAGATTAACATAAAATAAATTGAGGAAACAAATTTGTACAGGTTGAGAAAACTTGCAATTAGTGAACTTCAAAATTAAAAGACGGAATTACCTGGTAATTGTATAGTTTCACATAGAGTATTGGCATCCTTTGATTCATCTTGTTATTGTGTCTAATCCCGCGATGAACAGTCTCGGGAACATACTCTAATACAAGGTTAAGATAAAGCTCTTCCTTTTCTGTAGTAGAAAAGAAACAATGTTTTAAAGCAACAACATTTGGGTGATCCAATACGCGCATTGTCTGTAGCTCGCGGTTTTTGTATCTCTTGTCTTGAAGAACCTTTTTAATGGCCACTGCCTCTCCGATTTCTAAACACTTGGCCTGAAACACAACTCCAGATGAGATGGTGGTGGTGGTTTGGGGAAGAAGAAGGGGGTATGGTGGTATTTAACTCTTTTTATAATGGGCTGGACTGAAAAGACCAAATTACCCTCATGTGCTAAGCACATGGGGTGTTTTAACAGAGATATTTAACTGATGTTAGGGCTGGGGACCAAACGAGTTCATTTTTGACAAGTTTTGGTACCACACGTGTAATTAGTAAACCACTAGGACCAAGTCTGCAAGTTTTGCAAACCACAAGGACCAACCAAACATTTAACTCAAAAAATAAATACATTTTAACAAAACTGTATAAAAATAAATGGGTCCACTCACGAATGACGAACCCATCAGGGTTGGCCCGAACCTGATATGCTTAGCTAAACCTTTTTGCGTGTTTGTTAAGTGGATATTTTATAAAAGCGAACGGAAAGTAGTTAAGCATGAAGGCGAAACCCGTGAAATTGACATGAACACCATGTAACTCTGCATGCAAGAGAATCATGTATACATTCTATTTAGTGCGTCTTCTTTGCTAATTGAATATTTTATAAAAGTGAAAAGAAAGTGGTTAAGCAACTGAAAATATACCTGCCAAAAGCCTAGTTTTAGGCTTGAAAACCAAGGTCAGACCAACATCAACATTGACTTGTAATTGACAAAGACTTGTAACTTATGCAGATAGAGTTGTACAATGGTTTGTTTTGTATTAAGTTAAGTATCGTGGTTTGTTAAACCTCTCCCACCAGTAGTTGTTCACCATCTAAGGTCTCTAAAGAAGAGTTGGTGTCCATCCTTGATTAGTGTATGATTTTCCACTTGTTTTGTCTCTTTGTTGGTGGCATTTAGAGTTTTGGTTCTTTATATATATTTTAATTTAATTTTTTAAATGATCTTTATAAGATCATATGCAAGTAAAGTTCACCTAATAAAACATCTTGTGTCATGGATATTCCAAAACATTGGTTAAAAGGGGGTAAAGAACCTGTACAAATATACTTAACATACAAAACGTATGAAAGGCATGAAAAGATAAAAAATAAATATGATGACATTTTCATAATTATTTTACTCGTAACTACCCTACAAGATCAAAATCTACAAGGTTGTCTGTAGACTAATTATGATGCTCTACAAAATTATCTTACAAGATCATTTGTAGAGTATTTATGATACTCTACAAAATTACCTTAAAGGATCAAAATTACCTTACAAGGTCAATTTACAAAATTACCGTACAAAATCATTTGTAAGGTAATTTTGATAATTACTCTATGAGTAAATAATTACGAAAATGTCACCGCGTTTTTATATACCATTTTATGCCTTTAATATGTTTTGTACGATAAGGCTATTTGTATTTGATTTTTTTTTGCCTTGGTTACAATAAATGAAGTAAGTTATAAACAAGTTGACCCCTTATAACATGATGGTGCAACAATTTTCAGTTGGCTAGTATTTGGTTCTTGGGTAAGACTGGTTCTAGCTATGCCGAACATGGATCATGCCACAAGCCCACAACAAAAAGAAACAACTTTATTCTAGGTGACTCGTAGTTGGAGCCATGAAGAACACACGACACAAAGGAAGAGAGTAGCAAGTGATGATAGGTGAATAGTATTGTGTCATTTCTTTTCTTTAGTATTATCATTTACCACACTTGTAACTGTCCTTGTTCTGTATGAGGTTGGAAAACGTGAGTGAGCTCTGAATCAGACCTTAGTATACCCTGACTCGAATAGTAGGTATGTCAACATGATCCCGTAGTTTTGACTTTGCGTATACTTTTCAATTGCCTTTGATTTATTGAAGGAAGCGGTTCCGCAATTTATTATGTTCTTTTGAAGCCAAGATTGTTCTGGGTATTTAAATTTTTTGTTTTGACCCAGGTTAACCACCTTTAATATACTTGTGATCATGTATAGTGAGTTATGCGTACAACAAAAAGCTTAAGGCATCCTAACTAAACGGGACACCTAGATCATAATATCGAATTCATAGCATGAACTAGAACGCTATCCCAACCAACCAAGTTTCAAAATTAACTACATATTTTGTGGGAAAAGCCCAGATGGTAGAGGCGCGAGCCTCTTAGACCGCGGGGTGTGAGTTTGGGTTGGGTGCGTAGGTAGCCAAGCAACGCCGCTTTAGCCACACCGAGCCAGTGTGGGTAGCGGCATTGCCTCGCTGGCGTGGCTAGGGTGCCTGGCGTGGGGTGGGCTGGAGGATTGGGTGGCTGAATCAGACTGTTTGGACTAGCCGTTGTGGATGGCGGTTTTATCTAACCAAATCAAATTTTAAAATTTTTTTACTAATTTTTACCTATAAATACCCACCCCAAACATAATTTTTTTTCACATATAGTTTCTTCGAACACAAATCCACATCCAAAACCAACCAAAAAAAATAAAATGGTTACTTAGACCGAAGAGGAGGAGATCGCACTTGTGACGTCAATCGTTGACGCGTAATGTGCACTAAGTCGTGGTCAAACCGCGTACTGGACACAAGCGTTTAGTCAATACCAACAACATGTTGGAAGCTCTTGTCACAACTTGAACGCGTGTCAACGTAAGTGGCGTGAGCTAAAACCAAAGCTGGATCGGTTTAAAGCATGCTTCAATCGTGTCTCTGCGGGCGACCTTAGCCACGAGGATCGAGTGGAAATCGTCAAAATCGACTACAGGCGCGATGGGAACCCAGAATTTCGTTGAGTTCCCTACTTTAATATTTATCGTACTTTGTAATTTTTTTAATTTTTTAGGATTTATTAAGTTGTTTTTTTAATTTATTAAGATTTTATATAACTTTTTTTAATAATACAGTGGTGTGTTTTATTTATAAAAAGTCTCTACATATATAGGGTGAGGTTATTGTGAGAAAATTTAAAAGTGTGAGAAGAATAAGAAAGAATCTAAACCATTAGATATTTAATCTAATGGTTGAGATCATAGTGGCAATTCTGTAAATAATGTTGACTATTAAACTAACTAATTTTCTAGATTAAGGGTATAAAGGTAAATTTAATATTTTTAAATTAAGAAACTAATATTAATACACATGCAAAGTTCTTCTCTTCTTTTTTAAACATCAATAACTTTTTATACGTAACTCTTTTTAAAAAAAAATTACACCATTAATAACGAGTGTTTTTTATCTTTAATATGAGTACCATATTGATTTACTTATGTAGAGTTATTTCTGTTTTTATAATTTAGGGTGTTATTTCTGTTTTGATTCTGATTAAAGTGTTGACTGATGTTATATTATGGTGTTATTTCTGTTATATTCAATGTTAGAATGTTCTTTATAAGATGTGTGCATTCAGGATAACTGATGTGGTGTTTTTATGCGTTATGGTGTTATTTTTGTTATATTTATGTTCTTTATAAGATGTATGCCTTCAATATACATGCTGTGGCGTTTTTATGAGTTAGGGTGCTTTTATGAGTTAGGGTGTTTTTATGAGTTATATTTATGTTCTTTATAAGATCTATGCTTTCAATATACATGCTATGGTGTTTTTATGAGTTAGGTGTTATATATATATATATATATATATATATATATGTGTGTGTGTGTGTGTGTGTGTGTGTATAGGTAGAGGTTCATGTGAGAAAATTTAAAAGTGTGAGAAGGATAAGAAAGATTATGGAGGTGATATGTGTCCCTTTTTATTTTGGTAGTTTAAGGGTATAAGTGTAATTTAACTAATAAAATCTAATTATGGAATGCATATATGCAACCGATTTTTGACAGTTATTGTAGGGATTTTCGAATTTGAAATAACACCCTAACTCATAAAAACACCACAACATGTATATTGAAGGCATATATCTTATAAAGAACAGAAATATAACTCATAAAAACACCCTAACTCATAAAAACACCATAACATGTATATTGAAGGCATACATCTTGTAAAGAACAGAAATATAACAAAAATAACACCATAACTCATAAAAACACCACAGCAGTTATATTGAATGCACACATCTTATAAAGAACACACTAACATTGAATATAATAGAAATAACACCATAATATAATATCAGTCAACACTTTAATCAGAATCAAAACAAAAATAACACCCTAAATATATAAAAACAGAAATAACTATACATAAATATATCAATATGTTACTCATATTAAAGATAAAAAAACACTCGTTATTATGGTGTAATTTTTTTTAAAAAGAGTTACGTATAAAAACTTATTGATGTTTAAAAAAGAAGAGGAGAACTTTGCATGTGTATTAATATTAGTTTCTTAATTTAAAAATATTAAATTTACCTTTATACCCTTAATCTAAAAAATTAATTAGTTTAATAGTCAACATTATTTACAGAATTGTCACTATGATCTCAACTATTAGATTAAATATCTCACACTTTTAAATTTTCTCACAATAACCTCATCCTATATATACATATATATATATATATACATATATATATATATATACATATATATATATATATATATATATATAACATCCACATGGAGATCCACGCCGCTCCCATACCCCACCTTTTTTGGGTGGCCCGATGGATCCAATCCCTGTCACATGTCTACTCAAGCCCCACCACATCTCACAATCTTATGTGGGACACCCTGGGTTCAGTTCTAGACAAAGAGCAGATTGCTATTAATTTGGTGTAATTTTAAAGTAACGAGAGTTAGAGAACATTCGTCATAAAAAAAATTAACTCACATCACTCAAATATCTTAATCTAAACTTCATAAAATAAATATGTTAGTGGTGCGTGTATATATATATTAAACCATAATGGCATAATCTATATGCTATCTTTGTGGTGTATAAATAAAAAGACGATACACACGTCTAACAAAAATATGCTCGATACTTTGAAAAGCTTGTTAAAAGGAATTCTTCCATAATTATCAATTTCCATGCAACCTCGTTTTATTTCTATCAAGGTTTTTCTTAAAGGACATTATCTAGCTTTTGGAAAAATTAATGAAATAAAATATTATACGAGGAACAAGATCGTATTTTAAAGTAAACCCATCTAAAATAATTTCATTAAAATGATAAAGCTTCCAGAAACTTAAACGAATTAGTTTCAAATTATTTTATTTCTGAAAACTTTAATATTTCTACACACAGTTTATATTTCAAAATTCAAACAAATTTGCCGTTTAAAATTTTAATATATTCACTGTTAAGCATATTAAAAAGAAATATATGACATATATTTTTTTTACTTTTGAATTTATTTTCCGAACAGCAAACCCACTTTGGGCCTTTAGGGCATAACTCGAACTAGAGATGGGCATAAAAACCGGTTCCGAACCCGAACCGGTGGAACCGAACTGGAACCGGTTCCAGTTCCTACCCGACAGTAAGTAGAACCGGTTCCGGGTTCAAAATACCCGTTGGTTCCAACCCGGTTCCACAATTTTACCATTTGAATCGGGTAGGAACCGGTTCCTAACCGTACCCGGTTCCTACCCGTACCCGGTTCCTACATGGAACCGGTTCCTGACCGTTGTAATATTACCGTTGGAACCGGTTATATCCGTTAAAAATGTTACCGTTGGAACCGGTTATAGCCGTTAAAAAAGTTACCGTTGGAACCGGTTCCTGACCGTTGGAACCGGTTCCTGACCGTTAGAACCGATTCTATATATATTCAATGAGTGTATGGCCAAACTTTATGATCATTATTTAAAAAAATATGGTGAAAAAAATCATACAAATTTGTTTGAGTCTCGGTCCACGGCCTCTAACGATGAAACAAGCGGGGATCCACTTATAACCATGTTGAATGTCGTTAGAGACGAGACCGCTAGACAACAAAGGGGTAGTGAACCAACAAGTGAACTTGGGAGATATAAAAAAAATCAGTATTCGCTTACTATGACCACCGAGGAGTATAGGAAATTTGATGTTTTGGCATGGTGGAAATCGAAAGAATCCGAATACCTGATTCTAGCCACCATGGCTCGTGATATACTAACGGTCCAAGCTTCCACGGTAGCTTCGGAAAGTGTGTTTTCTCTTAGTGGCAGGATTTTGTCAATTAGAAGAACAAGACTAACTCCGGAATCGCTAGAGATGGCAATATGCTTAAAGGACCATTTGGATGACGTTGATCGTGTTCAACATAAAACTAGTCTAGAAGATGAAGTTGAGTTAGAGCATAAAATTGTTGACGAAGAGGAGGACGAAGAAGTGGAGACTAACGATTCGGACGACGATTGTACCGAGGTACCCGTACCTAAGAGAAACTCGTCGGAAAGTGTTGCACCTGCCGCTAGTAAACGATCAAAGAAATAAAATCTTACTAGAACCGGTTCTGAGTAATTTTTTATTTTTTTTTGTAACCGGTTAATTTTTTTTATATATTGTAACCGATTAATTTGTTTTTTAATTTTAATCGATTATTGTTAATATTTTTATTTATCAATGTAACTAATAATAAAAATCAAACATAAAAAACACAATAGTAGCGTTCCAAAAATAGATGTAAAAAAACACAATAGAAGGGGTTTTTAATTTTAATCGATTATTGTTACACAAACTTTATTAAAACACCAAAAATAACATTTATCAGGAACCGGTAAGTAGTAAGGGGTTTATATACAAAAAAAAATGATTTTTTAATCAGGAACCGGTTCCATCGGTAACATTTTATCAGGAACCGGTTCTGAACAGTAAAGTCAGATTTTACTGTCAGGAACCGGTTCTGCACAGTAAAGTCAGGGTTTTACTGTTCAGAACCGGTTCTGAACAGTAAAAGTCAGATTTTTACTGTCAGGAACCGGTTCTGAACACTATCAGGAACCGGTTCCACACCATACCCGGTTCCATAATACCCGTACCCGGTTCTACACGGTTCCATATTCTTGGCTGTGAACCCGGGTAGGTACCGGACCCGGTTCCACATCATACCCGGTTCCAATGACATCCAAGCAGAACCGGTTCCGGGTTGGAACCGGTTCCAGGTAATAATAATACCCGATTTTGCCCATCTCTAACTCGAACTCCCCGAGAGGCACATAACACCTTTACCAATCCACATGCTTCTTTCGGAATTTCGCTTTTGATTTAAATTTGAGCAAAATATAGCGTTATGGTTGAACATAACGCTTCGTCATATCACTGTCACGTAGAGACTTGGTTTTTAACTAATTCATTCGTTAATTATCACGTTATGATTTAAGTAATAATTAAGTAAAAGAAAGAAAATATCTGATTGGTAAATTGCACATGGGCCCACATCTTTCCCCCTTTCATACCCGTTAAACGCTTAACGAATGCAACAATGGCGCCCGGGCTTAGCACCCGCCGTCACCAGCCCATGTGGCGGAGGCGTCAAACCACAACAATTACTATCAAACTTTTTAACTTCAGAATCTTATTAAATAACTTATATTAGAATCATTAGAAAATCTAACTTTTAACTCTTTTAATTTTGGATTGATATGGTGTTTGATGGTAAGGAGAAAAAGAACGAAAATATTTTGATAAGGTTATTTTTCTTACTTGTGGTAAAAGGAAATATTTTTATAAGGTTTTTTTTTCTTACTTGTGGTAGAATAGAAGTAGAAAACTTAATATTACTTGGACGGGTCGCTTATAAAGCCCGCTCCTTTTTGTGTAGTGTTTCGATTTTGGGGCTAGTTTGTTTTTAATAAAATTTGCCCGTTAAATAAAAAAAATACAACATCGCTTCAAAATTAGAATGATGCAACAAATTAAAAAAAAAAATAAAGGGGTCAATGGGTTGCATCTAGGGCCTGGCTAACCCATGTAAGTCATGGGGCTGATAATGAAAAAGTTTTTTATAACGGTATGCTAAACTTTATATGTTGGAGACTTGGAGACACTTTTTATTTATAAGTTTATATTGGTGCGTTAAAAAATTTTCTTGATGCATTTAACTTTGCAAGTTTAATGCGTTGTTGTAATAATTGTGATTAAGGATGTCAATCGTGTCAAATTGATGCATTAGGCTAAACATGAACACGTCTAATATATTTATTTATGTCAAAGATATCAACCTTAATTACTCAAATGCTGAAAATTGTCTAATCGAACATGGCTCATTTATAAGTACGAGTCAAATGGATTTAAGAGTTTAAACAAGTTGTAAATAAGTTAATCGGTGGGAGCATTGTAATAAGTAGGTTGAACAGGTCGTGGACACGTTGGTGAGTCGACCCATTCAATTAACTGGGTTGTACGTGTAAACCTAAACATAACATCTTAATTATGTTTTATATATGACAATCCAAAACCTAACTATTTTTGTGTAGCATTCATATCATATTGTGTCAGAAATTATCAACTCTAATTTTGATACACACATGTTTTTATAGTGATACGTCAAAATATTACATGTCCAACTTTGCAAGTTTGATGAACATGCTCAAACCCTATTATCAGTCCATACATATTGTTTTTTAGCTTAGACACTTGAAAAAGATAACATAAAGGATGTCTACATGGTACAATTTTCAATAAAAAAAGGCATAAAAGATAACACTTTGCTATTTTTTTCTCACATACTAAAACATGAATAGCGTATGGCCAAACATAAATAATATAATATTCTATGTTACTTTTCATCGATGATTGTAGAAAAAACGTTCATAAAAACGATAGTCTGTAAAATTTTAGGTAGAAAGGGTGTGATGTACAACATTCGTCATCAAACTATTCTTATGCACAACCCTCGTGATCTCTAAAAAATCTAAGTCAGATTTTGTCAAACAACAATGGATGAAGACTACTGAAGAAGAGAACTCGACCCAGAGTAACAAGTAGATAGAGAAAATTGTCGGTGAGGATTGGAAGGACACAATTACTCAATGCTAAAAATATGGCTTAAATGTTGTGTTGGAGACTTGTGAAGGTTGTATGTCAATGGACAAATAGGAGGGAACATGAAAGAAGATAAGAAGTTGTGTTATACATGAATTGAAGAATAAATGTTTGTTTTATGGGAGAGAATATTTTGTGTTACTTAATTTACACCTTGAAATAAAACTGAATAAATAACTTGTTAACTAAATTATTCTTACATTATGATAAAAAAAGTTATTTCATTTCTCTCCTACATACTATATAAATTGATCATTTAATAATTGCAAACTTCATATCCCTTGTAGGTTTTTCCATCTTTGATATTTTGGGCCCCAAAATTAGATCACTTGGGACCATTTGATAATGCAGTGTAATATGGGCATAATCGGGTTTTATTATTACCCGGAACCGGTTTCAACTCGGAACCGGTTCTGCTTGAATGTCATTGGAACCGGGTATGGTGTGGAACCGGGTCCAGTTCCTACCCGGGTTCACACCCAAGAATATGGAACCGTGTAGAACCGGGTACGGGTATTATGGAGCCGGGTATGGTGTGGAACCGGTTCCTGACAGTAAACCCGACTTTTTTACTGTTCAGAACCGGTTCCTGACAGTCGAAAATCTGACTTTTACTGTTTAGAACCGGTTCCTGACAGTAAACCCTGACTTTTTACTGTTCAGAACCGTTCCTGACAATCGAAAAATCTGACTTTTACTGTTCAGAACCGGTTCTTGATAAAAATGTTACCGTTAGAACCGGTTCCTGATAAAAATATTACCGTAGAAACCGGTTCCTGATAAAAAATGTTACCGTTGGGAACCGGTTCCTGGCAGTCGAAATCGGTTTTTTTTTATATAAACCCCTCCCTACTTACCATTTCAAAACTTAACACTCACCATCATCAACTTACAAACTCAATCATCTTCTCAAAAATCTTGCAAAATACCTATGGCATGCAACGAACAAGTTGTTACTGTCTTAGAGACGAAAAGAAACCCAGCTATATGGAAGAATTTTGATCTCTGTTTAATGTCCGACAGCCACGAGATGGCTAGATGCAAAGCTTGCGGAAAATTTATGAAGGCTGCAGCCAACTCAACCCTTAAGAAACACACTGAGCGGCATTGCCCAGTGACGAAGGCAAAGAAAAATGAGACGGGAGAAGGTTCCGGCACCGGTTCTTCAAATGTTTGATGTAACCCGTTTGGTTTGGTGTTTTAATAAAGTTTGTGTAATGTTTCTTTCTATTGTGTTTGTTATTTTTGTGTTTCTTTCTATCGTTAGTCTCCACTTTTTCGGCTATAACCGGTTCCAAAGGTAAAATTTTAACGGTATAACCGGTTCCTTCTAGAACTGCATTTCCGGGTACTGATGGAACCGGGTACTAGTGAAACCGGGTACGGGTAGGAACCGGGTACGGGTAGGAACCGGTTACTACCCGATTCAAATGGTAAAATTGTAGAACCGGGTTGGAACCAACGGGTATTTTGAACCCGGAACCGGTTCTACTTAATGTCGGGTAGGAACTGAAACCGATTCCAGTTCGGTTCTACCGGTTCGGGTTCGGAACCGGTTTTTATGCCCATCTCTAGTGTAACCTCTACTACTTTAGGAGACTTTTCAAAGAGTATGGGTGAACACATGTGTTGTCCTCCACCCAAAACACCAAACCAAATGAAATGGGCCTACTCTATCAAACACCATTATTGCCATTGGCCTCATAAGTCATTTTCTTAAATCTTTGTATATTCACATGACATGACTGTATAGCCCAAAATAAATATAATTTACTGTGTGTGGGTTACGTGTGCAGACAGTGTGCTCTAATTATTTAAACTTTAAAGCTTATAGTATATAGTGGTACAACAAAAAAAAAAACGGATAAAAAATAACAAAAGAAAGTAATTTTAGTAATAAGCCAACTTAAAAAATTTAGAATGAATTTACCTTTTTTTATATAAATTATCCCAGATTAAATATAATACTTGGAAAGGTTCGACTCGAATTCATTTCCAAGGCATATAATGTATTTTTTTAGATAAAATATTATTATTTACTCTTAAATTCTTTTATATAATAATTTGTCTTGAAATAATGTCAACATTAAAATAGATGCAATTAGCCCATGGCTTTATAGGCTAGTGACATTATGGAGGTGGGATAAGACTTTGTATCAATAAGGTGTGGGTTCGATACCTACAAATGAAGTTTTTCCCATATTTATTAAGTTTCCTTCTAAATTGATGTATAAATATTATGTTTAGTGGAGATGGATATGATCGGATGGTTCCGCTGGTAGCACGATGATACTCCAGTGATCAATCAGTCTTCCAACCTTGCAGTTAAAAATAGATGTAATTATGAGTAATTAGAAAAACAAATAAATATTAATTATCTATTTATTTTAATAAAATGAGGGGTAGGAAGTAGACGGCAGGTCAAAGTCTTATTGTTGGGTTATCTGCTTTCCTAAACCTACTAACATTTAATACTCTTAGTAATCACTCGTAGTTATACTATTTAAGTGTTTTTCTTTTCAAAGTTATAAAAGTTAAAAGATATTATTATAATTATTAATATTTTTTCAGTCAGCTTATTTTGACTCCGACGTCATTAACTATTTTTCTTGTCTTCTTCCATTGTCGGTTCATATAGTTTTACACTTTCTGGCATAGTCATCAAAAAATAATAATTTATTTCATGGGTTTTATTTACTAGAATATTTTATATTTGTATAGTTTTCAGTAAGTTACATTTTGTCGGTGTTTTTAGTAAATCATGTAGGTTGTTTTTGGTTGAGGACCTAAGATTTTTTTTAACGGGTTTATTTTTTCTGTGTTCAAAATTTTTATAACAAAACGTTAGAGTTTCGGGTCAGTCTTTGTTTGGGTCGGGTTAAAACAAAGTTTGAATTAGATTACAAAAAACAAAAAAAAGCTATACAAGGATTAAACGGATTAAATCCATGACCTCTTGTTGATAAAGAGTAGAGTACGCCCCTGATCGTTCTTATAAAAAAAATTGGAAAGTTCACCCGCATAAACTGAGTGAAAGAAATTAGATGAAAATTGTTTTGTTTTTAATTTTCTAAGTTTAACACCGGCTTGTTTAATATAATAGACATCAAGCTTGAGTTAGACTCATTTTAAGGATTATATCTAAAGTTTTAGCTATCTTGTGAGTATTTTTTCAAGATTAAGTTTAGTTTAGATCGACTCGATTATTATACATCAACTATTTATTTATTTTTATTTGTAATATGTGTGTATAATTATAGTTTGATACATTATGTATTGTTTACTTATTTTTGTCATAATTATATACTATGATATTTGTTATATTATATATAAATAAAATTAATATCGTTTAGGTTTAACTTCTATTAAAGAGTGGCAACCACTAATAGGGTGATGATCTATTAAAAAAAATCTTTTAAAATATAAATTTAAGTGATAAGATCTTAGGTTCAAGTCTTATAACGAAAAAAAAAAATAGTTGTTCAGAAGAAATAAAAGGGTGGCAACCTATGCTACACTGCCACTTGGACTCTAAAAACCTAAAAAATGATAAGACAATATAGAATTTTCTAAAAGATAACATTGTAACATTGAAAATTTTCGAAAGACAATATTGGGGATAAGGTATGAGGCTGTGAACCTCAAGGTAAATTAGTAAAACATTATAAAAATCTTGTGTGCTGATCCTTGTCCTTTAAAATTATCTCGTGGCTTGAAATTAGTTTAGCTTGTAAGCAAGTTGAGCCAAGTCAAGCTGACTCGATTTAAAAACGTGTTTTTGATTCGTAAACAAGCTGAGCTCAAGCCAATGTTGGCTCACTTGTTTTGCTCGTTTTTTAAATTTAACCTCAACTTTTTATATTCTTTATTTTATATTCTATAGCTCATATTGTAACAATGGATACGTTGTGGTAACTCGTATTATAGAAGCGTTGTGATGCTAACTACCTTCTAAAAAACATTTATACATCTGTGTTCTTTACCATTTAGATTGAAGTCTGGGAACGACTCGTGGTGAAAAGCCAATAAGTGGACGCAAAAGGGTTCATTAACATTCATTACAGTTATGTTGTCACTTTTGTGTTATTATACATTTAAATCTCATATTCATTTTTAAGCACTAATAAAAATTATCTGGACCGTAACTAAATATATAAATGCTAAAACAATTTTTAAAGCACTCATAAATTTTATTCACTATTATCTAGATTATTACATAGATGATTATAGTGATGTGCAAAATCTAATATATATTGATTAGACAACTGAACCAAACTTCAACTGCCCATAAACAGTTAGTATGTAAAATTGTAGATACAGGCAATTTTGCATTGAATCCTTTACACCGGATTTAAAACAAGATAACTACATATTTGATAACCATTTAGAAAATTGGGAATTAACTTTCAACCATAAGATTAATATATATATATATGGTTAGGTTCATTTGTGAACAGCTTCTTTGATAGTGAACTGTGTGAACTAATCCTAAATTATTAATACACGTGTGTAAATCAATGGCCATGATTTGATGATAAAATACACTAGTCTATTTTATGATTTGATGATAAAATCCTAGCCATACACGTTTGTAAATCAATTGTTAGGATTTGTTCACTCAGTTCGCAAATACACTAAAAAACTCACAATACACCGATGCAATAAGTTTGACACGCGTTTATAACATTGCGTCAAAGCTATTTGATGGTCCTTTCAATAGACTTAATACACTTGTATAGAGTGAGTATGTAAAACTTACAAAGTTTGGGACAATTATAAAATATTACTGTGGAAAAACACTTGATGCCTATGAAATTATCACATTACATCTAACTTATTAAAACTTAACATCCAACTTTTCAAGTTTGATTCTATATTATAATGAGTTATGACCACTTTATAAAACCTTTGTTTGTTAAACATATAAATTTTATGAAGAACTTTTGTTTTAGAGAAATGATTTTAAACAAGTTTGAAGTTGAGATAAAACTAACACAAACATTTTTTATTATCAAACACCTTACATCCACTTATTGGTATCAACCAAGAGTTTGTTGTACTTGGAACTTCTCACGAATCAATTTAGTGATCGCCTTTACAAGTTTCTCACTAATAAAGGATATAGCCACTACAATATTTCTCTCTTATGCGGTAGAGATGACCAATCTAGTTCTCAAATAAAGGTAGAGTGAACATTTATACATAACCATGTAAGTGTTGAGAACATTCAACACTTCTCTTCTAAATTTATGATATTTCTTTTTGAACGGAAGTTGTCTTTAGCTTTCTTTTGGATGGATGGTCTCTTAGAGCTTCTCACTAATCAATTTAGTGACACCTTTACAAGTTTCTCACTAATACAAGCAATAACGACTACAACGTTTCTCTCTAATGCGATGGAGATCACCAATCTAATTCTCACAATAAAGGTAGAGTGAACATTTATACATAACTACCACGTAAATGTTTAAAAGAAGATTCAGCACTTGTTTTCTGAATTTATGATCTTTCTTTTTGGATTGTCTTTAGCTTTCTTTTTGGATGGAAGGTGTCTTTATAGCTAAAGACCACATAAAAGAATTGGTTTTAGAGTGCAAGAAAGCGATATAATGTGAGCATAATGTTTAATTAAATAAATTTCAAAAGGCAAAATGTTCCAAAGGTGCCATAATCGGTGCTACCACACGTCCACGAATCTACCACAAACTCCTAAAAACAATTCCTGTCTATTTTCGCTATTATAATCATTTTGCTTTTTTTTTTTTCAAAGATTTTCCCCAACCATTATATTTATATATATTGTTATAAAGTACTATTAATAGTAACTTTATTTTTATAATTACATATAATTTTTTATTATTTTTAATTAATATATTATAATAGTTTATTATTATATTTAATTTTAATAACATATTTTTAGGTTTTTCTTTTTTTAAACCATATATTTCCTTTATCATTTTTAATAATTATTTTTTCTTAAAACATATATCAATTTATCGATTCATTTGATACTTCTTTAATAGTTTACGTTTATAACTTTTTTTCTAAAAACTTAAATACGTAGTTGTGTTTATTTTTTTCTCTGACATTCCATTATAAGTTTTGTTAAAAACGAAGTTTTACTCAAAATAAAGTATTTATTTGTTATCATAGAACAAATAGTTTGGCTTTCTAAACAACATGCTTTATTTTCAATCACGTTTTTTTTACATTATCATTCGGTTTCGCCGCAACGCACGACGTAAAAAAACTATATATATTATTGTTGAAGGACGATAAATAGTAATTTTAAATTTATAGTACTATATAGAATTTTTATATTTAAATATTATAAAACTTTATTATTATATTTGCTTTTAACATATTTCCTTTTTTTTAAATCATATTACCTTTTCTTATTTACTTTTTGTTTTTCATAATTCTTTTTTTAATGATATTACCTTTATCAATTAATCTAACATTTCTTAGATAATTTTCGTTCGTTAATTAAAAAAATACTTAAGTATGCAGTTGTGTTTATTTTCCTCCCAGTGATTCCGATATAAGTATTGTTAAAAACGAAGTTTTATTTAAACAAGAGTATTTATTTGGTATCGTTTTACAGTACAATGATAAATTAAACCGATTATAATGTTTGGCTTTCGTAATAACATGTTTGATTTTCAAATATTGTTTGTTTAACATTATCATCTGCTCTGTTTCGCCACAATCCGACGCTAATAAACCTAGTTTGGCTAAAGAATAGTATATAATCAGACAAACCATCTACTGTATGTCAAATGTATAGCATATGACAGTGATGTTACCATGATAAATTAAATCGATTCTAATGTTTGGCTTTCGTAACAACATGTTTGTTTTCAAATATTATTTGTTTAACATTATCATTTGCTCCGTTTCGCCACAATCCGACACTAATAAAACCTAGCTTGGCTAAAGAATGATGTATAATCAGACAAACCATCGATTGTATGTCAAATGTATAGCGTATGACCGTGATGTTAAAGATTCTTTCGTATGTCATACAACCTTTCTATAACTTAAAAAACAAATTAACATTTTAAACTACACTAATTTTCCAGCATTGACCCAAATACGACCTTTTATAACTTAGAAAAAACAATTTAACATTTTAAACTACTTCATTATTTTCCTATTATGTTAATTGAATCTATCTCCATATCTAATCTAATCTAATTATTATTAAAAGACTTCATTAAATTACACATGACATCTTCTTCTTAAAAGTTATAATTTTACTTATATTTTATTTAAAATATTTTATCCTTATCCCTTATCATTATTGTTATCTATTATAAATTGTCTTAAGTTTAGTTTTAATATTATATTATTAAGTTAATTACATAGTTCGTCCATATAGTTTACTGAAAGTAACAAAATCAAATACTAATAGTTTAAAATCATATTCTAAGGTTCTAACATTTTATTTTGTAACAATCTAGGGTATTAACACTAACTTTTATTAATTTTTTCTATTAAATTAAAATAAAATTACTAAAATAACCTTTAATAATTACAGGGCTATGTATGTAGTTAACTTTATTTAATCCCTTTTTTTTAACTACAGCGGGTCATAAATGAATTAAAAAAGTTCTTTATGCGTGAGGTGTTTTTGATTTCAAATCAAACTCATCATCTCTATAACTTGGTAATCTCATACCATTTTTCTCAATAAATAAATTCATGTAACATGCGAGTTGATAACATAGTTTTTTTTTAATAAGTAGGAGTAAAATATATAATTCTGTTAGTATTAGATATGTTAGTACGGTACAAGTGAAATATTCCTAAACGTCCAACGTTAACTTGGAAGCTTAGCTGTCAAATTGTCCACTGTCTGTCACGCCGAGAAAACGAACCAACCCGTCACCTTCCCAAACCCCAAAAAGCAAAATTCGTACCACCAAATCCACCTTCCCCTTCACTCTCTGCACCCAAAATCTCCCTTTTCTTCACTTCACCCCTTCCTTCCTTCCTTCCTTCCAAACCAATCTTCAATTTATGCCCAAAAAAAATTTCATTTCAATCGAGTAATCACAAATGGTTTCTCTTCAAGAAAACTCTAATCCGGGTCGGGTGAACCAGATTACCCGACCCTATTACACCCCACCCTATTCTTCATCCTCCTCTACACCTTCCAGGTTCCAGAAACACCTCGGCCGGTCCATGCGAACCGTCCGGTCCAATTTCCACCAATCTGGATACACCAATAGTTGCTCGTTCATTTCGAATAGCGAAGAAACTACCTCGGTAGCCGCCGAGAATCTGACAGATTCCGTTATCGACGTTCATTTGCATCAGCTTGCAACGGCTCCAACTAACATGTCTAAATCGAGTTATTCTACCAACTCTACTGAGGAATACCTCGGAATCTCACAAGCTTTAACTGAGTTTTCCGCGTGTAGTAGTGACATATCTGGTGAGTTGCAGCGGCTAGCATGTCTGCCAGAAGAATCAAGCGGAAATGATACAAATCTGGATCAGATTCAGACTCAAGAGCAGGAGCCTTGCTTAGGGTTTCTGCAAAGAGGAATTTCTGTACGGAGATTGTTGAGAGTATATCACCTGAGGATTTACAACCAACGGTGAAGATCTGTGTTGACAGTTTGAGTTCAACTTCAGTTGCTGTAGAAAAGGTCAGCTGCGGCAAAACTACGTTTGCTTGCGAAAAATCGACCCAAAAACCGAGCGTTGATCGGTGAATCCGGGGCCGTTCCCGCTTTGCTACCGCTTCTTCAGTGTGCTGATCCGTGGACTCAGGAAAACGCGGTTACTGCGTTGCTGAATCTATCACTGTTAGATGAGAACAAACCGTTGATTGCTGGTGCTGGAGCAGTGAAATCTTTAATCTATGTTTTGAAAACGGGTACGGAGGTATCGAAGCAGAACGCGGCTTGTGCGCTGCTGAATCTCGCTATGATTGATGAAAACAAGGTCTCGATTGGAGCTTGTGGTGCGATTCCACCTTTAGTGTCGCTGTTGATCAACGGTTCGAATCGGGGGAAGAAGGACGCGTTAACGACTTTGTATAAATTGTGTTCCACGAAGACGAATAAGAAAAGAGCGGTCACTGCGGGAGTTGTGAAGCCGTTGGTGGAGTTGGTGGTGGCTGCTGGAGAAGCGGGTGAGGAACAGGGGGCCGTGGGGATGGCGGAAAAGGCGTTGGTGGTTTTGTGTTGCGTTGCGGGTGTTGAGGAAGGGAAAACTGCGATTGTTGAAGAAGGTGGGATTCAGGCACTTGTAGAGGTTATTGAGGATGGTGCTTCGGTTAAAGCCAAGGAG
Organism: Scalesia atractyloides; assembly: GCA_947069175.1. NCBI lineage: Eukaryota > Viridiplantae > Streptophyta > Magnoliopsida > Asterales > Asteraceae > Scalesia > Scalesia atractyloides. The sequence goes on along the minus strand of CAMTDV010000007.1, from coordinate 59,698,790 downwards.
TTTTCGGTGGTTACCCTGTTACAGTTATGTGAAGGGCTTCATGGCGGTCGAAACCGTGGCTTGTTGGTTGGAGAAGGTGTGATTCCGCCGCTTGTGGCTCTTTCGCAGACCGGAACCGCTAGAGCGAAACATAAGGTAATTAATTGGTTGTTACAACTTTGTTAACAAATTACACTCGGTTATGAATTAGTGAGCTAGATTAGGATTAATTTAGTGTAATTTAGGTACAAGAGCAGAGTAACATTAGCCGTTAAAATAAAATGAATTAGATTATAAAGCATCAATGGAGTTCAAAAGAATCAAGGAAGTGAAGGTTTTTTGTGTGATTCTTAGAATTCTTTTAGAAAGTGACACCCATTTCTTGTTTTGCTTTTGGTTTTGGGCTACCCTTACTTTGCATTTAATTTTTGATGTGCAAATTTTAATGCTTCAAGTACAAATCTTAACTGTAATATGCAAGGAAAATGGTAGGTCTACACACATGATTATAATTTTTTATAAATATTAGAATAAACATAAAGACCCTTTGCCTGAATTTATAGATTGCCCTGGATTTGTTCAGTGCTTCTTCAAAAGCTGAAACCAACTAAAGATATCTGAAACCGAATACTAGTACAAATAATGTTGTTGTGAAAATACCAAAATGGGCATAGATATAGAGGTTTGTATAAAATAAGTTAAATTTAAGTAGACAATTACGAGAACCGTATAAACATATGTACCGATGTTAGATGTATAAGGCGGTTATATAACCACACAACCGTCTCTCTTACTCTCTTATGATATATCTAGACAAACAACACATAAGTGTTTATGCGCACTTATATGTTATGTATGCTAAAGTTTAAAATTTATTGAATAACTTGTGCAAGTATCATTTTTTTTTGCATTGTGGATTGTATCTTGGTGAAAATTTTACATTTTTGCAGGCTGAAACACTACTTGGGTATCTAAGAGAACCAAGGCAAGAAGGATGTAGCTCAAGTCCAAAGTAAGGTGTTGATATTGAATGATAGTAATAGTAAGTGTTCTTCTAGAATGTGTTGACTGTGAATAGGAAATTTTATTTTCTTTTTTGGTGGTTTTGTACAGAGTGGTTGAGAGTTTCTATAAGAAAAAAAAAGTTGACTAGTTGTATATTTTGATTAGTGATAAGATGAAGCTGACCTTAGGTTTTGGTTTTTTTGTTTTGTCTGTGGTAAAATCAAGAGTTTTTGTAGCTTGTGTTTTACCTATTATCTTGTTGACTTTAGTGTTATCTTTTATGTGATTTTGTTTTGGCTTTATACTCTTCTTTTATAATGTTTTAACCGTGGTAACAATCCCAGTTCAGTTGAAAAAAAATAAATATGTTGTGAACCACAAGATCAAACTATATTTCAGGGATGTAGATCAGTGCATGGAGTACAACTCATATATATGTACTTGTGTATAGAATAAGAGAATGTACAGTTAATAGAGTTGATCAACATATACATATATGTCTGTTTTTTTCTAGATCAAGTTCATAGGGTTTTATTTGAACTATGCGCGTCTAACGAATTGAGTTTCACAATATTCAAAAGCCGAATTTGATTCGGATCGAATTTCTTGTTTTATGAGTCTGCAAAAACCGAATCTGAAGAACTTAGTTTTTCGAGTCTGATACAATTACTATTTGATTTCTAATTTTAATTTGAGGCTTCTAGAGTTAAATGCTTGGATATTAAGAAAATTAATGAAAAAAAAAATAAAGCATATGATGGATTGATTGGGTGAGGGCATTTCATTGGTGTAAAGTTTGTACAGCTTTCCTTCAGCTTTACTGTTTGTTGGTCCTACATAACAAAACCATTGGCATCTAATATCAAAGCCACCAACCCAACAAATAAACCGTGTATAATATTTCTTTATAATAATTCATAGCTAGATTGAAACACGTAGCTCGTTTGAAATCTACTCATTTATAAATTCGCTAAGATGGCTCGGTCGGTAAATGAGATGAGCTCAAGCCAAGTTAAATTCATTTATACATATAAGATGGCTCGGTCGAGCCAAGTTAAACTCATTATAAATATGTTAAGATGGCTATATTGGTAAACGAAACAAGCTCGAGCCAAATTAAAGCTCGCTCTTAGGCTCAATTAGTCAATTACATTTATAAATAAGCCTACGTAAAACCTATTTGAAACCATCCTAATATTGATTATATATTAACTTCAATTATGTTTTTCTAATGAAAACATAAAATAAAAATCAATATTTCAATTAAGTTTTTCTCGGTAGCGGGGTCGGCTCACTCGTTAAGCAACCTTGCAAAGATCCAATTTTAATGAAATGACTCTTATGGGCCTGCGGATCCAGTCATCTAACCTGTAGTTCAGATTCAGATGCCGGTTAATATTGTGTTGAAAATACCAACGGTTGGATCTCGTTATTTGGTGTTGATTCATTTATTTATGAGATATTTAAAATTGGGTGATTTATTTATACTCAACTCTTCTTATTTACATCAAGTGATGTGACATAAATAAACTAAAACTTATGTTTTTTTTATAACTTCCAATATATAATGTTTTATTAAAAACGAATACGGTTTTGTAATGTGCTTATTTTTATCTACGTTTTGATATAAATTTTATAAAAATCGGAATATAAAATCTTATAATGACTTATAAAACGTTACATTTGATTCGGCTCCGTTTTTTATAATATTTATATCAAAAGGTAGATAAAACTAAGCATATCGCAAAACCATATTCGTTTTTTTATAAAACATTATATATCGAAAGTTATAAAAGAAAAACAAAATTTGAATTTATTAGTGTCACATCACTTGTTGCAAATATAAAAAAGTTGGGTGTAAATAGTAGTACCCTCCAAAATATAGTTAATATTTATATTATATTTATATTTTTTAACTTAAATCAATAAATGCAGTTAATATTTTTTTAGTAAATTGCTAAAATCGTCCATGAGGTTTGGGCATGTTTACCATTTTCATTCAAAACAATTTTTTGTACCATATAGTCGTTCACTTTTGGATTTTTTTTTCCATTTTCATCCAAACATCTGTCTTTTTTTTTTTTTTTCCAAAATCGTCCTTGAAAGTTGAGATTTTTTGCCATTTTCATCTAAATGTTTGATAGAAAAAATAAAGGAACTTAGAAGTTTCGATGAAAATGGCAAAAAGTCCTAAAAGTAATGGACTATATGGTATAAAAAAGTCGTTATATCTAGTTCCTTTTTTAAAAAAAATTTCTATAGAATTCCAAGATTAAGTTATTGTGTGTTTTATTTTGGAAGTTTTCATTTATTAGTAATCTCATTTTCATGTCAGGTTATAAAATCATGTCTCTTGCCTGTCATAATATCAGTCAGGTAATTGTCTGACGATTAATTTCTTAAAATATATCCGTTGAGATTTCCATATACATTTTTTTTCTCACCATTCTAATTTTTGTATGGTTTTATATTCTTGATAACTACTAACAAGTTAAAATAATTTTAATTACATACATATTATTATCAATAGAAAAGTTAAATAATATAATTATAAAGATAATTTCGTATTCATGACATATTAATATAAATAATATCATCAAAATATGTTCAAAAGAAAAGTTTATTTTCCTAGTAAGAAAGCTATATTTAACTGAAGGATTACTAAACATGAGTTAAGAGAAAAAAACCACGTATTTTTTTTTTTTTTTTAATATGTTTCAGGTAAACGGGTATATAATTTCGGGTAATAAGGTCGGCTATCACCTAATCTCATGTAATATTGTAAAAGTCAAATTAATGACTAAAATGATAAATTTGACTTATGCTGCATGTTTCTTTTTAATAAACTCGAATGGATACTCAAAGCCTGTAAACACTTTGGTAGGGGGAGATTTAATGTTCAAATCCTATAGACAACAGTAATAAAAAAATTTGCCTTTAAAAAAATAAACTCGAATAGAACACAACTATAGTTGCCGTTCAGTTTATATATCTATTGCCTTTAGATCATCCCATAATGGTTAACGCCCTTTAAGACGCATTTTTCGTCACATCAGCTTTATAATGCCTCTTCATTAAATGTGTAATGGTTAATACCTTTTCAATCATTACATTACCATTTTTTTCTTCCTATTTGACGTTATGTTAGAAATGTCATTCCCTCTTGATGACCCTATAACGCCCAGAGGGCGTTATCAAGCCCACTCATGCCCTATAATGCCTATTACGCATGGTATAAAAAGAGTCGACTACAAACAGAAAGCAATTGCAAATCAACATCGTCATCTTCGTGGACCACCTACACCTACGAGTGTAAGCAAGCTGAGTATGAGATTTGTTGTTGTATCTTAAGAGTAGTTATGGAGTGGTGAAGAAGATTGACAATTTTCTAGTTCACATTTTTTGTCTCGGTGGTGGAGTAGTAGTGTCCTAGACAGTAATAATTTGCAAAGATGAGAAACCCTGGGATGTCCATCCAACGATTACAAGTGAGTACAGTCTACAAGTCCCCCAACCTAGCAAGACATGTAGTTGACTACGTTATGCTAGACTATTGCCATTTGTAAATTATGGTGAGAACACATACATTGATCTATTACTGGTGACGGATTCAAGAAAGTTACGTGAGCTAAAACCTTAACTTTGGAAGAAAAAGTTAAGTTGGTAAGGATTAAAAAATTGACTATATTTATAACCCTAACTTAACCTTTGACTTCTAAAAACTAAAGACATTTATCATTTCAGATATAAAACACCTTTAGTTGATACATGTGAACATTATAATACAATGTATAATTATCACATTAATTACATCAAATTGCAAGAAACATTAACCATCACTACATTCAGTTCATCATTGATAATTAGTGGGGAATTCGTGTGTTGCGACGGGTCGACAATTTACACCGGTAAAGATGTAATCAAGGTAAGGTTGTGAGTATCGCTTGTATACGTAAAGATTTGTAAGATGCAATTCGAAGTGCATATACACATTTATAAAAATAAAATTATTTAATAGTATTTATTCTTGTATAGAGTGGATTAAGTTTTTCTTTTTACCATTTTAATGTATATATTTTGATCGATCTTTATTAACACAAACATAAGACATGTCCTATAATTTTAATATTATAATATATGAAATTATTACTACTTTTTTATTTATTTAAATTATTATATTTATTTGATGGAAACTCATAAGCATAATATGTTGTAAGTGACATCTTAAAGTTATTAGATATTTATCCATCTAGTTATGTAAATTAGATATTTATCCATCTAGTTTGCTTTATAATGTATTGTACATCCTAGATAAGGAATAGTAAATCTAGATAGAATACTAAAGTCCATAATTGCAATTTACATGTTTTTATAAGTCTTTCAGGATACAATGATAGTTTAATCTACCTAAACACGTTAAAATCATGCTATTTAGTATTATCAACTAGACGATATATGATCTGCCAATAAGGTGGTGGTGGAGTGTTCTAGGAGAGACTTGGTGTTCTAAGGGATCCAAGTTTAATTTCTGTTTTTCCTATTATTTTCTGCGGCACCTAGTTATGATGACAGACTAGGCGAGTAGCCGGAGATCGCTAGTTCGATCTTTGAACTGGGCGGGTTATACCTCACCGCACTGTCGTGCCTTTGGGCGAGTGTTCACGGGCTTCGGTCCTAGGAGAGGGTTTTCCCCGGTTCGAGGCGAGTGTATCCTGATGTGGTGAATTTCAATAGTAGCCAATTTGAAGGATTCTTTCCGGTTTAAAAAAAAAGATGATAATAAGGTGAGGTTGAGTGACATCATATTACTCCAGAACTAGGGATTGTTTGTAACCTCACTTGACACCTTTAACATTTTTCCACATCAAAGTTTAATACTTACTTAACCTTTGAAATATAGAATTATATAAGAATATCACCATCGCTTCCAAATACTTGCCACCTGTAGCAATCTTCTCTGACGTGGACGGTGAGGTGGAAGAGAGATGGTGGGGAGCCGCCCATCTGCAAAGGCGTGCCCTTGGAGGAGAGAGACAGGGATTGTGAGAGGGAGGGGTGGGCCATTGCTTTGACGCCCGTTGCAGAGGAAGGAAAACGGATGAGGTAGTCTGAGATGGCTCTGGACAGAGAAAGAACAGGCTCTTCCCATTGAAGGTAGTCTAGCCCAGGCTTTCAATTGGTGTAGAAAAAACATATTAGTGCACACTCACTTTAAATTAGAGGAGCAAAGATGTAAGTGTCAAGAGAGACTATAAACGTCTCACATAACTTCACATTTAATCCTAAATCAAATATGAGATAGGATGAATTCATATATGTTTATGATTTCACCATTCATTCACCTTTTTATTCATTATGTAACTCAACAAATAAAATATATAGATCAAGTTTTTAACAAAAATTATCATTATGTACATAACGATTACTTTGTTAAAAACTTGATCTATATATAGTTTTATTTGGTGTGTTGCGTATTTAATAGAAGGTGAATAGAATGATGAAACCATGAGTTAATATGAAGTCATCCTATCTCATACATGAATTACGACTAAATGTGAACTCATGGATAATTACATACCAGATGTTCAGTCTTTTGACAATTCAGTTACTTCAAAAGTGGCACATACTTGCTACATCCTTGCTTCTCTAATTTAAATTGAGTGTGAATGAACCAGTCCAAATTAGACAATCAATTTATTAGGTTCGGTTATCAGAATAAGGTAACCGAGCCGAAGATCAAATAAGCAAATTCGGATACAGTTAGAACAGAATTAGCAATTCGGATACAATTAGAGCCAAACCGAATAACCTCATTTTCAGTACTTTTCGCGGGTTACAGATAAGTTTGGACACCCGGTTCTTCAATTTATTAATTTGTTACAATAAGACACATTCTGAAAAAAACCTATTTATTTATAACCGTGATGTACTCTAGGTATTTTGTCATGGTGTCATTAAGTGTTTATCACTTCCTCTTTCACTATAAACCTTGTAATAATGTCATTAAGATGCATGATGGTAGAAGCATCAAAACATTAAGCCATTATGGTAAGTGTTATGTCTTGGTAGAATCGTATTGAAAAGACTCAACTTTCTGTTAGGATCGAATTGCTTCAAAATCGTACAAATGATGTTTATAACATGTTAGTGATTTTTAGTTTGAAATTTTGACAAGAACTGACATTGCATATTTGCACGTTGCTAAAATTGCTTGAAATGCATCAAAGCAACAAAATCAAATTTGGTTGTATGGCATATAAGAGTATTATACATTATAACACTATTAGCCATCATGACAAATAAATTGAATTTGAAGAATGAGGAAATATGTGAAAATGACCACTTTTACCTTCGGTTTGTTGGAAATTTATGTAGTATCAATTTATATTAATTTAGTAAAATTATAATATTTACTAGACTCTTCATATGGATGATAAACTTTTAAGTAGAGTTTTTTTGTCAATTTATTTATTATTATTAGAGTTTATGTCTCTAATAAAATAACTAATTAAGTGAGAGTTTTCACTCATTCTCAACTCTTGTAAAAATAGTAGGTTATGTGCCTCATTTTAAGATAGAGAAAAAAAGAGGCTAGAAAAAAAAAACAAGTGAAGTAATACAAGAAAACACATGAATTTATGGAGAGTACTTAAATACCCATGTGTTGGTACTTAGAGAGATAAGTTTTCTCTACTCAATTTCATCACCTTCGTATCATATTTCTCCGCAAGTTCTAACACTATAATTTTATCCTGTATAACCTCTGGCGCGTGAGTCATCTGCGCAGTACATACTGCTCCGACTGTTGTACCCTGGGAAACAGACGCGTCGTCTTTAGTAGAGACGTGAAATCTGTTTTAAGGGAAGCATGTTGAACACGTGCCCCAGCCACAAGCTGTCACCACTTGTTTGTTCATTTTGTAGGAAATTATTGTATAAGAAGACGTGGTTCAAGATCTCGTTGAAGCCCACACAAAGGATCATACAAGGAGACGTGATTCAAAAGTTCGTTGAAGACTACACAACGGACCATACAAGAAGACGCAGTTGAGGCTCTTGTGGAAGACAACGATTTGAATCGATTTATTTAAATATGTTGTATTTCTAATTTAATTTTGTATAGATTGATACATGGTACGGGTACTACAATTTCCCAAAATTATGTATAGAGAGTATCTTTATAATTTTTATATTTATTTATATAATTTTTATTATAAAATTGTGACCCATGTCATAAAAACTTAAAACAGTTTATTGTGAGATTGTTGCTATAATTTTAAAACTTTAATAATTAGGATTTTGGGTTCACGAAAGGATTGATGATAAAAATAAATATTTTTTAGAGTTTATGATCTTTTAAATATTTTTTTTGGGAAATATGATATATAAAACTTGTTGTGTTTGGATTTCTTGTGATTGAGTTATAATCTTAAATCCTATACCGTGGTACTAAACGAATAGTTTGGTTTAGTCATTTGGTTTTGAAACAATTGTGGAATCGTAATTTTGTTTCTAACCTTTGTGTTAGAATGGGTTTATGATTGTAAACCATACGTTTTTTTTTTGTAAACGTTAAATTTCTCTAACTTGTGTGTTAGACCGGAATTATGGGTGTAAACCATACGTTTTTTGTAAACGTTAAATTCTCTTGAGTAGAATTTTCATGTCTTTAAATAAGAGTTTTATGTTACTTGATTAGAGTTTTATGTCTCTAACTAAGTTCTATGAACAAATAAGCCTTATAATAATTTTTTTAATCATTTATTTCTACACGGGCATGTTAGAATTGGGTTCTTTATACAAACTGGTATGTTTTATGACGAATTCTGTAATCGTTTATTTCTAACGAGCTTTGTTAGAACCTATTGGTATGATAATGGTTATTATAATCATTTATATCTAACAAGTATGTTAGAACATATTTATTGATAAGATTTATAACAATTTTTGTAATTGTTTATTTCTAACAAAAGTGTCAGAAAAAGTTTATAAAAAAAAGCAAATGATTTTTGTAATCATTTTTCTAACATGCGTGTTAGAAACGGTTCCTGAAAAGTGTTTGTTTAGAAGCAATTTGTAGTTGTTTATTTTTAAACATGTGTATTAGAAGTGACTTATTTATATGAATCATATATGTGTTTATAATAAGTCGAATTAACATTTAGTGGAAATGTTAATATTTCTAACGTGCCCGTTAGATTTTTTTTCCATTTTAACATGATTGTTAAAAATGGTTAGAATACAAACGCTTTGAAATGTTTTATGTAAGCATTTAATATAAGTAATTTGTTGTAGAATTGATTTTAGTGAATATAAACACATTAATGCTTTGCATGGTTTAGAAATAAAAAGTCATACATTGAAGTTGATGTTTGATTGGCTTCAAGAATTAAATCACCATAAAGTGATGGTATTGTTGTATGGATTTATCACTAACTTTAATTTGTGATTTCTAAATCCAAATGGTCATGTTATATATATATATATAATATATATATAATGACTTTAAATTTTCTTAACAACGTGTGTTAGAAAATGTGTATCACAAATACAATGGTTAGAGATTGTTCATTATATAAGCCATAATGAATGGAAATATTTTATGTAAACATTTAATTGCCTATGTGTGTATTAAAAATGATGAGAAATGGTTGATATTATTAATATAGTATATTGCAAAACTAAGGAAATGTTTTAGAGTGATTTTTAAAACAAAGTTTTGCATAGTATTGATAATTCAAATGGTTCGCTAATCTTGCTAGAAGTAGCATATGGTGAACAAAGTAACAATTCTCATGGATATTATTTGGTGGAAAACGACTTGGTGTTGTTGTGAACAAATTTAGTTGTTCAAGTTCACTACTTAAATGTAGTCTTTGTAACAACTTGGTATTGTTTTATGTAGAATTGTCAAAGTTTAAAGTTTCAAATAAAATGAGAAACTTATACTTACAAGTGCATGGAGTCTTATTGAGGGAGTATCTCAAGACATGTCATGGGACGATATCGTTGAGAAGATTTTTGTCAGATTATAAAGTGTTGAAGATAAAAGCACTTTGATATTTGATGTCTACATATCGTCTATGCTTCCGTTTAAATTTCAAAAGTATTTGGCACTTATGTTTTGGTTTCCAGTGTATTTTATTGTTTTTTGTTCAATATCTTCGGATAACACATGCAATTTTTTACAAAGAAATAAATCACAATGTTTGTGACGTATAAATTATTTTTGTGGAAAGTAAATATAACGTCAACTATACATTGTTTAATAGAATATGGCTTTAAACGGATAGTACATGAAAATACTTGGACATAAACAACTTAAGAGTTGTTTCATTGACTAAAAGTCAAAGGCGAGACATCAAATGTGTAACCACATCACGAATGAGTAGTGAGTGTATTGAGATGAAATACACAAATGAGATTCATGTCGAAATACTTTGTTAGAAGTTATTGAAAAATTCACAAGTTTGAATTCTAATATATGAAAGTAAAAGTACTATATGTTATTGTATACCTTTAATAAATCTTGCGAGATTTATACGTAGATGCGTCTACCACTTGAATATGGAAATTTTACCTTCGTTTAGGAGATCATCTTAAATATACATATCTCCTAATGAATAACAATAGATGTGTGCACATCACTTATGACAAAATTATGAATGCCATGTTGTTGAGTGTGGATCTAGTTGACTCTATCTTCCACATAATAGTGATTATAAATGAGGAACATTCATCTTGTTGGTGATAAGTGTGTTCACCAAGTGACTTGAATTAAGACTTATGTTTAAGTACTTATGAGTCAATGGTAAAGCCTTGGAGATCAAAGCTAAACAAGTTATGTTCCTTATTTGAATGATAAAATTTAGGTATGTGCTACATACAATAATTTATGAGACCTTCCTAAATATTGATGTTTTAGGATTATGAGTAAGTTTCATTATTTTGTCTTAACAAGGATGAATGTTGCAAAGTGATATTATGATATCCTTGGGGCTGTGAAGAATCAGAATGATGCATCTTCTGTTCACATGCTAAAGTATGTAGTCTAAAGCATGCTAGACTAATACTTGGTTAATTATGGTCTCGACGGAGACTAATTAACTCTAAACATTCAAATGTGTATGAACACAAAAAGAATTTGTGATAGACAAAGTTGATGGAGAATTTCAGTCATTATAAGGAAAAGACATGTAACTTTTGAAAATTTTGTTCGAAAAGCTAATGACGAGACTCATTGTCTAGGCTTATTCTAGATGTTAAATTAGAATTATTCTAAGTTGATGAGAAACTTATGACAATGGCATGTGTTGCTTTGGTCAACTCGGAAGCTTATGTAAGCTACTGCAATATGAGTTGAATTCACTGTAACACCCTTAAAATCCTGTCCAATAGTATAGTGACACGTGTTGTATTTTTAAATATAGTCTTATTAAAGACCAATAAGGACTAAATGCGTCAACATGCTAAAACTGAGCCTCTGAGTGACGGTCCCTGATTGGCCCTGATATGTCAACATGCCCAGCCTCTGAGTGACATCAGAGACAACATGCTTATAATAAGCCTATGAGTGATCCTTTGCGAATTCCTAACTCTCATACGTGCCAATTGTTGGCCGAGAGGGTTCAATTTTGTAAATATGTGAAAGTTGGATAATGGAGGGATTAAAAGTGTCAACATGTTAATTTATACCTCTGAGTGACCTTTTAATGAACCGAGAGCTCGACAATGTCCGGGCATAATCCCGGGTATGCCAAATATTGGCTACAGAGGGCTAAAAGTGCCAAAAAGTTGTTTTAAAAGGTTTTTAGAAGCTTTATAAAGTTAAGGGGCTAAAAGTGTCAAAGTTTGAAACTGGCCAAGGGGCGCGGGCCGCAACAGACCAAGCCTGGGTCTCTCGCGGGCGCGAGAAGGGCTCTGTTGCAGAAAGTTTTGCTTGGCTGCCAAACAAAGCTCCAAAAAACCATAAATCGAAACTAGGCTTCCCAAACTGCTATGCCACGTTTTGGGACACTTGTAAGCTTCCTCTTACACCCCTAAACACCTGGCATCACCTCCTTTGAGTTCTCCAACTATAAATAGGTGCTTAAGTTCACCATTTCAACTTGCATCTTTCTCATTCATACACTCTTCCCCCTCCTCTGGAAGTTCCTAGCTGAAAGGAGCATCCAACTTAGTTCTCTTGAATTCTAGGAACCTCTTGTAAGTGTTCCTTGCCCTTGCATTTTCGTTTATAGGCTTTTATAGCCAAAGTCAAGCGTTTTACGGAAAACGCTTTGACTTTCGGTTAAGACCATTATGGTCTAGCCATTGTTCGAAACGAGCACGGCTAAGTGATCGTAATAAGGTAGGTGTTAATCCCTATAAAGGGCACCTCCTGAAGATCACGTTTGCTAGACCAATTATGGGTCAAAGTTATGATATTAAAAAGTCAAAAAAGCCATTTTTCGAAAAAATCATAAATTGATCTTATATATGTTATGAAACCTATTTGACACTTAAACAAGTTGGTAATAATTATTAGAACATGTAAGAACATGTTCGGCTCGTCAATTCAGTTCTAGGGTCGTTCGAACCGAAGTCCGAAGTTTGACTTCTGCTTTGACTTTCGATTCTGACCCGATTTAGATTAGTTACCTACTGATCTAAAGTTGCATTATGATCGCAAAATAATGTAGCATAACTCTCTGAGGTTATATTACATGATCATAATCAGAATCTAAGTTTATGCGCAAGTTCCATAATTATGCCATCTTTGACCAAAATGCCCTTTTTGCATAAATCAAGGTTTTAATGATAATGAACTTGGAAATAAGTTTCCTACTGATATAATATTATAAGTAGGATTATTTGGGATGTTAAACCAAGTTATAAACTGATTTTCAAGCAAGTCCTTAAAACTATGTCGATAAATGACGATTTTAGCCTTAGTGGCTCATAAAATGGTTTTAATCAAATCTTTTAAAAGTAAATCTTTTACCTACTGATATGTTATATTAAATAACATATCTAAGACATTTAAATCTGACCCTAATGTCAGTTTTCATTAAACATCGCATAAAACGTCATTTGACGACATAAGCGTCGTTTCAGCGCATAGTATGGTTTTAAACCATATTATTTGACCAAGACTTGTTACTACTGATTTTAAAACTTATTTTAAACATATTTACAGTAGGTACATGTTATAAACTCAGAATCCCAAATAATTTAGAAACTATGTATGAAATGACCAAAATGCTCCTTCGGTGCATAGTTTGATCATAAAATATCAAATACACATATAATTAATATCCTACTGATATTATATCATAAATAAACTATTTTTTCAGAATACTCATGTTATAAATTTAAATTATATTCAAGTTTCTTTTATATGGTATGAAATTACCAAAACGCCCTTATGAGGCATCGTTTCAAATTAAAACCATAACAGGCATAAAATTTATCCTACTGATATTACAACGTATAAAGTATAATGGCATATAGAACTTGTCCATTACTTATCCAGTTACCCATTATCGCTTATAAGCGTACGGTTGATTGTACGTAACTAGTTTACGGAATTTAACCAAAACGGGTTTAACCTTATCATTTTAATCTCAAAATCCAGAATGTTAATTGTTTACCCATATTATGCAAGTCAAAATACTTGTCGGGTTTAAACTACATTCTATCCAATCATCATTTAATCAAGCGTTATACGTTTTGATCATGTACACTACTCTGTCTAAGTCTATGACTTAAATAAAGACCGATAGTATTTAATTGGTTAGCTTATGCCATAATACAGACTAGAGCCTTGCCGGTAATGCTATCTGCACGTTAGAAATTAAAAGAAGACTAGCTCAGATAAATACTCTCGACTTATTTTCCCTATACGGGCTTGGCATACGGTATATTATTACCGCTTGGTCAGAAATGGGATCAATCGAATGCCGGATTGTGGCTAGTAAATCCGCATATTATGTTTTAATCAGATTTGTTTGATATTCTAAACATCGAGGGTTAAATTACCGTGTCCTGGATATCCTTGGCTCATTAGATTAGTTAATGACCACGACCTTAGCGCGGGGTGTAGGCATACACCTAACAGACGCTCAAATGCAAATTACCCAAGACGTTGGGGATAACTCCACTGTGAGTTCTAAGTGGTGTGTATTTAATCATGTCTCAGTATCTGTACTGGGCCCTGTATGGATGGACAAAGATGTGAATCTGTTAACAAGGTTACAAAGTAACTTTCCCAAGTTATAAACGATTTTGTGCCCTGTGCACTTAAAATCATTTTAAAATGTTTTCAAAATGAGTCAGTTGGGTGTATTTACCAGCGAAAGCTGACGTATCGTCCAAAGACTAAACTGCAGGTACAATACAAAATAGGCCGAAAGCTGCTCGGTAGTGAATAAGAGGATCTTGCAAATCCTTAGATTTGCCCTAAAATCTGTTTTATATTCTTTCTTTATACATTTTATGATCCACCCGTGGATCTTCTATTACGAGCCTGTATATTATTTTATTTTAAACATTGGTTTGTAATAGTAATTTACTCCAAGTCTTCCGCTGTGCCATGTTTAATTGACAATGGTGCTATCAACTGACGTCACGATACTCCCCACCCGGACCCACCGGTGTATGTATTTGGGTTGGAAATCCGGGGTGTGAAAGGTTGGTATCAGAGCCAACGTTTGAGAGAATTAAACACTATCCTTCTTATGATTAATCTCAAACTTACATGAGCACATTCCTTAGAGTTCCGAGTCTAGGCATTGACCTTGGATTATTCATTTCATTATTAAGTTATCAATATTGTTTTTAATTGATTTTTAACAGGAAAATGCATCCACGAGCGAGAGGACAAAGTGGAAGAGGAAAAGGTCCAATGAGGGGAGGACCATCGGGGCGCATCCCTTCACAACCTCACAACCCAGATGCCTACCAAGAATCAGGAGATTCATCTCCTTGGCAACCAGCGAGACACTCTGTCTCTCATAGACACTCGCCCCTACATTCCCAAAACTTTTACCACTCATATCATTCACACCATTCTCACCATTCCCATCATTCCTATCATGAAGAATTTAACCCTAACCATTACTTCAACAAGCCTCCAGCCGATCAAAATCAGTTGGACCAACCAAACCCTATGGACGAGGACTCCGAGCGGAGATGCCACCGTCGGGATCGAATACGCATCCCATAGAAATCTCGAGCGATTCGAATTCTTATGCCGGATCGCCCTACCAAGGTCCTAATGAGTGGGACCAATATTGGAATTAATTTACCTTCGCCAACACTCCTTCTCATCACTCTCAACCACCCCCAATACAAGAAGATGTCCACATGGAACCGGTGGACCAACCTCGACCACCACCTGAACCACCAAGGAGGAAGCGTGGAGCACGTATGTCTGTACGTGCTGGACAAAGGTCGGGATCGCTGCCACCTTTGCCCAACTCCTACCCCACAATTCAAGAGGATCCACAAATGGATGGACCCTCTAACACCTCACATGTGGTGGAACCAACACCTACAGTTCAAACCACCACCATCGGGTTATAGTAACCCGATCCCCACATATCCAGATATGTCTGGATATGATCCTTTTAACCCATCACCAGTAGACTATCAGGCATGGTCACAAGACCCTTATATGCAAGCAGTTATGCACAATACACTTTACTCGTCTCCTTTCCCACTTACTTATCCACCGACTGGATATCCAACTTATGGGTACCAGTATCCGGTTATGCCAAAACCTTCGCCGCCACTAGAGGCCATTAATGAGGCCTTAGAAAGAATGAAAGAAATGCAGCAGCAAGCGGAGAAAACGAGAAGAAGACAAACAAGTTCTTCAAGAAACTCTCCAAGTTGGTCAAGGGAAAGAAGACGAGTAAAGTCTCTTCTATTTATATTTAGTCCCTGTGAGGATACTATTATTTCTTTAGTCCCTGCGTGGACATTTTTACTTCTTTAAAATCCTTGCATGGACAGTTTATTTTATTTTTCTAGTATTGTAATTTCTGTTTGAAATTAAATAAAGTATTTTGGAATTATATGTACGTATTCATCCTCTTCAAAACGAGTGTCTCGATTTTATCGAAATTTATGCTCTGCGATATAATTCCAAAAAGATCTTAATGGTTTTGATTAGCCAAGTGGCACAGACCACACATTTGGCCAAATTATAAATGATAGTTAAGTACGAAGGGGTCTTCTATCAGGATAGTTAAGGGAAGTTATCCTTCTATCCAGAGGTGGTGGACTTAAGTTCTAGCCTCCAAGTCGTTAAGGTCAATGCGACCAGGACTATTAATTAACCATTAAGGTACTCTTATGTTAACATTCAAGAATGTTCATACTCTTGGTAGTGTGACTTGAGGAATCACACTAGCCTTCAAGGTAGAGGACTATGTCCTAATCTTATATAGCCTATGTGATCAAAATTGATCCCAGCTAATATCATCAGTGCGATGATAATAAACATCCATTGGTGATGTATTGCCCTTGGGGATATGATTAAAACATCCATTAGTGATGTATTGCCTTGGCTATGATAAACATCCATAGTGATGTATTCCCTTGACCTATCTTTCTCCTCGCCTTGGATTTGGTAAGGCAAAAGTAAGTTAAGTCTGAAACTGACGGGAAAAGAAAGAGGGAAGATGAAAACTCTCATAAGTTCCATAAGAAAAATAAAGGGAGATTTGGTTCAAAGGGAACCAAGGCAAAACGGCTGTAATGCCAACATGCAAAACTTGAAACCGCAGACACTGGGGACAATGTAATTTTGGTTCACAGGCCAAACCTTGTGGCATTTGTAAGAGAAAGGGCATAAGACCCTAGAATGTATGGATCTTAAGGATGCCGTCTGCTACGCCTGCAATGAAAAGGGGCATATTAAGACTAACAGCCCAAAGATTCTTAAGAAGAAAAATGCCAAGCCTGGAGAGGCCAAGAAGGGGAATGCTCGTGTCCCTTTTAAATAACTGCAAGAGAGGCTGTTAATGACGACAATGTCATAACAGGTACATTCCTCATTAACAATATTTATGCTAGAATTTTTTTGATTCAGGTGCAGATAGATCTTTTGTTGACCATAAGTTTAGTAAACTATTAAACCCGCCCTTAAGAACTCTAGATAAAAACTTATGAGATAGAACTTGCTGATGGAACGATAGAAATATCATCTTCCATTTTTGATGGATACTCTATATCCATTAAGAATCATTCCATCCCTATCTCTCTTCTGCCAATGAAATTGGCGGGGTTCGATGTTTCTTAGGCATGGATTGGTTATCTCATAACCAAGCCCGCATCGCATGTGAAAAGAAACTCATCGAAATCAAAACCCCATCTGGTGAAATGATCACCATCCCCGGGGACTCACACTACGGATTGCCAGACAAGGTGTCGTTATTAAGGCATCCAAGTGTTTGAGGAATGGCTGTGTCATTTACATGGCACACGTGACTATTAATGAGCCTAAGCCAAACATGGAAGACCTGCCAGTTATTTCTGAATATTCCGATGTCTTTCCCGAAGAACTACCCGGTTTACCTCCAGACAGACAAGTAGAATTTAGAATTGATATCTTACCATGATCAGCACCCGTAGCTAGAGCCCCATATAGGCTAGCACCAACGGAAATGAAGGAATTAAAGATGCAGCTAGACGAACTATTGGAGAAAGGCTTTATTCAGCCTAGTTCCTCGCCTTGGGGAGCTCCTATCCTCTTTGTAAAGAAGAAAGATGGTTCGATGCGATGTGCATCTACTATCGAGAGTTAAACAAGTTAACAATCAAGAATAGATATCCTCCGCCCAGGATCGACGATTTATTCGACCAACTTCAAGGGGCTAGTTATTTCTCCAAGATTGATTTAAGATCTGGATATCATCAGCTGAAGGTTAGGAGTGAGGATGTCCCTAAAGCTGCCAGGACCCGATACGGTCATTTTGAATTTTTGGTGATGCCTTTGGGGCTCACAAATGCACCTGCAGCATTCATGGATCTCATGAATAGGGTCTGCAAGTCATATCTGGATAAGTTTGTCATTGCCTTCATAGACAACATACTTATCTATTCTCGTAATCAAGCTGATCACGAGAAACATCTTGGTGCATCTTAGAACTGCTAAGGCAAGAGAATCTTTATGCTAAATTCTCTAAATGTGAGTTTTGGCTTAGAGAAGTCCAATTTCTTGGACATATGGTAAGTCAGCGAGGTATCCAAGTGGATTCCGCCAAAATTGAAGCCATAATGAATTGGGAAGTACCCAAGACGCCATTGGAAATTCGTAGTTTCCTAGGATTGGCTGGATACTACAGAAGGTTCATTGAGAACTTTTCAAGAATAGCCACTCCCTTAACTACCTTGACCCGTAAGAATGTTAAGTATAATTGGGGTCCAAAGCAACAAGAATCTTTTAAGGTTCTTAAACACAAGTTGAGCAATGCTCCCGTGTTATCCCTACCAGAGGGTGTTGAATATTTTGTAGTCTACCGTGATGCATCGCACACTTGCATGGGCTGTGTGCTAATGCAAAAAGGCAAAGTGATTGCCTATGCATCACGACAATTAAAAGTGCATGAAAGGAATTATACCACCCACGATTTGGAATTGGGTGCCGTTGTATTTGCACTAAAACTGTGGAGACACTACTTATATGACACAAAGTGTATTATATACACTGACCATAAAAGTCTCCAGCATCTGTTCAATCAGAAGGAATTGAACATGCGACAGCGCCGATGGATGGAAACGCTTAATGACTATGATTGCGAGTTTCGCTACCATCCAGGCAAGGCAAATGTAGTTGCTGATGCCTTAAGTCACAAGGAACGGGTTAAACCTATAAGGATTAACGCTAAGAGCATTGAGCTCAGAAATAGCTTAAGTGAGAAGCTATTAGATGCGCAAAAGCAAGCCTTATTAGAGACTAATGCTCCTAAGGAAGGATTAGGCGGAACTGTGGATCAGTTAGCGCCTGGAAAGGATGGAATCCTTAGATTCAACGGAAGAATCTGGGTTCCAATCTTTGGGGGACTTAGAGATCTAATCCTCCAAGAAGCGCATAATACAAGATACTCAGTTCACCCAGGAGGTGACAAGATGTATCAAGATCTGAAGAAGAATTATTGGTGGATGGGTTTGAAGAAATCCATAGCCACTTATGTAGCTAAGTGTCTGAAGTGTTCGCAAGTTAAGGCCGAACATCAGAAGCCGTCAGGACTTCTACAAAAATTGGAAATTCCCACATGGAAATGGGAAATGGTAAGTATGGACTTGATTACCAAGTTACCTAAGACCAAAAGTGGAAATGACACTATTTGGGTCATTGTGGATAGACTGACTAAGTCAGCACATTTCTTGCCAATCAAAGAAACGTATAACTCTGACAAATTGGCTAAGTTGTATGTGGACAAGATTGTGTCCCTACACGGTGTGTCGGTATCTATTATGTCTGATAGAGATACTAGATACACATTCACTTTTGGAAAAGTTTCCAACAATCATTAGGCACAAGATTAAATTTTAGTACGGCTTACCATCCGCAGACCGATGGTCAAAGTGAGCGTACTATCCAGACACTGGAAGACATGCTTAGGGCATGTGTGATTGATTTAGGTGGAAGTTGGGATGACCACTTACCCCTAATAGAATTCTCCTATAATAACAGCTATCATACTAGCATCAAGGCTGCTCCTTTTGAGGCCTTGTATGGGAGAAAGTGTAAAACGCCCGTGTGTTGGGCAGAAGTTGGGGAAGCCCAACTATCAGGACCAGAGATTGTCCTGGAGACCACGGAAAAGAATGTGCAAATCCGTGATCGTCTCAAAGCTGCCAGGGATAGGCAGAAGAGTTATGCTGACAAGAGGCGTAAACCTCTTAAGTTCCAAGTAGGGGACAAAGTCATGTTAAAAGTGTCACCCTTGAAAGGTGTGATGCGATTTGGGAAGAAGGGAAAGTTAAGCCCAAGATATATAGGACCATTCGAAATAATCGAATGCATCAGAACTGTAGCTTATAAGCTCAGGTTGCCAGAGGAGCTTAGTGGAATTCATTATGTATTCCACATATCTAACCTTAAGAAATGTCTAGCGGATGAGTCGCTAGCGATGTCACACAAGGATGTGCAAATTCATGAAAATCTGAGGTTTATTGAGAAACCAATTTCCGTCAAGGATCGCAGGTTAAGAAGCTCCGAAGGAAAATGATACCTATAGTAAAGGTTAAGTGGGACGCCTTTAGATGTCCCGAGTATACATGGGAAGTTGAGTCCACTATGCGACAAAAGTACCCCCATCTTTTTTGAATAAAATCTCGAGGTCGAGTTTTTTTAAGGGGGTGAGGATGTAACACCCTGTAAAATTGTGTCCAATAGTATAGTGACACGTGTTGTATTTTTAAATAGAGTCTATTAAAGACCAATAGGGACTAAAGGCGTCAACATGCTCAAACTGAGCCTCTGAGTGACGGTCCGATGACAACATGCTTGAAATTTGGCCTCTGAGTGACTGATATGTCAACATGCCCAGTCTCTGAGTGACATCAGAGACAACATGCTTATAATAAGCCTATGAGTGATCCTTTGCGAATTCCTAACTCTCATACGTGCCAATTGTTGGACAAGAGGGATTGATTTTGTAAATATGTGAAAGTTGGATAATGGAGGGATTAAAAGTGTCAACATGTTAATTTATACCTCTGAGTGACCTTTTAATGAACCGAGAGCTCGACAATGTCCGGGCATAATCTCGGGTATGCCAAATATTGGCTACAGAGGGCTAAAAGTGCCAAAAAGTTGTTTTAAAAGGTTTTTAGAAGCTTTATAAAGTTAAGGGGCTAAACGTGTCAAAGTTTGAAACTGGCCAAGGGGCGGTCGCGGGCCGCGAGAGACCAAGCCTGGGTCTCTCGCGGGGCGCAAGAAGGGCTCTGTTGCAGAAAGTTTTGCTTGGCTACCAAACAAAGCTCCAAAAACCATTAAATCGAAACTAAGGCTTCCCAAACTGCTATGCCACGTTTTGGGACACTTGTAAGCTTCCTCTTACACCCCTAAACACCTGGCATAACCTCATTTGAGTTCTCCAACTATAAATAAGTGCTTAAGTTCACCATTTCAACTTGCATCTTTCTCATTCATACACTCTTCCCCCTCCTCTGGAAGTTCCTAGCTGAAAGGAGCATCCAACTTAGTTCTTTTGAATTCTAGGAACCTCTTGTAAGTGTTCCTTGCCCTTGCATTTTCGTTTATAGGCTTTTATAGCCAAAAGTCAAGCGTTTTACGGAAAACACTTTGACATTCGGTTAAGACCATTATGGTCTAGCCATTGTTCGAAATGAGCATGGCTAAGTGATCGTAATAAGGTAGGTGTTAATCCCTATAAAGGGCATCTTCTGAAGATCACGTTTGCTAGACCAATTGATGGGTCAAAGTTATGATATTAAAAAGTCAAAAAAGCCATTTTTCAGAAAAATCATAAATTGATCTTATATATGTTTTGAAACCTATTTTGACACTTAAACAAGTTGGTAATAATTATTAGAACATGTAAGAACATGTTCGGCTCGTCAATTTCAGTTCTAGGGTCGGTTCGCAACTGAAAGTCGCGAAGTTTGACTTCTGCTTTGACTTTCGATTCTGACCCGATTTAGATTAGTTACCTACTGATCTAAAGTTGCATTATGATCGTAAAATAATATAGCATAACCCTCTGAGGTTATATTACATGATCATAATCAGAATCTAAGTTTATGCGCAAGTTCCATAATTATGCCATCTTTGACCAAAATGCCTTTTTTGCATAAATCAAGGTTTTAATGATAATGAGCTTGGAAATAAGTTTCCTACTGATATAATATTATAAGTAGGATTATTTGGGATGTTAAACCAAGTTACAAACTGAGTTTTCAAGCAAGTTCTTAAACTATGTCGATAAATGACGATTTTAGCCTTGGTGGCTCATAAAATGGTTTTAATCAAATGTTTTCAAGGTAAATCTTTTACCTACTGATATGTTATATTAAATAACATATCTAAGACATTTAAATCTGACCCTAATGTCAGTTTTCATTAAACATCGCATAAAACGTCATTGACGACATAAGCGTCGTTTCGGCGCATAGTATGGTTTTAAACCATATTGTTTGACCAAGACTTGCTACTACTGATTTTAAAAATTATTTTAAACATATTTACAGTAGGTACATGTTATAAACTCAGAATCCCAAATAATTTAGAAACTATGTGTGAAATGACCAAAATGCTCATTCGGTGCATAGTTTGATCATAAAAGATAAAATACACATATAATTAATATCCTACTGATATTATATCATAAATAAACTATTTTTCAGAATACTCATGATTATAAATTTAAATTATATTAAAGTTCCTTTTATATGGTATGAAATTACCAAAACGCCCTTATGAGGCATCGTTTCAAATTAAAACCATAACGGGCATAAAAGTTTATCCTACTGATATTACAACTTATAAAGTATAATGGCATATAGAACTTGTCTATGACTTATCCGGTTACCCATTATCGCTTATAAGCGTACGGTTGATTGTACGTAACTAGTTTACGGAATTTAACCAAAACGGGGTTAACCTTATTATTTTAATCTCAAAATCCAGAATGTTAATTGTTTACCCATATTATGCAAGTCAAAGTACTTGTCGGGTTTAAACTACATTCTATCCAATCATCGTATAATCAAGCGTTATACGTTTTGATCATGTACACTACTCGGTCTAAGTCTATGACTTAAATAAAGACCGATAGTATTTAATTGGTTAGCTTATCCCATTATCCAGACTAGAGCCTTGCCGGTAAATGCTATCTGCATGTTAGTACTTTTGTATACGGCTGAGTTATTGAAATTAAAAGTAGACTAGCTCAGGTAAATACTGTCGACTTATTTTCCCTATACGGGCTTGGGATATGGTAAATTATTACCGCTTGGTCAGAAATGGGATCAATCGAATGCCGAATGGTGGCTAGTAAATCCGCATATTCTGTTTTAATTAGTTTTGTTTGATAACTTAAACATCAGGGGTTATATTATCGTGTCCTGGATATCCTCGGCTCATTAGATTAGTTAATGGCCACGACCTTAGTGTGGGGTGTAGGCATACACCTGACAGACGCTTAAATGTAAAATACCCAAGACGTTGGGGATAACTCCTCTGTGAGTTCTAAGTGGTGTGTATTTAATCATGTCTCGGTCTCTGTATTGGGCCCTGTATGTATGGACAAACATGTGAATCTGTTAACAAGGTTACAAAGTAACTTTCCCAAGTTATAAAAGATTTTGTGCCCTGTGCACTTAAAATCATTTTAAAATGTTTTCAAAATGAGTCAGTTGGGTGTATTTACCAGCGAAAGATGACGTATCGTCCAAAGACTAAACTGCAGGTACAATACGAAATAGGCCGGAAGCTGCTCGGTAGTGAATAAGATGATCTTGCAAATCCTTAGATCTGCCCTAAAGTCTGTTTTATATTCTTTCTTTGTACATTTTATGATCCGCCTGTGGATCTTCTATTACGAGCCTGTATATTATTTTATTTCGAACATTGGTTTGTAATAGTAATTTTATTCCAAGACTTCCGATGTGCCATGTTTAATTGACAATGATGTTATCAACTGACGTCACGATACTCCACACTCGGGCCCACCGATGTATGGATTTGGGTTGGAAATCCGGGGTGTGACATTCACTGATATAATGAGGTTGATATTGTTCAATCATATACGTATAAATGTCGTTATAAGTGAAGTTACAGAAATGTTGATCAAATGGCAAGAAATGTGGGGGAGGATCCATTTAAGAAAAAACAACCATATAAGGGTATGTAAAAATGGTTTTCATTACCCCATCTGGATGTTATCCAATAATACTTAAATGTGGGGATGTCTTGCATTTGTACCATAATATTTTGGTAATAAGGATTTTGTAATCTAATCTAACATTGCAAACAGACGACTAAGTGGAAGACACAAAGGTCATGGTGCATAATGGAGATGTGTTTGCCTTAAATTATAAATGTATCATTCTAAGACAAATATTATAACCAGATTCAGGTGGCCAATGAGGTTATAGTTGTCACACCCCGACCCACAGCGGAATAAGAGTCGGGGCATAATTGGGTTATCACCAAAGCTCATGATGTTTACTAAAATGTTTCATATTTATTAAATTCAAATTACAACTTCAATATTCCAAACAAGTTCATACAATTACAAGGAAAAAGTAACTAAGTAAACAATCCAAAGCCTAAACTGATTTATTCTTCTAGGCTGTCCTATATGTTTCTTGCTGCAACTGGATCACCTGTATCATGTGTAAAAATGGGGGATTTTGGGTCAACAAAAGTTGGCGAGTGAACCTTGTTAAAAACATTTGATATTGATTTCTTATTGTATTTAATATGGAAAAATTGTGCAATAATCATATGTGAGCAAACGTATATAATCAAACGAACACAAACCACCTTGAATGAGTATATGACATGAATGATAATGTATATGTTGGCAACGTCACGTTCTGCTCATAGGTAATGGGGAACGGACGAGCCTATGATGATGTATGTGAGATCAAGGCTCAATCAAACGGAGCCGATCGTATGTTGGCAACGTCACGTTCCGCTCATAGGTAATGGGGAACAGTTCCGCTCATAGGTAATGGGGAACAGACGAGCCTATGATGATGTATGTACTGAAAATGATAAATTTAATCTAAACATTAACCACACAAACAATTGATACATATTGGATACACATTTGATCATGGATATGATGGATGCACAAGTGGTTAAATGTAATAAATAATAAGCGACACATGATACACCCCAAAATGTGATTAAAACGGGGAATTTGTAGAGATTCACTCACATTGGGTGCGTTCGTTTGATGATGTTGAATGCGCACGAGTTTGGAGATTTGATCGACGAGAAATAACTAACCTAAAATAATAACGAAATAGTTCGGTAAATAAGTGGATTTTATTAACAGGATTTTTAGATTTATTTTTACGAGTTTAAGGTCATTTTCTAACTTTAAAAATATTATTTTTAAGTATTTTTAATTGATTTTTAAAATAAATAAATAAATAAATAAAATAAAAAAATTTGACTTTTTGGTTGACCGTTGACCGGACCGTTGACCGGTCGGACAGTGACTTATGTGTGCGCTGGGTGAGGCTCGAACCCGAGACCTCTCGTACGCGTGCACGCAGCTCTACCAACTGAGTTACGTGTCTAATCCGAAATATTCTGTGTTTTAATTATATATATATACTAACTAAATGTTAATTTGTTTGGTTTATATTAAAAGGATTTAAACTGGTTGAAGTGTTTACAGGGAAGCCGGATCAAACTCGGATCCTTTGGTTTGTAAGCGCACAGCCCAACCAGTTGGGCTGTGTGTCTTATCTGTTTAATTTACGATTTATTTTAATCTTATAGACATACCGTGGCTTGATCTGATTCTGTTTAAAAAAATTGGTTTTAATTCGGAAAGTCGGTGCGTTTGTAAGGTTCGAACTCGTGAAGTGCGCTATGTGTTTGCACACAGTCCACCGCTGGACTGTGTGTCTAACCCGGTTTAATATTTTGTTTTAATTAAACTTATACATAATATTCAACTTCGTCTTCTTCATTCAAAGACACAGACAAATGATATTCAACTGATCTGGTTCAAATCGTTCGTCTAACATATAAATGATTGAAATGTAATGGATAGAGAGGGTTTTGGAAATGAATGTACCGAAACAGATGTTTTTCTCAGAACTCCGGCAAAGGTCGTCGGCTCTGTTTTGTGAATTCCGTCTGATTGAATCAATTAACAGTTTTGATCGATGAGTTGCGAAATTAAGTTACTAAACAAGGATTATCAGAGGGTTTAGATGTTTGTACCGATTCATAGCGTGTTTTCGGAAATTTTCAGAGATTTTCCGGCGAGTGCAGATTATCCGACAACGTCGTCTGGGACCGATTCTGGTTGAAGGATTTGAGTTAGTAAAAGTCTAACAATGGATTGAAAATGAAAGAATCGAGAAATTTACCGATTTGATGAATGTCCCGGTTTTCCGGCGAAAGTCCGGCGATAGCAGATAACGTCGACGAACAGAAGTTAGAGTGAAAATGAAATTGAGGGTGTTGCGATTGTTTCGGAGATGTGAGGCGATGGTATTATCAGTGTAAATCAGGAGTAATATGATTTTGGTTTTAAATTTCGAAATTGAAGACAGAATTGATTAAAAACGTGGGTTGTAATTGGCATTGAATCATCGGTTACACTCAGAGCTCGCGACCACACCAAAAGTTTTCTGGTTATTCGAAAGCCGATGAGCGGTTTCAGTTTTTTTGACGCACAGATGGATTCACGGGTGAAACTTAAATTTTATTTGATTCATTGATTACACAAACAAGTCAAGTGGCGGAGTGGTTAAGTGTTTGTTTGTTAAATGAACCGGCTGACCCGGGTTCGAAACCCGGCAGCGGCATTTATTTTTTTTCTTCAACCGTTTTTATTGTTTATTAACTATAGTTTATAAATTCTAATATATTTATTAATTATGTATTGTTTAAAATTAAAAAGAGCATTAAATAAGCAACGAAAATTTGAAACTGACTATTCGATTAATAAACGAAGCGGTTTTTGAAAACCAGTTTTTCGACGGATGTTACAGTATCCCCTACTTTTAGAAATTTCGTCCCGAAATTTAAGTAGTAGTGGTAACAGGAAAAAGATGCGGGTATTTTTCGCGCATTGAGTCTTCACGTTCCCAAGTAAACTCAGGTCCTCGTTTCGACTCCCAGCGTACCCTAACAATTAGAATACGACTCCGTCTTAAACGTTTTTCTCCGAAGTCCATGATATGTACTGGTCTTTCAATGAAGTGCATAGATTCATCGATCTGAATATCTTCTAGGGGAATATGGAGGTTTTCATCGGCGAGGCACTTCTTTAAGTTTGATACGTAGAATGTGGGGTGAATTCTGTTGAGTTCTTCTGGTAGGTCAAGCTTGTATGCTACAGGTCCTACTCTTTCGAGTATCTTGAAAGGTCCTACGTAGCGTGGTGCTAGCTTTCCCTTTTGGCCAAAACGAACTACTCCCTTCCACGGTGATACTTTTAAAAGTACTTGATCACCAATGTTAAACTCCAAGGGCTTTCGTCCTTTGTCTGCATAACTCTTTTGACGACTTTGTGCCGCTAGAAGATTGTTTCGAATTTGATGGATCTTGTCTGTTGTTTCTTGAATTAATTCTGGACCGGTGATTTGAGCTTCCCCAATTTCGTGCCAACATACTGGAGATCGGCACTTACGGCCATATAACGCTTCGAAAGGAGCCATGCCGATACTTGAGTGGTAACTATTGTTGTACGAAAATTCAACTAATGGTAGATGAGCGTCCCAATTTCCCTTGAAGTCTATGACACATGCTCGAAGCATATCTTCAAGAGTTTGAATGGTGCGTTCAGATTGTCCATCAGTTTGAGGATGATAAGCGGTACTGAGGTCTAATCGTGTACCCAAAGCGGCTTGTACGGCTTGCCATGTTCGTGAAGTGAAACGACCATCACGGTCTGAAATGATGCTTAAAGGTACACCGTGACGGCTTACGATCTCGCTGATGTAGATACGAGCTAACTTCTCGTTCTTGAAGTCCTCGCGAATCGGAATGAAGTGAGCTGATTTTGTAAGACGATCAATGATTACCCATATAGTGTCATACCCACTGGAGGTGCGAGGTAACCCGGTAATGAAATCCATAGTTATGTCTTCCCACTTCCATACAGGTATTTCGGGTTGGACTAGAAGTCCTGAGGGTCTTTGATGCTCAGCTTTTACTTTGGAACATGTAAGCACTTGGAAACAAAAACAGCAATATCCTTTTTCATGCCAGGCCACCAGTAGGTGTATCGAAGGTCTTGATACATCTTGTCGGCTCCTGGGTGTACAGAGTACCGTGTTTTGTGCGCCATTCATAAGGAAATCATGAAGGTTATCGTGATCGGGAATCCATATGCGATTTAAATAATATAGAATACCGTCGGATTTAGTTTCGATCTTAAGTTCAGCTCCACAAGACAGCTCCTTGCGTACGTCGTTTTCTGTTACTGAAACATGTTGAGCCACTCGGATTCGATCTTTGATGTCAGTGATGATTTGCGAACGTAGAAGATGAATGGAGTTCGCATAACCCTTTCGACTGAGCGCATCGGCCACCACGTTTGCGTTGCCAGGATGATACCGAATTTCACAGTCGTAGTCATTAAGAAGTTCGACCCATCTTCGTTGCCTCATATTCAACTCCTTTTGGTTAAAGATATGATGAAGGCTCTTGTGGTCAGTGTATATTTCACACTTGGTACCGTAGAGGTAATGTCTCCATATCTTAAGAGCGAACACAACGGCTCCAAGTTCCAGGTCGTGGGTGGTGTAGTTCTTCTCATGAACGTTGAGTTGTCTAGAAGCATAAGCTATCACTTTTCCTCTTTGCATCAGTACACAGCCTAGTCCCTGCCCTGACGCGTCGCAATAAACCACGAAGTCATCACAACCTTCAGGAAGTGTGAGGATAGGTGCGTCACAGAGTTTTTGCTTTAGAGTTTGGAAGGCTTCTTCTTGTTTGGGTCCCCATATGAAGGGCTTTCCTTTATGAGTCAAAGCCGTGAGTGGTACAGCAATACGGGAGAAATTTGCAATGAAACGGCGATAGTAACCAGCCAAACCAAGAAATGATTTTACTTCGGTAGGGGTTCGTGACGCTTGCCATTCCTGTACTGCCTTGATTTTTGAGGGATCAACATGAATTCCCTTGTCATTGACGACGTGTCCAAGGAATTGTACTTCCCTTAACCAGAATTCACATTTCGAGAACTTAGCGTACAGCTTTTCTGTCCTTAAGAGTGTAAGGATGAGTCGAAGGTGTCGTTCATGATCAGACTTAGACTTTGAGTAGATGAGGATCTCGTCGATGAAGACTATGACAAAGCGGTCGAGATAGGGTTTGCAGACTCTGTTCATTAGATCCATGAAGACAGCTGGGGCGTTGGTTAAACCAAATGGCATGACCATGAATTCGTAATGACCATAACGAGTTCGGAAGGCGGTCTTTGGGACGTCTTCTTCATGTACTCTGAGTTGATGATAACCAGAACGTAGGTCGATTTTTGAAAAACAGGTGGCGCCTTGAAGTTGGTCTAGAAGATCATCGACGCGAGGTAATGGGTAGCGGTTCTTGACCGTTAACTTGTTGAGTTCTCTGTAGTCGATACACATGCGAAACGTTCCCTCTTTATTCTTCACAAAAAGGACAGGTGCACCCTAAGGCGATGAGCTAGGACGTATGAATCCTTTGTCAGTCAGCTCTTGCAGTTGACTGGCCAGCTCTTGCATTTCGGATGGGGCTAATCTATAAGGAGATTTTGCAACTGGTGTAGCTCCAGGTATAAGATCAATGCGGAATTCGACTTCTCTCACGGGAGGAAGTCCTGAAATGTCATCAGGAAAAACTTGCGGAAAATCTTTTACTACTGGGATGTCTTCGAGTTTCTTCTCCTTGGTTCCCTTTTTGACGACATGAGTTAGGAATGCGACATAATTCTTGCGGAGATATTTTCGGGCTTGAAGACAGGACATTAATTTGAGTCCTTTCGAAGGGGTTTCTCCAAAGATTCGTAGAGTCTGACCGTTTGTAAGAGGAATGCGAATGAACTTTTCGCGGCATACAACTTCAGCATGATGTTGACTGAGCCAGTCCATACCAATTATAATGTCGAAACTTCCCAACTTCATAGGAATGAGGTCAACTGGAAAATCGTGATCGTTTAGAGTGAGGGTACAATTGCGTATAATAGAGTTTAATGAGACCGGTTTTCCGTCAGCAACTTCTACCGTTATGGATTCCATGAGTTTATCACGAGTTTGGTTGAGGATGGGTTCAAATTCTAAGGACACAAAACTCTTATCCGCGCCAGTATCAAATAACATGGATGCATAACTACCATTGATGAGAAACGTACCGTTAACCACGTTGTTGTCAGCCCTAGCTTGATTGGCGTTGATGTTGAAAGCTCTTCCCCTAGCAGGTGGAGGAGCTTGGTTAGCCTGGTTTACTAGATTTGCTTGAGCTTGGGCATGGATGATGTTCACCAAGCGTGGACAGGTGTTCCTGAAGTGGTTCGGGTCTCCACAGTTGTAACAAGCCCGCATAGGTTGCATCATGGGGTAGTTGGGTTGGTAGTAGGATTGGGCTACATGTTGGGCAGGTGGTAGGAGTAAAGGTTGTTGGGCTTGACCCACTATCTGATGGTGGGTTTGGGTTGAGGGCTGATTGCGGTTCGTTCGCTGAAGTGTGCGACAGGTTTGGATGGTGTGACCCGCACGGCCACAGCCGGTGCAATGTTGGCAGGGATGTTCGGGAAAGTGATGGTATTGGCAACGATTGCATTTTGGGTATGGGCCGGAGTATGGCTTTTTATATGGTGCAGCTGAGGGGGCAACTTGGGTGATGGGTGCAGTAGTAATAGGGAGGTTTGTTTGTGTGACAGCAAAGTTTCTGCCGTTTCGTTTCCTCTTACTAGCAAACTTTGAGGAGGAGGTGGAATGGTTTGACTTCTGGCCCTCAATGGGGGC
This sequence comes from Scalesia atractyloides, assembly GCA_947069175.1. NCBI lineage: Eukaryota > Viridiplantae > Streptophyta > Magnoliopsida > Asterales > Asteraceae > Scalesia > Scalesia atractyloides. Next base: position 59,668,145 of record CAMTDV010000007.1, on the reverse strand, counting down.
TTTCTTTTTCTCATCCTTAAATTTGCCGTTTCGGATGCGATTCTCGGTAAGCTCGGTAGCTAGTTCCATAGCAGCTTCAAGTGTTGCAGGCGAAGTGCTTAGAACTGAGTCTTGAATTTTCGAGGGGAGGCCTCGAATATAGTGTTCGACTAAGCGGTATACTGGGGTGAACAAGTTGGGGATCATTTGGTTCAACTCTAGAAACCTTTTGTTGTAGGAAGTATGATCTCCTTCCTTTTGCTTTAATGAATGGAATTCATCCTCTAACTTTTTGATCTCGCTTCTTGGACAGAAGCGTCTCGTCATGATTTCCCTTAACTCCTCCATGTTAAGGCCATTGCATCTTCGATTCCTCTCTTACCTTTTTCTGTATTCCATGTCACACCCCGACCCGCAGCGGAAATAAGAGTCGGGGCATAATTGGGTTATCACCAAAGCACATGACATTTACTATTATGTTTCATAATTAATGAAGTCAAAGTTACATTTTCAAACATCCAAACATGTTCATTCAATACAAAGGAAATAATCAAAAGGTAACAATCCCAAAACTAAATCGATTTATTCTTCTAATCCAGGTCCTATGTGTTCCTAGCTGCTGCTGGTTCACCTGTATCATGTGTAAAATGGTAGTTTTTTGGGTCAACATAAGTTGGCGAGTGAACCTTATTAGATAAACATTTGATAATGATTTTATGGTTAGTTTATCAATGAAATATTGTGCATAATCATAAAAGAGCAAATGTAAGTAATCAAGCATTGGCAAATAGCAGTTACAATTATAGCATATAATAACACTTGACAGCATACATGAACATACCAATATCATACGATAACTAACATAAATGAACTGTGCGATCAAGGCTCAATCAAGCGGAGCCGATCGTATTGCATGAACTGGAAATGTAAATTGAACTGTGCGATCAAGGCTCAATCAAACGGAGCCGATCGTATTGCATGTACTGAAATGTAAAATGAACTGTGCGATCAAGGCTCAATCAAACGGAGCCGATCGTATTGCATGAACTGAAATGTAAAATGAAATGACCGATCAAGGCTCAATCAAACGGAGCCGATCGTTGCGGGCACGCCAGGTTCAACCGCATAATAAAATGGGGAACAGGCTCAAACCTCATAATAAAATGGGGAGCGGCGGCCTCGGCAATTGCATGTACTGAAATAATAATTTGCATCCAATAATAACTACTTAACAGCAACAAACTAAATACACATGTCATGATATGATGTATGCACAATAGTTTAGTTATAATATGTATATAAACAAAGACACATGATACACCCCAAAAACGTGATTAAAAAGGGGAATTTGAAAGGTTCACTCACATTGGGTGCGTTGAATTGGAGATGGTGAGATGCGCACGATTTAGATGAGCGAGTCGACGAGTAATACTAACCTAAATAATAATGGAAAAATATATTAAATGGATGGATGTTATTAAGGATTTTAATGAAATTTTTAGATATATTTTTATGAGTTTATGGCTATTTTCTATCTTTAAAAATGTTATTTTTAAGTATTTTTAATTGATTTTTAAATTAAATTAAATTAAATAATTAAATATATAAAAAAATATTTTTTTTTAGTGTTGACCGTTGACCGTTGACCGGTTCGGTCATCGGTTAATTCTGCGCCGGGTGGGATTCGAACCGGCGACCTTCTGTTCGCGTGCACGTAGCTCTACCAACTGAGCTACGTGACTAACCCGTTATAAACTCGGTTTTAATTATATTTATATACTTATTTGAATTAACCGAAATTTCCTTTATTTGCAAAAACGTTTTAATTCAATTGGACCGGTGCTCGTGACAAGATTCGAACGCGCGACGTGAAGTTCATGTTGCACACAGTCCACCGCTGGACTGTGTGTCTAACCCGGTTATATTCTTGGTTTTTATTTTACTTAACAACTACCTGTTTTAAACCCGGTTTAGTTCTGGATCAAAAAGGCATGTTATTACACAAGGCTGTGCGCGTAGCAAGGATCGAACTCGGGACGTGTGTGTGAAACTTGCACACAGTCCACCGCTGGACTGTGTGTCTAACCCGTTTAAAATACCATTTTTAATTAATCTTATGTTCTGTTATAGCTTCATCTTCTTCACCGATTTTCACAGATAGCATATTTCGACTGGTTATGATTTATTTGCGATTTGTAAAGTTCTCAGACATTAACAGGAATTCAAAAGTAAAGAATGGAGAGAGTTTAAGGAACAGAATATACCGATTGATGTTATTCACAGAAATCCGGCGGAGGTTCGTCGGTACTGGAAATGAACTCCGGCTGTTGAACCAATTAACAGCGTTGATCGATTATTCATAAGGTTGAGTTACTTAAACAAGGTTTAAAAGAAGTTTTAGGATATCATACCAGTTCACAGTGTGATTCCGGCAGTCTTAGAGATTTTCCGGCGAAAGTAAGATTTTTGATAAACTTTGACTAGGATCGATTCTGATGATGGAGTTGTGTTAGAGACTGACTAATCACATGTTTTAAACAAAAAGAGTCGGAGGAATTACCGTGAGAATGTGAGTCCCGGTTTTCCGGTGACTTGCAGAAATTTTCCGGCGATCTGATTCAGAAGATCTTATGGTTCAAGAATGCGACGAAAATGAAATTGAATATTGTTGTGATAGTTCTAAATCGTGCAAATGATCGGAAACTTGAGTTAAATCAGAACTTGATGAATTTTCGGTTTCAAAAGCCGAAAATGATAGGACTTAAAGTTTCAATCAATTTTAACTTGATTAGAAACCGTAATACATCGGTTATAACTGAAATTGTGAGGTAAACAATCGATTTGACGATTGGTTTGCCGATTACCGGTTTTCAGATGGTATCATCGGTTAAACTGAGTTTGTGTTTAAATTTCTTTTGTTTTCCTAAAGTTAACATAAAACACATTGTGGCGGAGCGGTTTGGGGAATGGATGTAAGTCGTTGAGCGACTCAGCTGACCCGGGTTCGAGTCCCGGCAGCTTCAAATATTTTTTATTTATCTTATTTTAACTTTTTATCAAATATAATTTTTATAGTTTAGTTTATTTATTAATTATGTATCGTTTTAACTCAAAATAACCATAAATAATTAATGCACTTTCATAACTTGGTACTTGATTACAAAACGGAGCGGGTTTTGGAGACCCGATTTTTACGAATGTTACAGTAACCCCTACTTTTAGGAATTTCGTCCCGAAATTTAAATAGTTGAAGTAGTAGGAAAAAGATGCGGGTATTTTTCACGCATTGAGTCTTCACGTTCCCAAGTAAACTCAGGTCCCCGTTTCGACTCCCAGCGTACCCTAACAATTGGAATGCGACTCCGTCGAAGACGCTTTTCTCTGAAGTCCATGATCTCCACTAGTCTTTCAATAAAATGCATGGATTCATCGATCTGAATATCTTCCAGCGGAATATGGAGGTTCTCATCAGCGAGGCACTTCTTCAAGTTCGACACGTGAAATGTGGGATGAATCCTGTCGAGTTCTTCCGGTAGGTCAAGCTTGTATGCTATAGGACCTACTCTTTCGAGTATCTTGAAAGGTCCTACGTAACATGGTGCTAGCTTTCCCTTTTGACCAAAACGAACTACTCCCTTCCACGGTGATACTTTTAAAAGCACATGATCACCAATGTTAAACTCCAAGGGCTTCCGTCGTTTATCTGCGTAACTCTTTTGACGACTTTGAGCTGCTAAAAGATTGTTTCGAATTTGATGAATCTTATCTGTGGTTTCTTGGATCAATTCTGGACCAGTAATTTGTGCTTCCCCAATTTCGTGCCAACAAACAGGAGATCGGCACTTTCGACCATATAAGGCTTCAAAAGGTGCCATGCCGATGCTCGAATGATAGCTGTTGTTGTACGAAAATTCAACTAACGGTAGGTGGACGTCCCAATTTCCCTTGAAGTCTACGACACATGCTCTAAGCATATCCTCAAGAGTTTGAATGGTGCGCTCAGACTGTCCATCAGTTTGAGGGTGATAGGTACTGAGATCTAATCGAGTGCCCATAGCGGATTGTACTGCTTGCCATGTTCGTGAGGTGAAACGACCATCACGATCAGAAATAATACTTAATGGTACCCCATGTCGGCTTACGATTTCGTTGATATAAATACGAGCAAGCTTTTCGTTCTTGAAATCTTCTCGAATAAGAATAAAGTGAGCTGATTTTGTAAGTCGGTCTATAATCACCCATATAGTGTCATACCCACCAGAAGTGCGAGGTAACCCGGTAATGAAATCCATGGTTATATTTTCCCACTTCCATACAGGTATTTCCGATTGGACTAGAAGTCCTGAGGGTCTTTGGTGTTCAGCCTTCACCTTAGAACATGTGAGACACTTAGAAACAAAAACGGCAATATCTTTCTTCATTCCAGGCCACCAATAGGTGTACCGTAGGTCTTGATACATCTTATCGGCTCCTGGGTGTATAGAATATCGCGTTTTATGAGCTTCATTCATGAGAGTTTCACGAAGATTGTTGTGGTTAGGAATCCAGATACGATCTAGGTAATACAGAATACCATCAGATTTAGTTTCAAGTTTTAGCTCGGCTCCACAGGACATCTCTTTTCTTACATCTTCTTCTGTTATTGAAACGTGTTGTGCTTCTCGAATTTAATCTTTAATATCGGTTATAATTTGCGAACATAGAAGATGAATGGAGTTCGCATAACCCTTTCGACTAAGTGCATCAGCCACCACATTTGCTTTACCAGGGTGGTATCTAATTTCACAGTCGTAATCATTTAGGAGTTCGACCCATCTTCGTTGCCTCATATTTAACTCTTTTTGATTGAAGATATGTTGAAGACTCTTGTGGTCAGTGTATATTTCACACTTAGTACCATAGAGATAATGTCTCCATATCTTAAGAGCGAATACAACGGCTCCAAGTTCTAGGTCATGAGTGGTGTAGTTCTTTTCATGTGTCTTGAGTTGCCTCGAGGCATAAGCTATGACTTTTCCTCTTTGCATGAGAACGCAACCTAATCCTTGCCCTGACGCGTCGCAATAGACTACAAAATCATCACAACCTTCAGGAAGAGTGAGGATTGGTGCATCACAAAGTTTTTGTTTAAGAGTTTGAAAAGCTTCTTCTTGCTTGGGTCCCCATACGAATGGTTTTCCCTTATGGGTTAAAGCCGTGAGTGGCACCGCAATGCGAGAGAAGTTTGAAATGAATCGACGATAATAGCCAGCTAGTCCAAGAAAAGATCTTACTTCAGTTGGTGTACGTGGAGCTTGCCATTCTTGAACTGCTTTGATCTTTGAAGGGTCAACATGTATTCCTTTGTCATTGACTACATGCCCGAGGAATTGCACCTCTTTTAACCAGAATTCACATTTAGAGAACTTGGCATAAAGCTTTTCCTTTTCTAGAAGTGCAAGAACGAGTCGAAGATGACGCTCATGATCAGCTTTAGATTTTGAATAAATAAGAATATCGTCGATAAAGACTATAACAAATCGATCAAGGTAAGGTTTGCAGACTCTGTTCATTAGGTCCATGAAGACAGCTGGTGCGTTGGTTAATCCAAACAGCGTAATCATGAATTCATAGTGGCCATAACGAGTTCGAAAAGCAGTCTTAGGGACGTCTTCTTCATGCACTCTAAGCTGATGATAGCCAGATCGAAGATCGATTTTTGAAAAGCAACTGGCACCTTGTAGTTGGTCAAGAAGATCATCTATGCGAGGTAAAGGATAGCGATTTTTTATGGTTAACTTGTTGAGCTCTCTGTAGTCGATGCACATACGAAAAGATCCATCTTTCTTCTTTATAAAAAGGACAGGTGCACCCCAAGGCGATGAGCTGGGACGTATGAATCCCTTGTCAGTCAACTCTTGCAATTGACTGGCTAACTCTTGCATTTCAGAGGGGGCTAACCTATATGGAGATTTCGCAACTGGTGTACATACTGCTCCGGCTGTTGTACCCTGGGAAACAGACGCGTCGTCTTTAGTAGAGGCGCGAAATCTGTTTTAAGAGAAGCGTGTTGAACACGTGCCCCAGCCACAACTGTCAACACTTGTTTGTTCATTTTGTAGGAAATTATTGTATAAGAAGACGTGGTTCAAGATCTCGTTGAAGCCCACACAAAGGATAATACAAGGAGACACGATTCAATAGTTCGTTGAAGACTACACAACGGACCATATAAGAAGACGCGGTTAAGGCTCTTGTGGAAGACAATTGAATCGATTTATTTAAATATGTTGTATTTCATATTTAATTTTGTATAGATTTGTACATGGCACGGGTACTACAATTTCCCAAAATTATGTAAAGAGAGTATCTTTATAATTTTTATATTTATTTATATAATTTTTATTATAAAATTGTGAACTATTTCATAAACAGTTTGGCTAATTGTTTACAAAAATTACTACAATATATATTTGACTAATCAAATTACCAAAGTACTCAAGCGCCAGCTAAGCCGGCAAATCTGGGCTAGGCTAAGTTGGCAAATTTGTGGAAAAAAAACCGGCTAAGCCTTGATCGACAATTAATGCTTGTTTTGAAAATAAGTTGGTCCCTATACTTATTTTAGTACTATATTCCCTGATTGTTATTCTACTTAGTCTAATAGGTATAACGGAAAGATTGGGAATATGTATTTGGTTGTCAATGTGTGTAAGACTATTGGTGTGGGGGTTTGAGTTGACATGTGAGGAAGGTGTGTTCTATATGGTGAAGCTTGGTTTGCGTGGCTTTTTTTGGGTGTGGGATGGCATGGCTCTAGCTAGCGCGACCAGCTATGTGTCACTGCTATTTTTTTAACTAAATAAAATTTCATTTAATTAAATTAGCAAACGAACTAAAAAAACTACATAAAATTAAAAAAAAACAACTACAGTAAATTAAAAAAACAACTATATTAAAATAAAAATAAAATAAAAAACTAAATCATTTTCCATGTTATATTTTTGCAAGGTCACTCTTTTCATCTCCAACGTCGTTTCTAATTCCCCGCCGGTAAGGTGATCGACGTTCATGGCGAGAAACTTCATATCCGTCGGTTCTTTTTGTGAGATGCGTTTTTTTTTTTTCGCGAGCCGCTTGTATATTTTTCTTCACCTCCGACCTTTGTTGTTGGAGGAAATTAAATTTGTCAATTTTCGTCCCAATTTCTTCCAACTAGTTGGTGTACAACCCTTTACCCGAAACCGAACTCGAGGCCTAGCCCGATCTACCTCTTTGAGCCCACTTTTTGAGGTGTCTCTACCAGGTGGGCGGGAAAGGGAATCCTCAAAACCATCCAAATTTAGATCAAGCTCTTGATCATGAGCATCAGATTGAGCTTGCAACGAGGGTGTTCTTGCCCTTTTAGATGAGGTTGACTCGCTAGCAGTACGAACTGTCGCCCATTTAGAAGCATACCTACATATATTCCAACAATTCATGTACTTGAACTCGCACTTCTTGTTATCTCTATACGTGACCATGACATTTTGGATAAAGTTGGCTTCGGTCTCACCGCTCCTTGGCGAGTTCTTCGCCTTATGAAAACAACCATTGAAGAAGGTGGCGTGGTTGTTTATGTCACTCCACTTGAACGAGAGGCTATCATTTTCACGACACACCTCATTGCTTTGCATTTGTATATGAAATGATTTTTTGATGGCATTCCAAAAATCTGTGCGATGTCGTGCATTCCCATCCACTTTTTTTGTACTCGTTGAGTGGCGGCTACTGCTTTCTCTTCATCCTCTTTTTGTGACTTCTTTTTTTGGCTGGTTTGGATGACGAACTACCAACGTCTTGAAGTTGTGTTTCGGGTTCGGACTCCGGTCGTACAGAAAGTTCGTGTAAACACGCCCCCTATATACGATGCGATTGTGGATAGCTCGGGACAAGGGGAGTATGGAAAACCTTGTGGTTGGCCGCGGGTCGGGTTTGGTGGTTAGTGGTTTTGTGGCAGGCTAGGGTTCGGGCTCTCTTGGAAAGCGAAGGGGTTGTTCGGGTCAAGGTTTCGGGTAAATGGATACATTGTAGTGGGTTGAATTTATAAAAAAAAATAGAGATAGAAGAAGGTGAAAAGTAGAGAAGTGATAAAAATTTAAAAAATGGGTGAGTATTTATAAGTTTAAAATAGAAATATATATATATATATATATATATATATATATATATATATATATATATATATATATATAGCCGTTGGGTAACGGCTACCACAAACGGTCAAGTGTGCCTAGCCAATCCCAGCCAGCCACATCGTCGCCTCAACCCGTCCACGCCAGGCTTCATAGCAACGCCAACGGGGCAACGCCGCTACCCACGCTGGCCCAGTATGGCTAAAACGGCATTGCTTGGCTACCTACGCCCCAACCCAAGCCCATACTCTACGGTCTAATGTGTTCAATCCTTATAGTCAAGCAACTTTCTGTTGATTTGGAGAAGTACTTGAAGATATATAACACGACTACATGAAGTCTATTTGAATAGTCGTTATGTTCCTATGGAAAAATTTGGTTAGTGCGTGACACGGCTAAATGAAGCATTACCACAAGTCCCGTAAATGGCATGTTGGTTGAAAACGTTATAAGAAACTTTATAAACATACTTTTTGTACACGATCCTTTTAAGAAGGAAAAGCTAATGCCTTGCAATGTTCTATGAAGGTTTGTGATTAAAGATTTTAAAAGTTAATTGTTTCCATTAAGTTCTGTGTTTATGTTGTTAACTCTTATTCACTTAGAAAAAAATGGTCAAGTGTGTTTGATGTACATTTTCTGCTTGCAATTTTTAAACAAGATCATCGTAGAAGCACGTATTGAGTGAGACACCGATGATAAAGCTTTTCATGTTATTTTGATTACGTTTGTTGACAAACTACTTGAATTATGTATTATCGAATTAATTTTTTACATTTTTTTTTCTGAACTTGTTTTTGTTAGATTATAGTTTCTTGATAGTGGTTATGAGGGTTGTGAGTAGAGCAGAGAGAACTTTATTGTTCATTTGTAAATATGAAAAAACGTTGTTCATCTCTATAATTTTTTTTTTTAATATTTTTAGAAAGTGGTTGTAAGTAGTTGAAAGAGAAAATGTAATGATAAAGGTATAAGAAAAATATTATATAATTAAAAAGGAGAAAGAAATAGAATAATTTTTAGTGTAATTATAGAGATGAATATAATGGATGAAATGTGAATGCTCTAATTCACCAAAATGATTAAAAAACAGACAATCTTCAACAAACTCGTAACTATTTGCCTTTATTTCGTCTTTACATTTGTATATCTACATTGTAAGCAATTTAAAGTAGTGAGAGGAGACATGCTTGCTTCAAACAGTGAAAGAAGTTTCAGGTATGCTGTAGAAAATCGATTTGTTGAATTTTAAGGTGTTAGATCTTTTTTAGTGTTTATGGGAAGAATAAACATGAGTTTTCGTTTCGCCATTGAAAAAAATGATTTTTCATCATTCTTCACTGGAAAAATGGAATTGGTTTGAAATGAGTCGTTTTACATTAAAGTAACAAAATCGGATACTAGTAGAGACAGAGGTGGGCACAGTGCATTTGGGGAAGCGAGAATATCCGGTAAAATAAACCGACCCGAAACCTGCAGACCGATATGAATTTTGGTCTCGAGACAACCGTATGGAACAGAACAACCCTAACACAAATCATCTCATTGTGTTTGATTTTGACGTAGATATCTAAACAACAGAATCACATTCAACATTTATAGTTACCTTATCGATTACGGATTCTAGTTTGTACTTTTTTTTTATCATAGTTTATGGGTCTCATTCCACTGCTTCATTGGTCGTATATAACAAAGTAAGGATATTCATTCAAACAAAACGCGCATATATATATATATATATATATATATATATATATATATATTTGTGAAGAGTTCAAATGATAAGAAAAAATTTGTAAGAATAAAAAGAATAACTTTTAAACTAATAGAAATTCTTCATTTACTTTATTTAATGTGTCTATTTAATATTATGAAAAAGGACATATAGGTAAATCTATAATTTTCATTAATTAGCTAATTAATTAAACTTGTAACTCATTATTTTTCATATACTCTTTCAAGATAAAATAATTTATGGTGTAGGACAATTTTCGACATAGTTAGGATAAATTTTAGTATGTGTAGGATAAATTTTGAAATGTGTATGATAAATTTACATGTGTGTAGGGTAAATTCCGGTAAATATAAGACATATGGAGGATAAATTTTGAAATGTGTAGGATAAGAAGTTTTTGCTTTATTAATGAGAGATAACATAATTAATAAGAGGAGTTATAAACTATTTTATGTTTTACCATTATGCCCTTTCTTCTAACATTAAATTTCTTCACAAATGAACTTTCACATATATATGTGTGTGTGTGTGGTGTGTGAAAGATAAAATGAAAACCAATTTGAGTTGAAAAAACTCAAGAAAACCCCATATAACATTTTTATCTTTTTAAAAAAAAATAGAGGAATGTAATATTAATGTACTTGAACATTTTTCTAAAAAAATGTAAAAGCGCCTACTTGTTTTATTTTTATTTTTCAAAATATTCAAATTTGTATGTTACATTTTTTTGGACATATATATTATGTAACATGAAATTTTAAACAATTTTTAAAAATAAACTACTTGGCGTTTTTTATGTTTCATTTATAAAAAATGGTTAAATATATGTATGTTATATTTCCTGTTTTTTAGAAAAAAATAAAAATGTTACATGATGTTTTTTACAAAAGTTTTATGAGTTTTCTGTGGATTTTCGTTTTATTCTTGTTATTGTATAATCACCATCATTGCTCTCATGGTGCAGAAGCAGAACAAAGGAGGCTGATGCTCAAATCTTAAATGCAGCTCTCCATCAATTAATCCCAAAGGATGGGGATGGAACTGAACAACATCAGCCGCCAATAGTTCACAAGCATTGACAACCTCATCGAAGTTTTTAAACCCATATTCGCCCTTGACCTTATAAAAAATTAGAGTGGCAATTTCCTTATCTTGTCAGTTCATCAAAACAACATTGATTGGGGGGGGGGGGGGGGGGTCTGTTATTTCCTATCATTTGCATTATATTGTTAACGCTGTCCTGGGTCAAAGTAAGGCGTTTACCTGATGCTATCTATGTCTTTACTACTGAGCGTTCTTCTGGTTGTCATCTTGGACAAATTTATGTCTTTACCTTGTAAAATATTTTTATGTATGAACACAAACATTCAAACACTTATATATTGGGTTATTTGTACTATATATACATGAAGTAGATATCGGCATGGAATTAATTAACCAACAAATGCATTTACTGGATTTGGGCATGGAGAATTATAGGACTATATATTCTATTTATTAGTGGGATTTCCCCGTGCTTCGTTGATGACATTTGGTCATTATCGATCTTGTTTTTATAGTACTAGTACAATACCAACATTTGAATCGACACATGTTTTACATCTGTTGAAAACTATAAAAATGAATACTCATACTGGTATTACTGTTGTCCAGGTGAATAATCTTTGGAAAAAAAAACTTTAAAGTGAGAAAGGAAAAACAAAAGATATATTGATAAACACTAAATAATTTATAACTTTTTTATGGATTATTATTTTTATAATTAATTAGTTGAAAAACATTTTATCATACACATAATAAAATTTATCTTACAAAGATTAGAATTTATTCTACATGCATCATACATTTATTCTACACATATAGAAATGTATCGTACTTTTACTTTATACTACATAAGTTGAAATTTATCCTACACGTAAATTAGATTTGATTTAGTTTAGCTAATCTAAAAAAATATAATAGATTAATTGATTGTATAAATTTACTCATATTCCATTACAATAACATTAAAATTAAAATAAATATGAAATGAAGCATTTCAAATTACTAGTATAACCCTTCCACTATTTACCTATACTACTATATAAAGCAACTCTTGTGAAAAAATATATAATTTAACTTTAATTTTACGACAGTGAAAAAAGTGTATAATGCATATGTTACAAGTGTTTATGCATAAACAATTTATTATTAGCATTTTGTTTCTATATATAATTTAACTTCAATTTTAATACAGTGAAAATTTTTATAATGCATATGTTACAAGTGTTTATGCATAAACAATTTATTATTAGCATTTTGTTTCTCTTGTGATGTAATGAATATTGAATGAACAAACTATTTAATGACATAATATTCAATGAATATAATATTTAATGACATAAAATTTTCAAATATAAATAGATTATTTTTATTTATAACATATATTTAATAATTATTAATTAGTTGAATTTAATATTTTAATTTAAATTCTAAATTTCTTTTTATTTTTTCTTTTAATAATATATTTGGTATTAATGATACGTATTGCTTAGATCTGGCTGGGCAGCATGTCGCGTTAAAACAAGTCACGTAAAAAGGGTTATTTTGGTTCGATTCAGAACAGGTTCGGGTTAAAACAATTTCTGGTCAAAACTAAATACTTAATAATTAGTTGAAATCAATATTTAACTATTATTTGAGACCCCACGTTGCGACGAGATTATTAAACAGAACGAACAATAGATGTAAAAATGTTGGAACCATTGTTGTGTCACTATATCATGCAATAATTAGACCGAAACACAAACATCGTCCTTTTTGACATATGTTTACACCACGAACGATATATCAGACTTAAAAAAATAAAGAGTAAACTTCCGTTTTGTTCTCTATGGTTTGGTCGTTTTAACGGTTTTGCTCAAATCCTTTAAAAATAACTATTTTGCTCCAATAGTAATTTATGTTTTTTTTCCATTTTGCTCTCCGTCTCTAACTCCATTAGAAATGTCAGTTAAATAAAAGGGTATTTTGAAACTTGCCACATAAAAGTAAGGATATTTTGGTAATTTACCTATAAAGATATTTTAATATATAATATGCATACAATATTTTAATTTTGATAATACACTCTCTCATCTCTCTTCTCTCTCCTCTTAATCACTAGCCACCACTAACAACCACCATCCCCACCAACTCAATACCGCCAATAAGCACTACCACCACTGCCGCTCCACCCCGCATCGACAACTGACCACCGTCAACGACCCTCACCATTACATCTTCGTCTGAAACCATAACCCCCAAATTCATCCCCACCTGCAACTACCATCTGCCGACCACCGCCACCAGCTATCCACCACCTGTCGACCACCACCACACTCAGTCGACCATCTCACCTCTACACGTCAGCAAACAAAAACAATACCCCAAGTCAGTCGACCATCATTTGAATATATACCTTTTGGACATGTTTTCGTTGATTTTGGATATTTCGGTTGTATGAACTTGGACCATAACTTTTTATATTGTTCATAACTTTGAAAATATCGATATCAGTTGAAAATATACATAAACATTGACAAAAAAATGTTGAAAATCGTAACATCGGAAGTTTCAGCTCATCACAATCTTCAAACAAGCGCAACATTCATAGGCGACGTATCATAATTATTTAGAGCGCATCACTGATGTCATCAACACATTAACTTTCCCAGTTTTAGATTTGAAAATGAATTGCACGGGATTTAGATCTGAATTGTATATAAACAAGTTGTGTTTCAGATCTGAGTTTCAGTCTTCATTACAAGGTTCATCAGGTTTAAATTTTAGTTGCAGGTTGTGTGTGGAGGTCGACAGTCAGCAGGTGATGGTGGTCATGGGTGGAGGTCGGCAGGTTGTGGTGGGGTGGTGGTGGGAGGTAGAGAGGAGGGGGTAAAGAGAGGGAATATATATATATATATTTATATATATATATATGTGTGTGTTAAAGACAAAAATGATTTTAATAAATTAAAACTTACATTTACAAAATTACTGAAATGCTCTTTTAGTTAAAAAAAACAATTTTGATGGAGTTAGAGGTGGGGAGGAAAATAGAAAAAACATAGTAAACTATTGGAGCAAAATGACTATTTTTAAAGGATTGGGGCAAAACCGTTAAAACAATCAAACCATAAGGACCAAAACGAAAGTTTACTAAAAAATAAATGTAAAATGAAAAACATGAAGATAACAAAAACCATTAATTAACATAACATATAAACAACTTTTATACAAAATTATAATATATTATAGGGATAATTACATATTTCCCCTTAATTGTAATATGTGTTAACAAAATGAATGTTAAAAACTAAAAAACATATCACAATGAGATGATTTTGTATCGTGTATACCTAAATGGAAAATAAAAATAAGATCGTTTACTTTTATTAAACATGCTAAACATCAAAAAATTGATTCAAACCCTAATATTTACTTCAAAATTTGATATAAAATTTGGTAAGCCAAAATCTGATACAAATACCCGAATATGAATAATTTAATCAAAACCAACATAAAAAACAAATCACAATGAGACGATTTTGTGTAATATAATAAGAAAATTTTGAAAAACTAAACTTACTATTCAGATCTGAACCGTAATACTAAGAGTAAAAAAATCACGGATAAACACAAAAGATATTCTTAGTGTATCAATGTTTAAAAAACATCAAAACCAAATAATCGATAAATGATTTGACGATATAAAGGTAAAATCTATTACATGAGGAAACAAATCCGAATAATAACTTTATATCAATTATCATACCTTGATGGAGACGACATTCATGTATAGGAACATGTATAGGAACAGTAAACAATATCAAGAAACCCTAGCCAAAAAAAGTTTCAAAACCAATATCAAATGACCCTGAAAAGATAGATCTAAAGATTTGAATGATAAAATCACTATTTTTAATCGGAGCAAAATCTAACCTTCAATCAGAGCGATGATTTGAATATCTATGAAGATCCGTAAAGAGCAAAGTGAGAGAGAAAGAGGGGAAACCCTAGAGATAGATGGAAAAGTGATTTTTATGTCGGGTTAAAACTATATAATTGGACGTATATTAGATAAACGGGTTTGCGTAACCCAATACTAAAGAGAAAAGGAATTTAAGCGGGAAAACACTAAAATTGATAGCCTAGATAAGTGTCAGGTGCCTCGTTGCTTTAATTTAGGTAGTATAGATATAGATATAGATGATCAAACTAAAAAATGAAGTTAAATAATGAAAACTGAAGACTCAAAAATCAACCGTACGAGCTAGGTAGAAGAGAGTCTCAGAGTTGAACTGTATCCTGCAAAGATCACACAAATGAAGACACCATTAGCCTCGTCACACGGAGAGGGCCTCTCTGTGACCAGCTCGGTGTGAGAATAAGTACAGGAAGTACAAGGGATTAGTCAGTGAGAGAGATAGGAGAGATTGAGAGAGAACATGCACATTACTCCTTTTGGAGTTTGGAGTTGGGTATTTATACTTTTTGGGAAGCTGACGTGGCAAAGGTTGTTATGACCGGACCAGTCGTTGTCATGGGGTTTGAGGCGTGGGTCCCTTAGTTAGTTATGAAAGATTCCTAGAGCCGGACCTTTTTTTTAGGTCGGAGCATGCTCGTTCGAGCTTTAGATTGACGTGTTCAATTCGGTGAATCGCTTGTCACCTCATCAAGTCCCCCTAGTCCATGTGGTTGCTTGCAACATTATGGGCTAAGTCCGAGGTCCTTTTTGGCATCTTTTTGGGTGGGGCGCCTTGTTTTTGAATTTTAAATTCGTTTTTGTAAGTCACCTAATTTTCATGACGACCTGGTGACTTTAACTTTTCCCGTTTGGCGTCGTTTCAAACACGTGCTAAAGACTACGTGTCACCCTATGATTGGTTGAAATGAGGTGGTGATGGGCTGTCAAATCATTTTTACTGCCTATAATTAAAGGGGTAGTTAAAAAATAAAAGGCTACCTTTTGTTCTCATCTTCCTTTCTTCTTTACCATTTCTCCTTCGAGCTGCTTTGATTACCAGGTTCATGATCCTTCTTTCTTGTTACAAATGGCGAACAAAGAGAACCTGAGTCCTAGTTTTAATGTTTTAACTCAGTCGGGATTGGATTTGTTTATTGAAAATTATCATATCCGATGTCTATCCATCCTGTTCTTTTGGAGAAGAATACTCCTCGTATCCTTTTGTCCCTGGAAAATTTTTTTGTACACTAAGTTCTTCGAGTACTGCAATTATAGAATTCCTTTTACTAAGATTCTGATTGAAGTTTTGATGTTTCATCAGGTTCATATATCCCAAATGAATCCTTTTGGTCTAGCCAAGGTGAATCAATTTGAACTTTCATGTCGTGCCCTTGATTCGGAACCTGGATGTGTTTCGAGCTTTCTATAAGCTAAACCGGAGCGCGTATTGGTATACTTTTGAGGTCCGAAATAAAAATGCTATGTGCTTCTCATGGATTACGTCAAGCATGAAGGATTGGAAAGACCGATTCTTTTTGGTTGATGATCGGTGCATCCTGTTGATATGCCATGGAGATTAAAAAGATCGGCACTTCCCGGAGCGCTTCTGGAGGGTTTTGCGTATAACAAAGCTTTGTATGATTTGCTAATTAAAGAGGTCGGTCGGGTTCAAAAACTACCAGCACACATCCTTGTTATGGGGAAGATAAGCACGATATGGCATGAGCCGGATTATTATCCAAGATTCGTTGGAACGGAGCGGGTTGGTGTGGATCAGAGCGAAACATTTCTGTTTTATTTATGATGATTTTTGTATATGTATTTCCTTTCATCCTTTTTATAACGGAAATACTAATTTTCATTTCTATGTTTTTTGCAACACAGTCATGGGTTTAAAGGACCTTTAAGGCTGAAGCGTTCGATGTTCCTGAATTTGAGATTCGGGCTACTAAAACGAAGGATGGACCCCCGTATCTAGAAACGGTAAATGAAAATCTTTACTCGATTCGTGATCCAGTTCCTACCGATGGCCTGGGTGGTTCACGCTCAGCGCCTCCTCAAAACGTAATTAATGTTTCTCCCGTTAGGAATGCTTTCGCTGTAGCAAGTGATAAGGGAAAGAATGCTGAGATCTCCGGTGTACAAGGCTCGAAAGCTGGGAGTGATTCGGTTGGTAAAGTTGTTTTGTACGGTAGTGAACACTTATCAGTTAAAGATGAAGGCCAGGTGCTTGGTGAGGATGAGACAATACTTCAACCGAAAGAACCTTTAAAACGCCGTCGGAAGCAGACTTCTAAAGCTGACCCGAACTCTCAGTTACCGAAGAAGTCAAAATCCACCTCTGTGATCCATCCTGTGATTATCACTAATTAAGGCTTGGATCAAAGTCGTCATGCTTTTTCGGCATCTAGTGGTTTGCTGGATAACCTTGCTGCTCATTTAATGGTGGCAAGACTCCCCAAGATCAACCTTATTGTGCTTCAAGTCCTCTTTCCTTTGGAGATGCTGACACGAGAGCGTTGCTGACGAAGCTGTTGATACGTTTGGCCCTGTATCACTAAAAGAAGCCACATTGTCTCCTCCTGGTAAAGTTGTTACTTGCATTGATTCGTCCAATGCATCTCGACCTAGTCCCCATCCAGTCGATGGTAGAGAGAGTGCCTCATCATCCCCGTTATGGTAGGAGACTGAGGCAGTGCTTGTATGTCAGGAATTAGGTAGTTCAAGCGCTACTATGAATGTGGACTCTGCTGAAGCTTCAGAGAAATACCGCCCAAATGGTCATTGGGGAATAAAGATAGGGTCATTGATGCTTTAACGACGAAAATGTCTCTATTCCATATTGGAACTCCCGCAGAGCATTTTTATTACAGGAAAATGAGCGGACCCGAACTGGGAATGCCCTAATGTTGAATCAGGCCCAGTCGAACTCTTTAGTGGTTGAGACATACAAGAGGTGGGTTGAGGCCGAGTCGAACTGCTGGAGGTTCGAAAGCGAGGTAGCATCTTTGAAAAAACAGGAGGGCATGAGCGAGAAGGTGAAACAAGAGATCGTATCCTTGCATGCGAGTGTTGGCTGTTTGTAGAGCCAAGTTGTAGAAACCAAGGAATTTAGCAAGGCCTCTCAAGCTTCGGCTCTGGTTGCTTATAAAGCAAGATATAAAGCTGTGCAGGATTTAGAAGTGGCCAATTTGAAGTTGGGTGAGACCGAAACGAAACTTGTTGAGATTGAAGGAAAGTGGAAAGCTGAACGGAGTGAGATGCACAAGGCTTATGACAAGCTGTTGGCTGACCATGTGAAGCTTGAGAATGGTATTTTCCTTATTTCTTTGCTTTCGAATGTTCTTAGGTTATTATCATATATTTTTTAAAAATTTTGACTTCTTTTTGTAGAAAAAGATGAAGTAACGAGATCGAAGGATATGATTCTGAAAATTTATCAAGACGTGCTTGCTCATACTACAAAGGGTATCAACCGCTACGACTGCGAAACATCCGAGCTATATCAGCTCGTGTCGGAGCTTCTTCTGACCAAGTAGTGGTTTCTTACTGAAGGAGCTCAATGGATGGTTTGGTTGGTCTAGAAGAGTCCAGAGCTGGAGAAGGTGGTTGCTGATCTCACCAATGCGGTGAATGCTTATGGTGTGAATAAGGGTATAAAGCAAGGGTATCATGCGGCGAAAACTTTGAATGTGCCAGCTACTGAAGTGTTGGGCAACGATAGCATTCCAAGACTGCTTTGGACACTGCCATCGAAGCTTTTGATAAGTTAAGCATCTCATGCCTCCCAAAGTTGGCTGCCCTGGTGAACGAACCCTTGTCGAAGATTCAAGAATTGAGCCGGCAGCCGACTGTGGGTGAAGAGTTATGAATTTCACGTTTCCAATCTGTATTTTTTATTGTGTTTACTCATAATCATGTGATATACTTATGAATTTGATGAAACTTTGTTTTGTGAATGGAAGTGTTAACTTTTTCCTTCGAGTTTTCCTTGCATTTAATGATGTTTAGTAATTTTACAATATCGATTTGAGCCTTGCAAGCATCCGTGCTTAGCTTGAAACCTCTTTCATTCTTAGAAAGGCAGTTTAAGGGTTTGAACAACTCAAATCCTTATTGCTTTGGAATGGGATTCGAACTTACTATTTCTTTAAGATGCTTGATCAGACACGGTAGGATTAGTCAAGTGTGGCTTTATTCGAGCCATGTTATTTTATAGTTTTAAGAAACTAATGAATCTTCTTGATCGGCGCGGCATGGATCGTGCCCAAAGTGCACTTTGTTTATATTTATTTATACATCTTTTGTATTCATGAATAACTTGAAATGATAAAAACAATAAGAACAATAGCTATTATGTCACCGTCGATCACTTTATTAAATCATATAAGAGATAATACAATCTTTTAACCTCCAAGGTATGCCCTCTCGTAGTATATAAAAATGACTTATTCTAGAGATTGCCGAGGCATGCCCTCTCAGCGTACAATGGAAATAAAAAAAGTGATCTTAGTACGGCGGTTGTTCGATGAGTCACATAAAACATCATTTTAGATGTACTCCGTTCCAAGTACGAGGAATCAGAGTTCCTGCTATCGTTTCCAAAACGTACGAGCCCTTGTTGCTGGATTCTTTGACACGATATGGGCCTTCCCAATTTGGTGAAAGTTTTCCGGGTGGCTCCGTTCGACTTGCTTCATTGTTTCGAAGCACATAATCACCGATTTTAAACTTGTATATCTTGGCTCGAGCATTGTAAAATTTCTCCTTCTATCGAGCTTCCTTGATTGCTGGTACATACCTGCGTTCTTCCAGTAGGTAAAGGTTCGAACAAAGCTCTCGTTCATTCTCGTTGTTGTTCTTAATTCATTGATTTGGTAATCGATTTTAGTAGGTATGACTGCTTCGGTGCCATAAGTTAAGCTGAACGGGCTTTCCCTGTTGCTAGTTTTGTGCATTATTTGGTGTGCCCATAGGATGTTTGGTAATTCATCGACCAACCTCTTTCCTTCGGTCCCAAGCCTTCGCTTGATACCATCAACGATTCAGCTATTTATCTGCTTGACTTGTCCGTTACCCTAGGGATGGGCAACGGATGGGAAGACTTGTGTTATCTTTAGGTTCTTGCACCATCTTTTGAGTGGTTCTCCGCGAATTATTTTGCATTGTCTCTTACAATGTATAGCGGTAAACTGAATCGGCACATAATCTGCTCCCAGAAGAACCTACCCGGAGATTACTGTAAAGGGCTTTGCTTCGACCCACTTGGTGAAATAGTCGACAGCTGCCAGCAAGTATTGGGCACTCTCGCTTGACCTAGGAAAAGGTCCGAACTATGTCAACTCCCCACTTTTGGAACGGCCAAGCTGCTGTTACTGGGATCATTTCATTTTTTTTGCTCAGAAGCTCATTTGTGCGTGTCTTTGGCATTCTTCGCATTGCTGGAGTTCTTTAACTACGCTTTCGTGTATCCGGGCCAGTAATAACCTGCGTTTTTTGATCTTTGTCACTACCATCTTTGGACCTGCATGAATCCCACATATGCCATAATGTATTTCTCTTATTATGTAGCTGGCCTGTTCAGGATCAAGAGATTTTAGTAACGGACCCAGGAAGGTTTTTCGGTACACAACTCCATCTTGCATTTGATACTGTAGGAATTGATTTGGATCTTCCTAGCCTGGGCTTTATCATCAGGCAAAACATCATGAACTAGATAGTTTAAGATTTGGGTCATCCATGATTGTGGCTGGGATATGATCTGTAAGACATCTGGTATAGTGATGGAGGGTGTAGTCAGAACTTTGATCCATACATCTTTGCTAAGTGACTGAAGGAACTGAAGCAAGCTTGCTCAGTGCATCTACTTTTTTTTTGTTACTTCGAGGTACATGCTCAATCTTGCATGAGTCGAAAGCCTCGATTACCCGTTTAACTTGTGCTAAGTATTTGATCATGCTTAGTTCTCTTGCTTCGTACTCTCATTTACTTGGTTTGCTACAAGAAAAGATCAACGTGCGCGATTACATTTTTGGCCCCAACCCTTTGGCCAATCAGAGCCCAGCAAGTAGTGCTTCGTAATATCTGATCCTTCAGGATCGGTGATTAACCGCACCTGCCCTTCAGCGCTTGAAGCTCCATTCGTATACAACTTCCATGGTGCCTTCAGGTTGGTTGCATGATTTACCATTTCACTTCCTTCTTCAGGCATTCTGACTAAGAAATCGATGATTACTTGGCCTTTTAGTGGACCCTTTGTTCGGAAAGTATTGTTGAAGGTGCCAAGCTCGATGGCCCACTTGGCCATTCGTCCGGACACTTCAGGTTTTCGTAAAACGTACTGAATCCTTTGATCTATCCGAACTTCGATTGGATGAGCTTGGAAATATCGTCGCAGTCTTCGTGAAGCATGTACCAGGGCTAATGCAAGATTTTCTAGTTTGGAATACCTTGTTTCATAATCCTTTAAGGTTCAGCTAACGTAGTAGATCGGAATCTGGGAGCCGGTTGATGTGCAACCAAAACTACGCTGATCACACCTTGAGATGCAACCAAGTATACTATTAGAAGCACTCCCTCTTTTAGAATTGTGAGAGTTGGGAGCTTACTTAAACATGTTTTTAGGTCTTTGAAGGCTCGTGCCGCCTCATTTAACCATTTGAAATCTGCTTTAAAACTTTTTCGAAGAACATCCATGAAGCGGTGGAGCGCTGCAAGTCGTCCGTTTAAGGATTGAATTTCTTTGAAAGAAGCTGGCGGTTTCATGGTTAGTACTGCGTCGATTTTATCTAGGTTAGCTCGTAAGCCATTCGATCCAACCATAACTCCCAGGAATTTACCTTCCTCCACACCGAACGTACATTTTTTTGGATTTAGCTTCATGTTTATGCTTTGGAGCCGGGTGAATGTTTCAAGAATATCCTAAGCATGATATCTTCACTGTTACTTTTGATTACGATGTCATCAATGTATACTTCCAAGTTTAGCTCAATCTGATCTTTGAAAGCTTTATTCATTAAGCTTGGTACGCGGCTCCAGCGTTTTTCAAATAGAATAGCATTTTGGTGAAACAATAAATCCCTTCGTTTGTTACAAAAGCTGTTTTATCCTCGTCTTCAACGGCCATTTGAATTTGATGGTAGCCTTTAAATGCATCCAGGAAACGTGGCGACGGAGTCGATTTTTTCGTCAATCTCAGGAAGTGAGAAACAATCCTTCGGACAAGCGTTCTTTAAGTCGGTATAATCGATGCACATTCTCCACGAGTTATCTTTTTTCCTGACTGGGTTAGACACCAAGTTTGATATCAGACTTCTCGGATAATTCCTACATCTAGGAGGCTTTTTACATCTTTTACGATTGACTTGGCCCGATCCGGAGCCATATGCCTCCTTCGTTGTGTTATCGGTTTTACCGACTCTCTCACATTTAAATGATGTTGTGCCATCGACCTAGGAACACCTTGCATATCGGAGTGTTGCCATGCAAAAACACCGATGGAACTGTAGTAAATTCCACAAAAACTTCTTGATGCACTCGGGCAATTGGGCACCAATTGCCATCTGATGTTTGGGGAATTCCAGATTGATCGACCAAAGCTCCATGGGTGGTTCGGACTTTTTGGAGCTTGTCGCCGTAGCTTGCCGTACTTCGGCGACACACTGAGTTGACTCGGAGTAATGTGGCAATGCTGGATTCGGTGGTAAAGTTTATAGCACCATGAATCGTGGAGCTAACAGCTCCTAGGGCGCGCATGCCCGGCCGTCCGAGTATGACGTTATGAGTGGATTTGGATCCTACGACCACAAATGTCAGTTGTACGGTTCGGGATTTGTTATCCTCTTTGAGCATGACTGGGAGAGTAATTTGTCCAATTGGTTGGACTATCTCTCCTAAAAAACTTACTAGGGGTAGCAACTTCATTGAGTTTTTAATTCGTCTATGCTGCAAGTTGCTGGAAACATTGCATGTACATGATCTCGAAGGCGCTTCCACCATCGACCTATACTCGCAGGACGAGATGTCCGGCGATTATTGCCAAAATGATAATGGGTCCATCCTAAGCATCCTCGGGGTAGATTGCTGGAAAATCAGTGGGCTGAACAGGCTGCCATATGATGGTTCATCTTAGACTCCCTGAGGCTGGGTTGCTCGGATCATGTTGATACCGACTTCATTGTTCGGGTCATCGACAGCTGTTGCCAGCTTTTTACCTTCCTTGACTTCCTTAACGAGGTGTGAAAGTTTGCCAGATCACACAACTTTTTCGATTTCTTGCTTTAGTGTCCAACTTTTTCGATTTTTGAAGTGCTTGTCGGACGAAGGTCGCTGCTTCGAGGGAACGGGGAATCGAGTATTTTGGTGCTTAGAATCTCACTTGGAGATTTTGAGAGTTCGGAGAAAGTGTTGAAGCGTACGTGCCCAGTTTGATGGTTGCTTCTATCCGACTTGTGATATGGGCTTCAATTTCAGTTCCAATTGTTGTCCGATCTTTAGGTGGTGATGTGTTCCATCTCCACGAAGTGGTTCGAGCTTTTGCATTTTTAACCGTTGCATCGTTCGGTTGTCCGCAGGCACTTTTCCCTCGAACGAAAGCTCGAACTCGTTCCATAAGGACTTCCATAGTTTTAGGTAAATCTTCATGGAGTTTCTCCACCAACTGATTGTTCCGAACCCCATGATAGAATCCAAATACCCGTAACTGATCAATAGCTCCGCTGATCTGCATACTTTCTTTATGGAATCGGTCAAGAAAGTCTTCCACTGATTCACCATCTCGTCGCTTAATATGATGCACTTCCGTGATATCTTTGGATCAACGTCGTTGCTGGCAAAAATTCTAGAGGAATACACGCCGGAAGTCTTCAAAGTGACTAATCGAACCCTCCGGTAAACCATCGAACCATACTCTGGCCGAACTAGTGAGCGTCTGTGCAAACATATGGCACCAAGCTGGCATGGGCCATTGTTCGACTTTGGCGGCTCCCGCGAATGAAAACATGTGATTATCCGGATCAGATGTACCATCGTAATATTTTAATGAAGGGGGCATCTTCAGTTTTGAAGGAAGAGGAGCGTTTGCAATTCTTAAGGTGAATTTAGACTGAGAAGACATGGAAATCGGCCGGTACGGCATAATCAATTCCTCATCTTGGGTATTAAGACCCAAGGATCCCTGGCGAAACAAGTCATTTATGCCATTATTAAAGGTTACATACGGGGGATTTAAAACCCTGTGAAATGTGTAACAGCGTGGAAGTGGTGATAGTGGTGGAACTTACCAGTGGTCCGGAGGAGAAAATTCCTGTCGTCGTGGAATTGGACCCTGGGTAGGAACTTCCAAACAAATTAGCTTGTAAATTCTGCAACATTGTCTCATTACTATTGCTGCTTAAGCTGTAGCAAGAGCTCCACATTACGCTTTAGGAAAGCGTCATCGAACTTAGACGTGGCTGAGGAAATAGGAGGAGTAATTGTGGCGGAGGCTACTGAGCTTACAATAGACGGAACAACCTGCGAACCCTGTGAAACTGTGGAATCTACAGGGATTGCAGAAGTTACTATAGCAGTGTTGGTGTTTCCAGCCGCAATAGGGAAAGGAGAAGCCATAATCAAATGAGAAAAAAAAGTGAAGAGAATTTAGTAAATTCGAGAGGATGGCGTCATCAAAGACTCAAAAATCAACGTACGTGCTAGGTAGAAGAGAGTCTCAGAGTTGAACCGTAATCTGCAAAGATCACAGCAAATGAAGACACCGCTAGCCTCGTCGCAAGGAGGGGGGCCTCTCTGTGACCAAGCTTGGGCGTGAGAATAAATACAGGAAGTACAAGGGATTAGTCAGTGAGAGAGATAGGAGAGATTGAGAGAGAACGTGCACATTACCCTTTTGGAGTTTGGAGTTAGGGTATTTATATTTTTTGGGAAGCTGACGTGGCAAAGGTTGTTATGCCCGGACCAGTCGTTGTCAGGTGGTTGGAGGCGCGGGTCCCTTAGTTAGTTATGAAAGATTCCTAGAGCCGGACCTTTTAATAGGTCGGAGCATGCTCGTTCGACCTTTAGATTGACGTGTTCGGTTCGGTGAATCGAATGTCAACCCATCAAAAACAAGTAGCAAGAAATAATAGAAAGGAACAACGATAAAACTAAAAAAAAGTTAAAAAATGAAAAACACAAAACAAATAAAGAGAAATAATATAAAGGGAGGAAGGAACATCAAAATCAAAGAAAGAATTACAAAATCAAAATAAGAAAGCGTAGAAGAGATTCGAACATGCGGCTACATATACCAAAAGCCTTAAGAAACAAACCCCAACCATCGGACGAACTTGACTTTAATTACCAAACGTGATGTGGCAAGCTACTGACTGTTAGTTTTAAGATTATACTAGATTTTTACTATAGGCTGCGCGTTACGACGACTCCTCTTTAGTTGTTTATGGCTGATGGAACGTTATGTAATGCATTAACCATATGAAACGCGTGTTTTGACGTATACGATTTAAAGCATTGCAGTTACAAAGGTAACGAAAGTGAACCCAAGTTGGTTCGTTTAGTGAGCGTTCTACCTAACCACTACACCACACTTACCTTTGCATCAAGACTTGCGGTGTCAGAACGTACAATAACTCGAATTTATACCGTCAGATGAAAACATATTATATTTTACCCAACCCATTTCCGAACACAGTTAACGTCAAAATGAAGACCAACCGGAAACACACACAAAAATAAGTATGAAAACGTATTATATTTGACCAGGCTCGTTTCCTGAAAAATGTATTAGCAGTTAGTTATAATGAAAAGAGGCCCTAATGTGTGTCGATTTATGCTTAGATCTTTAGAAATGATATCTAATCGTTGGCGCTTTAAGGATTTGAAGAGCTAGATCTGCTTCTTTGGTTCAAACTTCAAACATAATCAATATCAAAATGTCAGACAACATATCGTATGAAATCCAAGTGGAAAGCATGAAAAGGCTTCCGTCAAATTGTTGATTCAATGCCGATCCGTCTCAAAGACATGGAAGTCTATGATCGATAGCTCTGATTTTGTTGCTGATTATAGCCGCCAACGCACAACAATGCAGCATATATTTGTAAGGTATGATGATCTAACGGATTACAACGTACGATATGTTTCAATTCTGGATGACGATACTTTCCCCAGAAACAGAGTTTTCCTGACTCCTCTCCTATTGGTTCAAATACACGAATACTATAATATATTGGGCTGCTCTCACGGCTTGTTTTGTTTCTATCGAGCTGACCCCATCTCTGGAATCGGCTAAGTCTCTTCTTTGGAACCCATCTATTAGAAAAACAGTTTAGGTTGTTGTGCCTGACGTGACAGATTGGGAAACATATGAAACCGTTTTAGGATTTGGGGTTTGTCGTGAGACAATGAC
Source organism: Scalesia atractyloides (assembly GCA_947069175.1). Lineage (NCBI taxonomy): Eukaryota > Viridiplantae > Streptophyta > Magnoliopsida > Asterales > Asteraceae > Scalesia > Scalesia atractyloides. The sequence continues at coordinate 59,641,890 of CAMTDV010000007.1, read as the reverse complement.
GCTAAGATTGTGAAGATCACAACATGTTGTTAGTTGGGGCGATATGGAAAGTGCAAGTTGCATCCCTTCGCAAGTTGAGATTTTTACGTTAAGCACAGGGGCTTGGAGATGTCTAAGTGGCAATCTCCCTCGTAAATTGGTCCGCTTTCAATTTGATCTGGCAGATGATTGTTGTTCGGTAGTTGTAGATGGGGTTATCTATTGGTTTGCTACTGAGAGGAATACGATGGATGGTGGGTCTCGTAATCTGATTATTTCATTTGATATCACAACTGAAGTATTTGGAGAAGTAAACCTTCCAAATAGTTTAGCACACGCCCCGTCTGAACATTGGCTCTCGATGTTTAAACAAAGGGAGTCTCTTGTGGTGCTTGACAATGTCCGTGAGGAGGATAGAATGACGTACGATGTATGGATGATGGAGGGTGGTGATCATTTACAAAGGTTTCCACTTTTAGTTATAACACAAACGATTATGTAACAGCAATGGGATTTAGAAAGAGTGGTGTACATATAATTGAAATTGTAGAAGGTGATCGTGGACATCTTGTTGCTTATGAGCCCCACTGCATATAGATAATCTTGGAATTTATGGAGTGTTGGATACATTTTTTGTTCATCCCTACATGGAAACACTATTTCTGCTTGATCAGCCGACAACTCGTAGTTACGGACCATGGGAAGCATATCAGGTGTCGATTAAATGCGGGCTTGGGTCTTCAGGTAGCCATTCAAGACTGAAACCCATGAAAAACTTGCCTCAGCCAGAGTACTTAAAAACAGAAGTAGAAGGGATATTGCTTTTGTCTAAAAGGTAAACGAGTTTTTAATACATTTTTTTTTATAAATAGATAAATAGCTAATCCAGTATTATCAGTTGATTTATTTGAGGTTATAATGAATGACTAAATTCTCATTAAGGTTTTTTGGAAACACAAAGGGGGCAACAACATTCGATTCTGATCATGTATTCTCACGAGGACCCAAGTATTCGGAAAAGTGGAAGTGCAAATATCTTTATCAAGGTAAAATGTGCAATATAACTATTGGGTAATTGTAGTATTCAATTTGCTTGTTTAAAATTTGTATATTTGTTATGTGCTTACTGGATAACTAGTTGTAAGATACATAGCAGCAACCTTGGTGAATCTCTTAAAGTAATTCTGCTGCTTTTGTGGTATACTGGTTGTTGTTGGCTGTAATTTTATCACCTTAATTATGTTTCAATTTGGCTCCAGTGGTTGCTTGTGATTTTATTATTTGTCAAAGTTCACATTTGAATAACAGAAGTAAACAGTTGCCATGAATTTGCGTAAAGGTCTCTACTCTCTGCATCGACTTTGATACGAGCAATCTGCATTTATATATTATATTGTTTTTGATTTATCGTTTGATCCACTTGTGCATTCAAGAAAATGACCACCTTTTAGAATTGTAACTTGCTCATTTAGAAAAAAAAAATGTTCTTTTATCAGCTTTAATAATTAATTAAAAATACAGAAGGAGAAGCTGCTTAGAATGCAATTGATAAGTTTAATGGCTTGTTGATGAATGACAAACAAGTCATTTCTTCTTCAATCTCAAAGTTGAATAACGTGTACGTAAAAAAGTTACCGGAGTCCAGTCATCCACTACTGATGAAGATCTGAAAAGGACTTTTGGGGAGTATGGTATGATTACAAGTGCTGCTATTTTGAAAATCGGATGACTCTTTAAATGGTATGACAGAGAGATTGGGAAAGAGAGCTTGAATTGAAGAGTGCAAAACAAGCAGCTGAGAAATATCAAGGTGCTAATTTGTATGATTTATAGCTTGTAGGGAAGAAAAACCTATAGGAACTAGGTTCACTTTTTATAAAATATATAATAACGAGACTCTCTTATTCATAGGAAATATCATAGTACAATATCGGTTGCAATAACTAAATAAAAAGAATATAAAATATAATTATATATAACCAATCTTGATTCAAGCCGCATGTCTGGTGGGTCCTTCACCCGCACTTGATAGCATCATAGACTGCAACAAAGAGCACACTAAAACGTTGACGATTTTGGTTGAGGCACGTGTTCAACACGCTTCCCTTAAAACAGATTCCGCGCCTCTACTAAAGACGACGCGACTGTTTCACAGGGTACAACAGCCGAAGCAGTATGTACCGCCGAAGATGGCTCACGTGCCCGAGGTTATACCGGGTAATTGTAGTGTTTGAACTTATGGAACAAATAAGGATGTGATGGTGGTGAAAAACAAGTAGAGAGTACTCCTCTCTCTAGTTGGTCTTCAATTGTTCATCCTCCTTTTTATTTTTTATCAAGCAATACTATATTCTTATATACACAAATATAAGCACATAGCTTACTAATTGTACAAGAGTTAAGGATTAGTGAAAATTTTCACTTAATTAGTCACTTAATTAGAGACTTAAAAACTATAATAAAACTAATTAAATGTCATAAGAAACTCTACTTAAGAGTTTCTCTTTTATTCATGAATCGAAAATAACGGGTTGGATTCAAAATCACATGTGGTGTATTTATGGTATTAGGTGACACAAAGTAGGAACTAAGAAACTGAAAATCCTAAAAAACGCTTGCATAATTTGGAAGCGAAAAATAGGACAGAGGGGTGAGCGTCCTTTTGATTAATTATTTGCAATGTGTGTTCATTCTTGAATCAAAATCTATAAGAGTTGTCAAAAAATTAATAGTAAGAAGTAGACACAATGGAAAGTTGCAAGTTAATGGTGGGTTAATATGTAGAAGGAAGAAGAAGGATGTTGAAGATGACTTGCATATAGAAAAACTAGTAATTTGAGCATTCAATTATCCGGACTAAAATGATTTGAGGTTCTAATACCATGAAAGAGGATTAAAATGTGCAAATCTCATAATCAAAGTAATCAACAAGATTTAATGCATATTCTCCATAATATATAGGAGCTAGAAAGGATAGATACACAATAGATGTAATTCACTAGTAACATTATGCAATTACCATCTGATAGATAATAAAGGTGTAATTCATAAGACCTGCTTTACGGTCATAAAAAAAATATAAATAAGGGATTTAACGTCCAAGTAAGATAGATGACTCTGTAAACGTCGTTGGCCTTGAGATATCTGCACTAGATATACCAGATACACTTGGAGGTGTGAGATAAGACGTCGCTGGCATCTTTGAGGGGAGTATAGGCAAGGATGCTTCATATTTCAGTACCTGAATCACTTGTCTCATTGTTGGACGAAATTCTGAGTCAGGATGCACACACCATAACCCAACGATCATCAAACGCTTGATTTGTTCTTCCTCAAAATCTAACTCGAGTCTCAAATCAACTGCTTCTAAAAGTTTCCCACTCCCGTAGAGATCCCAAACCCAGTCTATTAACCGTATTTGATTTTCTGGAGCCTCGTGCACAATAGGTTTTCTTCCACATGCTTTTTCCAATGCAACAACCCCAAAGCTAAAGACATCTGATTCTTTGCATGCCTTCAGGAGCCATGTAACCAAAGGTTCCAACCAATCTCGTTGTTGTTTGAGACCCTTTCTCGTGGTCAACTAAGTTAGCTAAACCAAAATCGCCAAGCTTCGCATTAAAATTTGAGTCCAGCGTCACATTGCTTGATTTAATATCTCTATGCAATACACATTGCTCCCATTCTTCATGTAGATACAATAAAGCAGAAGCCAAACCATTAGCAATATTGTATCTTGTCCACCATGTCAACAAGCTCTTTTGCATGAAAAGATGTAGATCTAAGCTTCCATTTTCCATATACTCGTAGACAAGCAGAAGTTCTTCTCTCTTGTGACACCACCCAATGAGTTGCACCAAATTTCTATGCCTGAGTCGGCTAATGACGCTTACTTCGGATGCAAATTCCCTGATCCCTTGTCTGGAAGTCTTTGACACCTTTTTGACTGCAACATGTGTATCAAGATCTTTCAAAAATCCTTTGTAAACCTCTCCAAAACCTCCTTGTCCAAGCTTCCCTTCCTCCGCAAATGTGGCTGTTGAACTAGCTAATTCAGCATAGGAGAATCTTCTAGGCCCTGCTGCATCCAAGAAAAATTCAGGGTCCTCATCTTCATCTTGATCGGTTTTCCTTTTCCTCCATAAAATAAACGCAGCTGTAGCCAACATGGTAACTAGTCCAATTGCTAATCCCACTAAAATTCCGGTAAAGTTAGGTGGTTCTTGGCCCCTGCGGACATCAAAATCAGAGCTATTAAACATCCAAGATTTTATATTGTATTTCTCAAAAGAACCAGAAGCCGAAAACCCAAAAATAACCGAATCAGGTAACACATCCCTTAGATCAACTGAGTAATAAAGTCCATTTTCCCTTACAACTGTATTGTTCTGAAAACCAGTGAAGGAAACACTAAGATTATTCGAAGTGCCATTATACTGGATCCAAGCTTGATATTCTCTCCCATTAGGTAAGTCAGTCAACCATTGCTGATACCGAACTGAGGTAAGACTGTTGACATTGATACCTACATGATCACCAACGGAAGCATAATCCCAATCTTCATTGCTGTATGTATCAAACTCCACTGCAACAAAAGGAGTTATGCTGATATTGGAGGTAGTATTGAACGGAAGACCCATGGCTGCGCCACCACTTATCACAGAATTATTCTGAGCAAGGAAGAACGTGAGGCCATCAGAGTGATTTGCACTCCCTTGTGAATCCATCACAAATGAGAAATTGGTAGAGAAGCTGGCTAGCTGACTAGTATGGCGTATGGTGTCGTTTTTCCAAAGCTGAAGCGGCTGGATGTATGTTGCCCGGCCGGCTAAACTGCTGGGATCATAACTTCTATTTTCAGAGGTCAGCTGGATTTCGCCGGCCGAGATGGAAGCTCCGCCACTTAATATAATGTCCGGAGAATTGCTACGAGAGTTTGTGAAATTGAAACTTATTGATGCTGCATAAGGAATTAAGACAAGTAAGAAGAATATTAAGATGGCCATGGTCCAGTAACCCTTACTAGCTCTCAATTCAGTTATATAGTAAGCAAATCATTTTGATCATCTTGACTAAGTCCATTGAGCTTATCGTCATTATGTGGAGGATATGTGAAGTAGAATTTTCTGAAGCTCGAGACAACCGGCGGATCAATGTATCTTGTTAATCAGTCCACACGTGGCAGCGGACCCAGGATTTTTATCCAAAGGGATCCATTTTTTCGGTGTTCAAAATTTTCATAACAAAACTTTAAAATTTTCGGGTCGGTCTGCGAGGTTTGAACTAGTTTAAAAAAACAGAAAAAAAGTGTTATACAAAGATTGAACACATGACCTCTTGCTGGTAAAAAGAAAAGTTTACCAGTACACCAGCTTTCCTTCCCTATCTATGATGTCCACCTAATTGTATTTATGGGGTCCTTATACAATTTTATGTACCGGATCTACTAATTTTTTTAAAAACATTGGGGGGTTTAGAGACCCTGATCCGTTCAATGTGGGTTCGCCCTAGTCCAAACGTATTAAGAGGCACGAAAACTTACAACTAGCATATGGAGTATTCAAGGAAGCATTTAAAGATATAAGTTTTTTTTAAATGTACAAAAAAATATAATATAAGACTTCATACTCATTCTACAACAATTAAAAAGCTGTTAGATGTAGTTTTCATCGTCTGTTTTCAAAAATTAATGTTCAGGATCGAACCATAATTAAACAAAAAAGATATGGTTGGGAATTAATTTTGGGTATGTTTGGCATGGAGCTTTTAGAAGCTTTTAGGAGCTTCAAGCTTTAAGCTTTTAAGAAAAGCTCAAACTTAATAAAAAGCCTTGTTTGGTTGAAGGAGCTAGAAGCTTTTAGGTTAGGAGCTTGAAGCTTTTGGTTAAACGCTCCTACTAGTAGCGTTTAGAAGGAGCTACAAGCTTTTAGGAAAAAAAATGACTATTTTAACCTCTAAAAATAATGAACTTTCTAATGTACCAACTTTTTAATGTCCATTTTGGTCATTTTATACATTTTATTAAAAGCTCCAGCCACTCTGTCAAACACCTAAATATATCTAAAAAGCTACAACTACAGCTACCAGTTTCCAGCCTCCAGCCACCAACAATAGCTACTTTTGCCAAACATACCCTTGATGGTGAACATGTGAGAGATTTTTGTGAAAATAGCCTAATAGTTAACTAAGTTGACAAGAAAAATAGAGACAAAAAGATATGACATTCTCAAATGGTATATGTAGGGTGAGAGTTCATTAGGGAATTTTGAAAAAGTGGAAAACTAGTTCAAACAAACTTTGACTAAACTTATTTCAGCAATATTGGAACCGCTTTGTCAAACCATAACTAGAAACACTAAACTATGAATTCTAAACTCTAATACTAAACTTTAAAGCTAAACACTAATTCCAAATTATAAACCTTAAAAGTTAAACCATGAAATTAAGATCCTAAACAATAAAGTTAAACTCTAAACACCCTTATGCGAAACCTAAACTCAAACCCTAATGCTAAACCATATATGTATGGATGAGTTAAAATGAGAACCACATTGAGTTGCGAGAATCGTGAGAACTACGTCATCCAAAAGGTTTTCCCGAAGTTTTTCTTTCTCAAAGTCATAAAAATAATCACTTGTTTCAGCAAAAAAAAAAAAAATGCCACATACCCACAGTTACATGAGGCGTAAAAAAATTTATCTTCATGCAAAATTTACGCCAGCGCGTAAAAAAACGTGCATCAGTCAAAACTACTGACTCGACAATTTTTTTTTACATTTTTTACAGATGTGTTTATAATATTTTTATCTACGTTTTTGCAAAAAAAATATTTGACCTAATTCACGCGGGAACAAAATGTTCTTACGGTTTTCACAACTCGTGATGGTTCTCATTTAACTTGAGCCCTATATATATTCAAGTTAGAGTTCATAAATGAACCTATGAGATTTTAAGAACTAAATGAACTAATCTCCACCATTGATCAAGGGAATAAATAAATGGCAATTTTGTATATAAAGAGAAGTTGATTTGATCAAATTAATTAAAATAAGAGTAAATTGGGTATTTTCTCTCTTTGATTGCCTTTTTGAAATCCTAATCACAATACCATCACACATTCAATTAGTTTTTTTTATTACCAAATTATATTAATCATTATCATTGGCAAGAGCAAAGGAGGTTTTTATTTATACGGTTATATATTTAAGTACATATGTATTATATAGATTTACTACTTAATCAAACGGTTTTATACACATACGTATATCTGTTTTTATACACATACGTACGTATGTAAATTGAATTATACATATGTGTACTTTGAGTATTCAACACAAATACACATGTGTGTATATAAACAACTACTATACATCTAAAGTGTTTTAAATACACACGTATATCCGTTTTATACACATTTGTATATATTTTTGATTTAAATAATACATAGATATGGGATGTATGGATGGTGTAGGATTTCAAAACTTTGATTAGGAAAAAAAACCTTAAATCTCGCGATCAGTTATGATAACTAAAATTTTGAATGTAAATTATAATTAGTTTTAAAATTAATAAAAACAAATTTAATAGGCTATTTACAATCCGATCCTTTTAATGTTAAAAACTAATCAAATGCTAATATTGGTTCATTTAGTTCATAACCAGAGGACGTTCACAATCAGAGCCATGGAATTAAAAGAGGGGTATGTGTTATTTGTGTTATGATTCAATACTTTGAATACCATCATCATAAATTTATTTAGAAAGAAAAATATTATGGTATTAATGAGGAATATGACATTCCTCAAAATCTTGATTTATTAAATAAATGGACAATACCTTGTATAAATCCAAAAATTATATACCAAATTGAAAATTTTGATAACTTTTTAAATTGGAAACAAGTTGTTAACAACTGAAGAAGCCGTTTCAATTAGCAATGAAGAAATGATTATAAAACTTTTAAATCTTTTTTATTTAGTCAGATACAAAAAAGAATACAACTTTATCTATGTTGGTTTAGTCCAAGTCGCTTTTAAGCCCTTAACTCTATAAGGATTGCCTGAAAGTTTTATGGTGGTACTACGAGACGCTCGTAATTTAAATTGGAAACAATCATTAATGGGTATTATAGAAACCTGCCTAGCACATGGTCCAAGTATATATTGATGTATATCCAGATCTACATTTATCTTTTTGTGATTAAAATATAGATGACGCTTTAACTTTATATGTTAGAACTCATGACTATAATTTTGCTCCATGCTCAGAAATAATCTGTATTTGTTATAGATTATTAATTACTATGAATGCTAGATGCAAAATAATAATAATAATAAACAAAATAATGAAAAAAATTTAATAGAAACAAATTATGAAAAATCAAATATTTCCATTAGAAGACCAGTCAAATGGAAAGAAATAACTTTCCCTGAAAATTGGGTCTTAAATAAGGCAATAAAAAACCACAAATAAAACATAGATTAAATAAACTTATATAGAAACTTCATAAGGAAATATAGAAATAGAATTTAAAGAAAATGATTTAAAATCAATGTTATAAAGGCTCACAAAGTCATCTTCAGCTAAATCTTATATCTCACCTTTAGATTAAAACTAGAATTTCCTGAACTATCTAGGGCTTCTATTTCTCGGGTAAGACCTACTAGGGTAAAAAAAATATTAATAATGATAATTTAGTTTAAGGTATTTAGTAAATACTATTTACCAACAAGTTAGAGAAGAGGATAAGTCTCTGTAATGAGTTTTATAATGAATAATAAAAATAGATTTTAGTCCAGGATTTGCTATCAAAAAATAAATAGATATGAGAAAAATAAAGACATAAAAAATAAGACCTTTTATAAATTGGTTCATGGAATTTTTTCCTTAAAAAAATAAACTTGAAATAGAATTTTTTAAAGATCTAGAAATTATTCAACAAATCATTTCCAATATGGTTCATTGATAAACCTCACAAAAATATATTTTCGTAATTGAGAAAAAATATAAATTAACCAAAGGAACTATTATAAGATCCATATTAATTCTCCCCAACAAGACTTTGAAATAAAAAGAGAAAATGAAAGAAATATACTTTTCTGCCTTTAAAGATCCGTATTTCCTCCCCAATTAGACATTAAAATGAAAAGAGAAAATGAAGAAATATATTTTCCTGCCTTTAAAAAGGCAATAATAATGAATATCTTCAAGCAATTGTGCTTCATATAAATCAAATAATAAAACAAAACAATTATACAAATTTGTGTCTCATGAATTTATCTGAACTCCTTCATGAATCAAAAAATAAAATTGAGAAATATATCATAAATCAAAACAAGAGGAAGGAGAAACAAGAGATTCAAAAGATGACAACTTTACAAAAGTTCTACCAACCATTCAGCCAGGTAAATCCAATAGATCAATTAGTAGAAAGTAGAAACAATAAACAAAAACTTTCCAAGATAGAACTAAATGCTTTGGAAGAAGAAAATATGAGTGATGATACTTTTGAAGCATATACTACAGATTCTATAAAAAATCTGAAAGAGAATAGAATTCTATAATACAAAATTTGTTGATAAACCAACGCAAAGAATGTTTTATTATCTTAGACGACTCCTCATGATGTTCTCCATGAGGAACAAGAATATGAAATCACTAATTCCTATAATGGAAAATCCATCTATGAAAGGAATTTGGATGGCTATACAGATAGACAAATATACATGATGACACATCGTATGATGATGTATACAACAAAGCAAAAAAAAATAATAATCAGAATAATGATACTAATGTATGTAAAATGATAATTGTAGGATATACAGGGCAGGTTTGGTGTGATTTTAGCCGTTCAAAAGAAAGTCTAGTAATGCTTTACCTTTTTTTTTCTTATGGACGGCAACTTTTGTCAGAGAACCCCGCTACAAGGAGCTAGACAAGGGCGATACAAAACAGGAACGCAATCACATATAAAAAGATTATGCATCTATTCCAATTGAGCTCTAGTTTTTTTTTTGACCAGTTTTTTATCCAAAGGAAAGTATACGCCTTTATCTCATCAGAATGTCGTCCACCTTGACCTTTTCATTATTAAAGATGACTTTGTTCCGTGTTTTGTATAAAATCAAAAGCTCACCATAATGATTGACAAACCAATCTCCACTTCTGGTCCGAGGCTTGCACATGCTTGTGAATTTCAACCAAGTCTTGGATGGAGAGAAAGTGAATATACGTTGTAAACCGCACCAAGAACTCACATTTTGCAATACAACAGTAGCAACATAACAAGAAGCAAAATAGATGGGTCAGAGTTTCCGTCGACACACTACAAAGGGGGCCCATAGACGGACCCAAAATAATACCACTTCTTGTTAAAACATCTGATGTAGGATGCATGCTCTGAATCATTCGCCACCAAGAAACAGCGGCACCTAAGTATTCCAATCCCATTTGTTTTTGCTCGTGTCCGGATTCGTGCTAGAGAGAACCTCTTTCATCGATGCCACTTTAAAATTCCGGAGTTGGATTGGTTACGAGGTACACTCCGTTTTAAAATTTTTAATAAATAATTAATGTGTTTTTTGTAACTACAAAAACAATTTAATTTAATTACAATAATATCTAAAGGATACAAGAGGTGTGTGCAATTTTTTTTAATGGCAATGCTTATACCTTTAAATTACATCAAATAAATCCTAAACTACACCATGCATGGGATTGAACCCAAAACCTCACTTCTAAGAAACATAAGCTTCTACCAAGTGACCATGCTTGGGTTGTATGCATTTAAAATAAAGTTTCTATGATATTCAATTCACTCTACTTTTAGTAAGTACATACGTAATGGTTAATGCCCTTAAGGAGCATTTTCCGCCACATCAATATTTATAACGCCCCTTAAAAAGTGTGTAATGGTTAACCCTCTTAATGCCCCCATTCTATCATTACTTTCCAATTTTGTTATCTTAATTGGGCATTATACTAGAAATGTCTATTCCTCTTCATGCCCATATAAAGCCCACGAGGATGGTGTTGGGGCATTATCAAATCACTTCACGCCCCTATAATGCCAATTGCTTATGGTCTAAGACCATGTGTAGTCATAAGCCTCTTGTGAAGCGTTATGCGACAAGTGTCAAAAAGTGCATAAGGGAGGCTTTATATCACAAGAGGGTGTAGTCATAAAGCCCCACACCTATTATTACCTAATCATTAATTTTCTGTTTTTTATAATTAATCTCTAGATTATTTAAAAAACACTTTTATTAAATTTAAAAAACATTACGATAAAAAAAACAGTACATTTATTATTCGTCTTCATCGTTGTTCTCTCCTTCTACCTCTTCGTTTTCTCCATCATCCAAACCTCCGTCTGCAAAGTTCCCAGCTTCGAAGTCTTCAACTTCTTCTTCCTCGTAGTCTTCTTCAATGTCACCATCGTGTCGAATTGGGCGAATAGCCCAAGCATGCTCGACCAAATCCACCTTTAACGCGTTACGTATATCCTTAGATCGCAATAGTTGAGCATTTAAGATTATCTCTTCCATTGTTGCTTGGGTTCCTTCAACTACATCTTCCGGAAAATAGTTTTGTCATATTGCTTTTCCATCATCCTCTATGATCATATTATGCATAATGATGCAAGCATACATGACCATTTGAATTCTATCCTTATTCCACATACGACAAGGATTTCTACTAAAATGATATCGTTGTTGAAGAACCTCGAAACACCTCTCGATGTCCTATCGCGAAAAACTCTTGTAGTTTTTTTTAAAATATTGTCTTTTCACATCGAGCATTTCAGAAAACGTTTTAACAATATTCGAATACTCCGGGTATATACCATCGCCCAAATAGTATCCATGCTCGTAGTCATTCCCGTTTGCATGAAAACCGGCTTTCGGTATCGTGCCAGAAATGTAGCTCTCTAACAATGGTGAACACTCGAAGGTGTTAATGTCGTTCATACACCCGGCCATACCAAAGAAAGCCGACCAAACCCAAAGGTCGTATGACGCAACCGCTTGTAAAACCAAAGTTGGTCCTTTCTGGTCGTCGTGTGTATGTTTATTTCGTCATGCGGTTGGACAATTATACCAACGCCATTGACGACAATCTAAACTACCAATCATGTCAGGCATTCCATGCTTTTCTAAATGTACCTCGTATATTTGTTGAAGGTCGTTCCAAGTGGGATTTCTCAAAGTAACGTTTTCCATATAACTGACATACACCTAAAATATAATTAAATATATAAAACTTAATATAAAAGTTTAACTAGTGATGCACTTTAAAATAAATACATAAAGTGAATAAAAATATCATAGCAGAAATGTTCCACGCTATCTCGTGTTGTTTTCTCCCCCGTCTTCAAATACTCGTTGTTGATGTCGTATGTGTTTGGTAGGCTAGTATACTTAAAGCGGAAGTTACCTTTTGAATTGAGGTGAACCCAAGATATCCTCTCGCATCAATTCTGTGTTTAAAGTAGTCGTACTTAGCTTCCAAATCATCATTAATGCACAAAAAATAACCTTCGGCTCATCCTAAACAGCCGTCTAAAAACATCGGGTTCGTGAATCGGTGTGGGATCAAAATAGTCTTTCATCAAACGCTTGTTTGCGGCTTCACGGTTTCGCAAGATAAAAGTGCGCCTCAAAATGGGGCGTGGAGGAGAACGGCTAACGTGTTGCATGGCTTGTATCGCGAGAGCACATGCACTCGTAACCGCTTCTTCCTCCTCCGCGATTTCTTCGGGTGAAAAAAACCTTTGATAATTATCGGTAAACGAATCTTCGGATGGGGAGCCCACTATTTTTTAAAAAAAGTGGGAGTATATGAATGAGAGTTTGGTTGAGGTGAATGTTAAAAATAAATGGTATATATAGATATTTAGGAAATTTTTTTATTTAATGAATTGGACCGTTGTAACGGTCGGATTAACACCCCCTCACGCCGCTACCACCTTTGCGGGGACTCGATTTCAAGACCCCATAGTGCCGGCCGTAATGGTGTGCGGCGGCGCTATGGGGCGCTATGCCCTATTTTGCCGTGTGGTGGCGCCTCACTATGGGTGGCTAAGCGTTTTTACTTTGACGTTTGAAATAAAATGAAACCCAAATCTACCCATTTATTAATAAGTTAATCAAGCTTATATGAGGTGCTAGCTCTTGACAATTTGCGATTGCCTTGTTTGCCAGCTGGTGACCTCTGCTAGACAGACAAGAAACATTTGAGGCAGAAACTTGACTCAACAAATCAAATACACAAAGTAACAATGGCCATAAGTAACATTCAATATCACAAACATGGTGATGATTGTGTTCTTTGGTTTGTATTATTGTTGAATGAAGGTATGGTTGAAGTACGTTTGATGGTTGTTTAAGGTTTGTTGCATAGTTACTTAAAATGTATACTGCTCAACTTTTTTTATTCGTTTGTAAGTACTTTGAAATGACAGATTTTATGTTTGTTGATTTTCAGAAAAAAGTTTTTCTTAAGTGAATAGTCATAGACTGAGACAGGCCAAATGCTTTGTAGCTTTGTAGGCCTTAAATATGCTTTCTTATAATTTCTAAATCCCAAACGATCATTATAATTTACAACCCACCTATAATTCACTTTGTTTTTATTGATTGAATAGATTATGTTATGAATATCCAAAATATTACAAACGATTCTATGTAGGTTATTGGAACATATTTGAAAATAGTTTCGTGTATAGGGATTATTGAAACAGATTATACGATACAAACAAAAGGGCTTGGCTGGCCGGGAATAGTGCTTTTTCTGGTATTGATTAATAGTGATTGCTAACTAGTAACTTTGTGTTTATTTTATTTTTGGTTTTCCACATAACGAAGTTCATAGATAGGGGTGAGCAAGAAAACCGAAATAACCGAATCATAACCGATTAATCAAAATAATCGAACCAAACAAAAATCGAAGGTTTGGTTTTCGGATTTTTAGTAACCGAAAATTTCAATTCGATTTTCGGATAAACATTTTCAATAACCGAAAAAACTGAAACGAACCGAATGATAAGTTACAATCCATAAATTATCTATGTTTAAGTTTAAATTGTTTAGTATTTAACCCAATGCTAGTAGAAAATATTAATTTTATTCTTGAATGTTAAGTGTTTATAATAAAAACATTACGTATTTATTTATAATTGAAATGATCTATTTATTACCTATAAGAAATAACAAAATTTAATATAAAAATTTGTTGATCTTCAAATTATTATAAAAGAAAATGTCTTAGTAAAAAACTTTGAAAGAACATAAAAATAGATTAGAAGGTTAGGTTTATATAAACAATATTATTTAAAGAGGTAAACTATAATAACTTAAATGCAAACATATAAAAAGATTGCTATAATATAACTTATACTTTTTATTTTTGAATCTTACGTAATTTTGTTCCAAAAGCCGAAATGACTGAAAACTGAACCGAACCAATGTAAAAACCGAAATCGAACGGTTTTTAAAAACCAAAAACCTACATTTCGATTTCGGTTTTGATTTGCCCAAAAACCGAACCAAATAACCATGCACACTGCTGCTTAATGCAGTTAGTATAGACTTTTTCTATAGCATTTCACTTGAAGAGTTACTTTTTTAACCCAATTTCAATGCTGCCCCAAAGTTTAATTAAGTTAACTATAGTACATAAACTTCAATAAAATTTGTTTTCTTTAGGTGCCATTATAATTTATAGATAACTGCTTCTCACAGTTTCCATAATTTTTTGAGCTTTTTGAATTGTCTTTTTAATGAAGTTTTAAAATTCCAGTTATCATGTTTTTTAAATTAAACGTGGTCTTTTTGGAGCTTTTAACAGGTTGTGATCATCCTAAAATTTCGGATGACAAGGTTAAATGGGAAACTGCAAACGTAAATCTCCAAACCGGTTTTAAGGTGAATGCTAAGATAAATCCTTTTAAGTTTACAATATTTATTTTATGAGTTTGAAAATCATTAGAATTATTTTTTTTAAAAACTATGTAGCTAAACTTGTTTTACTTTACATATTTTATTAACTGTTTTTATGTTATTTATTTTTGCAGGTTTAAAATTCACAATTTTTGTTACTGATTTCAAAATTCACAGCTTTTTGTTTACGGATTTAAATTTAAATTGTTGCTAAATGCTTTTTAATGTCAATCCACACATGTTTTTTTAACAGGTTTAAAATAGCAGTTTTTAATGTTATGGTGTATGTTTCCAATTAAATTCCTACTCTTTAGCTAATTTGTTCTATGTATAGATGGATCGTGGGCTTTATTTTGTAAATAAATTTCCATTTTTTAGGTATATTTTTTATATTATGGATAGATAAATGGTAAGTTTTTTTAACCAACCTAAAAGTTTAGATGAGCAAGTTAATCTCGATAAACATAGAAAACTTAAAAAAAAAACCTTCCCCTTTAAAAGGTTTCTTTAAATTAGAAGGCCAGGATTAAATCTTATTTTATCTAATGGTTGAGAGTGCAATCTTTGTTCCTTTGACTATAATTAAAACCCTAAAAACATTACTGTGGTCATCCAAGGCTTTCGGTTGAGCAATTCCCGTCGTGGGAGCTTCAGAGGGTTCGTTTTCTTCTCTTCATTAACCTTCCTTTCATGTTATCCGATCAGCCTGTTGAAATCAGTTGCGATTGTAAATCGTTAAATTTAGGGTTTATGATTGTGTTTTTGGTAATTTTGGGTGTTGAATACTTTTTGTAAAAGCAAATGATACCATATAAACTGTATAGCTAGGGCGAACTCAATTCAACTATGTTTCTGGTAGGAGATATCGTTACTAAAAGCTCTTGTTTTATATGCTTCAAATTCGATGTTTTTGCTCTCAAAGTTAGGGTTTGAGGCACTGGACTTTTGGATGTTCATTGTAAGAGTTAGGTCCCTGTGATACTATGATGTGCCAGCAGTGTATAAGTATGTAGCATTTGAGTCTCTGTTTTATATGACGTCAAGGGCCGTTCCAAACGTTTTTGGAGACCCTAAGCGAAATACAAAGTCGGTGCCCGTTGAATTTTAAAAGTGATCTCTTTTGTGATTTAATTGAAGCTTCTTGCTTACGTCTCTTTTGCCTTTTTTGCATAACGGATTCGGTATCGATATGGCATTGGTAAGCTATAAGTTAATTTAAGAGAAAAACAATGATAATTCAAGTTTTAGGAGTAATAGCAAATTCCCTAAGCAAATGTTCAATAAAACTAATAGCAATTCTGAAATTCCCTAACAAATATTAATGATAATTAGGATTTGTGAATTGTGATGTCTCAATTGCAATTTAATACTACATACAATTGGAATTCAAGAACATCTCGTATACAAATTAGAATCTGATACGATAAAAAAGCCGTTAGAAATTAAAAAAACTTACCTGATTATCCTTCAATTTGCGATTCATCATTAACGCCTACCACTAATTTTGGAATTTTAGCCATAAGTTCTCACAGCTCACCAATCCCAGTGACGCCATTGAGTAATAACGGCAACCGTAGACAAGAAACGATGTTGGCGGCCCTGAATTAGGGATTTTAGGATGAATGATTGGGTTTGGATTTTGGAAGGGCGCATTTTCTAAAAAACGATGGAAGGGTGATGATTGCTACGCTATTTCGCTAACCCTAGTGTCGGTTAACTGATCGCGTTAATTGGAACGATTGGGTTTTGGGCCTTTCTTATAAATAGTTGGGGCCTTTATTTAAAAACTGGTTTAATTTTTTCATTATTTGGGCCTAATCCACATGCTTCATATGAATTTTTTTATGAAGTTGGAGGGCCCTATTTTACGGGCCTAGTTTTAGAAGCCCATTGGGCTGGCCATTATGACGTGATGAATGCAACAATCACTTCCAGTCATGTGATGCACGATATCTAACATGTTGTGATTAACTGTTTATATTCATGGTTTAAAAAGGCTTTCTGAGACCCGCCTTGAGGCTTACGCCTCAGTTGAGGCTATGAAAAAACGCCTTAAAGGCTTAGCCTCATAGGGGTCAACTGAAACCTAGGCCTCAGTCATCCGAGGCTTTCCGAGCGCGTGCTGAGGCGGTGAGGCTTAAGCCTCACCAGACCTTGTGAAAATTGAAAAAAGTTAGGTTTTCTGGACTTTATATTAGACCCATTTAGTGTTTATTTGGGTAAATTATTGGGCCAACCCAATAGTTCACTTAAAAAACATCTATTAGGTTAAAAAACTAATCTAAAGGAAGAAATCGGCTGGGCACGGATAGGATGAACAAGTTGGTGTATGTTATGTACAATAGGAGATTGAAGCAAACGTTTATAAAGAAGACGACTCTAAAAGATGATGAAGACCTGATAGTTGCGGATGATGTTTTGTCGGATGATGAATGGATAGCCAACCCGAGTGGGGATGAAGATGGCACTGGTGGGTTGGCGGGTCAAATGAGGAAGAAGGTGAGAGTTCATCATCTAGAAGGAAAAAGGAAAAGAGTTTTTAATTTGGTTGATGACGATCTAAATACGCCAGATGAAGACTTTGAGGATGATGCAGAGGAAAACGAGTTCTATATATTTATGTCATAACATTACTACTTTAAGTTGTTCGAGCTATTCTATGATGTCTGTTTTATGTTAAACCTTGTTTGTTGAACTAATTTCTATTATTATGTTTGTTTTATGTTAAATTGTGATTTTTATGAGATATATATATATATATATTTTTCTTTAATTGTTTTTAATAATGTTTCAAGGCTTACGCCTTGACCTGCCTCGAGGCTTACGCCTCGTGAGGCTAAGGGAAACGCCTCGATGCCCGTTTCCGCCTTTTTAAACCTTGTTATATTTTGTATATCTAACATCTCGTGTGTTTTTTAACGTTTTAAAGATTATTAAATTTTTCTTTCGTCTTTGCCGTTCTGTTTGTTTGTTTTGTAATATATCCATGCTTTTTTTCTGATTCGTGTAACATCTCGAACTGAGCCGAGAAGTTCTGAACGTGACCTGCACACACATATAGAAACCCATTAACCATGATTAGAAATAAATATATATTAACTTGTAGTTATGTATTTTTTTGTGTTTTTATATGTTCATGCTATCATCATCACATTTATATAGATGACATCTGATTGTCTTGAACTTTGGCGGTTTCAGGATTTGAAGAGCCAGATCTACCTTGCTGTGAAAACACTGGTTGAAACAAATCATCCCATTTGCATAACCAAAATCAAAATGTCAGACAACATACCGTTCGAACTCCAAGTGGAAATTATGAAGAGGCTTCCCGTCAAATCCTTGATGCAATTCCGAACCGTCTCAAAGGCATGGAAGTCTATGATCGACAGTTCTGTTTTTATTGCTGATTATAACACACAAGCAAAACGTATATTTGTACGGTATGATGATATAACGGATCTCAACCTAAAATACGTTTCAGTTGTTGATGACGATACTTTCCCCAGAAATAGAGTTTTTCTGACTCCTCCGCGATTGGTTAGGGAGCGTGAATATTTTAGAATAATGGGCTGCTCTCACGGCTTGTTTTGTTTCTATCAAGCTGGCCCCGTCTCTGGAAAGGCAAGGCTCTTATTTGGAATCCATCTGTTAGAAAAACGGTTAAGGTTGTTGTGCCTAATGTGGCAGTTGGGGAAACATATGAAACCGTTTTAGGTTTTGGGGTTTGTCGTGTGACTAATGACCTAAGATTGTCAAGATCACACATGTTGTTAGTTTGGGGGGATGTAGAGAGTGCACATTGCATCCCTTGGGAAGTTGAGGTTTTTGCACTAAGCACAGGGACATGGAGAAGTCTAGGTGGCAATCTCCCTCGTAAATTGGTCAGCTTTCAGTTTGATAAGGCTTTTGATTGTTGTTCGGTAGTTGTAAATGGGGTTATATATTGGTTTGCTACTGATAGGAATACCATGAATGGTGGGTCTTGTAATCTGATTATATCATTTGATACAACAAGTGAACAATTTGGAGAAGTAAACCTCCCAAATAGGTTAGCACATCCCCCGAACTGGACGTTGGTTCATCTTGTTAAAACTAAGGGAGTCTCTTGTTGTGGTTGACAATGAATGGGATGACGATAGAAGGATGTATGATGTATGGATGATGGAGGGTGGTGTTTCTAAATCGTTTACAAAGCTTTCCACTTTTAGCTGCCAGACAGACGATTATGTAACAGCAATGGTATTCAGAAAGAGTGGTGAACATATAATTGAAATTGTAGACGACCAACGTGCACATCTTGTTGCTTATGAGCCCCATTCAAAGCAGATAGATAATCTTGGGATTGAGGGGTGGTTCGGTACATTTTTTATGCATCCCTACATAGAAACACTAACTCTGCTTGATCAGCGGACAGCTCATAATGAATTGTAAACCCTAATAAAAGGAACCAAAGACCTGATCATGAGAAGCATATCAGACGGTGATTAAATTTAGGCTTGGGTCTTCGGGTTGCAATTCAGGACGGAAACCAATGAAAAACATGCCTACAATTTAATCCAGATTACTATAAACTGTTGAGTGTTGTTGATGTATTAAAACCATGGCCTATAATAGCATTTTCAGGTGATTTATTTTTCGATTATATGTAACCATGAATGATTGAATTTGATGATATTACATGGTTAAACAACTTGATATTATGGCTGAATTGAACTAATATAAACCTCTTGAAATTGTATTTAACATATGCATACCACATGCTTGACTAAATGTCTGCGAGTTCCAAACAGAAAGATGTCATCTTGCTTGTGTACTTGCATCCCTAATAATGTCTGTTTGTTGTAGTCTTATATTGTTTATGTCTGGCATTTGGATATATAGTTTTGACTTCTGGACTTTCTGGTATACGAAAGGAAAAAAAAAAGGTAAATGCACGGTACCCCTGACCGAGGGAGGGTTCTCCCTCCCCAAGCTAGCTTAGCCCCATAGCTGCCTGGCGGTTACTACCCAGCAGGATTATTCGAGCCGAGCTGGACTCGAACCCGCGTCCTCCCGTTTGGAATGGGTGAGGCTGGCCACTGGGCTGACACCCCGTGGTTTGGTACACGAAAGGAACTTTCTGTAAATATGACCTGCAGTGATTGCCATGCGTGGTAACTTCTCATTGACCGGTTGTTGCGACTTACGATGATTGCCTGGCTAGAAAGTTTGGAACATCTCGTTGATCTACGAGTGTGATCCCTAGTAGACAAAGGTGCTGTGTGAGGCTCAACAAAAGCGCCTCAAATGCAAAAATTCAGGCCAAATTTTGCAAAAGCACAACTAAAAGTGGTATGTTTATACTTTACGCCTTGTTTCTCTCGGGCCCACGCTTTTGAACTGTCTGGCGCCTAGGCGACATGGTGATCCTTTGTTCCTTGAGCGAGCCTGCGACTACCTAGATATGACCTATATTGATTGCCCGGGTTTGATGTTTGAAGTATGCGTGTTACTTTATAATACATGGGCTCTTGATCAAATTTGGTTGTTTTTTATAGGTGACAACCTTAATAAAACTAGGGGTGTAATTTTTTTACTTTTTGAGTGTTCTTTGTGATCAAAACTGAGTGGTTTATGTAATTTATTTTAATTTTTAGTTTACCAATCAAGCCAGTACCTATGTTTGATGTTGTTGACAGATGGATTTTGGTTTCTTAAGTTATTGTGATGCACGGAAACGTGAACAATTGATTTTGAGGCTTTAGCTTCAAACATCCCAGTAGATTCATACTATATCTATGCACAAAAGAGATGCATCTTCACTTGTAATAGTACTTAAATTTTCAATTTAAGCGATGTTATCCGGAAAAATGTTAATGACTTCTTAATTCTCACTACTTGTAGACAAATGTTTCAAGTTCTAAAAAACGTTGATACTTTATTACATTTGTGACAGCTGATCATGCAAAATTCTCGAGCACCTAACTATAAATTTCAAAAGGGCTTATTCGTAAACACAATGTGTGTACTATTTATTAAATCAACATTATCACGATTTGTACATTATCACAATATTGCAACCCGTTTTGTATCCCGCTACAACACGTGGATAAACCCACCAGTAGATTATTGAAACATATTTGAAAATAGTCTGGTGTATATTTTAGACCTTTTCTATATGGATTAAATAAAACATATTTAAAAACAGTCTTGAAGTTTGAAGAAGAAGTAATTTTGTTTTTTGTTTTTGAACAAACCAGGAGACCATATATTCAATACCAAAAACATCCTGGCAGCAAGATGCTAACCACCAGGAAACATACAGCAGCAAGATTAACAACTAAAACAGATTTACATCATATTTTAACCACCTATCAATTGTTAAAACTCTTCCACCGAAGCGTTGTTTCTTTGATTTCGTCCACTATTTGGAATCCTCTTATTGTCAAAAACCTTGCTATTCCTGCTCCCCCAAATCGCCCAAAGTGTCATCATTGCAACTGCAAGGGCTGCCTTCTTTCTTTTCTTTGTACCAGGCAGGTCCTTCACCGCTTTTATAACTTCCTGAAAATTAGGGTTTATATCTAGTTAGAGTACAATTTGTTGGAATTATTAGTTAGATTTGATTCAGTTGCAGTTTTGATTTATATATTTGGAGTTATTAGCAGCGATGATGTGGATATTGAAATTTGATTATGTTAGGAGACTTGTATGATGTTATGTAATGGTTAAATATTAGGAGAAATATTTGATTGTGAATTTGTTTTAATGTTTTCAGTTGTAATGGATTTTTAAAATAATTTGGAGAAGTAGATAAAATGAGAAACAACCTACGTTTTCGGCTTCGGTTGAAGTTTTAACTTCTGTGATTTTAACTTCAATATGTTATTGGTAAATCAGAATTTGATTAGACAAACGGTAATGTATGTATGTGCATGGGCGAGAAATGAAAAGAGGCTCTAATGTGTGTCGAATTGTGCATCGATCTTTAGAAATGATGACTGATTTTCAGTGAAAACACTGATTGTAAAGTGTTTTCAGGATATGAAGAGCTAGTAGATCTGCCTGCTTTGGTTGAAAATTGAAACATAATCAAAATCAAAATGTCTGACAACATACCGTTTGAAATCCAAGTGGAATCATGAAGAGGTTTCCTGTCAGATCGTTGATTCAATTCCAAACCGTCTCAAAGACGTGGAAGTCTATGATCGACAGCTCTGCTTTTGTTGCTGATTATAGCACACAAATGCAACGTATACTTATACGGTATGCTGATATAGCGCATTGCTCTTTGGAATCCAACTGTTAGAAAAACAGTTGAACTTGTTGTGCCTAATGTGGCAAATGGGGAAACATATGCAACTGATTTAGGTTTTGGGGTTTGTGGCGAGACTAATGACCCTAAGATTGTGGAGATCACAAATATTGTTAGTTGGGACGATATGGAAAGTGCAAGCTTGCATCCCTTGGCAAGTTGAAGTTTTTACATTGAGCTATCCTTGTTTAAACTAAGGGAGTCTCTTGTTGTGCTTGACAATGTTTGTGAGGAGGATAGAATAGCGTATGGATGATGGAGGGTGGTGTTTCTAAATCGTTGACAAAGGTTTCCACCTTTAGTCTTAACAAACAAGATTACGCAAGACCAATGGATTTAGAAAGAGTGGTGAACATATAATTGAAATTGTAGGAAGACAATATGGACATCTTGTTGCTTAGAGCCCCACCAAAGAACATAGATAATCTTGGGATAGTTGGAATGTTTTGTTCATTTCATGTGCATCCCTACATAGAAACACTATCTCTGCTTGATCAGCCTACAACTCATAATGAACTGGAGACCCAAATAAAAGAAGAAACCGACGACCAGACCATGGGAAGCGGTTCTTGAGTTTGGTTCAAGCGTGAATTATAATAAATTGTAAAAAATATAATATAACACAAGGTTAGGTTAGGTTATTCTTTTATAAATTAAGGAACTCAAAACGAATCACGAGTTGACTAGTGCAGGGGTATCATTGAAGTTTGTGAGGGATAAAAAAAAACCAAACAGAAGTGGATTTATGTTTGTTTAGGATTCAGGTGCTTTAGAAGGGATTTCTATAAAGAACCCAAACGCAAGTAAGTCGTCTAATTTGAAGACCATGACAAGTTGAGAGATTTTGTGTTATAAAGCTTAATCTTTTGTTCATACATGATCGTTTGTTGAAAATACCGTTTTAGTTTTAATATGTTAATTAGATTTAAATTCAAAAACCTTAATTAACCGATAATAAAATATAATATTATATTAAATATTGGTAATTTATAACAATAAATATACACACACCCAAAGTCGTTATGACAATCCCATGATGTTCTCATTATCACAACCAAGTACATTTAATACATTGTTGGCCTATTTTTTATATAAATATAAGAACACAACTGAATTTACAAATATTTTTCATACAATTAATATGATTGGTTGACTTATTCTAATATATCCTACAACCGAAGCAGTGTGTTCACTAACGTTGAGATTGTTTCGGAGTTCGTCAAAAAAAAATCATGGCAAAGCCTTTGTGATAATATCAACGATCTGATGGCGAAAAGGCACATGAAACCCAAACTTGGCCTCGAGCGACGTACTTACGAAATGGATATCCATTTCTGCTTATATAGGGTTTCTTGATCATTCTTTCTCACAGTATTGTTGCACTTTCTCTTTCTAGATTGTTAGGGTTTGATAGATTCTTTGATCTCACTTTGTTGATCTTGTGAGTTCATCTGTATCAGTATTAATGATCTGTATTAGCATTAATGATTCAACTGTTGATCGAATACTTTGTATTGTTTGAGATCTTACATTTCGTAAGATCCAGGGTTTCTGGGGGGAACTTCTTTTTGTTTGGGTTAGTAAGATTTTGGTCGCGTTTTGTCGTTATCTCTTTGTTTTGTGTTGATATTGCCATTTTCTACATGGTATCAGATCTAAAGGGCTCTTGATCATTGTTTTCCGCTTGTGAAGTTTTCTGATTCTTGTTTGATTTGCGTTTTTTAGGGTTTCTAACCTCGGAAACCATATTTGGAGTGATTTCTGGTACATATCTTGTTAGATATTCTATTGTGATTGATCTGTGAAGTCTTGGAAGTTATTCTTTTAACATCTTGTGTGACTCACCTTTAGACCTACACTACCTTAAAAATCCGTTTTTTATGCGGTTAAAATTTTTTTGACTTGTTTACTAAAAACAACATTATATACCTTTTTACTAAAATTGCCAACATATTTACTTGTCCACAAAAATTGATAAGTTTGACTTGTTTACTACACGTGGTGAGTTTGACTTGTTTATTTAAAGTAGCTCACTCTAACCTATTTATTAAAAATGTTAAGGGTAAAGAAAGAAAACAACACTTATTATTCTTTTAACATCTTGTGCGACTCACCTTTAGACCTACACTACCTTAAAAATTCGTTTTTATGCGGGTTAAAAATTTTTTGACTTGTTTATAAAAACAACATTATATACCTTTTTACTAAAACTGACAACATTATTTACCTGTCCACTAAAATTGATAAGTTTGACCTTTTACTAAAGTGGTGGGTTTGACTTGTTTATTTAAAGTAGCTCACTCTAACCTATTTATTAAAAATGTTAACCTTGACCCATTATCTAAAATGATGAGTTTGACCCATTATTAAAGTAGCTCATTTTGATCCGTTTATTAAAAAATATAAACTTAACCCTTGGCTTGTTTACTAAGAATGATACTATGACCTAGTTACTAAACATGATAACTAAAAATGATACTCTTGACCTGGTTACTAAATATGATGCATTTGAACTAGTTATTAAAAATGATAATTCAGGATGTGGTTCGTGATGCTTGCTTTTTGTGGATGATATTGTGTTAGTTGCGGATAGTAAACAAAGCCTGGATGCGAGGTTAGAAGAGTGGCGAGCAGCTTTAGAGGGCAGAGGTTTAAGGATTAGTCGATCTAAGACCGAGTACTTGTATTGTGACTTTTGTTGAATAAGAAATGACGAGGACATTCAGATCACCATTGACGCTCAAGTGTTTCCACAAGTGGCTAAGTTCAAGTATTTAGGATCATTTGTAAAGAGGGATGGGAGATAGATAGTGACGTGGCCCACCGCATCCAAGCGGAATGGTGTAGGTGGAGAGCTGCCATTGGGGTTTTGTGTGACAGGGGGTTTCCAACTAAATTGAAGGGAAATTTTATTGGGTTGCAATTAGACCTGCTATGGTATATGGGACTGATTGTTGGGCCATCAAGAAGATACAAGCACGCAAGATGGATGTAGCAGAGATGAGAATGCTAAGGTGGATGTGTGGGCATAAAAGGTTAGACCAATAAGAAATGAGGTTTTTAGGAAGAGGTTATGAGTAGCTAGTATATCAGATAAGATAAAAGAGGGAAGATTGAGATGGTTTGGGCATGTGAAGAAGAGGCATACGATAGAGCTAGTTAGAGCGGTTGAAACTCTCATTGTGGAGGGGAGGAGGAGTAGAGGCATTTCCAAGTTTACTTGGGATGAGCGGATTAGACATGATTTACTAGGATTGCATCTCTCTGAGGACATGGTCCATGATAGGAGTTTGTGGAGACGTAGGATTAAGGTTAAAGATTTCTAGGGAAAAGTACATGTGTTGTAAGTGTGGTGTATGATCAAAGATATGCTTACACTTTAGGTGCAACTGACATGCGTTTGTCATTTTGTATGTTTATAGGTTGTTTGTGATGTTTTATGTGACTTGTTTACCATGTTCGCTTTCACCACTTATGTTACAATGGTAGCATCACACACACACATATCATGTTCAGTCTATTCTTTGTTGGGTGTTTTGGAGCCGAGGGTCTTGCTGGAAGCAGCCTCTCTATCCCCTGGGTAGAGGTAAGGTGTGCCTACATCCCACTCTCTCCAAACCCATACCAATAGCTTTGCTATTTGTGAGGATTTACTGGGTATGCTTGTTGTTGTTGTATTAAAAATAATAATTTTAACCCATTTACAAAATCATAGTTGTGTCTGTTTAGTAAAAATGGTAACAAAGTAGATAAAATTGGCCAATTTCAAAACTAATAATTTGCAAACAATCAATGTCTAACCAAACCGTCTCTCCTCTTTTCCGATATCCACTACAAGAAGTTATCGGAAATAATTGGATTTCACACTCCATAGCCAGTAAAATCGAAACATTATTCAATTTATTTATTATAGTTTAGTTATCAGTTGTTTAGAGATAACATTTGTGAACAAAAAACTAGATACCCTAAATGTGTTCTCTCCAATTTCGTAATCAAAGAAGATGGACAAGAGACATTAAAGTTATTCTTATTTATTAAATAGTATAGATATAGATATAGATGCGTGCACGTTCTGAGAGGCTTAAGTCCAAATGTTGTAATCCTCCAATGTTGATTTTTTTGTTGGTCATGCCACATCACCCAAATGCACTGCTAAATGCGGTGCATTGGGTATGGTCTAAATATCTATAACTTTGGTTTAGTTTCGTTTGTTCATGTCGATGGATACTTTTAAAAGGGCAAAATATACACTGAGACTATTTTCAAATAAGTTTCAACAATCCGTTCGTTATATTTTGGATATTCATATTATATTCAATCAATAAAAGCGAAGCAAATTTTAGGGGGGTTGTAAATTATAATGACCGTTTGGGATTTAGAAATCACAAGATAGCAACAAAGCTACAAAAGCATTTGCCCCATTCTAACTTGTTTTACGCATGTTAAACTTAAAAAATAAATAAATAAATTAAAACTTATTAAAAGACTGAAAATTAACAAACGTAAAATCGGTTATTTCAAAGTCAAGTACAAACGAATCAGAAAAAAGTTGGGAGTATACATTTTAGGTAACTACATAAAACAACCATCAAATGTACTTCAACAGTACCTTCATCCAACAATAATACAATGTAAAATTCAATGTTACTGATGGCCATTATTGCTTTGTGAATTTGATTTGTTGAGTCAAGTTTCTGCCTCAAATGTTTCTTGGCGGTCTATGAGAGGTTATAACGCGCAAACAGGGCGATAGGTTTAATTAGATCATTCACTCTCAACTAATTAACTTTTGATATTTGTTGTTAGTCTTACATATTGATCATGAAATACATTATTAATTATTTATTAAAAATTTTACAACTGCACAAACTGATAAAAGCATTGTACCTGCTAGCCAATCCAAGCAACATAAACCAACACTGATATAGGTAAAGCATTTGTAATGGTGTAATTTATTTACTTACATGGGATTATAGTTGTAATGTGTCGGAGGATATGTAAGGCTCGGAATGAGAAGATCTTTTTGAAGAAAGCGGCTAAGGCGGAAGGCATTCTTGGGGATGTGAAAGCTTTAAATTTCGTTTGGTATAGAAGTAGATAAAAATAATATGTGTATTCTATGGGAAAATTGGTGTAAATTCTATATAATGTAAATATTTTGTTTGGTTGGGCTCTCCTGCTGGTTTTGGCAGGGGGAGTGCTTTTTTTAATAATTCTTCAAGAAGGGGTCCCAGTCTCCCCTATTAAGTTGATCAAGGACTGTTAGTTAAATGCTGTCTGGACCAAATATTACTCTTCAAAGCTTTAGAAATAATAATTCTTCTACAGCAATCAAGATTTAAGAGGAGAAGAAAAATGTGGTAATGTAGTGGTGCAATCACAAGAAAAACAAATAAGAAAGATATAGCTGAATTCAGTTTTGGGTGGACCGATGGCTGGATACCACACCCCTTAAACATAGGTTTCCTGCCTTATTTGAAAATGAAAGTGTATATTTATGCACTTTTTAAGCGATTTCCTAAGTATGGAAAACGACATAGCCACATGGACATGGCGTTGGAAGAAGCTGAATTTTGGAGGCAGACCAGCTTGCCAATCTGCTGTCCCGTCTCGGATCACTTTTGAAGTTTTGAGGGATATAAATTCAATTGGAATTCATGGGATCCATAACAAGTTACTTTTTTAATGGCCGGGTGCGTTTAGTGTATTGTGCGACCAAGGAAATGAGTCTATTGACCACCTGCTCATCTCTTGTGATTTGGCTAACTATGTTTTGGAGCTCCATCTCTAGTTGGTGTAATATCCCCTCCAGTATAAGCTTTCGAGGTTCCGGATTTATTGGAGATCCATACACCCATTCGAGCCTTTGACCGTAAGAAGTTGGTGCATTTGGAAGTTAAGGAACGATAAAGCCTTCAATGCCAAATCCATTATAGGCCCAAGCTCGTTGATGACACCAAAGCTTTGTCGTTCCTTTGGATTAAAGCTCGCTCAAAAATGAGAACTTTCAATTTTGCAAACTCCTTGTAACAGTATTTCTGGTGTATTTTCTCTTTATTGGTGTTTGTATTTCTGGAGTGTTAACTGTCATAATATTTTTACTTAGAAAACAACCCAACAAACATACGTTCATTTACACATCTGGTCTACAATCATACAAATGACCCCCTATTACATTTGAACTACTAATTACAATTGTCTAATAAGCCCTACAAGTCTAGAGAAAGAACTTCCCTCAAATCTGCCACATGAGTTTACACTTCATTATGAACTGTCGGCTGATCAAGCAGACATAGTGTTTCTACGTAGGGATGCACATGAAATGTACGAAACATTCCAACTATCCCAAGATTATCTATGTTCTTTGAGTGGGGCTCGTAAGCAACAAGATGTCCATGATCATCTTCTACAATTTCAATTATATGTTCACCACTCTTTCTAAATCCCATTGGTCTTGCGTAATCTTGTTTGTTAAGACTAAAGGTGGAAACCTTTGTAAACGATTTAGAAACACCACCCTCCATCATCCATACGCTATTCTATCCTCCTCACAAACATTGTCAAGCACAACAAGAGACTCCCTTAGTTTAAACATGGAGAACCAATGCCCAGGCAGGGGGTGTGCTAACCTATGTGGAAGGTTTACTTCTCCAAATTCTTCACTTGTGATATCAAATGAAATAATCAGATTACAAGACCCACCACCATCCATTGTATTCCTATCAGTAGCAAACCAATATATGACCTCGTCTATAAATACCAAACAACAACCATGTGGCGGATCAAATTGAAAGCGGACCAATTTACGAGGGAGATTACCACCTAGACTTCTCCAAGCCCCTGTGCTTAATGTGAATACCTCAACTTGCCAAGGGATGCAACTTGCACTTTCCATATCGGTCCAACTAACAATATGTGTGATCTTGACAATCGTAGGATCATTAATCTCATCACAAACTCCAAAGCCTAAAATGGTTTCATATGTTTCCCCATTTGCCACATTAGGCACAACGACTTCAACCGTTTTTCTAATAATTGGATTCCAAAGAGCAGCCTTGCCCGTTCCAGGGACGGGGTCATCACGCCCAACTAGATAGAGAGCCGTGAGAGCAGCCGATTATCCAATAATACTGATGCATTTGAGCCCGCGGAGGAGTAAGGGAAACTCTACTTGTGGGGAAAGTATCGTCGTCAACAACTGAAACACATGTTGCTTTGCAATACGTTATATCAGCATACCGTATATGTATATGTTGTATTTGTGTGCTATACTCATAGACTTCCATGTCTTTGAGACGGTTCGGAATTGAATCAACGATTTGACGGGAAGCCTTTTCATGATTTCCACTTGGAGTTCGAACGGTATGTTGTCTGACATCGGTACGGTACGGAAGGGGATATAGCTCTTCAAATCCTGAAATCACTTTACATTCAATGTTTGCACAGACATACACATATATGTACATACAGACCAACAATATTAGGGCAAAGGAAAATCAACAATCTGTATGAAAAGCAAGTAATGGTCTGTAGTTTAAGAATCATATCTAATAATATCGAACTGATATAACAATTAAATTATGTTTTAACAAATTAAAATAAAATCTGTCTAACGTACTAGGGCAAGAACAATTAAATTTGCAAAAGAAAATAAACAAACAGTATCAATAGGAAGAAAAACAAACTAATAAAAAGAATGTAGGGTACCTTCAAAGAAGAGGGCTTTCGATTTCCACCAGAAGAACAAAATAGTTCGAGAAGAAGATACGTTCGATTTTGTCACTTGCTCCAACTGTGTTGCTTTTCAAGCCCAACATAACCTTGTACATATATTTTTTCCCCCAGGTAAAAAGTAACCTGGTTTTATTTTCTCAACTTGCCCAAAGGTGTGTGTGATAAAACTTAATGGTTTCTAGCAACATCATAAACGATAGTGCCCCTTAACGCCTCTTTTTCATCCCCTGCTCAACGGCTATTTTCGGTGGTCTCAATGTTTTTTTGATCGTTTTCTAACGATAACATTATTAAAAATAATCAATTTATAAAATTAACACTATAAATATTCTACCTATTTTACTCAAATATTCATCCATTCTCCATCTATTCTCTATCTAAAAACCTTTTCATACTTACACTATGTTTCCCAACAATCAAAACCCGTGGGACCCCAACAATCCGTTTTGGGGTAAAACAGCGAGCAAGAAGAATGATACCGAAGAGACCTGCGAACGGGTGAGGTTGGATATTATCCGATGCCACCTACCACCCCGACCTCCTCTCATTCGACAACGCTACTGATTTCCAGATTTTTTGGATACTATTCCCCACCGCCAATTTTTCCCCAAACCCAAAACGTACCCGAAATCCAACCCACTCCTTCAAAAGGTGGACGATGTAGAAGGCACCGTAAGAAGGGCGAGAACGAAGAACGTGCTCCTAAAACGATCGAGAGGTGTACGCCTATGGAAGAACTTGCAATGTCACAAGCATGGCTCGACGTGTCGGAGGATCCGATTTTTTTGTAATTTTCCATTATCTTTTTATAAATATATTTTTATAAATATATTTCTATTTTTATTTTGTTGCTACTAATTTATTTTTCAAAATATAGCAACCGACCAAGATATATCTGTATTTTGGAAGCGTATACGTGAGAAGTTTTTCGCTGCAATGGGTCGTGGTGAATATCGTTCGGCTGACTCATTTTCGGGCAAGTGGACCGCAATGCGGACAAAGATTAACAATTTCAAGAACATACACAATAGTTTCATCAACAACCATACAAGAAGATGCGATTCAAGTGACGTGGACATTATGACCGCCGCCCTCAACGAATATTTATCATGGCCATGTGTTTACCATCTTACATTCATGGGAGCTTCTACGCAAATCACCAAAGTGGCATCTTGTACCACCGTTTAACCCAACGACCCATAGGTCAAAACGGTCCAAATCAAGAATGACTAGTGAACCATCCGAGTCTCATACTCGTACTACTATTAACCTAAACAACGAGTTGGATGATTTGAGTTTTGAAGAACCGCAAGAGCTGCCACAACCGAAGAGTAGGGATAGAAGTAAGGCAGCTGCATGAGCGTGAGACACATTTTCTTCAACGCCATCAGATGGCCCATCAAGGTTGGACGAGTTCAACAATAGACTCAACTGGCTCCTCTCGATCAAGGGAAAGGAGCGTAAACTTAGAATGGAGAAACCAATCGAGAAAGATATGAAGTTTCTCGAAAAATACTTTTCCAACGTATCGGAGGACGACCGAGTCATTTTAGAGGCTCATAAGGCAAAAATCTGAGCCAAATATATGGAGTTGTTTTTTTTTTCAAGTATGTTATTTTTAATTTTTTTTATTTTTAAGAGGTTTGTAATGTTTTATTTATTTTATTGAATTATGTTTTATTTATTTTGTTTTAAATAAAATTGGCATATAAATTAAAAAATACAAAATATAATAAAAATTAATAATTAGGTAATGATGATGGGGACTTTAAGCCATTGCATGCAAGTTAAAGGAAGGGACTTTAAAGCCCTCTATGTGACATGGCGTTGAGGTGGCGCTTTTATAGCGTGATAAATCCCCTAGGGGCTTTATACCACGCCCTGCAGCCTTAGAGCATGTGTTACCGTCATTTCAAACGGCGACAGGACACGTAAGAAGGTGTGGATAAAAGAAACGGTAACACGTCGGCGTGAAACGGCGGTGAGGAATTGTCAGAGGGCTAGCCGCGAGCGTTGGGGAGATGTTTGTTGGAGTGTTTCTGTAGATAATTTTTTTGGGAACGGCGACTTTCTTGTATTATGCTACCACACTTCCCAAATTTGAGAGCCCGTTGCCCCACTCCGGCCAGACTACATTGTTTTAACCGGACCCACACTGGCTTCAGAGTTTGGCTTTGGCGTTCCCCCGGGAAACCATACCGCCGAATGTCACTTGGTAGTCGTTGTACCACCACAAGAGCAGAACTCTCTGGCGTAACACACGGTGGGATGAAAACCCAGGTGAGCTTGGGATTCGAAGTGACAACCTTTCACAAGGCCTAGCTCAAATCCTTCATTGCCTTAATCCAGCAAAAGTGACACAAGTGTGGGGCTGGCAAATTGTGTCTTAGCGGATTTTACAGGTCTCTGACAACACGAATAACACATGTTCATATCGTGAATAGGACTCGTTTAACTACTTTTTATCCAATATCTATAACGCAGTTGTACGTTTAATGTACCTAGAAGGAGAAATGATGGTTCCTAACATTTTAATTTTAATTATTTTTAAAAAGGTAAAAAATTACATGATGTACTGTTCAGTAAATAAGTCTAATCGTATCTTATACACGTTACCTATTACCAACCCTACACTATAAAGATCAAACTTGAGTCTTCATTGATGAATCAAAGTATGTTATCACTAAGCCACAACTGATGGATTCATCGTATAAGAAACTATGATGAACTAATACTATAAAGCTAAACAAAAGAAACAGTAAAAAGGATTTAAACAAAAGAAACAGTCAAAAAGATTTAAAAAAGGTCGGGAAGGTTTAAATCCATGAGAGACCTCTCATGTACTAGGTATAGGGAAACAATTGCTTATTTCTGATCAAAAAGTTTATTTTGTTGTGAAACAACGGTCTATCAGCAACTAATATATATGCATATAAACACGAGAACTAGACTATGAAATCATGTAGAGAATAGAACATGGAGAATTCTTATTCATTCATTTAACATCATATACAAATGTCATTATATATAGGCACTCACATTAGTACAATAGTAAATAAGAGAAAGGGGTTATACATATGGAAGGTCACTACATAACGGATGCATTCATAGATAGGGGTTATACATGTGGAAAGTCACTACATAATGGATACATTAATAACACTCCCCCTTGACTATCCACATGATGGAATACTATTCTTTAATACGCTTAAAGATGTTGCCTCATTAAAAACCTTGCTTGGAAAACCCAATGGGACAAAACCTCAGCTAAGGGAAAAAAAGTGCAACACGTATTGTCTCCCCCTCAATATAATATGTATCATTTCAAGTAACAAGTGCCAATCTTATATGAAAGTTGTTGAAAAACTTTTGTAGTGAGCGATTTGTTGCTTGATGTGCAATCTATTAATGAATTTGATGTATTATCTTCATGTAAAACTTTAATTATCTCCTCTTGTAAGTAGATACCATAAGATCCATGAATGTTTTTTGTTATAATCCCTGCATTTACAAAACTAACCAAACTTGTTGATGGGTTAGTAAAATATGAACCCATACCTTTCATACCTTAAAGGTATAGAAAATAAATGTTTTACTCATTTCACTATCTCCTCGGCGTACACGAGTTAAATCTTGCCAATGAATTTAATGGTATATGTTCGTGTATGGCTAGCAAGATATATTAATACAATTTGTATTGAATTATGGTACTTCATGACCAAGGATCTTTGCTTCTTTGATAGAAGATGATAAAAGTCATTTTTATCTATATGAAATATTTGAACATCATTAAATGTACTTACACCAAAAGCTTTGTCCATATGAAAATGTCCAACATTTTCTAGATGTATTATGATTGATGGATTATAATATAAACGTATGTCCTACGTATCGAGCGATAAATTTGCAATATTGTATTTCAGTTGCAGATTCTTTCTTAAATGTTTGAGCTCTTTTTTTTCTCTTCGGGAGATTCAATGACATCATCAACATATATTGCAATACTTGTAAACCTCATATCGTTCTTTTAATGAGAACAAATGGACCAACTTCACCATATGTATTTCTCGTTTTCGAGTTCACTGATGAGTCAGTTATATCATATTTGACTCGACTATTTTAGTCCACACGTATTTTGTCAACTTCATATAGTATGTTCTTGAGGTTTTGACATCAATGCTTCGCGTTATCAATCCATGAGGGAATTCGTTCCATCTTATCCATATATACATGTGTTTTCACTCTTCAGGAGTTTTGCTGTATGATTTTTGCCCATTTAACACATAGATATCTATATCATGTAAAAGTGTCATGAACATTTACTTTTATCTCCAAAATCCATATTGTACCATGCGTGTACACTATTTTTGAGATATCACAATCACTGGGTACAAGTTTTCAATGTATGTTTATTGGTACACAAGAATCACATCGTTAAGATGTTTTGATTCACCTTTAAAGAACTCATTGCTTTAAGAAACTCATCAGAAGTTCAATCGTATTCAAAAATGAATCTGTATACAACGATTATATTGTTCTCGAGAACTTACTTTACATGAATTACATAATTTAAATCCTTCAAGGACTTGCATGTAAACTTTAGTATCTAAATGATACATAACATTTATAAGACGCACATCAATTCTCTCTTTATATTACCAGACTAATTAAATACTGGAAAGCTATTGCATCCACCACTGGAGAATACGTCTCCTTATAATTAATCATAGGTCTTTGCGAAATCTTTGTGCCATCAATTGTTGATCCACATAAAAGACCTAATTTTATTAAATATATTTTACAACTTTTTTATGGACTATTTTGATCCTCATCATTTCATCTTTTCAAGCGCTATATATACAAAAGTATAACAATGTCAATTTTGTTTCGATTCCATACACTTCTAGACATGATATAATTTACTAAGAGCTCTTTATTTTCAGGTACTTGGGGTTCTTCCAGAACCATCATGTCTAATGTCTCTTCAAGAAACCTTTTTTTTACTATAACCTCGACTTGACCATCTTCTTCATTACTTGCTCCAATTTTTCGAGGAATTTTTATTTTCTTGGAATCGACTAGTCTACCACGCTTCAGGCGTGCAATAGACTCATTAATATATGGTTTGCCCTACTAGGACAATTAACTTAATTGGAGCATTAACAGTTGACTACGTGACTTACTTAGTCACTGTATTTAGGTTAGTTAACATGTCTGGTGATTGATTCTTTAATCTAGGTAACGAATTATCTTTTGAACTTCGTGTTCACACAATGTCGTTTGAGGATCAATGATAATTCATGCATACCCATTCCTTTTTCAACTGCCATTAATCTCCCCCTAACGTTGAAAATGTTAATTTACTTAAAGTAAGATTTAGCAAGCCATAAATAAATCTCTCGTTAATTGCTCTAAGTATGTAATCATAAATAGTATTTTCACCCAACATTATTTGAGTTTCAATCTTTATGCGTTGTGATGGATCAATTCCAATGTATACCGCACAATAAAAGGTTTGATGGGAAATATTTGGTTCCTGACCAAAACCAACTATAATGGAGAGAAACTATTACAACATGTTGGCTTTATGTGAAATAATGTTACAGCACGTAAAATCACATGGGCTCAAATATGAACTTTTTCTCTCTTGGTTATTATCTTTGCAATCAATTTGTAGATGTTTAATCATCGTCTTCAACAAAAGCAATTTGTGTCTTAAGCATTTAGAAAGTTCAATACTTATTCCAATAATCATTAGTAACATGGATACTAAATTCAATGTTATAACCACCATAAATATGATAATATGGAATAATATGCTTGCTATCTCATTAGCTAAGCTACACACAACTTCAAGTTGTAAATTTTGATGACCATTTAGACGATGCATCGATTTAAAAACACTAAACGCTATCATGTTTGGATAGATACATCCTTCAGTCATTCCATAGTATTTTAGGGATTTATACCATCAATTGGCAAATAAATAATTTCCCTTAAGAGCAAACATAATATGCTATCAACTAGAAGAATCTTCAAGTTCTTCATTATATTTCACATCATCATTGACTCGGTGTGGTCTAACCGGTCATACCAATAAAGTAAATAATCATGATCCATAAACTTATGGTTTATGATATTGTATATGTATTACTTGCACGTATGTAGTACAAAACATAAGATATGAAAGAATGTATTATAACTTCAAAGTTCAAACCATCGTGTTCTGTAATCACTAGTTTACCACTTTTGGTGGTCGATCTCATCATGACTATCATTATAATACTAATATTCGATCTCATTATTAGCTTTACTATCTTATAATTTCTGATAGTTTGATCTCTTATTAACAATTTCTGATAGTTTGATCTCTTATTAACATGATGATTGTTGCACTTCTGATGGTCAATCTTATTATTAATATGATTATCATTACAATTTTCTCAATGATGTCAATGATCAATATATATTCACTTCATGCATCAGAGTAAAACCATACA
Source organism: Scalesia atractyloides (assembly GCA_947069175.1). Taxonomy (NCBI): domain Eukaryota; kingdom Viridiplantae; phylum Streptophyta; class Magnoliopsida; order Asterales; family Asteraceae; genus Scalesia; species Scalesia atractyloides. The sequence continues at coordinate 59,605,441 of CAMTDV010000007.1, read as the reverse complement.
ATTTTTACGCCATTATTTTCTCGAACATATAGATATACAGTCGTTTCAAACCGTTTATACCCTTTAAATGATATTGCTACTTCAGGAGTATATTTGAGGTTTGACAAACAAAATTTGTTTTATCCGATTTCCCTTATAAATAAACTTCTCTTCGTATAACGTCAATTGAGAAGTAATTATATGTCTGAGTCATATAATATTTCTTTTATACTTGATAATGAGATACAAGGAGTATGACACTTTTGGTGTTAAATCGAAGCATATTTATACTTTTTCATGAGAATGACGATAAACCACAACTTTGGTCTAGTCGTTCTATTTAGTATTATCGATGCAAAGAAGTGATAGCGTATAGAATACAAGGTATAGATAGCAAAAATCATACAATACATGACCTTATAGCATGTCATCATATAAAAACAACTTATAATGGGCCTTTATAAAATAAGAAACCTTTTTATCACTAATATGCAAACGCATATAATTTATGTAATAACTTATTATGGTATAACAAAACATAATATCTTATATATTTTGAACACTTACTTTAAAACTTAAACATATATCTTTTTTCAAGTTCTCAGATCATTTATTACTTGTATTTGAAAATTTTATTTGGAAATTGTAATACTGATGAATTACATAATATACTCATTTTTTTTCTTCTCAAATATTGATATTTAAACAACTGATGATATTATATAAGCAATCTATACATTGTACATATAAAGCAATAGCAATAGTCACTATTTTATACTAGCAATAGTAATAGTTAATATGCAAATATATTGTTAAACATTATGACATGGCATAATGAATGCATTAGAGGTACCGACATCGCTAGAAAATGTTTCTCTAAAAACAGCTAATGATATCTAGCAATATTAATCTATTATATGAATTTCTTATATGCAAAATTTGTTATAGCATTAACCTTAGTATAAGTACCAAACGATATTTGCATAATCATGTTATAACAATAATAATAATAATAATATATTGCATTATAAGTTGTATAGTTTATTTAAAACTAAATCAATTGATGTTTACTCATATAACTCATTTATATATAATTATGTAAAAGTCTTTTGGCATGCTATGTATTAACAATGACTAATGAAAATAATTAATTATAGAATTCATATCCATTTAAATTATAAACTATACAAAATGAAAATCTAGTACATACATCATGTATATATTACCACCAATACAAGCATATATACCTAATACAATTGCATTGTTTAGTCCATAAATATTGAGTTCCATACTTTTAATATTGAATATTTAATTTAATTGTTTTTCGTGGATTCTAAAAGCACACATAATATTCTCTAGATTGCAAATTAACTTTCTCAAATCAAAATAATTCAACAATTTTATTTACAATTTAACAAGGTTAATAAAGAAGTATAAATATATGATTATGGTGGCTTAAAGAATATGTAGATGAGCATCACTAGATTGTAAGAGTCCTAAACAACATATACTAAATTAACTAATTAAATGATAATCCAGCCAATTTAGAATAATAGAAAAGATCATTTGTAAAAGAGAAAAATAAAATAAATATTCGAAATATCGTCGTCGTCAACGAAAACTATAGTTATTCAATTAATAATGAGTATTAGAAAAAAAAAATGAATTAGTCTTTGTAACGTCATAATTTATGATGTAACATCTAAATTCTTATGAATACCAACATGCTAATATATATATATAATACTTCTAAAAGCAAATGGAAAAATATATAGATAAGAGTTCAATCATGAGACTACATTCTAGAATTTATAGTAATGATCAGTTTTAAGTTTATATATGTATATTAATAAGTGTCACCAGTAAGATTGATGTATCATCATCAAATATAATATGAATAATCATACGAAAAAATCATACCTTTATTAGTAGAGATAGTTGCATAATTATTGGGTTGCTTTCTCAACGTGCGAGATTGAGTTAGGTTGGAAAATAATGCACATCAAAGGCAAGGAAAAAGGGATACCAATGGTGACAAAACACATAGAACACGTTCATGCTGATAACGTGTTGTGAAACAACGGTCTATTAGCAACTAATATATATGTATATAAACATGAGAGCTAGACTATGAAATCATGTAGAGAATAGAACATGGAGAATTCTTTTTAATTCATCTAACATCATATACAAATGTCATTATATATAGGCACTCACATTAGTACAATAGTAAATAAGAGAAATGGGTTATACATGTGGAATGTCACTACATAATGGATGCATTCATAGATAGGGGTTATACATGTGGAAAGTCACTATATAATGGATACATTCATAACATATTTATATTAAATTTTTTGAAAAAAAATAACCACCTACCACTTTGATTAGTGAGTATTACATTTTTTAAACTCGTTTATGGTTGTCAGAAAACTTTGTACTACGTATATAGGGGTGTACATTTCACTGTATGTACCGTTACTATGCCAATTTGGAAATCAATAGAAAACGATAATTTACATTGTGTTTTTTATTAATAAACTGCTAATAACTACAATTCAAGATTCCACTATCAATTGTATGTTGTGATATTCGTTTTTCATAAAAGATCGTATAACCAGGTTTTACTATTTAAACATATGTCTAGAATGAAGGTGTGCTAACTTGGGAGGTTTACTTCTCGAAAATTTTCCCTTGTGATATCATATAAATAATCAGATTACAAGGCCCACCATCCATGGTGATCCTAGTAGTAAACCAATAGATAACCCATCTATATCACCAAATAACAATTATCTTCGGGAGCAAATTAAAAGCGAGCCAATTTATGAGGGAGTGTCAAAACTCAATGATCAAAAGTACAAAACTTGATTTATTATGAAATCTCATAAACAAGTACAAAGGAAAGATGAACCAGTCATCACAGATGGATTGGTGAATCAAATGATCTCCAAGAGGATGATCTTACAAGATAGAAATAAACCCTAAACTCACGAATGGACGTGTGAAGATGAGGGAACCAGACAAGCAGGCAAGAGGATGAAATGAGAGAATGAAGAGCTCGAGTGTGCCCTCCTTCTAATGTTAAACTGTAATTTAACATCCCCCTTTGTTTAAATGTGTAAAGAGATTAGTAAGACCCAAAGACTTATACATTTCTAAATGGACTTTCGGCAATAGGCCTTTAGTGAACATATCTGCCAACTGATTCTCATATTTGACTCCAACAGTCTTAACCAAACCTGAAGCAATTTTTTCTCTTAAGAAAAATAAGTCAACTTCGAAGTATTTGGTTCTTGCGTGAAATACAGGGTTGGCAACAATAGATAAGGCTGTTGTATTATCACATTTCAACATAACAGGAATACGCACATCAACTTTTAACTCCCTTAAAACGTTTATCAGCCACAACACTTCGCCTGTACCAGGAGCACATTTTTAGTATCTCAACACCTTGAAGGCAATTTGAGTATGTGCCTCAGTTGGCTTATGCATGAACTGAGACAAATAATGAACCGAATAAGCAATGTCCAGTCTGGTATGTGATAGGTAAATCAATTTACCTATCAGTTTTTGATATTGAGTCACATCAACGTTTTTTAATCCTTAATTGTTAAATTTCTCAAAACATGATTTTGTTCTATGGGACAACTGGTGGGTTACTTCCACTCATCCCATATTTATTTAGCAAATCTATACAATACTTTCTTTGGGAAAGGAAAACACCATCATTAACTTTAATCACTTCAATTCTAAGGAAAAACTTTAGTAAACCAAGATCTTTAATTAAAAACTCAGTTTTCAAAAGATTCTTAATCTTATTTATCTCTTCTTCATAGTTTCCAGTCAGTACAATATCATCAACGTAAACTAAAAGAACAATAAAGATAGAGTTCTCAAACTTAATAAACATGGAATGGTCATATTTTGACTGAACAAAACCAATTTTAACCAACACATGAACAAGTCTTTCATTCCACATACCTGGAGCTTGTTTTAACCCGTATAGATACTTATTCAATTTACATACTTTATTTTGATTTTCAATTTTCAACCATCAGGTAATGTCATATAAACTTCTTCCCTAAGATTACCATAGAGAAAAGCATTATTTACATCAAGTTGATATAGCTGCCAACTACTTTGAACAAAAGACTAATGACACATCTTATAGTTACCATTTTAACAACATGGGAGAATGTTTCCTCAAAATCTATGCCATCGCGTTGACTAAACCCTTTTGCAACAAGCCTAGCCTTAAACCTATCAATTTCACCCGTAGATTTGTATTTTACTTTAAACACCCATTTACATCCAATAGGTTTTTTACCACTAGGAAGATCAACAATATCCCAAGTGTTGTTTTTATATAAAGCAGATAATTCATCATTCATAGCCTTTATCCATCTTTTATCTTTAATAGCATCTTTATAAGTGAAAGGTTCAATGATTTTATTAATATTAGCAGCAAGACAAACATTTTCACTAGGCGAATTAGAATAATCAACAAACTTATCATACCTGTATCTAGCATTGCCAACAACAAAGTCATCAAATCTTTTAGAAACATAAGCAGATCTAGTAGATCTTCTAGTAGTTTGAGTACCCTCAGGAAGGTTTGACCCATCATTAACAGTACTAGACTCAGCCCTCACAGGATCAGTTTCAACACTTATAGACTCATGACTGCCAGTTACATCATCATTCCCTGATGACTATTGAGCATCACTATAGTTGATTCAACTTCATCACTGTGTTGCTGAGTCACAATAGTTGAATCAACGTAACCCTTCTCTTCATCATCGGGATTTGTATCACTTGAAAATTCAAAGCTATCAAAAAAGTTTCATTGTTTTAAGTTGTTTGGATTGTTTAGATCAAGGCATGAATCATTTTTAAAGGGAAACACAGTTTCATGAAAACTGACATCCCCATAAAAAATGAATTTTTTTTATCTAAACTACAGACTTTATATCCCTTTTTAAAATTAGAGTACCCATAAAAACATATTTTTTCAGCTCTTTCTTCAAGTTTATCAGAATTATCTAAAACAGTAAAAAAAACAAAGACAACAAAAAACTTTCAAGTGATCAAGAGAAGGTTTAAAACCAAACAGCTTTTCATAAGGAGAACAACCATGTAGAACAGAAGAAGGAAGCGTGTTAATTAAGTAAGACGTAGTGAGCACACATTCAGACCAGTATTTAAGAGGAACTTTAGACTGAACTAATAAAGCTCTTGCAATATTTAATAAGTGTCTATGTTTTCTCTCCACAACACCGTTTTGTTGTGGAGTATATGTACATGAAGTTTGATGAATAATCCCCTTTAGTTTAACAAAGGTAGACATTTGTGAATTAATAAATTCACACCCGTTATCACTTCTAAGCACTTTGATACTAACTTCAAATTGAGTTGGTACCAGATTGTAAAAACTTTGTATATTTTCAAAAAAATCAGATTTGGATTTCATCAAATAAACCCAAATAGATCTGGTAAAGTCATCAACAATAGTGAGAAAACATTTGCACCCTTCTATACTAGTGACTTTGTATGGACCCCAGACATCTAGGTAAACAAGGTCTCCAACTTTAGTTGACCTATGGTCACTAAGAGTAAAGGGAACCCTATGTTGTTTAGCTTTGTGACATATATCACAAGGTTTAATATCATTAGACACATTGTTCAGCAGGATGACCCAGTCTAGAGTGCCAGAGCTTTATATTTTCAATCTTACTCAAACATGAAAAACCAGAACTAAGAGTGTTAGCACAGAAATACAAACCCTCAGTTTGTCTACCAATCACCAGGGTTTTCTTTAAGCATGAATCCTGAATATAGCAAGTACTTTCATCAAATACTACCTTAAGTTTATTGTCCTTAGCTAGCTTATACACAGAAATGAGATTCACACAATATTCTGGGACTACAAAAACATCTTTTAGAATCCCAGAATCTAAAAATCTGAAACAACCAATTTTAGTGACTTTAGCATCAATTCCATTAGGATGCTTAACAATTATATTATACTCAGAAACATCAACTAAATTGAACATATTTTCACTAGTCATAACCATATGCTGATTTTCACCAGAATCAATAATCCAATTCAGATTCTGTGTTGAAAAACTTTTTGAGTTAAAACAGAAGGCATTTTTGTACCACCCTAATGAAGAAAAGGAATTAAAGCATTTACCTCCTACATTGGACTTAGTAGTATCCTCTGTCTTATTCTCATTTAGCAACCCTAGCAATTTAGAAAACTGATCAGCAGTTAAAGAATTCAAAGAACTAGCACCTTTGTCACTCACAGAGTTGTTCACAGAAGACTTGCACCATTACTAGCTGAGTTGTTAGACCTAGACCATTGACCACTTTGATTTGGTTTTTGTCTATAATTGGAAGGATAACTATACAGTTCAAAGCATTTATCAACAGTGTGTCCAATCTTATTGCAATGAGAACACTTGAGATTAGGATTAGGACCTTTATCAAATTTTTTCTTGTTATCATTAAAGTTATTTGACTTAGCAGCAAAACCACATTAGGAACCTTTGAAAAATTATTTGACCCTCTATGAGATTCCTCTCTAGATATAATTGAAAAAACAATTTTAATAGTGGATAGAGAATCCCTTGTTAACAGATTGGTCCTAACAGGTTGATAAATGTCATCTAATCCCATCAAGAACTGAATAAGTTTGATTAATTGATTAAACTCATTAAACTTAGTAGAAACATTGCAAGTACAAGAGGGTAACTGAAGCATGGCATCAAATTGTTTCCACATTGTGTTAATTTTATGATAATTCAAAAACACTAGCACCATTCTGACTCACAGAATTGATCTTTTGATACAAATCAAAGACTATTGAACCATCAACCTTATCATATGTATCTTTTAAATCGTCACAGACCTCATAATCAAGTTTTGAATAAACTTGACCGATATATAATCATCAGAAACAGAATTCAGAATCCAAGTTAAAACAATAGAGTTGCAGCGATCCCACTGACTAGCTAAGACATCATTAATTGTGGACTTGGCACAAATACCATCAATAAACCCTAATTTGTTTTTAGCCATTAGTGCAAGTTTCATAGCATTTGACCAGACCACATAATTTTTGTTCCTTTTAACTTATGTTAACAATTGTGAGACTGCTTGAATCACTAGCATGAAGATATAAAGGATCACTAGCATCAAGTTTGCTAACCAAAGTTACAGACGACTCAATTTTATCACCCATTTTAGTAGATAAATCAGTCAAACACAAAAAACAGACAGCATAGTACACGAGCCAAGTAACTAGATAAGCAAACAAGACACAAAATAAGAATAATAAAACACATATAAGGACCGGAGAAACCAGGACAGAGGTCCAATCAGAGGTTTGTCACTCAAGGTGCCTCCGCAGACAATATCCAGGGAGCCACAACACAACTGACCAACAAAAAACTAATACAACAGAGTGAACCCTCTCTGTGTCCCAAATCAAAATCGGGCTTGGCTAAACCTGGTATCAATATGCCTAGACACAATAATTCAATGATGCAAAAGACAAAAATAAAATAAAAAAGAGAGATAGAACGATCTCACAGAGGGTGCGTATAGTTCCAGCGAATCAATCTTGTAACCTTCACTTTAGGGTTACAAGCATCTGGTCAGAAGACAGTCGCACAAGTCTGGTTGGTTTGCCCTAAAAAGGGACTAACAAGAGCCTTCTTTAAGAGCAACGTCTCCAAGAAGCAAAGGACTCCGGAAATAGAGGCCAGTAGAGCCCTCGGAACAAACAAGACCCCAAGTACTATCGCCGGAAATATGAAGAAACCCTAGACCAGAATGATCCAACAAAAGACTCAGATAATATGCAGCGAAAGAATACCAGAGCACTGAATCAACCTTGGAGCTCTGATACCATGTCAAAACTCAATGATCAAAAGTACAAAACTTGATTTATTATGAAATCTCATAAACTACAAAGGAAAGATGAACCAGTCATCACAGATTGTGTAACACCCTGTAAAATCGTGTCCAATAGTATAGTGACACGTATTGTATTTTAAATATCGTCTGGTTAAAGACTAATAAGGACTAAAGTCTTCAACATGCTCAAACTAAGCCTTTGAGTGACGGTCCGATGTCAACATGCTTAAATCATTAGCCTCTGAGTGACTGATATGTCAACATGCTTAAAAGTTGGCTCTGAGTGACTGATATGTCAACATGCCCAGCCTCTGAGTGACATCGGAGTCAACATGCTTATAATAAGCCTCTGAGTGATCCTTTACGAAGTCCTAACTCTCATACATGCAATTTGTTGGACGAGAGGGTTAAAAGTGTCAACATGTTAATTTATACCTCTGAGTGACCTTTTAACGAACAGAGAGCTCGACAATATCCGGGCATAATCCCGGTATGCCAAAAATTGGCTACGGAGGGCTAAATATGCTAAAAAGGTTTTTTCAGAATGTTAAAAAGGGGTTTAATAAGTTAAGGGGCTAAATGTCAAATTTTGAATTCTGACTAAGGGCAGCTCGCTGGGCGCGAGAGGCTAAGGCCTGGCCTCTCGCGGGGAGCGAGAGGCCTGTGTCTGCAGAAAGTTTCCTTGGCTTCCAAACAAAAATGCCAAAAAACCATTTTCTCGAAACTATGGCTTCCCAAACAGCTTGCCGCATTTTGGGACACTTGTAAGCTTTCTCTTACACCCCTAAACACCTGGCATCACCTCCTTTGAGTTCTCCAACTATAAATAGGTGTTCAAGTTCACCATTTGAACTTGCACCTTTCTCAATTTCAACTCTTCTCCCTCCTCTGGAAGCTCCTAACTGAAAGGAGCATTCAACTTAGTTCTCTTGAATTCTAGGAACCCCTTGTAAGTGTTCCTTGCTCTTTCATTTTCGTTTTAGGCTTTTATAGCCAAAAGTCAAGCGTTTTACGGAAAACGCTTTGACTTTCGGTTAAGACCATTATGGTCCAGCCATTGTTCATAATGAACATGGCTAAGTGATCGTAATAAGATAGGTGTTAGTCCCTCTAAAGGGCACCTCCTGAAGATCACGTTTGCTAGACCAATTGACGGGTCAAAGTTATGATATTAAAAAGTCAAACAGGCCATTTTTCGGAAAAATCATAAATTGATCTTATATATGTTATGAAACCTATTTTGACACTTAAACAAGTTGGTAACAATTATTAGAACATGCAAGAACATGTTCGGCTCGTCAATTTCAGTTCTAGGGTCGGTTCGCAACCGAAAGTCGCAAAGTTTGACTTCTGCTTTGACTTTCGATTCTGACCCGATTTAGGTTAGTTAGCTACTGATCTAAAGTTGCATTATGATCGTAATATAATGTAGCATAACCCTCTAAGGTTATGTTACATTATCATAATCAGAATCTGAGTTTATGCGCAAGTTCCGTAATTATGTCATTTTTGACTAAAATGCTCTTTTTGCATAACGAACTTGAAAATAAGTTTTCTACTGATGTAATATTATAAGTAGAATTATTTGGGATGTTAAATCAGATTATAAACTGAGTTTACAAGCAGGTCCTTGAATTTTGTCGATAAATGACGATTTAGCCCTTGTGGCTCATAAAATGGTTTTAATCAAATCTTTTCAAGGTAAATCTTTTACCTACTGATATGTTATATTACATAACATATCAAAGACATTTTAATCTACCTTAACATTAGTTTTCATTAAACAACGCATAAAACGTCATTTTACGACATAAGCGTCGTTTCGGCGCATAGTATGGTTTTAAACCATATTATTTGGACAAGACTTGTTACCTACTTATTTTAAATATTTTTACAGTAGGTACATGTGATAAACTCAAATCCCAAATAATGTATAAACCTTTGTAAAATGACCAAAATTCCCATTCGGTGCATAGTTTGGTCATAAAAGATAAATTACACATAAAATTGATATCCTACTGATATTATATCATAAATAAGTTATTTTTCCAGAATACTTATAATTAAACATTAAATTATATTCAAGTTCCTTTAATTCGGTATGAAATTACCAAAATGCCCTTATGAGGCATAGTTTCATTTTAAAACCATAATGGGCATATAAGTTGATATCCTACTGAAATTACAACTTTTTAAAGTATAATGGCATGTAGAACTTGTCCATGACTTATCCGGTTACCCGATATTGCTGATATGCGTACGGTTAAGTATATGTAACAAGTTTACGAAAATTAACCGAAAGGGGTCTAACCTTGTCATTTAAATCTCAAAATCCAGAATGTTTATAGTTTATCCATATAACACAAGTCAACGCACTTGTTGGGATTAAACTACATTTTATCCAATCATCGTTTAATCTAGCATTATACGTTTTGATCAAGTACGCTAGTCGGTCTAAGTCTATGACTTAAATAAGACCGTTAGTATTTAATTGGTTGGCTTATGCCATAATCCAGACTAGAGACATTTCGGTAAATGCTATCTGCACTTAGCTCATTTTGAATATGGCTGGGTTATAATCTTGCATTTTAAACAAGGCTAATTCAGGTAAATACTCTTGACTTATTTCCCTATACGGGCTTAGGTTACGGTAAATTATTACCGCTTGGTAGGAAATGGGATCAATCGAATGTCGGATTGTGGCTAGTAAATCCGCATATTCCTTTTTAATCAGTTTTGTTTGATAACTTAAAAATCGGAGGTTAAATTACCGTGTCCTGGATATCATCGGCTCATTACATTACACAATGGTCACGACCTTAGCTGTCACACCCCGACCCGCAGCGGAATAAGAGTCTGGGCATAATTGGGTTATCACCAAAACTCATGATGTTTACTAAAATGTTTCATATTTATTAAATTCAAATTACAACTTAAATATCCAAATCAAAATTCATACAATTACAAGGAAATGAAACTATATAAATAATCCAAAGCTTAAACTGGTTTATTCTTCTAGGCCTTCCTATGTGTTTCTTGTCTCAGCTGGATCACCTGTATCATGTGTATTACGGGGGATATTTTGGGTCAACAAAAGTTGGCGAGTGAACCTTGATAAAACATTGTTATTAATTTCTTGTTTTATTTAATAAAGAAAATTTGTGCAATAATCACATGTGAGCAAACATATATAAATAAACAAACACAAACCACTTTGGATGAGTATATGATATGAATGATGATGTATGTGAGATCAAGGCTCAATCAAACGGAGCCGATCTAATGAGGCACCTAATGCTCAACCCGTCTCCCACGGGGACTGATGGGCCTAATGAAATGCGTGCACTGAAAATGATAAATCCAATCTACATATAATCCACACAACAATTGATACACATTTGATACACATTTGATCACGGATATGATGTATGCACAAGTGTTTATATATATAATAAAGGAATTATACGATACATGATACACCCCAAAACATGATTAAAACGGGGAATTGATAGAGATTCACTCACAATGGGTGCGTTCTTTGATGATGATGAAGGCGCACGAGTTTATGATTCGATTGACGAGGGAAGAACTAACCTAGATAATAACAAAATGATTCGATAAATAAATAAATTTTGGTTGAGATTAATATTTTTAATTAGTGCTCTTAAATGGATTTTTTTTTAGATTTATTTTTGTGAGTTTAAGGAAATTTTCTAACCTTAATAATCTTATTTTTAAGTATTTTTAAATAATTTTCTAATTAAATAAATAAATAAAAAGAAAAAAAATTGACTTTTTATGACCGTTGGCCGTTGACCGGTCAGACTGTGTTTTTATATGCGCTGAGTGAGGTTCGAACTCGGGACCTCTCGTATACGTGCACGCAGCTCTACCAACTGAGCTACGTGTCTAACCCGAAATATTCTCTGTTTTAATTATATTTATATACTAATTAATTTTAAACTTATTTGGTTTTTATTAAAAATGATTTATATAGCCGAACCGGTTGCAGGGACCCGGAGTCGAACTCGGGTCCTTCGGTTCGAGTGCGCACAGCCCAACCAGTTGGGCTGTGTGTCTAATCTGTTTAACTAATGGATTATATTACTCTTATAAACATTCTGTGACTTGTTCTGATTCAGTTCTAAAAAAAGTTGGTTTTAATTCTGAAAGTCGGTACGTGTGCGATTCGAACTCGGGACGTGTGTATTGTTTGTGCACACAGTCCACCGCTGGATTGTGTGTCTAACCCGTTTGAATATCTGATTTTAATTATACTAATACTTATTTGCGACTTCATCTTCTTCGTTTATAAAAACACAGAACAGTGAATTCCGACTGTTCTTGTTTAATCGTTCACGACTTATACTTGATTGAAATGGACAGAAAAATTAAATGATATGGTATACCAGAACAGCGGGTTTGCTTCGGTTTTTCGGCAAGTGTCGTCGGCTCTGATTTGTGATTTCCGGCGGTATGAACTGTTTAACAGTTTTGATTATTGGTTGGAACGATTAAAGTATAATTAAGAGATAGCAGAGAAGTTTAGACAGTTATACCGACCGATGAATGAACGCGGTTTTCTGACTAGCGATTCCGGCAGGATTCCGGCGAAATTGGAAATCTCCGGCGACGAGCTTTTGAGGAATTGCAACTTCGAAAAAGTGTGCGGTTCTGAGCGAAAGGATTTCCGGAAGATTGAGTGGGTATTTATAGGGAAGAACTGGATGAATTGTGTCCGGTTTTGAGTCTTGATTCGCGGTCAAAGGTTTTCCGGCAGTTATGACCGAAATTGACGGCCGGCAACGGTTATGATTGATGTCGCGATCGGTTATTGTGTTTTAGTCAAAAGGGAAATGGCCAAAATCGTGGATTGCCGGATTTTCCGGTGATTGCGAGTTCTGAGTGCGCGGTGATCTCTGGTTTTGAATTCGGGTTTTACTTTAAGTATTATTTATTTCAGTATTTTCACAAAGAAGGCGTGTGGCGGAGTGGTGTGTTGTGTGTTTGTTCATGCGGGTGACCCGGGTTCGATACCCGGCGTCTCCATTTATTTTTTTATTCATTATTTATTATTAATTATAAATTATGGTTTTTAAATTCTAATATTTATTAATTATGTATTGTTTAAAATTAATATGAACCATAAATACGCTACGAAATTTATAACTGAATATTTGATTGATAAATGAAGCGGGTTTTGAAACCCGTTTTTCGACGAATGTTACAGTATCCCCTACTTTTAGAAATTTCGTCCCGAAATTTAAGTAGTAGTGGTAATAGGAAAAAGATGCGGGTATTTTTCACGCATTGAGTCTTCACGTTCCCAAGTAAACTCAGGTCCTCGTTTTGACTCCCAACGTACCCTGACAATTGGAATACGACTTCGTCTTAAACGCTTCTCTCCGAAGTCCATGATTTCTACTGGTCTTTCAATGAAATGCATAGATTCATCGACTTGAATGTCTTCTAGAGGAATATGGAGGTTTTCATCGGCGAGGCACTTTTTCAAGTTTGATACGTGAAATGTGGGATGAATTCGTTTGAGCTCTTCTGGTAGGTCAAGCTTGTATGCTACAGGACCTACTCTCTCGAGTATCTTGAAAGGTCATACGTAGCGTGGTGCTAGCTTGCCCTTCTGGCCAAAACGAATCACTCCCTTCCACGGTGATACTTTTAAAAGTACTTGATCACCAATGTCAAACTCCAAGGGCTTTCGTCGTTTGTCTGCATAACTCTTTTGACGACTTTGAGCTGCTAGAAGATTGTTTCGAATTTGAATGACCTTGTCGGTTGTTTCTTGAATTAATTCTGGACCGGTGATTTGTGATTCCCCATTTTCGTGCCAACATACTGGAGATCGGCACTTACGGCCATATAAAGCTTCAAAAGGAGCCATGCCGATACTTGAATGATAGCTATTGTTGTACGAAAATTCAACTAATGGTAGATGAGCGTCCCAGTTCCCTTTGAAGTCTATGACACATGCTCGCAGCATGTCTTCAAGGGTTTGGATGGTGCGTTCAGATTGACCATCAGTTTGAGGATGAAAAGCGGTACTGAGGTCTAATCGTGTACCCAAGGCGATTTGTACGGCTCGCCATGTTCGTGAAGTGAAACGACCATCACCGTCTGAAATGATGCTTAAAGGTACACCATGACGGCTTACGATCTCGCTGATGTAGATACGAGCTAACTTCTCGTTCTTGAAGTCCTCGCGAATCGAAATGAAGTGAGATGACTTTGTAAGACGATCGATTATTACCCATATAGTGTCATACCCACTAGAGGTGCGAGGTAACCCGGTAATGAAATCCATGGTTATGTTTTCCCACTTCCATACAGGTATTTCGGGTTGGACTAGAAGTCCTGAAGGTCTTTGATGTTCAGCTTTTACTTTGGAACAGGTAAGGCACTTGGAAACAAAAACAGCGATATCCTTTTTCATGCAAGGCCACCAATAGGTGTACCGTAGGTCTTGATACATCTTGTCGGCTCCTGGGTGTACAGAGTATCGTGTTTTGTGCGCCTCATTCATGAGGAAATCACGAAGGTTATCGCAATCAGGAATCCATATGCGGTTTAAATAGTATAGAATATCGTCGGATTTGGTTTTGATTTTGAGTTCAGCTCCACATGACAGTTCATCGCGTACATCATTTTCCGTTACAGAAACATGTTGAGCTGCTCGGATTCGATCTTTGATGTCGGTTAGGATTTGCGAACATAGAAGACAAATGGAGTTCGCATAACCTTTTCGACTGAGCGCATCAGCCACCACGTTTGCCTTGCCAGGATGACACCGAATTTCACAGTCGTAGTCGTTAAGAAGTTCGACCCATCTTCGTTGTCTCATATTCAACTCCTTTTGGTTGAAGATATGTTGGAGACTCTTGTGGTCAGTGTATATTTCACACTTGGTACCGTAGAGGTAATGTCTCCATATCTTGAGAGCGAACACAACGGCTCCAAGTTCCAGGTCGTGGGTGGTGTAATTCTTCTCATGAACTTTGAGTTGCCTAGAAGCATAGGCTATCACTTTTCCTCTTTGCATTAATACACAGCCTAGCCCTTGCCCTGATGCGTCGCAATATACTACAAAGTCATCGCAACCTTCAGGGAGTGTGAGGACAGGTGCGTCACAAAGTTTTTGCTTTAGAGTTTGGAAGTCCTCTTCTTGCTTAGGTCCCCATATGAAGGGTTTTCCTTTATGAGTCAAGGCCGTGAGTGCGACAGCAATACGAGAAAAATTGGCAATGAAGCGTTGATAGTAACCAGCCAAACCAAGAAATGACCTTACTTCGGTAGGGGTACGTGGCGCTTGCCATTCCTGTACTGCCTTGATTTTTGAAGGATCGACATGAATTCCCTTGTCATTGACGACATGTCCAAGGAATTGTACTTCTCCTAACCAGAATTCGCATTTTGAGAACTTAGCGTAGAGCTTTTCAGTCCTTAAGAGTGTAAGGATGAGTCGAAGGTGCCGCTCATGATCGGATTTAGACTTGGAGTAGATAAGGATGTCGTCGATGAAGACTATGACGAAACGGTCGAGGTAGGGTTTGCATACCCTATTCATTAGATCCATGAAGACAGCGGGGGCGTTGGTTAAACCGAATGGCATGACCATGAATTCGTAATGACCATAACGAGTCCGGAAGGCGGTCTTTGGGACATCCTCTTCATGTACTCTGAGCTGATGATAACCAGAACGAAGGTCGATTTTTGAGAAGCAGGTAGCTGTAACATTTGTCAAAAACGGGTTTCCAAAACCCGCTCCGTTTTGTAATCGAATATCAAGTTATAAATGTCACGTTGTGTATTTATGGTTATTTTGGTTTTTAATGATACATAATTAATAAACAAACTAAACTATAAAAATTATATTTGATAAAAAGTGAAAACAAAATAAATAAAAAAGAAATGTTGCTGCCGGAACTCGAACCCGGGTCAGCCGGTTCATAACTTCAAAGTCTTAACACACACCCACATCACCACTCCGCCACTTGTTGTTTTCTGTTATCTCTAGGAAACAAATAACATTTATACACAAACTCGGTTAAACCGGTTGCGCCAACTGAGAAACGAAAATCGGCAATTCAATCGTCAAATCGTTTGATTACTCGCACATTCACGTTTATAACCGATGAACCGATGATTTTAATCAATTCAGAAGTGATTGAACATCAATTTTCATTATTATCGGTTTTTATAACCGAAAAGAATCAAAGTCCCAATTACTTCAACTCAAGATCCCTCTCGCGACTCAGAAACATCAGACCAACATTCCATTTCACTTTCGTCACATTTTCAGTCCGTCAGAACGCTTAAATCAACTCGCCGGAAATTTCTTCAAGATTCGCCGGAAAACCATATTCATCATCAAAACGGTAATTCTTTCAGTAACGTTGTAGTCCAACAATTGTTAGGCTATTTCTAACTTAAACCTTTCAATTGAAATCGAATTCAGGCACTGTATTCAGCTAATTTCAGTTCGCCAGAAAAGTTCTGAAAATCTCTATGTTCATCTGAGAATCGGTAAGGGCATTCAAACCCTCTGTTAACATTTGCTGATCACTTCAATTTCACGATTAGCTAATCAAGACGGTTAATTGTCTTGTTCAGTTGAAGAGCATAAAAACAGGGACCGACACATTGCCGGAATTCTGGAATAAACCGTTCATCGGTATGTTCACTTCTAATTATCGTTTCTGCCATTTCATATTAGGTTGTACAATGTTTAACAATCGAACTACACAAGATATAACGGTATAATCGACTGCCTGTAAAATTCAATGAAGAAGATGACTGTGATAACACTATAAGTATAATTAAAATTGTTATTTTAAACGGGTTAGAAACACAGTCCAGCGGTGGACTGTGTGCAAATATTACGCACACGTCACGAGTTTGATCCCTGATACACGCACTCTCTAAGTAATAAAATGCCTTTTTGATAAAAGCTGAACCGGGTTAATCCCGTTAGTTGTTAAGTATAATAAAAACCGAGATATTAACCAGGTTAGACACACAGTCCAGCGGTGGACTGTGTGCAACACTAAGTCGCACGTCACGCGTTCGAAACCCGTTACTGGCACCGGTTTGTTGAATTAAAATGCTTTTGAAATTAAAAGAATTTTGGTTAAACTGAATTAGTATATAAATATAATTAAAAACAAGATTATTTCGGGTTAGACACGTAGCTCAGTTGGAAGAGCTGCGTGCACGCGTACGGGAGGTCTCGGGTTCGAGCCTCACCTGGCGCAAACAATTCCACTGACCGAACCGGTCAACAAGTCAACGGTCAACGCAAAACAAACAATTTTTTTTATATTTTTATTTATTTAATTTAATTTAAAAATCAATTAAAAATACTTAAAAATAACATTTTTAAAGATAGAAAATAGCCTTAAACTCACAAAAATATATCTAAAAATTTATTAAAATCCTTAATAAAATCCATCATTTAATATATTTTTCCGTTTTTATTTAGGTTAGTATTTCTCGTTGTTCCACTCATCCAATTCGTGCGCATCTCACCATCTCCAATCCAACGCACCCAATGTGAGTGAATCTTTACAAATTCCCCGTTTAATCACGTTTTGGGGTGTATCATGTGTCTTGATATATATATTATATTTAAACCATTGTGTATACATATATATGACATGTGTATTTATTTGTTCTAACTGTTGTTATTATTGTTAGATGTAATTTATTATTTTCAGTACATGCAATTTCATAGGCCGCGCTCCCATTACATTATGAGCGTTGAGCATGTTCTCATTTCATTATGACGTGACCGGCGTGCCCACATTACGATCGGCTCCGTTTGATTGACCTTGATCGCACAAACATTTCTCATTTCTAGTACATGCAATACGATCGGCTCCGTTTGATTGAGCCTTGATCGCACAGTTTCATTTATGTTAATTATCGTATGTTGTTGGATGTTAATGTATGCTATCATATGTTATTGTATGTTATAGTTGTGATGCTATTTGCCACATTGCTTGATTATTTACATTGCTCATTATGATTATGCACAATTTTTCATTGATAAACCTACAAGTTTATTCAATAAATAAATGTTAAACTAACAAGGTTCACATCGCCAACTTATGTTGACCCAAAAACCCCCATTTTTTACACATGATACAGGTGAACCAGTAGCAGCTAGGAACACATAGGATTGGACTAGAAGAATAAAATGATTTAGAGTTTGGGATTGTTATGTTTGGTTTATTTTCTTTATATTGTATGGACATGTTTGGATTATCTGGAATGTAACTTTGAATTTAATAAATATGAAACATATTAGTAAATGTCATGAGCTTTGGTGATAACCCAATTATGCCCCGACTCTTATTCCGCTGCGGGTCGGAGTGTGACAGTAGCGCCTTGAAGTTGGTCTAGGAGGTCATCGATGCGAGGTAGTGGATAGCGATTTTTAACCGTTAACTTGTTGAGTTCTCTATAATCAATGCACATGCGAAACGTTCCATCTTTCTTCTTTACAAAGAGAACAGGTGCACCCCAAGGCGAGGAGCTAGGACGTATGAATCCTTTGTCAGTCAGCTCTTGCAGGTGACTGGCCAGCCTCTTGCATTTCGGATGGGGCTAACCTATAAGGAGATTTTGCGACTGGTGTAGCGCCAGGTACAAGATCGATGCGGAATTCGACTTCTCTCACAGGAGGGAGTCCTGAAATGTCGTCGGGAAAGACTTGTGGGAATTCTTTCACAACTGGGATATCTTCGAGTTTCTTCTCCTTGTTTCCCTTTTTGACGACGTGAGTTAGGAATGCGACATAGTTCTTGCGGAGATATCTTCGGGCTTGAAGGCAGGACATTAATTTGAGTCCTTTCGAAGGGGTTTCTCCAAAAATACGTAGGGTCTGACCGTCTGCAAGAGGAATGCGAATGAACTTTTCGCGGCACACTACTTCAGCGTGATGCTGGCTGAGCCAGTCCATACCGATTATAACATCGAAAATTCCCAACTTCATAGGAATGAGGTCAACTGGAAAATCGTGATCCTTTAGAGTGAGGGTACAATCGTGTATAATAAAATTTAATGAAACGGGTTTTCCGTCAGCAACTTCCACCGTTAGAGATTATATGAGATTAACACGTGTTTGGTTGAGGATTGGTTCAAATTCTAAGGACAAAGCTCTTATCCGCGCCAGTATCGAATAACATGGATGCATAACTACCATTGATGAGAAACGAACCGTTAACCACGTTGTTGTCAGCCCTAGCTTGGTTGGCATTGATGTTGAAAGCTCTTCCTCTGGTAGGTGGAGGAGCTTAGTTAGCTTGGTTTACTGGGTTCGCTTGGGCTTGAGCATGGATGATGTTCACTAAACGTGGACAAGTGTTCCTAAAGTGGTTTGGGTCCCCACAGTTGTAACAAGCTCGCATGGGTTGCATCATGGGGTAGTTGGGTTGGTAGTAAGTTTGGGCTGCGTGCGGTACAGGTGGTAGAAGTAAAGGTTGTTGGGCTTGACCCACTATCTGATGGTGGGTTTGGGTTGGGGGTTGATTGCGGTTCATTCGTTGAAGAGTGCGACAGGTTGGATGGTATGACCTGCACGGCCACAGCTTGTGCAATGTTGGCAAAGAGCTTCGGGAGGGTGATGGTATTGACAACGGTTGCATTTTGGGTGTGGGCCGGTGTATGGCTTTTTAAATGGTGCAGTCGAAGGAGCAATTTGGGTGATTGGTGCAGCTGTGATAGGAGGGTTGGCTTGAGTGACAGCAAAATTCTTGCCATTACGTTTCCTCTTACCAGCAAACCTTGAGGATGAGACTGGGTGGTTTGTAGTTGAGATCTCCATGGGTGCTTTCTTCTTCTCATCCTTAAATTTGCCGTTTCGAATGCGATTTTCAGTGAGTTCTGTAGCTAACTCCATCGCGGCTTCAAGTGTTGCAGGCGAAGTGCTTAAAACCGAGTCTTGAATTTTCGAGGGAAGACCTCGAATGTAGTGTTCAACCAAGCGGTACACGGGGGTGAACAAATTAGGGATCATCTGATTTAGCTCGAGAAATCTCTTATTATAGGAAGTGTGATCTCCTTCCTTTTGTTTTAGTGAGTGGAATTCGTCTTCCAGCTTTTTGATTTCGCTTCTTGGACAGAAGCGTCTTGTCATGAGTTCCCTTAACTCTTCCCGTGTTAAGGCCATGGCATCTTCAACTCCTCGTTTACCCTTTTCTGTGTTACACCAGGTAAGAGCTACCCCAAACAGTCTTCCAGTTGCATAACGTACCTTGCGATCCTCGGGACAATCGCAATTGAGGAAAGTGTTTTCCATTTCTTCAAACCAGTGAAGGAGGGCGGTAACACCTTCGGTCCCTTCATATTTTGGGGATCGCAAGATTTGAAGTGTTTGTAGGAGCACTTTTTGGAAGGAGGGTTGGCGACGCTCTGGTCTTCTTGATTAGGAGGATTGATGGGATTTGCGGTGAGAGCTTGTTGAACTTGAATCACGATGTCAGGAAGCACTGCGGCCATTTGTTTAGCAATTTGTGTGGCCAAGCGTTCATTTGATCTTCCTGACTTTCTACCTCCACGTAGTTGCCTAGCCGACATCTACAGGAACATACATAGGAAGATTGTGAGTTTAAGAAGTTTTTTGGTGTCATGTGTCGTTAAAAGAATGAAAAATAACATAACTGACAATAATGCAACTACATCCATAGGATGTCTTGGGTTTGCTCATGTTTGGGCCTCCAATGTCCCCCATACCATCGCATGTGTAGTCATGTGGGCCCCCATGACTATTGGGCTTGGTAGGTTTCACATTGGTGTTGGCGGATTAACACTCGCACCACCCGAATGAAAATCAGAAAATATAATTGTGAGATGTATGGTAGGAGGGTGTCCAGGTGTAGACACAATGACAACTCAAAGTGGGGTTAGCTCACACGACGTTTGGTATAGCATGCTTTAGCCTAATAGGTCCTTCGTACTCTCATCGTTAGTCCCCAGGTAGGCAAACTGGTCCTTTATTTTGGATTTATACGAATGCCAAGCCTAGACAGGACGTTCCGACTACTGGTACTCGTACCGTTCCAGTTACTACATGCCCGTCATGAGAACTCACTTTAATGTGATTTGAAAATACAAAAATCATTGCAAAAATCATGGAAATCGTGAGGTATGTGCTCTCATGGATATGATATGTTATGAGGATATGATTTATGACGAGCATTGTATAATATTATGTATTTGTGAGCATGCTTGCATAACATTGAGTGTAACAATAAACATAAAGCATATAAACATCATGAATTTTGCATGTAACGCATAAGCAATTTAAAATTTTAATCAACTATAGTATAGGCTCTAAGGGTCTAATAACCTATCCTATATCCCTATAGTCATGGCTTGATACCAATCTGTCACACCCCGACCCGCAGCGGAATAAGAGTCGGGGCATAATTGGGTTATCACCAAAGCTCATGATGTTTACTAAAATGTTTCATATTTATTAAATACAAATTACAACTTAAATATCCAAATCAAAATTCATACAATTACAAGGAAATGAAACTATATAAATAATCCAAAGCTTAAACTGGTTTATTCTTCTAGGCCTTCCTATGTGTTTCTTGTCTCAGCTGGATCACCTGTATCATGTGTATTACGGGGGATATTTTGGGTCAACAAAAGTTGGCGAGTGAACCTTGATAAAACATTGTTATTAATTTCTTGTTTTATTTAATAAAGAAAATTTGTGCAATAATCACATGTGAGCAAACATATATAAATAAACAAACACAAACCACTTTGGATGAGTATATGATATGAATGATGATGTATGTGAGATCAAGGCTCAATCAAACGGAGCCGATCTAATGAGGCACCTGATGCTCAACCTGTCTCCCACGGGGAACTGATGGGCCTAATGAAATGCGTGCACTGAAAATGATAAATCCAATCTACATATAATCCACACAACAATTGATACACATTTGATACAGATTTGATCACGGATATGATGTATGCACAAGTGTTTATATATATAATAAAAGAATTATACGACACATGATACAACCCAAAACATGATTAAAACGGGGAATTGATAGAGATTCACTCACAATGGGTGCGTTCTTTGATGATGAGAAGGCGCACGAGTTTATGATTCGATTGACGAGGGAAGAACTAACCTAGATAATAAAAAATGATTCGATAAATAAATAAATTTTGGTTGAGATTAATTAGTGCTCTTAAATGGGATTTTTTTTTTTGATTTATTTTTGTGAGTTTAAGGAAATTTTCTAACCTTAATAATCTTATTTTTAAGTATTTTTAAATATTTTCTAATTAAATAAATAAATAAAAGAAAAAAAATTGACTTTTTATGACCGTTGGCCGTTGACCGGTCAGACTGTGTTTTTATATGCGCTGAGTGAGGTTCGAACTCGGGACCTCTCGTATACGTGCACGCAACTCTACCAACTGAGCTACGTGTCTAACCCGAAATATTCTCTGTTTTAATTATATTTATATACTAATTAATTTTAAACTTATTTGGTTTTATTAAAAATGATTTATATAGCCGAACCGGTTGCAGGGACCCGGAGTCGAACTCGGGTCCTTTGGTTCGAGTGCGCACAGCCCAACCAGTTGGGCTGTGTCTAATCTGTTTAACTAATGGATTATATTACTCTTATAAACATTCTGTGACTTGTTCTGATTCAGTTCTAAAAATGTTGGTTTTAATTCTGAAAGTCGGTACGTGTGCGATTCGAACTCGGGACGTGTGTATTGTTTGTGCACACAGTCCACCGCTGGACTGTGTGTCTAACCCGTTTGAATATCTGATTTTAATTATACTAATACTTATTTGCGACTTCATCTTCTTCGTTTATAAAAACACAGAACAGTGAATTCCGACTGTTCTTGTTTAATTGTTCACGACTTATACTTGATTGAAATGGACAGAAAAATTAAATGATATGGTATACCAGAACAGCGGGTTTGTTTCGGTTTTCCGGCAAGTGTCGTCGGCTCTGATTTGTGATTTCCGGCGGTATGAACTGTTTAACAGTTTTGATTATTGGTTGGAACGATTAAAGTATAAATTAAGAGATAGCAGAGAAGTTTAGACAGTTATACCGACCGATGAATGAACGCGGTTTTCTGACTAGCGATTCCGGTAGGATTTCGGCGAAATTGGAAATCTCCGGCGACGAGCTTTTGAGGAATTGCAACTTCGAAAAAGTGTGCGGTTCTGAGCGAAAGGATTTCCGGAAGATTGAGTGGGTATTTATAGGGAAGAACTGGATGAATTGTGTCCGGTTTTGAGTCTTGATTCGCGGTCAAAGGTTTTCCGGCGGTTATGACCGAAATTGACGGCCGGCAACGGTTATGATTGATGTCGCGATCGGTTATTGTGTTTTAGTCAAAAGGGAAATGGCCAAAATCGCGGATTGCCGGATTTTCATGTGATTGCGAGTTCTGAGTGCGCGGTGATCTCTGGTTTTGAATTCGGGTTTTACTTTAAGTATTATTTATTTCAGTATTTTCACAAAGAAGGCGTGTGGCGGAGTGGTGTGTTGTGTGTTTGTTCATGCGGGTGACCCGGGTTCGAAACCCGGCGTCTCCATTTATTTTTTTATTCATTATTTATTATTAATTATAAATTATGGTTTTTAAATTCTAATATATTTATTAATTATGTATTGTTTAAAATTAATATGAACCATAAATACACAACGAAATTTATAACTAAATATTTGATTGATAAACGAAGCGGGTTTTGAAACCCGTTTTTCGACGAATGTTACATTAGCGCGGGGTGTAGGCATACACCTGACAGACGCTCAAATGCAAATTACCAAGACGTTAGGGATAACTCCTTTGTGAGTTCTAAGTGGTGTGTATTTAATCATGTCTTGGTTTCTGTACTAAGTGGTGTGTATATATGGACAAACATGTGAATCTGTTAACAAGGTTGCAACGTCAACTTTCCCAAGTTATAAAAAGATTTTGTGCTGATACGCACTTAAAATATTTTTGAAATGTTTTCAAAATGAGTCAGTTGGGTGTATTTACCAGCGAAACTGACGTATTTTGAAAAGACTGAGCTTGCAGGTACAATACGAAAATAGGCTGGAAGTGCTCGGTAGTGATAGAGGATCTTGCAACCCTGATCCCAAAGTCTGTTTTATATTCTTTCCATGTAAAATTTATGATCCGCCTGTGGATCTTCTATTACGAGCCTGTACATTATTTTGTATTTCGAACATTTGCTTTGTAATGGTAATTTTACTCCAAGACTTCCGTTGTGCCGTGTTTTTATTGACAATGATGTTATCAACTGACTCATCATACTCCCCACACAGGCCCACCGGTGTATGGATTTGGGTTGGAAATCCGGGGTGTGACAGATTGACTGGTGAATTAAATGATCTCCAACAGAATGATTTTACAAGACAGAAATAAACCCTAAACTCACGAATGGACGTGTGAAGATGAGAGAACCAGACAAGCAGGCAAGAGGATGAAATGATAGAATGAAGAGCTCGAGTGTGACCTCAGCACTGGATCCTTCTAATCTTTATAACAAGGCAGCAACCCTAAAAGGCCTCAGCAACTCTAACGGCTACAAGCCTAATACACAACAGCCATCTCCAAATAAGCCCGGCACAAGGACGGAGCCCAAAGCACCAAACCTCACAAAGAAAACAATAAAAAGGTTTAGAAGAAAAGGCAGGAATTATAATAAATAAAGGGACATTTAAATGTATTTTAATAGAGAGATTGCCACCTAGACTTCTCCAAGCCCTATGCCCAATGTAAAATTTCAACTTGCCAAGGGATGCAACTTGCACTTTCCACATCAGCCCAACTAATAACATGTGTAATAATGACATCTTAGAGTCATTAGTCTCACGACAAACCCTAAAACCTAAAACGATTTCATATGTTTCCCCAGGGCCAGCTGATAGAAACAAACAGGTCGTGATAGCAGCCCATCATCCTATAATATTCGCCTATTTGAACCAATAGGGCACGAGTTAGGGAAACTCTGGTAGTAGTGGTAGTGGACCACTAGTAGTGGTGGTAGTGGTAGTGGTAGTAGTTGTAGTAGCGGTAGTTGTGGTGGTGGTGGTGATGGTAGAAACAAATTACTAATACGACTGTAGTATACCTTCAAAGCTTCAATAGCAAGAAGCATAAATGACCTTCGATTTCCACAGGTGACAGAAAAATGAAATCGATCACAAGATCTTAATCATTAGACTTTTCATGAGAAGAAAGGTATGCATGCGTTGGTTTCCTTTTAAGTAGGAGATGACATCAAATAATTGGTTATGATACCATTTGGTTAGTAATAGTCTAATATATATATGGTATCATTTGATTTTTATGTAATCCAATAAATCACGTTATATATACATTTGCTGGAAAATAAAACACAGTTTCTATGTCGTTTCAAAAAAGCCGAGATTTTGATTAATTGTAATAAATCAGAACTATTTGTTCGGAATGAGGGTAATTCGATCTCCGAAGTGTTGGAATATATTATTCATGAGGATGCCATATAATGATATAAATATTTAATAGCTCCAATATAATAATCAGTTTATAATAAAGCCGCTAATTTGGATCTCATGGACAAGCATCCGACTAAACCCTTTAATGTAAAACTTATTGAGCAAATTGCCTTTGGGTTAGGCATGTATAGGTAGAGCAGGACGTGGTAATTTGTGATAATATATTATTCTCATACCCTTCAAACCCACTCTTAAATCTACATCAATTTCCATCGCGGGTAAAAGCCTCAATGATATGATGACCTCGTTTAAATATGTAAACCCTACCATCTAAAACACACATACCAGTCCCCGCGTAAAGCACGCCCGATTCTTGTTTTAACATATTTCCTTTCAACCCCGTAAAATATAAAAACTGATTAAAATAATATAATGTGCTAAACTTAATGCATTTATGTGTACACAAATACCGATTGAGTCACTCAATCGCTTATAAAGGAACACCACGCATTGATACCGCAACACACCACAAGCCTTTTGGTTGTTATGCTTAGCCATCTAAGTGGGCTCCAATAGGTTCTCATATTCAGTGATAACATATTGGTTAACCTTTTAGCATCCCATTATATACCCACCATCTCTTTGTTACATGTCTACCCTCAACCACCCCATTCGTTGTTTCTTAATCAACGTTCAGCTCCTCACAGTCTCGACGTCGATAACTATACAACGAAGATGAAAGGAGACTCAAATTAGTTCAATTTAGATGACAAATTTCTGTTTGGAACTCACACAGACATTTCGTCGAGCATGTGGTATGCATATGTTAAATACAATTTCAAGAGGTTTAAATTAGTTTTATACAACCATAAAATCAAGTTGTTTTAACCATGTAATATCATCAACTTCAATCACTCATGGTTACATATAATCTTGAGTAAATTGCACAAAACGTCCTTTATGTTTCCTCAAACTTGCAGGTTCCAGCCTTAATGTTTAAAAGTTGCCAAAAACAACCTTTAGTTTATTTTTGTTACGGGTTTCATCCTTTGTCACTAACCTAGTTATTAATTCTTGTTAAATGGCCTCACATGCATAGCATGTGAGGGTAAAACCGTCTTTTCTGCTAGTGAGGTTATAAAATCCAGGTAACCATCACACCATCCACCACTCCCCTTTCTTCTTCTTCATTCAGATCAAACCCATCCAAACCTCCATTAATGGCGACTCCAAGATCTCCACAAAAAATTACAGAGACTGACCTTCAAGATCATCGCTCTCCTCTCCATCTTCTCTGTCCTCCTCCACCACCGACACCACCTTCACATCTGCCCCACACCACCTCCTCTGCCAACCTCACCTCCACACACCTTCGCCACCAAACCCCAAAATCCCCAACACATCACCTCCTCCACCGACACCACCTCCTCTGCCACCACCTCCTCCACCGACACCACCTCCTCTGCCACCACCTTCACCTCCGACACCACCTCCTCTGCCACACCCACCATCCACCTTCGACAAAACCCCCAAAATCCCCAAATAACTCCGCCACCATCATCTTCAACTGCCACCACCCCAATCGCAGAACCCACGGCGACGATTACGGGACACCTAATCCAAAGCCTACAGCGGTGCTCCGTGTATGGATCTGATAACAATTTTTGGATCTGATTTTATGTTATATTGAAGAAATGAGCTTTGGATCTAAGCTAAAAAAAAGACGCAATTTTTATTATTTGAACACATTATTACCCAAGATCTGTGAGATTCTTCACCGAATGTGTGATAAAATGCTTCACATTTCTAGAAGAGACAAATCTTGAACTCTTTGAATTTGACTTTTTGTGTGGGTGTGTTAGGGAAGATGGGTTGCTGCTAATTTTTTAATGGGTTAGGAATTAATGGTGATGTTTTTTTATATGTATATATGAATATGAATGAGGAACTTGGGTTTTAATAAAGGGAAAGAAAGGGGTGTGAAAGAATTGATGTTTTTGTTGTTACAACGAGATGGGTCATCAGGAATAAGAAGAGGAAACAAAATGACGAATATACCCTCACATGTTAGGCATGTGAGGGAAATAAACTGAGACTAATTAACTTGGTTAGTAATAAAGGACTGAACCGGCAACAAAAATAAACGTAAAGGTTGTTTTTGGCAACTTTTAAACATTAATGCTGGAACCTGCAAGTTTGAGGAAACATAAAGGACGTTTTGTGCAATTTACTCTATAATCTTTGCAATGCCAAATCGAAAATAAATCACCCGAAAATGCTATTATAGGCCATGGTTTTAATAATCAAGAAACACGCAACAGTTGATAGTAATCTGGATTAAATTGTAGGGCACCAGAAGGCATGTTTTTCATTGGTTTTTCCGTCCTGACTTGCTACCCGAAGACTCAAGCCCGACCTCATATCTTCCTATAATCCGGTCTTCGGTTCCTATTATTTGGGTTTATAATTCGTTATGTTATGCACTGAAACCATTGCAAGGTATGGGACTTGTCCCACATCGGTTATATTGTATGGGTAACTGATGTGGAGTTTATATATCAGAGAACTCAACCCAAAAGACGTACATCTTGGATTTGTCAATTATGTTATGGCTGGAGTCTAGCTCATGACGACCTCGTCGAATTGGGAGAAGCTGTAGGTATTATTGCAGGTCAATCTATTGGAGAACCGGGCACTCAATTATCATTAAGAACTTTTCATACTGGCGGAATATTCACAGGGGGTACTACATCTTAGTCTGGTGGGTGAGAGAGCTCATTTCGTACATAAACTCCACACAGTTATCCATATAACCGATGTGGGACAAGTCTCATACCTTGGAATGGTTTCAGTCCATAACAATGACCCTCTTTAAGGGCCAACATCCTCGTTGTCATAGCCATGTTGGTCACGGTATGTTGGACACGGCTGGCTCTCTCCAGGCCACCACTCCGAGTTCTGGCTCTGATACCAATGTTACATACCAAACGAGAAAACTCAACCCAAAAGACTAGTCTTGTGGGTGAGAGAGCCCATTTGGTATATAAACTCTACATTAGTTACCCATACAACCGATGTAAGACAAGTCTCATACCTTGCAATGGTTTCAGTCCATAACACATTATGAGCTGTCGGCTGATCAAGCAGAGATAGTGTTTCTATGTAGAGACGCATAAAAAATGTACAGAACACTCCCTCAATCCCAAGATTATCTATCTGCTTTGAGTGTGGCTCATAACCAACAAGAGCTCCACGTTGGTCGTCTACAATTTCAACTATATGTTCACCATTATTTCTAAATCCCATTGCTGTTACAAAATCGTCTGTCTTATAACTAATAGCAGAAACCTTTGTAAATGATTTTGAAACGCACCCTCCATCATCCATACATCGTACGCCATTCTACCATTGTTTACGCCATTCGACCATTGTCGTGAAGCTCATCAAGTACAGCAAGTGACTCCCTTAGTTTATGCAAGGAGAGCCAATGGTTTGAAAGGGGGGGTGTAACAAGACGCTCCAACCAATCTATGGTATTCTCTCTCAGTAGCAAACCAATATATAACCCCATCTACAACTACTGAACAACAATTAAAAAACCGGATCAAATTGAAAGCGGACCAATTTACGAGGGAGAATGCCACCTAGACTTCTCCAAGCCCCCTGTGCTTAGTGTAAAAACCTCAACTTACCATGGGATGCAACTTGCACTTTCCATATCGGTCCAACTAACAATATGTGTGATCTTCACAATCGTAGGGTCATTAATCTCACGACAAACCCCAAAACCTAAAAGGGTTTCATATGCTTCCCCAACTCCCACATTAGGTACAACAACCTCCATTGTTTTACTAATAGATGGATTCCAAGGAAGAGCCTTGCCCGTTCTAGAGATGGGGTAATCTATCTAGAAACAAAACAAGCCCCCATTATTCTAAAATATTCACGCTCCTTAACCAATCGGGGGAGAGTTAGAGAAACTCTATTTCTCGGGAAAGTATCGTCGTCAACAACTGAAATGTATCTTAGTCTGTCATCCGTTAGATCATCATACCACACAAATATATGTTGCGTATGTGTGCTATAATCAGCAACGAAAACAAAACTGTCGATCATAGACTTCCATGTCTTTGAGACGGTTCGGAATTGAATAATGATTTGACTGGAAGCCGTTTCACGATTTCCACTATGATTTCCAGCTATATTAAATTATAGCAAATCGGATAGTGAGGTCGAATGGACTAGTTCTAGCTTCTACTCTGAAAATGGATTGCAGCATGTAAAAGCCCATTAGAAGGTGACCCCAGTACGAGGGAACACCTCCAAAGATAAAGTTTCCAAAATAAGGATATAATATGCTTACATAGTTTGTATAAGATTAAACAAAGTAATTAAATTAAAATAAGTCTTAGTTATAAGATGTTATACATCAAAATAATTACACATAGTATAACATCATAACCGTAGTTTTTTTTGTTGTTGTATCTTAGTTTATATAAAAACCATGGTTGTAAAACAAGGTCTCGGAAGCCGAGTACTCTCCACCTAGGTTGAGTGTTTCCAGAGTACTCTCCGTCTAAGCCGAGGGCTTCCCGAGTACTCTTAACTCTGATTAGGAAGCGCCTACGATTTTTGTGACCATGAGATAAACTAGTTTTATTATATTAACATCTTACTTGTAATCATATATAGCACATTGTTTAGGGCAAAGCTATAAAAAAATCATTAACTTTTTGCTAAATTTACATATAG
This sequence comes from Scalesia atractyloides, assembly GCA_947069175.1. Lineage (NCBI taxonomy): Eukaryota > Viridiplantae > Streptophyta > Magnoliopsida > Asterales > Asteraceae > Scalesia > Scalesia atractyloides. Next base: position 59,575,277 of record CAMTDV010000007.1, on the reverse strand, counting down.
CTCCGTTACTGTTATATTTCTTAATCTTCTTTTATTTATAAAAAAATAGACAAATTGTTTCCATTATTTAAATTTGATGCAGTAGAACAAGTGGTATTGGTTTATGGCGGGATACGCTAGGAAGAATCAAAATAACATAAGTATTCATGGCAATGTGCGGACATTCTTACTAGTTAATATAAATATATCTTAATAATTGTTGTTGACATTATTGATAAATAGCTGTATTTTTGCTAATAACTTGCATTTGTTATCTTTTTAATTGAATATTTCAGCCATTTTCAGGTATACATTTTTTTAAACGGGATTTGATTCAAAAGATTCTTTTTGGTATCGGTACCATGACAAATCGATTTGATTCTGACCCAACAACATTGCCAAATTAGTATAAGTATCGGTATTAACGAGACGAGTACCAATATTCATTTTTATTATGGGTGTCGATCGATATAAAACACGTGAACATCTACTTTTGGGTATATCGCGACGTTTTTGGATTTTCTCTTTCGTTTGTTATAGCAAGTGGTGTTGTTATAACGGACCAAATCAATACTGATCGAATTCCCGCAACATAGCACGGGGCAATCCCACTAGTTCTACATTATACATCATTTAGACACTATTCTTCAACATCTTTCTTTTCTAAATCTTGCTTTTGAACTTGAAGTAAGTAAAAGTTGCCATCAATGGCTTTTATAGCCTAGTGGCATCTTGGGGGTAGGATAAGGCTTTGGGACCAATAGGTAATAAGTAGTTAGTACTAAACGTAAGTTGCAACTAATGATGATTTAATGCTAAAGACCAAACCACCAAAGACAGTAGAGTTGAAGAGAAATGCAAGTGATGAGTCGCAACTAAAGTCATATGTTTTGATAATGCAACTGATCACTACACTGGTAAGCTGCAACTAATGATCAGCATTGTTGTTAATCGATAAAAGAGATAAAAGATTTTTTTATAACCGAAGATTATTACAACTAATCTTCTCAAATGATTGGTTGCAACTGAAGCTTGTTGCCACTCCAAGTTGTTGATCAAAGATGCAACGGGTGTCATTGTTAAGGTGGTTATACAATATTTCATGTCACTTTCATACGACGTCATCAACATCGCCATTATGTGTCTAGTATTACACTTGTGTAATTTGTTTGAACCACTTGTTTAAACTTTGATTGTGAATGAAAGTATAGTTTTGGGGGGTGGGGGTGTTCATTGTTATCAATTGTCATTTTGTAATCATTTTCAGTGAGTTAATCTATATTATGACACACTGACTTCCAATTTGAGTTGTTCTTCATCTAATTTTATATTGATTTGTCTTGGTTTGCTTTGGCTGCAATTACATTTCATGTTCAATCCAATCAATTTGCATTTGGTAAAGGTTTTTTTTTTTAAGGGAAATCTTAAATTATGTCATTGAAAGAAGTGTAAGAATTTTTATAAGATTCGTAAAGTACAACTCAATATCTCATAAAAGCTTGACAACAATCATATATAAATATATGAAGAACAATATCATATGGCAATGTTCGCCTCATTCATGATAAAATTATATATTTTGTACCAAATTACTTCTCATAAACATGTAGTAGTTGTATAAAATATATAACCTTGTGAACAAAATTGTGGAACAATTCACACCAGAAGAAACCACAGATCAAAAGGAAACCATAAATTATGAACAAGAACTCAATGCTTCAATCTTATTAATGGACAATCAAGTAAATTGTATGAAAAACTAACCAACCTCTTAACCAGCTTATAGCCTATCCTCGTATCGTGAACATTAACAAACTATTATCAAAAGTCACACAGTTTACCTTCAGATTTACTATTATCCAACCGAGCTTATACCATTTCATGTTCTCATCATGTATACAAGTTTTTGAAAAACCGGTTCTTTTTCCAGATGGTTAAAAATCCGATTCGTAAATGTCTACATACATGTCACTGGACTCAAATTAACAATTATTATTTTATTAAATAATAGTTTGACAACTCACACTCTATATAAAAAAGAAAAAAAAAAGTTGCCGGTGCACGTTGACTTGTTAAAGTATAAATTGGACTCTTTACAATATTAAAAAAAAAGAAAAAAAGAAGCCCAGTTGGCGGCCCATTTACGCAGCGTGTCTTCCTGCACCTGTAAATCTACCTGTTTCTTCGTCGTTCTTCATTCTTCTTTAATGGAACCCTAATTCATAAAAAAATACCATAAATTCTTCAGCAAAATCGTAACAATCTGCATTTATTCCGTCGTTATACTCGTCTCAGTTCTTTGATCTACATTTTCAGCGCTCTAAGCAGCTAGAGAAGTTGCAGGTAAGCTGTTTAATTTATCGTAAGTTTAGTTATTCAGATTTGTTGAATTCGAATGTGTTAGATCTTTATAGAGTGTATGTCGGAAGCATATTGTGATTTTGACTTCAATTTTGACTTTATTTTGTTAGTTATTGTAGAATTTGTGTAGAAATGCTTGTTTTCCGGGATTGTTCGGACATTAAGCAACGTTGACCTTTTTGTGAATGATATCTGACTTAAATTTGAGATTTTGATCGGAATAATTTGATTAAAAAGTTAGGTTTTGAATCACAAACTGTAGATCTTAATAATAGGTGATATATTTGTTTGGTTTTTAGGAAATGGATTTAAAAATATAATTAAATGTTTAAATTAATGTGAGGGTTGTTTTCCTGGATCAGTTTGTAATTGTGTCTCGTTCTGTCTAGTTTCTTACTAGACCGGTTTTAGATGTAAGTTTGGCCATTAAAAAAGGTTTAAATTAATGTGAGGGTCGTTTTCCTGGATAGGTTTGTAATTTGTGTCTCGTTCTGTCTTTTATAATCTAAGTTTGGCCGTTAAAAAAAGGTTTAAATTGATGTGAGGGTCGTTTTCCTGGATCTGTTTGTAATTGTGTCTCGTTATGTCTGGTTTCTTACTAGACACGTTTTTTAATATAAGTTAGGCCGTTAAAAAAGGTTTAAATTGATGTGAGCATGCATTTTGTTTGATAGATAAAATGACAGGAAAAAGTATCAGAAAATGCAGAAAAATGGTTCTATTTTCTGTTTTTTTCTTGTTTTTTGGATAGTAGCATATTGAAACAGATGGGCAAGAGTCTCAATGATTGGTTTTGTATACTTAATACAGAAGATGTGGTCCTTGCTTACATATTATCTGAAATTCTAGTTAATTTGAGTTGTCATGGCCATCATACTTTATGTCTATGATGCTTGATTCTATTGGCACATCACATCAAGTTTCAGATCTCTTGACCTTTTCTATTATGATGCATTATGTGCATATACTTTTTCGAGGGTATTACAACAAATTTATGACGATACCCTGACCCTACACGCCATTTGCGCAATAAATCGGTCTGGGTCTGGTTCTGTGAACCTTTCAATTCTTGCAGACTGTAACCATGCCCAACTTTATATTGTTCGGTAGCCTAGTAAATACACTAAGTTTGTATTGTTAACTACTGGTTGTTGATAATGTGGACCAGACAACTACCAATGAGTGTTCTGAAAACTTATCTTATTATAGGTTCTTCCAGCATATTGATGTTACTTTTGTTGTCAATCTGTGCTTCAATTAAATACTTGATTTTTATCGCAAGTTATACTATTTGCTTGGTTATCTAGGTAAATTTCGTTTTTGTTACGTAACAGTAACACACTTTTTGGTCTCAGTTTACTTGAGGATTAAGATTAGCTTGTTTATTTAAACGATATCAAAGCTGTGATGAAAGCCATTTAGATATACTTTTTGAGTAAAATGCATTTGCGTCCCTGAGGTTTGGCCAGTTTTGCGACTTTCGTCCAAAGGTTTGTTTTTTCACGTCTGGATCGAAAAGGTTTGAAATCTTGCCATTTTTATCCGACTCGTTAACTCCATCCATTTTTCTCCATTAAGTCAGGGGTATTGCTCTTTAAGTTAACAAAAAAGACGGAAATACCCCGACTTAACGGAGAAAAATGGATGGAGATAACGAGCTGGATGAAAATTGCAAGATTTCAAACCTTTTGGATCCAGATGCGGAAAAACAAACCTTTGGACGAAAGTCGCAAAACTGGCCAAACCTCAGGGACAAAAATTGCATTTTACTCGTTTTAATGAAATTATTTAGGAGGTTTTATGCGCTAAAATTACACTATGTGTGAGTTTTGACCTATTTTACATGTTTAATATTGGATCCTATTCTTTTCAAGCTATTTTTTCTATATTACTTGTTAGAGATACAACATAACCTGAGTGAGCCTATAAATAGACGGTTCGATATTGCCACTTCTCGAAGAAATACCTTAAAAGTTCTAGTAATGTGAGTTGTGTTTGCAAAAGTTTGAGGACTTGTTAAGATACCTTGCTTACTTGTCTTGCCTTTGAAGTTTTCTATAGTCTTTTGCCTATTTAAAATAAAGACTTTAATTATTAGACCGTGCTGATTAGGTAAAGTTTGCTTCACAGGATTTGAGTTCTGGAGGTTGCAGTTTTAACAAGCGATATACTGATATATCAGTACATGTAATGGTATCATATTCATAACATTATATCATAGGAGATGGCGTTTTATTCTCAAGAGGATTCCGGCGACGACTACCTGTTTAAGATCGTGTTAATCGGTGACTCGGCTGTTGGAAAGTCAAACTTGCTTGCTAGATTTGCTAGAGACGAGTTCTACCCGAATTCAAAATCGACAATAGGAGTAGAATTTCAAACGCAGAAAATTGAAGTTAAAGGAAAAGAAATTAAGGCCCAAATTTGGGACACTGCTGGTCAAGAACGGTTCAGAGCGGTTACATCTGCATATTATAGAGGTGCAGTTGGAGCTCTTTTGGTTTATGATATTAGCAGACGCCAAACGTTTGATAGTATCGGCAGATGGCTCAATGAACTTCACAGTAAGTGTTTGCTAATAATTCATTTTGGATAATTACTTTCTTACGAAACTGATTATTCAATAATGAGTTTCCAAAATGCACATCCAAATCCCATGATCTGATAGTTGATCTTAGGGTGTAAACGGGCCTTGTGCCCAGATCATTTGGCTTAATAGAGCTCGAGCTTGATCTCGGCTCGTTTCAAGCTCCTATATATCCAAAGCTTGAGCTTGGTTTTTACAAAGTTTTCAAGCTCAAGCTTGGGCTCGTCTAGGCCCAGCTCGTCTATTGCTTATTTCTTTTATTTAATTATTATATTCATATACATGTTGGGAAGGATAAAACGAAAACCCACTTGAGTTGAGAAAACTCAAAAAACCTTTGTAAAAACCCCATGTAACATTTTTATTTTTTCTAAAAAATATAGGAAATGTAACATACATATATTTGAACATTTTTATAAAGAAACACAAAAAAACGCCGAGTAGTTTATTTTTTTTAAAAATGTTAAAAATTTCATGTTGCATAATATATATGTCCAAAAAAATGTAACATACAAATTTTTAATATTAAAAAAAAACAAGTAGGCGCTTTTTACATTTTTTATAAAAATGTTCAAGTACATTAATGTTACATTCCCCTATTTTTTTAGAAAAAAATAAAAATGTTACATAGGGTTTTCTTAAGTTCTCTCAATTCAAGTGGGTTTTCGTTTTATCTTTCACCTATACATGTATAATATTTTATATATACTATGATGATAGTTTTATATATATATATATATATATATATATAGAGGCCGCTTAATGTACAAGACCACCTTATCGTGCGATGCGTACACGAGCATTACCGCACATCTGATCTAATATAGGCCTTCAATTGAACGCGGTGGCACAATAGTAATTAACTTTGCATAATTACGCACGTTATTTGCATAACTACGCAGGCTATTTACATACTTACGCATGGGTTGGGTAAACCCTAATTAAACACGTTATTTGCATATTACGCATGGGTTGGGTTAATCCTAATTACACGTTATTTGCATAATTATGCACGTTATATTGGTGGTCACGTACCGTCACTCGTTAAGAGCCCTTTTGAATTTAAACCTTTCACTATATATATATATATATAATTATTTTTTATCCTCATTTAATATATATTTATTTTTATAATGTAAAACATATTTATTATGTTAAATAAAAGGTGTTATATTAATGTTAGTTAATATAAATAATAGACTTGCGGGCCTAGATGATCTCGGTATATGAAGCGCAGTCTCAGGCTTGTTTTATTAAACGAGCTAAATATTAGGCTCGAGCTCGTTTATGCTCGGCTAAGCCCACGATACTGTTACACCTCCAGTTGGTCCAAATTACAAAACGACTATGACGATCTGTGTATATTACTCCTTTTTATTATTTTTTGAGCAGCTCACTCAGATATGAATGTAGTATCGATACTTGTCGGAAACAAGTCAGACCTTAAAGACGCGAGGGAGGTTTCTACCGAGGAAGGGAAGATGTTGGCGGAATCCGAGGGTTTATTTTTTATGGAAACTTCGGCCTTAGATTCATCCAATGTTACCGCTGCATTTGAGACTGTTGTCAAAGAGATATACAACATTTTGAGCAGAAAAGTTATGCAGTCTCAGAAACACGAGCCTTCTTTATCGGGGAATGGAAAAACCGTTGTTTTGGAGACGAATTCGGACCAAGATAATGTACCTAAAAGAACCTGGTGTTGTTCATCTTAAAGTTAATGATACAAAGAAATGCACATGTTCTATCCTTAATTGTGGTTGTGAGTGTTTTTTCAATCTTTTTGGTTATGTGAATTATAAGGTTAAAGTGTATCAGAAGATATGTGTATCATGTGATGATTTAGAAAGCAAAAGGAAAAAAAATGGAAAAATTAGATTTTATATTGATCAATAGGCGCTCTACTGTTAAACCTAAAAGCTCGAAGCTGCTAGAATGAAGTGTGATCGAGCCTAGGGTGTGAGCTCGAGCTAGGATTGTTTAGAGTTATATTTATAAAGCTTGGCTCTTGAGTAATTTTTCAGGCTCGAACTTGGCTCAGTCTGTTATTATTAATTATGAATTTATTTTTTTAATTATATGCCTATGGTTATTTTATATATATATTATTATATATTATATATATATATATATATATAATATATATATATATTTGTAATGATATTTTTATATAACAACACATGTTACTTAGTTGTTAAATAAACATTGTTAAAGACAAGTGAGCAAAAGGGTTGGAACCACAGGAACCAGACCCACCCGCAACCGAGAAGCAAAAGTGATTTATTTTGAGGACGGTGACCGAACCCTTTACTACATTTTTGGTTCGGGTATATAACTTACGTGTTCGGTTCGGGTATCGGTTATATAACGGGTTTGGGGGTCGGTTCTCATATGACTTTCATCAAATCAAATACATACATACACATACATGGTGTAAGCGTATGTTGATCTAGAACATATGATTCTTTGAAATATACATACATTGAATCAAATACATACATCAGAAGATGATGAACAGATGATGAAGATGAAGAGTAACTACATTCATGTCAATCAAGAAGATGAAGAAAATAAAAATAATACATGGTGATGATCGATGAACTTAGTTTAATCGATGATGTTTAAGCAGAGGAACCGACGATACTCATAAAGAAAATAGGGATAACTCAAAAGTCGGATGCATGGACGCCTAAAAAACTAGGGTAAAACATTGAAACAGTTCATGCGTTTTCTTGTCAAGTACCACGGTTCATACCTTAAGTTGCACATCACACGGTTTGTTTGTGGTGAAGTCGTGGTTCGGGTCTACGGCTCTCACGCATTAGGACCTCTTGCACAATCCTAAACATTGCTATATTTATGCAATGATAGGATGGTTTACAGTCCATAGTCAGCTTGGTATATGAAGCTAGCTCGAGATTGTTCAAGTTCGGCTAAATTATGCTTGTAACGAGCCTATTTTGAATAATTCACTACTGGGCTCGGCTCATTTACATATCTAATGGAACCTTTGTTATCGGCTCAAGCTTGATATGTTTTTAGCCTGGTTGTAAATAACATTACTGATGGTTAGTATTGAATCCATATTGTTGAGCTCTCATTGACTTATAAGCTTGGATTGACTCGTGTCTATGGATACTTTTAAGGTTTACACAAAACTAATATATACTCCATCGATACAGAAAATATTCTCATTTTGTTACTTAGATGCAAAGTAAAGTAGGTATAGTATACTTGTGATTAAAAGAAAAATCATTTGTTAGGTAGTTTATTTAAATTAATCTTCTCATCTAGTGCGGACATAGACTAAAAACAAATTTAAAATCAGTGTTTTTATATAATGAAGAAAGTTTTTTAAATGTCCCATCTCTGCTTTTTATCCGCGTTGTTTGAGATAGACAATAACTTTATAGCTGTTGAAATAATTTTTATAGTTGTTGAAGTTAAAGAAAATATATGTTAGTTTGTGTGTCACGAGAATGCCATGCTCATTTTTTTAATAATTTTTTTTCAAAGTGATGAAATAGGAAATCTATTTTGTCTTTAGTTTGTGATTATGGATATGTTTGACGAAAATCATACCGTTTCCAATCACTCGTTTTACTTTATAGAAAAAATAATTAATTGATTTATATCACCGTCTGTCTATCCACATATGTCATATTATATCATCAATGCAAATAGCAAGTTCTTACCAAACCAATTAATACCAAACAATATATCGAATGATATGTCTTTCCTTGATGTGACCAAAATTGTTGATTAAGTATTATAAAATGCATATACTTTTATTTTACACATCTTATATTTAAACAATTCAGTTTGATTCGTCTTTCAACTAAACATGGTAAACATTAAAGTCCATATATAAATAAATATAATAAAAAGAAAGAAAGAAAGAAAGAGAGATGGAAGAATATCAAGAAACTCCCCACCGACGGTGCACCCATATTCAACGTACGACAGCTACGGAGCGACCCCTTAACTTCTAGATCACCTGTAAGCATGTGCTGTAATTGCAATCCCAAACAAAACATCCAACACCGGATTTCATTTTACGGATGCATTCAATTCCTGTCTCCCAACAATGAGGACTAGTCGGTGGTAGGCCATTATTATTTACTAATAATAATAATAATAACAACAATTTTACTCATAATTCTAATACTACTAATATGTTAAGAGATATGATGTATACTTTGTTTGAATAATTCAAGAAAATCACGCTAACTCAAAAAAAAAAAAAAAAAAAAGCTTTTGGTTTGAAAAGCTATGTATATAAATTATCAAGAAAATTTTTGAGTTTTAATATAATAGCATTTTGTCTAAAGGCATATTGGTATACTAATAACTATTTATATTTAGAAGGGTAATTAGTCTAGAGGCATTTTGTCTAAAGTACTTTATTTAAGCTTAAATAAAGTACTTTTATTTTTAATAACTACATATTGGTATATACTTTATTTCTATATCTTTGTTAATAAAGTACTAAAAATAAAAGTAAAGTCAATTACATTAGTAATTAGTCTAGAAATAAGAATTGAATTGAAGTATAATAATATATAAACTATTAGAATTCTTAGGTCATTAGTAACATCAATCAAACACAACAAAATAAAACAAATTACGGTTCAACAACATGGGAACTATATAAACATATACTAACTAGTGAAAACGAAAGCCGTTGACATATGTATTCTTATAAACAAGAATTGGTTTCAATGAGGCATAACGTCCAACAATTCCAATATACAAATAGATCACCGTCAAGTTTGCTTAGAGTTATCTATAAATGATTGAGATATTATTAAAAATACTTTGACGAGACATATATCTAATAAAATTTTAAAGTATTAGCATCGTAATCGTTGTGAAATATATATATATATATATATATATATATATATATATATCAACCACTTTCACTTTTTTACAAATGACGACATCAATGACAAAGCAATGACGCGTTCAAAACATAACCACACATCCACATCCACAAAATTGCGAAGGGTTGATGGTGACGAGTAGACATGTAGACGCCCATCATTAGATGATCGTCCGAAGGGATATAAAGACATGGGTGGCTGTCGTAGCATGATTAGTCATAACAATAATTATTATAAAAAAAAATACAAAGTATAGTTATCAACCAGCAAAAAGAATATATAACTAAAATAAAATAGACAACAAATAAATAAATAAATAAATTATTCTTTTATATTCTAGACTCTTATCTTAAAAACTGACTTTAACAGAAAGGACGAGTTATCTATCGAACATGGTATATAAAATTAAGAGCAACACATGAAAACCTACAAGAAGTCCACCCAAACACAACCATATGCCGAACCAGGACATTAATATTATTCGTCACAAAAACAGTGTAGCACGTGTTATATAATTAACATTAACAATAAACCTAAACCCGACTCATTGTCATTCCTAATCACCTCCAAGCCGAGCAAGTCACCATCGGCCTGGTCTTCCAACCGAGCACAAGCGCACCATCCTTCTCTCCAAGCCGATAATGCTCGCTAAACTCCCTCAACACCTCACGAACCGCGGTCACAACCGAATAACTCAATGGCTGCATCGTGAACCCAGCCTGCTCAAGTCTAAACTTCCATTTAGCCAACGGCTCATGTCGTTCCACCCGGTCTGTATCCTCACACGCCACTATGTTAACCATGTCCCTAGCTACACAATTCTCCTCCGCACTAATCCTCCGCCTGTCGTCCCGTGGCATTACTATGTTCCTCGGCAGCTTCGTGTCGATAGACTCGAACATAGCCGTGTAATAATCAAGTGCCTCTTCAAACCGTTTGGAGAACGATGAGGTGTTCGTGTTGGATTCCTGCTCGAGCAGGGTCACGACTTTTGGACTCAATTGTTTGACCAAACGGATTAGTCTGTCGCGATGATTAGTCGTGCTCACGCTCTCGTCGGGCATGTGGTGTAACATGTACGGGAAGTTAACCGCGATGGCTTCACCGGGATAGACCATTAGGTTCCCCCAATTAACCTCACTTCCTGACCGAGCCGCTTCATGAAACTCAAACGGGACCCCGTGTAGTTCAGCCACCTTAGCCAGCCGTTGACCGACGAGGTGGAGTCCGCCTCCTCGCGCGTAAGACGAGTCGTAATCATCGACTCCGGTGACCCGAAGCCTCGGTGGCCCACCGGGCCGCTTCGCAAGCTCTTCGATCAGCATAACCCATTGACTACCCTGTGCGATCAGGAAGTCGAAAACGTGCACTTGGCTCTCATACTGCATAGCTTCTAAAATGACGACGTTTGCTGATGTGTACGCGAACTTGTAGTACGGGCAGATTTCATACAGGACTGACATGTACGACATGAGCTCTTTCGGGTTCGGCTCGTAACATCTTAGCTTTTTGTAAATTACGCTTCCGGAAGATAACTGTCGGGCTTTTAAGCCTTCTAAAATGTACGCACCCAACCGTTCAATCGGCTCACCGGCAACCGACACCTTGCTCTGTAAAGCTTCCATAAGTAGATTCGCTTCTTCAGTAGCACCGTCATCCATGAAATGTGCGATTTTAATTAAGGTATGCTTCACATCAAGATTTGAAATACCCAATTGCAGCATCTTATGGTACTTGTTTTTATCGTCAATCGAGCTCGTAATCGACCCGTCTTCAAAATCCGATCCAGGTCCTAAAAGTTCCATTTCCATTTCTCTAAGAGCCTGCTCGACTCCGCTGCTAATCGGTGATCCATACGTGTTATCAGAGGAATTCTGTACATTTGATAAACATGATTGAGATGACGCTTGAGGCGAAAACGGGCTTCGACTGTTTGACGACGAACTGCCACCAAGTGGTGAGTTATACGTGGAATATTCTACTGCTGGAGATGATTCCAACGTGAAGAATTGGTCGTTTGAAGTCTGGGACGAAACGACAGAGGGTTCTTGGTGGCGCGTGTGATCGGGGTAGGCATTGTTGTTCAAGATTTGGAAACGGGAATTTGTTAAGCAAAAGGGTTCGATCGGGTCGGGTTGGTTGTACAGCCGGTTATGGATAGCTGCTCCCGAGCTTCGACTATTTTGGGATGTTTGCATCTAATAAAAGCCGAACAACTCCTCAAGAAGACCAACAACTAACTATTGAGATTTTCTGTTTGGGTATTAAGTATCTAAGTCAAGTGCATGATACTCAACTCGCACGACTTGCTGCAAGAACGTTTGCGGCAAGAACGCGTCGTCTTCCTGAAATTACAAAATGATTCAAGAAATGATTAAGTTGCAGATAACAAATTAAAATAGCAATAATCAAATAGACCCACAAAAAACACAACTGAAACAAAATTAATGTAAAGAACCCTATAAAAATATTTGCACAGATTGGGGAATACAGTCAATAAGTCAATATACTTGATTAGAATTAGACGATGACCCAAACACATGGATCAAGATAACAAACAAGCAAAGAAGCGTACCCAGTAAATCTCACCCGTAGCAAAAGCTACTAGTAGGGTCCGAGACGAGTGGGACGAAGGCAAACATTTCAAACCCTCACCCCCCTCAAGAACCCCAACACACACACACAAAAATCCCCCTACCATGTAAAGTGTAGTAATAATAAAAATGATGATAGAACTATATTAGGGCCAAACAGATCCAGAAACATGATGCTATAAAAGACCAAACATGATTTAAATTCAAATCAACAAACAACCACATAACAAATTCTGTTTTTTTTCTTCAAAACCCTAGTGCAGAATCTAATTTAGGTGAAAACTATTAAAAACCCCTAATTCAAAAGGGGGTGATCAAGTGTTCCATCAAAAAATAAGAAATTCCACCACTTTCTTACAACACACCCAACATAAAAGTGCATCAACATGTAAACCCCACACAAATTAACTTATTAACTCAATTAAAAGAAATGAAATTGAACAAAACCCTAATCAAGAAATGAACAAACTTTGACTAAAAGATTACTTAAAAGATTTAAAATTGAACCACACAAACAGAAATTCAAAACCATAAACACCAAATTCTTGAACCCACAGATAAGGGTAAAGACTGAAACTTCATAAAGATTTGATGACAATAATAATAATAATAATAACAATAATATTAATTAATAATCATCATCGTAATGATACCTTTGGGTTATACTGAAAACGAGGTTGAGAGATAGATTTGGTTTTTTCAGGAGAGAGATTCTGATATTCTGAGCTCTGACTCTTGGTGAATGTCTACAATTGTTCCAAATGATAGGATGAATATGTTAAATAAATGAGGTGAAAGCTAGAGAGAGAGAGAACTTTTTTATAATGACGAAAATACCCTTTTTGTTGTAGAAGTTGTGGTATAGATCACTCTGTCTCAACTCTGCAACTGATTTTGGATGAATTTAGCATGTATATTTGGGTGGATATGATTGATATACATTTGACTTTTTTCTTTAAATCTATTTTAATTTAAAGTTTAATTGGAATAAAATTTTGTTAGGGTGGTGGACGGCGTAGTGGAGCATCCTTGGGTATCTTTGTCTGGGTACTATACAAGGTTTGGGTATTATTTGTGGTCAATGGAGTCGGGTGATGGTCACTGAAAGAAGAAGAGGAGAGAGATAGATTTGTGTAGCAATTTTTCAACAAGTAGTTGCAAAATTGATGATGTGGCACTTGGGTTGTGGTGTTACGCCCTGATTATGTTAATTATATTAAGAATTGTGTAAATTGGTTTATAGAGGGTTTTAGATTGTTTCATAAACTACAAAGCATACCTTTCTAGAGGATTTTATGTGAAAAAAACTATTCGATTAAAGTTTTAAAAAGTGAAACTTCCTTGTTTTATATAAAAAGCAACCAATAATATAAACACACATGATGTGGGCATAGTCTCTCTAGACGGGAGGTAAGATTCGGGTATAAAGCAAGACGTTCTTGTTTGATATAAAAACAAGAGATAATTATAAAAGTAGGATATTCATAGTGTTATATTTTGTTATTATGTGAGAAAATCATGCTTTAATTATTATTAATTATAAGATACTTAGGTTTGAAGCACTGGCAGATTCATGATTATTTTTCTAGTGGGTTTCTTTTGGTAGATTTTCGCTAATTCTCACTATTTTCTATAAGTCATACAAGAATCTCACTAATTTTTCTATTTTTTCCAAACAGAATGGATTCCTAGAACCCAACAAATAGGGCTAAAGTCGCCACTGGTTTAAAGTTTTAGGTTTAGGTCTTACAGATAACAAGATTTAAGAAAGAGTTAATTACGTTTTTCGTCCCTCTGGTTTGGTGAAAATAACCATTAACATCCATTAATTTAAAATTGCCTAAAACAGTCCCCGTACTTTCACTTTTATAACTGTATGCCACCCTCACTGAAGCCATCCAACTAGTCTATTAGTTTATTTAAAATGACCATAATGCCCTTGTTATTAAAACTACAATATAAATGTATAAAGAGTTAATTATGCTTTTCGTCTTGTGATCTGTTGAAAATAACTATTACAGTCCATTAGTCTAAAAATCGTCAAAATAGTGCGAGTACTTTCACAAGTTCCACCTTCAACTCACAAAATAGGGCTAAACTCGCCACTGGTTTGAACCATGCTCGAGGGGCTTGTTTTAAACCGAATGGAATCCTAGGAACCCATAAAATAGGGCTAAATTCGCCATTGGTTTGAACCATGCTCGACGAGCTTGTTTTAAACCGAATAGATTCCTAAGAACTCATAAAATAGGGCTAAATTCGTCACGGGTTTAAAGTTTTTAGGTTTAGGTCCCACAAATAACAAGATTTAAAAATTTGCCAATGGTTATAAGATGTTTGACTTTAGAATCAATTGTATATCTGTTTTGTATATATTTCGGACTTTTTTTTTCTTATCAATACAAGTGCATGTGATAAGCAACTAAAGCTCGTGTATCAATTTTCATAGCATACAATAAGAAAACGAATTTTCTCATTAGGAATTAATAGTAGGAGAAGACATCAACTTATGTAGTATGTATAACTTTGTGTATCTACATATTATTATGATTTCATATTGTTTTTATGCTACATTTTTCTATATTCCCTTTTTTCATTTATTTTGAAAATTTTCATGACCGTTGTTCAAAGAAAAGGAAATGATTAATCAATGTCAAAACAATAAAAAAAACATTTAAATATATCAACAACCATATATAGATTAATAGTATTATCTTATATGTGATTTTTTCAGCACATGCAAACCAACGGATAATTTGATTTGGGATCTTGAACAATCATATAAATTCGTTTAGGAAGTAGTTATGGGAATACCATTCATATCATGGTGCAACGACTATCAATGGGGGAAATTTGAGGTCTTATCAAATGCCACCTATAATACTCAATAAGGGACAATGCCTTCATCCTCCATCATCCTAAAAATTACATCAAGATAATCTCCATCGTGGATTTTTTTTTTTACTTCTTTTTCATGTTACTTTACCATCTTTGTTTGTTATATCAATATAATGTCATAGACAGTTATTGACTTTGATATCATATTTATCAATGAAGGGTGTATAACGTTTCATTGTCATGGTCATAAGCACCTTATGATTCCATCAATTTAATATTTTTAACAACATTACGTTGAATATATTGATGGTCAAACATCCTTGTATTATGTTAAGTTAAGAACGTTCATACAACATTATAACCTCGATAATTTAGTTACCAATGTTAAGTGTTAACACCATAATACAACCTTGATGACACAACAAGACTTGTTTGTAGTTATTGTTTTTCAAAAGAAATGAAAAACTTGACAGAAAAGACTCAAACTAAACGGTTTACTATATGTACATCCCTAATAAGTGCTAGTTTTTGTCTTTTCCTTCAAGTTCTTCCTCTTTTGCGAAAGCATGTAGTAAACTAAATATTATGTGTTGTCAATGTTAGAATTTTAAGATGGAAGAAATGATGGTATAGACTATTTTCAAACACTTTTAGAAACTATCAGTAATGATGCATTTCTATAGAACAGTTTTATTATGTTGGCTTCATTTTTTTCACAATAGTATACAAAAATGAAAAAGCAAAAGGTTTCATCCATTCCCTTTGTGTTTTCTTAAAATAGCTGAAAATAAGAAACAATAGAGGAAATTACAACCAGTGTGTCATTTACGTTTTCATCAAATTACAACCAGCGTTCTTTAAATAAAGAAATTACAGGCTTTGTCATTTATGTTACTAGATTTTAACACGTTATGTCCTTTAGACCTAACCTAGTTAAGTTTTTTTGGTTATGTCTTACTATGTGCCTCTCACATGAGAGCAACATGGTCTTTTCGTCTCAGTTTTATATTAAAAAACAAAATAAATAAATCTCTTTATTCCCCTCCATTTTTTCAGTCGATCACTCCTTTTTTTTTCAATTAATCAAACAAAATATAATGCATGGTTTGTAATTGGAATTATAAAATCAAAGTAAAATATTTAAATAGATGTAAGGGGGGAAATCGAAATTTATGTTAAATCGATATGAAAAGACCATGTTGCCCTTGTCTGAGAGGTACATGGTAAAACTTAACCAAAAAACTTAACTAAGTTAGAGTTAAATGACATAACATGCTAAAAACTGGTAATATAAAAGATAAGTCTGTAATTTCTTTAGTTAAAAGATACGACTGTAACTTGATACAAAATAAAGAACACCGGTTGTAATTTACTCGAAACAATATATTTATGTATATATCTTGTAACTGATTTGACAATAAACTCTCTTTACGTTTGCTTTTCATCATTATATACCAATCGTGGGAACCTTTTCTTTTAAAAAATGAGACACATGACTTCATGATAGGAGCCAACGAGTGTTTGTATGCTTAGTATATTTATATAAATAGCGTGAGCTTCAATAGGAATATTAAAAAAAGTAGGAAATTGTGAAATTATACATTTAATATTTTTTATTTAATAAATGACAATTAATGCTAATGTCATATGGTTAAATTCACTCAATCTAAGGCTGTAATTTAAAAAAAAATGATGTCAATTCTTAAATCCATGATGTCATTTTTTATTTGAATTTTAAACAATAAAGAAATTAATAAAACAGATTTTAAATAAAACTTGTAATTACTTCTTTTTTAACTTTAAGCGTGCTTAATTAATATCCCTACATCAATTTAATTGGGCCAAACCTTCTCACCCAATTAAACTCTGCAGCTTCTTTGCACGCCATCTATTTCTGGATTTCAAAACGGTTATGGAGAAATGCATCTTCTGTTCAATCTTATTTAAATACTTCATCATCATCTTCAGATTTCATAATCGTCTGTTTTCTTTCACCTCTTTCGTATTCTTCAAACCTCAAGTATTATTGTTCTTGCAACCTAGCAACAATGGATAATGATTCAATTAGTTATATTAGGCAAATATCTACTGAGAAAGATACATGGAAGTTGAAAGTGCGAGAATTACGTTTGTGGAAGCAACACTATCAGATTGACGTGATCGTGATGGATGAGGGTATTTTGTGTGATACAAGTTCTTATCTTTATTCTTTTCTATTTTTTTATACTGCTACATGTTCTGTTTTAATCGTCAATAACCTTTTCTGCGAGTATTTCATGATTTGATGGATTAGAAGTTATTTTGATTAATACAAGTTCTTATCTTTATCCTTTTGTATGTTTTTTATACCGCTACATATTTCATAATCGTTTGTTTACGTTTGTTTGTGCGAGTATTAAATGTTCTGTTTTATCTAGGGTGATAAGATTCAGATCACCGTAAAGAAGGTGTTTATGTCTATGTTTGAAAACTAGCTTGAGGAAGGTATTACAATGGTTCTAGCAAGTTTGGTGTTGGTGAGATGAATGACAAGTTTCCAGTCATCAAGCATTCATATAAGCTCATCTTCTACCGTCAAACAAATGTCAAACGCTGTGAAGATTTCGACAGACCTTTATATGGTTTTCAGTTGGTTTATTTTCATCATATAATAAATCGCGATGTTGTCGTTGAATCAACAGTTGGTTAGTATTTCTGGTGTTATTTGCATTAAAGCTAACTAATTAGACTTGATCATTTAATTTTATTTGCGTTAATGTTGATGTTAATTTTGTTTCTATTTTGGCCTTTTTAGATGTAATGGGTTAAGTAGTGTCTACTACCAACATGGAAGTGTTTAATTGTTCTGGAAAAGAAAGCAAGAGGATAAGTTTTGAGATTGTTAACTTGAGGTATCAAAGTTTGGCCATGATATTGTTAACCGATTATACCTTTTGCCTTTTATAATTATTTTGCTTCATCTAGTATTGCATCCCTTTTAGTTTCATGTAAATGATTTTTACAGTTGATGTTTCATATATGCTGTAGATTTAATTATTTATAGGACACTATGCTTTATAATAGCTTTTTGTTCTGGTTATAATGGAGACACTATTGGTTGCACTTTGTGGGATAATTTTACACAACAGTTTTCCACATTTCTTCAAGGTTATTCAAGTGATGGAGTTGTCATTGTTCTAATTCAATTTGCCAAAATTAAGAATTGGAAAGGTACTTTGGATATTTCAAATGGTCATCTATAAAAGTAGAGCAATTTGTGAAAGATTATTTCAATTACAATTAGTTGCATATTTTTCATAATATCTTGCCAAAATTTAAAGATGTTTTCCTTTTACCTTTGTAGGCAGCCTAAATATTCAAAATGCGTTTTTTGGTAGTCGATTGTTTATCAATGTTGATGTTGAGGAAATTATCAATTTCAGGAAGAGGTTAATGTTTAACTCTATTTACATTTTATAGTGTTATTCAATCTATCATTTATAAGGACTGTTTTATTTATTTTTAGTCTCATTCAGTTGATCATTTATAAGTATTGTTTTATTTATTTTTTGTCTCATTCAAGTTATCTTTTATAAGTATTGTTTTCTGTTTTTTGTAGTCTCATTCAAGTGAGCAATGTTGAAGGTTCTTCACATATTACACCAGCTGCATTGTCAAGTCAAATTGTTTATTCTTCTTGTAAAGAATTCCTACAGAAGAACAACATAAAGTATGTCGAAGAGATTTAGGACATTACCACGGTAATGTCTTTTAATAAACATATAAGATTGCTGTCATTTTTGTCTTAAGTATTTCTGTAGCAGAATATAACTTAAATAATATCTTGATCGAAGGAGTCTATATTTGTTGTTCTTGGTACTATAAGGTCTGTTGAGCAGGATTATGGATGGTTTATTTTGCGCGTTCGAAGTGTAGCAAGAAGGTTATTCCTGCTTCAGAGGCTGGTGGGTTGAATGATATAGATGGAGAGGCTGGTGGGTTGAATGATATAGATGGAGAGGTTGTTGCTGACGATGTTGGTGCACTTTACTGTCCCAAGTGTAAAATCCATCTTGCCACAATTATTATTAGGTACGCAAAGTCTAATATTTTCAAAATTTAATACATCTGGGAAATCCTATGATTTTTTTTTGTAATTGTAGATACAAAATACTTGTGAGGGTTCAAGATGCTACGGGCACTATACTTTTTGGTTCAAGATGCTATGGGCACTATATTTTTTGTAATGTTTGACAAGGACGTTTCTAAAGTTATAGGGGGGTCTGCTGGTGATATACGTGATCAATAACTTAGGGTACTTTAATTTTCTTTTCGTATTTTTATATTTTTAATTTTTAATTATAATACTAATAATATTGCTTTTAGAATGGAGAGGAACATGCTTGGCCAAGAGAAGTTAATTAGTTGGTTGGCAAAAGATATATTTTTAAAATTAAAATTTCAAATTACAATCTCATATCCAACTATCATGTTTATACCGTCTTGAAATTGTGTTGGATGACAAGGAAATAATAAAAGTCACGTTGGAAGACGATGCACCCGAGCAGGTTATCCCTAATGATATTTTATGTTAATTATATAATAAGTATGAGTATATAAACATTTTACAAATTTGTTTTAATATACATAAAGCTAACTTTTATCCTATGTTATTCAAATAAAGGATGTCAAAGATGTGAAATCTGAACATGAATCTGGAGAAAGTACGTGTTTCAAGGTAATAACTTATAAACTCTTTATTATTTTGAAAATATCCTTTTCATAAAAAAATTTGTTGTCACTATTATGAGTTAGGATATTTTATGTTTGTGTCTAGGAGGCCTTTTCGTTTACGGAAGATTCGGAAGTCTCAACTGATGGAGGCAACGATGATGCCACAAGTCCTTATGCTGCGAAACGTTCATTTGATGGTTATACGGATGACAATGGACAGTATTCTTCTACAAAACGAAGGCTCCTGAATGTCAAAACCAAGAAGTGAATCTGATTTTACTCCGGTATTGTTATTCTGTATTATTGCTATTAATCTTTGAACAATATACAATATGTATTTGGATTGCATATGTTTTTATGCCCTTCCAATTTTTGAAATTAATTTTTGTTGATCTTTATTGATGAATATTTTGGAAGGTTTTTCAGTTTCTTATGCTTAAATGTTGATGTTATTGCACAAGCAAAATATTCAATATATATGTTACTTTTAAATGTTGAAATCTGATTTCTAAAACTTAAAGTAACCTAAAAATGAATATCTTAAATTAGCCATCCTTAAAAAATAAAGTTGTTCATGGTTATCTTAGGATCCCACATGTTTTTGTTTGTGTTTTAAGTGCCTTTTCATTTTCTCAATTTTGAGTAAACTTTAAGTAACTTGAAAAGAAATATTGGTAATCTAATTAATATAGACACCATTATTAAACTTTAACTCTAACTTTTACTTAAAAGACATTCAATCTAGGAATCAATTAGTGATGCAGGTTAACATCGGTAATTGGTAATCTAATTAATGCAGACATAATTATTAAACTTTAACTCCAACTTTTAATTAAAACACATTCAATCAAGACATGCAAGTATAGTTACAAAAGTGATGATAACTTAGATAATCAAGACAATCATTAAACTTTAAAAGCCAATGTTTATAATGGGCGACACTAATTATAGACATTCTAATTTATGTGTGTAGTTTAATGTTTTTAATTAATTAATTATTTAATGTTTCTTTAACAAACAATCATTATATTGCAAAAGTAACATTGGTAATTGTAAATATAATATAGATACAGTTGTTAAACTTTAACTCTCACTTTTACTTAACCTTTTATCAAGTTAATACCATAGGGTCGGCCATCATTGTTTTCATTTTTCTAAGAGTTTAATGTGTGTGTTTTTTAATAAAAGATAATTATGCCACTTAATAGAATTGGACGGCCACCAAGTTTAGTCAATAAAGTAGTTCATCTCTAATTATTTTAAAGACTACTTATAGTTTAAAGTATTGCTTGAGAAGTTTTATCCTTATTATATGCATGCAAATGAAGAGAGATACCAGAAAGCAGTCTAATCAAAGCACAACCAAACCTTCTCCTAAACGTAAATTTAGAAGTTTGTTTCAACATTTGTATGTCGTGTTTATAATTAATAAATTAATAGATAAGATTGTTAAACAAGTAGTTTTTAATAGATTTATAGGTAACATATTTTTATAGTTTTGGTTGTATTATATGTTCAATTAGTAAAGGTAAAATAACTAACAAAAAAGGAATATTTCTAAATATTAAACAAAATGTACTGATAATTACAATTAATCCGATATTATTTTGTATTTTTATCC
The DNA here is from genome assembly GCA_947069175.1 of Scalesia atractyloides. Classification (NCBI taxonomy): domain Eukaryota; kingdom Viridiplantae; phylum Streptophyta; class Magnoliopsida; order Asterales; family Asteraceae; genus Scalesia; species Scalesia atractyloides. The sequence goes on along the minus strand of CAMTDV010000007.1, from coordinate 59,553,698 downwards.
ATTAATGATTATTGTTGTAATGTTGTGAGCAAATTCATAATGTTTCGCATATTGCATTCTGTATTTTTGTAGATTAATCAATAAAACTTATAGCATTATGTACTTACGATCGATGAAACATTGATCTCATTGTCTAAACAAACCCGCGTATTACACGGGTCATAAGTTAGTGTTAAATTTAGAGCAAACTATAATTGTCTCTTTGTGGTTTGGTTACTTTTCACTTTGCCTCCTTAAATTTGTATTGCACCATGAAACTAGTATTTTCTCGCAATTTGACACACTGTACTTTATTTTCCGTCCATTCTGTTAACTTTGACCGTTTGATCAAGGGCAAAATGGTAATGTCACCCCATTAACACACTCTTCTTCTCTTCTTAATAATCCTACCTCACCAATAAACCCTAATGAGATTCTGCCACACCCTTTCGATTACACCCACAAGAAAGTGGTTGTATCTTCCGAACAGGTAAACTAAAGAACCGAAAGGAAGGTCGATTTGATGTCTTATACCTTTTTTCTGGATAATAATTTTATAACAACTTTAAATGAGAAAAGCATATATAAAGAACACGGTATATTAAAAGAAAACCTGAAGGGCCTCTATAAAAAATAATATCAAAATCTCTATAAAAAAAATAATAAAGTTAGTACGTGTTATAACTGTAAGTGGCAACTTGGTAAATAGATGTCATACAAGGGCTGAATAGTAGAGAAGGAACGAAACGTGTATTGGGGGCATTCATGGAAGCAAGTAAACATTATTTCACTTTTTGTTTTTTTAACTTTATATAAATAATTAAAAATATTAAAATAAACTCATGATAATTCCTCTTCATTTCATTCTCTTTTCCTCGCGCCTACCAATTTTTCATTCTTTTTTTTCATTTTTCTTATTTTTTATTATAAATTTCATGCACCACTCAAATAGAATAATATTACTTTGGTTACCATCTATCTTTTTAATATTTTAAAATAAAAGTACTACTTTAGTGAATGCATTATCACCATTCCGTACGATAGGCTACATACAAAACATTATTCCTTATACTCATTATTGATAATTTAAAAAAGGTCGTATAATTAAATCGACACTCCTAATACGGGTCGTATAGGCCTATACGACCCGTATAATATTAATTTAATATCCAAGGTCATTGAAAGACTGACACTATCTTTTACATGCGTATTCTATACGCATTGTATAGGGCTATATGATGGGAATTGGTAAACGTCTATCAACAGTGACATAAAGTGATTGACAGGAAATTACGTCAGGCTTATACGGGTCGTATAGGCCTATACGACCCGTATTGGTCTGGAAAATTGCTTTTTGGTTGGACTCCAATTATTTGAAGCTTAAGCAAAAACAAAGACGCTCATTTATATGACCATATCGACGGCTATATATTTGTTTCGCAATCTCTTTTGTCTATAAATTTGATTTCACAAAAGTCAGTGCTTACCTTACTTAATTTTTTCTTTATATTCGATATTCCACCATGTCTTGGTTCAATGTTAATTACATTTTCAGCGAGTCGTCCGACACAAACACGAATACGTTTATTCCGGGAAGCAGTGTGGTATAGCATTTTTTAACTTGTTTTGTTTGTTTTGTTTATAAGATATTTAGCACACCATTTGTATTAGGAGGGGTATGTTGTCCATGATTCTTACGTTGGAAGAGGAAATGATGATCACGCGGAGGAGGTCGTGTCCGGATTTTGTCACCATTATAGTCAATCGTTGTTGCCAGACCTCAACGAGGTAAGTATTTATTTACTTTTTATATTCGGCGTAAAATTTACCATTACCTATTACCTTTTACCCGTTGTTTCTTTTTAGTTTGTTGTGCCCTGCGAACCGCTGTTGCAAGATTTGAACGAGGTAAAAATATATTTAGTTATTATTAAGAAGGCTTTCAGATGTGTCGTTATCATTTAACCGTTGGCTTTTTTCAGGTTACTGTGTCAAGCTATGATCATGGTTACGGGTGTCCGGATTATGAAGCTAGTTACGATGCCTCGTACGGACAAGAAGACTATGGCAATAACTATTTCGTTAGTGGTGCCTCAGGCATACAACAAGACGTTGGTGATCCTTCTTACGCGCAAGAGTCATTGGGTGATGAGCAACCCCTGAAGTTTCATACAAAACTGATCAGGTATGAATGATATAGATGTTATATATTTTTTAAAATGTATGATAAATCTTATATTTGTTTTGTTAAAAAATTATTATAAATGTTATATATATTTTTCACTTAGGACTTTATATCCCGCAATGATTTGGAATGTTGGGTAAAAAGAAGGGGTTTAGCCAACGGATACGTCATTGTGACTAGATGGTCCAAGAATCACCGGACATGGCTCCAATGTTTTCGTAGTGGCGAGCATGAGAGTAAGGCCACAGTAATAAAAAGCAGCAACAAAAAATGCGCATGCCCTTTTATGGTGACAGGTCATCTCGACCAAAGTCATCGAGCTTGGCGGATAGATTATCTACACAAAAATTTTAACGAGAAGCATAACCACGGGCCTGCTACACATATGGAGGGTTACGTGTATGCCTGGAGACTTACCCCTAATGAGTTTAGACTGGTGCAAGAGTTGACAGATCAAGACATACAACCCCACACAATCTGGAAAGTCGTAACCGAACGGAACCCTGAAAACAAATGTGTTCCGAAGGACATACACAACACTCATCAAAAGATTAGGGCCTCAAAGTTCGATAAAAAACGACTCCCATCCAGAGACTGGAACAAATCCTCTGGGAAAAAAGATGACGTATTACATACAAGCAGAACCTTCCACCAATAACGTTAAGAACATATTTTTCTATCACGAGAAGTCCTTTGAAATTTGGCGGGCATTCCCGCATGTGCTTATGGTCGACACGACCTACAAAACTAATATGTACAATCTTCCATTTTTGCAAGTTGTGGGTATGACTTCGATAAAACAAACATTTTGTATTGCGCATGCATTTATTTCAAACGAGCAGGAGGTAACGTACGTCTGGGTCCTGGAGAGGATCAGGTCCATGTTGCACGAGTATATGGAGCCGCGTGTAATTCTTACGGACAGAGACCAAGCACTGATAAACGCGTGTAAATAAATATTCCCTGCCGCACACGGATATCTCTGCAGGTTCCACATCCTACAGAATATCCTAAAGCACTGCAAGAATTCATTTACTCAAACAGATTAGGAGGACCTTGTTCATGAGCGGAAAACTGTGTGTGATTCTGCTAACGAGGAGTTATACAATTATAACCTCACCAACCTTCACAGACACCTTCTCAATCAACAACTTAAACGTACGTTTTCTCTTAGGTTTATACGTTTATTTAAACAGATATATAATTTGAGTATGTTTATATTTTTTAGATGTTTATGATTACATGTGGGAAAACTTGTTATGCACATCCCGCTATAAATTTGTATCCGCATGGACCAATCAAACGCTAATATTTTACCAAACTATGACAAATAGAGCCGAAGGCGCACATGCTGCATTAAAGAAACAACTCACTACACCGAAATGCAGTCTGGAAACCCTGGTGAAAAAGGTTTGAAAGAAAGTCACACCAAGCGAATGCAGTCTGGAAACCTTGGTACTAAAACAATATACGCAAATAAAAAATGTTTGGAAGAAAGTCACACCAAGCGAATGAACAACCACCTTGAGATTCCTATGTTTCGCAACCTACTTTGTAAAGTTTCCATCCATGCTCTTAACCTACTTGAAAACGAGCTAACATGGAGACTATGCACGTTGCGGTCATTTGGATCAACATGTGGTTGTCGTTTGGAGAAATTGCATAGTAAAGGTACTTGTATACTTATAAAATTGTTTCATTGTATTAATTTAATATTCCTGTGTATTGCTTCTTTTGTGTTGAAGAACGCACTATTCAGCTCGATGATGTAGACATTTTCTGGAGAAAACTTGACCTGAATCCATCAACTGTTGATGATGAAGAGGTTGATGTAGAAAAAGAATTCGAAGATGCGAAACAGAAAATGTCTACCCAACCCCCACAAGTGAAGAAAAGCATCATATCGAAGATCAAAACTGTGATGAACCTATTCATGAGCGACAAAAAAACCGCATGGCGTACAAGAAAAACTCGCGGGCGGCCAACATCTAAGGTACAACAACAAAGAAGAGAACAACCAGCTAGACATAGCTCAGTTGGGCCTTCCGAACAAAGTAGGTGTGACCCTCCTCGACACAGCTCTTATGTACAGTCGTAAGATTCTCTAATACCATCTACATCTGCAATGTCTCAAAGGTCTCAAAGGTCGTTAATGTGACGCAGTCGTTCAACGGCTTCACAGAAAAAAGAGCCTTGCGAGGACCATGGGTTTTTCATTAATCACTCGTGAGGGAATGCTTGAATATGTTCTCAAATCAAAAAACAAATTCCAAAAGTGTCCCTGTCACACCCTGACCCGCAACGAAAATGGTAGTCAGGGCATGATTGGGTTTTCATCAAAGCTCATGACATTTACTATAAAGTTTCATATTTATTATTTCCTTTTAAAGAAGAAGTCACAATAAACACAACATGTTCAAATACATTTTCATTCAAATTACAAACTAAAGTATCCATCATACAATTACAAAGGAAAACAAAACTAAACGTCAATTCCAAAGCATTAACTTGTTTATTCTTCTAGGCCATCCTACGTGATTCTTTTCTCAACTGGATCACCTGTATCATGTGTAAAAATAGGGTTTTTTTGGGTCAACATAATTGGCGAGTGAATCTTAGAAAACATTTGAACGAATTTATTATATTGGTTATAAAAAGGTGCATAACCACATATGAGTAAACGTAAATGTAAATTTAATCACAAAACACATAATACCAATTAATGCACAAGCACACACACCAAATGATGAACAATGAGATCAAGGCTCAATCAAACGGAGCCGATCTAGTGAGGCACGCGATGTTCAACTCGTCTCCCACGAGGAACTGATGGGCCTAATGAATGATTTGCACGCAACTTGACAAAATGTAAACACACATCACAACAAACAACATAATCACAATACACATAATATCAATTAATGCACACGCACACACCAAATGATGAACAATGAGGCACGCGATGTTCAACTCGTCTCCCACGAGGAACTGATGGGCCTAATGAATGATTTGCACGCAACTTGACAAAATGTAAACACACATCACAACAAACAATATTTACATCACAAGTTTAGATCATATAATGGTAATAGCACAAGTTTGAATAAACGAAATAATTAAAGCGACACATGATACACCCCAAAACATGAATAAAAATGGGAATTTGTAAGGATTCACTCACAGTGGGTGCGTTCCTTGATGACGATGAATGCGCACGAATATTATGATTCAACCGACGAGGAAAAAACTAACCTAAATAATAACGAAATGATTCGGTAAATAAATAAATTTTATTTGAGATTAATATTTTTAATTAGTGCTCTTAATGGGATTGTTAGATTTATTTTTGTGAGTTTAAGGAAATTTTCTAACTTTAACAATCTTATTTTTAAGTATTTTTTAAAAAAAAATTTCTAATTAAATAAATAAATAAAAAGAAATAAAAAGGTTGACTTTTTGACCGTTGACCGTTGACCGGGTCTTGACCGGTCAGACTGTGTTTTCTATGCGCTGAGTGAGGTTCGAACTCGTGACCTCTCGGTTGCGTGCACGTAGCTCTACCAACTGAGCTACGTGTCTAACCCGAAATAATCTCTGATTTTATTATTCTTATATACTAATTAAGTTATTTAGAAATTATTCAATTTTTAAAAAGGATTTAAACTGTCGAACCGGTGTGAGAGCTCGGACTCGAACCCGCGTTTCCCGTGTTGTGTTGCACCCAGCCCAACAAACTGGGCTGGGTGTCTAACCCGTTATATATTGAAATTTTATTATACTTATCATCTTAAAGTGAGTTAATATGGTTCCTGTTAAAAAAAACATTTTATTACTGTGGATAGGTGTTGTGTCAAGGATCGAACTCGGTATCAATAGTATGAAATGCACACAGTCCACCACTGGACTGTGTGTCTAACCCGTTTGAAATACTGATTTTAATTATATTTATAAACGACTCGATGTTCATCTTCTTCACTAACTTAGAACTGAAAACAAATTTATTAAACATTTGATTTCGCTGATCTACTGTTTTAGATTAGACAAATGAATCGAATAGAACTGACAGAAAAGATTAAGAATTCATACCGATCGGAGAATGCTATGGAAATTCCGGTTGGATTCCGGCGGCTGAGGTTAAACTCCGGCGAAGTGCAGAAAAGCTCTGAGGTCAGCGGAGCTGGGGAGAATAAGCAGAGGATTTCGAGAAGGGTTTGAACGAGTTTGGAAACGAGGTTTAGCAAGGTATTTATTGGTGATGTGATCCACCACGATTTCGGTTTTCCGGTGATATTTTCTGGCGACTACCAGACAACTCCGGTGATGAATTCCGATGAACAGAGGTTTGCAGATAGGTTGTGTGCATTCTAAACAGTTCCCAGAAACTCCTATTTATAGTTGAAAGAGATAGCTTGGATTGGGTTTCGGTTTAGAGGTTTCCGGTCAAACGGTTATGGCGAGATGTTAGCAGATCACAATTGACTGTGGTTTGACTCGGTTTGAGTCTAGATATATGATTGAGAGTCAGTTTTGCGGTCAATTTCATCAAAATGGAAAGCTTTGATCTCTGGATTGATTGCGCGTTACTGGGCGGCAATTGTTTCAAGAAGATGATTGTGAGGTAAGACATAAAGGTTTATTCGAATGGGTTAATTACAATGGAGAGTGGGTGATGCAGCGGTGTTGTGGTGTGTGTAGGTTTGTTGGGGACCCGGGTTCGAAACCGGCAGCCCCTTTTACTTATTTATATTTTATTTTTCTTTATATTATTTAAGTTTTAATTATTTTATTGGTTATAATTTATTTGTTATTCAATAATTATAAAGTTTAAATAATAAAATTGAATAAATGCTCAACGAAATCCTATTAACTATTTGATTCTCAAACGGTGCGGGTTTTGGAACCCGTTTTACGCAAATGTTACAGTATCCCCTACTTTTAGAAATTTCGTCCCGAAATTTAAGTAGTAGTGGTATGTTTGACTCGAAGAGAGGGTGTTTTAATTTTGACAGTTACAATATCAGAAGAGGGTGAGTGTTTAAATTTTATTTGAGGCGGTAACGTTCCTAGTAAGGGTTGAATACCCTGTTACAGGAATCGCTTTTTGATGCCTAAAGTATGAAAATGCGGAACATGGATAAACAGAGTTGATTGACTAGGTATGATCTCACGCATAAGAGTTTTGAGGGAAACTGATTCATTTGAGAAGATAAGGTTATACCATAAAACAAAACTTCAACCATGATGATACTAACCTACACGGAACCTCTAATAACTGCCTGACAATGTTGTTGATCCTTTGACAAAAATACTTATATATAGGAAGTACCAGCGGCGTATCCACCATATTCTTGTCAAATTTTCATTGGCTTTGTCAGTAAGTTATGATTAGTTCTATGTGACTCTAAAATCTACAAAACAAACACAACAGCCAAAGCTTGAGTCTCAAATTGAAAGGATACATGATTGAATGATGACAGTACCTCTCTCGTTTGTTATGATGAAGGGGTTAGTCTATGTAAAAGTGAGACACCACCCAACTTCTTTAAATGATAAGATCGAGGTACGTCGAGATGTATGATGATATGAGAGTTAAATCAATGAGTAAAGGTATAAAACAAAACCGTAATATCAATTTGCATTATAATTCTTGGATACATAAATTCCCAATTTATAACTGGGATACGGAAGGATTGAGATAACATAGAGAAAACATTAAAAACTAGACGATTGGAGTTGAGTCTTGATTCTTGGTGAGGGAAAGCTAGTTGTGTGATTCGTTTGGGCCGTTATTATCTTCAACAGGATTGGCGTTGATGTTGTAAGCTCTTCCTCTTGCTGGTGGTGGAGCTGGGTTTGCTTGATTTGCTTGGTTAACCGGTTTTGCTTGAGCTTGGGCGTTTATGATGTTAACCAATCGAGGGCACGTGTTTCTAAAGTGGGTAGGGTCGCCACAAATTAAAACAAGCTCGAACATATGGAAACATGGGGTATTGGGGTTGTTGATATGTTTGGATCATGTTTTGAGTAGGGGGTGAGGCTTGGTTTTGAGGGGCACGACAAGTTTTGCTCCAATGACCATAACGCCCACAATTTGCACAAAGTCGACAAGGTATCGTAGATGGATGGTGAGCAAATGATGGGTTCGTTGGAGTAGCCTTGCTCCTCGGATTTTTGATTGAAAAAGTGGATAACATAGGGGTATAAAGACAGGTGTTGCATTGAGGGTGAGGATTGACAACGTTTTGATCTCTTGGTTGATTGGGTTGACGGGATTAGCGGTAAGGGCTTGTTGAACTTGAACTACGATGTTGGGGATTACGGCAGCCATTTGTTGAGCGATTTGGGCAGCCATGCGCTCGCGGGATTTTCCTGATCTTATACTTTTACGAGAGAGACTAGAAGACATCTACAAGGAATACGTATCGAGAGTATGAGTTTGACGTTTTAGGTGTCATGTGTCGTATTTAGGAATGAACTTTCATAAACAAATGAAGAATAATATATTTACTACATCCATAGGATGTCTTGGGCTTTGCTCATGTTTGGGCTCCCATATGTCCCCTTACTTTGGCCTTGGTAGTCATGTGGGCCCCCATGACTACTGGGCTTTGGTAGGGTTCATATTGGAGTTGGCCTGTCAACACTTGCGCCACCCGAATGAAAATCGTGAAACATGACAGCAAAGTATAAGGTCGGAGGGTGTCCTGGTATGGACACAATGACAACTCAAAGTAGGGTTAGTTCGAACGACGTTTGGTGTGGCATGCTTTGGCCTAATAGGTCCTTCGTACTCTGATCGTTAGTCCCCAGGTAGGCAAACTGGTCCGTTATATTGGATTTATACGAATGCCAACCTAGACAGGACGTTCCGACTACCGGTACTTGTACCCTTACAGTTACTACACGCCCGTCGTAGAACTCACTTTGATGAGATTGAAAAACGAAAATGCGACAAAATCTTGAATAAAGGAAATATGAGGATGATTTGAATATGTGAACATTGAAATATGCGTGATGAATGTATATGTAAGCTGGTTATGTTTGACAATAAGTATAACTCATTAAGTATCACACAAAATGATAGTGAAAGTGTTTGCATGCATTTGTGTGTGTAATAAATACGAAACAAACAAACATCATGAGTTTGCATGTAACCACATAAGCAATTAAAATCTAATCAACTATAGTATAGGCTCTAAGGGTCTAATAACCTATCCTATATCCCTATAGTAAAAAGCTCTGACACCAATCTGTCACACCCTGACCCGCAGTCGGAAATGGTAGTCGGGGCATGATTGGGTTTTCATCAAAGCTCATGACATTTACTATAAAGTTTCATATTTATTTTTTCCCTTTAAAGAAGAAGTCACAATAAACACAACATGTTCAAATACATTTTCATTCAAATTACAAACTAAAGTATCCATCATACAATTACAAAGGAAAACAAAACTAAACGTCAATTCCAAAGCATTAACTTGTTTATTCTTCTAGGCCATCCTACGTGATTCTTTTCTCAACTGGATCACCTGTATCATGTGTAAAAATAGGGTTTTTTTGGGTCAACATAATTGGCGAGTGAATCTTAGAAAACATTTGAACGAATTTATTATATTGGTTATAAAAAGGTGCATAACCACATATGAGTAAACGTAAATGTAAATTTAATCACAAAACACATAATACCAATTAATGCACAAGCACACACACCAAATGATGAACAATGAGATCAAGGCTCAATCAAACGGAGCCGATCTAGTGAGGCACGCGATGTTCAACTCGTCTCCCACGAGGAACTGATGGGCCTAATGAATGATTTGCACGCAACTTGACAAAATGTAAACACACATCACAACAAACAACATAATCACAATACACATAATATCAATTAATGCACACGCACACACCAAATGATGAACAATGAGGCACGCGATGTTCAACTCGTCTCCCACGAGGAACTGATGGGCCTAATGAATGATTTGCACGCAACTTGACAAAATGTAAACACACATCACAACAAACAATATTTACATCACAAGTTTAGATCATATAATGGTAATAGCACAAGTTTGAATAAACGAAATAATTAAAGCGACACATGATACACCCCAAAACATGAATAAAAATGGGAATTTGTAAGGATTCACTCACAGTGGGTGCGTTCCTTGATGACGATGAATGCGCACGAATATTATGATTCAACTGACGAGGGAAAAACTAACCTAAATAATAACGAAATGATTCGGTAAATAAATAAATTTTATTTGAGATTAATATTTTTAATTAGTGCTCTTAATGGGATTGTTAATTTATTTTTGTGAGTTTAAGGAAATTTTCTAACTTTAATAATCTTATTTTTAAGTATTTTAAAAAAAATTTCTAATTAAATAAATAAATAAAAAGAAATAAAAAGGTTGACTTTTTGACCGTTGACCGTTGACCGGGTCTTGACCGGTCAGACTGTGTTTTCTATGCGCTGAGTGAGGTTCGAACTCGTGACCTCTCGGTTGCGTGCACGCAGCTCTACCAACTGAGCTACGTGTCTAACCCGAAATAATCTCTGATTTTATTATTCTTATATACTAATTAAGTTATTTAGAAATTATTCAATTTTAAAAAGGATTTAAACTATCGAACCGATGTGAGAGCTCGGACTCGAACCCGCGTTTCCGTGTTGTGTTGCACCCAGCCCAACCAACTGGGCTGGGTGTCTAACCCGTTATATATTGAAATTTTATTATACTTATCATCTTACAGTGAGTTAATATGGTTCCGGTTTAAAAAAAAACGCTTTATTACTGTGGATAGGTGTTGTGTCAAGGATCGAACTCGGTATCAATAGTATGAAATGCACACAGTCCACCACTGGACTGTGTGTCTAACCCGTTTGAAATACTGATTTTAATTATTTATAAACGACTTGATGTTCATCTTCTTCACTAACTTAGAACTGAAAACAGATTTATTAAACATTTGATTTCGCTGATCTACTGTTTTAGTTTAGACAAATGAATCGAATAGAACTGACAGAAAAGATTAAGAATTCATACCGATCGGAGAATGCTATGGAAATTCCGGTTGGATTCCGGCGGCTGAGGTTAAACTCCGGCGAAGTGCAGAAAAGCTCTGAGGTCAGCGGAGCTGGGGAGAATAAGCAGAGGATTTCGAGAAGGGTTTGAACGAGTTTAGAAACGAGGTTTAGCAAGGTATTTATTGGTGATGTGATCCACCACGATTTCGGTTTTCCGGTGATATTTTCTGGCGACTACCAGACAACTCCGGTGATGAATTCCGATGAACAGAGGTTTGCAGATAGGTTGTGTGCATTCTAGACAGTTCCAAGAAACTCCTATTTATAGTTGAAGGAGATAGCTTGGATTGGGTTTCAGTTTAGAGGTTTCCGGTCAAACGGTTATGGCGAGATGTTAGCAGATCACAACTGACTGCGGTTTGACTCGGTTTCAGTCTAGATATATGATTGAGAGTCAGTTTCGCGGTCAATTTCATCAAAATGGAAAGCTTTGATCTCTGGATTGATTGCGCCGTTACTGGGCGGCAATTGTTTCAAGAAGATGATTGTGAGGTAAGACATAAAGGTTTATTCAAATGGGTTAATTACAATGGAGAGTGGGTGATGCAGCGGTGTTGTGTGTGTGTAGGTTTGTTGGGACCCGGGTTCGAAACCCGGCAGCCCCTTTTACTTATTTATATTTTATTTTTCTTTATATTATTTAAGTTTTAATTATTTTATTGGTTATAATTTATTTGTTATTCAATAATTATAAAGTTTAAATAATAAAATTGAATAAATGCTCAACGAAATCCTATTAACTATTTGATTCTCAAACGGTGCGGGTTTTGGAACCCGTTTTACGCAAATGTTACAGTCCCTTCCCCACATTTCAAGAATAAAAGATGTCAAGCCGGATGAACACTATGGGTTTCGGGCTGTGGCTGTGGGTTTAAGGTTGGAACAAGGCTACTTTGGTTTATTCGGAGCCAACTAGTTGAAGAGTTTACGGTGTGAACAAAGATTTGTGGAAGTACATTTTAGACAGTGATATACCTGGAGATTATGACGCACAACTAAAGAGAAAAGTTTTTACCGTAGTTGGGAGTGCACCCATGGAGCATTGGATGGAGATGCCTCAGGCAGGACTCCTTCTTGCCCATAGGTTTGGTGTGATTGTTCACATATTAGACATCAGATGTTGTTCGACTTTATTCCCCTTCTATCATCTAGAGCGCGCACGTGTCCCCCATCAGGTGGTTACACTGGTATATGTTAACACTGGTCATTTCATCCATGTCAAACTTGACGGGGACTATCCAATGCCGCCACCAAACTATCTCTGGGTAAGAAACCGAGGCGAAGAAGTAGCACTTTGGACGGAAGACTACACGGAACGCATAGCGTGGTATAAAACGATAACGAAGCCTAATATTGACAAGACAGTGCATTATCTTGGTTAATTTGTAGTTTTAATTTATAATTTATTTGTATAATGTATTCCATTTGTTTTAATTCTCTTTAATGGACCCTAAAATACATCAGAGTACGCTAAAATACGTCAAAATTCGTTAAAATACGTCAACATACGTCATAATATGTTAAAATACGTCAAAATACGTTAAAATACGTCAACATACGTCATAATACGTTAACCGACACACCCTGTTACGGATACAATGAGCCTTAAAACGACAAACAATTACATTATACGTCATTTAACGGCAAAATACGAAAACTGATGACACGGTACTACACGTTTACATAGAACACGGCATGTTAGAGTACATGAGATTTCAAAACAGAATTAACCTAAACTAGAATTGTGACAACTCATAATTTCGAGGTTAGAACCGTTTTTCGTATTTATAAATCACGTCTTATACTTATTTTATTCTACAAGTTAATTATACTTAACCAAATTATATTATAAGTCCATATTATTCAAGCGATTAACTAGAAACCGAATCCCTATCCTTTTGAACCGACTTGAACTAGAGCATATGTTCGCGTGTCGATTCAACCCACTCGCGTAGCTTGGAACTTACGAGGCCCGAACCATAGCATGAATATTATACATTATTAATTAATTCATTATACTTTTATATTAGTTTATTTATTATACTTTTATATTAGTTAAAAGTAAATAAATAAATAAATAATAATAATAACTAAAGTATACTAAATCGAAGGACGCATGATTTTCACACCTTATTTCCAAAAATTTTGGCCACCTCCTTTTGTGTTGTGTTCGGTGTGTACGGCCCAAAGCCCCAAACCTACAATTCCCTTTTTATTTTTTTGGTTATTGGCCAAAAAGGAACCGCCCCCAACCTTATATTTTTTTAATTATGTATGAGTGCATGAACTGTTATAACTACAACTAACTACTTAAACCCTACAACTTTACCTGCGACATCATACACCCACCCTCTGCCTCTCTTTCTTTCACGCAATCAGTAGCTCTTGAATTCAAGCAATTTTTTTTTGTTCTTGCCTACATCCAAACTCTTGCACCACTAGGTATCACCTCTCTTAATATTTGGTTATGATTCTTGAAATTTATACATGTTTGCGGTAGTTAAATCTCGTGTTATATGGCTGCGTTTTTCTGTTGTGATGATGATGCTTGTTGTTTGATGATCACATGTGGTACAGGGTTGGTAGAAATTGTACTATTGATGTTTTAGTTGATCATGAGTTCGGTCAAGACACTACGGTTTTGTTTACGGATTGAAACACGTGATTTGTAATATTTTTAAATGTTCATGCATGAATTTATGAAGTTATATTGGCTGCGATTTAGGATTAGATAATGATTTTCGATGTTATGGTTGAATCGCGGGTTCGGGTATGTCTCTCGGGTGTTGGTTATGGATTTAACCCGGTAGTTAGTGATAAACTGGTTGTTACATGATCGTTTATGTGATAAAATTTGTTGTGGTTAATGATGATAAGTTGTTGGGTTCGTAAATTAATCGTTTATGGGGTTTGGGTGCCTAAACGGGTTCTGTCCAGAACGTTACAGCTGACTTTAATCGGTTGTAACCGGGTCAAATCTTATAAAAAACTGATGTATCTTGAGTCCATGATTAACTTCCACGAAATACCTTTCAAACCCAACTGGAATTGCATTTTTTCAATGTCGTTTGATATTTTAATGATTTATTTCGTGTCAAAGGTTCAGGATGCGTTTTTTGTCAGAATTTGCAGCCCATTACAAGAGTCATAACTCTGTAGGAATTGAGTTATGATCTGAAATTTTAACTGTAAGTACTTCCAGGTGATTCCAAAAGTCTCCAACTGGAATTTCGTAAAAAGAATAAACTTAGATTTTTTAACTAAATAATTCGGCAAACAGGGTCAGATTACGACGAATTTGATCACTGCTTGGCGCAAGATTTTTCACGGAAAATCCGTAAGGATTTTGGTCACCAAAATTTTTACACAATGGTCGATGCCTCGATTGAGACGTCCTGTAATTTTTCGGGAATTTTCCTGTACACGAACTATTCCGGATAACACTCCCAAAACTGTCCCAAAATGCACTATTTTGCTGAATTTTTATTGGTGAGTATTTTAAATCTTCCGTGACACTTGTGTTGTCGCTAAGCGATGTAATGATAGGTGCATGCATGATAATTAGTATTGTATGATAAAATGTGCTACGTGTTAGATACGTGTAGTATTCGTATTTTCGCGTGAGCACACACACTAACTCTTAAACGGTAATCATGTTAGGACGTGATTGACCGATTCCACCTCGCATATTTCTTTCCATTCCTTAATCCGAGTATTCAAAGGTGAGTTCGCTACTCTTTTACAGGCATGCGTCCCGAAGGGGACAAACTACTATTCCTTGGAGGAATATTTTTTTTTAAACTCCGTAGTCTAAATTCGATGTTAAACTTAAACTCTATCATGAAAGTCCCTACTTACTAACGAGCTAGTTGCCTGGGAGGCAACGGGGTATTAGTTGATAGCGCTATTAGGCTTGACAAACCTCACACCATGCTGGACCCAGACGTGAACTAAGGACCTTAAACACATGGCCAATGTTGATAGCATTGATTGTCACACCCCGACCCGCAGCAGAATAAAAGTCGGGTCATAATTGGGTTATCACCAAAGCTCATGATGTTTACTAAGATGTTTCATATTTATTAAATTCAAATTACAACTTAAATATCCGAAACAAAATTCATACAATTACAAGAAAATGAAACTAAATAATTATTCCAAAGCTTAAACTTGTTTATTCTTCTAGGCCTTCCTATGTGTTTCTTGTCTCACTGGATCACCTGTATCATGTGTAAAACGGGGGATATTTTGGGTCAACAAAAGTTGGCGAGTGAACCTTGATAAAACATTATTATTAATTTCTTGTTTTATTTAATAAGGAAAATTTGTGCAATAATCACATGTGAGCAAACATATATAGATAAACAAACACAAAATACTTTGGATGAGTATATGATATGAATGATGATGTATGTGAGATCAAGGCTCAATCAAACGGAGCCAATCTAATGAGGCACCTGATGCTCAACCCGTCTCCCACGGGGAACTGATGGGCCTAATGAAATGCGTGCACTGAAAATGATAAATCCAATCTACATATAATTCACACAACAATTGATACACATTTGATCACGGATATGATGTATGCACAAGTGTTTAAATAAAATAAAAGGATTATACGACACATGATACACCCCAAAACATGATTAAAACGGGGAATTGGTAGAGATTCACTCACAATGGGTGCGTTCTTTGATGACGATGAAGGCGCACGAATTTATGATTCAATCGACGAGGGAAAAACTAACCTAGATAATAACAAAATGATTCGATAAATAAATAAATTTTATTTGAGATTAATATTTTTAATTAGTGCTCTTAAATGGGATTTTTAGATTTATCTTTGTGAGTTTAAGGAAATTTTCTAACCTTAATAATCTTATTTTTAAGTATTTTTAAATAATTTTCCAATTAAATAAATAAATAAAAAGAAATAAAAAAGTTGACTTTTTGACCGTTGACCGGGTCTTGACCGGTCAGACTGTGTTTTCTATGCACTGAGTAAGGTTCGAACTCGGGACCTCTCGTATACGTGCACGCAGCTCTACCAACTGAGCTACGTGTCTAACCCGAAATATTCTCTGTTTTAATTATATATATATATACTAATTAACTATAAACTTATTTGGTTTTTATTAAAAATGATTTATATGGCCGAACCGGTTGCAGAGACCCGGAGTCGAACTCGGGTCCTTTGGTTCGAGTGCGCACAGCCCAACCAGTTGGGCTGTGTGTCTAATCTGCTTAACTACTGAATTATATTCCTCTTATAAACATTCTGTGACTTAATCTGTTAAGTTCTAAAAATGTTGGTTTTATTTCTGAAAGTCGGTAACTTGTGCGATTCGAACCCGAGACGTGCGTGTTATATTTGCACACAGTCCACCGCTGGACTGTGTGTCTAACCCGGTTAAATACATGATTTTTATTACATTAATATACAACTCAACTTCGTCTTCTTCATTAAGAAGAACTCAGAACAGTGAAGCCGACAGTTTTGCTTAATCGACCAACAATTTATACTTGATTGAAATGGAATAGGAAAAATAAGGAATATGATATACCAAGACGGAGAGTTTTCTTCAGATTTCCGGCAAGTTCGTCGGTTCTGATTTTTGCGATTTCCGGCTGTATGAACTGTTTTAACAGTTTTGATTATTGTGTTGAGCAATTGGATTATCAATCAAAAGATAGCAAGAAAGTTTGGACAATTATACCGTCTGATGAACGAATGCGGTTTTCTGATCAGCGATTCCTGCAGGATTCCGGCGAAAATGAAAATCTCCGGCGACGAGCTTTGAAAGGACTAAAGCTTCGAAAGAGAGTGCAATTCTGAGCGAAAGGTTTACAGGAGGTTTGAGTGAGTATTTATAAGGAAGAACTGGATGAATTGGGTTCGAATTTGAGTCTTGATTCGCGGTCAAAGGTTTCCGGCGGTTATGACCGAAATTGACTGCCGGCAACGGTTATAACTGGCGTCGAGATTAATTTGTGCGTTTCAGTCAAAGGAAAGGTAGCCAAAATCGCGGAATGTCGGTTTTTTCCGGTGAGTACGAGTTCTGGGCGCGCTGATTGCAGATTTGACTTTCGGTTTTATTATAAATGTTATTTGTTTCCGTGTTTATCACAAAAACAGTGTGTGGCGGAGTGGTGTGTTGCGTGTTTGTGCTTGCGGGTGACCCGGGTTCGAAACCCGGCGTCTCCATTTTATTTTTTTATTCACTATTTTTATTATTTATTAATATGGTTTAAAATTCTAGAAATGTTTATTAGTTATGTATTGTTTAAAATTAATATGAACAATAAATACGCAACGGAACTTATAACTGTACATTTGATTAATAAACGAAGCGGGTTTAGAAAACCCGTTTTTTCGACTAATGTTACATTGATGGGGGCAAACAAACATAACAATCACATCGGTATCGAGTTTATTATTCATAGCATGTCTTTAAACTAAACATTTACCTGTTTTACGTTAAACAAAATTGTGAACTCGCCAGCTTTTTGCTGAACACTTGTCTGCAGTATGGAGTGTCATGGGCGTGTTACTTGTGGCAACTATTTGATATTTTGCATTCTGAAAATACTTTGGTTTTGGTTATGTTAAAACAATGCATTTGCTTTCGTTGAACATTACTTTGTTTAAATCGTTAAATTTGAATTACACTATTCATGTCGAACATGACTTTGGTGTTTTATATTATTTACTCTTAGTTCAACATGATTAGTGGCTAGATCCTAGTATGTCACACGCATCGTGGTAAAACTCAGCTGGTGGTAATTTGGGGGTGTGACAAGAATACGACACTCCACGTAACCAAACGTCACCGGAATGACACGTATACAACTTATACTACATAAAATGACACGTAATGGTAAAATACGTCAATATACGGGTCATATACGTATCGAAACGGCAAATGGATAATTATTTTTTTTGTTTTTTTTACATTGTATAGGTCAAACATGTGTCGTATAGGTCTAAGATACACATCGTATAGGCCTATACGATGCGTATAGGACCCCTTGAATTCCCCAAAATACAAGGGGTCGTTTGAGAAATCAGGGGGGTCCTACACGCATCGTATAGGCCTATACGATGCGTATTGGACATCACTATAGTATAACCCCCTTATTCACAGGGGGTTAACATACCAATACGAACCAAACACTCACATGCGCTCCCTATACGGTTCTACATCGTATATGCTTGGAATACGGACATACGCTTAGGATAAGCTATATATACGATCTACATCATATACATGTATGTTAATCGAATCCTCTTTGTTTTAATGTATTTTAGATCGTATAGAAACCGTATATCTTGTGTATTGGGGTTGAATTTGGGTTTGTTTTTTGAATTTTTGATGTTTATGGCTTATACGCTGTTTTTTTTTTGCTATATTTTGGGCCGATACGATGCGTATCGACCCTTATACGCATCGTATCGGCTCAAAAGTTTCAATTTTTTTGAAGATTTTGGAACCGATATGATGCATATCGGTTCAAAAGTTCATGTTTTTCTTGTCTGTTTATGAAGCGATACGATGTGTTTTGGGCATATATGATCCGTATAGGCCCACATAAAGATTAATTTTTTTTACAGAAAATTGTAAATTTTTGAAAATTTAAAAATTTTATAAACTTTTTAAATTTGTGAGAAGTTTTTAAAATTTTCTGAATTTTGAAAATTTAAACTTAAAAATTTTTAAATTTATAATTTTTAAATTTTGAGAACTTTAAAAATTTTAAACTTTATAATTTTGAAATTTGAAAACTTTATAGATGAATGTGGTTGCTGCTTGTCGAGGCCGGGGTGGTGGTGGTAGAGGCGCCGGGAGGGGCGGGGGTGGTAGAAAAAGGTCGTGGTCGGGGGCGCGGGGCCCCCAACTTTGACCCGTTTCCAGAGCACCCATATCTGGCATTCGCGAGGAGGCGACGCGGTGCAAGAAGTTCCGCCGCATGGAGATTGACGGCCATGCTGCCGTCGATTGGGCGGCGTTGGAGGAGGTGCAGGAGGCGGCGAGTGCCCGAGACTTTATCGGCCACGAGACTCCGTGGGACAGGTATATTATCTATTATTCTGTTTTATTTGTTCTGTTTATAAAATACTAATCGTATCGTGTTACAGGATGTTCCTGTTGGCGTATCTGTCGTCCTATCGGGTGCTCGTTATCGAGTCTCTGTCCTCGTTCATGTTCACTCCGAGACCAGCCGACCGTCCTGAGAAGAATGACGACCCCGACGACCCGTGGATTGAGGTTAGTTTTAGATTGGCAAGGCAGTACTTTGATATGTCCCTGCGTGAGTTTGCCACTCACACCGACTTCTATACGTTGCCGGAGACGGACACCCACTATATACCGACAACTTGCACATTGTACCTCGGATGACACTCACCAGATTCTAGAGAGTTATCGGCCGGGGTCGCTTTGGCAGGTTGAAGTCAAGGGTGTCGTACATTACAGATCCCTATACCGTTACCTGCATAGGCTTATTGCCATATCTGTTGCACCATGTTCGCAGAGTCGCGAGTTGTGCAATCAGGGGATCTGTTCTATTTGTACTGCCTTATATGGCGCCAGTCGTGCGCCCTCGCTCGTTGCCTCACAGATTGGTTAGCGGCGGCGTTTTACATGTAGGAACGGGGTTTGTTGTACGGCGGGGCATACATCACGCAGATTGCGGGGTCGTTGGGTCTCGTTCCAAGTCAGGACCCACGTGTCACGGATTTTGGCGTGGTCGAGCAGACATGTTTGACGCGCTTGACGCTGATCGACATGCATGTTACGCATGATTACGGCGTGGGTATCAGCCTGCGCTTTCGCGATCGCCAGGGCGCTATTTTTGTCCCTGCCGCCCTGCCCGATGAGTTACCAGCCGATGACGACCCTCCATAGCCAGCTGATGGTGACTGTGATGATGATAGTGACGATGACGTAGTAACGATCGCGGGGCTGCGTTCACGCCGAGGTAAGCACTTATCTCCTTTTTTTATAAAGCGTTAAATTTACCATCATGTCCTAACAGTTGTGTTTATGTCCAGGTCGACCGAGAACTTAGTCCGCATGGGGTGCCTCGGTACCCCCAGCACGTCCTTTATCACTAGTTGCCACCAGTTGTGGCGCTTGCGTTACAGCAGATGGAGGACCGGCTGCAGGCGCGCATGGACGCCCACCACGCCCGGAGTGAACTACTTTTGGTGCGGACGATATAGGGCGATATACAGGCAACGGTGGCTCGTGGCGTGACTCCCATACCGATGTCGGACTTGTCGCTACACCTAGGATATGATCCGCAGTCGTCTGGCACCACTCAGGGGCGGGGCCTCTAGCACGACTCAAGATGCGGATCCAGGGGTTTAGATTATTGTACTTTTTTTGTATTTTGACAGGTTATGTATATAGACAAACTTATTATGTAGTTAATTTGTAGTTCCAGTTTATTTATATTTTTGATTGTTTATACGTAACGACACGATACGATACAAGGATGATACGATATCATACGACATGTCGCTATAAAGTATTAGAAAGTTAAAAATGTGATACGATACGCCACGATACGCTATAATACGATACGTAACGATAAAAAATAATAAAGATTTTAAACCTCATTAAAATAAACATAACCAATAATAAACACCAATAACCAACCCAAAATACCAAAAACCAAACACAACACTCCAAAATTTAAACCTAAAAAATTTAGGGCTTCAATACGGATCGTATAGCCCTATACGATCGTGTTGGAATGTCAAGGTGTGTAGATAGATGGGTCGGTGTGCCAATAGAACCCCCCTTCTAAAATATATAATCTTTTAATATTGTAAATATTCTTAACTTGTGATACACGTCTCTAACGGTGTTTGTTTGTACTCTAAACACTGTCACGAGCGAAAGAATGTGAGAGAGCAATCAGGGCATGGCGAGAGACCAGAGAGGTCCAGAGGAGTTGAGGGGCGGGGAATTTTTTAGGAAATTTAGACCCTCTGGTTATACAATAATTTTTTTGGTTTATAGCGGGTTGTATCAGGTCGGGTCATGTAAAAAAAGGAAAATTAAACTAGAATTCATGTAATTGTCAAAAGCACGTCAAACGTCATTACAAACATATTTAAAGTTGTGTCCTATGGGTTTCATTTTTTGATATCTATCCATAACATCGTCTATAGAGACTTTCCTAAGCAACTTTTTCCCAATATAACATATACAACTATCACCTAAATTCCCATCATCAATCCGATTAGGCAAGTCATGATGACTTAATCTTGAATTAAGGAGATGTAAGGATAAAGACGAGCTATAGATAATTCTTGGTGAATTATTTATTGGGTCTTTTATATGGATAATTGTTATATACAATTAGATAGGTTTATCTAGTTGATTATTTTATTTATATAAATAGAGTTTCAATCGGGTTAGGACCAGAATGAGTTTAGTATAAATAGAGGGTTAGGGTTATTGCATTAGTGTGCTCTCAGTGATAAATAATAAAAGAGTCTAACGAGTTCGTTCATATCATATTTTTTGTGTTCGATCACTGGCCTGATTTTCCAACAAGTCGGTCTTAATGTGCTTCATTGCCGAAAACCATCTTTCAACGGTGACGGTTGTGATGGTAATACGATAAAAAGCTTGGTAAATGATATACCAATTTAAATAATAGGTGAATCTTTTTTGAAACTTTACAAGACTTGATACCCTTCAAGTTGACAAAATATGGATCATTTTTCACATGATCAATGTAATATGCGGGTTGAACCGGAAGCTTTCTATTATCGCTTTCATCGAAATCATATGAATACATCTCAGCTACTCTTAGTATTTTTGGAATGTCAAAGCCACCAAAAATAACTCATACAAACAAGTAAGTCCGACATTGCCTCATTAAAACGGTTCCCAAATTTTGTATTTGCATATCTAGAACCGTAATGACGCAATCATACTCATAAGAGTGCCGATTTATGATGTTTGTTTTTCTTGCTGGCCACTTTGTGCTAATACATTTATTATCCATGTTTTTCACTTCTGGTTCAACTTGTCACAAAAAGAATTAACATTCTCCATGAACTCATTAAAACCTTCCAATCTAAAATTTTAAGTTGGGTTTTGTGGAAGAAAACCAGTTTAATTGCATTCGACAAATCTTGATATTTTCTTTAAAGATTTTGGGACAATGCATGTGTGATGTCTAGAATATGCTCCATTAAAATGTGTGTAAAACACAAAGTCGTATTTTCCCATATCATCTTGAAGTCCGTCCGCTTGTTTGGCACAAGGAAGATTCAAACCTGTTTCTTCAACCCGCTGAAGAACTTTCACAATGTTTGGATATACAAGAAGCAAATTAGAAAGCGTTTTGTAGTTGGAATTCCAAAGTGTAACCCCAGGCCTTGAAGGTACCATTTCTTGATTGAACCCACTTCAGATACAAAGGATTTTTTTTCAAGTTATTCTTTGACTTTCACGAAGCATATCTTGTCGTTTGAAAGATCCACAAACAACATTTGTTAAACTTGCTAAAGTGTCAAAAAATCTCCAGTTAGGTGTATGTTTGTGAGCAATCATCACAATAACTAGTTAAAGTTAGTGTGCAAAACAATGAATATAAAATGCTGATCATTATTCTTTAAAACTAGAGCCCTCAAGCCGTTAAACTCCCTAAACATTTTACTTGCACTGATAACCTTGAACTCTAATTATAGCAAAACTCAACCGTGCAAATAAATCATCCATAGCTTTTTTGAAATCTAATTGTCCTAGCATGTAATTATTATTATTATTTGATTTGATTTTATTTTATTTTTTTTATTTGTTTCTTTTAGTTAGGCTGCTTTGTGCCTCTTTTCAAAAGCTCAAGATCTAGATATTTTGTTTTTCCCTTACTAGTTTGCTTTAAGCCCCAACCACTTTATCATGATTTATTCATGTTAAATCAAATTATTGTTTTATAAATATAATCAATTTGACACATACACGTGTTTAAGTTGCCGTAGCTAAAACGTCTCACATAAGATCTCATTACGTATCTTTTAACTGTGCGAGTCGTAAAAAATAGTTATTTTTGAAAAAGGATCCAAATTTTTTACTTCATAAGGAACGTAATTTGTAATTTACCATCTAATTTTTAATTATAGTGTATATTTAGAGCCATTTTTTTACTGTTTTACTCGTATAGGACCAAAAGTGTCATCTAATTCTCAGAATTGGCTATGGGGATACCTATGCCACGGTTACTGATATCCACTAATCTTATTGAGATTTGATTCAGGTTTAGATGTTACATATCATTAAATAAATACTACATATTAGAAATTGTAACATACACGTATATATATATGGATGAGTTAAAATGAGAACCATCTTAAGTTATGAGAATCATGAGAACTAGACTATCCAAAAAGTTTTTCCAAAAAATATTTTTCTCAAAAATCATAAAAAAATCATTTGTTTTAGCGAAAAAAAATTAAAAAAAATGCCTCATACACACCGACTCGACAAATTTACACTAGCGCGTAAAAAAAACTTACATCAGGCAAAACTTCCGACTCGACAATTTTTTTTTTGTTTTTTTATACAGATGTGTTTATAATATTTTCATCTACGTTTGTGTAAAATTTTTTTGGCCCAGCTCGCACGGAAAGTAGGAGCTCTCATGGTTCTCACAACTCGTGGCGGTTCTCATTTGAACCGAGCCCTTATATATATATATATATACTAAAAATACAAACAAGAAATTAAAAACGGGTGATAACCACTTAAACCAATGATACTTAGCGGTGGAGTCACGATTTTTTTTTCTTTGGGTTAGTGATTTTGGATGCTTAACAACCTGGCTATAATTTTTTTGTCGACTCACATAACAAAAGGCAATCCCAATACAAAACTATATGGTCATGAAAACACATAATTAAAATTGGATTTCATTTGAGATACGTTTTTTTTAAGTGAAACATGTGAATGTGAATTTGCACACTAGGATGGTATAAACGGTTAATGATTATATGAATGATTTTTGTGTTATATTAAAATAAAGTTCTTATTTATTAGAATTTTTGTTTTGATAAATTATAATTGGAGATGTAATGGATAATTTTTAAAACATGAAACCCAAGAACATTTTTTGTGAAATTTACGATTGAAGATGTAATGGATATTTTTCAAACCATGAAACCTGAGAACAAGTTTGACAAAAGATATAACAACAAATTTGGAGAATCGGGGTTTGGGTTATTTGAATAATAAGAAAACGGGCATTTTTATTGACAGTAAGTTTGGGTTTAACTGAACTTATGGAATATAGCGATGGGTTAATTGGTTAATAAGAGGGATGTATACAGTGTTAAAACAAAATGTCAATGGGGTTTTCCACTGAACATTCTAGACCCTTTACTTTTGACATATTACAATTTCAACCCTAGACTTCTAATTAATTAAAAAAATGTTTTTTGCACTTCCCTCAACTTTTGACAAATGACAATTTGAGCCCTAGACTTCTAATTCATTTTAAAATTTGTTTTTTTTACTTCAGATACTTAAACTTTTGAAATAAAATACTATTAACCCTCATCTTTAAGTAATTTACATATTAACTTCTAACTTTTGGTAACTGACAATTTTAACCCTCAACCTTTTAAACTTAAGAACTTAACACCTTATTTTATTAAAATACTTTTATGACTTTACGCTGTAACGTGCGACACGTTTATAATTTTTTATCTTTATATAACCATGTTAATGTCTAAATTACTTTTACGACTTTACACTCATGTTTAAATTACTTTTGTAACACAACGATTGGGTCATTCAAAATTCTCATGTTATATGTTCTAATGATACGCAAAAAAGAATGAGGTCGGTTAACCCTGACTCTTTTTTACTTGTTCCGCCAATTACGATAGTGGCAACATTAAATCGTGATAGAGAACTTTCTTATGAGAGTAATCATTCAGAAAAAATACATTTTTTGTTAAAATTCTATACACTAATAAATAACCTATGTTACTCTTAATCAAAATAAATATGAGTCTATATTAGTGATGAACATGGTACCCGTTCGGTACTGAAGATACTGGTATCAAAAAATAGGAAAAGTAGGAACATGTACAGAATATATCGGTACGGTACCGGTATTTATTGGTGTTTTACCCATAAATACCGGTACCGAAAAACAGTAAAGTGAGTACTGGTATCGCTATCAAATATACCCTGTACCAATGCTCATTCCTTATCTGTATAATCTGTTTTAGTCCAATGACCTAACCTGACCTGACCTGCGACCTCCGTTTCAACAAACCACATAATCCAGTAGACGTGTATTTCATAGATACAAAATCTAAAAGATTTGAGATTTAAAATCGTGACACTAGTTTTATTAAATTAAAAGAAAACAAATAGAATTCATAATATAAATAAAAGATTTAGCAGAAAACATGGTGACCTCCTTTTGACCTTTTCGTCTTCGATTATACCAAATTTCAACCAAAGCTCTCTCTGTTCAGGTCAAGTTCCAAAATCAAAAGCAGACAGATCTTCAATTTCTCTTTAAATCGGCGATTATTTGCTTTCTGGTGAGTATTCTTTCATCTCAATCGCTTAAATATGAATTAATTCTGTGGTTGTTTGCATGATTAATCTTAGGAATCCTTGTGCTTTTAACATTAGGGTTTCATAAGTGATCATTTGGGAGTATTATTGTTAGATATTGAACTGAAACTGAACACATGATGTAAGCCCTAATTTTAAGAAAATGATGATTTGTTATTGTTTGGTTTTAATTACAGTATTTAAGTGGTCTAGTTTTAAGGTTTATGTTTAACTACGATGAAGTTTAAATTGGTGGAATTAAATCATTAAAATAACACACACTCAGCTAAGAACATAACATAATAATACTAATATAGTTAAGAAAAATGGAATAGAATTAGAAAGAAAAGGTTATGTGTTTGAAGTCTGCTCTTAAATGGTTCAGAAGAGTGGGGTTTTTATGTCGAATACGATCCTTTGTAGGGCTAGGAGGAAGTGATAGTTAAAACTTAAAATTAGTTATGGTGCTGCAACAAGAAGCACACCTAAACACGTTTTCCAGTTACATCTTTATAATTCGTAGGCTGGATTTAGAAAGATGCGCATGTGTGGGAATGCGAATCTCACTGAGTTTTGTAAGATTCACGTTCCCAGACTTGCGGATCTTCCTAAATCCAGGCTTGATGTAATCGGAAAACAATTTTCATTGCGCTTCTTGTGCAGCTCCATAACTAACTACAATGTTTTAGTATCATTCTCTAGCCCTACAAAGATACGTTTTCGACAAGAAATTCCACCCTTTTAAACCATTTTGAACAGACTTTGAAGAAATAACCTTGTCTTATTTCTAGGGGTGTTCACGGTTGGGCTTCAAACCGTGAAACCGTCCAAACCGGTCATTGGTTTGGTTTCGCAGTCGGTTTTTTACTTTAACTTTTGGTCGGTCGGTTTTAGAATTGTTTGGTTTATGGTTTAGACAAAAAACCGGCCGCATAAAACCAGACCAAAGTGTATGATTTGACAATATAGTTTAGTTATCATATTTCATATATCTAACTATCTTAATTTTGTGTTAGTTTTTTAAATAGCATCGGGTCAAGTCATAGTTATAAGTTACTGATACATCTTTTTTTGTTACTTTCTTAGAGTTAGTTTGGAGTTTGGGCTATAAATTTTAAGTTTAATTGTGACTATAGTTGGTGATGGAGATTCATTTTTTGAAAATATGTGTATAGAGAACTAAGACTAATGTTTTGAAAACATTTTTTTTTTCCAAATATTATTCCATTTGTAGTTGGTTAGCTTAAAGTGTTTTATATTTTATAACGACCAATAGGCCCAAACCGTCAAACCAAACCGGAACCAAACCGTTAGTGACGGTTCGGTTTGGTTCGGTTTTAATTTCAACTGTTCGGTTTCGGTTTTCGGTGATCAAAAATCGTAACTAACGGTTTGGCTTACGGTTTGACCCATTGACTGTAAAAACTGCGAACGCCCCTACTTATTTCTGATATTCTTGACTGTATTTTGTTATGTTTTTAGTCTAGTGTTATTGATGCTTCTAGTATAAGGGTATTAACAATTCATTGTGGTTGAATGAAAATTATTTTTTCTTTTCTCTTTGGAGGATATAATTTTCTGAATTACAATTTGGCTATCTGACTGTGTTTTTTTTTCATCTTTTTTATGATTAGAACCAGCTGGGACGATATTGTATGGATAGTTCATCCGGGTCACATTTCAACAATCAACCTTCACCAAAAATGATGCCACCACGTCAGCAAGTAAAGTCCGGAGTACTGCACACATCCTTATCACTCGTTCCACCGCCAGACACTTTTGGGTCACCAAACGTTCAAGAACGCGGCCCAAGTTCCGATCAGGTCCGTGAGTCACCAACTGAAAGCGCCAGCTCACGCGACACCTGGCCTGACCCATTAATCGTATCCAAGCAGATGGAGAGAGAGAAACAAAAAGAGCCCGAAAATAACTTTGCCGAAAACTCCGTAACCCGCCATATTTCACGGTTAGATAAAATGTCGCTTAGAGACATATGCAGTGAACGCGTTGATATAATCGCAGAAAAAATGCATCATCTACCTTACGAGTTTGTCGACAATTTAAAGAACCAACTTCGCGTTCTTATTGAAGGAACCAGCGGTGATCAAATCAAAGAAGAATACATTTTCCTCCAAAAAATGGTTATGGGCCGGGCGATTTGACCGAAAAGGCGCTCACGATGGCCCACCGCGGTCAACTCGAGTTACTAGTTGCCGTCAAGACGGGAATTCAAGCGTATCTACATCCAACCGTTAGTCTTTCACAGGCTTCTCTTATCGAGATATTTTTATACAAGCGATGCAGAAATATAGCGTGTGGAAGCCAAATTCCCGCTGATGACTGTACATGCGAAATTTGCTCGAAACGGAACGGTTTTTGTAACCTCTGTATGTGTGTGATCTGTACCAAGTTTGATTTGAAGTGAATACGTGCCGTTGGATTGGTTGTGATGCGTGTTCTCATTGGACGCACACGGATTGCGCGATACGAAACGGGCAGATTGGCGTGGGACCCGTTAAAAGTGGCGGGATGCTTTTTCGGTGCCGGGCTTGTATGAGGACATCAGAATTGTTTGGTTGGGTCAAAGACGTGTTTAATCAGTGTGCGCCGTTGTGGGACCGTGAAAGTTTAATTAAGGAGCTTGATTGTGTGAGAAGAATATTTCATAGAAGTAATGAGAATAGAGGGAGAAACCTGTACTTGAAGTGTGAAGAACTTGTGGAAAAAGTTAAAAGCGGGTCAACTGAAGCTGTAGTTTGTAAAGCAATATTATCGTTTTTTCAAGGTAAACATTATCCTTATTAAGTGGCATATTTCTTATTGTTAGGATCGCTAGGATTGATACACACTCGAAACTGAACAAACACACACGAAAGCAATAACGACATGAAGATTTAAAGTGGTTCGGTCAGCTGACCTACGTCCACTGTGCTGCAACTAGGGTTTCTTTATTATTCAGGTGCTCAAGGAATTACAAGTACAATGATATCAATATATAGAGACTAATCTAGGGTTAGGAAACTTGACCCCCAAGTTACGCCCAAGCCCACATAGAGATAACTAGGGCCGGCTAAATTAAAACCCTAATTTAACTGCCAAATAAAGACGTGTGGGCCGACTCAAAGCTAGGGTCGGCCACCCTCCCTTGATCGGGCCTCCACACCAATTAGCCCAACACTTATCAATGTTTCATTAACTGCTGGTAAATGTTTGATCTACATATAACCTATATACTAAACGCAATTTTATAGGAAATACCAATGCACTTTTTCATTTGTCACCGAGGGTGTAAACGAGCGGAGCCTAAGCACGCCCAAGGCGAGATCGGCTTGTTTGTTATTTATTAATTATTTTGTTATATTACTTTTCTACACATATAGCTACTTTTTTATGTTTATAGTTCTAGTTTGAAAGTGAACATGGTGTTGTTAGGCATCTAACTTAGATGTGAAACCAATAAAAAACTATGTCGTTTTGAATAAATCTAATTAAAAACTAAGTTTATTTTTGTGAACCCTATTTTCTCTACAATAATTTCGCACATATTAATCATCTATCACTAGTGCATTCTCTAAGTTATGAATGAAAGATGTTAGATTCTAGGGTGTTCTTCGGTTTTTTTTGGGTCGATTGTTTAGGTTTGTTGGGAAAAAGTGACTCGATAACCGATCTATTTAAAGTTTAGGTTGGTCGGGTTCGGGTTAGTTGGGTCGGTTTGTTGGGCTTTCAGGTTTATATGTAAAATTAAAAAAAAAGTTCTTTTTTTACAAAATATCATCAAAATTCATATTGCTACTAAAATAATACCATCAAACTTCATACATCATTTAACTATATGATATATGATATGATAATGTTCAAAAGTCCCAAAACTTAATGTTTCAAATACGAGAGACTCCAAACCAAAACACATCTATAGAAAAGATAATAAATGTTCGTTTTTTTTTTCGGGTTTTGGGTTTTTTGGGTCTGGTTGTTCGGGTTTTTGTCTGGGAAAAAGTGACCCAATAGCCGACCCATGTAAGGTTAGGGTTGGTAGGGTTCGGGTTTTTTGCGTATTTTCTAATTCAGGTTCGGGTAGCTTCAGGTTCAGGTCGGGTTTCGAGTAAAAATGAACAACCCTAGATTCTTTTTTTTTTTCATTTTGTTCGGGTAATCACGAATTATGAGGCTGTAGGCCACTGACCACAATATACCTAGAAAGGTAATAAGATGTATTTCAAATTGCTGCAGTTGCTAATGTTTGGAAGGACATAAAAACGTAGTGTGAATGCTTTGTGATGTAAGGGTACGTGGATAGGATTAGTTTAATGGATGATTTTTCTAGTTCTGACAGAATCTTAGTTATTATATCTGTAAATAATACGCCTGTTTAGGCTTGCTAGCCTAGGAATCTCGGGTTTGAGCTTGTTTATTAAATGGGTTTTCATTTAGGTCCGAGTGTCTGTAAGTTTGGCTCAATTTAAGCTTATACATAACTGATCTAGAGTTGTTCTTGCACAGCTCGACTCAGCTCAGCTTGTTTACACCCCAATCTGTCACAAATGGGATGACTCCTATTTTTTTGTCTCCCCGGGTCCATTAAATGATGGCTGTGCTCTATTGGGTGATTAAAAAAGTTATTTATGTTTATAACATTATTTTATGTAAATATATTATTTCTATGTATTTACGTTTTTTTATTAAAATTTATAATATTTGAAAGCATAATTATTTTAAATATTCTTTTCATGTTATTTTTATGTATAAAAACGTCTTTAAGAAGTTATATTTATATCTTAAAATGTTAAGTTTCTATGCAAAAATGTTAGGTTTATATATAAACGATAAATATAACATTAAAACTAATTTTAAAAAGTTTTTAGTGACCCAAACAGGAGACAATCGAAAGTACTTTGATATTCTATGTAATATTTCAACTCGGTAATTGAGGTAAAATATGTTGCAACATCTTTTGCAGATGGGGAGATGGAGAATCCAAAAACCGAAGAAGGTGGAGTGATGGCCCCACAAGAAGCATTCAATCGAATAGCCGACGTGGTGCACGAAGCAACTAAGAAAATGGAAATGGTGGAAAACGAGAAGGCACGTATGGTTAAAAAAGCACGGTTGGCACTCGAGGCATGCGACGAAGACCTAAAAGACAAAAACCGGGAACTGGCAGCTCTAAACTTAGAAAGACAGAAGAAAAAGCAGCAAGTGGACGAGCTTCAGAGCATTGTACGTCTTAAACAAGCCGAAGCTGAGATGTTTGACCTCAAGGCTTCCGAAGCTAGACGAGAAGCCGAAAGACTTCAAAGGATCTCCCTAGCAAATGCGCAAAAGTCAGAGGACGATTATGCAAGCAGGTATTTAAAACAGCGGTTACATGAGGCGGAAGCGGAAAAACAGTATTTGTTTCAGAAAATTAGGTTACAGGAAGAGAGTTCTTCACGAGATACGGGACCAGCCGAACCGTCACAGATGATAATGTATAACAAGATCCAGGACTTGCTGAAAAAGATATGAATTTTTGTTGGTTTCGTTTAATGTTTTAACTTGTACTAGTTCTTTTTTAAAAAAAACATGAAGTTTATCTTTTGAAGTTCTGGATAGAGTTGTTGGAGGCTTGTTATCTACACATCATGTTGGGAGGAAAATTGGAAGCAAAGAAGCTCCCATTCTTTTTCATTTTTAATATTTTCTAGACGTTATACTTTATTCTTTATTTCATCAGTTATAATATTCATAAACCATTGTTTATTTTCTAAAAATTTCATATAAACCTACAATTTTGACATCTAAAAAAGAGGCTGGTGAACCGTTTGAGCTAAACCAGCTATTGTTAGTTAATAAACAGAGAGTAATAATTAATTAAACCACGTTAGCGCTAGTTCTTTTATTTTTATTATTATTAATTATTATTTATTTTTTAAGTTAATGGAGAAAGAGGTCAATCAGCGAGAAATTTTAGAGAAAAATAATAATGGGCGGATAATATTTTATTTTTGAATTTTAATATCTTTATTTTAAAAAAATTATAATGATATAAGATCATATTACGTATGATATATTACATCTCATTATCCATCTTTAATTTTGTCTTTCTCTTTTGAAATTGCCTTTGATGTCAAAAAGGAAGAACATCCCAATGAAGATAAATAAAAGGGATTCAAGAGAAGTGTATTTGAGACATAAGTAGAGCAAAGGTTAATCATTCCCTAATTTAAAATCCACAAATCATTCTCATCTTAACCTTTATATGTATAACAAAACAAAGTTTTAACAGGTGAGCAACCACAAAGCAATGGCTCATGCCTTAGTCAAGATACTTCTTCTTATAACCATTTTCGCGCTACTTAAATCAGGTTAGTATGCTTGATCCCGAGCGGTCAATAAGACATCGAATATGTGTTTTTTTTTTCAATTTTAAAGGAGCAAATTTTGTTGACGATGTTTAGTGGTTTGGGTGTAACGCGCAATTTGAGGATTGGTGCATAGCGGATGAGCAAACCCCGGATGACGAATTGCAAAGGGCAATGATTTGGGCATGTGAAAATGGTGCAGATTGTAGCAAGATTGAAGCAAACCAGCCTTGTTATGAACCAAACACAGTTAAGGATCATGCTTCTTTTGCATTCAATAGCTATTTTCAAAGGATGAAAGACAAAGGAGCTACTTGTTATTTCAAATCTGCTGCTTATGTCACTGATCTTGATCCAAGTAAGTATATTAATATATTATGCATCCACATAATTTTTATCTTTACATTTTGCATGTAAGTATACAATTAAATTATTAGAAACCAAACGAACACATTGGATTATGTAGGAAAGTATCTGTGTTATGATTCTCAAATTAAAATTGATTGATTTGCAGTTAATGCACTTGTATGTATGTATATATTATATTATATATATATATATATATATACATATATATATATACATATATATAGGGGGTTCATTTGAGAAGAAATTTTAATTGAGAAGAAAAAAAACAAAGGGTACAAATGTAAAACATTAAATACTTTTTCTCCCATCTTATTTATTGTTTATTTGACTAATTAATTAGACATAAAGACTATCATCATTCACACTAAAAACTTTTGCCTACACACATCAAAAGTTATCTTACACATTCCGAAATTTATCTTACACATTCCAAAATTTATTCTACACAACTCGTAATTTGTTTTACACACCTCGTAATTTATCCTACACTCTAAATTAATTTTTTTTGAAATATATATTTTAAAAAATATATATTTTGAAAATAAATTACAAATTTAATTTAGTTAGTTATTAAAGAGGAAGACTACAATTTAGTTACTTATTATTGTTTATTTCACTAATTAATTAGACATAAAGACTATCATCATTCACACTAAAAACTTTGCTACACACATCAAAAGTTATCTTACACATTCGAAATTTATCTTACACATTCCAAAATTTATTCTACACAACTCGTATTTGTTTTACACACCTCGTAATTTATCCTACACTCTAAATTAATTTTTTTTGAAATATATATTTTAAAAAATATATATTTTGAAAATAAGTTACAAATTTAATTTAGTTAGTTATTAAGAGGAAGACTACAATTTAATAATCTATGTAACATTAAATACAAAAATTTAATGAAGCAAATTGAAGTATTCCTATTGGTTGAATTTCTTCTTTTTTATTTTACAAAAAATTCTTCTCATTTGAACTCTCCACTATATATATAATATATATATATATATAGAATTCCGATAAAAAGAACTTTCTAGTTCAGGATGATCATTGTCAATCTCAAAAATATAATTTTCAATATCAAAATATATAAATAAAAGTCTCCATTACTATCTTTAACTAAAAAAGGTATCATCAGAGATTAAATTCCGAAGGTCTTTGACGCCAAAAAAAAGATCAACATTACTGTAATTGTCATGACCACCCAAACTCTAAATGTTTTTATCCGTATCATTTATATTCGGATCTTTACTTTCGCTGGCATTTTCAATATATATATATATATATATACAATATATATATATATATATATATACACACACTACTACATACACTTCAAATTCAAGTAAAATCTTTACAATGAAGGAAACAAGATGAATATTTTTTAAGCATATACCCTTTAGAAGTATTTTAATTTATTTTTAAAAAATAGGGTCTTTGTATTTGTAGTGGCTAGCATGAGTGTAGTTGTGGTGAAGTACGTATTGAAGTTGTATGGTACAAACTTTAATTGACAAATTAATGACTACTTAATTTACATGCGTGAAAATTGTAGCTGAAACTAAAAAATAAAAATAATAAACGACGAAAACTTCTTTTAATTATTTTAAAACATATTACCAGGCTTTATTTTTATGAGATAAATTGCATTGGATACTTAATCCACCTACAAATAGTTTTGATAATTTTATGATGTAAAGTAAAAAAATAAATAAATATTTCTAACCGTTACAAAAAATAGTTTTGATCATTTTATGATGTTTAGTAAAAAACATAAATAATATTTCTAACCGTTATAAAACTTGTTGTCTAATGATGGCAGGCCATGGTTCATGCAAATTTGAATTCACGGATGAAGGTGGAGCGGGGACATTAAGATTTGATAATTTGTTGCTTAAAGACATAATATGATATCATCATACTTTATGTTATATTATCCTTTTTATATATAATCCAAAATAATATATTTGAGAAAATAATTGAGAAAATAAGAAGTGTATTGTTATTCATTCAACTATATCTTTATATACATGTACATATGTAGTAGAAGATGTAACAGAAAATGAGAGAAACCCGGACATAATATCTGTATTCATAACACTCCCCCTCAGATATATGTTACTACTTATTATACATTGTTAACAACATACTTCAAGATGATATTAAATAGGTACTTCATGACTTAAATAATAAATAATAAACTGATACAACTGGATCAGTTATACTGCCTCATTAAAAACTTTACTAAGAAAACCTAGTGGGACAAAACTTAGTTAAGGGAAAAAGAGTGCAGCGTGTATAATTCTCCCACTGAGTTCAACAAACATCTTTCAATCTACGGAGATCGATCTTGTTTGATAATTGTTCAAAACTGCTTCTAGGTAAAGATTTTGTGAATAAGTCAGCTAAATTTTCACTTGACTTGATCTGACGAACATCAATTTCTCCTTCTTTCTGCAAGTCATATGTTGAGAAAAACTTTGGTGCGATGTGTTTTGTTCGATTACCCTTGATGTAACCTTCTCTGATTTGTGCTATGCAAGCAACATTGTCTTCATAAATAATCGTTGCCTCCTTCTTAACCTGTTCTAATCCGCATGCTTCTTGTATGTGAGTAATCATTGATCTCAACCACACGCACTCTCGACGGTGTCATATAGTGCTATTAGTTCGGCATGATTTGATTACGTTGCTGTAAGTGTTTGCTTAGTTGACTTCCAAGAAATTGATGCACAAGCGTATGTGAATACATAACCTGTTTGAGATTTTGCTTTATGTGGATCTGATAGATATCCAGCATCGGCATAACCAACAAGCTCAGACTTTTTATCTTTCTGGTAGAAAAGACCCAAGCCTTGTGTCCCACAAAGATATCGGAATATATGTTTTATTCCATTCCAATGTCTGCATGTTGGATTTGAACTGTATCTTGCTAGTACATGCACCGAAAAAGAAATATCGGGTCTTGTGTTATTTGCAAGATACATAAGGGCACCGATCGCACTTAAGTACGGTACTTCTGGACCAAGTACTTCTTCGCCTTCTTCTTGAGGGCGGTAAGGATCCTTATGTGGATCTAGCGGTCGGACAACCATGGGTATGCTAAACGGATGGGCTTTGTCCATATTAAAATGTACTAACATCTTCTGGATGTAGTTTGACTGATGGACGAATGTACCATTACGCAAATGCTCGAACTGCAGGCCGAGAAATAATTTTGTTGTACCAAGATCTTTCATCTCAAATTCTTTCTTTAATATATTAGCAGTTTTCTCTATCTCTTCAGGAGCTCCAATGATGTTTATATCATCAACATAGACTGCTATTATAGTGAAATTTGAGTGTGATCTCTATATAAAGACACATGGGCTGATTACATTAGACTTATATCCTTCTTTTTTGAGATATTCACTGAGCCGATTGTACCACATACGACCAGATTGTTAAGACCATATAAAGATCTTTTTAGGTTTATAGCACACATATCTCGAGGTATTGATTTTAATGCTTCGGGCATTTTTAGCCCTTTAGGTATTTTCATGTATATGTCATTTTCAAGTGTCCCGTACAAGTATGCAGTGACGACATCCATAAGTCTCATTTGAAGTCCTTGTGAGATTGCAAAGCCAATTAGAAATCTAAGGGTTATCGCATCCACTACAGGGGAATACGTTTCTTCATAATCAACTCCTGGGATTTGGGAAAACCCTTATGCTACAAGGCGTGCCTTATATTGTACAATCTCATTCTTTTCATTTCTTTTTATAGCAAACCCCCATTTATAACCTACTGGTTTAACGTCTATGGGTGTTCGGACTACAGGCCCGAAAACATTTCGCTTTTCAAGCAAACCTAACTCAGCCTTTATGGCCTCTTGCCATTTTGGCCAATCAACTCTGTGCATGCACTCTTCTAGAGTTTTAGGTATGTAATCATTTTCATTGATTACATCCGATGCTATAGCATATGCAAATATATCATTAACACGTGTTTCATTTCGGTTCCATATTGTACTATTTTGTACATAGTTGATAGAGATCTCGTTTTCATTTGGTACTAGTGTGTCTTCTGGATTTTCATTTTCCTCTGGAATTATATTTTTCTCTTCTGGGACATTTACCTCTTCTAGGGTTTCATATACTAAGTTCTCACTAACTGATTTATTCTGCTCTTTCCGTTTACGTGGGTTCTTATCTTTGGAACCTATTGGTCTCCCACGTTTTCTTTGTATGGTAATCGCTCCAGGGATTACTTCAACTCGAGCAGGTGCATTTAATGCTGGTATGTGTGACTTTGTCACTCTATTTGTGTCTGTGAATGCATCTGGTAATTCATTTGCGATTCTTTACAAATGTATAATCTTTTGGACTTCAGTTTCACATTGACCACTTCGGGGGTCGAGATTTGATAATGATGATGCATTCCATGTTAACTCTTGTGTTACCCGTCTTTCTTTAGTCTTATCTCCCCTAAGACTCGGAATACTGTCTCGTTAAACTGACAGTCAGCAAAGCCTGCTGTAAACATGTCACCGTTAATGGTTCTAAATATTTAATGATAGACGGGAGAACTAAAACCAATGTAAATACCCAGTCTTCTCTGTGGTCCCATAATGGTACGTTGTGGTGACGATATCGGTACATATACCGCACAACCAAATATTTTGAGGTGGGACAGATTTGGTTCTCTTCCGGAGACTAGTTGTAATGGGGAGTATTCATGATCGGCAGTTGGTCTTAATCAAATTAGTGCAGCAACGTGTAGAATACCATGTCCCCATGCGAAGATGGCAATTTGCATCTCATCAGGAGAGGTCTAGCGATTATTTGTAATCGTTTAATTAATGATTCAGCTAAACCATTTTGTGTATGAACATGAGCTACTGGATGTTCAACCTTTATCCCAATCGACATACAATAATCGTTAAAAGCTTGGGATGTGAATTCTCCTGCATTATCCACTCATATTGTTTTAATTGGATTTTCAGGGGAATGAGCTCTCAATATATTATTAGGGCTAATAGTCGGGCAAATGCTACATTTCTGGTAGCTAAAAGACTCACGTGTGACCATCGTGATGAGGCGTCAATTAAGACTAAGAAATTGCGGAATGGACCACAAGAAGGATGTATAGGCCCACAAATGTCCCCTTGTATTCTTTCTAAAAATGAGGGGTTTTCTTGTGTTAACTTATGTGGTGAGGGCCGAGTAATAAGTTTGCCTAGAGAGCATGCCGCACATGATAAATCTTGTGATAGCAAGACTTTTAAATTCTTTAGAGGGTGCCCATTTGTACTTTTAATTATTCGCTTCATCATTATGTTGCCAGGGTGACCTAGTCGGTCATGCCATATTGTGAATGTGTCTTTATCTAGTAACTTATGGTTACTCACCACCATGTACGATTCAGTTGGAATAATATTAGTACAATATAATCCAGAGGATAAAGCTTTTAGCTTTTCAACAATGGTATCTTTGCCATTTTCATTTGAAGTAATTTGTAAGTATTCCGTATTATTGTCGGAAGTTGTTTTGAGGTGGTAGCCATTTTGTCGAATACTTTTAAAACTAAGTAATTTCGTCTTGATTTACTAGAATATAATGCATCATTTATAATTAGTTTAGTACCCAATGGTAATATGATGCTTGCTCTTCCAGAGCCTTCTATAAGATCACATACACCAGAAATAGTACCAACAAGTGTCTCTGCAGGAGAGAACTCATATAAAAATTTCTTATGTTTGAGAATAGTGTTGGTAGTACCACTATCTACGAGACATTCATCACCAATGATAGCTTTATTGAAGCTTGTAAACATATTTCCTCTGGAAATAATAAAACAAAATTAATATAACGAACTACTTGCTTGAGTATGATAAAATAAACATCACACAAATATGAATCAAACATCATAAGATTTTAAATGAAACCATAACAATAGTTCAAACACAAAATACCATAAGAGTTTAAAACAAAATCCAAAACAAAGACAAAAAAACCATAGTTTAAAAAAACATCACATAAAGGTCAACCATAGGATGTCACTAATTTTCAGTGAAGTCAGACGTGTCCAGATGAGTGTCTGATAGTGGTGTAGGAGATGACAGATTAGGTGCATTCTCAATCAGATTTGTCTCAACATTTTTCCCTGTTTCTTTCATCATCTGTTGATAAGCTTCAACGAGATGTTTGGGGGTGTGACATGTGCAGGCCTAGTGATTTGACATTCCACATTTATAACATATATTGTTTTGGCTCCCGCTAGTTCTCCCTCTAGGAGGTCGTCCTGTGTTATGTCGACTCGATTCGCACTACTAGATTTAGAATTTTGAGATTCTTGTCGCCATGTATTGCTCCGTCCACGGCCACGACCTCTGTTGGGACCGCAGCCTCTGCCTCTTCCACGTCCGCTTTGATAATTTGCCACATTGGCTTCTGGCAATGGGCTTGCAACGACGGGTCGCGCTTGATGATTTTGTAGTAGGAGCTTGTTGTTTTGCTCCGCGACCAACAAACATGATATTAATTCATAATATTTTGTGAATTTACGTTCCCTGTATTGCTGCGACAGGAGCATGTTTGATGCATGGAACGTTGAGAATGGTTTCTCAAGCATGTCTTCGTCGGTTATTTTTTCACCACATAACTTAAGCTCAGAGGTGATGCGGAAAAGAGAAGAGTTATACTCGCTAACACTTTTATAATCTTGTAGCCTCAAATGAAGCCATTCATAGCGAGTTTTAGGGAGCAATACCAGCTTCTGGTGGTCAAATCTTTCTTTGATATTTTTCCACAACTCGAGAGGGTCCTCAACTGTAAGATACTCCCTCTTCAAGTCTTCGTGAAGATGGTGACGAAGGAATATCATGGCCTTAGCCTTATCTTGACTGGACGTTTGATTCTCATCATTGATTGTCGCTCCTAGATTATTTGCTGTTAGATGAATTTTCGCATCAAGAGTCCATGGAGATAATTATTTCCCGAGATGTCAAGTGTGACGAATTCGAGTTTTGATAAGTTCGACATTGTATCTACAAATGAAAGTTAGGTGTGAAATTTTGTGAAATAAATATCTAATAAAACTCAAATGTAAGTTTGTTTATCTGATTAAAAAAATACATAAACAAGCATAAGACAATGAGAAGGAAAAAAAACTGAAAAATTACGTTTCAATAAACTTAGTTTGTATAAGCTAGATTGTATAATGTTGAATTCTAACAATTTAATAAATACATATATAGAATAATAAGTATGTTGGATTATGAGAAGGATTATGATAACTTGGTTTCCACGGGTAGCAGTATATAAAAGAAATGCATGCTAAGCAATGGTGATAAAAATGATATATGTAAATATAACATTCATAAAAGAAAAGAAAAAAACTCAATTAAGAAGGGTCTGGAAGAAGATAGAGGGTCCATTCAATGCGTTGGGATAATCTAAACCGTTGATTGGTGAAGAAAATATATAACGATCAGAAAAATAAGAATTAAATGGAACTTAAGGAAGACAAAAACAATACGCCATCTAGTATCTCTTGGAAAAACTTTGGGCGTTGATTGTTTCTCCCGAATCTGCGCTCACCTAGTTTTCACATTTTATTTCCGATTTGAACGGGTGTTGACTGTAACAACTAAGGGAAACTCGCCGGTGGGTATAACGGCTGAAAAAGTCGGTGGTGGTCGACAATAGTGCTTGTCACAAGGGGGTCACCGGAGAAAAAAAACATAGATCAATAACATCAAGCGATTGAAAACAAAACGTGCATGGCTACGACATTCCGAAGAGAGTCCTGAAAAAGGGTTTCAACGCTGTGCAGTCCGATAAGGGTTCCAAAAGCAACCAAACAAGTCGATATCTTCGTCACACATTCACATCTAATCGGTAACATGACGACAGTGATTGTCGAACTAATTCGTGTTTCGTAGTTACAGTACTAAGGCAAGGTCTAGATCTAAAAGCATGTTTACATTCTATACTAATAAACTGCAAGAAACAAAATGCTGATTGTCGATTTCAATATCCTACTCACAGACAAACGATTATATCTCATATGACTTTGAAAAATATTTTGCAAGGTTGAAACATTAAAAAAATTATACTCTTTACGATAAACCAAAATTGCATCTTCTTCATCATACTTATTTGTTCTAAAAAGAAACAGATCTAAAATATTTTTTTTAAGAATCCAGACATAAAATAACACACACTCTGTTTTGTGTGTTTGTTATCCATCTATCTCTGTTTTTTAATGTCAATAAATTAACACTGAATCACAAAAAAGATTGTTGGTATGTGTGATTCAAGTGAGTAAAAGATTGTATATCTACCAAATATATGCATGGGACGTTAATGAATATTACCTAGATTGATGATTGTGTGGATGAAGTAGAATTCCAAATAGGTGTGAGCCAATAGTAACAGTAGAACACTGCTATAGCAGCCGCCAGAACAAGAAAAATCGTCAACAAGCAGAATGAGTTAGAGCTGGGTGCTGATAACGTGAGAAGAAATAATTGAGAAAATAAGAAGTGTATTGTTATTCATTCAACTATATCTTTATATACATATACATACGTAGTAGAAGATGTAACAGAAAATGAGAGAAACCCAGACATAATATCTGTATTTATAACAATTTTTCTTTTTTATTAAATTTCCATCAATGTTAATTATTACGGTATGCACAATAAAAACAAAATTAAATGTTTATTTTCTCTTTCTGATACCCTCATAGATGACATTAGACGGTTTTCTTTCATTCTAAACTTTGGTATCCACACCCACTCACCTCCACTCCAGTATAATTGATCGATTTTGATCGTGGTTGACTAAGATCGAACATCTATTAGAGCAGTCAGGGCCGTCTTCGAAAATCACAAAAAAAAAGCTCTGTACGAGATAAAAAATTTGGGTCCCATTCATTAATTCATTATGTTTGTTAATTGATTTGGACCAAGTCATTAATCCATTACCCATTAAAATAAGAGTTAAATGCTTGGTTGGTCCCTGTGGTTTGCAAATCTTGCAGACTTGATCCCAGTGGTTCACTAATTACACACTTGGTCCCAGTAGTTTCAAATTTTGCACTCGGGTGGTCCTTACCACTAACCTTTGTTAGATTTCTCAGTTAAGTATATGCAAAATTACTATATTACCCTCCTTCACAAACCTGCAACCTCCACATCCACCTTAAACCCACCACCACCTCCACCGTCAACTGACCACCACCACTGCAACAATCACCGGAAAGGTTAGAAGAAGGAGGTACACCGAAACCGAAGGGGTGTTGAGGCGGTATTCTCGGCGGCTTCAGTCGTCTTCTCCGGCGCTCCGGCAAGTTGCAGGTTTTTCGGCTGTGTTTCCTTTTTCTGCAAAACTGATTGATCGGAATTGAAGGTTTTGATTCATTTCCATCCTT
Source organism: Scalesia atractyloides (assembly GCA_947069175.1). Lineage (NCBI taxonomy): Eukaryota > Viridiplantae > Streptophyta > Magnoliopsida > Asterales > Asteraceae > Scalesia > Scalesia atractyloides. Next base: position 59,511,710 of record CAMTDV010000007.1, on the reverse strand, counting down.
GATGCCAATCACGAACCTATCCCAAAATTTCGACTAAATTCAGTTACGCAACCCCTATATAAACCGAACCCAAAGTTCATTTCTTCTACCATACAACCTTCACAACACCTCTCACTCTCTGTTTGTCAAACGCCGTCGGAGGTTTCTCATCGGAGGTATTCTCATCCTGCAAACAAATTGTGTACCGACAACGATTCGAACAATTATATAGAAAACAAAACTAACATCGATAGCAAGATACACACCGCTGAATTGAAAGTGAGGAGCCCTGCTTCGATCAGATCTTCGATGATGCTTGAAGATATATGTTAAACTAACTGGACTACGATGGCATAGAATGTTTTTGTATGATACTGAGCCAACAAATCAAAGTGATTTTAAATGCAAACAAAAAACCATACGAATGCCATCACAACGAAACTAATAGCCATATGAACATCAACCTTCACAATGAAACCAATAGCCCAACACCTAATTTCGAGAATTCTTCAAATAATTGAAACAAATTTCAGATCTAAACGAACTGCAAGCTACCGGTTAGATAGATGCGGCAAAGCAAATAAGAAATCAGCGATGGAAACAAACGCCGCCGAAAAACCTGCAACTTGCCGGAGCGACGGAGAAGACGACTGAAGCCGCCGAGAATACCGCCTCAACACCCCATCGGTTTCGGTGTACCTCCTTCTTCTAACATTTCCGGTGATTGTTGCAGTGGTGGTGGTCAGTTGACGGTGGAGGTGGTGGTGGGTTTAAGGTGGATGTGGAGGTCGCAGGTTTGTGAAGGAGGGTAGTATAGTAATTTTGCATATACTTAACTGAGAAATCTAACAAAGGTTAGTCGTAAGGACCACCCGAGTGCAAAATTTGAAACTACTGGGACCAAGTGTGTAATTAGTGAACCACTGGGACCAAGTCTGCAAGATTTGCAAACCACAGGGACCAACCAAGCATTTAACTCTTAAAATAATCAGGCCTATGAATTTGATTGGCAAAAACAGTTGGACTTTAACGTTTTTGTTTCATAATCCAGACCCTTTAAGTTTTTTCTCTAAAAACATACATACATATATATATATTTTATAATCTTTTCGGACCCTATTTTGATTTCGGTCCAGAGCGGTCGTCCACCCCGCACTTACTCTAGGCCGGCCGTAAGACCAAACGTGATTATGTTTAATCCAATTCTACGTATGTTTGATCATGATTGACACCACCAAGCATTGTTCTTTTTGACTTACAAGTCCACGTAGAGGCAAAGAGAAGGTATAAGCTTGTGGTTTGGCCGCAGTTTGGAGTGGAAGTAGAAGTGGAAGGGCAACCTTCAGGATAGGGGTGGGTATGATGTGGTGCGGTTTGATTATTGCCTAAAAATGAAATCATAATCGTACACTTCCCTAACAAAAAATCATAATTGTTCGGTTTTAGTTAATCGGTTATTGGCGGTTAATACGGTTTCAGTTATAGGCCGGTTTGTTTTTTAAAGTTGTGCTTTAAATGTGTCGGTCATGCAAATTTAATGCGCAAACAATAAATATAGATAGTTAAAACTTGTAGAATTATCAGTTATATTTCACTACCACATGCATACTTAATTCCAAAAACAAAACTAACATGGAAGCATACATATGAATACAAAGTGACGAGAGTTTTAAATTCAGTGAGGTTGGGCCATGGCTAAAACACTTAAAGACTTCACCTAAAAACATATGGATTGGCCATAGTTAAATACTAACTTAAAAACTTATGGTCCTGTAGATTCGACCATGTTTAAAACATTCGGTTAGGTTATTTTTGGTTATAAAATAATAATAACCATAGCTGAAACACACAATCGGTTATCAAAAATATAAATAACCGACCCTTTAGTTATTTCGGTTATTTTAGTTACGATTTGATTAATTTAATTTTATATACACCCCTACTTCTCTAAAGTTATTTTTCGCTTTAGTGATTTATACCGTTATTTTTCTCTCCTATCAAAGTTTATGGTCTTTTTGCATTAAAAATAGTTAGAGTACTACTTGCCAAGTATGTAGTTGAATTTTAGCAATAGATTTGGACAAAAAAAGCTTTTTGGGAAGTATGTAGTTGATATGCTATGGTTTTAGGACATCTTAGTTCCAGCACAACATTAGCGATAACGTTTGTGACCTACTTTATTTGTGATGGTCTTTTCCTTCGGTAATCAATTGCTAATGTTTGCAAAAAAAAAAAGAAAAAAGAAACTAATTTGTCCCAAATTCGTCGCCAAATGAGTTACTGAATACAACCATCGAAATTCTGTCGCATATTTAGCAATGAATGATTTCAATCGCAGGACCATCACACTTTTAGCAACATATTTGCTCCATTGCAAACACTCTTTATGTAGGTAGCAATGACACTTGGTCTTGTTGGTTCTTCAATTAGTCCATTAAGTTGTCCCCAAAGACATTTGGACCAACTCTTATTGTTTTCTATCAACATTTTTTTTTTATTATTTGGACTTACTCTTATAGTTTTCTCTCAACTTTTGTAATTCATAACTACAATTAAGATCAAATCTTCCGAATATACAGTCAATGGAAAATAAAAACTTTCACTAAAATAATTCCAATTGAATCTTGAAAAGATGCGGACATATATTCAAAAACATTATATGACACATAATGATTGAAAAAAAGACAAAATATGATCCAAATCGGTAGATATAAACAAACATACGGTGAAATACGTTGCAAGTTCGTATACACATGGCAACCCAAAATGCGTGCGATGGCCAGAAAAATAAGATGTTTGTTATTATGCACTATTTAAATTAGAAATAGATACCATACTATGTGCACATAAGGACACCACCAAAATCAAAAAAATTTACTTCATTTGAATTAATAGTGTTGTATTTAAAAAGTATAAATAATACATGGATATCTCATAAATACTGTTTGAAGTTTTTCATAATTTCTATTAATGTCTCTCATATGAAAATGTAACTAATGAATCTTTATGTTTTGTTGAAAGCACCTCAAAATCGAAGTGACAGCATGTGTTGTTGGGGTTGTAGGCGAGGCAAGTCGAGTGGAGCCAGAGCTTGACTAGGCTTGAACTCCACTCGTTACGGGAGCAAGCTCGGCTCGTTTGACCTCTCTAACATTAGTTTTCTAAAACTCGAGTTCGTCTCGTAAAGTAAATTTTCAAGTTCGGGTTCGACTCGCTTATTGTTTATTATTGGTGTTATGAAAGGCCTATGATTCTTGTTATAAAACCCTATTGGGGATTTAGGTGAATTTTAGCTGTCGTAGAATTGAGAGTGTGTCACCATTCTAAAATAAAACTTTTATTATATACATTTATAATTAACTTTTATGTATAGTTTTATCAAAAAATAAATTTATGTATAGTTTTATCAAAAAATAAAATTATGTATAACATAATATATATTGTTTACTTATTTTCTGACCCTAGCCTAAAAACAAAGCTTGTTTAGTAAACGAGTCCAAGCTTCGCTTATCGAGTTCGAGCCAGCCCGCGAGCCTAAACTAACCCATTATTCATATTGTTTTTAAATTAAATATACTAAAATTAGATTAGTATTTATAAAAATAAAATAAATAACTGATGTGTGTGTATATATATAAATTTATAAAATATAATAATTATAAATGGTAAAAATAAATTAACAATAATAAACGAGTCGAGCATGAGTTATGCTCGAGCTTAATAAAACTACTCACGAGTAAAGCTTTAGCTTTTATGACTTAAACAAGCTTAAGCTCGAGCCTAATTATGAACGGATTTATTGCGGCTCGTTTGAACCCATATACAGAGCTCAGGAACGACTTCAGTGGTTATTGATGCATACACAACACTTAGAAATACAATTACAATTTTCAAATATGAGAAACCATCGGAGTCGGGCCACAAGATTCACCCACAACTTTCAAACCCTAAACTTGTGGATCTCCAAAAACCCATTCCCTTTCCCACACTTCTCCCTCAAAACTCGTTTTCTTTCCGCAACTATGTTTTAGCGCATTATTCACTTGTACAGTACAACTAACCTTAGCCTATCAACTTCCATACACACTCACTCTTCCACTACGCTCGACAAACTCTTTTCTCCGATTTTCACACACAAAACACCACCTCTTTAAAATCTTCCTGCAATTTCTCACACATTAATCTTTCAATCTTTTTTTTTCTGTTAAAAAAATGGGAACCAGAGTCCCTTCACACCAGCTCAGCAACGGACTCTACGTCTCGGGTCGACCCGATCACCCCCACCACCCCACAATCGGGTCACCCGCCACCGTCACCGTCACCGGCGCCGATGCCAACCACTCCGGCGACCACCCACCACCAGTTCTTACTAAATCCTGCCTGACTCCTAACCACTCCGGGTCGGGTCGGGTGATAGCGCTTCAACCAACCGGGTTAATCACCTCCGGGAGCCTTGGAATGAGCGGCGAAAGCGGGTCTGGTCAGGTGGGTCCGGAAACATCGTCAGGGAAGACGGTGTACGGGTCCTCTGTTACGACGTTAGGGTATGATGATTTAAGGTTAGGGTTTAGGGTTTCGAGGAAGTTAATGTGGGTGTTGTTGGTGATGGCGGTTATGGGGTTGATGGTGGGGGCGGTGTTGACAGTGGTGGTGAAGAAGGTGGTGGTTGTGGTGGTGGCTGCGGCGGTTTTGGTGCCGGTTATGGTGGTGGTTTTGTGGAATTGTGGGTGGAAGAAGAGGGGGTTGTTGGGTTATTTGAAGGATTACCCTGATGATGATCTTAGAGGAACTGTTGATGGTCAGTTTGTCAAGATTACTGGGGTAATTTGATTATTTTATTTTCGGTTTTGATAGTGATAACCGAGTTTATTATCTGTTACAATTTTATTTTTTATTTATCGTTTGTCTTTAAGTTTGTTTGTTAGTTATTATTGTATGCGATGGCTAGAGATGACAAAAAGCCGGTTTTTGTACCAGAACCGAGACCGGTTTGAGACCGATACAGCCCGTAGGTTTCTAGCCAGCCAAAACCTGAACCAAACCGGTAAAAAAATGCTTAAAAGCGGTAAAAAAACCCGGCCAAAACCCGAACCGGGTTGTAACTCACCCGGTTTTGACTTTTGTTGACCAACCCGAAGCGGTTTTGAACCCGATTTATTGCACCTCTACCGATAGCCTCTTAGGCTAGTGGCACAATGTGTTTATCCTCACCAAAGTTGTGCGGGTTTGAGTCCCACAAATTGGACAATAGGTGAATTTAGTAGTGTAATTTTAGGGGGGGGGGGGTGTAGTGTGTTTTCGCAGTTAAAAAAAGAAATTATTGCATCTCTAGTTTTGAAAAACATGATCGTTATTGACGTTTTATCTATATCATTAATCAATTATCTCTATTATTAGTTGGTAAGATTTACCATTATTCGTTTCGTTATAACTCTATATAAAGAGCTCTGGTTTTTAGTTATTCGATATGCTATCCATTAATCGAAATTACAACAGATTATGCGTTGTGAACAACTTAATTTCCCGTAAATCAATTTATGTTCATAAAAAAAATAATAATAATTTGGTGCAGATTGTCACCTGTGGTAGCATTCCTCTTGAATCATCTTTCCAAAAAGTAGAGAGGTGTGTGTATGTTTCAACAGAGCTGTTCGAGCACAAGCGTGGTAGGGGGAAATCACCGGTTGCTAACCATTGTTGCTTCTCCTGGGGATGCAGCAATTCAGAGGTCTGTTTTTTAGTAAGCTACATTTCATTTATAAAATTGCGATAAAAATATTAATTTTGTTTGGCAGAAATATGTGGCTGATTTTTACATATCAGACATTCGATCGGGATTAAGGGCTCTAGTGAAAGCCGGATACGGGGCTAAAGTAGCTCCATTTGTCAAAGAAGCCACGGTTGTGGATATAACGAAAGAAAAGCGCGAGTTATCTCCAAGGTTTTTGGAATGGCTTGCAGACCGCAGCCTTTCGAGTGATGACCGGCTTATGCGCCTCAAAGAAGGGTAACTTGCTTCTTTTGACATTTTAAGATTTTATTGGTATTAAACACTATTTCAAAATAAAATTACATGTTCGCCTTTGTTGGCGTGTTAATTGTTGACTGTTGTGCATTTGGTTCAGAAGATTCTGTTACTTTATTAGGTATAAAAAATCAACAGGAAAAAAAGGTGTGTGAAATTGTATTTTAAAACTGATTCTAATTATGGTTTTTAATGTTTAGTTAAGCATATTCTGCTTCTTGAATATTGCATAATTTAGGGGACAAACTATTTATGATCAGTTTCACAAGTTTATGCTTGTTGCAGCTCATTATCAAAAGGTAATATGAGAAATAAATAAATTGGCCACTTAAGTATTAGAGCATTCACATCCTTTCCCTTATCTTCATTTCTATAATTACACTAAAAAACACAACATTTTCTCCCTCATTTCAATTAAATAATATTTTTTCTACTTTTATCATTACATTTTCTATCCTCTTCACTCACAACCACTTTTAAAAAATATTAAAAAATTATGGGGTGAACAGTGCCCCCCCAAATTTACAGATGAACAGTAACATTTTCTCTCTGCTCCACTCACAACCCCCCATAACCACTTTTCATAATATACAAAACGCTCTCACATAAAAATAGGGGAAGGGTTGTGAATGCTCTTAGTTAGGTTTTGTTTATGCCGAGTTTGGCAAAAAAAAAAACTTGATGTAAAATTACTAAAATGCCCCTGTGGAGTTGGATTAATTTTGAGTAGATCTAGGGGCATAATGTAATTTTGCATCTCCATATGTGGCAATACTTTAAGGCAAAGGGTATTTTTGTCATTTACCATGTGCGCATTTTTTTGCTGGAATTGGTATAGACAACTCAATTTCTAGTTGTGTTTTGATTTTTAGGTGGCTTTACTGTAATCATTTCAATCGTTATTCACAACTATAAAGAAGTTATCTTTGTGTTTATATTAGGGTTTTATGATTCTAAATGAGACATGCATGACACATACAGGTACATCAAAGAAGGAAGCACGGTTAGTGTGATGGGCGTGGTGAGGCGGCATGATAACGTGCTCATGATTGTTCCGCCAGGCAAGCCCATGTCAACGGGCTGTCGGTGGTCTTGTGGTCTTCTCCCAACCTATGTCGAAGGCCTTGTGTTGACTTGTGATGAAAGTCAAAATGCTGATGCCTTACCAGTGTAGCTTATATGTTGATCATCAAAAGTACGAAAGTGTCTCCATGTCAGTCCATGGCTTTGCTGACTATTTGTGCTTATAAGTTGTAGACAGGCGGGACGGACCAGACCTTTTATATAGATTGGTAGACGCGGTATCTGGGTATTTCATTATAGCGTTGCTTTTGAAGAACTCGGATTCTTTTAAAAAAGGTCTGTAAATGTTGCCCGATGGCTTTTCAGTCTTTATATTGCATGTGTGAATTTATGACACAACATGAAATTCATGGATTTGTTTGTGTTTAGTCCAAACAGGTCGGGTCAATTTCTGCCAAACGTGCCAAATGTATGACAACTTAAAATATTTGGCCATTTTATGTCGGAATTTAAAGATAAATCGATATCAACTACTTTTTCAAGCGTGATTTTTTTTGTTATAAATTTAGAACTGTAGAGTATTAAACATAGTGTTTTAGAGCATCCACAATAAGGAAACTTAAAAATGTGTTCAGTTCGTTATCACATCAGAAAACCATGTATCCTTTGAAAACACAAAACCTCCCCTATTAAAACCACCCGTAGTGGGAGGTTTTTCGGCGTTCTTCCCAATAAAACGCCCCAAAATGCTGCCAAACCGCCCCCATGGGCGTTATTTCCAAAAAAAATGTTTTAACGTTCTTTTTTCTATGCCTAGTTTATTTTGTTTAGGCCAATGATAGGTTGGATTGTTTTGTTTGTCGAATAACACTTTTTGGATAGTTTTTTTATTTAATTGTTTAACACCACAACGCCCACATCCCCACTACACATATTTTATAAAAACGCCTCATAATGCCCCTTTACTGATTGGACTGACACGTGTCATAAAACGCCCAAGGATTAGAACATTATTTACGTGTACCACTATACATGATTTAAGGAGAAAACCTAAAACCGCCTAAAAGCACATATCTCCTATGAATGTTTTATACTTAAAACCTCCCAATGAATATTTTATACCTAAAACCTCCCTACTAATATTTTATACTTAAAAATTAAGTTGGCCCCACCACCCACCATTGTTGGACGTTCATACAAATCCGAGGAGCCACAAACTGCCCAAAACCATTGCTTCCCTAACACGTTCGTAGTGGTAAGCGACATAACGTCAAACCGGGCTATAGCATCTCATCGCGCCGCCGCACAGTGCCGTGGCAGCGCCATACGATGAATTCCGGCCTCTCCATGAAAATTATAACGATGTGATATAGTACTCACACACACATATATATACATAGATATATCTATATTATATTATAATACATAATAGATGAGCATTTTAAAATATTCAAAAAATAAGAACTTTTTTTCCTATTAATTTATAAATACATTACTAAAATGAGGGTAAATTGGTCTTTAAAACAATAGTTATATTTTAGCCTCCCATTTTATTACACTTAAATCCCAGAGTTTTAACATAATTATGGGTAATTAGTTACATTTTCCCCTTCCACAAAAAAAACTTATAATTCTTTTACATATTCTTGTTATATCTAATAAACTAAAATGTTTAAAAAGATCTAAAAGTACCGTAACGACCTACTCATTTTTGTCGACGTTTTGATAACACGTTCGTATGTGTAAGCGACATAATGTCAAACCGGGCTATAGTGTCCCATCGCGCCGCCGCACAGTGCCTAGGCAGTGCCATACGATGAATTCCGGCCTCTCCATGAAAATTATAACGATGTGATATAGTATTCCACACACATATATACATAGATATATCTATATTATATTATAATGCATAATAGATGAGCATTTTAAAATATCCAAAAAATAAGAACTTTTTTCCTATTAATTTATAAATACACTACTAAAAAGAGGGTAAATTAGTTTTTTAAACAATAGTTATATTTTAGCCTCCCATTTTATTACACTTAAATCCCAGAGTTTTAACATAATTGTGGGTAATTAATTACATTTTCCCCTTCCACAAAAAAACTTATAATTCTTTTACGTATTCTTGTTATATCTTATAAACTAAAATGTTTAAAAAGATCTAAAAGTACCGTAACGACCTACTCATTTTTGTCGACGTTTTGATAACACGTTCGTAGTGGTAAGCGACATAACGTCAAACCGGGCTATAGCGTCCCATCGCGCCGCCGCACAGTGCCTGGGCAGTGCCATACGATGAATTCCGGCCTCTCCATGAAAATTATAACGATGTGATATAGTACTCACACACACATCTATACATAGATATATCTATATTATATTATAATGCATAATAGTTGAGCATTTTAAAATATCCAAAAAATAAGAACTTTTTTCCTATTAATTTATAAATACACTACTAAAATGAGGTTAAATTGGTCTTTTAAACAATAGTTATATTTTAGCCTCCCATTTTATTACACTTAAATCCCAGAGTTTTAACATAATTATGGGTAATTAGTTACATTTTCCCCTTCCACAAAAAAACTTATAATTCTTTTACGTATTCTTGTTATATCTTATAAACTAAAATGTTTAAAAAGATCTAAAAGTACCGTAACGACCTACTCATTTTTGTCGACGTTTTGATAACACGTTCGTAGTGGTAAGCGACATAACGTCAAACCGGGCTATAGCGTCCCATCGCGCCGCCGCACAGTGCCTGGGCAGTGCCATACGATGAATTCCGGCCTCTCCATGAAAATTACAACGATGTGATATAGTACTCACACACACATATATACATAGATATATCTATATTATATTATAATGCATAATAGATGAGCATTTTAAAATATCCAAAAAATAAGAACTTTTTCCTATTAATTTATAAATACACTACTAAAATGAGGGTAAATCGGTCTTTAAAACAATAGTTATATTTTAGCCTCCCATTTTATTACACTTAAATCCCAGAGTTTTAACATAATTATGGGTAATTAGTTACATTTTCTCCTTCCACAAAAAAACTTATAATTCTTTTACGTATTCTTGTTATATCTTATAAACTAAAATGTTTAAAAAGATCTAAAAGTACCGTAACGACCTACTCATTTTTGTCCACGTTTTGATAGTTGTCTTGGTCAGTATGGACGTTTGAATTAAAAGTTACAAGTAGATGATGCTTTAGTATACAAGTAATTAAAGTCAAACATACCTAGTCATTATCCCATAACGCTTAATAGCTTTGAACACCGTCAATTTAATCCTCTCATCTATATTACAAATTAATCCCTCCTTTTTAACAAAATTATAGATAATTTGTTAGTAGTTACACTTTATCCCTTATAAAAAACTAACCTTCTCTACGATTTTTAAACGGTCAAAACTTTTTGGTATGTAAATATTTTTTTTAAATTACACCATATGAAAGAGTATTTAATTCTCTTTATTTTGAAGATAGTATTGCTATAGTTTTTTAGTTAAAAATCGATATGTTACGTGATTAATAGTGTCTAAGGGTAAGGAGTAACTGAATCGTTAACCGAAACTGAACAAAATTCAACCAAAAGCTGATTAACTGAAACCGAATTAATCAAAAACAGTTATCAGATTTTTTGTAACCTTATTTAACCAAAACTAACTTAACCGAACCATTCATATTTTCATATATTTCTGGATTTTATACCTTCAGTTTATATATTTCATATTTATACCCCCATTTTATGTATTTATACTTCCATTTCATGTACCTATACATCCATTTCATGTATTTATACCTAAATTTCATGTATTTCTAGTCCAAAGTTTTACCCCAAGTTTGGTTTTAGCTAGTAACCGAAATTAAAATAATCAAACAAAAAAACCATCAATCTAACTGATTAAACCAAATCGATTAACTGAAAACGGATTGGTTAATAAAATAGACTAATCGATGACCTCGATTTCGTTGAAGATAATAATCTAATCAACCGAACAATGCACACCATGGCAAAGTCTGTGTTTCCCGTTGCATCGCGCGAGCACCTATACGTTATTAACCAATACCGGTTATTAGTGAGCAATAACTAAATGATTAACCTAGATCAAACTCTAAGCATGATTAAATCGAGTGACAAATAGGTGAGTACATATTGAAAGAATCTGAAACAAAATTAAATCAAGTGAAAAATAGTTCAACTTAATCAATACCTAAAGGCCAAATACCATAAAAAACCAAATTCTTTCTAATTTTTTTTTCATGAAAGTTCCTTCACTTTTTTATGCACCTAAAAAATCAACATTCTTTCATTTTGTCTCATAAAAATCCCTTAACAACTTTTTGCATATAAAAGTCCCTCCAAATATTTTATTTAAACAAAATTTTGAATATTTTTTTAACTTATTGTTACCACGCGAGACAAGAATTGAGATGAATTAATGTTTTAAATTGTATTTATGTCATCTTCATTCTAAATTCAGTAAATTAATAATAACAAATATTATTCGAAAAACAATATAGTAAAAAAACACAAGTGTGGAAGAAATAACTCAAAATAAAATAACAAAATGGCATGTATAAATTTAAAATCGTTAAAAAGTAAATAATTTTTTCACAAGTAGTCAGATAATGTTTTCTTGATTTCATCCAACCACAATTAAGAGATTTCTTTTGTTAATAATATAACATTTTGAAGAACTTGTATGATAAAAGAGTAGAAAGTGTTTTTGGTTTTTTACGAGAACAAAAAGAAAATATGTTGGTTTTTTATGTGCAAAAAAGTAGAGGGACTTTTACGAGACAAAAAAGAAAATATGTTGGTTTTTTATATGAAAAAAAGTGACGAGACTTTTGTGAAAAAAAATTAGAAAGTATGTTGGTTTTTTATGATATTTGCCCATACCCAAATCGCTCCCCAATATAGAATAAGAACCCTTTAATTTTCTAAATGCATTTACTTTTTCTTATATAAATCATATTAGGTTAGAACCCCGTGTTTTACACGAGTTGAATAAATGAATATTATTGTAAACAAATAGTTTTAAGAAGTATAATTTCGTTAATTTGTTGCATATAATTATTATGAGATTAATAAATAAATAAGCAGATTAGTATTTTGTTACCAATATATAAGTTAGTGATACGTAACATTCTTTTAAAGCCCATATATTACAAAGGCTATAAATTATATATATATATATATATATACATAGAAATTATATTTTTTATTAATTATTACACGTGTATTACAAACCCGTGTATTACACCGGTTGGCATTATTTGGAAGCGTTAATTACTAAAAAAGAGTAAATTTCCTTTAATTAATTATTAAAAAGTTATTTTTTAGTTGTAATATATGACGAAACCATTGTAGTGTATTACAGTTAATAACATATTTCAATTAAATATATCCATTGCTTATTGTGTTATATTGATACGTTAATATTTGTGCATATATATTATAAATATGTAAATTAACTTTCGGGTACTACGCAAACTCGTGTAATGATTTGTAACTAATTTAACTTTTTAACCTTTTTAATTAATTAATTATTTAGAATCATTTATTAATCAATTTATTATTATTGATAAAGATAAGTGCTATTCAAGTGTTAATTAATTGTTAAAAATTAAAACAGAGAATGCCATATGACATTAATTGAAATTTGATTAGATTCAGATATATAAATAATGATAGATATAAATATAGATAAATATAATTATAAATAGATATTGATATTTTGTTTAGATAACGATATAATAATAGTTAACTTCAATTAAAAATAATTATTCATAATTAAGTAGAAGATAAAGACGAGTAAACCAAAAGATAGATTACTCACATGAATGATACGTGTCCTCCATTGATTTACTTATTATATAGTATAGATTTGAAAAGTTAGAGAAACTGAAAATAATTAAAGTAAAAAAATAGTAAACCATATGAATTTTATCTCTCTAGTCTTTTTTGCGTGAAAGTTCGATAACAAAGCAACCTGATAACTCTTAAACACTTAAGTTTGGGAGGAGGGGTCTTGGATTCATGTCCACAAACGACAATGATTAAAAGAAATTAGCCGTTAAAAATAACTCTTAATTTAAGGTCATCCAAAGTGGTCCCATGCCCAGGGGCGGACTTACAGTGAAGGGTACGGGTTCTCATGAATCCATTCGGTTTTGAATTATTAGTAGAAAATGTACATATTAAATATAAAGTGAACCCATAAATAAATTATGAAGTGAATCCATAGCAAAAAAATAAATAAATAAACTGGTCCACTAGTCAAGCACCGCTTTTCCATCCACATCGTCACGATTTTGATTCCACTTCCATACGATTTTTAAAGGGAAAATTACAAAAATGTCAGTTGACCAAGTAGCATTACCAAAATGTCACCTTCAAGCGTCCATGGAGTGGCGCCTGAACCATGGGAGGCGTCCGTGTGTCACTTTTAAGGTCCATCAATGTGAGTCCTAAATCAGATTCGGATCACAGTGGTTGATTGTTATCACCAAAACAACTAAAGATTAGTTGCTTGAATGTGTAAAAGTTAAGAAAAAAACCAAAAGATGAAGATTATTGTATGGATCAAACAACAAGTGTTGTATATGGAGTCCCAAAAGATATAATCACTAAAAGCACCTGGATGTTCGGATTTAGCAAAAGAACAATAATCACAACATAAGAGAAATCACCAAAACTTGTCAAAGAACCTTAGACTAGGGTTTCATTGATTAGCATATATATACACCCTGACTAACCAGCATATTTATTAAATACGTTGGGACTTTAAATACGCCGCTACAGGTACAATTACAAAAAATTACACTTTTAGCCCTTCTAGGTTTACTAACTATTACAATCAAGCTACAAACTATTAAACTCAAGTATCAATGGTCTCAAAACGTCCTAACAATATCCCCCTAGACTGTTGCATACTAGAGAGTCTTCATTCTTCGTTCTGAGCTTCAGGGCTTGCGGCAGCATCTTGATCATTCTTGGTGGTGCAGATTGGTTAAGGGTAGCTTAACTTGTTGTTGGTTGGACCTCCATAGTGACTTCATATGTGGATGAAGTCAGAAGTGGTGGAATAACTTGAACATCTGAATCAGAGGATGGATCATTAAGTTGTGGAGTGGATGATTGCAGCTCAGCAGCTTTCTTTTTTGTAGATTCATCTTTTTCTTTTTGTGTGTCGATTCTGAGCATAATCTCCATCATTTCTATCTTTCGTGCCCTTGCTCGCTCGACAGCTCTCTGAAACAACATCCCTTCCTCCAGTTATTCATTTCCTTCGCCAACATGTATCTTGTTTCCATAAAGAATGTTCAGATCAGAAAGACAGAACATGAATACATCCATCAGATCCAGAATGCGGATCTCTTCGTTAGAGTTGGATCTGATAGGTGCTTCACCAGTTTTACCATCATAGAACTATTTCTTAAAGTTGGTGAGAGTCACAGGTTATTCTGGAGGAGGTTTCACCCTTGTCACCACTTTTGCTGGATTGATTACCCACGTCACTCTGCCTTTTCCTGTAATTGGGTCTTTGGTGGTTTTTGATACTCGTCTTCTCGGGCGCTTGGGTTTAAACACTGTGAATCCACGCACGCATTCTCGTAGGAAGAGTCTTTCTGTAACATCCGTCAAAAACGGATTTACCAAACCCGCTCCGTTAGCAACCGAACAGTCAGTCAAAATTTTCGTTGCGAATTAAATGCCCAAAATATTTTTAAACGATCCGTAATCGATTATTATATGGGAATATATATTTAGTTTTTGAAAAACTGTTGAAAATCGTAAAATAAAAATAAAAGTACTCTGCCGAGTTTCGAACCCGGGTCTGTACCGAACCAGCAAACAGAATTATCTCTCAACACACAAACCACTGCGCCGCGGATTTTGTTTGTTATATAATGAAATCATTTAAATCATAAAGTAACGTTACGAATTCAAAACCGGCTTCCAAACAGTTCAGTCGTCGGAATCCCGGAAATCTCGCGAGTCTTAACTACAATTTACGTTATAACGTAAACTATTAACCAGACATCGGTTATAACCGATGTTTGAAGTCCGCGACCAAACCATAACCGCCGGAGTTTTTATGATATACGAACACAGACGGAAATCAGACCAGATTCTTCAACGTTTTGCCTTATAAATTCACCCACAACCGACTGCAAACCTTTTCGCTCAAAAACACACCTTTTCTCGGCGTAATTCCACTCGCCGGAATTTCTCTGCTCATCGCCGGAAAACCGTTTTCCCCATTGCCGAGCCTTACTGAGCCCCTGAGTTTATACCGGAGATACCCACGCCCTTTCTAAGCTTCCTGGAGACTCGCTGCTACGAGAAACTCATCGCCGGAGGTGATTTCTGTCACCGGAGTTCTGCCGGAAAACAGAGGAAAGCGAGTCGGTATACCTCACGCTTATTTTCCTTTCTTTTTACTTCCATCTTACCAGTATATTAACCTAAAACGCTAAAGAAACCCGAATAATAACTCGAACCAGTCAGACATTATATCTGGTTAACTCTTGACGGAGAAGACGATGATTGCTGTAAAGTATAAGTATAATATAAATCAAGAAATTACTCGGGTTAGACACACAGTCCAGCGGTGGACTGTGTGCACATTAAACATACAAACGTCTCGAGTTCGAATCCGGTTTCACACACGTCGCCTTAATAAAAACGTTTCTTTTTGTTAACCGAACCGGAAGTCATACAGTTATATGTTAAGTATATTAATAATCGGAATAATAACCAAGTTAGACACACAGTCCAGCGGTGGACTGTGTGTTTGTTTATATCACAGGTCACGAGTTCGAGTCCGGTCTACTGCACCGACTCGAACAATTATATATTCTTTTTAATAAGACAGAAAAGGAAATAACTAATTAGTATTTAAGTATAATGAAAATCGAATTATATAACATGTTGAACACACAGTCCAGCGGTGGACTGTGTGTTAGATTAAACCACAGGTCCCGGGTTCGAGACCTGTGGAGTGCACGTCCGGTTCGCTTAAAACTGTTTTTAAAATAAAATGATTTTCGATTTAAACTAATTAGTATATATATATAATTAAAATCAGATATATAACGGGTTACACACGTAGCTCAGTTGGTAGAGCTGCGTGCACGCGTACGAGAGGTCTCGGGTTCGAGCCTCACTCAGCGCACTTGTATTCCGAATTGAACCGGTCAACGGTCAGGTCAACGGTCAGTCAAACGGTCAACGGTCAGAAAAAAAATCAATTTTTTTTTATTATTTTTTATTTAATTATTTTAATTAAAAATCAATTAAAAATACTTAAAAATAACATTTTTAAGGTTAGAAAATAGCCTCAAACTCACAAAAATACACCCAACAATCCTACTAAAATAGATTAATAAAACCCGTTTACTTACCAAACCATAATGCGATTTATCTAGGTTAAATCTCACTCGTGGTTAAAACCACTTCGCGTGCATTCAACGTCATCAACCGAACGCACCCACTGTGAGTGAATCTTACAACTCCCCCTTTTAAATTACACGTTTTGGGGTGTGTCATGTGTTATGAAAATAATTAATTTATTTATTTAAACTTGTGCCATACCACATCATGACTTAAACTTAGATTGTTTTATTGTTGTGATTTACTTATTTCCTTTTGTCAAATTATATGAAACTCATACATTAAGCCCATCAGTTCCTCGTGGGAGACGAGTAGAACATCGCGTGCTTCAAATCAAATTCATTATTGTTCATGTGTGTATCATTGAGTTTATATTGTTTGTAGTTGTGTCATTCATATTATCATGTTATTGCAATTCATTCATCAGGCCCCTCAGTTCCTCGTGAGAGACGAGTTGAGCATCGCGTGCCTCTAATTGTTCCATTATTGTTCATGAGTGTTTCATGTAATAACTTATGATTGTTGATTAAGTTACATCTAATTTTACTCATGTTTGGTTGTGCACATATTTCATAATCAATTTAAATAAATTTGTTTAAATGTTTTCCATAGGATTCACTCGCCAACATTATGCTGATCCAAAAACCTTTTTACACATGATACAGGTGAACAGGTTGAAGCAAGGAAAACATAGGATATGCCTTAGAAGAGAACAAAGAAGTTTAGATTGTTAGATAGATCATGATGTAACATTTATTGTAAATTTCCATTTAATTTGTATTAATGAATATGAAACGCTTAATAAATGTCATGAGCTTTTATGATAACCCAATCATGCCCCGATCACCTTTTCCGCTGCGGGTCGGGGTGTGACACTTTCGAAATCTGCTCCAATGCTGTTATTCGTAGGATTTATCATTTCAAGTTTTCCCAATTCACGAACGTCCAAAGGTGGCAGACTTTGCATGTCAAGGCCTGTTCGGAGGTGTTGGATTACACCGCCCCTTTGCTTTACTATGAAATTCCCTTTCAGGTTATAGTACTTCCACCCAATGATTTTGTCAGTAACTTCAGTTTTCTCAACGGTGACCACTTGGTAGAAGTCGGGCAGCTTTTCTTTCTCCTTTTTGAACCACTCAGGGTGTTGAGGAGCCACTTCCTCACCTCCACCAGTTTCATACCTTGTAGCCGTCCAAAATATCTTCCTTACTCAGCCTCATTGGATCTCTGGAATTATCTCCGAGACTTAGCACTTTTCGAACTCTTTCTTCTGTCATATTCACTTGCTTGTTTCGAACCGTTGCTGTGACAGTTTTCATTCCGTTTATCGTGTTAACTTTCGCGGTTCTCCAGAACACTTCTATGTGTATCGATAGATTATCGGATTCGCTTGAACAACATTGCTTATCTTGCTTCTTGATAGCCAATCCATCACGTCCTCAAAATCTTCTTCTGGCGAAACTAGTGTGTTTGGTTGATTGTGCATCTTTGTTCCATCCCATCCTATTTGTTTCGCCATTTCTGAAACACGGAAAACAACTAAGTGAGATGTGGATTCCGAAACGTAACTGTTAAGTTAGATTTTATTTACAAAAATACCGAAAATTAAATTAAGTTAAATTAAAAAATTACACTATTAAAAGCGTAGATAAGTCATTAAATATTTACGCCGACACCTTTTAGATCGCTGATACATATACATATCCTATTCAATTGTGCTGGTTATATTGGGTTATTTATGCTGACTATGGGTCGCGTAATTAAATACGTTGCCTCTTTCAAAAACTTGAAGTAATCTTTAATTCTAAGAATCCAAACCAAATACGCTTGAAAATTTTAAACTTTCTCGAAAAACGTACCCCTCCCTTTTTTTGAACTAAAATTTGTGCAAAAATTTAAAAAATGTTTAAGAAAATCAGAATTTTGCAGTTTGTACACCGAAATTCATTTTTCGAACTGAGAGACCTCCTTTTTCACAACATTCTTGTGTTTGAAACCCCATGACATTCCTGCAAAAGATCATACTGGCAACACTTGTCAGTTTCTTATTTAAAAAAAAATGAATAATCAAGGCACAAGAAAAACTGTCAGTATGTTTGTCCTCTTGAATAAAATGCATCCTTCTTTCAACATGCTTTCGGTGAGCTTTTTATCATGTTGTGGTAATATTGACAAAAATTGCAATGGCCCCCACTTAAGCTAGAAAGTTAGAATATTGCGCCCGTGAGTCCCACATCAGGACATACCTCCGCGATCAAGGTATGCACAAAGATTCCTCATAGCGGGTGAGTATATTGACTTCATTCATTTTTGAAATTTCAACGATAGACAATTGGTGATCAGGTCAGTACTTTCGTACAACAAAGAGACCAAAGTCTAACGAGGGCTATGACAGATACCTTAGATGATATGATTTAAGCACATGCATGATTCTCGCAAAGATCTTCATTTGTGTGGGGGGGTTTTGGCCGCATTGGCTCTTTTTAAAAACTATCATAATTGTGTCTAGGTCAGCATGTATCTTGATGCAGTAGAAGAGCAACTATGATATCCCCGAATGATTAGCCAATACAAAGACCCGAAATCTCGGACTTTGGCAATCTATCAAAGCAAGATTTAAGACCATTAAGCCATATGCCGCAACGTGTTACCCGCAAGTTGCACAACATTGTGGGTATCCAGAATTCTTGTGTAAGTATTAACTTTTGTCGCCTACTCGCAGTTTACTTGATGGTATTGCTGAATCTACTGACACATCGTTGCTTGGCACCTCGATTGATTTTCCTTGTTTAAAATCTTGATTTCCATTCTTATTCTGTTTTAAGAACAAAGTGTCAGTAGTTTTCTATCATTTCTTAAGCAGGTGTCAATTGAAAGATCAAATCGCAAAAATATGCTTATTTTCTGGAAATCTTCCCCCCTAAAATTATTTTCGAAAGTCCAGTGCTTGAATATGAAATTTTAATGTTGCAGAAAATCTTTTTGTTGGGCACAGTATTAAGAGACTTATTTATTATGAAAAGTTTTTTTTTTCTTTTTTTTTTGCAGTTGATTCTATTATACAACAACAAACAAGAAATATATACAAGTTAGTTAGTTTTCGGAACCAAACTTGCTTAATTTTCAATTTATCATGATCTTCTTTGATAATTTCATCCTTCCTTCTCCAAAAACAATTAGTTTTAACGAAGTTTTCGACTGATTTCTTAAAACTATCGAATTGTTCTGTGATGTTTCTAGCAAAATATGGATCTGGTTTGGAACATTTCTTGTTTTTTCAATGTTTCGTTGTGTGTCCTAAATGACCACAACGAAAACATTTAATGCAATGTGTCTTTTTCCTTTAGAGGTTGATGCGTTCGAAGATGATGTATGTGATGAGAGTCTTGAACGGCATGATATGTTGTTCGATGATGCAGTGGAGCTTGAACTCAAAATTTTCTTCATTCTCTTGTCAAGACGACTCTCATCTTCTGTGCAATTTTCATCATCCTCATGTCTGTTGAAGCATCTGATCCTTGATCTTCACTAGAAGTATCTGATCTTTGATCTACACTTGAGCTTCCTTTGCCACTTTCCAAAGTTGTTGTGCTTGAGTCTTCAATGCTACTTTCTTCGTTTGATTCCTTGCTAGACTCTGACATACCTGTATGAGATGGAACAAATTCTGGAATTTCCTCAGTGAGGAACTTTCCGAATCTGTTTTGTTTCAACTCTGGAACATATACAGGAGGTTTATGCACATCATTTTTATCACAAAAAGCAGTTTGTAAATCAAAGCATTCAACCACTACATTCTCATTGTCACGGGTTAAAGATTTAGGCTTAGGCCTCATATAGTCATCCTGAATAGATAGAGAATCATTACATTCATCCCGAATAGAAGTCTTGTTTGTTTTATCATTGTTCCAGGCGAACCAGTTAACAGTATTGTAACTGTCGCCTGAATACCCTATCCCTATTTTTGTGCCCCCACATTCCTCATCGCACACACCCTCATCACGCTGAATTGCATCTGCATTGCTTTCAGAAACGTTAGTATTTTGTCATTTTCACAATCGAAACTTTGAGAAAGTAAGTCATTTTTGTCAATTAAATCGTTTTCTGGATGAGGAGTTGGCATGGGTACATAGTTTTTGCTGTGAGGTGGGGGAAATATTTTTCATTCATTTCTGAGCTTATCTTTGTACCCAATGCCATCTTTCACATATGTCGGTCGTTGGCAGTTTTTAATATCAACCAGTGCCTTTTTGCTTACATTCCATTTGTTCGATGGTGATTTGCAATTTTGTGTTTTCAACTTCAGATTTCTCAAGTTTTTCAGTTGAATCATTTATAATGAAATCTTTTCTGAAAACAAATTCTTTTAAAGTTTGCATTTCAGCTAAAGTTGAGTTCAACTTTCTCTGATATGCCGCTTCATTCTGTTTTAGTTCTTTGTTAAATTGCAAAACTCTATCTTTTTCTTTAATTAGGTCACGATTGAGGGATTTATAGTGAGCCACGACGTTAGCACACGGTTGTGAGCACAATTTCACTTTGAATTCGTAGGGTATGCTATTTACCAAGTCTTTTTCTTCTTTCTCTTTGGAGGACTCGACTTCATTGCTGCTACAAGAGCTTGATCTATTTCCTTCATGACACTGCTACTAGTTTCCTCCTTCATAGCTTGAGCATCACCGACCACAATAGTCTTTTCGATAGACCGTGGAGCCTTTGTAGAGCTTGCGGAAGCATTGAAGTAAGATGCACTAGTACTTTGAGAGCTTAAACCACCGGAGGTTATGGGGGCAAGGAATATCATGTTCTTGGAAGCAGCAGCAACAGTGGATTGGACGGATTTTTGAGAGTATCCTGCTTGATTCATCTCTCTCTTGAGCACGTCCATTTCAAAGGCCTTTAGAGTGTTGATCAAATCCGAAAGAGTGACTGGAGTTGTACTGGTCAAGAAAGTTCTTTTGAACATCATACACTATAAGCTCCACTCTTTTGGAAGAGAGTCCAAAAGCTTCTTGATTGAGGCATAGTTGGTGACGGGATTACCAACTTTCTTCATTTTTGTCAGCATGTTTAGAAAGCAGTTGATGTGATCTGACAGACTTTCTCCGCGAATACTTCCAAACATGTCATATTCTTTCTGAACAAGATCTTGGGTTCCAGTGTTGGTTTCAAGTTCAACTTGTGCAACACGGGTTAACTGATTTAGAAACATTTTGATTCGGTTTTAAGTTCAATTTGTTAACCGCAAGATAATTACTCAGGTTAACAGGAACTGGGCACAAATACGCTTCTAATTACGCTGATATGTGTTATGAGGCTTAATTACTCTGTTAATTACGCTTGTCAATCAGTTCTAAGTCCGATCAGTCAAATGCGCTCAAGAATTCATTTTCGCTGGTTTGAGTGACAAGTCTCTTGGACCGGCGACAAAAACAATTACGCTGACAGATCAGACACACACATACTTGGCTAAAACCGCCGAACACCGTGATAAAATCGTAAAAGATTTATACCACTGACCCCGAAGTCGCCTTCGGATAAATACGCCGACTCTCCTAATTACGATGGCTTTAAATCTGGTGTAAATATAATTACACTGCCTTCAAGATTAATTACTCTGCCTTCAAGATTATCTACACTAAGATTAATTACTCTGCCTTCAAGATTATCTACACTGCCTTCAAGTTAATTACTCTGCCTTCAGAATAAATACTCTGCCTTCAAATTAAATACTCTGCCTTCAAACTTAAATACTCTATCTTCAAAATTAAATACTCTATCTTCAAACTTAAAT
The DNA here is from genome assembly GCA_947069175.1 of Scalesia atractyloides. Classification (NCBI taxonomy): domain Eukaryota; kingdom Viridiplantae; phylum Streptophyta; class Magnoliopsida; order Asterales; family Asteraceae; genus Scalesia; species Scalesia atractyloides. The sequence goes on along the minus strand of CAMTDV010000007.1, from coordinate 59,489,464 downwards.
ACTCTGCCTTCAAACTAAATACTCTGTCTTCAAACTAAATACTCTGCCTTCAAATTAAATACTCTGCCTTCAAACTTAAATACTCTGCCTTCAAATTAAATACTCCGCCTTCAAATTAAATACCCGCCTTCAAACTTAAATACTCCGCCTTCAAATTTAAATACTCTGCCTTCAAACTTAAATACTCCGCCTTCAAATTAAATACTCTACCTTCAAACTTAAATACTCCGCCTTCAAATTTAAATACTCTGCCTTCAAATAAATACGCTGCCTTCAAATTTAAATACTCTGCCTTCAAATTAAATATGTTGCCTTCAAATTAAATACGCTGCCTGCCTTCAAATTTTAATACGCTACCTTCAAATTAAATACTTTGCCTTCAAATTAAATACGCTGCCTTCAAACTTAAATACGCCCAGCAGGGTTTAAGCACGAACAAAAACCCTCTAATCACCCAAAAACGACTCAAAAACCATGTTTCTTTGTACCAAAATGCCCCAAATGTTTACCAAAACACTGATTAACAACAACCCAATGATTAACCACACCAGATCAAGCCATTTTAAGTCTAAAAATTTGAAAAACCTTGAAACTTTGAAACTTTTGAAAAACCTTCAAAACTTGAAGAATCTTAACAAAAACTCAAACAATCAAGAGCACAAAGGCTCTGATACCAAATTGTGAGTCCCAAATCAGATTCGGATCACAGTGGTTGATTGTTATCACCAAAACAACTAAAGATTAGTTGCTTGAATGTGTAAAAGTTAAGAAAAAAAACAAAAGATGAAGATGAAGATTCTTGTATGGATCAAACAACAAGTGTTGTATATGGAATCCCAAAAGATATAATCACTAAAAGCACCTGGATGTTCGGATTTAGCACAAGAACAATAATCACAACACAAGAGAAATCACCAAAACTTGTCAAAGAACCTTAGACTAGGGTTTCATTGATCAACATATATATACACCCTGACTAATCAGCGTATTTATTAAATACGTTGGGACTTTAAATACGCCGCTATAGGTACAATTACCAAAAATTACACTTTTAGCCCTTCTAGTTTTACTAACTATTACAATCAAGCTACAAACTATTAAACTCAAGTATCAACGGTCTCAAAACGTCCTAACAATATCCCCCCTAGACCGTTGCATACTTGAGAGTCTTCATTCTTCGTTCTGAGCTTCAGGGCTTGCGGCAACATCTTGATCATTCTTGGTGGTGCAGATTGGTTAAGGGTAGCTTCACTGGTTGTTGGTTGGACCTCCATAGTGACTTCATATGTGGATGAAGTCAGCATCTAAAGCCACCATTGAAAAACCGTTTTGTTTAAAGAACCAACAACAAGGTTGCGTATTTAATGACTCGACAAAATAATAAAATATTTAAATTAAATAAAGTTTAATAAAATTAAAAAGAAATGTGAAAAGAAAATATAATTTGAGGAGGAAGCCTAGCCAAAACGAGAGGTCAGCAGAGCCAAAACGAGGGGTCAACCAAGTTAAAACGAAGAGTCAGCCAAGCCACTAGGAGGAGTCAGCCATGCCACTAGGAAGAGTCAGACCGACGCATCGGAGGAGTCAGCCAAGCCATTAGGAGGAGTCAACCATGCCACTAGGAGGAGTCAGCCCCACGTATCAGCCACCTTTTTGCCTTTGAGGAGTTATCCGTCGACTCAATCCATGATTCTTGACACGTGTCAGCATCCCATTGATGGACGCTTGAAGGTGACACACGGACGCCTCCCATGGTTCAGGCGCCACTCCATTAATGCTTGAAGGTGACATTTTAGTAATATTTCTTGGTCAACTCACATTTTTGTAATTTCCCATTTTGTAAACCTAAATTAATAAATTAGGCCTTTTGACTTTTTGTATTCATTCTTCGGATTTTTAATTCATTAGCTCCCTATCTTTCTCCATCGTATAAACAGAAGCAGAATCTCACGCAAACACAATATTACCCTCAAAATTTACAGTCCCTTCGTCATTGTGAACTCCACGTCCCCACCACCTTCCAACTCCGGCAGCCGCCGCTGACCCGCACATAACTATCTCTTACTCTTAGGTGTTTTTTCTATAACGTTTTCACTCATTATCATCATCATACTCAGTAAATGCCACCAATAGCAAAGTTAAGACAGGTCTTAGGATGGTAAGATATAGACAGCCTTACCTCTACCTTGTAGGAATAGAGAGGCTGCTACCAGTGAGACCCCCAGCTCGATAGTAGTTTTGCATCAAGCATTGGACACAAGACACATAACACTCAGCAATTGAGACAAATGCCGATTAGTTCACGTACCCCTTTGTCTTTCGGCTATCACCACCACCACATGATGAACCATCCCTTTCTTTTAAAGTTGTTTTCACGAAATTAGTAAAATAACGTTAAAATTAGTGTACTTTCACTTTTGCCTCCCGAGCGCCCACACATATATACAATATATGCGTATACCACAAGCGGAGCACATCTATAACTTTTTCATTCAATTTGCTAAAATTATTGCTTTATTTGTTGATTAACGAGTGTAAATTAGTGAAAGTTGCTTTGTAGTTGAGACATGGTATTTATTATTAATTAGGTATTATAAATATGAAACTTAGACTTACTTTGTAGTTGATTTCTGTACTTGCAAAACTATTTTGATTTTCAAAGGTCTTAATTTCAGTGGATCAGGACTAAGATTTTTGTTATTTGCTTGGATGTCATATTAGTTTTTATGGTTTTTATTTGTTTAAGATTAGAAACTTTAGTATGAATTTGTATATTGGGGGAAGAGTGAAAGGTTTAAAGGTGGACACGAACCCATATTGACTTGAATTTGTATATTTGTTTATGGATTTTGCGAAACCCAAACTAAAATAACCCTAGATATATGGTTCTGACACGGACCTATCTTGACTTGAATTAATTCGGTAAAAGTATTACAAATTAATTTAGGGACAAAGTTAGAGAGATGTGTTTTTTAGAGACAATTATAAAATGAGACGGGAATGCTTCAAAGCATCATAGGAAAGAAAGCCACTAGTGATAAAGTCCGGTCCGACCTAACCCGACTGGAATTCTAACGTCAAGTTGACCGAAATTTGAGAGCCTGAAAAGATGAACCCAGTAAAAAAAACCTAGATCCATCACTGCCCATGCCTAGGCCGGGGCCACCACCCATCTCATAAATGCAACAAGTTCGCCTTTTACGCCATGGATAGAACTTGCTTCCTCCATGCCTAGCTGGTGCGATACACGTTTAATCCATGCCCAAAAGTTGCAAAATATCACATCGTTGATGAATCGGAGGGAACCACGTCTCTCAACATGAACCACTCTGGATTATCTAAGGGTGTAAAATTCTTCCTACACCTTGTATATTAATTTTTTCAATCAACCTTTCTGTTTTGATAATCTTCCATATAAATTATATATATAGCTATAATTGTTAAGGAAGAGGATCATGAGAAAACTACATATATATATATATGAGAAAACTAACTAAAAAGCTTTAAAAAATACCAATTTTTTTTACAATTTTTTATAAAAATTCGCTACTTATTATGTATAAAAAAACTTTTTTCCAAAAAAAGCATTGTACTGTACATGCGTATTATATGCTTAAAGTTTGCATTTGAGTTTAATTTAGCTTTTAGGGTTATGTTTTTGAAAGTTTAGGATTAATATTAGGTTTTTGTGTGTGGGGGGAGGGGGTTAGGTTTTTTTTTGGAGGGGGGGGGGTGTTGCGGTGGGGGGTTTAGGTTTTTTTGAGGTTTATGTTTATGGTTTAGTTTTGGGTTTTTTGGAGGGGTGGGTTAGTTTAGGCTTTTTTTGGGGTGGGGGGTGTGGGGATGGGGGTTTAGGTTTGAGGGGTGAGTTAGGTGGTTTAGGCTTTTTTGTATTATTGTACATGTGTAGTACAACCTTTTTTTGGAAAAATTTTTTTATATGATTTATAACGAAATCTAACAAAAAAATTGGTATGTTTTTACGTTTTTTTTGTCACAACCCCGACCCGCAGCGGAAAAGGTGATCGGGCATGATTGGGTTTTCATCAAAGCTCATGACATTTATTATAATGTTTCATATTTATTATTACAATTTTAAAGAAGATCATACAATCAATTCTTACTAGTACAACATGTTCTATACATCTTTCTAGCCTTCATTATTTTTCTTCTAAGGCACTTTTCCTATGTTTTCCTTGCTTCATCCTGTCCACCTGTATCATGTGTAAAAATGGTTTTTGGATCAACAAAAAGTTGGCGAGTGAATCCTATGAAAAACAGTTAAACAAGTTTATTGAATTGATTATAAAATAAAGTGCATAACCACATATGAGTAAATGTAGATGTAAATTAATTCACAATACACATAATATTAAATATTGCACACACATACAACAATTGATTGTTTTGAGGCACGCGTTGTTCAACTCGTCTCCCACGAGTAACTGATGGGCCTAATGAATGAGTTTTGAGGCGCGTGTTGTTCTACGAACTGATGGGCCTAATGAATGAGTTTTAAGGCACGCGTTGTTCAACTCGTCTCCCACGAGGAACTGATGGGCCTAACAAATAATTTGCATACAACTTGACAATATGTAATACATCACAGCAAACATTATTTACATCCTAAGTTTAGATCATAATATGGTATAGCACGAATTTGAATAAGCGAATTAGTTTAAGCGACCCATGATACACCCCAAAACATGAATAAAAAGGGGAATTTGTAAGAATTCACTCACAGTGGATGCGTTTCTTGAATTGATGATAAATGCGCACGAATTCGGATTTAATCGACAAGGGAACTAACCTAAATAATAACATAATAGTTCGATAAATAAATAAACTCTTATTTGAGATTAGTATTTTTAATTAGCGTTCTCAATAGAATTGTTCGGTTTATTTTTGTGAGTTCAAGGAAATTTTCTAACTTTAAAAATATTATTTTTAAGTATTTTTAATTGATTTTTAAATAAAATAAATAAATAAAAGAAAATAAAAATTTTGACTTTTTGACCAGTTGACCATTGACCGTTGACCGTTGACCGTTTGACTGTTGACCGGTTCAGTCGTGTATATGATATGCGCTGGGTGAGACTCGAACCGGTGACCTCCCGTACGCGTGCACGCAGCTCTACCAACTGAGCTACGTGTCTAACCCGAAATATTTCTGTTTTTAATTATACTTATATACAAACTAGATAAATTCATTTATGTCCTTATATAAAAACTTTGATAATTGCTAGAACCGGTGCGGTAGCCTGGACTCGAACCCGCGACGTATGATTTAAAATCGCACACAGTCCACCACTGGACTGTGTGTCTATCTTTGTTATTATTCCGGTTTTCATTAATCTTAACATCTAACTGCGTGTGGATCCGGTTCAGTTTAAAAAGGAACATTTTTATTACAGAGAATGTGATTGTGTTAAGGATCGAACTCGGGACGTGTGTTTATCGTTTGCACACAGTCCACCGCTGGACTGTGTGTCTAACCCGTTTATATAACTTGTTTTAATTATACTTATACACTGATTACATGTTTCAGGATTTGGCTTTTATAAAAAGGCATTATATTTCAGTGAATCGGAACACAACAGAATTCGAACCCGGGACATATGCTTTAAAATCGCACACAATCCACCGCTGGACTTTGTGTCTAACCCGAGATATAACTCGATTTATATTAAATATATATATAACCGAAGCTTCATCTTCTTCGTTAAACTTTACCCAGAAACCAATCCCGACTGTTTCGACACATTCATCAACTTCTTTAGCGAATTTGTAATTAATTACATATGAGATTAATAAAAATGAGAGAGATTAGGTGTATGATATACCGAACAGAGATCCCCTGTTTCTCCGGCGAGATTCCGATGACAGCAGGTTATTCCGGCGACGTGTATCTTGCGGCAGAGGATCTTCAGAAAGTTTGAGGCGAGTTTGAGTGACTTCGGTATGAGCTCTATATGTTCTGTTTATAAAGTAAGGCAACAGAGATGAAGGGGTTCGGTTTTCCGGCGACTTGCAGAGAATTCTGGCGAGTTGTTTTTGCTGAATAGGGACTGGTAGAGGGGTTTACGAGTGTGTTGAGAGTTGATTCGAGTGAATAAGTGAGTTGGGTTTTCCTGACTGAAGGTATTTTTTAAGTATAAGAGATTTCAAGTTTCCGATTATGAAATTTTCGGTTTAAGAGTGAAATTGATTGAGTTTTCGGTTATAACCGACGTTGCTGTAAATGCATCCGTTATGTCAAAAGACAACGTCAATGATTGACGAATTTGTCGGGATTTCCGGCGAGAGTGACTTGGGCGCGCTGAGTGACCGAATTCGACTTCCAGTTTTATTATATGTATTAATTGTTTCAATAAATCAACAAGTAACACAAGTGGCGGAGTGGTGGAATGTGTGTGTGTTAAGACTTTGAGGTTTACCCGGCTGACCCGGGTTCGAAACCCGGCATCAGCATATTATTTTTATTTCGTTATTTATTATAAATTTTTAATTATAGATTTTAAATTCTAATATATTTATTAATTATGTATTGTATAAAATTAATTTGAGCATTAAATACGCAACGAAATTTTTAACTGGATGTTCGGTTAATAAACGAAGCGGGTTTGGTTAACCCGTTTTTGACGGATGTTATAGTATCCCCTACTTTGAGAAATTTCGTCCCGAAATTTAAGTAGTGGCATGTTTGTCTCAAAAGGATGGTGTTTTAATTTGACAATTACATACTTAGAAGGGAGTAAGAGTTTAAATTTTGTTTGAGGCGGTAACGTTCCTTGTAAGGGTTGAATACCCTGCTACAGGAATCGCTTTTTGTTGCCTACGATAAAGAATATTGATAAACAGAGTTGATTGACTAAGTATGATTTTATGCACAAGAGTTTTGATACATTTGGAAAGATATGGTTATATCCTAAAACAAAACTTCTACTACTAAAACCTACATGGAACTTCTCATAACCGCCTGACAATGCCTCTGATCCTTTGGCAAGAATACTTATATATAGGAAGTACTAGCGGCGTATCCACCATATTCTTGTCAAATTTTCATTGGTTTTATCAGTAAGTTATGATTGGTTCTATGATGTGACTCTAGAACATAAACAACACAACAACCAAGGCCTGAGTCATAATTCTGATAGTATACATGTTTGAATGGTGACAGTACCTCTCTCGTTTGTTATAATGAAGAGGTTAGTCTATGTAGAAGTGAGACACAACCCAACTTCTTTGAATGATGAGATTGAAATACGTTGAGATGAATGATGATATGAATGCTAAATCAGTGAGTATAAAACAAACTTCAACCAAGATATTACTAAATCCTACATGGAACTTCTCATAACCGCCTGACAATGCCTCTGATCCTTTGGCAAGAATACTTATATATAGGAAGTACCAGCGGCGTATCCACCATATTCTTGTCAAATTTTCATTGGTTTTATCCGTAAGTTATGATTAGTTCTATGTGACTCTAAACATAAACAAACACAATCAACCAAAGCTTGAGTCTTAATTCTGATAGTATACATGTTTGAATAATGACAGTACCTCTCTCGTTTGTTATGATGGAGAGGTTAGTCTATGTAGAAGTGAGACACAACCCAACTTCTTTAAATGATGAGACTGAGATACGTCGTGGGGTATGATGATATGAATGTTAAATCAATGAGTATAAAACAAAACTGAAATAGTAATTCGCAGTAAGATTCTTGGATAAATTTCCAATTTGTAATTGAGATACGTGTAAATTGAGATAACATAAAGAAAAACATAAAAACTAAGCGGTTGGAGTTGAATCTTGATTTTTGGTGAAGGAGACTAGTTGGGTGGTTCGTTTGGGCCGTCATTATCTTCAACAGGATTGGCGTTGATATTGAAAACTCTTCCTCTTGTCTGTGGCCTAGTGGTTAGGTTTTCTTGATTTGCTTGGTTAACTGGGTTTGCTTGAGCTTGGGCGTTTATGATGTTAACCAATCGAGGGCACGTGTTTCTAAAATGGGTAGGGTCGCCACAATTAAAACAAGCTCGAACATAAGGAAACATGGGGTATTGGGGTTGTTGATATGTTTGGATCATGTTTTGAGTAGGGGGTGAGGTTTGGTTTTGAGAGGTGCGGCAAGCCTTGCTCAAATGACCATAGCGTCCACAATTCGCACATAGTCGACAAGGTAAGGTAGATGGATGGTGATAAAAACAGGTGTTACATTGAGGGTGAGGTCCAAGGTAAGGTTTCTTATTTGGGTAAGTTGAGTTGGGTGCTACTTGAGTGATTGGGATAGCTTAGAGGGGTACGGCTTGTGAGGATGGTTGTTTGCGTTGGGTGACAGCGAAAATTTGCCCATCTCGTTTTCTCTTAGAAATGGGTTGAGAAGGGGATTCGGTTTGGGTGGAGTTTGAGGTTTCAATTGATGCTTTATCCTTCTTCTTCTCCTCCTTGAAGTCCTTATTTCTTATGCGGTTCTCGGTGAGTTCTGTAGCTAACTCCATAGCTGCTTCCAAAGTTGCAGGTGTGGTACTTATTACAGAGTCTTGAATTTTTGAAGGAAGACCTCGAATGTAGTGCTCGATCAAACGGTAAAGAGGAGTGAACAAGTTGGGAACCATTTGATTTAACTCGAGGAATCTCTTGTTGTATGTGGTGTGGTCGCCTTCCTTTTGTTTCAAAGAATAGAACTCATCCTCCAATTTCTTGATTTCGCTTCTTGGGCAAAACCGTCTTGTCATGATTTCCTTCAACTCTTCCCAAGTCAAAGTCATAGCATCTTCAACACCTCGTTTGGCCTTCTTTGTATTCCACCATGTAAGTGCTATTCCAAGTAAACGACCAGTAGCATATCGCACTTTGCGATCATCGGGGCAATCGCAAAAGTGTTTTCCATTTCTTCAAACCAATGGAAGAGAGCGGTGACACCTTCAGTCCCTTCGTATTTTGGAGGGTCGCAGGATTTGAAATGCTTGAAGGTGCATTTAGTGGTACTTGGGGGAGGGTTGACAACATTTTGATCTTCTTGATTGACGGGATTAGCGGTAAGGGCTTGTTGAACTTGAACTACAATGTTGGGTATTACGGCAGCCATTTGTTGAGCGATTTGGGCAGCCATGCGCTCGCGGGCTTTTCCTGATCTCATCTTCCTACGAGCGGAATTAGAAGACATATACAAGGAATACATATCAAGAGTATGAGTTGGACGTTTTAGGGGTCATGTGTCGTATTTAGGAATGAACATTCATAAAATAAATATAGAATAATAAATCTACTACATCCATAGGATGTCTTGGGCTTTGCTCGTAATTGAGCCTTGCATGCCGCCATACTTCACCTTCGTAATCATGTGGGCCCCCATGATTACCGGGTTTTTCATATGGTTCGCATGTGTTAGCCTGGTTACGTACACTAAAACCCGGAGAAAATCGAGAAATATGTATGTAACGTATGATATTCGGAATGTGTCCAGGTGTGGACACGATGACACCTTAGAGTGGGGTTAGTTCGAACGACGTTTGGTGTGGCATGCTTTGGCCTAATAGGTCCTTCGTACTCTCATCGTTAGTCCCCAGGTAGGCAAACTGGTCCGTTATATTGGATTTATACGAATGCCAACCTAGACAGGACGTTCCGACTACCGGTACTGGTACCCTTACAGTTACTACATGGCCGTCGTAGAACTCACTCTGATGAGATTTGAAAAATGAAAAATGCGACAAAATCTTGAATAACGGAAGTATGAAGATGATTTGAATATGTGAACATTAAAATATGTATGATGATTGTATATGTAAGTATGTATGTTTGACTGTAAGTATAATTCACTATGTATCACAAAATGTAATATTGGAAGTGTTTGCATGCATTTGTGTATGTAATAAATATGAAACAAATAAATATCATAAGTTTGCATGTAACCACATAAACAATTAAAATCTAGTCAACTATAGTATAGGCTCTAAGGGTCTAATAACCTATCCTATATCCCTATAGTCAAAAGCTCTGATACCAATCTGTCACACCCCGACCCGCAGCGGAAAAGGTGATCGGGGCATGATTGGGTTTTCATCAAAGCTCATAACATTTATTATAATGTTTCATATTTATTATTACAATTTTAAAGAAGATCATACAATCAATTCATACTAGTACAACATGTTCTATACATCTTTCTAGCCTTCATTATTTTTCTTCTAAGGCACTTTTCCTATGTTTTCCTTGCTTCATCCTGTCCACCTGTATCATGTGTAAAAATGGTTTTTGGATCAACAAAAAGTTGGCGAGTGAATCCTATGAAAAACAGTTAAACAAGTTTATTGAATTGATTATAAAATAAAGTGCATAACCACATATGAGTAAATGTAGATGTAAATTAATTCACAATACACATAATATTAAATATTGCACACACATACAACAATTGATTGTTTTGAGGCACGCGTTGTTCAACTCGTCTCCCACGAGTAACTGATGGGCCTAATGAATGAGTTTTGAGGCGCGCGTTGTTCTACGAACTGATGGGCCTAATGAATGAGTTTTAAGGCACGCGTTGTTCAACTCGTCTCCCACGAGGAACTGATGGGCCTAACAAATAATTTGCATACAACTTGACAATATGTAATACATCACAGCAAACATTATTTACATCCTAAGTTTAGATCATAATATGGTATAGCACGAATTTAAATAAGCGAATTAGTTTAAGCGACCCATGATACACCCCAAAACATGAATAAAAAGGGGAATTAGTAAGAATTCACTCACAGTGGATGCGTTTATTGGATTGATGATAAATGCGCACGAATTCGGATTTAATCGGCAAGGGAACTAACCTAAATAATAACATAATAGTTCGATAAATAAATAAACTCTTATTTGAGATTAGTATTTTTAATTAGCGTTCTCAATGGAATTGTTCGGTTTATTTTGTGAGTTCAAGGAAATTTTCTAACTTTAAAAATATTATTTTTAAGTATTTTTAATTGATTTTTAAATAAAATAAATAAATAAAAGAAAATAAAAATTTTGACTTTTTGACCAGTTGACCTTTGACCGTTGACTGTTGACCGGTTCGGTCGTGTATATGATATGCGCTGGGTGAGACTCGAACCGGTGACCTCCCGTACGCGTGCACGCAGCTCTACCAACTGAGCTACGTGTCTAACCCGAAATATTTCTGTTTTTAATTATACTTATATACAAGCTAGATAAATTCATTTATGTCCTTATATAAAAACTTTGATAATTGCCAGAACCGGTGCCGTAGCCTGGACTCGAACCCGCAACGTATGATTTAAAATCGCACACAGTCCACCACTGGACTGTGTGTCTATCTTTGTTATTATTCCGGTTTTCATTAAACTTAACATCTAACTGCGTGTGGATCCGGTTCTGTTTAAAAAGGAACATTTTTATTACAGAGAATGGGATTGTGTCAAGGATCGAACTCGGGACGTGTGTTTATCGTTTGCACACAGTCCACCGCTGGACTGTGTGTCTAACCCGTTTATATAACTTGTTTTAATTATACTTATACACTGATTACATGTTTCAGGATTTGGCTTTTATAAAAAGGCATTATATTTCAGTGAATCGGAACACAACAGAATTCAAACCCGGGACATATGCTTTAAAATCGCACACAGTCCACCGCTGGACTGTGTGTCTAACCCGAGATATAACTCGATTTATATTAAATATATATATAACCGAAGCTTCATCTTCTTCGTTAAACTTTACCCAGAAACCAATCCTGACTATTTCGACACATTCATCAACTTCTTTAGCGAATTTGTAAATAATTACATATGAGATTAATAAAAATGAGAGAGATTAGGTGTATGATATACCGAACAGAGATCCCCTGTTTCTCCGGCGAGATTCCGATGACAGCAGGTTATTCCGGCGACGTGTATCTTGCGGCAGAGGATCTTCAGAAAGTTTGAGGCGAGTGTGAGTGACTTCGGTATGAGCTCTAGATGTTCTGTTTATAAAGTAAGGCAACAGAGATGAAGGGGTTCGGTTTTCCGGCGACTTGCAGAGAATTCCGGCGAGTTGTTTTTGTTGAATAGGGACTGGTAGAGGGGTTTACGAGTGTGTTGAGAGTTGATTCGAGTGAATAAGTGAGTTGGGTTTTCCTGACTGAAGGTATTTTTTAAGTATAAGAGATTTCAAGTTTCCGATTATGAAATTTTCGGTTTAAGAGTGAAATTGATTGAGTTTTCGGTTATAACCGACGTTGCTGTAAATGCATCCTTTATGTCAAAAGACAACGTCAATGATTGACGAATTTGTCGGGATTTCCGGCGAGAGTGACTTGGGCGCGCTGAGTGACCGAATTCGACTTCCAGTTTTATTATATGTATTAATTGTTTCAATAAATCAACAAGTAACACAAGTGGCGGAGTGGTGGAATGTGTGTGTGTTAAGACTTTGAGGTTTACCCGGCTGACCCGGGTTCGAAACCCGGCATCAGCATATTATTTTTATTTCGTTATTTATTCTAAATTTTCAATTATAGATTTTAAATTCTAATATATTTATTAATTATGTATTGTATAAAATTAATTTGAGCATTAAATACGCAACGAAATTTTTAACTGGATGTTCGGTTAATAAACGAAGCGGGTTTGGTTAACCCGGTTTTTTACGGATGTTACATTTTTAGTTAGTTTGTGGTTTTCTCATTTAAAAATAGTTTTCTCATGATTCATCCCGTAATTGTTAACACCCATAATTATTCATAAAAGTTATATATAGCTATAATTATTAACCGTATAAATAGTGCCATAACAAAAAAGTATCAAAATATTGGTCCATTTACATTTAGTCGTCTCACACTTAATCTTATAAATAATCACATACAATAACTAAAGTTTAAGAGCTTGCGAAGCTAGACTAAAACACAAATGAGCATGTATACTCCAAAAAGCGAGAGGCATAATAAAATCAAATAACATGAAGTCCTATATACATTCCCTCCTTGAATGTCCGTAAGATTACTACTATTTCTTTGAAATAATTTGTAGCACTCAAAAAGACTCTTTGTTTCTCACCTATTCGACTAATATCGGTGCACAATCTGTGGCGGATCCATAAAATCTTCGTAGGGGTAACATTTTATAGAAAATGGGTAACGAAATAAAAAAATGTCAAATTTTTCAAAAATTTACACTACCGTCGGAACGCCAAGGGGTAGCGGATGCTACCTCTACCAATAAGGTAGGTCCGCCCCTGTGCACAATCGTACTCCTTCAACCCATGTATGCATACCTCCTATGAATTTGCTAACAAACTCTTTAGCGGGCTTTAACCTACCTACTGCAAACTCTAGTGACATACATAAAACTCACAGTGAAACAAGACAAACCTGCTTCCTTTTCATGCCTAGCAAAACAATAAAATTAATAATAATAAAAAGTGAAACTCATAAGGAAAACCCTTGATCACTCAGTAATAATTAAACATTTGTTTTGAGGAAGCGAATTTACTTGGTTATGTCTTTGTAATGGACAGCATATAACTGCTTCGCGAAAACTGTAAGCAACTGAAGTGCTTCAGCCATTAAGATCATGGAAGGAAGATCAAGATAAACGAGTACAAATTCAGGTGTCATGGTCATAAGATTTTTCAATAAATGAGCGCAATGTCTCATGCATGAAGCAACATCAAATTTGTCACCAACCATTAGTAACTCAAGTATAGCAAGAGCACTTGTAACTGCTAAATTGTTGCTATACATAAACTTCAATAGTTCCATAAGACCATCTTCCTCTGTTCAAAAACCGGAAAGAAACGACCATAAATCATACACAAATCTAAGACCTCAATAAGATATTACTATAAACCTGATGCATTAATTCGCAAGGTTGCATGGCATTGTGTTGACTCTCTCATCTCGATTGGAAAGAGCTGCATGAAGAAAGAATGATAATATATGAAAGAAAAAAATAACGAAATCATGAAGTCAAAGCTCATGAGAAATCACCTTATAGAAAAATGGACTTTTAGCGGCTAAACTTCGAGAGCTAATATGTAAGGTTTTAACTCTTACCGCTGTTTATAATCCATAGCCCAGACTGAGTCATATATAGTAAAACCAAATTTGAACGTATATCAAATATAAATTAGAATATAAGAGATGATGGTAGCCAGGGTCGGAACCACCATTATATTAGTTGTAGCATGGGCTACGGCTCAACTTCGTGCCCGTAGTGTAATTTTTTTCCGGTTTTGTACAAATGATACCTCTAAAACAATTCTAGGATACCATTATCAAAAAATAGGATACTTTATTTTAGTAAAATCCTATTCTTCTTATAAGATTTAAGAGTTATTTTGAATTCATCAGCTTCTTTTTAGAAAACTAGCTTATGCTTATGTTTGGGTAATTGACAAACCTAGCCCATTAGCCCAAAACAATAATAACACTGAAACAGACCCATTGATCATTGTGTCAATGGGCGGCAATGGAGAGAAACCAAAAGTCGATCACTGATTTCTAAAATACGAATAGAACAGAAATCATTGAAAGATGTTTTTTGAAGCTAGCTTTGGTTTTTCTGGTTGCGTAACCGCAACCGTTAAAAAATGTTTTTGAAATTGAAGCTTGTCAAGTCGGATTTACGTAATCGAATGGGTCCGGAATTTTTGAACAATACCATGATTTGTGCGGTCGAAAATGATTTTTTTAATAAAGTAAAAGACGACGATGTGATGGAATGATTTCAAGCTATAAAAGAAAGAAGAGGATATATATATTAGTTATTTGTTTTACTTTATTTATTTATTATTGTTTTTTAATATTGGAATATCACTGATTTAATAAGCTAATTCCGTCACTATCGATAATAAAAGATATTTTAGTTACAAATTATACAGATGAAGCTGAACACAACCCTCTGATTGATTAAAGTAGTTAGATTAAACAAGTAAAAACCTGATAATTGTGTGTAGTGTTTCAACTTTCAAGTCATGTAAGTAACTGTCACGTGTATCCTAGTTATTGGCCGAAACAATCCTGATCGACCAAAAAAGGTTTTACTGTTTTTCATGAAAAAGAAATCTTAGGTTTCGGTATATTCCAGTTGTTTCTAAAAAACCAAATAAAAGTATAAACTCAACGTAGTCGATACTGAATCATTGTTATCTGACAAAACTTTATAAAATAAAAATCCGAAAATCAGCGATGATAATCGACACCTGATGGGGACTCTATAGAATCGGAAAAGATATATATGCGAAGAACACGATATGAGAAATTGCTATCGTTAAACGCAAAACCGAAATGGTGGTTGAAGTCATCTTCAGAAGAATCCATGACCAGGGTTCTAGGATAGAGCACACAAAAATAAGAGATTTAAAAACACCTGTTCGCAAACCCAGGAAGATGGTGAAGACCTGTGAGGCAATATCTATGCTATGGATATACACGAAACATTGTTATATGATATTATAGTATTTAATTTAATATACATCCGAAAAGAAGGAAAAGTAAATATATTTTATATTTTCAATCACATCCCTTCCTATATTAACTAAAGAACTTTTTTTCAAATTTAAGCTGTATTTATCTTTAATTAATTATTATTTAGAAGATAAAAATTTCTTATAAATAGATAATTTTATATACATTCAATCACATCTTTCCTATAATCTTTATCTTCGTGTCCATACTAATAACTAATAACTAAAAATAGAAGTATACTTGACTTTCTTCTATTTATTTTAGAGTATTTAGGTTTCTTTAATTCACTAATAAAATTAGAACGAGTAGTGTGGGTTTGGGTTAGGGTTGGGGGCATGGCTAGCCAAGCAATGTCGTTTTAGTTACACTGAGTCAGCGTTGGTAGCGGCGTTGTTTGCTAGCGTGACTATGAAGCCTGGCGTGGGGCGGGTTGAGGCAACGACATGGCTGGCTAGCATTGGCTTGCTAAATCAGACCGTTTGAGCTAGCCGTTGCCATGGCGGTTACCACTACCAACTCAAAATTTGTATTCTTTTACCTATAAATGCTCACCCAATCATCAATATTTTTCATATCTACTCTCTTCAAAAAGAGATCTTCATCTAAAACCAACCCAAAAACCGAAATGGTTCACTGGACAGAGGAGGAGGAGGAGATAGCGATAGTGACTCCCACTAGCATCACTTGGGGTCCCAAGTTCAAGTCCCACTAACATCACTTTAAAGGACATTGGTGATGGCAATGAAGTTTAGAACTAGGCCTCTTTGGAGGTCGTCAGTTCGAAATCGAGCCGAACCGGGTTTATCCCAGTGGACCTTCGGGCGGGCGGGTTTTCCCCGGAACTAGTGGCTTGGTGGCTCGGGTATACTCGATTGAGTGCATCCCACGATGCTTATCCAGTGACTTAGTTGGCCGTTCAAAAAAAGATAGCTCTAGTGACGTCAATCATTGATGCACAACGTAGTTGCGTCGTGGTCAAACCACCTACTGGACACAAGCGTTCAACGATACCAACAACATGGTGGAATCTCGCATCACAACTTGAACGTGTGTCAACGTAAGTGGCGTGAGCTAAAACCAAAGTTGGATCGGTTTAAAGCATGCTTCGACGTGTCCCTGCGGGCGACCTTAACCACGACGATCCAGTGGAGATCACCGAAAATCGAGTATAGCCACGATGGGAACCCGGAATTTCGTTGGATTCCCCACTTTAATATTTATCGTACTTTGTAATTTTTTTTTAATTTTTTAGGATCCATTAATTTAGTAGGATTTTATGTAACTTTTTTTTAATAATATAGTGGTGTGTTTTATTTTATAAAAGTAAAAAAAAAACATATATCCACATGGTTACCCACGCCGGCTAGCTCATGCCGCACCCATACCCCACTTTTTTTTGGTGGCCTGGTGGAGCCCATCTCCACCACATGTCAACCCAAATTTCCAACCCAAGCCCCCACGCCCCACAGTCTTATGTTCAACCTTGGTATTTGATTTTTTATTATGAGAAGAAGAATGGAAAATTGGATTTTTATTAATTCACCTTTTGGTTGTTGGGCGATAATAATCCTACTTTTTTTTTGTAGTTGACCAATAATAATCTCATATTAGAAAATCCCAACTGGCAATCCCACATTTTGAAAAAAAAAACCTTAATAGACCTCCGTTAAAAAATTTACTCTATTAAGTTTTTTTCTGAATTTTAAACTGATGTTTTATGGATTATGATTAGAACAGGGATACAAGTCTATTGATGCAAAATATTTTTTCAAAGCGATGCTTCAAACCTTTAAAGCACCATTTCGATGTAAGTTTTACATCAATCGACTCGTATCCTCGTTTTGTTCAAAAGCCCTTAACAACAGTTTGAAATTCGGAAAAATACTTATTAGAATTAAGTTTTTTTAACGGATGTCTATTAGAAAAAAAAATCAAAAAGTGAGAGTGTCAATGGAGGTATTTTAAGGTGAGATTATTATTAACAGTTTGTTAAATTAGAAAATGCTAAATTTAATAAACCCAATTACTTTGTTTTCGAAATATCAAAAACAATTTATTCAAACTTAAAATTCGAAAAACTTTTTTTTTGAAAAGCCAAACAAATCTATTATTAATAAAGCCCAGGTAACACAGTTAATCCAGAATAGTACATGTCACCATCCAGAACTAGTACATCGTCCACCAGATAAACAAAGTAAAAATCATTACACCCGCATACACGAAAGATCAAAAACGTCCAAGTCTTCCCAGGATCACTTCACTTTATTTTCTATCCAAAGATACCCGTAAGCTTTTGCCTTCCTCTTTCAATCTCGACAAAGTTGATTGCTTCCGATCAAACACGACTTCGTTTCTGTTCTTCCAGATGATCCATAATGCAATCTAAACAACGGATAGCACTACTCGCTTCCACTTTTGAGACCCTCGGTAGCGCTGCTGCAGTGACACGAAATCCTTGAGTTTGAGCACATACATGGTACCAAGCCTGCACCACAAAACCTTGCACGTAAGCGACGTAATCTGGATGTTTCTTCTTCTTAAATCCATCGCAATTGGGAGTCCTATCTAAAACGACCTGCCAGACCAAGAATTTCACCTTAAGCGGAACCTACCCATTCCAAAAAAACCCAAACCCAGCGTTGTTGAAAGATTTTTCGTGATTAACGATCTCATACTCAGAACAGAAAAGGCCCCTGATGATTCGGCTGACCAAGACCATCTATCGATACCCTCCCCCAACGAGCAGGCGCTAACCGCAGTTGTGAACTCTGCTTGTTCAGCCTATTCTGGTTGGCTAAACTGATTTCTTGACCACTCTAACTGTAGAGACATTATTTGAACTTAAAACCCTTTCTCAAACACTTGCTGATTTATACCCTTCCAGCGAATACAGTAGCGGATACCTGCTGCACAAGGGCTGCTTACCCAACCATCTTTCTTCCAAAAAGCCACGTGTGAATCTGAACTTGCGATGCCCTGAAAAAGGTTGTTAAATCCACTCCCAAAGCTGCAAGGTCGTTTGCAATGCTTACAATCTGCTTCCACGGCCCTAGAGCGGACAATTTTACCGATATGAAACTCCAATTTCTCGAATTATGATGCAAACTCCAAATTACTTTCCTCCCTAGGCACTATTGATCCACTTTGAACCGCCACCACCACTTTGCCAACATTGCAATATTCGTATCCCGGAGCCACCTGAAACCCAAACCCCCAAAATCCTTAGGCGCCATAACGTTCTTCCAAGCCACCCAATTCATCTTTGCTTGTTCCGGGGTGTATCCCCACAAGAATTCTCTACACATCCTCTCCAAGATTTTTAACACTTGGATTGGGGCTTTGAATAGAGAAAATTAATAAGTTGGAAGGGCACTTAAAACGGACCTAACAAGTGTCTTCGGCCCCCAAACGAGAGAGTGGAAGACTTCCAAAACGCAAGTCTCTTCTTAAAGGAGTTGATCATCGGGTCCCAATGCTTTACTAAGTTCATATTTACTCCAACTTGCAAACCCAAATGCTTAAAAGGAAACGACCCGCTTTTACACCTAAGTACTCCTGCCATCGATTCAATTTCACTTTGGTCGACCCCAACTCCAAAGATGCTACTTTTAGATAAATTCACCTTTAATCCCGAAGCTAGATAAAAACATCTTCAGATTCGGTTCAAGTTGGTTGAATTTTCGGAAGACCACTTGCCAATAAAAATGGCGTCATCCGCATAGAGAAAGTGTGATAAAACCGGACCGTTTATAGGAATCGAGATGCCTTGAAAGAGACCAATAGAACATGCTTTCTTCATTATGCCAGTCAACACTTCCATAGCTAAAATAAAGAGAAAGGGTGATAAAGGATCCCCTTGCCTTAAACCCCTCTTACAAGAGAATTCTTGGGTCGGGGAGCCATTCACAAGAACCGAAGCCCTTGCAGAAGAAACAATAGCCATAATTCACATCCTCCATTTCAACGGAAAATTCATTTGTTCAAGAATGGAGTTCAAAAAACCCCCAATTTATAGTATCATACGCTTTCTCGATATCTACCTTGAAAATCAACCCCTTATTTCTACACCTCTTCATCCAAGATATAACTTCATTTAGGATCAATGGCCCATCCAAGATGCTTCTAGACGACAAGAAACCTGATTGCTCTCCGATATTAACCCTTGAATACCGCTTAACCTCATTCACCAACACTTTTGACAACACATTGTTGATACAACCTATCAAGCTAATCGGCCTATACTCCGCAAGCCCCCGAGGTCTTTTATCTTAGGAATTAGAGCTATAAAAGAAGAGCTACATCCCCCGCTACACGACCCCCTCAATAAAATCCGTCAAAAACTTTTACAAAATTCCCTTGTAATAGATTCCAACACCTTTTGATAAAATGGAAATTAATACCATTCGGACTCGGCGCCCTATCCCCTTCACATTCCCAAACAACATCTTTAATTTCCGAAGTCGAAAAAGGCATGACTAAAGCATCAGCTTCTAACTCCGTTAACGAGGATAAGTTTAGATAAACTAAAGTGGGACGAGACTCAATAGGTTCTTGAAACTTATCATGGAAAAAACTAAACACCTGGTCCTTTATCAATGGAGGAGCCGTCACCCAATTACCATCAAATTAACCCATTTAAACGGCTAGAGCTCGTGTTAGAATTGATCACATTATGGAAGAAAGCCGAACTTTCATCTCCACCCGTAAATTTCAAAAAACCACATATATAGTCCTATGTTACTATTTTTAAATAATTCTACAATTTTGAATTTACATAGTGGAATGTCAAACTAAATATAAGATTAAATTTGAAAACCCTATTACTTGGTGAAACTTGAAAGAAATTTTATTTGAATTTAAATTATATATATAAATGAGATTAGAAGAAAACGGTGGAAAGTGTGAAAACTGATCCTAGAGCGACACGTGGCGCGCGCTACAATTTAGGGGGAGTTTTTGTCTTTTTATGGGTTTTTATTCATTTATCCCACACACTGCGCTCAGTTGTGGCTTGGAAACCTTTCTTGCATCTAGTTAGAAACTCAATCTATGGCGTTTTGTTTTCTTTTATAGAGTTTTGCCTCTGATAAAGAAAGGATTCAAAGTAAATAGCATGGCGTTCATGGCGTTCCTACATTCATTAAAATTCATTCATAAAATTACTCAAACATTACAATAAAAACGAAACAAAACATATGAAATCAATACTCTTCATTGGATGGGATTACATCAAAGATGTACCCACGTTTTGCTCATCATTTTCCTTAGATTCATCATCATTAACTACATTGGCGTTTAACGCCATCAACTGGATGAGCCTAAAAGACATCCTAGATTTAAACATAAATCACAATTTGTGATAACGGGTGAAGATGTTAAAGTTAAGAGTTGTTGAAGAAGGCGGAAGTTCTCTGTGTTCAACACTTCATCCATTGTCAAAGAATCTTCATCTCTGTTGCTATAAGTCACTCTCACATCCTCAATTGCCCATTCAAACTCCAATCGGTTGGTAGCTCAAAATCATCATCATCATCCTCTTGAAATCTTCTCTTCAACCTTCTTATTACTTTTTCAATTCTTTCACACTGGTTAGCAATAGGAACACCCAAGGCAAGAATATCCCTTGAACTGCCTCATCCATGTGAAGTACGACGTCGATGGTCTTGACCTGAACAAAATGGTTATCTAATCTATTGAACCTCCATGCAATAACTTGAGCCATCTTAACTTAACTTGTATGGTGTTTACACACTTTTGTGATGTGGACGGTTGTTATACCGATACACTTGTTTATATTGGTTGCTTTTTCTCATTAAGTAATGTTTTTTTGCGTGATATAGATTAGGATTATATTATTTTTGCACCAAAACAATAATTTTTTTTTGCAAGCAAAGCTTTCTGAATTTTTCTCTATTTATAAACTATAGGGATACAGACACTGAAAAAGGCTTTTCGAGATATGATGTATCTAACATATTTTTGGCGTTTTTATGTATTTTCTTTTTTGGCGTGTCATGTAGGATACGTACCTATATTATGACGTATAATTATAGCTTTTTGAAACATAAAAAATATACAACATGCACAGTGTAAGCTAAAACAATAACATGATGTTTTGAAACATTAAAAATATAGGGGATTTTTAACATAGAACATGCACATTTTGTAAAGTAAAAGCAATTTCATGGCGTTTTACAGTTGGTACTAATATAAACATACAAGAGTGTAAACCAAAAGAACATGGAAAATATGATGTTTTAACAAACTAATCTACATAATTGTCCATCCTTTCTTTTATCCTTTTGAATCTTGTTCAGTAAAATTCTGCTATTCTTTGTTTCCTTAATAGCAAGAATTTATTTAATGATTTTACAAGTCGAGTTCGGTTTTCATTTAAGGTATGTAGTAGGATTTTTATAGTAAATTTGATCCTGAGGTCATTTAGTTGTTTCTGTTGTGGGTTATTTGGGGCCTCTTCTTTTGATAAACCACATTTCCAACCAGACATCTGACCCGTATACGTTTCCATATGCCTCATTGTAAATATCCCACAGTCGACCGTGTTAGATGTTCTTCTCCATGTCACAACCCAACCGATGGCGGAAACATCGGAGTGAGACAAAAACGAGATTGCAAGAGACTTCATAACGACTAATTGTGACGAGTATATAAAATAACGATTTTTCATTTCATGAAGAAGGTAATACATCGTTTCAAAGGAAAGTACAACATTTAGAACAATACAAAATAAACAACAAAACATATATTTAGTTAAGTGTGTTTCTAGTCCTTCCTACTAGATTTCTTTTTCAACAATTCAACATCAAGCTCCTACAATATATATTAAAGTAAGATGTCAACACAAAAGCATTGGTGAGCATAAAAGTTTAGTGTACTAGTATATGTATAAAATAATTTTAACGAAATCCACATGGTAAAAACGTATAATAAGGCATAACATATCATAACTAGCATGCATCACATACTTGTCAACCCAAAGATTCCACTAACGTAATCTTGTCGGCGCAACGACGAGACCGTTTGTACGATTACTTAACATAGACCCACAAGGGTGGTGTGCTAGTCGCTATAGCGCTATACATGTTAAGGTAGACTCGTACAAATTTAATGACAAAGTATAGTGCAAGAATAGCTTCTGGCATGCATGTATTTCTAAAGTATAAATGTATAAAGCGTTATAACATATTCGTTTGTATATACTTAGTATTTTCATTAGTGTGTTCGTGTGAGTTTTAATACAGAATATATATTGCACCCAAAGTGTGAAAACGGAAAAAGGGTCATGTATACTCATGGTTTGCGTAGCGAGTCCACGAAAGTAAGTTTGACGAGTCTTGAGTTTTGGGATACCGAAGTTACCCTAAGAGGGAAACGGAGGTGTGTGAGTTGCAGTTTCGATTTATTGTGTAACACCTCGAAAATGGGTTTGGTAATTACCAAATTAATTGGGGATGAGCGGGTAAAATACCGCTAGTGGAAAAGTTAACTCGTAAACATTGGGATTTAACAGATAAACCTAATGCTAAATAAAAGATAAGAGAATGTTTTTTTTAGAATAAGGTTTATAAAAGCCAGGGATTGTAGGTACATAATCTAAACCTGTGGGGGGCTAAATGGGAAAATCAGAATTTATCGGATTTAAATAAAATAAAACACTACACACCACACACACTAGTGTGTGTGTGCGCGCGCGCGCGTCGATCAGAGAAGAAGGAAAGGGGCAAACCCCTCAATGATCTAGATCACCAAATTGAAGGTCAATTCGAGTTTCAAATCAGTGCATGAACGCATATAAATGATCACCTAAACAAGGGGATAACAAGATATGTCAAAAATCTTAGTTTGGTGATATTAAGAATGTAAGTAGATTCCATGGATTTTTATCCATGTATAAATTTCGGAAATTGAAGTAATATAAGAGATGTATACTTGCTTAGGAACAAACCCTAAGTGAAAATTTTTGAAAACATTGATATGATTTGGGTGTTTGAATGAACTACCATAAATAGATAAGTGGGTTTTTGATAAAGAGGTAGAACACATGCATTTTTATGATGAAAATGGTGTATTGGATGTTTGACACATTGATTTTAGGTGATAATTGAACATTCCAACCATTTTGATGTTATGAGTTGTATATACATGGCTAATAGTTCAATCATAGACTTGATAGAAGTAGCGTAAAAATTCATGCCCACAAGGTATTTGATGAAATGCCTAAGTGAATATGATGAACTTATATGTTTTAAAGATAGTAGAAGTGTTCTTCACTATCACAATTATTGATTATGTGAAATATTTAGCGCATGATATACATGATGATTGAATACTGCTGAATAACATGAATTTTAGGTACATGGTAGATTGTTAGAATTTAGAAATAATGAGTGAGGATTAAAATGATACTCACCAAGTGTGTGATGAAATGCTCAAATGAGTTTGTTGAGTTTATTAGGCCATTTGCATATGTTATGAGCAGTTTACCTATAATAGGATCAAATGGTAATTTTGATGTAAGTCCGTAAGGTGGGATAGTCGTGATAAATGATTACTAATCTAACCATCTTACGAATAATAAATGGTAGTTTGACGCTTGACAAGCTAGGTAAAAGCTTGGGAAGGAACGGGTCAAACGGATTAAATACCCAGGAGAAGCATAATCAGACAAAAGGTAAGTAAAGCCTACTTCTTTCAAGTAGAATATCAACTCATATATTGGTTAAGAATAAGATGATCTAGTATTTGAAATGAGTCATTGGAATATGGCGTTCCGACGCGAACCGATACGGGTCGAAACAAGTAAAAATTGTAAGCAACCATATTTGGTGGTAAAAAAGGATAAAATGGTAATGTGGTCACGTGTTGACGAATAAATAATGAGTTTTGAAAAGACATCCTATGGCGTAAGCCATAATGGGTCCAACGAATAAAGAAATGACTTTAAAGAAACATGACCATATGGTGTAAACCTTAATGGGTCAAATAGGTGAGAAGGTAAATAGGTACCTTTTTACAATAAATAAATATGTGGTTTATCCAAAATGCAAAAAGGTCAGTTAATAAATAGGTAAAATGGCCATTTGGGGCTAACGGGTCAAATGGTGATGCTATCACCATTTGACAATAATGATTAATGATTGCTTGTTGAGTTTTGTGCTCACAGGGGAGAATAGCGTATGGGCACGCATTGCTAATAATTAGCAACTAATAAATACAAGGTATTAAAAATGGGTCAACGCTTTGATCCGAGCCAGGCATGTGTAATGGGTCAAGCTCTCAATGAGGAATTAGAGTATGATGAGAGTTAATCGAGTCATGGGTGGACAATGGATTACCTCAAGTGAGGTATATCTAGTAATTTAAATTGGAGATATTTTGATCCTAAGAACACAATAAATTTTAGATGGAATACGGGTTAAAAGAGCCCACTTGGTCAAAACAAGTTTTTAAATGTCCTTCGTAGTTAAAAAGGACTAAAATTAACCAAAACGTCCCCGAATGATGAACCGGGCAAACGACCCTTAAGGGTAGTTTGAATATGAGTTTTATAATTTGGTCAACCCTTCTAGTGGTATGAAGTGGAACGCTCAAACCATTTTGGCTTAATGCTACATATGGGTCATTTTCGTAAAAGTGTCAAATCCGAGGGCAGAATAGGAATATAATGATTTTCTTATCATAACCCATCACAATTGAAATTGTGATGATAAATGAATGAAGGTCATAAAGTGGGAATAGGAAATATGAAGAGATGTGGATAATTTAAGCTTAAGTGCTTAAATCCATAATGGGTCAAAATAAAAATGCACATAAACCGGGTAACGATTGCGTAAATCATAAAAGTTATGAATTCGGGTTAAGGATTTTAGTTTAATTATGTGGGTAAACGTTTTATGGTCATTTTGAAACAAGTTTGAACTAAAACGGATTAGAATTGGATAAGTTACGTAGCTTTTACGAACACAAGGGCAATGCTGGAATCTGCAGCTCCAGCCTGCTGTAAGCTACGACTGCCTACCGTAGTTTATGGCAAGAAGCTGCTGTCAAAAAGAGTTAAGCTTGCCATAAACTACGACAGGGTGCCGTAGCTTACGGCGGGTTTGATTTATCAAATTTAGATAATGGTTTGAAGCACCAGATGAAGATCAAGCTCAACGAAGAACCAACACAATCAAAGATCAAGCTTTCGCATAATTGGTTTAGTTGTTTATCAAATAGAAAATCGTTAACATGTTGTGATCTTTTTGAAAATGGTGGAAAATTTTAATTAACATACAATGACGTATGGTCTTGTATTTGCATTTTGAATATATAGTTGCTAATCTATTATAAAAATTTTAAGTTAACTAAGTAAGGGTCTTACATATTGGATTAGATTCAGAATTTAAAGGATAATTTATAAGTTATAACAAAATGTAAAGTAAGGGTACCATGTGAATGGTCATGTAAGGAGGCAGGATGATTTCCATCCATTAGACCTCATTATATGATTCATTAAAGCACAAAATCATCAACTTATTTGATAATTTCGGTTGTTTATAAATATAGGCCAAAAAATAAAAGTACATAAACTACTAAATCTTAAAACAACCAAGTGACCAAGCTAGATGCGTGCATCCCAAACATGGAGAGTGTTTGGGGATGTGATGTAGCATTGTCCCTTTGTTGAAAATAGTTTTGAGATTAGTGTATGGAGATAAGCTAAAAATAAAACAAGTGAGGTAGTGAAACTAGGTTAGAGAACCAAAGCTTCCATGATTCACATATTCACCAAAACACAAGTCTTTCAACATTGAAGGTTGACAGCTTGGATGGTTCCAACACTTTTGAAGTCACTTGGGACCTTAGGGCATAATTTTATGGGGTTTTGAGCCTCATTTCTTGTGGAAATCACCCAAGCACAAACCCACAACTATAAGCTTAGTTGGGAGCAAGGTATGTGTAAGATTCTACTAAGTTTCAAGCAATATACACAAGAATTAAGAAGATGAAACAAAGCAGAATTTTAAGGCTATTTGGACCTCAAATGCGGTGAGGTTCCACCTTAGTTTGCAAAGTAGTTAGCAAACTTGTGGAAACCTTCCTAGAGGTTGTCCAAGTAGTTTGAAAGAATAAATGAAGAAGAAAGATGAAAAATGGTGAGTTAGAAACTCACTAGAGCACTTGAAACTTTTTGCCCACTTTTGGAGTGTTCTTGGAGAATATGGAGAAGATTTGGAGGATTAGAGAGTGTGGAAAGTGTTTAGGAGGTGGTGGAGGCTTGTATTTATAAGTGGGGATTAGGGTTTGGGAGTTAATGAAGGTGGTTGGGAAGGTGGATTTTCATTTTTAGTCCTTGCACTTGTATTGTTGGTTATTTTATGCTATAAAGGTGTATGCAAGCATGTTATAAGTATGAAACACGTATGAATTTGATTCCGAGAAAATATAATCTTGATGTATGTCTTGGTTTTTAATTAAAACATGTATTACGCGATTCATTATATTATGCATGTATGATTAAACAAGGTTGATATAAAAATGCTATTTCCATTATTATCAAAGTCTCGAGATTACAAGGATTGGAACGAAATAAGAATACAAATTTCTAAAAATAGAAATGTAAATACAACTTTCTAAATATGGAAAGTACAAAAATGCAGAGCATTATAGTCTTCCCTGCTTTAAATATTTCATCCCAAAATTTATTTAAGAGGAAGACTCAGCGAATAAGTGTGGATATTTGGTCTTCATATCCTTTTCGAGTTCCCAAGTGAATTCGGCACCACATTTTCCTTCCCAACGAATTTTGACTATGGGAATACGATTACGCCTAAGACTCGTTGATTCGTATGTCGTCGAGTGGTACTTGAAGTCCTTCTTCAGCTAAGCACTTCTTGAGGTTTGGCACATGAAACGTGGGATGAACGTTGTTGAGCTCTTGAGGTAGTCTGGTCATACGCCACCTTCCCCGTCCTTTCGAGAATCTTGAAGGGAACTACAAAACAAGGGGAGAGTTTGCCTTTTGTTTCAAAAACGAACAACTCCTTTCCAAGGGGGGTACCTTGAGGAGTACATGATCACCAACGTTGAATTCCAAGACTTGCGTCACTTGTCGCCGTAGCTCTTTTGTCGACTTCTTGCCTCGAGGAAGTTGTTTTGCGAATCTGTAGATCTTGTCCGTCGTCTCTTGTATGAGCTCGGGATCGGCGATTTGTGCTTCACTGATCTTGTGCCAACAAATAGGCGAACAACACTTTCGACCATACAAGGCTTCGATTGGAGCCATTTGAATGTTTGAGTGATAGCTATTACTGTATGAGAATTCTACTAAAGGTAAATGTGCATCCCAATTGCCACCAAAATCAATTACGCATGATCAAATCATATCTTCGAGAGTTTGGATAGTACATTCGGTTTGACCATTCGATTGAGGATGGAAAGTCGTACTTATATTTAGTTGAGTACCCATTACGGTTTGGAAAGTTTGCCAAAGGCGAGAGGTGAAACGACTATCTCAGTCAGAAATGATGTCGACGGGAATACCATGGCGACAAATGATCTCATTGGTGTAGATACGAGTCAATTTCTCGATTCGATAATCTTCACGAATGGGAGGAAGTGAGCGAATTTGGTTAGACAATCAATGATCACCCAAATGCTAACATGACCGGACGAGGTTCGAGGGAGTTTGGTGATAAATCCATTGCTATACTCTCCCATTTGCAGACTGGAATTTCTGGTTGTTCGAGTAAGCCCGAATGACGTTGATGTTCGACTTTCACCATATAACATGTGAGACATTTGGAAATGTAAGCCGCGATGTCTTTCTTCATACCAGGCCACCAATAATTTTGACGAAGATCTAAGTACATCATATCTACACTGCGATGAATATAGTATTGAGATTTGTGTGCCTCTTTTATCAAGAGGTCACGAAGGTTGTCACGGTTCGGAATCCAAATGCGATCGAGATAGTAAAGAATACCGTTGGGTTTGGTTACGAGTTGGCTTTCGGCGCCGTAAAGCTAGTATCGCCAAATCTTTAACGCAAAAACAACCGCACCAAGTTCCAAGTCATGGGTACTGTAGTTCTTCTCACGGAATTTTGAGTTGTCTCGAGTTGTAGGCGATAACCTTGTGTCGTTGCATAAGAACACAATCGAGACCTTGGTTAGACTAAGGGTGTGCAAAGTCGGTTAACCGAGGTGTTCGGTTAATTGGAAAGTATTAACAAAACCGTAACCGATAGTCAGTTAACTGTTGATCAGATAACCGTTGGTTATGGATTGGTTTTGGTTAATTTCGATTAATTATCCGATGTATATAGAACTTGTAAAATATAAACTCATATATATAAATTTGCAAAATCATATAGACACCACATGCATATTGGTAATGGGCCCTATGTACATAATAAAACAAACATTAATGGATCCTCAATTGAACGAAAAAGTTAAAAAAATCTAGTGGGTCGTGAACTTATAAATAATATTACATTAAGAGAGTTTGGTATATATATATATATATGGCTAATCGTTGGTTCGGTTATTTTCGGTTTTAGATATGTGATTAACCGAAACTGAAAGTTCGGTTATTAAAAAAACAATTACCAAACCATCAGTTATTGTTTCGGTCGTTTTTCGGTTCGTAAATTCGGTTTTGGTTTCGGTTTAATTCGGTTTTATACTCACCCCTAGGTTAGACGTATCGTAATACACAATGAAATCGTCTTTATCATTGGAAGAGTGAGGATATGAGCGGTGAAAAGCAAGTCTTTGAGAGTTCGAAAAGACTCCTCTTGCCTGGAACCCCAAACAAAAGGTTTATCTTTTTATTCAATGAGGTGAGCGGAACAACGATCTTGGAAAAAATGGAGATTAACCAACGGTAGTAACCAACCAGTCCAAGGAATGTACGAATTTCGGAAGGAGACTTTGGTGCAATCCAGTTCTTGACGGCTTTGATTTTTGCGGGATCAACATAAATACCTTTTTCGTTCATGACGTGATCGAGAAATTGAACTTATTTTAGCCAAAATTCGCACTTGAAAAATTTGGCATATAGTTGTTCGGTAGGAGTTTTAGGATTAGACGCAAGTGTCGCTCGTGTTCGGCTTGGGTTTTGGAATAGATAAGGATATCGTCTATTAATGCGATCATAAAACGGTTCCAGTATAGTTAACACACACGGTTCATCAAATCCATAAAGAGCGCAGGTGTATTGGTCAAACCGAAAGGCATGACCATGTACTCATAGTGACCGTATCTAATACGAAACACCGTTTTAGGAATATCCTCTTCGAGAACTCGGAGTTGATGATAACCGGAACGAAAATTGATTTTGGAGAAACACGTTGCGGTTTGGAGTTAGTAAAAAGATCGTCGATGCGAGTAAGAGGATAGGGATTTTTGGTTTTATTCTATAGCTATGAGGTTTAGCGTTAGATATATAGGGATGCGAGATTTGTTTATTGTACATAGATGAGAGATTGGCATCTCCACACTCTCCATGACTTTGTTTGAACATATGTCTTGACCAGACGAATATATTGACAGACAATCTATGTCTCAATATTCAATATGATGATATCTATACTTATAGTTACAATCAATTGGACTTTTTTTACACACTATAATTATCATTCCTCAAATATATTTAATGAATACTTGCTTTCAATATAGAAATAAAAATACTACAATCCATTGTAAATTTGGTTCGAATATAAGAAGGCTCACTATATTTTGGAACTATAAAACATGATAGGTAAGCTAAACAATAAGATTGTCCATACATTCTTGAGGTCGACCCGCAACTCCTTCACATCGAGTGTATTCTTAAAAGCAACACCATTTCTGCAAAATTTATATAATATAATGTATAATAAGATTCAACTACATTCAAATTTCATATTAAAGATACATATAGAGCATGGCCATTTCATTTTTTAGGCCAAAGGCGAAATGAAATTTTGAGCTCTTTTGCTTCTTTGATTATTATAAACAATACTCGTTTATCTATGTTGAAACCAAGAAAAAATCAAACACAACTATAATAAAGAGTGGTTTGCTTGGATAAGTAATCAAACAAATCTAAAACAATAAGTTTGCACTAATATTAAAAGTTAGCATATTAATTTTCTTTTAAATGGGGACCTTATTTTTTTTGGAGGACCAAGCCTAGGTTGCTTGTAATAAAGGTCCGGCTCTGATACAGAGTAAAGCCCTTAAATACAAAATCAAGTTTAGTTAAAAAATTGTGACAGCTGGGTTATCATTTGTATCTTTTAATTTTAAGATCAATCATCGATTCATTTGACATTTTTTTTCTCATTTTAAAATTTTATAATTTTACTATTTTAATGCTCGATCAATAAAACACAATCTGAATCGGCTTATAATTTTACTACTTTAAAAACAAGTTAAAGGAAAATAAATGTGAAAAGAAGAAACATACCTTGGCTTTTCTTGTCTCCTTTTTTGGATTGTTGAGATTATATGAAGACTGTTGAGGGATTGGTGGGAAGTTGGTCGCTGCAATGTGTTTTTCCTCTTTGACTTTCTGAAAGATGACAGTAAAACCTTCAGCAGATTTCGGGTCTTTTTCGTCCCATGCTCCAAACATTGGCACTGATGCTGATCTATGCGACTACAATAAAAACGAGTCGTATTTAACTCGTGTGTCATGTTGGGTACTGGTCGAAAACAAATTACTTACTAAGTAAATGAAAAGGAGTCGGGTTGGATTGATATGTAAACGTTTTTTCTTTTAGGGTTTCTATATACAATGATTTGAACTTACACCATCACTAGACCACTAGATTATGGATGTTATAAATAGTTAACACATTAATTATAATTAAGGAAACCATAACATTACAATGACTATGAATGTTATAAATAGTTAACACGGTTATTATAATTAAGTAAACTATAACATTACAATAACAATTTACGCTTTTAAGTGAGCTTAACTCATTTGACCACTTTCTTTATTAAGATACGATTAGATATGAAATATACACCAATCAAAAAGTTACAAATCTAATAAATACAAACAAAAAATGATTCTCTTCAATTTTTATGTGTCTTTTTTATATAAGGAGCACGTAAACACCAACACGTTCAAGATTCAAAAGTGTGTATATGTTGTAAAATAAATTCACACTTACAACAATATCATCGGCCGGATTATATCCATATCTTGGCCTATTTGGTCCGGGCGAAGGTGGAGGGGGAGAAAAATTGCTCGTCTTGTCTCTTGCGTTAGAACCTTTTCTACGATCCGACTTGTAACTTTGTTGGTTGCTCGAGTTTGAACTCTGATCACTGTTCATATTTTTCTCATCGAAATTGATGACGTCATCATTTCCTCCATATTTCATAAAAGCTTCTGGATTTCGTTCCGGGTCGTTTGGATTGATCATCACACCAGTGCCTTTATCTTTTCGTGCATTTTCAAAGTATGCCGTGTAGGGAACATTATCAGCGTCCCAACTCCCAAACTTCGGGATATGTGATCGTTGCTGTTGTTGCAACATATATTTGAAATATTGTGTTATGATATTAAACTAAAGAAACATTTATAAACGTAAATGAACCAAATCAAAATTATAATTTGATTAGAATCAAGAAGTAACTTACAGACATGCTTAGTTTGTGATTAAATTTTGAAGAGGATGCTCTTTGAAAATGCAGGAAATTAAGAAAGGAGAAGATGATAAAAGAGTGAAGAACTCTTTCCTTTGGTTTAACGTGTGGGGCCATTTTAGAAGTTTTATATTAAATTGTGGCCTGCAGGGAAAAAAATCCAAGAGTTAAAGGGTGCTTAGGACAATATTTTGATAACTACAATGCTTGCTAAATTGTCATAACATAATGAAAAAAATGCCCTAGATGTTAACAAATACCAATTCCTCTCAATACTATTGATTATGACCACTAAAATAAATATCATTGTTTGACAAATGTGTATGTGCCAGTGTGCTATTAACTTTGGTGGCAAATTCTTATGTGACATTGAATGGATGAATTTATCAATTAAACCCACTAAGTATATTAACCATTTGGTACTTATAAAAAAACATTAAGTATTAACTCTTTACCAAAATTTGCATACTTAATATTTTAGATCACTGTGTGACAAATGTGCATGTGCCACTATAGTACAACTTTGGTGGCAAATTGTTATGTGACATTGAAGGGATGAAGGCTTTGAAATTTATCAATTCAACCACTAACCCTACACAATTACTAAATATTAACCATTTGGTAGTTACAAAAAACCATTAAGTATTTACTCTTTGCATAATTTGGTATACTTCAAATTTAAATAAGTAGATGATTATTTAAGAAAAGTACGTGTAAGAGAAAAACTCTTGATGCTATCTTGTAGTATGGCGGTTTTATTTTTATTCTTGTCCAAGACTATCGAAGTTGCTTTTCACTGTGAGTATTTAATTGACATATTGCATTTAAAATCTTCATTAATATGAAAATCTTCATTAATATGAAAATCTTCATTTATGTCAAGATTTATTTCTTTTTTTAAAGGCAAATTTCTTTTAACCTTGTTGTTTTGGGACTTAAACCAAATACCATTCATTTTTAGCCCAGATATTTAAAGATTTTGTTTTTACCAATAAAATCAAGAAAACATGTAATGAGCTAAACTTTTTTTGTTGTAATTTTTTAAAAGTAAGGGCATTGAATTTCCAGTCAAATATAATAAAATAAGTCAGTTAATTTAATAATTCAAGTTCACATTATAACAATTTTTTTTGAACGACAAATTTAGATCACGGAAAGGTTTTGTTTCGTTGGGTTCGATTCAGCTTCAACCCAACACACACCGTTAGGTTTTTTTTTGGTTATGAATTGCTTGTTGAACTTAGGAAATTATGCTTCAAAGTCTACCATTGATCATGTGTTTTCAACTAGAAACTGCCTCAGCTATGAATTACATTATAATCGATAAATCATCTCAAATTTGCGCGCAACAAAAATCATCACAAATCAAGATTTGGTTATGGCTTAGTCTTTAGTTTTAGTTTTCCATAAGCTTTGAACTCCTGATCGGTTTAGTCTGGTTTTAACCCAGCACACACCTTAGATAAGCATTTAGTTTTGGGTAATATATGGTGTTTTTTCCTTGCATAAACAAAAACCCAAATTAGAAACTCTTCATAGATGCTAAATTATATCTTGAAATGAGTTATTTTCTCTTTTAACTAAAATAATTAAATTAAGAAATTATCCAGGAATAATAATAATAATAATAATAATAATGATAAAAGAAAAAAAGTAAAAATAAGAGTAACAACTGGAAGGAGAAGTAATAGTAGCATGAGCTATCACAAGCAACAGTAAAGTAGTAAAAATAGGATTATGAGTGATATCAATAGGAGTAGCAGTAACAATAGTACAAATAGTGATGTGTGCGAAGAATATATTTTTAATAATGTTTTTCATACAGTTTGATTTTAAATTTACATAAATGATTTTTACCTATAATTAAACCATAAATAAATATGCAAGTATATCTATTGTATATGTAGTATAGTATGGATAACAACCAAGTATCAATCCATTAGCACGATAGCTCCTAATACTAAACCTTTATTACAATTTAACATTTCAACATACTAAAAAAGTGATGTTTAGCATTTGACTAAAACAACCTACATGACATGATAGACTATACTAACAAACACAAATGTAATCAATTAAATAAGAGTATCACTTTAATCTCAACTCTATTTAGCTTTAACAAATGACAACAATCATGAATAAGATTAAAAAAACACACAAGTGACTAGAATCCGGCTAAAGATATGTAATCATATGATTTATCAGAAAAACTAACCATCTAAAATCATGCAAATAAACCCAAGTGATACAACTATTTTAATGTTTATAAATACGAACTAGTTTCGGTGGCTAATCCAACAACTCTTAATTTGCAAAGATACCATGAAAAACACATAATCCACCTAGCACAATAGCAGTAGTAGTAGCAGAACCAATAGTAACGGTAGTAGTAGCGTCAACAGAAGTAGCAGTAGCGGTAGCAAATCATCAGGGTAGTGATACATAAAATTAGTAGCCGTAACAACAATAATAGCAATATCAAGAACAATACTACCAATACAATAACGATAATTCAAAACTACCACAATAACAATATCGGTAGCAGCATTAGTAGTACTGGTATTAGTAGCGTCAAGAGCAGTAACATCAACAATAGCAATGATACTTATCTGAAGAAACACTGGCTGAACCGAGAGGTATCCGGAGATATCTTAGTTACTGTCTAGTTTTTCTGCATGAAATGTTGTCTCTCATTCGCTCTTCTAGGTGATCTCACTTCAAGCTAATCTGCAAAACTAGCAACGCCGTTAGCCTCGTCACGTGGAAAAGGGGAAGGGTTTTCTCCGTGACCACACTCCGGCGTGAGAATAAGTATTTGGTATTGCAAGGTAATAGCAAGTAAGTAGTAAGTAAGCTCGTATGCAAGTAGATGTGATTGTAAATGGTTTACCTTGTGGTCCGCTACTCATTTATAGCCGAAGATAAGTGGGTTTGGGAGATGGGCTGATGGGCCTTGGGCCCGGCCCAGACGACCAGGGATATTCGTCTGTCCCTCTTCATTGATCATTATATGATCTCTGGCAGGAGGTATGCTTTGTCGGATGGTGGATGGTGCCACGTATTATGGCAGCTGCCCCAGGTGTCAGACCTGTCATCAGCCGAAAGTGGAGAAGGTGTGACAGTCACTAGCAGGGAGTATGGTTGGTGCACAGTATGGCCTCTGCATTACTGTTCATGCGACGCAGTCTGACACAACCTTCCAAGCAACCATTGGGTCACAGCTCTGCCACTTTGTACCCTTGTATTGGTCAACGCCTCTTTGCGCTTTTCCCTTCCATGTGGCTTTCAGTGCATTCTGGCCAGCGCAGAATTGTAGGGTTTACGTCCTTTTGTTCCCAAGACTATGAGTTGCTCACATGTTGGTCTTGGCCTTGTGCAAGGTTTTAGGACTTCGCGGCTAGAGGGTTTGTTTGATCCACGCAGGGTCAAGGGGCCTGCGTGTCTAAGTCTAACTTGTCGTTGATCCAAGTACGCGAGACTCGCTGTGTGACTTGTATGGATTGGTCTAACTTGCCGTTGCGCTGAGTGCGCAAGGTTCGTTGAGTGCCCTGCATGTGTTGGTCTAACTTGTCGTTGCGCTGAGTGTGGAAGGTTCGTTGTGTGACCTGCATGTGTAAAGGTTGCAATACCGTTGTGCGTTACGCGCAAGGTTTGTTAGGCAACCCGTTGGTTCCAAGAATGGCGCACCGTTGCGCATTGCGCACAAGGTTATTCTTGTAGTATGTTATTGAGGGTATGGTCCTTGCGCAAGCGCTGGGTTTTTGAGACCATACCCCTCCAAGTCCCCCCAGTCCAGTGCTGCTCCTATGCATATGTTGGCAAGTAGGAGGAGTGCTGGAGTATAAAATTCTTGTATGCACACTTATTTCCACGGAAAAATTCAAGAAGGGTTGGAGAAAACCTTTGTGTGAGGGAAACCCTTACTCATGATGAGGTCTTCGAAATTTGAATCTTCGTCATGCTGATATTGCAGGCGAGTTGGTGAGGAAAAGGGTGCCTTGGAGGTGACGTTTGACAGTTGTGGCATGCTTTCAACAGTGCGGCAGAGAAAGTGCCGGCCACACGCCTATGGTAAGCGTCAGTTGCCACTTGCGTGCCACATGTCCTGCGCAGATTGGTTGTTAATTCTCTGTGTGCTTCACAGTTCCCCGTCGCATTAAATGCGATGAGTATAAATAGGGGTGAACCATCTAGGGTTTCATTCACGCCTACAAACTTCTCTTGAAATTCTCTGAATTTTCTTCTTGAGTTCTTGTCTTCAAATCTTCTTCTCTTTTTTGATCTTCATGGCGACCAGGGGTCCCGAAATTGTTTCTTCATTGGAGGCTTTGACCTCCTTACCGGCTTCGAAGTGGAACCAGGCCAGTTTCCAACGCTTGGTTTCCGCTACCAGTTCCCTAGGGACTGGGATGCCCGGTTTCCGGCGGAGGGTGATATTGCTGCCGATGCTCCGGCCGGTTACATCACACTATTTTTTGATTTTTTTGCTGACGGTAACTTCTGGTTACTAATTTTTTTCTTCAAATTTTGGATTTCTATCGCTTCCACATCTCCCAACTGAACCCGATGGGGATGTTGAGGATCAAGCACTTTGAGTTTTTGTGCCGGTCAATGAGTGTTACCCCAACCGTCGACCGGTTTAGGATTTTTTATCGACTCCATTGTTCTATGTGGTTTTATTCTTTTCAACATCGCATTCAAGCGAAAAAAATTTTGCTCTCCCCCCCCCTCCCTAAATTTTTTTACATAAAAGCCGGTGTCATACCCCTCCAGATGCATTTCCAGGTGGTGGAGGATATTGCTGTTGAAACGGTTCCTGTACCGGTGGCTGAGTCCTGGTACAAGGACTTGAAGGAGATCCCGGCGGTCCAACTGCCGGAGAGGGCGTTGGTGGCGGCGGGTATGAGCTTAGTTTGGAAACCTAACCACCGGGAGAGGCCCGTGTATATGGAGGGAGAGAGGAGTAAGTACCTTTTCTCTATCTTGTATTATTTCTTGATTTCTCCTTGTGCGCAAACTAACTATGTACGCTTCTTTGTAGGAGTGGCGATGTATGTTGTGGCATTCTAAAGGGAACAGGGGCGGATAGAGAACATCGCCCTAGGCTCGGGGAGCCCACATGGTATGCACAGATCTTGGGAATTTTGAACACCCCAAGAATGAAGATTTGTTGGCCCCCGCGCCTGAGACTGGTAAGCCTTTTTATTTTTAAGTGTTAACATTTTTGCAGATCACTTATTGTGTTGTGCCATTATGCAGGCGCTTTGAAGGAGTTGGGCATTGGCCCGGATCCAAAAACAAAAAGGCGTGCGGGGCCCAGCGTGGTGGCTGAGAAGAGGGTGACTCAACCCAGGGCAGACCCGCCAAAAGGTAAGTGTACTGTACCAGATCATT
The DNA here is from genome assembly GCA_947069175.1 of Scalesia atractyloides. Lineage (NCBI taxonomy): Eukaryota > Viridiplantae > Streptophyta > Magnoliopsida > Asterales > Asteraceae > Scalesia > Scalesia atractyloides. The sequence continues at coordinate 59,451,951 of CAMTDV010000007.1, read as the reverse complement.
GGAAAGACTATGTAGTAGTCTCTGACTCTTTGGAGGGTCTTACGCCTATAGGTGTGAGGAAACCCAAGCTGGAGCCGGTGTGATCTCGGCTGCCAACCTGGATGACCCGGTGGAGGTCGAGTCCAACTCGGAGCCCCTCAAGCATAAGAGGGCTCCAAAGAGCGATTTTTCCGCGCAGCTTCGCAAGAAGGCTAAGCAGACGTTGATAGGGAAGCGTGGGAGCTTGGACACACTCGCCGCCAAAATTTCCCTAGGTAAACACCTTCTAACTTGTTTGTCACACCACTTTTCTTCCTTGTTGTATTTGTTTAACTGTTTGTCATCTCGCAGGGGAAGGTGAACCAGTTTTTGTTGCTCCCACCACTCCGGCCACGTCCATTGATACTCCAATGCCCCCACCTGTGGTTGAAACCGCGCAAGCGTCAAGCGCATAGGGTGGGGAGTCAACAGCCGGGGCGGCGGAGGTGGAGGTGGATGTTGAAGCCGTAGAGCCTAGGTGGTGGTTGTGGAAGTTGGTGGTGGGGGTGTTGAGGAGACGGAACCGATAACGGTTGCCGAGGAGGTGGTTGAGGAGGAAGATGTTCCACAGGGAGTTCATGCAGAAGAGCCGGCACCCGGGGGTGAAGTCGGGGGATCTGGTAGAAGTCCTTCCGCAGAAGGATATTCAATCCGCCCGGACGAGACCTCGGGTGATTTCTACTATCGGTCATATCATGAAGGCCGCCCTGAAGAGATCCACACCTCTGTGTGGAAGCTAAAGAAGGGAGATGATTTTTCTCACTGGCCGACGTGCCGTGAGTGGTTTAAGGGTACGTTCCCCCTAGCGTGCGCGCACTCGCTGAACAAGGTCATGAAGAAACATATCGTGCGTACCTCCAGGAAGCAGCTAGCTCCGCCTCCAACACTCACAAGATTATCAGGGAGTGGCGGAGCATGCATAGAGAACAGGCTAAATTTGAGGATGCCGAAGCGGATCTGGTTCAAGAGCGAGCCCAAGTGGCTGGGTAAAAATCTGAGTTGGAGGCTGAAAGGGCAAGATTTGCCAAAGCCCAGCGGACCGAGTAGTGGTCCGTGCTAGGGTGGAAGAAGAGGGCCGAAAGCTCCGCTGCCACACTTGCTGAGGAGCGCAAGTTGTAGAGGGAGGCTTGTGAACGGGACAACAACAAGAAAAAATCCTTAAGGGATGAGGTGGCCCGGATGCGCGGAGAGGTAGAGCGCATGAAGAAGGAGAGGGAGGCAGCTTCTGCTGCGGCCGCGGAGGCCAGGGCGCACCGCGAGCGCAGTGAGTAGGGAGGTAAGAACTTGCCCCTCTTTATTTATTTTGTATGATCAATAAAATTGTCAAACTAACCTTGTTATATGTAACCAGGTTGAGGCTTACGATGCTCTGGAGGGCGCAAAGAAAGATCTCCAGGTGGCCTTGGTGGAAAAGGATGAATTACAACGTAGGCACCTGGAGGATAAGGAGCGCATGTGATTGGAGGAGGCCAAGGTAGACGCGGGCGAGAAAAAACTTGGAATTCTGAAGCCACCGCGCCATCTCCGAGTCGCTGGTGGAGTCGCTGGCCAACAACATGTTGTGGATGCAACAGCATGGAGTTATCAATGTAAGTACTCCATTTGTGTTTTGAACATTTTTATCTTGATTCTAACCCTGTTGTTCTTGTATTGCAGATCGAAAACTCCATCCTGAATTCCGCGGAGCTGGACGGCGCAGTGGACAAGCTGATGGTCACTGTGCGCCATGATGGTTATGCGCAAGGCTACGCTGAGTGTGCGCATCATGTCACTCACGCGTTGGACATATAATGGGACAACAGCCGCGCTTCAACTCTTGGAGTCGATACAGAAGCTGCCTTCTCCCAGGCCAAGTGGGAGTATGACTGTCTTCAACTCCCGGTGATGGATCTAGTGAGAGAGGCACTCCAGCATGATGACTACGTCAATCGCTTGAAAAACATATTTCCGGATGAAGCCGAGGCCGCAGGGAGTGAAGAGTAGTGTAGGATCCTTATTGTAATATCTTTGATGTAAGGTCTTGAATGTAACTTCGCATTGCGCATGCTTGTATATAACTTTCTTTTCAATGAAATGTTTCTTTCAAGTTACAATATTTGCATAACCGACTTTGTGTAGGTATAGTGAATAAAACTGGCAATGAACTCGTGTATGAACATCCCCTCCCATGCGCATGTAGTAGGTAGTGAATTTTTGTTCACGAGTCATTGTGTACCAAGGTGTTTTCGCGTAAACCCAAAGTGGTTTCGCGCATTTGTAACAAAATATCTAGAAAAATATGTATCCATTCTCTTTATTAATCAATAAGGCGTCAGAGCCATGTACAGAGTAAGCAATAAGATAATAGATTTGCTAATTTACATGTAGCACCGTCTTAGCTGTTGCGCATCCCAGGTCCTTGGAATGTTTGTGTCGTCCAAACGTTTAAGGGTGTAGGCGCCCTTTCCTAGGACTTCATGGATAATGTAGGGACCTTCCCACTTAGGTGCGAGTTTTCTAGGACTTTCAGCGTTAGACACTTCGTTGTCGCGTAGAACAAAATCGCCAGGTAGGAAGGTACATATGCGGACTCGCGCGTTGTAGTATTCTTGAGCTTGGATTTGTATTTTGCTTCGTTGATAGCGGTGTTTTCACGCCTTTCTTCTAGGAGATCCAAGTCAAGTCTGCGCTCGTCTTAATTGTTTTGGTTTTGCGCAGCCAGCATGCATGGTGATGGGAGGCCTATCTCTGCGGGAATCACTGCCTCCGTCCCATACATTAGGCTGAAAGGAGTTTCGCCTGTGCTGGTTTTTGGCATGGTTCGATGAGCCCAAAGGATACTTGGTAACTCATCTACCCAACCTCTCCGCGTCGTACCCTATCTCGTCTTAATCCCTTCGACGATGCTTTTGTTTATACTTTCCACTTGGTCGTTCCCTTGGGGATGCGCGACCGAAGTGAAGACATGTTCGATATGCATTTCCTTCATCCATTGCTGTAGTTCTTCAGCTGCAACTTTGGGGCCATTATCACTGACTATGCACAAGGGTAACCCAAAGCGGCATATGATGTGCTCCTAAATGAATTTCCGCACTACAGTTGCTGTGGTGGATGCAAGGGGTTTTGCTTCTACCCACTTGGTGAAGTAATCGATGGCGACGATTATGAACTTCACCGTGCCTGGGGTGTCTGGGAAAGGTCCCACCATATCAATTGCCCATTGCTAGAAGGGACATGTTGTTGTCACTAGGATCAAGCGATTCTTCGGGCGCAATGTCTTTGGCGCATGGCGCTGGCATGATGCGCACTTTCGCAGTGTTTCGACTGCATCTAGGTGCATGTCAGGCCAATAGTAGCCGGCGTTCATGATCTTTGCAACGACCATGCGCGGATCGTCGTTAATTCCACATAACCCTTCATGTATTTCGCGGATCAAGTACTGCGCGTCTTGCGGGTCAATGCAGTAGAGGAGCGGTCCAAGGTATGACTTCCAGTTTAGGATACCATCCGCCATTTTGTAGTTGAGTGCCTTGTTCTGGACCTTCCTTGCTTTCGCTTTGTTTTCGGGGAGGATCCCGCGTTGCAAGAACATGATTATGGGAGACATCCAGGAATGATTCCCTATTTCGATGATGTTTACTTGACGCAAAGGAACAGAAGGGTTCTTGAGTACCTCAATGCGCACTTCACGTGCTAGGTGCCTGAAGCTTGTAGCGGCTAATTTGTTGAGCGCGTCGGCATGTTTATTCTCGCTTCGGTTGACATGGGTTATTTGAAGCTTTGGAATTTGGTTATTAAGGCTTGCGCCTGTTCAAGATACAAAGCCATCGTTTCGCCTTTTGCGTCGTATAGGCCGTTGACCTATCCTGCGACTAAAAGGGAATCGACGTGTGCTTCCAAATTCTGTTCCCCCATTTTGATGGCTAACCGAAGGCCTGACAGAAACGCTTCGTACTCAGCTTCATTATTCGTGCTTTTGAATTCCAACCTAATGGCGTAGGTGAACTCTTGGTCGTCGGGGCTTATTAGGCGGAGACCTGCCCCTACGCCATCGTCATTGGATGCGCCATCTGTGTGAAGTATCCATGCGCGGTCGTCTGTAACCGGCGCTGGGTTCTGTACAGCTTCACACTCTTGTGCTTTATTGGTTGGTACTTCTATAACAAAATCTGCAAGTATCTGGGCTTTTATTGCTGGGCGTAGTTTGTACACGATGTTGTGTCCACCAAGCTCAATCGCCCATTTTGCTAGACGGCCATATATATTTGGTTTAGACAAAATTTGGCCTAAGTGATAGTTTGTGAGAATTGTTATCACATGGCCGGAAAAATACCGACGCAACCTGCGGGATGCGTGGACTAAAGCTAGAGCAAGCTTTTCCATCATAGGATATCGTGTCTCTGGGTCAGTTAGCATTTTGCTGACATAGTAGATCAGAGTCTGGACTCCTGTGCGCTCTACTAGCAGGACTACGCCCAGTGCGATATCTGATGCGGAAAGGTAAAGTATCAGTGGCTCCTTCTTTTGCTGTGCCGTGAGCGTAGGCAGCTGAATCAAGTACTCCTTCATTTGTGTGAAGGCTTTCTCCGCATCCGGAGTCCACTGAAACTTGTTTTGCTTTACACAATTCCGGAAATTGCTGATGAATGGGAAGGACTTCATTGCGTGGTTGGCCAAGAACCTGTTCAGCGCAGCCAATCGCCCCGCCAACCGTTGCATTTCTTTGATGGTCGAGGGGGAAGGCATACGCTGAATTGCTTCCACTTTCTCGGGATTGACTTTAAAACCGTCGCGCGTGACGATGAATCCCAAAAATTTGCCTTCTTCCATTCCAAATGAGCACTTGCTGGGGTTCAGCTTTAGGTTGGCCTTGCGCAAGGATGCAAACGTTTTCTGAACGTTTGCCAGCATCTTCTCCTCATCCGAGCTCATGATGACAAGGTCATCAATGTACACTTCTATGGTTTCGCCAATGTCGTCCCCAAAGACATGGTCCATTAAACGCTGATAGGTGGCTCCTGCGTTGCCCAATCCGAAGGGCATCTTTGTGTAACAAAAGATTCCCTTGTCAGTGTGGAATGCGGTTTTGTCTTCGTCCTCTTTCTTCATTTGTATTTGGTGGTAGCCTTTGGAACAATCAAGGAAGCATTTCCACCTGAATGAAGCGATGGAGTCCCCCTTTTTTGTCGATTTCTGGTAAAGAGTAGCAGTCCTTGGGACATGCGTTGTTTAGATCTTTGAAATTGACTCACATGCGCCAACTGCCGTTGTGCTTTTGGACCATGACTGGGTTGGCTATCCATGTCTGATAGCGTACCTCTCTGTTGATGCTAGCTTAGAGGAGCTCTGAAACTTGCTCGTTCAGTGTGCGGGTCTTTTCAGGACCGAAGCTGCGCTTCTTCTGAACGATAGGCTGAACTGAAGGTAATGTGTGCAGCGCATGCTCAGCAATTTCCCTCGGTACCCCTGTCATATCCGCCAGCGACCAAACGAAAATATCTACATTTCGGAACGAAAGTAGTTTTAACCGCGCCTTGACTTCGGAGGTCATGGCGGGTCCTAACAGCATTGTTTGTTTCGGGTACTTGTTGTTTAGTACCCCATTTCTCTGGCTCGCCATTGGATGATGACTTCGATAGCTTCGTCGGTGGTTCCTCTTCAATGGACATGATCTCCTTCCTCGCATACATGATGGCTACCCCGGTTTCTGTTGGAAAGCCGCAGGCAGCATGAGGAGTGGAAGTGATCATGCTGAACTCTCTTTGTGCGCGTCGGCCCAGCAACACGTCATGGCGCGAAGTCGCGGGCATTACCATGAAATTGACTGAGACCGTGCGCGAGTGTCGCCCATTGGAAAGAGTCATCGGAAATGAGATTTGGCCCAATGGAAAGACGGCCTCATTGCGGAAACCAGTGAGTGGGAAATCCACCGGCTCCAAGCGCGCCTTGTCTTCTGGGTCCAATTGTTGGAAGCACTGTTCATATATGATGTCCATAGATCTTCCCAGGTCTATGAACATGTAATCGGTGCGATAATGGCCGAAGATGCTAGTTATCACGACCGGACGGTCTTCTTGCGGGCCCCCGGGAACTACGGGGAAGATGACCTGTTGCTCATGCCAGTGAGGCGTGCAACTCTTCTGATGGCTGCGCTTGCGCAATGGGCCACCTTGTATCATATTAACAGACTTCATCTTCTTGTTACTCAGGCCCTCGCCGCCTCGAGTAATCTGGCGCACCTCCTGGCGCAAATTTTGAAGTAAGTGGGTGAGCTTCCCACTTTTCAGCGCCTTCTCGATCTCCTTGCGCAAGGAGATGCAATTGTCGGTTTTATGCCCCGTATCTTTATGATAATCGCAGAAAAGGTTGGGGTCTTGACCTTTTTTATTGCGCATCGATGGCGGTTGCTTGAATTGGTAGTCTTCGGTGCTGAATACCTCCGCCGGTGTTTTCGTCAGTGGTGTCCACTGACGATCGCGATTATCCTGCTTGATTGCTCTCTGGGTAGCAATCTTATTGATGGTCGCACGTGCGTCGACCGGTGAGTAGGGAGGGTTTTGGCTGTGCTCTCTCCAACTCTTATTCTTCTCCGCAAAACTTTTGCTCATGTCTTGGGGACGGTGATGGGGTAGGGTAGATCTGCTGTTATTTAGGTTGCGCTCCATCTACGCATAGACCTTTGCTGCCGCCATTGACTTCTCCCAGCTTTTCGGAAGACCGGTGGTCCTCGACAAGACTTTGATCATCTCGTCGCAGCGGATTGCATAGTTGAACTGTGCACGAATTCGGTCTTCATGCCCATCCCCTATCTCCAATACCTGTTTATTGTAGCGGGTGATGAGTCTTCGAGACTTTCATCATCACGCTGCCAAATGTGTCACACCCCGACCCGCAGCGGAATAAGAGTCGGGGCATAATTGGGTTATCACCAAAGCTCATGATATTTACTAATATGTTTCATATTTATTAAAGTCAAAATTACATTCCCAAATATCCAAACATTTCCATACAATACAAAGAAAATAAACCAAACAAAACAATCCCAAACTCTAAATCATTTTATTCTTCTAGTCCAATCCTAAGTGTTTCTTGCTGCAGCTGGTTCACCTGTATCATGTGTAAAAATGGGGGTTTTTGGGTCAACATAAGTTGGCGAGTGAACCTTGTTAGATAAACATTTATAATTGATTTACTTATTAGTTTATCAATGAAAAATTGTGCATAATCATAAATGAGCAAATGTAAATAACCAAGCAGTAGCAATAACAATCACAACTATAACATACAATAACACATGATAGCATACATTAACATACCAACATCATACGATAAATAACATGAATGAAACTGTGCGATCAAGGCTCAATCAAACGGAGCCGATCGTATTGCATGTACTGAAAATGATAAATGTCTGTGCGATCAAGGCTCAATCAAACGGAGCCGATCGTATGTGGGCACGTCAGGTTCACGCTCATAATGTAATGGGGAACATGCTCAACGCTCATAATGTAATGGGGAGCGGCGGCCTATGAAATTGCATGTACTGAAATAATAAATTGAATCTAACAATAACCACACAAACAGTTGAAACAAGCTGAATACACAAGTTCATGATATGATGTATGCACAATGGTTTAAATATAATATATAGCAAGACACATGATACACCCCAAAACGTGATTAAAACGGGGAATTTGTAAAGGTTCACTCACATTGGGTGCGTTTGATTGGAGATGATGAGATACGCACGAGTCGGGAGAGTTGAACAACGAGAATTACTAACCTAAATAATGACGGAAAAATACAGTAAATGAGTGGATTTTATTAAGGATTTTAATGGAATTTTTAGATATATTTTTGTGAGTTTAAGGCTATTTTCTATCTTTAAAAATATTATTTTTAAGTATTTTTAATTGATTTTTAAATTAAATTAAATAAATAAAAATATAAAAAAATTGTTTATTTTTGCGTTGACCGTTGACCGTTGACTTGTTGACCGGTTCGGTCAATGTGCATGTATGCGCTGGGTGAGACTCGAACCCGAGACCTCCCGTACGCGTGCACGCAGCTCTACCAACTGAGCTACGTGTCTAACCCGAAATAATCTTGTTTTTATTATATTTATATACTAATTCGATTTATTCAAAATTCATTTGTTTTTAAAAAAAGATTTTAAATCATCGAACCGGTGCCATTAACCAGACTCGAACGCGTGACGTGCGACTTAGTGTTGCACACAGTCCACCGCTGGACTGTGTGTCTAACCTGGTTAATATTTCGGTTTTTATTATACTTAACAACTAACGGAGTTAACCCGGTTCAGCTTTAATCAAAAAGGCATTTTATTACATAGAGGGTGCGTGTATCAGGGATCGAACTCGTGACGTGTGCGTATTATTTGCACACAGTCCACCGCTGGACTGTGTGTCTAACCGTTTAAAATACCAATTTTAATTATACTTATAGTGTTATCACAGTTCATCTTCTTCGTTGGATTTTACCGACAGCAGATTACACCATTAAATCTTGTTAATTCGATTGTTAAACATTGCACAGACTAATATGAGATAGCAGAGATGATAATTAGAGGAAAAACATACCGGTGAACGATTGATTACAGAGTTCCGGCAAGGCGTCGGTCTCTGTTTTTAAGAACTTCAACTGAGCAAATCAATTAATCGTTTTGATTAGCTAATCATGAAATTGAAGTGCTAAACAAACGTTATCAGTGTGTTTGAAGGTCCTTACCGTTTCACAGACGAAGATAACGATTTCCAGAAATTTTCCGGCGAACTGGAATTATCTGATAACGGTGCCTGAATTCGATCTCAAGTGGAAGGTTTGAGTTAGAAATAGCTTAACAACTGTTAGACTACGATGGTATTGAAGAACTTACCGATTTGAGGACAAATACGGTTTTCCGGCGAACTTGCAGAATTTTCCGGCGAGTTGATTTAAGCTTTCTGATGGACCGAATGTGTGACGAAAGTGAAATGGAAAGTTTGTATGATGTTTCTGAGTCGCGAGAGGGGTCTTGATTGAAGTAATTCAGACTGTTGAATAGTTTCGGTTATAACACTCATCATTCTCAGAATTGAAGTCAATTCAAGTCTAAATTGATTAAAATCGTCGGTGCATCGGTTATAAACCTGAAATCGCGAGTATTCAAACGTTTAGACGGTTGAATAGCCGATTTCAGTTTTTCAGTTGGCATAACCGGTTTATCTAGGTTTGTATATAAGAATCATTTGTTTCCTAGAGTTGACAAAAAACAAACAAGTGGCGGAGTGGTGATGTGTGTGTGTGTTAAGTCTTTGGATTTCACTTCCGGCTGACCCGGGTTCGAGCCCCGGCAGCAACATTTTATTTTTATTTATTTTGTTTTCATTTTTTATCAAATATAATTTTTATAGTTTAGTTTGTTTATTAATTATGTATCATTAAAAATCAAAATAACCATAAATATACAACGTGACATTTATAACTTGATATTCGATTACAAAACGGAGCGGGTTTTGGAAACCCGTTTTTTGACAAATGTTACAAAATGTTCATTACATCAGAGGAATCTCTGACATAACACTGTTGTTGGCTGAAGTGCATCGCGAACTTGTCTTTAAGGTCGTTCCATGACGCGAGCTTACCCGTGGGTAAGTTGTCAAACCATAGGCGCGCAACGCCTGTGAGAGTTTGAACAAACAAGTGACACCACATGGGCAACGTCCAGCCTTCGATAGTCCTGCGTCGGTGAACAGGCGCAGGTGATCATCTGGGTCCGTCAACCCATTGTACTTTCCTACGTTGGAGGGAAGTTTTATGCGCTCCAGTGGTGCAAGCACGATCTCCTTGATGAATTTTGAGTGTTCGGCTGCTTCAGCCGGCCTGTAGATCAGGTTATAATTGTACTCCTCCTCCGGGTTGTAACAGCCCGTGGTGCAGACTTGTAAGCCGCATGATCTTTTGGTAGCCGCTGAAACACACTGGCGCTATCACCCTCGCCATAAGTTCAGTCCTCATCACCTAAAGGACGCGGTCCAACCGTGAGTAGATGGACGTTCGCCTATGAGTGTGAGACTCATGTTTAGGCAGCGATTGAGAGTACTCTGTTTCTCGTGTATGGAGTTGTGATGGGGCACCCGCTCCAGCCCGCGAGTCAAAGCTAAGTACCCGTGGTGCAGGCGAAGCATGCACATGAGTAGTAGGTGGCTACACCAGCGCAACGGAAGTATTTGTTTGTGCGCAGAGTTGCACGTAGACGGCATTCAGAGCCATTAGAGACTTGATGTACTAAGACATCGGAGTCTCACCCGAGGGTAAGACCGATGGGATTGGTACGAAGGGAGTCTCCATTTGAACTCCGGGGGTTACCGGGATGTTCACACGACCGGAGTCTTGGTGAGCACTGGCATTCCCAGAAGAAACTTCTTCCACTTGTCCGTCGGATCGAGAGGCATGAACTGGGTTCTTGCCTTCAGCCTAAGGACCTCGTGGTGTGTTGGATGGAAAATCAACCATTTGAACGTGAGGTTTATGAAAAAACGAAACGAGAAAACGGATGTAAGAGTAAATAAAAAGCGGATGGCGCCAATGAAGAAACACTGGCTGAACCGAGAGGTATCCGGAGATATCTTAGTTACAGCCTAGTTTTTCTGCATGAAAGGTTGTCTCTCATTCGCTCTTCTGGGTGATCTCACTTCAAGCTAATCTACAAAACTAGCAACGCCGTTAGCCTCGTCACCGGAAAATGGGAGGGTTTTCTCCGTGACCACACTCCGGCGTGAGAATAAGTATTTGGTATTGCACGGTAATAGCAAGTAAGTAGTAAGTAAGCTCGTATGCAAGTAGACATGATTGTAGATGGTTTACCTTATAGTCCGATACTCATTTATAACCGAAGATAAGTGGGTTTGGGAGATGGGCTGATGGGCCTTGGGCTCGGCCTAGACGACCAGGGATATCCGTTCTGTCCCTCTTCATCGATCATTAAATGATCTCTGGCAGGAGGTATGCTTTGTCGGATGGTGAATGGTGCCACGTGTTATGGCAGCTGTCCCTGGTGTTAGAGCCGTCATCAGCCGAAAGTGGAGAATGTGTGACAGTCACTAGCGTGAGTATGGTTGGTGCACAGTCTGGCATCTACATTATTGTTCATGCGACGCAGTCTGATACAAGCTGCCGAGCAACCATTGGGTCACAGCTCTGCCACTTTGTACCTTTGTATTGGTCAACGCCTCTTTGCACTTTTCCCTTCCGCGTGGCTTTTAGTGCATTGTGGCCAGCACAGAGTTGGGGGATTAAGTCCTTTTGTTCTCAAGACTATGAATTGCTCTCATGTTGGTCTTGGCCTTGTGCAAGGTTTTAGAACTTCGCGGCTAGAGGGTTTGTTTGATCCGCGCAGAGTCAAGGGGCCTGCGCGTCTAAGTCTAACTTGTCGTTGCGCCAAGTACGCAAGGCTCGTTGTGCGACTTGTATGGATTGGTCTAACTTGCCGTTGCGCTGAGTGCGCAAAGTTCGTTGTGTGCCGTACATTTGTTGGTCTAATTTGCCGTTGCGCTGAGTGCGCAAGGTTCGTTGTGTGACCTGCATGTATTGGTCTAACTTGCCGTTGCGTTGAGTGCGCAAGGTTCATTGTGTGACCTGCATGTGTCAAGGTTGCAATACCGTTGCGCGTTGCGCGCAAGGTTTGTGAGGCAACCTGTTGGTTCCAAGAATGGCACAACGTTGTGCATTGCGCGCAAGGTTATTCTTGTAGTATGTTGTAGAGGGTATAGTTCCTTACGCAAACGCGAGGTGTTTTTTCCCTCCAAGTTTTATAACGAAGGTGGACTTGACAAATTTTGATTAATTCTTTAAGTTTTCTCCAAAAATCTTCAAATCACGTTTTTACATTTTCTTAGGTATGTTCAAGTTAATTTAAAAACCTTTAATATCATATAGTTGCATGAACAGTAAAATTTTCTTCTTGCAACTTTATTTCTAAATTACGTCCGCATCTTTACATTTTGTAATATCAATTAGTCCGTTTACGTAAAAATAATGGTTAAGTTTACAATTGTGTTTTTTTTTTGTAAATCTAATAAACTTACCACTTATAAGATAAAGATTTTACGATAGATCAAAATCATGGTAGGATAATCATTAATGTATATATTTTACATCGACAACTTTTGACAAATCTATGTTCTAACCATTGACAGACATCAACATGGGTCCCATTATCCCAAACCAGCTCATTATGTCTAATTAGGTCCAAGGACACTTGATATTTTTCTTAACTGAATTGTTCTTTGGTCTATCACAAACTATATATCATATAATTTTATATAGATTTGTAAGTTTTTCCAATAATTGATTCTTGATATTATTTTGTATAGAATATTAAGTAATAAAGTTTGGTGGTGTTTTGGTGATTTTTAGAATTTAAAACGACTAAATAGTCCAAAATTTTCATTTTATAGACTATTATGTCACCTTTAAAATTTCACAAAACATTACAGATTTAAAGTGGCAAAATCAGATTTGAGAAAGTTTAGTGGTTGTATTTGTAAAATTGACAAACTTGGGTAATGAAGGTCGGGCTTGCTCTTGTGTTGGGCTGTTTCCACCAACACAATTCCCAACTAGAGATGCAAGTTCATACCTGTTTGGAATCCGAACCCAGTATACGAAGGCGATAGTAAAACTGGAAGTAATCTGATCCAATCCATCCGTTTGAGATCGATTTAAAAATAATTAAGTTAAAACGGAACACTTACGAATAAAACCGGTTTCAAACCCATGTGAACTTCTCCATATAAATTGTTTTTAATCCGAACCAGTTTGGTTTGATCCGGTTTTGACTTTCGTTGACTTGATCCAAGCTTGGTTTCAAAACCAAATCGGTTAAGCCCAAAAATCCAATTTTGTGCACCTCTAGTTCCCCTAAGGCCAATAGCCTAAAATCGTGTTAAGCCATCCACACAACAATCTGCCCTATGATAGTACCGAATTCCTATAGGCCTTTTCATAATAACCCCCTCGAGTTGTAAGACTTGTCAAATATCACCTAGGCATTAATAAGTATTTGATACGAAACTAACTTTTATTTGTGTAGATCTCTCGTGAACTATTTGTTTATGTTTTACAGTAACTTTTTTGTTTTTTTTCCTCTTGTACATGTTAAATTAAATGGCATGTATTGAGCATCATTTGGGATTCAAATATTAATTTATAAAATTAATATTTATTTTTTACATTGTTATAATTTCCTAATTTTTCTATTACTTTATTTTTTATGTACTTGATAATTATTAGAATCTGCTTATTAGTTGTTTCATGTTATTTGTTGTTTTTTAACTGACCCGTTTTAACCTAACCATTTTTCATCTCCTACACCAAAAACTTTTGGATCCGTCATTGCTCAACACCAAACTAGAATTCTTGATTCTAAGTTTTCTTGCGGACATTTACAAGCCATGTTTGGTTTCACTGAATGTAATTAACCACTCATGTGAGTTTTACATTCTAGATAACCTATTTTTCGTCGTGCATTATAAATTTGTTTCTACCAAAGGCAAGAAACTTATTTTATAAACCCCTTTTTTAAGAAAACTCTTGTATAAGGCATCATTTATATTCTTTGACGAACCAACTTATATGTTAAACATTCCTTCAATATCACAAGTATAACTGTATAAGGCATCATTTATTTTTTATGACGAGCCAACTTATATGTTAAACATTCCTTCCATATCACTAAGAAGCTCCGGATGTCAATTGTGCGGAAAACTCATAACTCTTCATGGAAACACTTTCAAAAACTCAAACAAACACAAGATAACACAATGCTTTATATTGCATTGTTTATCACAAGAAAAAAAAAAAAAAAAACTGTGATTGTGCATTATGTGACTATCGTAATTCTCTGTTAAAAGTGAATATATATTTAACATTCCATTTATGTGTGCGTGGAGGTGCACGTGTAAGAATCTAAACCTAAACGGGGTTGAATATGTTAAGTTTAATATTATCACAGCTTTTATAAAATCTTTGCTTCTTAATTTAATTAATATTGTTTGTTAAGTTCTACATATTACCTTTACGACTTTAAAGGAGGGGTTATGATAAATAGATCAAGGGTATAAGATTAATATACCAATTTAATCAAAAAAAGTAATGATTCGATTACTTTAAAATTTTTTTTTATTGTTAAGTCAAATGATGATGAAGTCAATAGAGTAATAACTAGGTACTTTTTACATTATTTCAATCCTAAATAAAAGAATAATGATTAAGACTTTTATATATTTTTTTATATTATATATTATCGCCACTTTTAATTCAATATTATTAAATAAATAATCAAGACTCTTAAATATAAATACGAAATTTCAAAAGTTCATTATAAATAGGTAAAGATACGAGTCTATAGTAAAAAAGTAAACATGCAAATATTAAAACAATTAATCACCTAGATGGACAAAACCACTTTCACGACGACATGTTTGGGTATATAGTTCTAAACGCCACCTATACATGATTTCCCATCTAGCCGCAGAGGTGCTAATGGTGCGAAAATTCCAATAAGGCGTGATAAAAGGCATTGGGTACGCTCCTTGTAATTCCACCATGACATAATGGTTCTCATCATTAACTAGGGCAATTATAAGAGCTCTGTGATTTTGAATCTCTTCTGGACCCCTTCAAAACGGAAAAATAGTCGTACTGCATGACAGGCTTAAAGAATGGATGATTACCCCAAACTTATTAGCAATTAGAACACCTGCTTCAGGCATTTTCATCCAGTGTTCTTCTGGACAAGACGACCCAACGAAACACAAGTCATGATACAATGAATTTACATCCCGAACAAAAATGTTCGTGTAGACATCATATCGATTTTGTAACTCTTCTCTCATTTGTTGTCGAATATACTCATAATATGTATCTTCATCAAGCCTGAGGCAAACAGCTAGTGCTCGAAATCCACAATTTCCATCGTCTTTAACATTTTGTATATTTGTTATGTATGGATGAAATACTTTTGGAATATTGTCCATTATATCCAAACTATTCATTAGTGGCACTTCGTTAAAATCTATCATGTATGAAGAATGTCTGACCAACTCATTTTGGACTTAGTTCCAGTCATCATCGGTTCCTTCTTGTCCAGGATACACACTGTATATTTTTTGGGAGTTTGAATGAAATTTGCCCTTAAAAAAAATAAAACTCAATTTCTTATTATATATTATCCTGTAACTTAAAGCACAAAGTTGGTGCTTTTTACTTAAATGGCCCTTCCTTTATCTCGGCTTTTACTTCTACGTTCCTTTTGATTTTTTAGTCATATTCATCAAATCGCATGGCTTTTACGCCACCAGACTCCCATCACAACCAAGGCAGCAACCTACTGCTTCTGGCTTCATTAAGGGGAGATGGTGATGTTTGTTGCTGGAGGAGATGGCCGGACATCCCCGAAGAATTTGATGAAAATTCTACAAAATCGTCAATCACTGTCGATCAAGAACCTACTGCGAAACACAATAACCCACCGACAACATCTGGAGTTTCTTTTGGTGTCGGAAGCCCTAACAGGGAGATCCACACTTCACTTGGTGGGTGATTCACGCTGGCAGGCAGGTTTCAGGTGGTGATGGGGTGACTGGAGTGGGAGCTGGTTGTGGTGCGGCCAGAGTCGGATATGGTGGTGGTGTTGCCGGAGTCGGAGGTCGTGGTCGTGAGGCTAGAGTCGTGGCTGTGGCCGTAGTCTATGGTGGTGGTGGTCTGGCCGGATTCGATGTTGGTGTGGCGACGGTTGCGTGGAATTGAATGTGGGGAGTGAGAGAGGTCTAGAAGGGTGCAACTGACGACTGTCAGAGAGAAATCATAGAAACCCAATTTTTAATTATCTTGAATTATGCAAAAGTGGCAGCCTTAGGTTTCCAATGCATTAACCAGATTATCATGTTATTAATTAATATTTAACATTTTGACTTTTTCGTCTATTTAACAACACCCAACACCCTAAAGGAGTAATCGTCTCTTTTCTTTTTCTTTTTTCTATTATTTTTTACTAGTTTCAGTACCAATCACCACTCATCTTTTCACTAACTTCAAACTAATAAAGGAGTTATCGTCTCTTTTCTTTTTGAGTAAATTGTTATTTTAGTCACTAACATTTTGTCTCAAATTACCAGTTTAGTCTAAATAGTTTATTTCTTGTCATTTTGATCCAACACTCTAACTCATCCAAAAAACTCAGTTAATTCAAGGGTATTTTGATCACTTTACATATAATGTTTTGATTTTGCCATTTTCATCCAAAACTAATTTTATATTTATCACTTTTAAACATTCGTATTTTCTATATATATAGTACTAAAATAATAATAATAAGAGTTAAATGCTTGGTTGGTCCCTGTGGTTTGCGAAAATTGCAAACTTGGTCCCAGTGGTTCACTAATTACACGCTTGGTCCTAATAGTTGTAATTTTTGCACTCGGGTGGTCCTTATCACTAACCTATGTTAAGTTTTTCAGTTAAATACGTGCAAAATTACTAACTTGCCCTAAACAAAAAAAAAAAGAAAAAGAACTGAACCCCCCTTTATCTTCTTCATCCTCCCCCCCCCCTCTCTCTCTAAAACCCACCACCCACCTCCACCGTCAGCCCATCACCACCACCACCACCGCTACCTTCAACCCACCACCACCTTCTCCACCGCCTCCTTCAACCGCTGCATCAACAAACATGTTGGGCCTGTCGAGGAAGCTGGGCTGAGAAAGTACGGTCATGTGGATGACAGCAATGGTGGCACGTGCCACCGTCTAACCGTCGGTTCACGGCGGTTGTTTCACCAGAAAATGCCATTCGCCGACCGAATCTCGACGGATTGTTCACACCGTGAAGATTCGAGACGCTCGTTCTCTCTAGCTGATCCCGATTGAGTCGCGTCTTCAATTTGACCGATTCGATGTCTTCTAGGGTTTTGAATCTCGTTCCGCCATAAGAGGACACACTGCCTTCATAACCGTAGTAATTCGAGGTGATTCGATCGAATATCCGACGGTGATTCAGATCTGAACTTTTGTATTCCGATAGTACGTCATCGTTTTCCAGATTCACCGGTTTTTTTGCCTCGTATCCAGCAGTTTGTCAGCAATTATGCTTTTGAAGCTCGATCTGGAGCCGTAATCGGAATCTCTAACATTTGTTAGCATAAAATTCTTCGATTGCACTACTGGTTTCTTCGAATTCGGCCTCGTGTCTGCAGCTTAAGAATTGATCTAGATCATCAGTGTAGTCTTGATCTGGATCTAGATCTGAATCTGGATCCTCATGATGTGAAAGTTCTGATGAGTTATGAGGTTTGTGATGATCATTGGTTGAATTAACAGTTAGTTTTTTTATTCGAGCTGCTACTTGTTACATTATTATCCGATAGCTGCTTGGTTTTCTGCTCGTCTGACGAATGATCATTATGAGCTTGTTCTTGTGGTTGATCTATTCTGGTATGACCTGTGGCTTCGGGTGATGACTCAGGATCCTCATGGCCAGATAGCTCGGTTGAGCTACGTGGATCATGAATGTTTCTATGCGGCTCGTCTGTTGAATTAACCGGTGATTGTTTATATAAGCTGCTGCTGCTGGCTTCATGATCGTCAGTTAGTTGCTTTTGTTTCTGTTTTGAAGATGACGGTACATCAATCGAACCATTTTTAGCTATGTTAGCTGCATCATGATCACTTTTTTGATTGATTCATCATTAGAAATATTAACCTGCAGCTGTTGATTTTAGCCAGAATTGTAACACCTCGCCAGAAATTCACCGGAGAAGATGACCGGTGATGCAGTGGTTGAAGGAGGCGGTGGAGGAGGTGGTGGTGGGGGTTGAGGTGGCGGTGGTGGGTTTTAGAGAGAGAGGGGGGGGGGGGGGGAGGATGAAGAAGATAAAAGAGGTTTAGTTCTTTTTCTTTTTTATTTGTTTAGGGGCAAGTTAATAATTTTGCACGTATTTAACTGAAAAACTTAACATAGGTTAGTGATAAGGACCACCGAGTGCAAAAATTATAACTATTAGGACCAAGCGTGTAATTAATGAACCACTGTGACCAGGTCTGCAATTTTCACAAACCACATAGACCAACCAAGCATTTAACTCTAATAATAATAATAATATTATTATTATATAAAAGATAAACTCTTATTTATAATATAATTATTATAAAAAAATTATTCAAACCCTCCCAACCTCCACCCCCCCTCCCTCTCTCTCTCTCTCCCTCTCTGCAAAAAATGCCACCACCACCATCCCCACCGTGACCACCATCTGTGCACCACCATCAACACAACCATTCAAACCACAAAACTAATCCGCCATAGTTATCCACGTTTTTTCCAAGCAAAACCCCAAACTTAGACAATCTACAATTTAATTGTTAAAATGGAGATAACAACCAGATCTGCAAATCCGGCGACGGCGACAAAGGTTAGTCATTGCTAATCTTCTTCGATTTGCCATCCTCTTATTCGATTCGTCATATTCTTCATACTACCAAACCACGTCACCTGATCTGCAAATATGGCGGCGGCAAAGCTTAGGGTTTGTTGTTTGATTTTGGGTTTTAGGTTGCCAATTTGATTCTGGGTTTTTGTTAGTGAACAATGGTAGTGATTGCGACGGTTTGCGGTGGCGTTTGTGATGGGGTGGTGTCTGATATCGGTAATGGTGGTTGTTGTGGTGGTAGTTGCAATGGTGGTAATTGTGGCGACCATCTGCGGCAATACGGTGGTGCTATGGCCCTTTGGGTGTGAAGAAGCCGCTGGCGGTGGTGTCTCAGTGGTGGTGGGGAAAGGGCCGACGAGTGAGGCGATGCTCAGGTCTAGTGTCAGGTGAATTGAGGTAACAGTGGATGTGTTGTTGGGGGGTTATAGGCGGTGATGGTGTTGGTTATATCAGATGTAAGGTGGTGCGAGGGGTATGGAGGCAGGAGGTGGGTGGCCGGAGGTGTTGACTGTGGTGGATGGGAGATGCAGAGTAGAGGGGTAGAGAGACAGGGGGAGAGTGTGAAAAATGTATATATCTTTGTATCTCTATATTTACTTTTTGTTTTATATTTATTAATTATTAATTAAAGGCTTTTTAATGAAAAAAATAGAAAAATTAAACAATTATGGAAAGTGACAAAATGCCTTTAAGTTAACTTTATTTTTGTGGATGAAGTTAGGCAATGTGATCAAAGGCCAAAAAAATGGAAAACACAGGGACTCACAGGAGAAAAACTATTTAAACTAAAATGGCAATTTTGAACAAACCTAAGAGACTAAAATAACAATTTACTCTTTCTTTTTTTTGTAATTTTAGTAGTAATCACCATTCTAACTTTCACTAACTTCAAACTAATGAAGGAGTGGTTGTAAGACCCATTATGTTTAAAACATAACTTTTATAGAAGTTGCATTAATACAAGCATAATGCAAATATAATGATCCGAAATTCTAGGTTAATTTGAACTTCACAAGTAATTCAAAATGTTTTAACATATTAACAGAGTTCCATTTGAAAAAACGTTTTAATCGAAATGCGGAAGCTTCATCTATGATCGTGTTCGATTCTTCAATGAGCTTGATCATCGTCCAATGCTTCAATTCGATAATTATATAGGAGTTTATAACATAACAAATTAAACCCGAAGGTCCAAAACAACATTTCTGTGAAATATCTCGTCGTAAGCTACGACTCTGCGCCTTACCTTACGGCATGAATAATCTGTTTCGATCAGTAGCTGCCTACCGTAAGCTACGTGAGGCCACTGTAGCTTACGGTGGGCTGCTGCAGCTTTTACTTGTTTGCCATTTTTTTGTTACAAAAACTTCCGTAACTTATTCAATTTTCATCCATTTCACTCGAAACTTGTTTCTAAATGTCCGTAAATGTTTACCTACATATTAAATTAGAATCCTTAACCGGATTCATAACTTTTATGAATTACGCAACCATTACCCGGTTTATGCGCATATTCATTTTGACCCATTAAGAGATTTAAGCATTTGAGCTTAAATCCCGCTCCTTCTTTCCTTACCTCCTATTTCCACACTATTACTTCTTTTTATCTTCCACCACAACTATAATTTGTGGTGGATTTGATATGGTAAAATCATATATTCTAAATTCTACCATTTGGTTCGACAATTTACTAAAAAGACCATTACGAGGCATTAGACCAAAAAGGCTTATACCTTTCACTTTTACGCTATCGAAAGTATTTACTCATTTATAAAACTCATTTTCAAACCACCCTTAAGGGTCGTTTGCCCGGTTTGCAAATTAAAGGGCATTTTGGTCAACTTTAGTCCTTTTTACGACGAATGACTTTTAAGAGCGTATTTTGACCAAGTGAGCACCTTTAATAATTGTTCTATTTAAAAATCATTATGTTCCTAAGAACATAATATCTACAATTCATATTGTTAGATATACCTTACTTTAGGTAACTCAATTTCCACCCATGACTTGTTTAACTCTCATCGGACCTTAGGTCCTTATTGAAAGTTTGGCCCAGTACACATACCTGGCTCGGGTCATAGCGTTGACCCGTTTTACTACCTTGAACTATTAATTGCTAAATAAATAGTGATGCAAGCCATGCGCTATTCTCCCTGTGAGTACAAAACTCGACAAACGACCATTAGTCATTATTGTCAAATGGTGATAACATCACCTTTTGACCCGTTTGGTCTAAATAACAAATTTATCTTTGTGAGATGGTATTATTTGCCATTTCATCCATATAGTCTGTTTCGGTTTACACCATACGATCATATTACTTAAAAATCATTTCTTAATTCTTTTGACCCATCAGGGCTTATGCCATAGAGTGTCTTTTTCAAAAACTAATGTTTATCCCTTAACTCGTAATGAAATTACCATATTACCATCATTACCCATTATTGTTTACACCATAAGGTAACTTAATCAAAACTCATTGTTTATTTGTTATCACATGACCGAATTACCATTTTACCCCTTTTTACTATCAAATATGGTTTCTCACCATTTTCACTTGTTCCGACCTGTATCATGCCGCGTCGGAACCTCATATTTCAAATACTAATATACCTTATTCTAACCAACACAATAAGTAGGTATTCTACTAGAAGAGTGTAAGCTTGACTTACCTTGCATCCAATTATGTTTTTTTCCCCGTACTAGATCCGTTTGACTCGCTTCTTCCAAGCTTCCACCTAGCTTGTCAACCGTCGAACTATCATTTGTCATTCGCAAGATGGTTAGATTAGTCATCATTTAACACGATTATCCCACCTTATGAAATTTTATATCAAAATTACCATTTGGTTTTATTATAGGTCAGTTTGACTTTTAAAAGTTAACTGTCTATTAACGTATGCAAATGCACAAATAGGTTCAACGAACTCACTTAGGCATTTCATCAAGTATCCGGTAGACGTTATTTTTAGGCTACCATTTTAACTAAATTCACAAACCAAATTCACATCATTTCTTTCACTTTGACAAGCTCGAGTGATTATTAACATCAAGTTAACTTAGCTTTCACTTCAATGTAAAACCCATTTCATCATATTACTAGACATTCATCCAAATAGCTAATATAATCAAGTTCTACGTACAAACTAGTAGACAACATGATCTTATACTCTTATTAACATTAACATAACATCAATTTCATCATATAATCAAAACCCACTTCATGACATACATGAACACTTATTCAAATCATAAAATTGTTCAAGTATTTCACATATACTTGCAAGTATGAGGATTACACACATAATTTCATTTCAATTTCACCATACTAACAAGATATTGAACTCAAGGTTATTACCTTCAAGTTCATCCACATACTTATTATCACCAAAACATAATTTACAACATACCTTATGATCTCCAAGCTTAGATGATCATGAATTTATGCTCATGCATGTGATTTAGCCCTAATTCACCTCCAATTTAATGATCAAGGTTGAACAAGGGTTTCCCCTTGTTTTGCTCTCCTGGTAATCGACCCCCCCTCCACACACACACACTATATGTGTTGTGTGTTAAGTTTTTTTTGTTTATAAAACCCAAGTTTCCCTTTTTACAACTTTGGTCCCTCAAGTTTAGTTTGATTATAATATGCTACAACTCATTGTTTTTTACCTATTTACATATTACTAACTAGGTATTTATTCCTAGTTATTTTGTTCATGGGTTACTTTTACCACTAAAAAGTATTTTCTCGCTCTTTAATATTAACGTGGTTTGATTATCAAACCCGTTTTTAGGGTGTTATAGTGGTAGTAATCACCACTCTATCTTTTCACTAACAATTACACAATTACAGTGATCACCTTTTACAAATCGAAAACATGTAGATATTATTTTGGCTAATATTATAATCAGTAACAAACTCAAATATTTTTTCTATGAGAGCGGAATTATTTTAAGGGTCGTTTGTCTACATTATGTAATAATTTTCTCATCCGGTCCGACTCAAATTGGATTAGGTCGGGTCGTATTAAAAAGAAGATAACTCATAATCATTCATCGCTCTAATCCACATTTTTTAATGATCCTTGTCGTCTGTAGGACTTGAAGTAAAGACCCCTCACTCCCAAACTCAAGTGTTTAAAGACTAGTTTTTGGTCAATGGACCACCACCCGACTAGTAATATTCTAATCCACATTAACTACTCATACAATACAAACAATGTTATAAATTCAAGCATTTTAATATTCATACTTTTAAATATTTAATCATAAGTTCATAAATTATAACTTGTAATTTTTCAAATTCTAGTTCCTATTAATCAAATTAATTTAAATACCTAAGTCCTAACGAAGTTCTTCGGTCGGAATTTTGGTTGCCGACTCCCCGTTCAGGGCAATGTGATGGAAGCGAACGATATTCTCCTTCTAACCTTCTTTGTTTCAGTGTTTGCCGATTGCCCATTCTTTTTTTCTTTTTAAATAACATTTACACGGCTAAGGTATAATCATTTGAAATTGGTCCTAAGAGTTAAGACCTTAAAAGTTAAAAAAATGAACGTGAGCTTAACCCTTAACAGATATTAGAGATGAAACCAGGTTAAATCGTATAATTTATATTAGTGCTTAACTAAAAGTTATTGTTTGTATATTAAATTTATATTTTAAAAATTATAAATTGCTAGTTTGGTATTTTGTTAGTGGTCAGTTTCAAAACTTCACAAGGGGAGATTGCAAAATTTTGTGAAGGCGATCAGGATTTTAACATGTATATAATGCTAATAATTTTTTTCAAGGCGCACAAGTGCCCAATTGGTTATCAATTAAGTCCGCCTCTAATTACAACTTTATTTTGTTTGGTTTTCTTTTTCTATTCATAGCGTATACAACTATCATATAAGTACTATGATAAATTTGTATCTGATATCGACCGAAATTCCACCCATCTTCACTGAAATGCATGTCTTTACCCCCACTAGTTTACGTCATCAATAAACAAATCATAACTATTTTACCTTTTTTCAAGTGATAATTACAGTTATTTCAAGTGGTAATTTAATTACAATCTATATTATATAATAAAATAAATCATTTAGGGAACACTTGTCATATATTAGGCAATGCATCTTTTGAATTTTCTACCAATCTCTTATGAATAACTATTGTTTATAGATAACCCTTGTACTAAATATTATTTAGTTTACTGTCTTATGGATAATTACTATTTAGTTTAATCTCTTCTAATTAATTATGGATAACTCTCTTACTAAATATTATTTAGTTTAATCTTTTCGATTAATTAATAATTATTATTTAGGTTAAATTTAATGTATACTTCTCATTTATAATATTTATTTATTTGGTTTTCTATATCATATTATCTTCTGTTTATATTACCAAACGTGTCATAAACAACAAAAATTTTGAGTTTTAATCTACCTAAATTATTACTTTTTTTGACAGACACCTACTTTTTATTTGTAATATACAAATTTACTCTTATTCTTTTCGATGATGTAATTATCTCTAATAAACGTTAAACTTTTACCATAGTATATATAATGCTAGACATAAAATCGAAAAACATTTTGGATGGCATCAATAACTTAAGAGACAATATAATTATATGTATAATATGCACTTTTTAATAAGATAATACCAAACAAAATTACAAATATAAAATCATTGATTTTACTAATAATAACAAAGTCTTAATTTTTTATAAATAATTCAAAAAATATATCACTAAAAACCTATGACATTATAATAAAGTTAACCGATTTATTATCATACAACCTCCCAACTATTCAATCATTTTTTTCTATCTTATATTAATTAAATAAATAAAAATAAAAATTAATATTAATTTTATTCTACTTTAAATGTTGAATAAAATACTTTTATTTTTCAATAAAATATTATCGTTAAATTTAAATTGTTAATTTAACATATTTTTAAATAACCAAATTATTTATCATAAAAAACCAAAATTTGTATTCATATATTATTTATTTTTAATTTTATTATTAAAAATTATTTATATCGATTTTATTAAATAATTTTTAAGCAAATTGTATATAACCTTCAATATTACTTTATATATAAAATTAGATTATTACGGATTTTTTAAAATATAATTTATATTTTACACTCAAGTAACTGCTTATTTGTTTCTTGAATAACATGTTTGACCACTTTATATTCTTTTTAATAATTATCTCCGTAATCATCATATTTATCACGTACCGAATATATCCATTAGTTTTTTTAAATATAATTTTCTTATTATTTGGTATATAAAATCATATTTATTCAACCCGTGTAATACATGAGGGTTTTTTAAGATATAACTTTTTTATTATTTCGTAAACAATATTACATTTATTCAACCTGTGTAATACACATGGTTTTAAAAATATCACTTTTTATTATAGATTTTGGTATGTAAAATTACATTCATTCAACCCGCACAATACGTATGATTCTTATATACATAACTTTTAATTATGTAATATATAAAATTTTATTTGTTTAACCTAACACTTTTAAAAATATATTATTTTATTATTTAGTATATAAAATTTATTTATTAACACGAATAACAACGAGGTTAGGGTTAGTATTCAAATAATTCAAACACACCTCTAACAAGATATCAAGAAAAATAAAAAAAGAATAATTAATCCGGGTATAAATATTTTATTTGAATGGAAAAGAAAGAATCGGAGGGGACGACGCCTGCATAACGTGGTCATTTTCCACCCATACACACCCTTTGCAAACACAACACTCATCACCGTGATCCATTAACACCTTCACACACAATCTCAAACCAACCCCTTCTCCGTACCAATACAATCTTGCATAATTCCTTAATTCTTTATATGTCTATGGGCGGTGGTTCAGTAGGCGGAGTAATTGTCCCCTCTGTCAAGTCCGAGCCGCCCGAACAGTCAACAGAGCGGCTCGGATCTTCCCCGCCACCACCGCCGGCGTCCCAGGAGCCTCAGCTCCCGGTTTCCGGTACGGCGGTGGCGGGGCAGAGAAAAAAGGAAATGAATTGGAAGATATAGGTGTGGTGTCACTTGATAAAGATGTTTTGTGTCCGATTTGCATGCAGATCATTAAGGTTGCGTTTCTAACATCCTGTGGTCATAACTTTTGTTACATGTGCATTGCTACACATCTTCAGAATAAGAATGATTGTCCCTGTTGTGCTCAGTATCTTACTACCAATCAGATTTTTCCTAATTTCTTGCTTAATAAGGTAAAGTTTTATGCAAATGATTGGATTTTGTTGTTGATCATTGGTTTAAATTGATTACCCTGACACATTTTTTTATTATGGTTAGTTGTTGTTACATTGATTTAAAGATTTATGTGGAAAATTTGTTATATGTAGTTGTTTAATTTGTAAGTTTGTAGCGCTCGATCTGAGTGTTAATGTAAAACATGTAGAGTATAGTGATTTGGTTTGTGATTATGTTCATTTTTGTGATGTGGGCTGGTTTCAATTTTGTTGTTTGTATGGTAATCATTTCTTGAATTGGGCAAAAAATTTATACACTGTTTATGATTTTGGATTCTTATTGCAAAAGTTTTTTTTTTTTTTTTTCAGATGTTAATGAAGGCTTCGGCTTGTCAAATAGCGAAAGGCGCTTCTCCTGTTGAGCAGGTTCGGCTAGCATTTCAGCAGGTCAGTTATTGTTTTGATTATTAATTAATGTTATGATCTTAATGGTATGACTGTTAGATTAAGATACTTGCTGTTCTGCAGTCTGCACTGATAAATTTACTTCTAAATCCGCTGTGCAGATAGTTTGTTTATGCATATTTTCATTGAAATCTTGCTTAATCTTAGAACTAATGTCACTCTGAAGATACTATGCGATGAATGTTTTCTTAATGAAAGTTGCCTTGTGGGTCGTGATATTTTTGTTTGTTTATTTTTACATTTAATAAAGTGACTGGTGACTCTTTGTCTTAGACAGGGATGCGATGTGTCGGTAAAGGAACTTGATAGCTTGTTAAATCTTCTTAAAGACAAGAAAAAAAAGATGGAGCAAGAAGAAGCCGAGTCGAATCTTCAGATCATGCATGAGTTTTTGCATGCTTAAGAAGGCAAAAGCTTGAAGAACTAAATGAGGTGTTTCCCGTTTACTAGCTGTTGTATCTAAAGCGTATAATGTTCTAATGACTGTCTCATCGACGCATATAATATTTGAATGATTGCAGATACAAAATGATCTGCAGTACATTAAGGAAGATATAAATGCAGTAGAACGACACAGAATAGAATTGCATAGAGCTAGAGAAAGATGTTCCGTAAAATACGGATGATCGGTGATGATTATAATGTAAAAACATCATTAATGGATAAACGTGGTATGATAAACATTTCCGAAGTACATGAAAGAAAGGATGCTTGCAGCGGGTCAGATTCACAAGCAGGGATCTCTGTAGCGAGAAAAAGGCGGGTCCACTACAGGTTAGCACACTTTCAAAATTCGGTTTCCAGTAGGATCCGAAAGGGTTTTCATACGGATCTTTTAATATTATTGTTCTATGATTGCAATAGTTCAATGACTTGCAAGAATGTTACCTGCAAAAGCGGAGACATTGGGCAAAACAAGTACAGAAACAGGAAGAAAGAGATGGTAGTTCTGTAAAACGAGAAGGTTATCATGCAGGACTTAAAGATTTTCAGTCTCTACTTTCTTCATTTACGCGATACAGGTTTCGTGTGATCTAAATGTATACTATGTTATAATTTTTTTGGGAAATTGGCCTGTAATAATCCCCAGCCATTGGCCATTGGTAGTCCCACTTTTGAATATTTCCCCTGCCAGTCCAACTTTTCACCTATTTTTCCTCCACCGGTCCCCCGTTAAAAAAACTTAACGGAGTTAAGTTTTTTCCCGAATTAAAAACAGATGTTTTAGGCTTTTGATCAGAACGATGATACGAGTCCATTGATGTAAAACTTACCTCGAAACGGTGCTCCAAACGACGAAAACGGTGCTTCAATTCGGGTGTTTAAACTTCCAATTCACAAAGATCAAGTCGTTTGGAGCACCGTTTCAAGGTATGTTTTACATCAATGGACTCGTATCGTCGTTTTGATCAAAAGCCCTAAAACATCTGTTGGTAATTCGGAAAAAAACTTAATTAAAGTATTTTTAACGGGGGATCGGTGGAGGAAAAATAGGTGAAAGGTTGGACTCGCAGGGAGAATATTCAAAAGTGGGACTGCCAATGGCCAACGACGTCTACTAGGGATTATTACAGGCCAATTTCCCTAATTATTTTTCAAGCGGGAGTTTTTATTTGTGTTTTTTTATATAGTCGATTGCGAGCCATTGCTGGACTTAGAAATGGGGATATATTTCACTCGGCTGATATTATCTCAAGGTTAGTTAAATTGGTTAAGTATAAGTTGAAGAATCGTGTTGTATGATCTTTTTAAAGTAGTTGAAAATACATATTTAACGATGTAAATATTTCAGCATAGAGTTTGATAGAGATGATGAGCTTTTTGCTACTGCTGGAGTTTCAAGGCGCATTAAAGTTTTTGAATTTGCCTCTGTAAGTAATTACATTCTATGTGTTCTTATGAATTTTCATTTTCGTTCAACATTTTATATTTATTTTATTTATCTTACATTTCCAGGTGGTGAATGAACAAGCAGATGTTCAGTGTCCTGTGGTCGAAATGTCAACACGGTCAAAACTGAGTTGTTTGAGCTGGAACAAATACACGAAAAGTCATATTGCCAGTAGTGATTACGAGGGTATTGTCACTGTTTGGGATGTAACCACTCGCCAGGTAGGATATTACCATCAGTTCTTTTTTTGTTTCTTATTTATAATGCGAGCCTTAATTAAACTCTTCATATCAGAGCGTAATGGAGTATGAGGAGCACGAGAAACGAGCATGGAGTCTTGATTTTTCACGTACTGATCCTACAATGTTGGTTTCTGGAAGTGACGACTGCAAGGTATTTGACCCATTTGCTTATTCATGGGTCTATTTGGGTCATGTTTTGTTTTATCGATAATGGGTAAAATAAAATAAAAGGTAATAAAGAAATTCGCTTAAAAGGAAGTAAGGATCTTTAGTCAAACATGCCGAAATCGGCAAATCGCCAACGTGCATCTTTAATGCATAATACTTTGCAAAAAAAAATTCAAATAAATTTTACTATTATTGAAGTAATATATATATTTTTGTGATCATATTTAACACTTTTTATGTATCCAACAGGTGAAGATATGGTGTACAAGACAGGAGGCAAGTGTCCTTAACATTGACATGAAAGCAAATATTTGCTCAGTGAAATATAATCCGAGATCTAGCTTTCATGTGGCGGTAAGTTCGTGTTAAATTTCAAATCTTTCTAATCATTAATTATACTTTCTTAATAAATTTATACATTATTGCAGGTCGGTTCTGCAGATCATCACATTCATTATTATGATTTAAGAAATATAAGCCAACCGTTGCATATTTTTAGCGGGCATCGAAAAGCTGTTTCCTATGTAAAATTCTTGTCCAATCATGAGCTTGCTTCTGCATCTACTGATAGCACTTTGCGCTTGTGGGATGTTAAGCAAAATATCCCGGTCAGTCTTAAGACAAGCTAATTCTTTTTATCATATTTGAAGCATTGGCTAGTTATAAATGATTATTTTAATAAATGGTTACAAATTAGTTTGTTATTATCCTAATCTTGCAGCTGCGTACTTTTAGAGGACATGTGAACGAGAAGAACTTCGTGGGTCTAACTGTAAATAGTGAATACATCGCGTGTGGCAGTGAGACTAATGAAGTCTTCGTGTACCATAAGGTTCTTTTGCAACTTTACCCAAATTTCACAATCTACTTTAATTTATTGGGTTCACTGCAGTATAAATCATCATCTTTAAATGTACACCACCATTAAATTTTACCATTTTATATGCTGCTGACTAGAACAAAGGGTAACAAGTAATTTTGTATATTGTCTGCTTTTAGTTTGTTTTAAAAAATATAAATTATTATTAATAATTAAATCGATAATTGGATGTGTGAACTTTTCTTCTTTTAAATTATTAAAATTTGAATATACACCATTACGGTTTTCTGTCAATTTTTTTTGTTCAAGTTACTATGCCAAATCATCTCACTATAGGTCTATCATTGCATACAACGATAAGAAGTTGTAATTAAGAACATTTAGTGATGATGATTTTAGTGCTACATTGCAAAATCCATCAAGTTTTTGGTCCAAATTTACTTGTAATATTAGTAAAAATAATCTGTTTGTTTTTGTATTTCGCTTGTAGGCTATTTCGAGGCCTGCAGCGTGGCATGGATTTAATTCTGATGCAAATGAAGGTGAGGAGCCGGGATCATATTTCACGAGTGCTGTTTGTTGGAAAAACGACAGCCCGACAATGATAACCGCAAACAGTCGAGGAACAATTAAAGTTCTAGTTCTTGCGGAGTAGTAAGTGTATAATATATATAAGCTTTATGCTACCAAAGTGGTTTTTTTTTAAAGTGTTCGTATTGTATGTTTGTCATATTGTTTTGGTTAAGTAAATTAGAAGCCAAAGTAATTAAAGCATTGTTAGTTGTGAAGTAATTATGTTTGTGCATAAAGTATTGCAACGGTTGGTTCATATAAATCTTAAATCAATGATCAATGATCTTTCGGTCACAACTTTAAAGCCCGTAATGAAAACCGGTATATTCAATTTGTGAAACATAGTTTTCTCTGTTACGATGTCAACCTAATGTGGATGTTCCATTTAGTACTTGGTATGTGCACTACACTGAAAAACAAATTCTTCTCTTTTGATTTACTTTTGTTTCTGAGTTGTGTTTGTATTTCCACTTGATATATTCCCAAATGGTTTTGAATTCAATAAACAACAAAACTTAAAACCACATTAAAAAATCGTAATCCTGATATCAATTTTTTTCTTTTAGAAATGCAACTACAATCAATACCGAATCATCATTCGTTTGAATTGATGATTCAAGAATATAAGATAGTGACATATTCCAAAACATGTTTCGATAATGAGAAAGCTCATGAAGAACAACAATGTGCTTCTATTTACTTCGTCTTTCGTATGAATGATAAGGACATGAATTGATTCTTGATGACAAACCTCACTATGAGTTGATTCAAAAGATGAATTGCTTCGATTGAGTGACCGTCTTGATTCAATGCTATAACCTTGGTTGATCGAGTGTCTTCCCATGATCTCGTGTTTTCCTCTTTATTCTCTTGTTACTTCTTATCTTCCTTTACTCAAGTTTAGACCTATCTTCCTCCATTTTCTTCACTCATATATCATCTAATATTATACCATAATCTACACCATTGGTCGCCACATCATCTTCTTTTCTTCTTTGTGACCTCCTCGTTACTCTTACACAAGATCATGTTCTTAACCCACAAATATTAGGCTCATCTTCCAAATGTTTTCAGGACCGGATGTTGAATGGGTCTTCAGACTAGCCCACTGGTCGGATCGGCCGAACCGGATAATGTAAATATTATAAAAAATTATAATAGGGCAAAATGAGAAGAATTTAATCAAAATCCGCTAACTAGACCCCCCAAATTTCCTGTTCAACCCCTGGTTCCCGGCCTGACCGGTCGATCACACTCAAAGTGGTTCCCAACCCCTTTCCCCGGTCTGGATTTTAAAACATTGCATCTTCCATTGTCTCATCTTCTTCAAAATTCTTGACAAACTCTTCAATAGATAATTTTGGTTTCATGAATAGCAGAAACTTGTTCTTACTTGTAAAACTTGTTTGGCAGCAGTAGTTGTGATGAGGATTGAGTGGGTGTTGTTGAATATGTCTTTTTAATTAGTGTTGAAGCTAAATGAGTCTTTTCTGTCTTTCTTTGATCTTGCTTTTTCTTGGAGCTTTGCATAACTCTACCCCTTCTTGGAAACATCAATATAAGCAGAAATGAGTGAACAAGAATGAGGCATACGTGTGATGGACCGAAGATATTGCCTTCCTTCGTCGGAGCTCAAGAAAATTGGAGGTGATGGACTTAGTAGCTCAAGGGCATTGGCTTTTTTGTAATAGGGATCAACATTTCTAAGGCTTTGGCATAAATGGTGACAAAATGAAAGACAACTGGAAGGGACATGTTCCTTGTTTTTGTTTCAACCATTTCATTAGAAGGTCCCAAGAGGTATTCTGTCACCTTTTTCAGATGCATCGTGCATGGCGACAAGTGATAGAGGAACATGTGAACTGTTTATAATCCCGGGAATGACACAGTTATTATCAGAGCTCTAGGGTTTTCTAAATGACTAATTGTCAAAATAAGAGGAAGAAAAGTAGACAAAGACGTCATGAATGATCACGTGTGTATAATTATCTAAATCACTCTAATAAAATTGTTTGTCTGTGACCTGGTTGGGTGTGCTTATAAAAAGGTGGTATTCTTAGTCGTTTTATGTACTAGTTCAATTTAATATTTATAGAAACACAATATAATACTATAAAGCTACAACTTATATTGGCCAAATGTACCTATTGTTGGCGTAATATAGTTATGGGAAGATACCGGGGTCGTCCAAGAATACAGGAGTTTTAGTACCGAGTCGTTGTTAACTTCTAGTCAAATCCAAAAGTTAAAGTTTTAAAAATGGCTTAAAAGAAAAATGAAGAGTAAATAAAAAAGGTAGAAATCCAGGATAGGAAAAACGGATGTTTATGATCATCATACCTCTTGATGTTTCATTAACTAGATTTTACATGGAGTAACAAGGGCTCGATTGTGAGACGAAGAGATCTGTGTAAATGCGTATTGTGGTAAAGTATCTTTGTCCGAATCCAAACACATTTGATCCTTTCGTTTTGAATCAGCAGGGAAACGCCACTCGAAGCCGGAATATAGTATTAATTAAATAAATAGTTCAAGGATTTATATTACTTGTCCCTATTAGTCGGCCGATGAGTCGTCAATTCCCCTAAGTTAGTTACTTTTATGTAAACTAAGTGTTTTACAATTCGGTGTTATCTCCACGCAAAGGCATGAACTTACCCAATTTAACGCTCCGCATTTCTATATTTTCCTTATTTAGAAAGTGTTATCATATTTCTATTTTTGAAAACTTGTATCGTATTCGTATCTTTTATTTCCAACTCTTGTACTCTGAGATTATGATCATTATGGAAAACTTATTTGATACTTACACATGTTACATACTTAGAATCTACGCTACAATCTTGAATACGTGATTATATGCAAGAAATTCATACTTGGAATACTCGAATACTCAACTTTATATGCATTATACTTATACAATACTCTCGTATGCTTAAAATACTTAAAACCAGCTAAAACACGCGATGACAGCCCAAACAAGGCAGCTTCGCACGAAGTGCACTTTACCTCATACGAAGTGAGGTCACCTCGTACGAAGTGAGGTCCCCTCGTATGAAGTGAAGCCACCACGTGCGAGGTGATGTCCAATTCGTACGAACTGCCCCTGTTTCCTATATCAATGCACTCCACTCCACTCCTAAACCCTTTGCTCACTCCAGAATTTCTCTCAACTTACTGATTTTCTCACTAACACATCAGACTCATATCAGAAGGTTTCTAAGCCTTCTAACTTACTTCCTTTACTTACTTTTGATAATTTCTTCTACCTTTTCTCTCATTTTTAAGGCATGCATCCTCAAACGTTGAATACCACTAAGCTCATCATTCTCTATATGATTACGCTTATGTTGGCAGTAGTGTGAACACTAGAAGCCTTGGCTTCCGAGTTAGTTCCACCACCTCGTTTGACCATGGCATGTCATTCAAATGGTTTGCTAGGACCAAAGTAACCTAACCCCATCAGGCCTCCGACACTTAGTTAACTCTTTCCATGTCGGGAATGCTCACTTGGGTTAATCGTACTTGGCCACTTGTATAATAAATTCACATTCTGTTATTCATGACCAACTGGGCTGTTACAACCTTGTGCTTTGGTGAATCATATAATGAGGTGTTCGCACCCCCATGCTTGACTTCTATGACAAACTTGAAGGACTAAATAATTTATTCATATATAAATACGTATATTACCCTTCTAACCAATTCACAATATTAACTGAATTATAGTTAACTGTTATGATATCAGACTATTCTGCCTCGTTCATAAACTCCCTATTCACAGAAAACAGATGTCGAAATGGTCGTTAAATGAGCAAAAACATTCCAGAACTGTCACTTCGCACGAAGTGGATAGTCACTTCGTACGAAGTGCAAGTCATTTCACACAAAGTGGTCAGCCCACTTCGCACGAAGTGGAGCAGACCACGTTTCCCTTCGTATTTCGCGACTCTGAACATGAATCTTTCACCAAATACAATCTATTCACGCACCTCTGTTTACCCATTGTAGGGTAACTCCGGTGTTGATCACCTCAACATTCCAACACAACGACTCGCGGATTTCTAGGAAGCTTGCAAAAACCGTAAGTATACTCGACCCCGTTTTACTTTTAACACTTTGGGTGCAATACATGTACTATATCAAAATCACACAAACATGCTTATGCTTACATCACAAGAAAATCCTTTATACATGCTTATTATGATAAACTAGATCCATATATGCTTATACTTGCTATGCTTATACCTTGTCATTAACTTCGATCAAGCCTCCCTTAACATGTATAACGTTATAGGAGTAACACACCGCCCGTATTCTTGAGGTCATGTTAAGTTAAACTCTTACGGTCTTGTCATTGCTATGAATTGATTACGCTTGCGGAAAACTTTTGGTTAACACGTATAGTTGCATGTTAGTTTTGCCATGTTAGTCTCGAGTTTGCATTTACGCATGAGGATGTGTTTAAACATTATATTATGCTATTAGTCAAACTTGTATACTCGCCAATGCCTTGTGTGTTGAACTACACTTTAATATGTATTGCAGGTTGATGATGATGACGATCCATGGAATCTAGTAGGGTGGACTTAGATACTCATCTTAAAAATTTAGATTTATGTAGGATCGTGTTTCTAATTGGAATGCTGTATTTTAATTGTAATTGTACTTTAAATCTATGTTGTATTTGTTTCCAAGCCATGTACTTGAATCTTTAGTAATGAAATAAAATATTGTTCCTTAAATACTTGTCATAGTTTAGCGTTAGGTTGTCTCGAACAATCTATTTACGTCTGCCCCGATGATTCCGCCATTAGTTGGGGTGTGACACCTAACCCGAAGTCCCATCCAAAACCTTTAACCTTCACTAAGAGCATCAACATGTTTGACTCTACATAGACATAGAAATCAATAACGACCCACATTAATGGTGTCACAAGATTAAGGGTAGATTTTAGGGATTAGGTAGGAAATTTAATGACCCAAGTTAATAGCGATACTATTATTTCACTCACTTTCAATAAACTATTTAACTAGTTAAAGTCATTAACACACTCATACCTTGTTCACCCATGATCTTACTTAGTTAACTCAACATCAAAGGGATAAGTTCCCCAAAACACTCTCAAGAATCTAGCCAAGAAAGACCATGGAACTAGATGTTACTAAAACTTGAATATATATATATATATATATATATATATATATATATATTATAATATAATAACACTAACGATTCTTAAGTTTTTCCTAATGATTACAATGACTAGAGATAGTGTGGTGATGGATATATATATATATATATATATATAAATCATAAAAATCTTGATTACACTAATGATTCTTAAGTTTTTCCTAATAATTACAATGACTAGAGATAGTGTGGTGATGGAGAAGTGTGTAGTGGAGAATGGGGGAGAAAATGAGCAAGTGAAAATGGTATAGAATGACCTTTATTTTTAGGTTGGTTGGGGCCTAGGCACGAGGAGTGCCTGGCTTGGTGAATGGCTATTCTCAGTTCTCGAGGCACAGGGCGTGCCTACGAGGCACGACCCGTGGTCAACTTTGCAGGCCCCACTGGATCTTCAAAATCTTTCAGAAGACTTCTTTGTCTTGTTCTGCCGAGGCACGGGATATGTCTGGCTTTTCTTCAATGATCTTCGCGATGTGGTCTTCTGGAGGTGTCTAGTAGTTCCCGAATCCGAGGCATGGAGCGTGTCTAGTGAGGCATGAGGCGTGTCTGGACATTTTCTTCTATTTTATCCCATTTTTCGCCTGGTTTTGCTACCTTTGTTGTTCTTAGGTTGGTTTTCTCCTGAAATGGTTATAACATTTCTTTAATAAAACATAATAAAAGGTCGTTATAATTTGATATAAGAATATGTTCATTTTGGCCTATATCGGGAAAGATTATGTGAAAGGATGAGGTAACTAGAATGGGACATTGTTAACTTTTGAGGCTTCAGGTGGCTTCCTTAGTTCCGCGGGATAAGTCAATCCATCCTGATCTTGATAAGGGTCATTTTTGCATCTTGCCTTTGACTCATCATGAGAGCAGCAACAACTTTCGATCAATGGTGCGTTCGTTGGATAGACACGATTAAGTACGTACACCTTCTTAACCGCTAAGGTCATCCCTGATAAAGTCTCAGACTAGCCAGTGAACCCCAGTGTTCGCGTACAAACTCTAGCAAAACGATTTTCGAACATTTAGCCCGTAACAATATACTCTTATATATTTTAATGGTTAATTTTTCTATGGACGAATTTATAAGAACTACAAACATAACGAGGAAAAAGACCAAGACAAACCTAGTCTAAACAACTTCACTAAAATGACAAAGGAAAGTTTCACAAAATTACTCACACACATGAGAAACATTTAAGGTAAATGTAAAATGTATTTCATTACCTTAATTGGAAGATAATACAGACTATATATTTGTATCTATTTCAATAAAATAGAATCTAAACTAATTATTAGGTGTTTTAAGGATCTATTTTTGAGAGAAAAAAATTATAGATAATTAGACTTAGTAAATGTTGTTTAAAAATTGACTTTGTAAGCTTCAATTATATATTAGATTCATTGGTTTAATATAATTTTTGTGACATAAATTTTATTTAGTCGATAAACACTCATACTTGTACATTTAATTTAGTAATGATATAAAAGATCTAAATTTTATAAGTTTTGACACTGATAAAATTATTTTTTTAAACATTGTAATACTTTAAGATTTCATTTGTAATTTTAAATATTAACATCAATTATTAGTTTACAAATCTTAAATAGTTATATAATGTAGTTATTATAACCTATTAAACTTTTCGATATGTATAAGTGTTTTAAAAATATACAAATTTTAAATTCCGTTCCCATATTTATTAATTTTTTTTATAATAAAGATGTGTATTATAATTTTAACATATCCATATTACAAAATATAAAATAAACATTTATCCAACCCACGTAATACAGAAACTTCTAACCATGAATGTGTGTGCTCCTAAAAGAGTGTGTTTTAAATGAGAACCGCAAGACACAATTAGAAGCCTCATTTTTTCTATGTTTTTTTGGGCATGAACGTCCCTTTTCAAGTTTTTTTTTAATTGTACATTATTATTTCTCTCTTACATAATTTATTAATTTGTACACATATATACATTAACATTTCCCTTTCCAGTTACATAATTTGTTAATTTTTATTTATATGTACATTATAATTTCTCTCTCTAGTTATATAATTTGTTAATTTTTGTGTATACATATTATCAAATCTTTGTTCAGAATAATCAACATCTTCAATGTACATATATGTAAAATACTTATTTCTAAATTTTAAACACGTATGTACATTAGCAAAAATATGCTTAGAAACATACTATACCTTTATATACACATATATATAATTAAAAAACTTAAAAAAAAAAGAAAAAATACATAGAGAAAATGAAGTGGTCACATTAATTCTCATGGTTCTCATATGATCAACTTAAATTAGTATGAGAGAGAGAGAGAGGGGGAGAGAATGGATAGAAATATAAAAAACCCAAATTAAAAAATTACTCAACTACCCCTTGGATAATTTATGCTCAAACAACACAAAATGTTTTCTCACTAAGAAATTGCAACATGACGAGTTATAGATAAATGCTCTCAAAAATTCCTTTACTTTCAATGGTTGGTGCAAGAGTACTTATGTCAGCTTGGGGCTTTAATGAGTATTAGATGTTGTCAACAACATATAACACATTAGTCTTCTAAATGGCCCGAAGTATATCATAAAAGTATTCTATTGACAGACATCACCTTTAACTGTACTTGCTTGTCTCACTAAATTCCTTCAACTAAAAACTACACAAGACAAGTAAAGTTCTATGTGTACTTTAAATACTTTGATCTTCAACACACATACTTTTAAGCAATAGTTCTTCGTAGCATTAAACTCAGTGGGCACGGTTGGTCGCACCCCATGAAAAAAATAATTATAAGTATATATATGATATAATTACACCTGGCAAAACGGGCGGGTCGGGTTGGGTGGCGGGTGAAAACGTGTTTGGGTGAAAACGGGTTCGGATCGGAATGGGTCAATTCAGAAAAAGGTTTTTTTGTTCGGATCGGAACGGGTTTGGGTCAAAAAACGGCAAGTCATGACGATTGAAGAAGGATACAGTTCAAGACCACTCTTAGTCTCATACTTCCATGTTTTACTCTTTACTATTTCATAATGAAGAACACCTGTCTCACCCATTCAGACCTGTCCGACACCTCTCGCCCATTTTGACCCGTCTGGTAACCTGATCTGACCCGTGCTTCCTTGTTGAGAATTTGTTAGACATCTAGCTTGACCCGATCTCTGCGTTTGACATACCCAAAGGAACCCCAAAGATAGATTAAATTGACCCAAATCGACCCACTATTGGTTGCATGGGTTGTGATTGCCGGCCCCAGATACAATCTAAACGACCCCAAGAAACTTTTCTAAGAAACTAGTTATGTGCAAGTTAACACTCATGACACAAATTAACATAATGCACTAAGGTTGCATGGTGTGGTTTAAATAACATGGGCTAGTTAAAGCGTTACGTCACTGCTTTGTAAGAAATGAGACTTAACTAGCCATCATTTAACTAACCCGTTAATGGCATGACGAACTCATGCTTGGTGCTCCCTTAAACTACCGCATAACGGTGTGGAAGGTGTTAAAGGGTTGAGGTGGAAGTGGAAGTGGGCGCTAGCCCACACCAATCTACCTAAGTTATTTCCTTTAACTACAACACTGATAAACACACGATTCATCACGCTAATCTATCGTTATAAACCAAATTCACCGTTTTCAAAAGTCTAAAACAAGATCAAACCTTAGTAATTAAAATCAAATTACCGATTTTGAAACAAGATCAAACCTTAGACATTAAAATCAAATCCGGTTATACTTTGGGATAAATAGAAGAAATTTTATTAAAAATAAAAATAAAAATAAAACTGATTTTAATAACAATATAAGGAAGGAAAATTAATAAATGTCGAGAATCTCAAGGATAGATCGGTTACAAAGGGGACAACTACCTCGGTTCAACCATAGCTCCCTACAACACACCCTACAAAACGTGTGTCCGCATGGAATCAACGCTGCACCCTTCTTCCTTCCCATGCACACGCAGCACATCTGATCCTTCCCCAAACCCTCATCCCCATCATCTTGACCGTCCGTTTCCCTTTCTGTTTCCTCCAACAACCTCATCAACGAATCCTCAACGGTGTCCCTACATCCGTTGACATCATAAACACATCATTGTTGGTACCCAACTGCTGGACACCGTCAGTTTCGGAAACTGTTACTGACCGAAACTGACGTTCAGCGGTCAATGCGGCCGCCAGATTCATCCTGGGAGACGGGTGGGTGCACTCGGGTTCTGGATTGGTGTCCAGCCGGTTAAGGTTGACGTCCATCACATTTATTTGTTGATGGACCGATTCGGCCATGCGGTTCTCATTGTAATTGTAGTCTCCGTCGTTGTCGTTGTCGCTGTAGTTGTCGTTTTGTACGCTCATGGCGGACGCGCCAAAGCCCCATGTGGACCCGCAACAGACAATGCTCTTTAATCCTAGCCGTTGATGGAGGCTCTTCCGTCGTCTTAACCTTCCACCGCGGTCCATTGCTCTCTCTGTTTCTTCACTTTCCTGTATAAACAGACCCAGTAGTTCATGAAATCGATGAGTTTTTGGTGCAGTTCATGTCATGAATAAAAAAAAATATAGTGTTATTTTACGTAAAAATCTATATCACTCTCCTTAAAAATTCCCAGATTACTTTAAAAAGATAATAAATAAATAAATAATTTCTAGTTTCGCCATGAATATCCCTATGAAATTCATAGAAATGATCAAACCACACCCACAAACTTATGTTTGTATAAATAAGTAAAAGGGCGTGGAGATCGAGAAAGAGGGTAACGTTTGTGTGTATGAAGGTGAATGAATTCACGTGAGTTTCATCAAAAAATGAGAATGAAATTGATAATCACCTCCAACACAGATTCAAAAACTGCAGAGAGAGATAAAAGATTATAAAGTGAGGAGTGGGAAAGAATGAAGTCAAAAGGGAGATGGGGTAACGAGCTTTTTTATAGCTTCATCCTTTTTGTTTTTGAAGTTGGCAAGAACTACCCCTGTCCTATATGTTACTTTGTGATATAAAGATGAAAGTGAGAAAACAGCTAGACAAGAAAAGCAGCCAGAGTCAAAAGATGACAACAAACTAGCATGAAGATACAAACAGATCTCAAGAAAGTTTACTATGTGTATGTATCTATATATAGAATGAATGATGTAAAATAACACCAATCATATTTTTAAAGTCATGTAACATCAACATGAGTCACTACTAAGGGAATGGATTTAAGTTGTAAACATGTTATAAACCGGTTGAGAGGTTATAAGCATGTTGTGATAAAGTTATAAATTTGTGAAATGGCTTATTTTGTGGACTCAATAAACAGACATGTTTGTTAATCAGGTTATCATGATTAACTTAAGACTCTTTCATTAAAAAAAAATTATTCTCTTTTTCACTTACACAACCCAACTAACCAATTCATTTTTCACTCATATTCACAACTAATAAAACCAATATTTTATTAAATAAATATGGGTTATAATTAATTTTTAAATAGAGAAAAGAAAAGGAAACAATTAAATATTATATATTTTGGTTGCAGTTGAGCACCCCATCATGTCGTTCACCATTATTATATTTTTTATCTTAAAATAGTGACCTTATTAAAATAGTTGCTTTATTTTTTGTCTTATTAGTCGCATGACAATCGGTTGAAGAAAAAAAATCACAAGTGTATAGTATAAAATCTAATTGCATTCGTTTTTTGTCAGAAACTACCACCCCAATATATTGGAACTGTAATGATTTGACATCCATCAAATTGATAGTTTAATTTTGGATGGTGCCAATGTTGTAGTTGATGGAAGTTAAGTATGCTACGTGTTGTTTCTATGTTTTTTAATTTGTTCTCACGGTTCTCGCAATATTTAGCGTTCTATTTAAATCTTCCTATATATATATATATATGGGTAATATTTAGAGAAAACGCCTATAAGTGTGAAAACGGTGAGAACGCCTCTCATCCGTTGGATCAAAACAATCAATGGATTAGATTGGCGCGGTGGCGTTTTTCGTATATAATATCAACTTTATTACGTGGACATACTTCATTAAGGGTAAAAGGGTTTTTTGACTTATCTAAAAAAACGCCAAACTCATACATAAAACGCCATTAAAATTCCCGCCTTAAACTACGAGCCATAAACATCAGTCCTTCCAGATGAAAAACCATCTTTATCTAAAACACTATCATACAAACGCCAAAAATTAATGATGGGACCCGTTATAGTATTAATAGAAAAAGTGAACAAGCAGTAACGAAAACTTTATGATGAAAAGAGGATTAACAAGAAAATTCAGTGCGTACCCAATAAATCCAATTATGAATCCAGTCATCCAATCTTTGCGTTATGATAGAAACACAGACTTAGTGTTGTATGGAACAACGGAGAGCAGGAGACCTACACGACTGAAAACATCATGACTGAACAGAGACTTGTCTTCCTACAGGAGTTATGCAACACAACATATTTGAACCTAGACATGACCATAAAATTGGCGTTGTTTATTACATGTTTATATGGAAGTGTCAAAGTTTTCAAGATGAAGCAAACGATGACAGTGAAGATCTGGATGAGAATTTTGATAAAGAATCGGAAGAAGAAGACGAGGGGAGCGATTGATACTTCTCAGACCAGATCCCTTCTGACGAGGGATTTTAATTTTTTTTCTTTCTTTTTTCTGGTATGTCATTTTCTGTGCTTTTTAATAAAAATATTTTATTTCACTACTTAGATATAAAATGTAAAAATCCCCACTAACTATAATAATTACCTCTAATCACATATTATTTAAAAAAAATCCAAAAATTACACAATTGTATAAAACAAAATGTAAGAGAATATTAATTAAATTGTGCAAGCCTGATATGTCTCAAAACGCCATCTTTTGTTTCAAACGCCATAACATTACTTTCACTTACAAAAGTTAATTAGTTGTATTTTCCCATTTTTTAATCTAAAACACCAATTATACGAAACACCAAACGTTAGTGATGCGACTGACGTGTAGTAGATTTAACAAATAAAGCTGATCAAACAGTAACTTAATGATAAGACGTTCCATCTTTATTACTAAAATTATTATAGAAAATTTCCGCCCAAACTACGCGCCAAAAACATCTTATATAAACAACATCGGGCTCTTCCTTTGATTACACCAAAAGCAAACGCCATAATTTACTAAATACCATATGGCAAACCTCATTTCTTAGATATTCAATTTTGTTCTAGATGAATTTTCACTAAATGAGGTGGACAATATTCTTTGGTCATTCTTAAGTGAGCATTAACAATGTTATACATCTCATTCAACAAAATCTTATTGAGATAAACCTTACATTGTTCAAATTAAAACGTCAAAAAGTTCAAAAATAACAGATGGCAAACCTGTAAGTTGTTTGTTCTAACATGCTCAAGGATTACATATGAAAAAATAAAATGCCAAATGAGTGTATGTTGTGTATTCTAACATGCTCAAAGATTGAATAAGAAATAAAAATATAAGAAACGCCAAATTACTTTTCACTTGCATGTCGTTCTTCTTTTAATTACAGGCTTCGGCAAAAACTTCCATTAAAAAAAAAACCTCGTCTGAAAAAAAATACGATAAAAACGCCATTAATAATAAACAATAAGAATAGCTGACGTTACTTTCTTAATAAAACATATTAACAAAAGTGCCATAATGAAAACGCTATTAGTTGAATAATAATCAATATGAAGAATTGATAGTACAGTCTTCCTGAAACATGTTAATGAAAACGCCATAAGTTGAATAATCAATGACTAGTAAGAACTAATCTTTACAAATTAACGCCAATATCTACAATTAATCAGATGTACGTAACCAAAATGTAAAAGCCATTGATCGTAAATAAATAAGCATTATTAGATCCCAAACGACAATTGAGATTAATAATGAAAACGCCAAATATTGAATATATAAAGAACAAAATTAAAATAATAAAATGTCATTTTCAAATATACTTTGAGAAAAAAAAAACTCTATTGAAACAACCATAAAGAAAAAAAACGCCATATCTGTTACATGATTTGTTGGAATCAAGTATGAAAACATCAGAAATTACTCTGTATATTAAAATCCACATTACACGCCATAGATTTTGAAAGTTTGGAAAGGAGGTAACAACTAATACGTAATTTTTGGAATTTTGTTTGAAACGAATTTAAAACGCCTTTTATTGGGCGGAAACTTCACAATGACAATCGTACCCTTCATATCATTTAGCGTCGCCCTGTCACGTGTTCGGCCGGGATCCGTTCTAGCCGTTTTCACACTTCCAATCGTTTTCTCCTGATCCCGTTTCTATATATATATGAGAATGATTAAAAGTGCGTCTAACTCTTTATAACGATGCATCCACATCCTGATTTGACTCGTTATTACAATGAATAATTATATAACCGTGCGTCTACCTAATTGCTTAGAAGAGATGAAGTATACGGTTGGACAACTGAATATTGATAAAGTATATTAAAGAATTGTAAGCTTTCGTCTATCCTATATTGTGATATATCAGATGTTCATGTGCAAAGACGTATGGGAAATTATGCTATAGTGTGGAAGAAGTGGCATGTGGAAATCATTCTTGATCATTATGTTTACCTAAATGAGCACTTCATGTTAGGTATAACTTCTTGAAGATACACATATTTTATGATGCTTCAAGAATTTATTACAAATACAAAACATTTTTTTTATGAAACTGCGTACTTTTTTGGGTGTTTCCATTTACTTTCCATATGTGCATGAACACTTTATAAATCTGAGAGACGTACAAGGAAACAAAGATTTTTGGGTGCAGTTCAAAATATTATGTGACAGAAGCACTTGATTATTTGTCTCACCTTTTAACCCTTTTTTAATCTTAATTTGATGCCGTGGCTTTCATTTTTATTTTTGTTTTAAGATGATGAAGTTGACGAGGAAAAAGATAATGTATTTTTTTCTCCTCTAGTATGGTCGTGTTAGGTGATAAACCTAACACATTTTTTAAAGAAAGAAAAGAATGACAAGCTACATCGTCTTATGATTAAAACAATACTGCTATCTGTGAGTTTTTATTTGAGATTATAGGAGATTGCATATTTGTATTATTTTACTCTTTAAAATGTTTAGGAATAAGCAATTTAATAACAATCAAGGCAGAGCTCACAAAACAATCTAAAATAGCTTATCTTGTTCCATAATACATCTACTATTATAGTTTAGGAATATAAAGTATTCTGAGTGATTTTAAAGTAAAATTACATACTACTTGTAGTTTCCTAAAAGTAATACATGCAAGTACTAAGTTTTTTTATTAACAAGTTCAGGTTATGTAATTTTAATTTTATAATATCTTTCAGGATTAAGTTTTAAGTAAAATAATCAAAATATCCTTCTAGTAAAAGAAAAGTACATGGAATATTCATATTATATACTGGAAATTAAAATACAGTGTTCATTTGTGTAAATTTCTTAAATTAAAATAAAATAATGAAAATGGAAAAGACTACCCCTCATGAAAAGTACATGAAATATTCATGTTAAATACTGAAAATAAAATACAGGGTTTATTTGT
Source organism: Scalesia atractyloides (assembly GCA_947069175.1). Lineage (NCBI taxonomy): Eukaryota > Viridiplantae > Streptophyta > Magnoliopsida > Asterales > Asteraceae > Scalesia > Scalesia atractyloides. The sequence goes on along the minus strand of CAMTDV010000007.1, from coordinate 59,407,284 downwards.
GTAAATTTCTTAAATTAAAATAAAATAATAAAAATGAAAAGAGTAAATTACAAAACTCATCCTTTATGTTAACACTGAATTGCAAAGTGTGTCCTTTGTCTTTAAAAAGTACAAAAACGTACTCGATGTTTGCAAACAATTGTATGTCATATCCAAAAACCCTAACTCAGTTATTTTTCATAGTTAAATCTGACCAAGTGAACCCTACATGAGGGTATTTTAGTCAGTTTACCCTATTTAATCAAATTAATAATCTGCATATTCACACATCCAAGTGCCTATTTTCACACCTTCAAGATGCGTTGTCTAGTTCTATACGGCGTCTAGGGTTTTTTCCCCCGACCACATTCCTGACCTCGTACAATGTCAAATCAGTCACATCAGACGGATTGTCTAGGCCTAGACGGGGCACGTATACGACAGACCCAAGACAGGTCGTCTAGGCCTAGATGGGACGTCTTGCAGGTTGATTTTGACTGTCGTGGTCTGCATGCATGTGAGTAAAGTAAAGTGATACGAGGCGTCCAGGCCTAAACGAGACATATATTTCTTTGTTAAATAGGGACATACAGAGCATTCTCATTGTTCAACATCGAACTTCTCTGCTTCTTCTTCTTTGCCTTCTTTTTGATATCGTTCAGAGGTGCTGGAATGTCATCATACTGGGACGACAACTATTTCTTTGGGCCTTATTCTGGCGAGTCATGGGTGCCCGAAGCCATTCCGGTAACAGTTTTTAGCTTAACTACTTGTTGTTTTAATTATTTACTAATGATGATACCGTTTTTAGGCAGAGACTGACGTTTCCAATTCTTACGAGCAAGATGAGGTTGTGTCTAGTGTACAAGGAAATCAAAACAGACCATTTCTAGATTTAAACAAGCATCCTCCTGTTGATGAAACATCCCCTGTAGATGACTCATACCATGCTGACGAACCATGTTATCCGACACAACAAGGGTTTCCGGATTATGGATACGGGTGTGAATATTCTTACGTGCAACAACGCTATCCAGATGGATACGGAGGAGACGGTTACGAAAGTTACAATGCAACACAGTCTTTGTACGGTCAACAAAACTATCCTGAAGGTAGAGGTTAGGGTGGTGAGGCACCCCCAGCGCAAGCAATCCGTACCTCACAAAGATGGTATCAAACTTATTTATATATGTTAGACAGTTGAATAAATATAAAATCTAACATAACGCTAACGATGTTACAGGTTTTCAACTCTCTAGATGAACTAAAAAACTAGGCACAGGAAACGGAAAAGGCGGATGGTTTGTGTTATTGTGACCCGACGATCAAAGAAAATTGGAGGAAGGACTGGGAGGGTATGGCTTGAATGTGACCGTGATGGTGAGCACCACAATACAGCAACAGTTAGAACAACTAGAAGCATAAAAACCGGTTGCCCGTTTTGTAATGTGGTTGTGCGAGACCATCCATATGAAACTTGGGGGATAAAAGGGGGAAAGACTGAACATAAACATGAACTTTGTGAGGACCTGTCGGCTCACGCGCTTGTGCGAAGGTTTACTCCTAACGAATATAGATTGATCGAGCAGCTGACAGCTCAAAACATGGAGCCACGCAGAATTTTCAAACGATAAGGAAGCAGTTTCCCGACAGTTTCCATGTTCAGAACGACGTACAAAACACAGTTAGAAGCTTAGTGCCGAACAAAGATACGGACTGACTCCCATGCAGTCACTAGAAAACATCCTGATTACAAACGAATTAATTTACAACACACGGGAGGAACATGAAACAGGGGTCGTAATAGAGTTCTTCTTTATTCATCCATACTCGAGTCAAATGTGGTGTGCGTTCCAGCACATTTTGCTGATCGATTCCACTTAAAAAACATACGTATACAACATGCCATTTGTCTAGATAGTTGGCATGACGCCCATAACTATTCGTTTTGTATCGCGCATGCCGTTATCTGCAAAGAACGTAGTGATAACTTTGTGTGGGTGCTTGAGTGGATCAGGTCAATGCTGGATGAATGTATGGAGCCACATGTGATTGTACCTAATAGAGACCTGGCCCTAATTAACGTGTGTGCAAAAGTTTTTCCAAACACCTCTCAATATCTTTGCAAGTTTCACATACAACAAAATATTTTTAAGCACTGCAACAGCGCCTTCACCGAAGAAGACCGGCAAAAATTTCTATTATTCTGGGGGACATTATGTGAGTCTCCATCAATACCCATATACGAGTACAACTTGCGCAACCTGCAAAAGCGACTTGTGGAATTCAAACGTTCAAGTAAGTTTTTTAATAACATATGACTCTCCTATGTACATTTACTAAATTATTTTTACTTTTTAGGGGTCTTTACATACGTGTATGATAACTGGCTGAAAGATTACAAGGAAATGTTCGTCTTTGCATGGACTGATCAGAGTCGCAACTTCGGTCAACGTACCACAAACAGAGTTGAGAGTCAACACGCCAATTTAAAGAGATACGTCCAACATAGGAGCTCACTGGACCGTACAGTTGGTTGTGTCAAGGATATAGTTGAAACACAATACGGTGAAATAAGGATGAGCTTTCGAGAGAGCATCGAAAAAAGAATGAACCACCACAAAACCCGTTATTTGATCACCCTAAGTGGAAAAGTTTCCCATACAGCGCTTGACTTGTTAAGTGGAGAGCTACTTAGGAAACTAGACGTGTTGCAGCTCTTTCATTCATCATGTGGTTGTCAGATGTGGTACAACTGTGGGTTGTTGTGTGCTTGTAGGCTGGAAAAGTACGTGCAGGTAATACTTGTTAAACACGAAACGATGTGTGTTATATATGTCCATTAATCATGTGACTTTAACAGTGCATTGTTTTAACCGTGCAGAGCATCCAATTCAACTCAAAGACGTAGACATCTTCTGGCAGAAGCTTAACTTTCAACCATGGAAATTGATATAGGATGACGTTGATGTGTTAGAAGAGCTCACTATTGTTGGGCAACAGTTAGAGTCACACCCCCTGCTCAGAAAAAAGCTTGTTGGCAAAGCTTAAAGCGGTGTTGACTCCAACCAAATCTACCATGAAACCACCGGTTGTCCAACAAAGTACTCGTGGACGGCCAACAACAAAGCAAGTACAACAATGGTTTGACGAGGACGCCCGTAGAGACGAAGAATTGAGGAGAAGATCCTTTGGTGATGCAAACACGTGCTTTCAAGGTTCCCAACAAAGTACATACGGTGCCCCTCCCCCGCTATAGCTCGTACGTTCTGTCCTAGGACTCTCAACACTCGGTCATAAAGTCTCAAAAACCCAAAGTGGGTCGAAGCCGTTCAAGGAGTTCTAAACAAAAAGAGATTCAAGACGATAACGGTTTTCCGTTGATAGTGGGCGACGAGAATGTGTCAATCATCAAACGGTTTAAGTCTCTCCTTCCGATATTGTTTCACCCGTACATCTCGTGCATACAAGATGTGAGGCCAGACGGTCATTGTGGGTTTTGGTCTGTGGCTGTGGGCTTGGGTATAGGAGAACGTTTATAGGGGCACATTCGAAAAGACCTTGTACTGGAGATGGATCAGAACGCATCGACCTGGGTGCCAATATTTGAAGCATGGGACGAAGGATATTTTAACACGCATCGTGAGGGCCTAATTTGGGATTCGGTGGAACGTTGCCCCCCCACTCACCGGATGGACTTACCCCACGCAGGGCTTCTTATTGCACAAAGGTATGGTATCGTGGTGCACCTGTTAAGCATCGATGGTTGTTCCACCTTCTTCCTGATATTGAGTCCCCCGACTGATCGAGAATCACGAATGATAACGCTTGCACATGTTAACGATAACCACTTCATACATATTAAGCTGGAAGGCCAATATCCAATGCTGGCAATAAACGGGCTATGGTTGACGCACCGAAGACCCGCTGCAGGACAATGGCAATATATGTACACCCCCCGTTTAGAATGGTAAACATCGATAATGAATCCTCCACCAAATCCAAACCCGAGTATTATTTCATCGACAGTGAATCGGAAAAATGATTTTTTATATAATTAATATGATTTTTTTTGTATGATTAATATGACTTTTTGTATAATTAATATGATTTTTGTATAATTAATATGATATTTGTATAATTAATATGATTTTTGTATAATTAATATGATTTTTTGTATAATTAATATGATTTTTGTATAATTAAATTGATTTTTGTTTAATTAATATGATTTTCTGTATAAAAGACAAAGATAAAAAAAATATATGAATATACACCGCGTACAGACCTAGACTAGATGTCTGTTGTTGGCCAAAAGACCATTTTACCCCTGAATTGCACTCCTTCTAAGCCTAACCCAGGGTTAATTACCATTTTACCCCTGAATTAGGCCTAGACGGGTGGCAACTCAGGGGTAAAATGGTAATTAACAATTTCCTAAGCCGTGCCATCTAGTCCTAGATGCTACGTCTTGGATAATTACCTTTTTACCCCTGAGTTGCCCCCAGTCTAGGCCCAATTCAGGGGTAAAATGGTAATTAACCATTCGGGATATTTTCTGCTCAAATGGTTAATTACCATTTACCCCTGAATTAGGCCTAGACGGGGGGCAAGTCAGGGGTAAAATGGCAATTCTCTATTTCAACTAGGCGTGTCGTCTAGGTCTAGACGCCCTATCCATGCATCGTATACGAGTGGATAATCTAGACGAGCAGCTGTATACGACACAAACATAAACACACACACATACGTATAAACATCCTTGATCAGGCGTATATCGAGCGTATTTTTTCAAATTCAAGCATTTTAAGTATGTATTATAACCTATACTTCATGATTCTTGAATGTATTATACATTTAGACCGTAGGTTGTATGCGTATTTGATGTTTTTTTGGGTTTTGAGTGTTATGTGTTGAGAAGGTGGGTTTTTGGTCGAACAGGGTATGGCGTCTACTCCTAGACGACCCGGGTTTTTTTTGTTATTTCTTTTATTTAAGATTGTTAATTGTTTTTGTTATTGTTAATTGTTATTATTATTGTTAATTGTTATTATTTGTGTTATCTTGTTATTATTATTGTTAATTGTTAGTATTATTATACGTATACGGTATTTTCTTGCAGATTGATTATGGACGAGGTTGAAGATCAGATACACGAGGCTCCACATCCGCGTGGTCCGCGACGGGCTCCGCCAACGTCGGCGGATCTACTACACGGTCACCCATATCTGATTTTTTGCCCGACACTGAGGCCACCCGTTTTTGCGAGAAGATTAGGCGGATGCACGTCGGATCACATGCTGCTGTCGAATGGGATGCGATTGAGGCGATTGGTGAGACGCCGAGACTGCGTTATTTCATTCCTATGGATTCTTCGTGGCATTGTCTATTTAACTTGGCTGGCACGCCGAGCTAAAGGGAGCTGCTGATCGAGTTTTTGTCAACCTTCACATTTCACCCTCCACCGGTCGACCAACCGCCTCCACAGCCACAGGCTCCTCCCCCTACGCCTGAGATTTCTTTTAGGCTTGCTAGTGTTTTGCGTTCGATGACGCTAGCTGAGTTTGCCGTTCACGGCGGTTTATACCTGCAGGACGAGATCGCTACAGATGTTTATACGCATGGGCTAGTAGTGGTGGATAGACCCACTCTTTTAGGATTTTGGGAGGTGGTTGCAGGGCATGACACTTGGGAGCAGTTGAGGGCGAAGGGGAGGATTTCACATGTTGATGACCCATTGTACAGGTACGTACATTTATTACAATAATTATTGTGATTATTATTATTATTATTATTATTATTATTATTATTATTATTATTATTATTATTATTATAAATTAATTTCCGTATTTCGCTAACAATATCTGCAGGTATCTACAAAGTATGCTCGCTACTTCTATTACCGCTTGCGGCCACAGCCGTGAGTGGTGTACGAGCACCGATCTCTTTTTCTTCTATTGCTTATTGTACAGGAGGCCATGCGCACTTGCACACGGTCTGGCCCAGTACTTCGTCTCTGCCTATCACCGGTAGGAGCGCGGATTTTTGTAGGCGGCGCGTACGTGACTGTCATTGCCCGTTCGTTGGGTCATCTGCCGGAGACGAACCCACACATACGGTCAGCCATACCATCAACGCTGATGAGTTTTAGACGTTGCGGGGGATGAAGCTTGTTAAGAGGTTCGGCCTCCTCGGCGAGCAGTTTAAAACCAGCGCAGGTGAGCTATGGATTCCGGAGGCCCTACTAGAGCACTTCGATCCGGTATATCCTTCGGCAGATGAGGCGGCGGTCGTTCAGGACTCTCCGGAGGATTTAGACGGACCAGCACCGTCACAACCACCACCACCTTCTGGGCGCTCCAGTTTCCTCGGCACGTTATTCAAGATATTTTTATACAAAAAATATTATTTTTATGCAAAAAAGAAAACTTTTTAAAATTTCACATTTCAAATTACACCACCAGTACACCTATTTTTTCACTAAAAAAATATTACCCTCCAACAACAATCAATTTACCCCACCAAAACACCCTATTTTCAACTCAAAAACCACAAAGGTCCTAGACGGGTCGTCTAGGTCTTGACGGGACATCTAGGCCCTTTAAATTCTATGTCAGACATTCCGCTACTACCTACTTAAAATCAGTGTCTAGACGACTCGTCTAGGACACTAAAAGTATCCAAATAAACAGAAGGGGTGTGTGAATATCTTGAGCCTTAGTAAATTAAAAATCCAACCCACTCTTCAACTTTCTCTCTCTCTCCCTACCAGATTCTCTCTTTGCTCAACATCTTCATCTTCTCCCATTCTTCTTAGCACCTCAACCCTAAATCACCATAGCCTTAACCCAGCCAACCTTATGTGATGTATAAGGGACGCCGGCGACATCGTGACTAGGGTTCCGCCACAAACCCTAGCGGCGGCGACTTTGGTTGCAAGCCGTTCCCGACCGAGTTCGACGGCGATGGTGGCTAGATGATGATGATAACAGGAATCCGGCCGCCGTCATCGCCCTCCTTCAGCGACCAGGTTCAATAAATTTGGGTATCCTTGTTTTGAGGAAGAAAGATGGGGATCTTTGATTTGGGGAAGAAAGTGGTGGATCAAAATTACATATCACAATCAACAGCATTCAACATTTAAATCCACAAATTTTGTTATGTATTACTGGGAATAATTTGTTTTTATTTAATAATAGAGATATTCCATTATATGCAGAACTTGAGTTGCTCATCTATGATCAGGATCTAGGAAAGAATATTCCATAATATGCAGAACTTTGAGATTGTGCAAATGCCTGTTGTGCAGGCTGCTGCTCTGTAGGCTTACAGTAAAGGTCTAAGAGCATTACAGTGCAAGTGAATGATATCGTTACAGTTAAAAGAGACAATGTAACCTTAAGATTTGATTTTGGAGAGAGATCTGTTTAGATTTGATTTTGGATTTTGAAAGAAAAGGATAAACTTTTATATGATTTTTATAATATTCTTTTATATAATTAAATAGTAAAAAGACTAATTTATTCTTAGATGGGGCTCATTTGGTCAAATTAAACTATGAAAATAAACTTAGTTAGGGATAAAGGACATAACTTGCATGGGTTTGCAAATATCGAGTACGTTTTTTTGTACTTTTTGAAGACAACAGACACACTTTGAAATCTAGTGTCAACATAAAGGACGGGTTTTGTAATTTACTCAAATGAAAAAGAATAGAGCCCCCCTCCCTCATGAATCAGTCTACATTAACTACTTTGGCAACCACTCCAACGACCATGCAAAATCAACTCCAAACTAAGCCACATAAATTCAATTAGGGAAATTCGATTATGGGTCTAAGAACTGTTTTTTCCTGCGAATGAACCAGCCTCACACGTATCGTCATTCTTCTCCACTTCATACCAAAATCGATGGTGTTTCACAACCAAAAATATATCATCTTGGCCAAGCTTATTTTCAAACAACATTGGTACAATGAATAACCGACATACCAAAACCAATTCTTGTAAAAATGGATTGGGTCAATGACGCAATCCACCGACGTCCAATCCATGATTCTCATTCAAAACCCATTAACGGTCCTCGTTAACTACTCCACTGAATCGATTGCATGAAGGAGATGATATATGCTAATGCATATTTGTGACAACAGTTTAGATTTGGTCTTTGGATATCTTGTAATTAGTAAAACGATAAACAGTTAGCGGGTTTAGTATTTTGGTAGTTGATTAGAAGTGATTGGGCTAAACCAGACACTTTATAGTGAGTGGTAGGCGAATTGGGCCTAGACCAATTTGCAGTCCATGTGGTTAAACTCTAGCACTATTGCAAACTTGTCTCTATATAAATTTTCATTAGGGTTAAGGTTGCTCAGTTAATCACTTCAGAGAGAGTTGAGAGAGAATTCTTGTGGTCTAGATTAATTGTAATCATTGTGATAGATAATCAATAAAGATCAGGTTTATAGTGAGTGCTGTTCTTGTTCGTTTTCTGTGAAATCTGATCTTGGGGATTCCGCACTCTAGGTTGGATAGACGATTCCGTGAAGATCCATACGGATTGGGGGACCTACAATTGGTATCAGAGCATTCGGCTCTTGTTTTGCTCGGTTCAGAATCGTAACAGCAGAAAAAGTTGAAGTTTTTGGAAGTGTTTTTGATGGCTGGTTCGAAGTTTGAAGGCTGTTCTAGGGTTTTGCTGCTATTTTGGATAAACCGCAAGGAATCTCGAATAATACTTGGCATTTCGGATCATCAGAGTTGCATCCGGATCAAAGAATAAGCATCTCAGATCAGAGAATTAGTATCTTGGATCAGAAAACTTGCATTTCAGACCAGAACAGTGCATCTCGAATTGCATCTCAGATCATAAGTGTTTATCTCGGATTGTATATCGGATAAACACAGTGTATTTCGAATAATTTGGGAAGCATCTCGGATAAACAAGGAAGCATCTCGGATTGTAACAGTGCATCTCGGATACCATCTCGGATCACTGTTCCGAATCACCATCTCGGATTGGCATCTCGAGTCACTGTTCCGAATTCCCATCTCGGATTGTCAATCCGAGTTACTGTTTCGAATTTGGTATTGTTCCGAGTTGTACCCACAAAAGTGGAAAGTTAACCAGTTGACGTAACCGGAGTTAAACGTTTTCGTACACAGAATTTGATCCATAGACAATCTTGACAAACCGATTGCACGTTTAGACTCGTGTGATTTTTAGGACAAAAAAGCACGAAAATTCCTAAAATCACATCGGACATTATACATCATTGGATTTGTATCGTTGAGACGAGTCTAACGGTATAATTTGGTAATCACACACTTCGGACAAATTTTTAAACGTTTTTAGCGATCCGGTTCGGTAAAAATGTTGAATATGTCAAACTTGAACGAATTGTTTAGAATGGAGCATGAGGCAGGCACGACTAACAAACCGCCAAAAATGTTGAAGGTAGAGAATTACTTACATGGAAGGATAGAGTTTAGTCACTCATTGAATATCAGGACACACGGATGTGGATCTGTATTCAAGATGGGTACATAAACCCAACTCATGACTTTGAAGGCAGACAACGTGTCACTACCTATGTGAACATGTCAGAGGCTGAAAAGAGAATGTATGAGTCTGAAAAGAAGGCCTTAGCTGCTATAAAGATGTCGTTACCAGATGGCATCAAACATACATTCAAGCGATATACCACTTCGAAGGAGATGTGGGATGCCTAGAGAAGAGGTATGAGGCCAATCCTGATGTGAAGAAGAACAAGGTTGATTTGCTGAAGAAACAATTTGCTGTCTTTAAAGGCATGAGAAATGAGTCCCTTGAAGATATAATCACGAGATATTATCATCTAATGTTAGAAATGGACAATTATGGCATAGAGAGATACACAGATGTTGAGATAAACGATAAGTTGCTCGATGCTTTACCTGCCAAGTGGGATATTTATACTCTTATGATAAAGGGTGAAGCTGACTATGAAGATAAAGACTTGGAAGAGGTTGTTGGGAAGCTGAGAGCTTATGAGCTCAACATGATGAAGAAGGAAACTGGATATGATCAGGTTCAAGATCCGGGAATTTATAAAGGGCTTACACCTTCATCTTCCAACAATGCTTCAAGTGATTCTGCAACTGCGTTTCTGCTATGTGAAAATGAGCAGATTGTGACAAATGCTGATGGTGAGGTATGTTTTGTAGCTGCTTCAGGAGGATCGTTAGGGTAAAGAGACAACGAGCTAGTAATAATAACAGTAATACAAGGTCTATGCCTCTGAGTGTCAAGGCTGCTGAAGATCATCTGGCCTTGCTTGCTTCATTCATTGCTTCGTATGAGAACTACATACAGGGAAGAATATCTGATCCTGCTACTTTTGATGAAGATTATGATCAGATTGACCCTGATGACCTAGAGGAGATGGATTTACAATGGCAGATGGCCATAATCTCTAGAAGAGTGAAGAGGTTCATGAACAGGAGGGGCAGAAAGTTTGTTGGAAAGAATGTAAGTTTTGACAAATCTAAAGTGAAGTGTTACAATTGTCAAAATTACAGGACACTTCGCTAGAGAATATCAACGACCAAAAACTGAATCTCGTTCTAACTCATCTTTTCAAGATTTTCCTGGTCATAGTTCAAGTAACAGGAACGCATCAACTAACACTAGATCAAAGGTCTTGATCTCTACTGCTAGAGAAGGTTCTTATGATTGGAGTGTTCGTATGGAAGGTGATGACAATGCCACACAAGCTTTCATGACTGAGATAGCCCCAATTAATGATGCAGAAGTCAAGGCTGATGATTAGATCAAACAAGAGACTGTAGCTGAAAAGGTTGATGATGTTGTAGATAAGAAGATGGCTGCTGATTTTACTGCTTTCATGGCCGATATAAGTAAAGTAACAGGAGAGGTACATTCTAACTCTGGTAGTTCTGTTTGCTTAAAATGCCGTGAACTGCAAAGTGAATTTGACGCATTAACAAAACAAACCAAAGTCTGGTAAATGAGCGAATGTAAAGAATCAAATTTTTTCGTAAAAAGAAATGAGTCATTATCTTTGAAGAAAATTAAGGGTTATGAAGAAGAAATCAACATTTTAACCTGTAAACTAAATGAAAAACTTCAAATTATTGATTTAGCTCATGATACGATGAGTGAGAAAACAATCGAGATTTCTAAAGAATGTAAACAGTTGTCAGAAGCACAACTGAAAATTTGTGAACTTGAAAAGAAATTGAATCAATTCAGAGATTCATCTTTTGTTCTGAAACACATGATGAATGGCTTGAAGAAGAGTAATGACAAGACAAGTGTGGGCTTCAAAGGTTTCAATGAAGTTCCACCACCTCTTGGTCATGACTATTCTTTCTTGCCAAACGAAGAAGGCTAACAGACTTTGTGTCAACTACACCTAGTAGTTCCACATCAGGTACTGTTGATGTATCTGAGAATGTCAAGAAGGATAATAATAGAGAAGCGGTTTTAAAAACAAAGAATACACACCATAAGAATAAAAAGCAAATTTTTGTTAAAAAAGTTGATTTGGTTAAAGGGAGTGATATGAAAGAAGATACCACATTTGTAGGTCCCCAAATCTGTATGGATCTTCACAGAATCGTCTATCCAACCTAGAGTGTGGAATCCCCTAGATCAGATTTCACAGAAAACCGAACAAGAACAGACAATCAATTCATGACTCTCTCTCAACTTTCTCTGAAGTAATCAACTAATCCACTAAGCAAAAGATCAACCTAACCCTAAGCAAAGTCATTCTTAATAAGCAAAGTTCTTAACTAGAGCAGTTAGGCTATCACCACATGGGCTGCTAATGGGTCTAGGCCCAATTCGTCTACCTCTCACTATAAAGTGTCTGGCTTAGCCCAATCACTTCTATTAACTATTACAAAACTAACCCGCTAACCGTTTATTATTTTACGAATTACAAGATATCCAAAGACCAAATCTAAGCTGTTGTCATAAATATGCACCAACAAACTCCCCATTGACAATAGCTTCATTAAACAACTTTGTCTTCAGTCATCTTGCAATCTTCAACGTCTTTGAAAAAACGTTGGTCTTTGGATAGCTTCAGCTTTAATAGCTTCTGTCAGCAACAGAATCCCCTAAGCTGATGTATCCAATCACCAAATCTTCTAAATCGTTAGCGTTTAGTAAACTCCAGTTTAGAACTTGCACAACAATCTTTAAAGCTCTTCAACTTTGTCTGCAATGTAGAAAGGAGGTTCTACGAAGCATCCAAGCAAAGTTCTCTTCACCAAACTTCTCAGCAACACACTGCTACAATCTGTATACTATAAAATGAACATCTCGAGAAACCATAAGAATTTTTCAACACAAGTTCACAAATTTTTATTTTCAAGAGATAGTAAAACTGTATCACAAACCACATACTTAAAATGTTAAGCACACTGAACCTGCATGATTTCAAAATTTTGAACTCATCTCCTAACACTGTCCCCTCCTATCGGTAACAACTCCTCCATGAACAACCATATTCCGTACATTAAGAATTTACAAGAAATGAAATCTTTTTGGATTTTTTAATTTTTTGAAAGCAAATAAAGAACGAAATAATGAACACTCTGTTTTTGTGAGAATCATCGTTAAGAAGATCATATCAGCAACATCAAACTGTTTTCACACTATTGATAATTCTATATGCAATATTCATAAAAACAGTTCAAGACGATTACCAATATTGTTTATCCACTTAAAAAATACATGAACATTTTAAGTACCATTACCTAGTAATATGTTAAGATATATATACTAGTGTGTCCCACTTCAGGACATACCCCATGATCAAGGTAAGCACAAACTTTCCTCGTAGTAGGTGAGTATACCGAAATTCATCCTTTTGATTTACAACGTTAGATAATTGGTGATCAGGTCAGTACTTCCGTACAACAAAGAGACCAATATCCAATGAGGGTTAGGGCAAATACCAAATTTTGGTACGAATAATGCAATTTGCATATTTGAATGACTCTCTAGAAGAGCTTCTTCAATTTTCTGGATTTGGCATTTTAGCTCTTTTAAGATATGCTCGTTGTGCCTAGGTCAACATATATCTGGATGCAGCAGAAGGACAACCTTGATATCCCAGATGAAATAACGACATAAAGACCTAAAACCTCGGAATGTTGGCAATCTATTACCTAAAGATTTAAGTCTATAAAACCATATGCCACTGATATGTTACCCACTCATACACAGTTTATTATATTTGTATCACAAAGGTAAGTTGATTAATTACATGCCTTTTGCCTACTGGTACATCATATGATGAAGCTGCTATCACACCTAAGCAATTTAATTTTAAATATCAGTGTGACAGTCTAACTTGCTGATGTACTATCATTTCTTCTTTTCCACACAGTGAAAACTCATTTTGATTTTTATTTTTTATGTTTTTGATTTTTGAAAAACAGTAAATTTATTTACAAAAATTTTATGAAAACTGGTTATTCAGGATTCCTCATCCCGTTGAGTTCGACTAAATGTTCAAAACAAGCCCTGTCAAAAGCTTTTGAGTTCGGCTCCTCTTGGGTAATAAAGTAGCTATACAGACACTCATGTATTATCCCAGTCTTCTGAATCGAAGTAAATAAACAGGAACCTTCGATCACACCTTTTCTTGTCTAAACACCCGCAGCAGCATCACCTATGATGTTTTCAATGGGATAATCTCTATTTGCGCGTGTAGTAGCAATGGTGTCAACAACTAAATCATCTCCCAGATTAGATCCAATCTCCCCCTGACTGTTTTTATCAACAAACGGATTAGTAAAGTCCTACCCCTGAATTGGTTCAGACTCACTATCAATTAAGTCCTGTGGAGCTGCACTGGAAGAAGTTTCTAGAGCATCTGTCTTTGATATACTCGATCTAGGCATGAAGTCATCCTCTTCATCTTCACTGATCACAGTTTGAATCACTTGAGACGCATCTGCATTGGAAACATCAGGAATATAAAATGATTTAAAAACACTATCATAATCATATAATATAGTAGGATCACCGCTGATTGTTGAGGTGAATAACTAGTGATTTCCATGTTAAACATTACCTCAATTTTACTAGTTTTTAGATTAAACCCCTTTTATTCGGTGTTCCAGGCATATAACCTAGAAAGTAACCCTCGTCAGCTACCTCACCGAATTTTTGCTTATATTTATTTCGCACAATGGTGTAGGGTAATCTAAATGGTTCAAAGCCTTTTAAGTTTGGTTTACGGTTAAAAAATAGTTCGTGACATGTTTTGTTAAACCGTTTAACCGTCAAAACTTTGTTTAGGACATAACAAGGTGTGTTCACAGCTTCTCCCCAGAAAAGAACTATAAGCTTTCAATCAGAAAGCATAGTCCTAGTGGCTTCAATCAACGTCCTGTTTTTCCTCTCAGCGACTCCATTCTGTTGAGGTGTATAAGGAGCAGAATATTGATGTTCAATTCCCTTGCGAAGACAATGGAGATCCAGAATCTGATTCTTGAACTCCGTGCCATTATCACTCCTTATCCCTTGATCCGTGCATCATGAATTTCCAATTGTAAAAAGATCTATCAGCATCTCCGCTGTCTCAACTTTTGTGCCTAAAAAGAAAATCCATGAATATCGTGAGTAATCATATGTGACAAATTAAACAATAGCACTATCCACCTATGTCCTTACGTTCACCGACCGAATAGATCCATATGAAGTAATTCTAATGGGCATCTATGGAATTTTACTGTTTCAGACTTGTGAGGTTTCTTATGTTGTTTTCCCTTTTGACATGGAAGACATTTATTTCCATGTGAAACCTCTGCACTGGCACCCTTCCACTAAACCATTTTTAATAATATATTCATTTTTCGTAGTGGATGTGGCCATGCATCTGTGCTACAGTAGTGACTCAGCCTCATATGCTTTTGACAATAAACACGCCACCACAGAGGAAGAATCCTTAGCACCCATGTCCATGACATAAGTGTCATTTTCCTTGGCGATTCATCAACCATCCAATCATCCGTATCACCATGACCAGGTTTCAACACCAAGGCGTCAGACTTACTAAAGTGGACGAGTGACCCTTGTCGCAGACTTGAGACACGCTCATAGATTGTGCTTCAGCTGCTCGACATAGTTCACTTTTTCCAATGTGATCTTTCCGTTGGTCACTTTTTGTCGACCTGTAATGTGCCCTCCTTTAGCACTGCAAAATTCACATAACCTCCATATATATTCTCAAACCAGTCAACAACCTCGCATCCCCGTCATGTGCCTGGAGCCAGCACTATCAACATACCACAAGTTATAATCCTCCTTTATTAGCCTGCACAACCCAACAAAGTTAGTTAGATTGAGGGACCCAAGCCTTAATATCTTGGGTCTTCCATACTCATCAACCCCCGAAACATTCATCCAATAACATCACTCCTAACAGGAGTCTTGGATCTTAGACCTGTTGATGGAAATGGTTTTGATTTCCCCTAGGTCTCTGGTACTGAGATTTCCTAACATGTTTGACTTTGTGACCTTTGGAAATTTTGATATGATACCTTGAATTTGATGATGATAATTCCTAAAGCCATTGTTATAAAAATTTTGACTACCAACATTTGATATTGAGTTTGATATTGACCTTGACTTCTGAAATTATTTGATTGACCATTAAAGTTATTCATTCTTGGTGAACTACTTCTAGTCTTTCATATCTGCCTGATGTAGATAGGATGAAATCTTTGTTGATTTCTTTGAAACGAGGAACTTGGTGAGTTCATTTTTCAGCCTTATATACACCAAGCAACACTCTGTTGTTAGTAGCAGATATCTTTGGTGAGATTAATAACCTCTTCCACAATCACCAACTTTCCTGGTTATTTTTCTCTCTGTCTCTCACTCATCTATGCTTCACTCTTTTTGTTAGGACAACAACTAGCTACATGTCCCTTGTTGTGACATTTGAAGCGCGATCTTCCAGCCGAAGACTTCTTAATTGAAGTCTCTGGTTTAGATTCATCTGATGACGATGATGATGCCTTTGAAGGATCTTGTTTGGTTTGCTTAATTTCTGATTTTTCTTTATTTTTATTTTAGCAAACTACACATTTGACTCTTTTGTAATAATAGTGACCTCTTCTTTCATATCACCCCCCTTAACAAAATCAACCTTTTTAACAAAAAATTGTTTTTGTAACACCCTGTAAAATCGTGTCCAATAATATAGTGACACGTGTTGTATTTTTTAGATAGTCTATTAAAGACTAATATGGACTAAAGGTGACAACATGCTCAAACTGAGCCTCTGAATGACTTTCTAACGTCAACATGCATAAATCTAGCCTCTGAACGACCATTAGTGTTATCATGCATAAAAACGTAGCCTTTGAACGACCATTAGTGTCGTCATGCATATAAACGTAGCCTTTGAACGACCATTAGTGTCGGTATGCTTAAAACGTAGCCTCTGAACGACCATTAGTGTCGTTATGCTTAAACTGGGCCTCTGAGTGACCGTTGTGTCAACATGCCTAGCCTCTGAGTGACATCAGAGTCAACATGCTTATACTGAGCCTCTGAGTGATCCTTTACGTAGTCTTAACTCTCATATGTCCTGTTTGTTGGACGAGAGTAATTAAATCCAATAATATATGAAAGTTGGATAATGGAGGGATTAAAAGTGTCAACATGTTAATTCTTACCTCTGAGTGACCTTTTAACGAATCGAGAGCTCGACAATGTCCGGGCATAATCCCGGGTATGCCAAGTATTGGCTACGGAGGGCTAAAAGTGCCAAAAAAGTGTTTTAGAAGGCTTTTAGAAGCTTTATAAAGTTAGGGGGTTAAAGTGTCAAGTTTTGAATTTGGCCATGGGGCGGTCGCGGGCCGCGAGAGACCAGGCCTGGGTCTCGCGGGGCGCGAGAACAGGTCTGCTACAGAAAGTTTGGCTAGGTCCCCAAATAAAGCTCCAAAACCATTAATTCGAAACCATGGCTTCTCCAAACTGCTATGCCACGTTTTGGGACACTTGTAAGCTTCTTCTTACACCCCTAAACACCTGGATTCACCTCCTTTGAGTTCTCCAACTATAAATAGGTGATCAAGTTTACCATTTGAACTTGCACCTTTCTTATTCATACTCTTCTCTCTCCTCTGGAAGTTCCTACCTAAAAGGAACATCCGACATAGTTCTTTTGCATCTAGGAATCACTGGTAAGTGTTCCTTCTTTGTGCATTTTCGTTTATAGGCTTTTATAGCCAAAAGTCAAGCGTTTTTCAGAAAACGCTTTGACTTTCGGTTAAGACCATTATGGTCCAGCCATTGTTCGAAATGAACATGGCTAAGTAATCGTAATAAGGTAGGTGTTAATCCCTGTAAAGGACACCTCCTGAAGATCACGTTTGATAGACCAATTGACGGGTCAAAGTTACGATATTAAAAATTCAAGCAGGCCATTTTTCGGAAAAATCATAAATTGATCTTATATATGTTATAAAACCTGTTTTGACACTTAAACAAGTTGGTAATAATTATTAGAACATGTATAAACATGTTTGGCTCGTCAATTTCAGTTGTAGGGTCCGCAACCGAAAGTCGCGAAGTTTGACTTCTGCTTTGACTTTCGATTCTGACCTCATTTAGATTAGTTAGCTACTGATCTAAAGTTGCATTATGATCATAATATAAGGTATCATAACCCTATAAGGTTATATTACATGATCATAATCAGAATCTGAGTTTATGCGCAAGTTCCGTAATTATGCCATTTTGACTAAAATGCCCTTTTTGCATAAAACAATGTTTTAAATAATAATGAACTTGAAAATGAGTTTCCTACTGATGTAATATTATAAGTAGGATTATTTGGGATTTTAAACCAAGTTATAAATTGAGTTTTCAAACTGGTCCTTAAACTATGTCGATAAATGACAGTTTTAGCCCTTGTGGCTTATAAAATGGTTTTAAGCAAATCTTTGCAAGATAAAACATTTATCTACTGATATGTTATATTAAATAACATATTTTAAAATTTTAATCTGGCCTTAACATCAGTTTTCGTAAACATCGCTTAAAGACGTCATTTTACGACATAAGCTCCGTTTCGGCGAATAGTATGGTTTTAAACCATATTAATGGACCAAGACTTGTTACCTATTGATTTTAAAACTTACTTTAAACATATTTACAGTAGGTACATGATATAAACTCAGAATCCCAATTAATTTATAAACTATATGTAAAATGACCAAAATGCCCCTTCGGTGCATAGTTTGGTCATAAAGGATAAATTACACATATAATTAGTATCCTACTAATATTATATCATAAATAAAATACTTTTTCCAGAATACTCATGATTATAAACTTAAAATATGTTCAAGTTCCTTTTATACGGTATATAAATACCAAAATGCCCTTATGAGACATATTTTCGTTTTAAAACCTTAATGGGCATATAAGTTGACATCCTACTAATATTTTAACTTATTTAAAATATAATGGCATATAGAACTTGTCCATGACTTATCCGGTTACCCATTATCGCTTATAAGCGTACGGTTGATTAGACGTAACTAGTTTACGAAAATTAACCAAAACGAATTTAACCTTGTCATTTAAGTCTCAAAATCCAGAATGTTTATAGTTTACGCATATTGTATAGCTTATGCCTTAATCCAGATTAGAGCCTTGCCGGTAAATGTTATCTGTACTTGGTACTTTTGTATACGGCTGAGTTATTTAAAAATAAAAGAAGAAGAGTAGCTCAGGTAAATACTCTCGACTTATTTTCCCTATATGGGCTTGGAACGGTAAATTATTACCGCTTTGTCCGAAATGGGCAATCGAATGCTCGTATGTGGCTAGTAAACCTGTATATTCCGTTTTAAACAGTTTTGTTTGATAACTTAGATATCGGGGGTTAAATTACCGTGTCCTGGATATCCTCGACTCAATACATTAGTTATTAGCCACGACCTTAGCGCGGGGTGTAGGCATACACCTGAAAAACGCTCATATGCAATATTCCCAAGACGTTAGGGATGACTCCTTTGTGAGTTCCTGAGTTGTGTGTATTTAGTCATGTCTCGCTTTCTGTACTTGGCCCTGTATGTATTGACAAACATGTGAATCTGATACAAGTATGCAAGGTCAACTTTCCCAAGTTAATAAAAGATTTTGTGCCGTTTTGCAATTAAAAGTCATTTTAAAGTTTTCAAAATGAGTCAGTTGGGTGTATTTATCAGTGTAAGCTGACGTATCGTCCAAAGGCTAACTGCAGGTACAATAAGAAATAGGCCGGAAGCTGCTCGGTAGTGAATAAGAGGATCTTGCAAATTCTTAGATCTGCCTAAAGTCTGTTTTGTATTCTTTCTTGTACATTTTACGATCCGCCTGTGGATCTTCTATTACGAGCCTGTATATTATTTTATTTTATTTTCGAACATTCAGTTTGTAATAGTAATTTTACTCCAAGACTTCCGCTGTGCTATGTTTAATTGACAATGATGTTATCAACTTACGTCACGATACTCCCCACCCGGCCCACCGGTGCATGGATTTCGGGTTGGAAATCCGGGGTGTGACAGGGTTGGTATCAGAGCCAACGATTGAGAGAATTAAACACTATCCTTCTTGTGTTTAATCTCAAACTTACACGAGTACATTCCTTAGACTTCCGAGTCTAGGCATTGGCCTACGATTATTCATTTCCTTATTAAGTTATAGTATGTTTTTGAATTGATTTTAAAAAGAAAATGCCGCCAAGAGTTCGAGGACATGGAAAAGGACCCATGAGGGGAGGACCTTCCGGCCATATCCCTTCACATCCACTCACCCGAACCCTTATGAAGATTTGGGAGATTCATGGCCATTTGCCCAACACTCACCTACACATACTCAAAGTTCTTATAATTCTTACCATTCACACCACTCCCACCATTCTGATCATTCTTACCATGATAAGTTCAACCCAAACCAATACCTAAATACCCCTCCAGCTGATCAGAATCAGTTGAATCAGCCTAATGCTATCGAAATTTCTAGTGATTCCAACTCTTATGCTGGATCACCTTATCAAGGTCCTGATGAGTGGGACCAATACTGGGGTCAATTTACTTTTGCAAATACTCCTTCCCACCATTCACAACCACCTTCCGTGCAGGAAGATGTCCACATGGAACTCGTGGACCAACCCTAATATCCACCTGAGCCGCCAAGGAGGAAACCAGGAGCATGTATGTCGGTACATGCGGGCCAACGGTCGGGATCGCTACCACCTTTGCCCAATTCTTACCCTATCATTCCAGAGAACCCCCGAATGAGTGGACCCTCTAACACCTCGCCTGTGGTGATACCAACACCAACACCTGCAGTTCAACCACCACTACCTTCGGTTATAATAACCCAATCCCAACGTATCCGAATAACACTGGATACTATCCTTTTAACCCAACTACCCCTATTGATTACCAAACACTTTCGCATGATCCTTACATGCAAGCGATCATGCATAATGCTCTCTACCCATCTCCTTTCCCACCTGTTTTTCCATCGACTGGATATCCAACTTATGGGTAACAGTATCCGGCTATGCCACAACCTCAACCACAACCTCCACCACCATTAGAGACCATTAATGAGGCTTTAGAAAGAATGAAGGAAATGCTGCAGCAAGCGGAGAAAATGGAGAAAAAGACAAACAAGTTCTTCAAGAAACTCTCCAAGTTGGTCTAGGGAAATAAGGACGAGTGAAGTCCCTTCTATTATATGTAGTCCCTGCGTGGACATTGTTATTTCTTTAATCCCTGCATGGACATTTTTATTTCCTTAAATTCCTTGCATAGACAGCTTATTTCATTTTCTAGTATTGTAATTTCTTATGGAAATTTAATGAAGTAATTTGGAATTATATATATATATATATATATATATATATATATATATATATGTATGTATTCATCCTCTTGAAAACGAGCGTCTCGATTTTACTCGAAATTTATGCTCTACGATATAATTCCAAAAAGATCTTAATGGTTTTGATTTGCCGAGTGGCACAGACCACATATTTGGCCAAATATTTAAATGATAGTTAAGAATGGAAGGGTCTTCTATCATGATAGTTAAGGGAAGTTATCCTTCTATCTAGAGGTGGTGGACTAAGTTCAAGCCTCCAAGTCATTAAGGTCAATGCGACCAGGACTATTAATCAACCATTAAGATCCTCTTATGTTAACATTCAAGTAATGTTAATACTCTTGGTGGTGTGACTTGAGGAATCACACTAGCCTTCAAGGTAACGGACTATGTCCTAACCTTATATAGCCCTTTTGATCTGTTTGATCCCGGCTAAATATCACCAGTGCGGTGATGAATAAGACATCCATTAGAGATGTTTTTTATGTAGCCCTTGTGATCTGTTTTGATCACGGCTAAATATCACCAGTGCGGTGATGAATAAGACATCCATTAGAGATGTATTTTATATAGCCCTTGTGATCTGTTTGATCCCGTCTAAATATCACCAGTGCGGTGATGAATAAGACATCCATTAGAGATGTATTTTATATAGCCTTTGTGATCTATTTGATCCCGGCTAAATATCATCAGTGCGGTGATGAATAAACATCCATTAGAGATGCATTTGATATAGCCCATGTGATCTATTTGATCCCGGCTAAATAGTGCGGTGGTGAATAAACATCCATTAGGTGATGTATTATCCTTTCGGGTTATGATCTATTCTATAAAGCCCATGTGATCTATTTGATCCCGGCTAATATCATCAGTGTGATGATAAATAAGACATCCATTAGTGATGTATTACCTCTTTCAGGTTATGATTTATTTTATATAGCCCATGTGATCTGTTTGATCCCGGCTAATGACACCAGTACGGTGATAAAACATTCATTAGCGATGTAGTGCCTATGTGCCCTATTTTATGTCCATTAGTGACAGGCCTATGTGCCATAATTTTATGTCCATTAGTGACAGGCCTATGTGCCATAATTTTATGTCCATTAGTGACAGGCCTATGTGCCGTAATCTTATGTCCATTAGTGTCAGGCCTATGTGCCATATCCATATGTCCTTTGTGACAAGCCTTTGTACTATGTATAATTGTCTATATGACAACGACAATTGTGACACTACGATCCTCTTTCTAGTAATAAATGCACTATGTCCAGATTGTAATTTGCCTATGATGGTCATATTAAGACCTAGGCCAAATATAGTTATACTAAGCCTAAGAGTTGTGATGTTATTCACACTAGTATAGGCAATGAAAATTTTCCAATGTTGAAAGCCGATATGGTTGTTATACCATAGCTAAGAGAAATTTTATTGGTATTATAGAACCAAAAGCTTTGAAGAATGGCTAATTTTAATGAGGCACAAAGTAGCCATCGGAATGCCAACTCTAAAGACGCCGAAAATATAGCCATAGATAATAATGACTTCCAAGCACGCATCGATGCGGTTGTTGAAAAGGCCATGGGTAAGGCCATAGAGAAGTTAAGAGAGTCGAGTGCTACTCGCTCTAGACCATTATCAATTACCCCATCTTCAGCTCATAAAGAGAGCTCTGTTCACTCTTCAAATGCGAAGAGTGAACCAAGGAAAATAGACTTTGCTGATAGGTCCCGTTCTACTAAGGACGGGTGTACCTACAATACTTCGTCTCCTGTAAGCCACGAGATTTTAATGGGGGAAAAAGGAGCTCTAGAAGCCCTAAAGTGGCTGGACGAAATGGAGACGATTGTAGACATCAGCGGTTGTGCTGAAAAGGATGTGGTCAAGTATGTATCGCAGTCCTTTAAGGGCGATGCCCTAACATGGTGGAAGGCCATGATCCAGTCTACAGGTAAAGTATACCTGTATAATCTGGGATGGTCCAAGTTTATGGACCTTATTAAGGAAACCTACTGCCCACCCCATGAGGTGGAGAAAATAGAGACATACTTCTTGTCTTTATTAATGAAAAACCTAGACTGTCAAAAGTATGTTTCCGATTTCAATTCCCTATCTACATTAGTTTCCTATCTGATCACGCCTGAATCCAAACGCATTACGCGTTTTATAAATGGATTAGCGCCCGAGATTGAGGGCATGGTTAAGGCTGCTCAGCCTAATACCTATAGGTCTGCTATTGACCTATCTCCCTCCCTCATCCTTGATATAGGGAGGCAGAAGTCAGTTAAGTTTGAAACTGACTGGAAAAGAAGAATAAAGGGAGATTCGGGTTCAAAGGAAACCAAGACTTGCAACCGCAAACACTAGGACAATGTAATCCTGATCCACAAGCTAGACCTTGTGGCATTTGCAAAAGGAGAGGACATAAGACCCTAGAATGCAAAGTTCTTAAGGATGCCATATGCTTTATTTGCAATGACAAAGGGCATATTGCAACTAACTGCCCTAATAATTCAAGGAATAATAATCCGAAGCCTGGAGAGGCCAAAAAGGGGAATGCACACGCTTTTCGACTAACTGCTAAGGTAGCTGTTAATGACAATAACATCATAACAGGTACTTTCTCTATTAATGATATATATGCTAGAGTTCTTTTTTATTCGGGTGCAGATAGATCTTTTGTCGACCATAAGTTTAGTAAACTGTTAAACTTACCCATAAGAACTGTAGATAAAACTTATGAGATAGAACTTGCTGATGGAATAATAGAATCCACATCTTCCATTCTTGATGGATGCTCTATATCCATTAAGAATCATTCCATCCCTATCTCTCTTCTGCCAAAGAAATTAGCAGGGTTCGATGTTGTCTTAGGCATGGATTGGTTATCTCATAACCAAGCCCGTATTGCCTGTGATAAAAAGCTCATGGAAATTAAAACCCCATCTGGTGAAATGATCGCCATCCCCAGAGACTCACACTATGGACTGCCAGACAAGGTGTCGTTATTTAAGGCATACAAGTGTTTAAGAAGAGGCCGTGTTATCTACATGGCACAAGTAACCATCAATGAACCTAAGCCAAACCTTGAAGATCAACCAGTTATCTCGGAGTATCCCGATGTTTTCCCTGAGGAATTACCAGGCCTACCTCCAGATAGACAAGTGGAGTTCAGAATTGACATCATACCAGGATCAGCACCCGTAGCTAGAGCTCCATATAGATTAGCTTCAACCGAAATGAATGAGTTAAGAGTTCAATTGGACGAACTCTTAGAAAAAGGCTTTATTCAGCCTAGTTCCTCGCCTTGGGGAGCTCCTATCCTCTTAATAAAGAAGAAAGACGGTTCGATGCGAATGTGCATCGATTACAAGAGCTGAACAAGTTGACGATTAAAAATAGATATCCTCCGCCTAGGATCGATGATTTATTCGACCAACTTCAAGGGGCTAGTTATTTTTCTAAGATTGATTTAAGATTAGGATATCATCAACTGAAGATTAGGAGTGAAGATGTTCCTAAGACAACCTTCAGGACCCGCTATGGTCATTTTGAATTCTGGTGATGCCTTTTGGGCTCACCAATGCACCAGTGGCATTCATGGATCTCATGAATAGAGTCTGCAAACCGTATTTGGATAAGTTTGTCATTGTCTCATAGACGACATACTCATCTATTCTTGTAATCAAGCTGATCACGAGAAACATCTTCGGTGCATCCTAGAATTATTAAGACAAGAGAAACCTTATGCAAAGTTCTCTAAATGCGAATTTTCGCTTAGAGAAGTCCAATTCCTTGGACATATGGTAAGTGAGCATGGTATCCAAGTGGATCCCGCCAAAATTGTGGCCATAATGAATTAGGAAGTACGCAAAACCCCATTGGAGATTCGTAGTTTTCTAGGATTGGCAGGTTATTATAGGAGGTTCATTGAGAACTTCTCATGAATAGCCAATTCTCTAACTACCTTGATCCGTAAGAATGTTAAGTATGATTGGGTCCAAAGCAACAAGAATCTTTTGAGATTCTAAAACATAAGTTGAGCAATGCTCCTGTGTTATCTCTACTTGAAGGTATTGAAAATTTTGTTGTTTATTGTGATGCATCACACACCGGTATGGGTTGTGTGCTAATGCAAAATGGCAAGGTAATTTCCTATGCATCACAACAATTAAAGGTGCATGAAAGGAATTACACTACCCATGATTTGGAATTGGGTGCCGTGGTATTTGCACTAAAGCTATGGAGACATTACTTGTATGGTACGAAGTGTATTATATACACTGACCATAAGAGTCTCCAACACATTTTCAATCAGAAAGAATTGAACATGCGATAACGCCGTTGGATGGAAACTCTTAATGATTACGATTGCGAGATTCGCTACCATCCCGGCAAGGCAAATGTAGTTGCTGACGCCTTAAGTCGCAAGGAAAGGGTTAAACCTATTAGGATTAATGCCAAGAGCGTTGAGCTCAGAAATAGCTTGAGTGAGAAGCTATTAGATGCGCAAAAGCAAGCCCTATTAGAGGCTAATATTCCTAATGAGGGATTAGGCAGAACTGTTGATCAATTAACGCCTGGAAAGGATGGAATCCTAAGATTTAATGATAGAATTTGGGTTCCGATCTTTGGAGGACTTAGGAATCTAATCCTCCAAGAAGCGCACAATTCAAGATACTCTGTTCACCCGGGTAGTAACAAGATGTATCAAGACTTGATGAAGAATTATTGGTGGATGGGTTTGAAGAAATCCATAGCCACTTATGTAGCTAAGTGTCTGACGTGTTCGCAAGTTAAGGCCGAACATCAGAAACCGTCAGGACTTCTACAACAACTTGAGATTCCCACTTGGAAATGGGAAATGGTAACAATGGACTTGATTACCAACTTACCTAAGACCAAACGTGGTAATGACACGATTTGGGTCATTGTTGATATGCTAACTAAGTCAGCGCACTTTTTGCCAATTAAAGAAACTTATAGTTCTGAAAATTTGGCTAAGTTGTATGTGGACAAGATTGTGTCCCTACACGGTGTGCCGGTATATATTGTATCTGATAGAGATACTAGATATACCTCTCACTTTTGGAAAAAGTTTCCAACAATCGTTAGGCACACGATTAAATTTTAGTACGGCTTACCATCCGCAAACTGATGGTCAGAGTGAGCGTACTATTCAAACTTTCGAAGACATGCTTAGGGCATGTGTAATTGATTTAGGTGGAAGCTGGGATGACCACTTACCCCTGATAGAATTCTCCTATAATAATAGTTATCATACGAGCATTAAGGATGCTCCTTTTGAGGCCTTATATGGGAGAAAGTATCGAACGCCCATGTGCTGGGCAGAAGTTGGGGAAGCCCAACTATCAGGACCAGAGATTGTCCTGGAGACCACGGAAATGATTATGCAAATCCGTGATCGTCTCAAAGCTGCCAGAGACAGGCAGAAGAGCTATGCTGACAAGAGGCGTAAACCTCTTCAGTTCCAAGTAGGGGACAAAGTCATGCTAAAAGTATCACCCTGGAAAGGTGTGATGCGTTTTGGAAAGAAGGGCAAGTTGAGCCCAAGATATATAGGACCCTTCAAGATGATCGAACATGTCGGCACTGTAGCTTATAAGCTCAGGTTGCCAGAGGAGCATAGTGGAATTCATGATGTATTCTACGTTTCTAACCTTAAGAAATGTCGAGCCGATGAGTCGCTAGCAATGTCGCACGAAGATGTGCAAATTGATGAAAACCTGAGGTTCATTGAGAAACCAATTTCGATCGAGGATCGACAGGTTAAGAAGCTCCGAAGAAAATGATACCTATAGTAAAGGTTAAGTGGGACGCTTTTAGAGGTCCCGAGTATACATGAGAAGTTGAGTCCACTATGCGACAAAAGTACCCCCATCTTTTTGAATAAAATCTAGAGGTCGAGATTTCTTTTAAGGAGGTGAGGATGTAACACCCTGTAAAATCGTGTCTAATAATATAGTGACACGTGTTGTATTTTTTATATAGTCTATTAAAGACTAATATGGACTAAAAGTGACAAAATGCTCAAACTGAGCCTCTGAATGACTTTTTGATGTCAACATGCATAAAAACGTAGCTTCTGAACGACCATTAGTGCCGTCATGCATAAAAACGTGGCCTTTGAACGACCATTAGTGTCGTTATGCTTAAAACATAGCCTCTGAACGACCATTAGTGTCGTTATGCTTAAACTCGGCCTCTGAGTGACTGTTGTGTCAACATGCCAAGCATCTGAGTGACATCAGAGTCAACATGCTTATACTGAGCCTCTAAGTGATCCTTTACGTAGATTTGACTCTCATATGTCCTGTTTGTTGGACGAGAATAATTAAATCCAATAATATATGAAAGTTGGATAATGGAGGGATTAAAAGTGTCAACATGTTAATTCTTACCTATGAGTGACCTTTTAACGAACCGAGAGCTCGACAATGTCCGGGCATAATCCCGGGTATGCCAAGTATTGGCTACGGAGGTCTAAAAGTGCCAAAAAGGTGTTTAGAAGGCTTTAAGAAGCTTTATAAAGTTAGGGGTTTAAAGCGTCAAGTTTGAATTTGGCTATGGGGCGGTCGCGGGCCGCGAGAGACCAGGAGTTGGTCTCTCGCGGGCGCGAGAACAGGTCTGCTACAGAAAGTTTGGCTTGGTCCCCAAACAAAGCTCCAAAACCATTAATTTGAAACCATGGCTTCTCCAAACTGCTATGCCACGTTTTGGGACACTTGTAAGCTTTGTCTTACACCCCTAAACACCTGGCTTCACCTCCTTTGAGTTCTCCAACTATAAATAGGTGATCAAGTTCACCACTTGAACTAGCACCTTTCTTATTCATACTCTTCTCCCTCCTCTGGAAGTTCCTACCTAAAAGGAACATCCAACATAGTTCTTTTTCATCTAGGAATCATTGGTAAGTGTTCCTTCTTTGTGCATTTTCGTTTATAGGCTTTTATAGCCAAAAGTCAAGCGTTTTTCGGAAAACGCTTTGACTTTTGGTCAAGACCATTATGGTCCAGCCATCGTTCGAAATGAACATGGCTAAGTGATCGTAATAAGGTAGGTGTTAATCCCTAGATATGGCACCTCCTGAAGATCACGTTTGATAGGCCAATTGACGGGTCAAAGTTACGATATCAAAAAGTCAAACAGGCCATTTTTCGGAAAAATCATAAATTGATCTTATATATGTTATGAAACCTGTTTTGACACTTAAAAAAGTTGGTAATAATAATTAGAACATGTATAAACATGTTTGGCTCGTCAATTTCAGTTCTATGGTCGGTTCGCAACCGAAAGTCGTGAAGTTTGACTTCTGCTTTGACTTTTCGATTCTGACCCAATTTAGATTAGTTAGCTACTGATCTAAAGTTGCATTATGATCGTAATATAATGTAGCATAACCCTCTAAGGTTATATTACATGATCATAATCAAAATATGAGTTTATGCGCAAGTTCCGTAATTATGCCATTTTGACTAAAATGTCCTTTTTGCATAAAACAAGGTTTTAAATAATAATGAACTTTAAACTGAGTTTCCTACTGATGTAATATTATAAGTAGGATTATTTAGGATGTTAAACCAATTTATAAACTGAGTTTTCAAACAGGTCCTTAAACTATGTCGATAAATGACGGTTTTAGCCCTTGTGGCTTATAAAATGGTTTTAAGCAAATATTTTCAAGATAAAACATTTATCTACTGATATGTTATATTAAATAACAGATTTTAAACATTTTAATCTGACCTTAACATCAGTTTTCGTAAACATCGCTTAAAGACGTCATTTTACGACATACGCGTCGGTCGGCGCCTAGTATGGTTTTAAACCTTATTAATGGACCAAGACTTGTTACCTACTAATTTTAAAACTTATTTTAAACATATTTATAGTAGGTACATGATATAAACTCAGAATCCCAATTAATTTATAAACTATGTGTAAAATGACCAAAATGCCCCTTCGGTGCATAGTTTGGTCATAAAGGATAAATTACACATATAATTAGTATCCTACTGATATTATATCATAAATAAAATATTTTTCCAGAATACTCATGATTATAAACTTAAAATATGTTCAAATTCCTTTTATACGGTATATAATTACCAAAATGCCCTTATGAGGCATATTTCGTTTTAAAACCTTAAAAGGCATATAAGTTGACATCCTACTAATATTTTAACTTATTTAAAATATAATGGCATATATAACTTGTCCATGACTTATCCGGTTACCCATTATCGCTTATAAGCGTACGGTTGATTAGACGTTACTAGTTTACGAAAAACGGATTTAACCTTGTCATTTAAGTCTCAAAATCCATTATGTTTATAGTTTACCCATATTGTACAAGTCAAGGTACTTGTCGGGTTTAAACTACATTCTATCCAATCATCGTTTAATTCAAGCGTTACACGTATTGATCATGTACACTATTCGGTTTATAAAACCGTTAGTATTTAATTGGCTAGCTTATGCCATAATCCAGACTAGAGCCTTGTCGGTAAATGCTATCTGCACTTGGTACTTTTGTATACAGCTGAGTTATTTAAAAATAAAAGAAGAAGACTAGCTCAGGTAAATACTCTTGACTTATTTTCCCTATTTGGGCTTCGGATACGGTAAATTATTACCGCTTGGTCCGAAATGGGGTCAATCGAATGCCCGTTTGTGGCTACTAAAACCCGCATATTCCGTTTTAATCGTTTTGATTGATAACTTAAACATCGGGGGTTAAATTACCGTGTCCTGGATATCCTCGACTCAATACATTAGTTATTGGCCACGACCTTAGCGCAGGGTGTAGGCATACACCTGACAGACGCTCATTATCCAAGACGTTGGGGATGACTCTTTCGTGAGTTCCTGAGTGGTGTGTATTTAATCATGTTTAGTTTCTGTACTGGGCCCTGTATGTATTGACAAACATGTGAATCTGATACAAGTATGCAAGGTCAACTTTCCCAAGTTAATAAAAGATTTTGTGCCGTTTTGCACTTAAAAATCATTTTAAAGTTTCAAAATGAGTCGTTGGGTGTATTTACCAGCGTAAGCTGACGTACCATCCAAAGGCTAACTGCATGGTACAATAAAAATAGGCCGGAAGCTGCTCGGTAGTGAATAAGGGATCTTGCAAATCCTTAGATCTGCCTAAAGTCTGTTTTGTATTCTTTCTTGTACATTTTACGATCCGCCTGTGGATCTTCTATTACGAGCCTGTATATTATTTTATTATTTTCGAACATTCGGTTTGTAATAGTAATTTTACTCCAAGACTTCCGATGTGCTAGGTTTAATTGACAATGATGTTATCAACTTACGTCACGATACTCCCCACCCGGGCCCACCGGTGATGGATTTCGGGTTGGAAATCCGGGGTGTGACAGGGTTGGTATCAGAGCCAACGATTGAGAGAATTAAACACTATCCTTCTTGTGTTTAATCTCAAACTTACACGAGTACATTCCTTAGACTTCCGAGTCTAGGCATTGGCCTAGGATTATTCATTTCCTTATTAAGTTATTAGTATGTTTTTTGAATTGATTTTAAACAGGAAATGCCGCCAAGAGTTCAAGGACACGAAAAAGGACCCATGAGGGGAGGACCATCCGGCCATATCCCTTCACATCCACATCACCCGAACCCTTATGAAGATTCGGGAGATTCATGGCCATTTGCCCAACACTCACTTACACATACACAAAGTTCTTATCATTCTTACCATTCCCACCACTCCCACCATTCTCATCATTCTTACCTGATGAGTTCAACCAAAACCAATACCTAAATACCCCTCCAACTTATCAGAATCAGTTGAATCAACCTAACCCTATGGATGAGGACTCCGACTCGGAGATGCCGCCATAGGATCGAACGCGCATCCTATCGAAATTTCTAGTGATTCCAACTCTTATGCTGGATCACCTTATCGAGGTCTTAATGAGTGGGACCAATACTGGGGTCAATTTACTTTTGCAAATACTCCTTTCCACCATTCACAACCACCGTCCGTGCAGGAAGATGTCCACATTGAACCCGTGGACCAACCCCAATATCCACCTGAGCCGCCAAGGAGGAAACGAGGAACAGTATGTCGGTACGTGCGGGCCAGCGGTCGGGATCGCTACCACCTTTGCCCAATTCTTACCCTATCATTCCAGAGGACCCCCAAATGGGTAGACCCTCAAACACCTCGCCTGTGGTGGAACCAACACCGACACCTGTAGTTCAACCACCACCACCTTTGGGTTAAAATAACCCAATCCCAACATATCCAGATAACACTAGAAACGATCCTTTTATCCCAACTACCCCTATCGATTACCAAACACTTTCGCATAATCCTTACATGCAAGCGATCATGCATAATGTTCTCTACCCATCTCCTTTCCCACCTGTTTTTCCATCGACTAGCTATCCAACTTATGGGTACCAGTATCCGGCTATGCCACAACCTCAACCACAACCTCCACCACCATTAGAGGCCATTAATGAGGCTTCAGAAAGAATGAAGGAAATGCAGCAGCAAGCGGAGAAAACAGAGAAAAAGACAAACAAGTTCTTCAAGAAACTCTCCAAGTTGGTCTAGGGAAATAAGGACGAGTGAAGTCCCTTCTATTATATGTAGTCCCTGCATGGACATTGTTATTTCTTTAATCCTTGCGTGGACATTTTATTTCCTTAAAGTCCTTGCATGGACAGCATATTTCATTTTCTAGTATTGTAACTTCTTATGGAAATTTAATGATAGTTTTTGGAATTTTATATGTGTTATATATATATTCATCCTCTTGAAAACGAGCGTCTCGATTTTACTCGAAATTTATGCTCTGCGATATAATTCCAAAAAGATCTTAATGTTTTGATTTGCGAGTGGCACAGACCACATATTTGGCCAAATATATAAATGATAGTTAAGAACGGAAGGGTCTTCTATCATGATAGTTAAGGAAGTTATCCTTCTATCTAGAGGTGGTGGACTAAGTTCAAGCCTCCAAGTCATTAAGGCCAATGCGACCAGGACTATTAATCAACCATTAAGTTCCTCTTATGTTAACATTCAAGTAGTGTTCATACTCATGGTGGTCTGACTTGAGGAATCACACTAGCCTTCAAGGTAACGGACTATGTCCTAACCTTATATAGCCCTTGTGATCTGTTTGATCCCGGCTAAATATCACCAATGCGGTGATAAATAAGACATCCATTAGAGATGTATTTTATGTAGCCCTTGTGATTTGTTTGATCCCGGCTAAATATCACCAGTGCGGTGATGATTAAGACATCTATTAGAGATGTATTTTATATAGCCCTTGTAATCTGTTTGATCCCGGCTAAATATCACCAGTGCGGTGATGAATAAGTCATCCATTAGAGATGTATTTTATATAGCCTTTGTGATCTATTTGATCCCGGCTAAATATCACCAGTGCGATGATGAATAAACATCCATTAGAGATGCACTTGATATAGCCCATGTGATTTATTTGATCCCGGCTAATATCATCAGTGCGATAATAAATAAAACATCCATTAAGTGATGTATTACCCTTTCGGGTTATGATCTATTCTATAAAGCCCATGTGATCTATTTGATCCCGGCTAATATCATCAGTGCGATGATAAATAAGACATCCATTAGTGATGTATTACCTCTTTCGGGTTATGATTTATTTTATATAGCCCATGTGATCTGTTTGATCCCGGCTAATAACACCGGTGCGGTTATAAAACATTCATTAGCGATGTAGTGCCTATGTGCCCTATTTTATGTCCATTAGTGACAGGCCTATGTGCCATAATTTTATGTCCATTAGTGACAGGCCTATGTGCCGTAATCTTATGTCCATTAGTGACAGGCCTATGTGCCATATCCATATGTCCTTTGTGACAAGCCTTTGTGCTATGTATAATTGTCTATATGACAACGACAGTTGTGACACTACGATCCTCTGTCTAGTAATAAATGGACTATGTCCAGATTGTAATTGCCTATGATGGTCATATTAAGACCTAGGCCAAATGTAGTTATATTAAGCCTAAGAGTTGTGATGTTATTCACACTTGTATAGGCAATGAAAATTTTCCAATGTTGAAAGCCGATATGGTTGTTATACCATAGCTAAGAGAAATTTTATTGGTAATTTATAGAACCAAAAGCTTTGAAGAATGGCTAATTTTAATGAGGCACAAAGTAGCCATCGGAAGTTAAGAGAGTCGAGTGCTACTCGCTCTAAACCATTATCAATTACCCCATCTTCAGGTCATAAAGAGAGCTCTGTTCACTCTTCAAATGCGAAGAGTGAACCAAGGAAAATAGACTTTGCTGATAGGTCCCGTTCTGCTAAGGACGGGTGTACCTACAAATACTTCGTCTCCTGTAAGCCACGAGATTTTAATGGGGAAAAAGGAGCTCTAGAAGCCCTAAAGTGGCTGGACGAAATGGAGACCATTGTAGACATCTGCGGTTGTGCTGTAAAGGATGTGGTCAAGTATGTATCGCAGTCCTTTAAGGGCGATGCTCTAACATGGTGGAAGTCCATGATCCAGTCTACAGGTAAAGTATACCTGTATAATCTGTGATGGTCCAAGTTTATGGACCTTAATAAGGAAACCTACTGCCCACCCCATGAGGTGGAGAAAATAGAGACATACTTCTGTCTCTATTAATGAAAAACCAAGACTGTCAGAAGTATGTTTCTGATTTCAATTCCCTATCTACGTTAGTTTCCTATCTGATCACGCCTGAATCCAAACGCATTGCGCGTTTCATAAATGGATTAGCGCCCGAGATTGAGGGCATGGTTAAGGCTGCTCTGCCTAATACCTATAGGTCTGCTATTGACCTATCTCCCTCCTTCATCCTTGATATAGGGAGGCAGAAGTCAGTTAACCACCACTACCTTCGGGTTATAATAACCCAATCCCAACGTATCCGAATAACATTGGATACGATCCTTTTAACCCAACTACCCCTATTGATTACCAAACACTTTCGCATGATCCTTACATGCAAGCGATCATGCATAATGCTCTCTACCCATCTCCTTTCCCACCTGTTTTTCCATCGACTGGATATCCAACTTATGGGTACCAGTATCCGGCTATGCCACAACCTCAACCACAACCTCCACCACCATTAGAGGCCATTAATGAGTCTTTAGAAAGAATGAAGGAAATGCTGCAGCAAGCGGAGAAAACGGAAGAAAAAGACAAACAAGTTCTTCAAGAAACTCTCCAAGTTGGTCTAGGGAAATAAGGACGAGTGAAGTCCCTTCTATTATATGTAGTCCTTGCGTGGACATTGTTATTTCTTTAATCCATGCATGGACATTTTTATTTCCTTAAATTCCTTGCATAGACAGCTTATTTCATTTTCTAGTATTGTAATTTCTTATGGAAATTTAATGAAGTAATTTGGAATATTATTATATATATTATATATATATATATATATATATATATATATATATATATATATATATATATATTATATATATATTCATCCTCTTAAAAACGAGCGTCTCGATTTTACTCGAAATTTATGCTCTACGATATAATTCCAAAAAGATATTAATGGTTTTGATTTGCCGAGTGGCACAGACCACATATTTGGCCAAATATATAAATGATAGTTAAGAATGGAAGGGTATTCTATCATGATAGTTAAGGGAAGTTATCCTTCTATCTAGAGGTGGTGGACTAAGTTTAAGCCTCCAAGTCATTAAGGTCAATGCGACCAGGACTATTAATCAACCATTAAGATCCTCTTATGTTAACATTCAAGTAATGTTCATACTCTTGGTGGTGTGACTTGAGGAATCACACTAGCCTTCAAGGTAACGGACTATGTCCTAACATTATATATCCCTTTTGATCTGTTTGATCCGGCTAAATATCACCAGTGCGGTGATGAATAAGACATCCATTAGAGATGTATTTTATGTAGCCCTTGTGATCTGTTTGATCACTGCTAAATATCACCAGTGCGGTGATTAATAAGACATCCATTAGATATGTATTTTATATAGCCCTTGTGATCTGTTTGATCCCGGCTAAATATCACCAGTGCGGTGATGAATAAGACATCCATTAGAGATGTATTTTATATAGCCTTTGTGATCTATTTGATCCTGGATAAATATCACCAGCCCGGTGATGAATAAACATCCATTAGAGATGCATTTGATATAGCCCATGTGATCTATTTGATCCCGGCTAAATATCACTAGTGCGGTGGTGAATAAACATCCATTAAGTGATGAATTATCCTTTCGGGTTATGATCTATTCTATAAAGCCCATGTGATCTTTTTGATCCCGGCTAATATCATCAGTGTGATGATAAATAAGACATCCATTAGTGATGTATTACCTCTTTCAGGTTATGATTTATTTTATATAGCCCATGTGATCTTTTTGATCCGGCTAATGACACCAGTGCGGTTATAAAACATTCATTAGCGATGTAGTGCCTATGTGCCCTATTTATGTCCATTAGTGACAGGCCTATGTGCCATAATTTTATGTCCATTAGTTACAGGCCTATGTGCCGTAATCTTATGTCCATTAGTGTAGGTCTATGTGCCATATCCATATGTCCTTTGTGACAAGCCTTTGTACTATGTATAATTGTCTATATGACAACGACGTTGTGACACTACGATCCTCTTTCTAGTAATAAATGCACTATGTCCAGATTGTAATTTGCCTATGATGGTCATATTAAGACCTAGGCCAAATATAGTTATACTAAGCCTAAGAGT
The DNA here is from genome assembly GCA_947069175.1 of Scalesia atractyloides. NCBI lineage: Eukaryota > Viridiplantae > Streptophyta > Magnoliopsida > Asterales > Asteraceae > Scalesia > Scalesia atractyloides. The sequence continues at coordinate 59,371,595 of CAMTDV010000007.1, read as the reverse complement.
TGTGATGTTATTCACACTAGTATAGGCAATGAAAATTTTCCAATGTTGAAAGCCGATATGGTTGTTATACCATGGCTAAGAGAAATTTTATTGGTATTATAGAACCAAAAGCTTTGAAGAATGGCTAATTTTAATGAGGCACAATGTAGCCATCGGAATGCCAACTCTAAAGAGCCGAAAATATAGCCATAGATAATATGACTTCCAAGCACGCATCGATGCGGTTGTGGAAAAGGCCAGGGTAAGGCCATAGAGAAGTTAAGAGATTTCGAGTGCTACTCGCTCTAAACCATTATCAATACCCCATTTTCAGCTCATAATGAGAGCTCTGTTCACTCTTCAAATACGAAGAGTGAACCAAGGAATATAGACTTTACTGATAGGTCCCGTTCTGCTAAGGACGGGTGTACCTACAAATACTTCGTCTCCTGTAAGCCCCGGGATTTTAATGGGGAAAAAGGAGCTGTAGAAGCCCTAAAGTGGCTGGACGAAATGGAGACCATTGCAGACATCAGCGGTTGTGCTGAAAAGGATGTGGTCAAGTATGTATCGCAGTCCTTTAAGGGCGATGCCCTAACATGGTGCAAGGCCATGACCCAGTCTAAAGGTATCCGAGATACACTTTTTCAATTCGAGATGGACTGTTCTGATCCGAGATGAAATCCATGATGCAACTATTCTGATCCGAATTGCTTCTCTGATGATCCAAATACAACTCTGATGATCCGAGATGCAACTTTTCTGATCCCAAATGCAAGCTTTCAATCCGAAGTGCTTCACTTTTGATCCGAGATGCCCTCCTTCTATCCGTAATGCCTTGTTGTTTATCCAGAATAGCAACAAAACCTTAGAACAGCCGTTAAAACTTCAAAACAGCCGTCAGAAACACGTCCAAAAACCTAACTTTTTCAGCAGTAACGATTCCAAACCGAGCAAAACAAGAGCCGAATGCTCTGATACCATTTGCAGGTCCCCTAATCCATATAGATCTTCATAGAATCGTCTATCCACCTAGAGTGCAGAATCCCGTAGATCATATTTCACAGAAAACCGAACAAGAACAAGAACACAATTACTTTCAAATCGTCTTCTATTGATTATCCAGCACAAGTGTTTACAATCAATTTAAGACTCTCTCTCAACTTTCTCTGAAGTAATCAACTAATCCACTGAGCAAAACGATCAACCTTAACCCTAATGCAAAGCTCTCTTTATATAGAGACAAGTTTGCAACTAGGCTAGGGTTGCACCACATGGGCAGCTAATGGGTCTAGGCCCAATTCGCCTACCTCTCACTATAAAGTGTCTGGTTTAGCCCAATCACTTCTAATTAACTATTACAAAACTAAACCCGCTAACTGTTTATCATTTTACGAATTACACGATATCTAAAGACCAAATCTGAGCTGTTGTCATAAATATGCATCAACAAGTTGATTTTGTTAAAGGGAGTGATATGAAAGAAGAGACCACTGTTATTACAAGAGAGTCAAATGTGCAGTTTGCTAAAAATAAAAACAAAGAAAAATCAAAATTGAGCAAACTAAACAAGATCCTTCAAAGGCATCATCATCATCATCATTACTTGATGAATCTAAACCAGAGACTTCAATTAAGAAGTCTTCGGCTAGAAGATCGTGCTTCAAATGTCACAAAAAGGGACATTTAGTAGCTGATGTCCTAACAAGAATGAATCAAGTTGAGTGAGAGACAGAGAGAAAAATCACCTAAAAAAATTGGTGATGGTGAGCAGAAGGTTTCAAACTCACCAAAGATATCTGCTACCAAGCAACAGAGTGTTGCTGTTGGTGTAGATAAGGCTATAAAAGGGAACTCGCCAAGTTCCTCATTTTCAAAGAAATCACCAAAGATTTCAGCTTGAATCTACATCAGGCAGATATGAAAGATCTAGAAGTAGTTCTCCTAGAATGAATAACTTTAATGGTCAATCGAGTAATTTCAGAAGTCAAGGTCAATATCAAACTCGATATCAGAATGTTGGTAGTCAAAATTTTTATAACAATGGCTTTAGAAATTATCATCATCAAAATTCATGGAACCATAACCAAAAGTTCCAAAGGTCACAAAGTGCAAACATGTTTTAGAAACCTCAGGACCAAAGACCGAATGGAAATAAAAAACCTTTTCCATCAACAGGTCTAAGTTCCAAGACTCCTGTTAGGAGTGATGGATATTGGATGAATGTTCTGGTGGTTGATGAATCTGGAAGACCCAAGACCATTAAGGCTTGGGTCCCCCAATCTAACTAATTTTTGTTGGGTTGTGTAGGAGCTGCTAAGGAGGATTATCAACTTTTGGTATATTGATAGTGGCTGCTCCAGGCATATGACGGGGATGCGAGGTTATTGACTGTGTTTGAGAATATCGATGGAGGTTATGTGAATTTTGCAGGTGCTAAAGGAGGGCACATTACAGGTTGAGGAAAAGTGACCAACGGGAAGATCACATTGGACAAATTGAACTATGTCGAGCAGCTGAAGCACAATCTGATGAGCGTGTCTCAAGTCTGCGACAAGGGTCACTCGGTCCACTTTATAAGTCTGAAGCTTTGGTGTTGAAACTTGGTTTGGTGATACCGGATGATTGGATAGTGATGAGAGCGCTGAGGAGAAACGATACTTATGTCATGGACATGGGTGCAAAGGATTCTCCCACTATGGTGTCTTGTTTACTGTCAAAAGCATCTGATGCGGAGTCATTGTTGTGGCATAGACGCATGGCCCATATCCACTACCGAAAAATGAATTATATTATTAAAAATGGTTTAGTGGTAAGGGGTGCTAGTATAGAGGTTTCACATGGAAGATAAATGTCTTCCATGTCAAAAGGGAAAACAACATAAGAAACCTCACAAGTCCAAAACTGTAAATTCCATAGATGCCCCTTATGAATTATTTCATATGGATCTATTCGGTCTAGTGAACGTAAGGAGCATAGGTGGAAAGTACTGTTGTTAGTTGTCAAGAATGATTACTCACGATATTCATGGGTTTTCTTTTTAGGTACAAAAGATGAGACAGCGGAGATGCTGATAGATCTTTTTACAAAATTGGAAAATGTTCATGATTCACGGATCAAGAGGATAAGGAGTGATAATGGCACGGAGTTCAAGAATCAAATTCTGGATCTCTATTGTATTCGCAAGGGAATTGAACTTCAATATTCTGATCCTTATACACCTCAACAGAATTGAGTCGCTGAGAGGAATAATAGGACATTGATTGAAGCCGCTAGGACTATGCTTTCTAATTCAAAGCTTCCACTTCTTTTCTGGGGAGAAGCTGTGAACACAGTTTGTTATGTCCTAAACAAAGTTTTGATGGTTTAACAAAACATGTCACGAACTATTGTTAACCGAAAACCAAACTTGAAAGGCTTTGAACCATTTGGATTACCCTGCACTATTGTGCGAAGCAAAGATAAGCAAAATTTCGGTGAGGTAGCTGACGAGGGTTACTTTCTAAGGATATGCCTAGAACACTGAATAAAAGGGTTTTTAATCCAAAAACTAGTAAAATTGAGGTTGTGTTTAACATGGAAAGCACTAGTTATTAACCTCAACAATCAACGAGTGGTCCTGCTATATTATATGTTTATGATAGTGTCTTTAAATCATTTAATATTCCTGATTTTTCCAATGCAGATGAGTCTTAAGTGATTCAAACTGTGATCAGTGAAGATGAAGAGGGTGACTTTATGCCTAGATCGAGTATATCAATGACAAATGCTCCAGAAACTTCTTCCAGTGTAGCTCCACAGGATTCAAGTGATAGTGACTCTGAATCTATTCAGGGGAGGATTTTACTAATTAGTTCGCTAACAAGAATATTTAGAGGGAGATTGGATCTAATCTGGGAGATAATTTAGTTGTTGACACCATTGCCACTACACGCGCAAAAAGAGATCATCCAGTTGAAAACATCATAGGTGATGTTGATGTAGGTGTTTAGACAAGAAGAGGTGTGATCGAAGGTTCCTATTTATTTACTTCAATTCAGAAGACTGGGATAATACATGAGTGTTTATATAGCTGCTTTATTGCTCAAGAGGAGCCGAAGAATGTTCACATGGCTCTAAAAGATAATTGTTGGGTTGAAGCTATGCAAGAAGAACTAGCTCAGTTTAAGAAGTTGAAATTTGGGAGCTAGTTGACTTGCCTGAAGGAGAGAAAGAAATGGGCACCAAATGGATGTTTAAGTGCAAGAAAGACGACCCCGAGGGATCGTGATAAGGAATAAGGCTCGGTTGGTGGTGAAAGGGTTCAATCAGCAAGAGGGGATTGATTACAAGATGTGTTTTCACAAGTAGCAAGGTTGGAGGCAATTCGTTTGTTCCTAGCTTTTGCTTCATTCAAGGGCTTCAAAGTTTACTAACTTGATGTGAAGAGTGCATTTCTTTACTAGAAAGTCCAAGAACTGGTGTATGTCTCACAACCAGATGGGTTTACTGCTCCAGATTATCCAGATCGAGTCTTCGACTTGATAAGGCATTGTATGGATTGTATCAGGCACCTAGGGCGTGGTATGAGACACTGTCAGCACATTTGTTAAAGAGTGGTTTTGAAAGAGGTCAGATTGACAGTACTCTTTTCATTAAAAGGAAGAAGGAAGACTTTCTGCTGGTACAGGTATACGTAGATGACATCATTTTTGGGTCATCTGATGAGAACAAGTGTCATGAATTCGAGGAGGTATGAAGAGCAAGTTCGAAATGCGTGCGACGGGTGACTTGTCCTACTTTTTGGGTTTACAAGTTGAACAGAAGAATAATTGGATGTTTATACATCAGACAAAGTATGTGTATGACATTTTGTCTCGTTCCAAGATGGAGGATTGCGTTACTTTCAACACCTATTTGCGAGAATCACAATCTTGGTCCAGATCATGAGAGTGTGGAGGATGTTGATCTAACTCAATACAGAGCAATGATTGGTTCTCTAATGTACTTGATTGCTTCAAGTCCAAACATCATGTCCGCATTGTGTCTTTATGCCAGATATCAAGCGAATCCAAAGGAGTCACACATGAAAGCGGTGAAGCGGATTCTTCGTTACTTGAAGGGGAAACCTAAACGTGGGTTATGATATCTAGCTGCTAGTGATTTGAAGTTTGTTGCTTTCACTGATTCAGACTTTGGAGGTGCAAATCAACAAGAAAGTCTACCACAGGTGGTTGTCAGTTCTTAGGAGGGAGGATCATGTCATGGCAATGCAAGAAATAGTCTTGCGTGTCTACCTCGACGTGTGAAGCTGAATATATTGCTGTGGGTAGCTGTTGCTCTCAGGTTCTCTAGATCTAACAGCAGATGCGCGATTATAGTTTGAATTTCACTCGTTACTCCTATTATGATAGACTGTAATGTCACTATTTCAATCACCAACAATACCGTAAAACACAGTCGCACAAAACATACTGACATTTGTCATCATTTTATACGGATTGTGCTGAAAAGAAATTGATTGAAATGCATCAAGTCGACACACTAGATAACCTGACAGATCTTTACACAAAAGCTTTTGATAGGGCTCGTTTTGAACATTTAGTCGAACTCTACGAGATGAGGAATCCTGAATAACCAGTTTTCCATAAAAATATTTTGTAAATAATTTACTATTTTTCAAAAAATCATAAACATAAAAAAATAATAGAAAATAAAAAATGAGCTTTCACTGTGTGGATAAGAAGAAATGATAGTACACCAGCAAGTTAGACTGTCACACTGAAATTAAAATTAAATTGCTTAAGTGTGGTAGCAGCTTCATCATATGATGTATCAGTCGGCAAAAGGCATGAAATAATTAACTTACCTTGGTGATATAAACAAAAATAACAGTGTATGAGTGGGTAACATATCAGTGGCGTATGATTTTATAACCTAAATCTCGCGTTGATAGATTGCCAAAATCTAAGGTTTTAGGTTTTTATATCGTTATTTCATCCGGGGTATCAAGGTTGTCCTTTTGCTGCATCTAGATATATGCTGACCTAGCACAACCAGGATATCTTTAAAGAGCTAAAATGCCAAATCCCAGAAAATTGAAGAAGCTCTCCTAGAGAGTCATTCAAATGTGCAAATTGCATCAATCGTACCAAAATTTGGTATTAGCCCTAACCCTCATTGGATATTGGTCTCTTTGCTGTACGAAAGTACTGACCTGATCACCAATTATCTAACATTGTAAATCAAAAAGGATGAATTTTGGTATACTCACCTACTACGAGGAATCTTTGTGCATACCTTGATCGTGGGGGTATGTCCTGAAGTGGGACACACTAGTATATCAGTATAAACTTACCTTAACATATCACTAGGTAATGGTACTTAAATGTTCATGTATTTTTGTTTAAGTGGATAAACAATGCTGGTAATCGTCTTGAACTGTTTGTCATGACAATTACATATAGAATTATCTAATAGTGTGAAAGCAGTTTGATGTTGCTTATCTGATCTTCTTAGTGGTGATTCTCACAAAAACAGAGTGTTTATTATTTCGTTATTTGTTTGCTTTCTATAAAATATAAAACTCCAAAAATATTTCATTTTCTTGTAAATTCTTAATGTACGGAAAATGGTTGTTAATGAAGGAGTTGTTACTAATAGGGGAGACGGTGTTAGAAGATGAGTTCAAAATTTTAAAATCTTGAAGGTTCAGTGTGCTTAAAAATTTTAAGTGTGTGGTTTGAGTTGAGAAGTGCTTCATCTGTGATACAATTTTACTATCTCTTGAATAATAATAATTTGTTAACTTGTGTTGAGAAATTCTTATGGTTTCTCGATAAACAGTTAGCGGGTTTAGTAGTTTGGTAGTTGATTAGAAGTGATTGGGCTAAACCAGACACTTTATAGTGAGTGGTAGGCGAATTGGGCCTAGACCAATTTGCTGTCCATGTGGTTAAACCCTAGCCCAGTTGCAAACTTGTCTCTATATAAAGAGAGTTTTTGCATTAGGGTTAAGGTTGCTCAGCCGCTTAGTTAATCACTTCACAGAGAGTTGAGAGAGAATTCTTGTGGTCTAGATTGATTGTAATCATTGTGATAGATCAATAAAGATCGGGTTTATAGTGATTGTTGTTCTTTTTCTTTTCTGTGAAATCTGATCGTAGGGGATTCCGCACTCTAGGTTGGATAGGCGATTCTGTGAAGATCCATACGGATTAGGGGACCTACAATAAATTTCCTAAAAGTCATGAATTGATGTTTTGGTTCGATCTGATTTGCGAGTTACAAGTTTCGGTGATGAATTTGATCAGGGGGACGAAGAGGATGGGTCGGACGCCGACATTCGTGAGGGGATAGGCATGTTCGATCTGATTTCCGAGTTAGTAGGTTTTGGTGGTGATTTGATTTGAACAATGGTAGTGGTGGTCACCGAAGACAGTAAGGGTGACTGACAATTTAAATTTCAAAGGGGCTTGGGGTTAATTACTACAATAGTCTCTCTATTTAAATATATTCAATTACAAAAATAGGCCCTCTTCTTATAAAAATGGCATTTTGGTTATTTTACCTATAATTAACAAAAAAAAATAATGGTAGTTAGTTTTAATACCAATGGGATTACAAAATTGAAATCATAGAATCAATATCTAATACTCAAAAACCTTCGGGGGGCGGGGCGACATGCAGCAAACCCATTCAAAGCTATGCAGCAACACTTTCACCACCCCCTAGGGTTCGGCTTAGGGTACTTTAAAAGGCAAACCTTTGTCGTGATTGTTTGGAGAGATAGTGGTTTGAGGGTGTGTCTGATTGGTGGGTGGAGTAAAAGGGTGGATCCATGGTTCTAGGGTACTTGTGTGTAGGCAACGCCAATGTTTTGGTGGTTCTAAGGTACTTGGGTGTAAAATTGACATGGCAGTGCAGGATTGGATGGGGCTAAGGTAAGACCCTTGGGTGCCCCTTCTACCCTTAGTACTCAAAGGTATTAAGTTCGATAAACCAATAATTACAAGTCTTCTCAGTTTGGCTTAAAAATGTGGAATCGTCGTTTAACAATCATTTTTGTTAATTTTTCCTCATCTGGATTTTCCTAAATTTCATGTTGTAGTGAAGAGACTAGTTTGCATTGTATAGTGAAAAATTTCTATATAAAACCGAACCATTAGTAAAACAACAACCTATTAGCAACTAGTATACAAATTATATAAACATACAAACAAGAGCATATGATTATAGAGAGAAATATAGAATGTAGAATTCTTATTTATTGATTCAACATCATATACAAATGTCATTATATATAGTCACTCACATTAATACAATAGTAAATAAAAGATAAGGGTTATACATGTGAAATCACTACATAATGGATGCATTCATAGATAGGGTTATACATGTGGAAAGTCACTACATAATGGATGCATTCATAACACTCCTCCTTGACTATCCACATGATGTAATACTATTCTTTAATAAGCTTAATGGTGTTGCCTCATTAAAAACCTTGCTAGGAAAACCCATTTGGACAAAACCTCAGCTAAGGGAAAAAGAGTGCAGTGCGTATTTCTCAAAAAAAAAACCTTACTAAGAAAGTCCAATTGGATAAAACTTAGTGAAGGGTAAAGAGTGAAATTTATGTAAAACTCCCCCTCAATATAATATGTATCATTTCGAGTAACAAGTGCCAATCTTCTATGAAAGTTGTTGAAAAACTTTTGTAGTGAGTGATTGTCGCTTGATGTGCAATCTATTAATGAACTTGATGTATGATCTTCATGTAAAACTTTAATTGCCTCCTCTTTGTTAGCTGATACCATAAGATCTATGAATGTGTTTTGTTACATTCCCTGCATTTACAAAACTAACCAAACTTGTTGATGAGTTAGTATAATGAACTCATACCTTTCGTACCATAAGGTATAGAAAATATGTGTTGTACCTATTCTCACTGTACACGAGTTATATCTTGTCAATGAATTTCATGACACATGTTCGTGTATATATACTATCAAGATATATTAATACAAGCCGTATTTAACTATGGTACTTCTGTACCAAGGATCTTTACTTCTTTGATAGTAGATGATAAGAGTCATTTTCAATATCAACTATTTGGACATCCTAAAATCCACTTATACCATAAGCTTTGTGCGTATGAAAATTTCCACCATCTTCTAGATGTATTATGATTGATGGATAATAATACAAATGCATATTCTACATATGGATAATAATACAAATGCATCTTCTAGATCTTTTAATATTTGAGTTCATTTTGATCTCTTCAGGAGAGATTCAATGACATCATCAACATATATTGTAATACTTGAAAACCTCATATTGGTCTTTTAATGAAAACGAATGGACCAACTACAACATATATATTTCTATTTTCTAAGCTCATTAGTAAGTCGATTATACCATATTCGACTCGATTATTATCGTCCATACAAATCTTGTAAACTTTGTAGAACATTTCTTGAGGTTTATATATCAATGCTTCGGCATTTACAATCCATCACAAATTTATTTCCATCTTTACATATATATGTATATGTGTGCACTCTTTAGGAGTTTTGTCACATTAATTTTCTCATTTAACATATTGATTTCTATATCATATGTTCAAAGTTCATATCGTACCATCTTTTATTTATTGAGATATCACAATTAGCACATACACCTTTTCCATGTATGTTTATTGATGCATAAAAAAATTATGTCGTCAAGATGTTTCAATTCACCTTTAGGGCACTCAATTACCTTATGAAACTCACCAGGAGTTCTAGTTGTATTCATATATGAATATGTATACAACGATCATATTGTTCTCAAGAACTTACTTACATGAATTACATAATTTAAATTCTTAGGACTTTCATGTAGCTTTTAGTTTCAAGTGATACAAAACATTCATCAGATGCATATCAATTCTCTCTTTATATTACCAGACTAATTAAATACTGGAAAGCTATTGCATCCACCACTAGAGAATACGTCTCCTCATAATTAATCATAGGTCTTTACGAAATCCTTGTGCCATCAATTGTTGATACACATAAAAGACCTAATTATATTAAATATCTTTTACAACTTCTTTTGTATGGACTACTGACCCGAAAGCTTTCCATTTCAATAGAGAATTCAAATTTGCCTCATTTGCATCTTTCCATTTTGGCCAATCTTTTCTTTGTATTTATTCATATGTAGATTTAAATCTTGATCCTCATCATTTCATCTTTTCAAGCGCCATATTATATACAAAAGTATAACAAGTCGATTTTATTTTGATTTCATATACTTTTAGACATGATACAATTTAATGAGATCTCTTTATTTTTAGGTACCTGAGGTTCTTTTGGAACCATCATGTCTAATGTCTCTTTATGAGACTCTCTTACTATAACCTCGACTTGACAATCTTCATTACTTGCTCCAATTTTCAAGGAATTCTATTATCAGAATCAAAACTAGTCTACCATGCTTCAGACTTGCAATAGACTCATTACAAGCATGTGGTTGTCCTTCTAGGACACTCATTTTAATTGGAGCATTAGTTGTTGGTATATGTGACATAGTCACCTTTTTAAGGTTGGTGAATGTGTCTAGTAATAGATTCGCTAATCTTTGTAAATGAGTTATCCTTTGAACTTATGGTTCACACTTTTTTTGAGGATCATTGATAATTTATACCAACTCATTTCTTTTCCAACTGCTTTTTATCTCCCCATAATGTTGGGAATGTTAATCTATTGAGATGGATATCAATTAATTGAGTCTTAAATAAATATCTCGTGAAAGGCCTTATTCATTATCATATATTCCCAACCACTTTTTAAGGTCCCATCTTTGTGCGTTGTGTTGGATCAATATCAATATATACCGCACAATCAAATCTTAGAAGAGACATCTTTGGTTCCTGACAAAAAACCAGCTATAATGGGGATAAACTATAACAACATGTTGGCTTGATGTGAATTAATATTATTAGATGTAAAATTACATGTACTCATATATAAACATGTACTTGCTCTCATGATTATTGGATTTGCAATCAATCATGATCATCGTCTTCAACAAAAGCAATTCATCTAACGACATTTGTCACATGTTGTTTAACACTTATTCCAATAACCATCAGTAAATGCGTATCAAAAACACCATATTTATCAGTAAAAAAATAAAGATATGATACTATAGAGTAATGTGCTTGCTATCTTAAAAGCTAAGCCACCAGTCACACAACCTTTCATGTTGCGGATTTGATAACCATTTAGACGATGCATCAATTTTCAAAAAATGGTATTATGTCGAGATACACCTATCTTTTAATCATTTCATAATATTTAGGGATTCAAACCCTACTTTAGTTGGCATATGGTTAACATCCATTGAGAACAAAAATTTCATGTTTAAGTACCATGAAGAATCATTTAGTTCTTCGATATGTTTCACACCATCAAGGACTCGGAATGGTCTAACCGGTCAAGCCAATTTACTAAACAATCATGATCTATAAACTTTTGTGACCATGCTTTAGTTGCATTCGTGTTTGTCTAATACACGAGAGAATAATGCACTTTTAGTTTAAACATTCGTGTTATTACATGTTTCTTATATATTCACTCCCTTAGTTCGCCACTTCTTGTGGTCGATTTCATTATTACATGGTCAACTCTTTATTAACATCAGGTCATTACAGTTTCCTCATTTAGCATGATCATGACCATTACATGATCATTGCATAATCATCACATTATTTAACATGGTTGATCTCATTGTTAATATGAGCATCATAAAAATTTCCCCAATTACCATGATCATGAACTTTACATTGATTAATATATCCTCATATTCACACAAGGGAATTGATTATAACCACTCAACTTTCATGGTGACATCATTACAATATCTTTTTATATGTACATGATGCGACTCTTTCATTGATCATCATATCATACATTCACTACACGAATGGATTAGAACCACTTTCATACATGGTGGTCATTTCAAACCTTATATGTTCTTTGACATTCTTACCACTTAAAAAGCATAAGGTTTGACAATGGAAATTTTTTTATTTAACCTGTATCAGTTAACAAGTCATATAACCAAATTATTAAGATATATAGGTCCAAAATCTTACAAGCTTCCATAAATTTATAATAAGTTTTAGGAAGTTTGACGCTTCGGGTGTCATGTTATAAATAAATGAATCTTGACCATAATTCAATCGTGTTTATAACTTGAAATCATAAACCATAACTTTGGTCATTTGGATGTTCCCTTAAAAACTGATAGCAATAAGAACACAGTATATACATAAAGTTACATCATATAATGCATGACTTTATAACATGTTATCAAATAAGACGAGTTATGATAAAACTTATGAATAAGATGTTTCGTCACTTTATAAAAGAAAAAGATTTGTATTAGCTTATTAGAATATATAACCAATCAGCAATCACAAACTTATCTTCAACATTACAAGCTTACTACCATGTACTGATAAGTAATTACTATACATTTAGACTTAAACAAACATACTCATCAAGTTCTCATTATATTTTAATAATATATGATGGGTGTTCGCAAGTAAATAGAATTTCACATATAATATTTAACATTACATATTCAAGATAATTTTTCTAGCCGTACAAAACAACTAATTATGTATTCTAATGACTTAAAAATAATATGCAATTCAGTTTGTATGTATAAGATAACTAATAATATGTTATATGTTGCATTAACAATCTTTCCACACATTCAACTTAGTAAAAAATGTAGGCCTTATCTCTTATCTATATTTACTTATTTGAGTTACTCTTATCTATATTTACTTATTTGAGTTATTAATGAAAAAATGGTAGTTTAAAATCTCGTTGGTATCATCATGAAGCTACAATTTCTTCTGGTTTTGGAAACCAATAATAATAGACCACACACGCCAGTTTGATACAATAAACTTATTCTAGTAATTCAATATATATAAGGAATCAAATTATATTCATACCATTTTGATGATGTTAACGTCCACTATCATACAAAACAATTCATCTATTTAAATTATATATATATTATCCAATTTAATAGCAAACAAGGAATTTATAAACTATTAAAATAGTGATAATACATAACATTGCATTGACAACTGTAGAGTTGCAAATATTAATATAACATATATGTTATCATATAAAATGACTTATATGCATTTAATTGTTAAGTCATTAACAAAATTACACTAATGCTAATCTTGCCATAAAACAAACTGTTAAGTGTCACATTTTTTAATAAGTATATTGTATCTTAAATATATCAGTTTATATAATTCACATCCATTCATATTAATCAAATATCTATATTAATAAAAGCTTATTGTATGCATTTCATTTTTCTTTTCCTTTTGTAAAGGCTATAAGCTGAAAGAAAATGGACATGAGCATCAATAATCAAACTCTTTATTAAACCATAAAATTTGCTTTTATGTAGCGACGGTCAATTTCATAGAACTTTAAAGGTTAAAATAGGGTTTTATAGAAAAAATAATTGAGATAAATTAGTGATAGACATGAAATGGTGGAGTATTAAAGGCTGTGTCTGTTTCTTTTCTGTTATGCTTTTGAAACCAAACCAAGTATCGGTCCTAAAGACATAGTAGCTCCTAATAATTTATCATTTGTCAATATGTAACCAATGTAAGAGTGATTTGTAGAAACTTATGATTGGAAGTAAACACGAATAGTGAATTTAGATAAGTCAGATTATAGAATTAACCATTTAGAATTTGACTCATCTTAACTAGAATGACTATTGATTTTAATTAATTATGAAGACAATTGTACTAATTAGTTAAAATAACATGTGAGTGCTAAAACGGATTAGAGCTTGCTAGGGTTAATCCCACAAAACTATGGAATCAATGTTATAGACACATACCAAAACCTAATCTTTTGAAGCGAGTTTTAGTTATCTCCTTTATGACTTAGGGTTTCTAGATTGGGTTCTAGACTAAACAACGAACATTGCGACTTACGAACTAATCAAGATCAACCATTTAGAAAACTCTAACTAGTTTCGAGATCCTTTTATTCAGACCCTTCTCGTAGGCAGCTCACATGTTTTCTCAATTAAGTTACCAAGTTTTCTATTACTGATTAAGGTTTCAAGCCCTAGATTAACGAGCGCTAAATAATTAAAGATAGAAAAATCAAATCTAACTAGCATATCTCAATGCAAGATCGATTCAACCACACAATTCAATAACAAAATCAATAGTAACATGCAATCATACACATCATAAGTTTAAAATAACCAACTTTACTAAAATCACCAAACATACATAAAACCAATGTATAAATTAAAGCTGAACTAGAATTATCTTAGCCTAAAAGGCTTACATAACTTTAGCCTAGTATAGTAATGTAAACAAACCAAAACTAGATTTAAAAGAAGTCATGAATGTGATAAAATTGAAAACGAAAACAAAGGAAACCGAATCAATATACGCAATTAGACGCAAATCAAATGGATAGATCTTCAATTCTTCAAGCTCCTAGACCTCCGAATATTTAGTTCTGCTCCTAAATAATCTTCTCAGCCTCGAAATCGCATTTTCTCTAGTTTACTGCCGTCATAGGGTCTTAAATTCTGAAATCTAGGGTTTTCACGTGTCTGGGTCCGTTTGAGTCCAATACGACTCGTACCCTTTTAGTGGATTACGAGTAGTTACTAAGCCCAAAGCCCAATAACAACATTACTCTAACATCCGTCAAAAACGGATTTACCAAACCCGCTCCGTTTATTAACCGAACAATCAGTTAAAAATTTTGTTGCAAATTAAATGCCCAAAATAATTTTAAACGATACATAATCAATTATTATATTGGAATATATAATTTGTTTTTGAAAAACTGTTGAAAATCGCAAAATAAAAATAAAATGTCCCTGCCGGGTTTCGAACCCGGGTCAGTCGCCGAGTCAGCCGGTTCAGCAACTTAACACTCAACACACAAACCACTGCGCCACTTGTATTATCTGTTAACTATTAAGATCATTTAATTCATAAAGTGTCTTTCCGAATTCAAAACCGGCGCCCAAAAGTTCAGTCGTCGGAAATCCCGGTAATCTCGCGAAACTTAACGTTTCTTTCAGTTATAACGTAAAACATAAACGCTACATCGGTTATAACCGACGTCTGAGTCCGCGACCAAAGTTATAACCGCCGGAGTTTTTATAACCGACGAACCAAGTCGGAAATCGGACCAAATCCATCGACGACTTGCCCTATAAAAACCACCTCGAACCTCTACAAACCTTTTTGCTCAAAACCGCACCCTTTCTCGGCAAAAACTCACTCGCCGGAATATTTCTGCTCATCGCCGGAAAACCGAGTTCTTAACTTCTAAGCCTTACTAAACCCTCTGAACTTATACCGAAGTCACCCACATACTTTGTAAGCTTTCTGGAGACTCGCTGCTGCAAGACACTCGTCGCCGGAAGGGATTGCTGTCGCCGGAGTTCTGCCGGAAAACAGAGGAAGCTAGTCGGTATACCTCACGCCTAATTTCCTTTCTTTTTACTTACATCTCATCTGTAGTTAACCTAAAACGCTAAAGAATCCTGATTAAAACTTCGAACCAGATCGTCATTGTTCCTGGTTAAAATCTGACGAAGAAAACGATGAACCTGTAACACATAAGTATAATTTAAATCAAGAAATAACTCGGGTTAGACACACAGTCCAGCGGTGGACTGTGTGCACAATAAACACACAAAGGTCTCGAGTTCGAATCTTGTTCCACACACGCCGCTTTAATAAAATGCCTTTTTGTTTTGTTAACCGAACCAGAGTCGCCACAGGTATATGTTAAGTATATTAATAATCGGAATAATAACCAAGTTAAACACACAGTCCAGCGGTGGACTGTGTGTATGTTTAATTAAAGCACACGAGTTCGAGTCCGGTCTTCTGCATCGACCCGGACAATTATTTTACCTTTTTAATTAAGTCAGAAATGAAAACAAATAGTTTATATTTAAGTATAATAAAAATTGGATTATATAACATGTTAAACACACAGTCCAGCGGTGGACTGTGTGTTACGCAACCCACAGGTCCCGGGTTCGAGACCTGTGGAACGCACCGGTCCGATTCAAATTAAATCGTTTTTAAATAAAAGGATTTTCTGTTTAAATTAATTAATATATAAATATAATTAAAAACAGATATATGACGGGTTAGACACGTAGCTCAGTTGGTAGAGCTGCGTGCACGCGTACGGGAGGTCTCGGGTTCGAGCCTCACCCAGCGCACTTATATTCGCATTCGAACCGGTCAACGGTCAAGTCAACGGTCAAAGTCAAAGTCAACTGTAGCAAAAAAATCAAAATTTTTTATTATTTTTATTTATTTATTTTAATTAAAAATACTTAAAAATAACATTTTTAAGGTTAGAAAATAGCCTTAAACTCGCAAAAATACACCCAACAATTCTACTAAAATAGATTAATAAAATCCGCTTACTTACCGAACCATAATGATATTTATCTAGGTTAATTTCACTCGTGGTTAAAACCACTTCGCGTGCATTCAACATCATCAACCGAACGCACCCACTGTGAGTGAATCTTACAACTCCCCTTTTTAATTACACGTTTTGGGGTGTGTCATGTGTCTCAAATAATTAACTCGTTTATTTAAATTTGTGCCATACCATATCATGACCTAAACTTAGATTGTTTATATTGTTGTGATTACTTATTTCATTTTGTCAAATTATATGAAATTCATTCATTAAGCCCATCAGTTCCTCGTGGGAGACGAGTTGAACAACGCGTGCCTCAAAACCAATTCATTATTGTTCATGTGTGTATCATTGAGTTTATATTGTTTGTAGTTGTGTCATTCAGATTATCATGTTTATGCAATTCATTCATTAGGCCCATCAGTTCCTCATGAGAGACGAGTTGAGCAACGCGTGCCTCTAAATGTTCCATTATTGTTCATGTGTGCTTTATTTAATATCTTATGATTGTTGAATAAGTTTACATCTATTTTTACTCATGAGTGGTTGTGCACATATTTCATAACCAATTTAATAAACTTGTTCAAATGTTTTTCGATAGGATTCACTCGCCAACTTTATGTTGATCCAAAACCTTTTTACACATGATACAGGTGAACAGGTTGAAGCAAAGAAAACATAGGAAATGCCTTAGAAGAGAATAAAGAAGCTTAGATTGATAGTTAGAACATGTTGTAATATTTATTGTAAATTTCCATTAAATTGTATTAAATGAATATGAAACGCATAATAAATGTCATGAGCTTTGATGATAACCCAATCATGCCCCGATCACCTTTTCCGCTGCGGGTCGGGGTGTGACAGATTGGTATCAGAGCCATGACTATAGGGATATAGGATAGGTTATTAGACCCTTAGAGCCTATACTATAGTCTGCCTAAATTTTAATTGATTAGGTGGTTACATACAAACTTGTGATATTTATTTGTTTCATATTTGTTTACATTTACAGTCAAACATACATGCTTATATACATATTCATTATACATATATCGATGTTCATGTATTCAATTTATTTTCATACTCTCATTATTCAAAGACTTTGTTGCAATTTTCAAATCTCATCAAAGTAAGTTCTGCGACGGGCATGTAGTAACTGGAAGGGTATAAGTACCGGTAGTCGGAACGTCCTGTCTAGGTTGGCATTCGTATAAATCCAATATAACGGACCAGTTTGCCTACCTGGGGACCAACGATGAGAGTACGAAGGACCTATTAGGCCAAAGCATGCCACACCAAACGTCGTTCGAACTAACCCACTTTGAGGTGTCACCGTGTCTACACCTGGACACATTCCGAATATCACACGTTGTATACATATTTCTCGATTTTCTCCGGGTTTTTGTGTACGCAACCTGGCAAACCTGTGCGAACCATATGAAAAACCGGTATTCATGGGGGCCCACATGATTACACAGGTAAAGTATGGCGGCATGTAGGGCCTAATGGCGAGCAAAGCCCAAGACATCCTATGGATGTAGTAGATTTATTTTTCTATAATTATTTTATGAATGTTCATTCCTAGTGCGACCCATGAACCCAAAGCATCCAACTCATACTCTTTTCATGTATCC
This sequence comes from Scalesia atractyloides, assembly GCA_947069175.1. NCBI lineage: Eukaryota > Viridiplantae > Streptophyta > Magnoliopsida > Asterales > Asteraceae > Scalesia > Scalesia atractyloides. Next base: position 59,353,471 of record CAMTDV010000007.1, on the reverse strand, counting down.
CTTGTAGATGTCTTCTAACCTCGCCCGTATGAAGACGAGAGCAGGAAAAGCCCGCGAGCGTATGGCTGCCCTAATCGCTCAACAAATGGCTGCCGTAATACCCAACATTGTAATCCAAGTTCAACAAGCACTTACCGCTAATCCTGTCAATCAAGAAAACCAAAACATTATCAACTCTTCCTCAAATATCACTAAATGCACCTACAAGCATTTCAAATCATGCGACCCTCCAAAATACAAAGGGACTGAAGGCGTCACCGCTCTCCTCCATTGGTTTGAAGAAATGGAGAACACTTTTCTAAATTGCGATTGCCTGATGATCGCAAAGTGCGTTATGCTACCGGTCGATTATATGGGATAGCACTTACTTGGTGGAATACAGAGAAGGCCAAACGAGGTGTTGAAGATGCTATGTCCTTAACTTGGAACGAATTGAAGGAAATCATGACCAGACGATTTTGCCCAAGGAGCGAAATCAAGAAATTAGAAGATGAATTTTACTCATTGAAGCAAAAGGAAGGAGACCACACCACATACAACAAAAGATTCCTCGAATTACATCAAATGGTTCCCAACATGTTCACTCCTCTCTACCGTTTGATCGAGCACTACATTCGTGGTCTTCCGTCAAAGATTCAAGACCCTGTAATAAGTACCTCGCCTGCAACTTTGGAAGCGGCAATGGAGTTAGCAACAGAGCTTACCGAGAACCGAATCCGAAACAAAGACTTCAAGGAGGAGAAGAAGAAGGACAAAGAATCGACTGAAACCCCCGACTCCACCCAAACCAAACCCCCTTCTCAACCCAATTTTAAGAGAAAAAGAGACGGGCAACTTTTCGCTGCTACCCAACGAAATCAACCAATTTCACACGCCATACCCATCCAAGCTATCCCAATCACCCAAGTGGCACCCAACTCAACCTACCCAAATAAGAAACCATATCTTGGACCTCACCCTCAATGCAACAACTGTTTTTATCAGCATCCCCTTACCTTACCTTGTCGACTATGTGCAACTTCTGGACGCTATGGTCATTTGAGCAAGGTTTGTCGCACCTTTCAAAACCAAACCTCTTTCCCTACTCAAACCATGAACCAAACCTATCATCAACCCCAATACCCCATGTTCCCATATGTTCGAGCTTGTTTCAATTGTGGCGACCCTACACACTTTAGAAACACATGCCCTCAATTGGTTAACGTCATCAACACTCAAGCCCAATCAAACCCAGTTAACCAAGTAAACCAAGAAAACCCAACCGCTAGGCCACCAGCAAGAGGAAGAGTCTTCAATATCAACGCCAATCCTGTCGAAGATAATGACGGCCCAAGCGAAGATACTCAACTAGTCCTTTTCACCGAAGATCCAGATTCAACTCCTATCGTTTAGTTTTATGTTTTTCTTTATCACATCAAACCAATCATAACTTAAGGATAAAGCCAATGAAACTTTGACAAGAATACGGTGGATACGCCGCTGGTACTTCCTATATATAAGTATTCTTGTCAAAGGATCAGAAGCATTATCTGGTGGTTATGAGAGGTTCCATGTGTAGACTGTTAGAGTAGTTTATTATTTTCAGTATATGCATTTGCCGAGGCCGCCTGCTCCCCATTTTATTATGAGGTTTGAGCCTGTTCCCCATTTTATTATGCGGTTGAACCTGGCGTGCCCGCAACGATCGGCTCCGTTTGATTGAGCCTTGATCGATCAGTTCATTTTACATTTCAGTACATGCAATACGCTCGGCTCCGTTTGATTGAGCCTTGAGAGCACAGACAATTTCATTTTCAGTACATGCAATACGTTCGGCTCCGTTTGATTGAGCCTTGAGCGCACAGACATTTTCATTATCAGTATCTTGTGGTTGTGGTGTTTGTAGTAGAGTCGCATAGAACTAACCATAACTTGAGGATAAAGTCAATGAAAATTTGACAAGAATATGGTGGATACGCCGCTGGTACTTCCTATATATAAGTATTCTTGTCAAATGATCGGAGGCATTATCAGGCGGTTATGAGAGGTTCCATGCATAGGCTGTTTGTGTGATTGTTGTTTAGATTAAGTTATTCATTATCAGTACATGCAATACGTTCGGCTCCGTTTGATTGAGCCTTGAGCGCACAGACAATTTCATTTTCAGTACATGCAATACGTTCGGCTCCGTTTGATTGAGCCTTGAGCGCACAGACATTTCATTTTCAGTACATGCAATACGATCGGCTCCGTTTGATTGAGCCTTGATCGCACAGACATTTTCATTATCAGTATCTTGTAGTTGTTGTGTTTGTTGTAGAGTCGCATAGAACTAATCATAACTTGCGGATAAAGTCAATGAGAATTTGACAAGAATATGGTGGATACGCCGCTGGTACTTCCTATATATAAGTATTCTTGTCAAATGATCGGAGGCATTATCAGGCGGTTATGAGAGGTTCCATGCATAGGCTGTTTGTGTGATTGTTGTTTAGATTAAGTTATTCATTTTCAGTACATGCAATACGCTCGGCTCCGTTTGATTGAGCCTAGAGCACACAGACAATTTCATTTTCAGTACATACAATACGATCGGCTCCGTTTGATTGAGCCTTGATCGCACAGATATTTTTCATTTCAGTATTTTATGTTTGTTGTATTGGTTGTAGAGTTATATAGGACTAATCATAATTCACTGATAAAACCAATGAAAATTTGACAAGAATATGGTGGATACACCGCTGGTACTTCCTATATATAAGTATTCTTGTCAAAGGATCAGAGGCATTGTCAGACGGTTATGAGAAGTTCTATGTAGGATTTATTAGTTTCTTGGTAACTAATCATAACTTGTGGATAAAACCAATGAAAATTTGGCAAGAATATGGTGGATACGCCGCTGGTACTTCCTATATATAAGTATTCTTGCCAAAGGATCAGAGGCATTATCAGGCGATTATGAGAAGTTCCATGTAGGATTTAGTATTGCCTTGGTTGGAATTTGTGTTACATTTATATCATCTTGCTATTTAAAGAGATTGGATTGTGTTCCATTTCTACATAAACTAACCTCTCCATCATAACAAACGAGAGAGGAATTTCCACCATTCAAACATATATGCTATTAGAATGTGGATTCAAATATTAGCTGTTGTGTTTATTTATGTTCAAATATTAGCTGTTGTGTTTATTTATGTTCAAATATTAGTTGTTGTGTTTATTTATGTTCCATGTAGGTTGTAGTATTGGAAGTTTTGCCTTAGGATATAACCATACTCTTCCAAACATATTCAAACTTTTATGCATGATATCGTAGTTAGCGAATAAATTCTGTTTATCAATACTTTTACAGTAGGCAACAAAAAGCGATTCCTATAATAGGGTACTTAACCCTTACAGGGAACGTTACCGCCTCAAACAAAAAACTTAAACCCTTACTTTTTCTAAGCATACAACTGTCAAACTAAACACCATCATTCTTTTAGTCAAATATATCACTATTTAAATTTCGGGACGAAATTTCTAAAAAGCAGGGGATACTGTAACATCCGTCAAAAACGGATTTACCAAACCCGCTCTGTTTATTAACCGAACAATCAGTTAAAAATTTTGTTGCAAATTAAATGCCCAAAATAATTTTAAACGATACATAATCAATTATTATATTGAAATATATAATTTGTTTTTGAAAAACTGTTGAAAATCGCAAAATAAAAATAAAATGTCCCTGCCGGGTTTCGAACCCGGGTCAGTCGCCGAGTCAGCCGGTTCAGCAACTTAACACTCAACACACAAACCACTGCGCCACTTGTATTATCTGTTAACTATTAAGATCATTTAATTCATAAAGTGTCTTTCCGAATTCAAAACCGGCGCCCAAAAGTTCAGTCGTCGGAAATCCCGGTAATCTCGCGAAACTTAACGTTTCTTTCAGTTATAACGTAAAACATAAACGCTACATCGGTTATAACCGACGTCTGAGTCCGCGACCAAAGTTATAACCGCCGGAGTTTTTATAACCGACGAACCAAGTCGGAAATCGGACCAAATCCATCGACGACTTGCCCTATAAAAACCACCTCGAACCTCTACAAACCTTTTTGCTCAAAACCGCACCCTTTCTCGGCAAAAACTCACTCGCCGGAATATTTCTGCTCATCGCCGGAAAACCGAGTTCTTAACTTCTAAGCCTTACTAAACCCTCTGAACTTATACCGAAGTCACCCACATACTTTGTAAGCTTTCTGGAGACTCGCTGCTGCAAGACACTCGTCGCCGGAAGGGATTGCTGTCGCCGGAGTTCTGCCGGAAAACAGAGGAAGCTAGTCGGTATACCTCACGCCTAATTTCCTTTCTTTTTACTTACATCTCATCTGTAGTTAACCTAAAACGCTAAAGAATCCTGATTAAAACTTCGAACCAGATCGTCATTGTTCCTGGTTAAAATCTGACGAAGAAAACGATGAACCTGTAACACATAAGTATAATTTAAATCAAGAAATAACTCGGGTTAGACACACAGTCCAGCGGTGGACTGTGTGCACAATAAACACACAAAGGTCTCGAGTTCGAATCTTGTTCCACACACGCCGCTTTAATAAAATGCCTTTTTGTTTTGTTAACCGAACCAGAGTCGCCACAGGTATATGTTAAGTATATTAATAATCGGAATAATAACCAAGTTAAACACACAGTCCAGCGGTGGACTGTGTGTATGTTTAATTAAAGCACACGAGTTCGAGTCCGGTCTTCTGCATCGACCCGGACAATTATTTTACCTTTTTAATTAAGTCAGAAATGAAAACAAATAGTTTGTATTTAAGTATAATAAAAATTGGATTATATAACATGTTAAACACACAGTCCAGCGGTGGACTGTGTGTTACGCAACCCACAGGTCCCGGGTTCGAGACCTGTGGAACGCACCGGTCCGATTCAAATTAAATCGTTTTTAAATAAAAGGATTTTCTGTTTAAATTAATTAATATATAAATATAATTAAAAACAGATATATGACGGGTTAGACACGTAGCTCAGTTGGTAGAGCTGCGTGCACGCGTACGGGAGGTCTCGGGTTCGAGCCTCACCCAGCGCACTTATATTCGCATTCGAACCGGTCAACGGTCAAGTCAACGGTCAAAGTCAAAGTCAACTGTAGCAAAAAAATCAAAATTTTTTATTATTTTTATTTATTTATTTTAATTAAAAATCAATTAAAAATACTTAAAATAACATTTTTAAGGTTAGAAAATAGCCTTAAACTCACAAAAATACACCCAACAATTCTACTAAAATAGATTAATAAAATCCGCTTACTTACCGAACCATAATGATATTTATCTAGGTTAATTTCACTCGTGGTTAAAACCACTTCGCGTGCATTCAACATCATCAACCGAACGCACCCACTGTGAGTGAATCTTACAACTCCCCTTTTTAATTACACGTTTTGGGGTGTGTCATGTGTCTCAAATAATTAACTCGTTTATTTAAATTTGTGCCATACCATATCATGACCTAAACTTAGATTGTTTATATTGTTGTGATTACTTATTTCATTTTGTCAAATTATATGAAATTCATTCATTAAGCCCATCAGTTCCTCGTGGGAGACGAGTTGAACAAGGCGTGCCTCAAAACCAATTCATTATTGTTCATGTGTGTATCATTGAGTTTATATTGTTTGTAGTTGTGTCATTCAGATTATCATGTTTATGCAATTCATTCATTAGGCCCATCAGTTCCTCGTGAGAGACGAGTTGAGCAACGCGTGCCTCTAAATGTTCCATTATTGTTCATATGTGCTTTATTTAATATCTTATGATTGTTGAATAAGTTTACATCTATTTTTACTCATGAGTGGTTGTGCACATATTTCATAACCAATTTAATAAACTTGTTCAAATGTTTTTCGATAGGATTCACTCGCCAACTTTATGTTGATCCAAAACCTTTTTACACATGATACAGGTGAACAGGTTGAAGCAAAGAAAACATAGAAAATGCCTTAGAAGAGAATAAAGAAGCTTAGATTGATAGTTAGAACATGTTGTAATATTTATTGTAAATTTCTATTAAATTGTATTAAATGAATATGAAACGCATAATAAATGTCATGAGCTTTGATGATAACCCAATCATGCCCCGATCACCTTTTCCGCTGCGGGTCGGGTTGTGACAATTACGAGCGCGCTGGGAGATTTTCGATGAGTACTACCCATACCCATATTAGAGAGTACGACCCGTACCTTTAGAATTATGGCCCAAGAAACCCCATATTTGGATTCGTCTCGCCAAAACATTTAAGAATCTTATATAAGGCGCCACATAACTGCAAAGTTGGGATTATTAAAATCCAAATTTTCCATAATGTATAGGAAGTCTTTTAACAAGGACGAGGGTCCAAACATATCGAATCCATGGATTCAGAAGATCAATTGTCTCTGTGTTTGGTTCATAACGTACGGACAAATACCCATGTGAGTTGTGCTATGTAACATGTTTAACCGCACGACGCAATTACTACAGGAAATAATGACACTTAGAAAGTTGTGGGGACTAAGCCCTATTTAGTAAGCGTATTTCGATTTAACTTCAACTTACTACTTAACAACTACATAACACAAAGAGAGTAAATGATGGGACCGATGCCAACGTTCTTCTTATATTGCATGTCACTAGTGATGAAAGCAACACTACAATCTAGCCAACAACGTTTTTATCAACTTATACCAGATCAACATTATATCAAACATGTTGGTTTCTACAAGGGCTGGCCCGTAGGCCTTTAAATGAAGCAACGGCTTTGGCCTCTAAAATTTTAGGGCCCCTATTTAAAAAAAAGTTATAAGTTTAATATGAAAATCAACATTTAGTTTGATGACCTAAAAAATTAATTCTCTTGTATTGTAGTGGTGAGGAAATCCAATAGTCTCGGTAATGATTCGTGGTTCGAATCCATATAGCATTGTTTTTTTAATTAATATTTTTATTTTGTTTTAAGTGGGCAGACCTCTAGGCCTAAAAAAGTTCTCTGATTTTTTTATGGATAGAAGGAATAAGCTATTGTCATTTGCATCAATTGTTCCCTTCTACCCACGTATGTTAAATTATATTAGTCAACTAATAGTCCTTTAAAGTTAAATGCTTGTTTTTATTTTCTCATATATCTGTGTTAAATCAAAACATGAACATTTAATATTGTTTTTTTTCAGAAAAGGCCTTGATTTTTTTCGGTTTGAGCCTCTAAATAGGTTAAGTCGGCCCTGGTTTTCATAAGTTCTCGTCTTTCGCTACATTAGAAACGTCTTCATGTTATTGTCACCTTTAATTATATAGTGATGGATGCTAACAATGTTTGTTTGTAATACATTTTTTTCTGTAGAGAGAGAGGTGTTGTAAAAAAACCTAGAAATAATCACTTTTATAAGAGTTTATACCTTGTCAAAATAAGTTGATATAAATACTTGCTAAAGGTGCTTAGTTTGATTTGTTTAGCCTTGGTGCTTTTTTTATAAAACATACAATCATTTAAATCTTTTGGGCTACCAAGGTTACATTTAAAATAAATTGCTAAACATAAAAAAGGTTTTCATTGTAACATGTAGTTGGTTTTTGCATTAGAAAGACTTATGATGGGAGACTATACTGATCGGTTTATTTTAAATACAATATATATTTCATATTGTATTACTTTGCTATAAAGTGTGTTGCTTATAACTGTTCATATATATTAAAAAAATAGGAAAATGATGCATTAATTAGTTTGACTTAAATTTGCTTTTTATATATTATTACTAGTATTTTAACCCGTCATGCGGTGCGGCGGTGTTGACACTTAAAGTAGCTTAAATTTATAGCATTAATTATTTGAACTAACTCGTTTTCGAACAAAATTTATATCAAAACGCAGACCAACTGCAAACACACATAATAAAACACGAAACGTATAATATTTAATGTGACTCATTACCAAGAAAATTTTACGTCTAACGTAAAACAACTTGGATTTATACCGAAACGTATAAGCAAGTAAGAAAATAATGTTTTTAAGTTAAAAATGGTACCGCGTGTTGCAATAACGTCAAAACGTAAAACAACTCGAATTTATACCGCATAGTGAAAACATTTATAGTTGACCTGACACGTTTCGGAACACAATTTATGTCAAATGTAGACCAACCGAAAACGAACAATAAAATAAGTACGAAACGTAATAAAAACGAAACGTATTATATTTATTGTGACTCATTACCAAGAAAATTTTACGTCTAACGTAAAAACAACTTGGATTTATACCAAAACGTACTTAAAAATAAGCACGTAAGAAAATAATGTTTTTAAGTTAAAAATGGTATCGCGTGTTGCAATAACGTCAAAACATAAAACAACTCGAATTTGTACCGCCTAGTGAAAACATTTATATTTGACCTGACACGTTTCGGAACACAATTTATGTCAAATGTAGGCCAACCAAAAATGAACATAAAAATAAGTAAGAAAATGTACTATATTTGACCCAAACACAAAAAATAAGCACGTAAAACTCGAAAGGGTCAAAATGACATTTTTACAAAATTTTTTATAAAGATGATCGGGTGTAAGTGTCAATGCTAAAAGTTGAGGTACATAAAAATAAAAAAAAACAACATTGTAGATAAAAATAAGCAAATCGTTACGGGACATTTTATGCAACGATAAATAGACCATGCTATGGCGGTATATTGGAAAGTAATAGAAAAAATATTGGTTTAGTGCGTTACAACATTTACACTAACCTACTTATGACGGTACATATGGAATTTAGAAAAGAAAATACTATGCTGAGAAAAAAAATTAAAAAACGACAAAAAAGAAAACATTAGTTGAGTGCTAAATATGTCATTACCAAACTTGATGGACGGTATGATAATTTTATTAAAGCACAGGGGTGTAAATGAAAACTATATAATAATAATAATAATAATAAATAATAATAATATAATAATAACAATAATAATAACAATAATAATAATAGCTACTTAATGGTTTTGTAAATCTTTCAAAAAGTAATTAAAAAAAGATGACGTGGGTTGAATAAATGCAATTTCAAGTAATAAAAATGTTATATAAAAAAAACTCGCATATTGCACTTGATGGAGAGGGTGAAACCGAGCGTTAATGATGGTATTCTATGTGTTTTTAGTGTGTTCTGAGAGATTATAGGCATTGAATGAGATAACTATGAGAACTGGTGGTTTTGCAGGTTAATCACTTAATTCGGCAGAGTTAAGGAGGTTAGGGATGATGCGGAACATCTGTGATGCATTTGTGAAGCAAAAGATGCTAACTGGGACTTGTTCGGGCCAAGATATAACTCGAAAACACAAGAAAAAAGGAAGGACTAGAAGTTGAGGGGCTTACGAGTCATTAATTGAAAGTTGATATTGAAGTGAAAAGGAGAAGAACAAAAATGTCGTAGCTTACGGTAATGTGACCATACGGTGTGCTTGTGTTAATAAGAAAAAAAATCAGAGACCTTAGACCGTATACGGTATCTAAGCGTAGGTTACGGTATCTAACCGTAGCTACGGTTTAGTTACATAATGACCAGAGATATCTGAACGTAGGTTACGGTGCAAGACCGTAGCTTATGGTCTAGCAAAAGTTTACTCGAAGTATCTGACTGTAGCTTACGGTGTAGGACCGTAGCTTACGGTCAGTTAATGAAAAAGTTGCGCATGCAGTCTTTATATACATGATTAGGGTTTCTTATGAAGGGACTTAACTTCTTAACATATCAAGGAAGAAAAAAGGACTTCTAGGGCTCACAAGTTCGAAGCATTTCACTCTTAAGCATCATTGCGTTCAACAATCCATCTTTGCAAATATGAATTCGTATACTTTGCAAGTTCTTTAGACCATATGTGCGAGATGAGCGGCTAGCCGTCTTATGGTTTCCTCCAGATGAAGGATTTGTGTAAGTTAGATACTTTTATATGTTTTTGACAATTGTTTGCGCTCGCTGATCTAAGCATTCGATGCTTTTCACCTTTGATTTGATTAACTGATTGTAATTGATGGCATTTTCTTAAACCTTAATCTTTAATCATTCAATTCCCGAGAGTTCTAGAAATTGGGATATATTTGATGTGGGATTAGGGTTAGTAATTGTGATTGGTGTTCATGTGATAACCTTCCGTTAGTTATTAACCGGAGTATTTAGTCGATGAGCATCACAACTGGTTAATTAGGATAACACTTATCTCTATGTAAGTGTTTTGATTAAACATATAATTGTAATCTAGTTACCAATCTGAAATTCGGAGGAACCATTGTTCTTCCTATTGTTAAAAACTTAAATTTTTGTGTGTTAATTTAAATAATCAACAAAATTCACCGCCAAGTTTTCTTTTCAGTAGTAGTTAATCGATACTTAATATTACAACACTTTCCACAATCCTCCTTTGGTTCGATGCCGGACTTATCCTATCTACATAGTTTAGTTGATTTTTGCATGTTCTTCACGACAGACATCAAAATGTCGCCGTTGCCAGGGAGGCGTGCGCAAAGTGTTTAGTTAGCATATAGTAAATTTAAAAAAAATAGTTTCATTGTTTTTGTTCAGGATTACGCGAGGTTTCTTTTGTTTATGTTGTGCAGGTGATCTCTTCTTTGCATGCATCATACTCAAAAGTCTGGGCAGTCTTCACCGTTAGTGTTTGATCCAGAAATAGAAAGGACGGTTCAGCATACCCGAGTACTGCACCGTGAAAATCGAATTCTGCAATCACCAACGCCAACAACAAAGCTAATGGAGAGCTCAAGTAATTTTGAGAACCAACCAGTCACTCCATCTCAAAAGAATCAGTTCTCACCGACACCCACTCAGCCTGCACCAAATACGACCATGCCATCTCAACCACCATCACAATCTACCCAGCGTGCTACTACACATATACCACTAATGCCACCACCACCATTTCCTAATCTCAACAATCTCCCACCTTTTCCCAATCAAAATTTTCCCAAACTTCTAATATTCAGCAATCCTCACCATGTGTGAGGATTGTCACCAATGACACCGTTATTCTGCCAACTCAGACGGGACTGTCTAGCCCCGTTACTAACCTTTCTCCATCAACCTAACCGGCATACTACCAATCCTCACAACAGCAACAGCAGTATTCTGCTAGAGCTTTAGCGTTTCAACAACAGGATGGTGCAGTAGATTCGGGGAGTGGATTTCAAGTATATGAGGAATATGGGGGAAATCAGTATGATCGACAGATGATGGCTTTGTGAATTCAAGAAGGATACAATACGGGATTTAGGTCGGGTGACGGGCTAAGTTATGAAGCGGCGGGGTATCCACAACCAGTCAATGCTCCTGAACAGTTAATCAGCAACCGCTTAATACTAGACCGGTTGACATACCAGTCTCACAGGCACCCCAACAAAGGCCAGTTCCTCCAATGCCATAGCAAATTCCGGTACAACAGATGCAAGTTCCGCAGAGACCACCTCCCAGAAATATACCTCCACTGATCAACCAATTTGAAGGTATTCTGAGGAGATATGATCGGGGACCAGTGAGGGGCGTTGAGAGGCACTTTAAACCGGCTATCGCCAATAATCCTTCACTGGTAGTCATCCCTCAATTACGAGGTCGATCGTTCGAGGTAAGGGTACAATCGATTCAAAGCCTACCCAAGTATCATGGTTGGCCACTGAAGAGCCATATCTACATATCGCGGCTTATGATGCCCGATGCAACACCATTGGCGGTCAAGGGTTCACACTTGACGATGTGAAATTGGTACTTTTACATTTCACACTTGAAGAAAAGGCACAACAATGGTTTCATTCACTGTCGTCCGCTTCAATATTTACATGACCCGATATGCAGCAATTATTTCTGGATGAGTTCTATACACCTCTACGAACAAATAACGCTAGAAAAGACATCTGGGAATTTTCGACAGCAACCTGGTGAGCTCTTTCATGAGGCATTTAACCGATTCAAGATGATGCTAAAGAATTGTCTACATCATGGGATTGAACTATGGGAGCTTCTGAATGCATTCCATGAGGGCTTGTCAAATGAAGATGCGAGGGATCTAAGCTCGACATCGAACGGAACGTTCGGTACAAACTATGAGTAGGTTGATTAGGAATATTTAGAAAGGAATGCGAGAACGTCCAAATGAAAAGCTCAGTCTTCAAGAAGCACTCGGCATTCGATTGTGAGAGCGGTGGATAATGCGCCAGAAGTTAGTGGACAAACGCCTTTCTGTGGGCATTGTAGAGATTTGGGGCACATCGCAGATCAGTGCCCTAGTGTTGTTCGTGGAGTCGAAGACATCAGTTATGTGAAAGGAGGTGGAGGCGGTGGTAGGAACTTTAATATGAATTCTAATACCTACAATCTGGGCCTTAGAAATCACCTGAACTTCAGCTATGGGAATGCAAATAACTAAAGCAATCCAGGTTTTCAAGGTAATCATCATTCAGGTGGCCAACAGAACTTCAATCAGCCTCGCTTTCAGCAAAATTTCCAAGGAGGATATCAACCGAATCAGGGCGGATCAGTTGGATCTTCAAATGCTTCCGGGAGCAATGAATGATGGAAATTTTGAAATCAATTCAGCAGGATATGTAGAAGCGCAATTAGTTGGATGAGGTGCGGCACAGAAGGATGAAGTACGCGACAAGGCCATTCAATCGTTGATGACACAGATGGGTCAACTTGCCAACGAGCTGAAGGAGTTGAAGCTGAGCAATGGACGGTTGCCGAGTGACACAACAACAAATCCTGCTCATCAGAAAAAAGGAAACCAAGTCAACCAGGTAAGTACTCTCCATAATGGTAAAGTTTATAACAAAGTAACACTCCACCACAATTTGTTGAAGCTGTGGTGGAAGAATTAGGTGAGGGTGGTGAGAGTGACGATGAGTCGGAACCCATTGTTAGTAGAATGAATGTTGAATCTAATTCTAATACACGTATTACAACTGCCGAATCGGCCAAGGCTAAGGAGGGGGAACAAATCTCACCTCCCTTTCCCGAAGCCTTGAAGAACCTGGGTAATAAAAGTATCATTAACAAAAGGGGGCCTCAACCAAAGGAAATTTGGGAAGTTTTTAAATAGGTTAAAATCAACTTACCCTTAATTGATGCAATCAAACAGGTCCCGGCATCTGCCAAATATTTAAAAGATATGTGCACTCAAAAACGACAACACAAAGTCCCTAAACAAATTGATTTAACATAAAGGGTCAGTGCAGTTTTGAATGGAGTACTTCCATCTAAGCTGCAAGATCCTGGAACACCCCTAATTCCCATTCAAGTGGGAGATTTTAAAATGAATCGGGCATTGCTGGATCTGGGAGCTAGTATGAGCATTCTTCCAAGAAGCTTGTATGACCAATATGATTTTGGTCCGCTGCGTCGAGCCGATACAACTGTTGTGTTGGCATATTTGACCCCTAAGCTTCCCCGGGGATTGTTCGCGATGTCATTGTTAAGGTGGAAGAATTTTTTCAAGTAGACTTTTTGGTGCTTGATTATGTCTCGTCTGACCAAATCAATCAACCAAATGTCATCTTGGGCCGACCTTTCTTAGCCACTGCACATGCATTGATCGACTGTCGCACTAGCACTGTCGACATGATCGTTTGGCAATAGAAAGGTCAGATTAAACGTGTTTTCTAACGTTTTCTGACATGTTTCCTAGTGATGAATGTTTCAAGGCAGATATTATCGATGGATGCCATCCTCCTTTAGAGGATGAGACTTTTGAGTTATGTTTGTTTTGTGACAGTGTGGAGCAGAACCATATGTGTGATCAGGAGGAGGAGGTGCAGAGCTTGGAGATGCTGGCAATGCAAGAAAGAAGGCCTCCATTGACTCATCAAGTGGAGAGCCTTCCAGCGAGATATCGTCAGGACTGAAGCCATCATTGATCAGTCCACCGAAGGTAGAGTTGAAAGAGTTGCCGCACCATTTAAAATATGCATTCTTGGGGGAGGATCAAACTCTTCCAGTCATTATTGCTGCAAATTTAGAGAAAGAGCAAGAGGAGGTACTACTGAATGTGCTTAAGACCCACAAAGCAGTGATCGGATGGACTCTCGCAGACCTTAAAGGTATAAGTCCTTCTATAGTTATGCATAAGATTATAACTGATGCAGATGCGAAGCCTGCACGGGATACACAGAGGCATTTAAATCCTAATATGCGAGAGGTGGTAAAGAAGGAGGTTATTAAGTGGTTGGATGCCAGGATCATCTATCCCATTCCTGACAGTGCATGGGTCAGTCAAACCCAAATTGTGCCCAAGAAAGCAACGATTCAGATTGTTAAAGGCGACAATGGTGAGCAAATATCCACTCGGCCGGTAACCGGGTGGCGTATATGTATTGATACAAGAAACTTAATGTTGTCACGTCAAAGGATCACTTTCTTTGCCTTTCATTGACCAGATAGTCGAAAAATTGTCAGGTCAGAAGTTTTATTGCTTTCTAGATGGCTACTCGGGGTATAATCAGATTGCCATACACCCGATCACCAAGAAAAAACTACATTCACATGCCATATGGTACATTTGCATTAAGGCGAATGTCGTTTGGGCTGTGTAATGCCCTTGCCACCTTTCAAAGGTGCATGATGAGTATCTTCTCATATATGGTCGGGGATGCCTTAGAAATTTTTATGGATGACTTTTCAGTTTTTTGTTCATCATTTGATACATGTCTAAACGAATTATCTAAGGTTTTGGAACGGTGTTTCCAAATAATTTGGTGCTTAGCTGGGAAAAGAGCCATTTCATGGTTCAAGAGGGCATTGTTTTAGGACATGTAGTATCTAGCAAAGGGATTGAAGTTGATAGGGCTAAAATCAAAGTGATTTCTACATTACCTCCCCCTACGAATGTTAAAGGCGTTCGTTCCTTTTTAGGGCATGCCGGGTTCTACCGTAGGTTTATAAAATGGTTCAGTGTCATCACCAAACCATTGTGTAACCTACTTTTAAAAATGTTCCTTTTGAATTTAACGATGAATGTGTTCAAGCTTTTAATGTTTTAAAGGAACAATTTGTACAAGCCCCAATCTTGCAATCACCAGATTGGACAAAACCTTTTGAAATAATGTGTGATGCAAGCGATTTTGCTACTGGGGTTGTACTAGGGCAACGAGTAGATAAGAAACCGGTTGTTATCTACTATGCAAGCAAAACTCTCTCTGATGCTCAACTTAATTATACTATAACGGAGAAAGAGTTACTCGCAATTGTCTATGCATTAAAGAAATTTCGGTCATACATCTAGGGAAGTAAAGTAATCGTTTACTCTGATCACAGTGCAGTTAAATATTTGATGGAGTAGAAGGATGCTAAACCAAGATTGATCCGGTGGATCCTTCTACTGCAAGTTTTTGATCTTGAGATCCGAGATAAAAAATGGTGTGAGAATGTGGTTGCTTATCATCTGTCACGACTACCTTCGGGGGTAGAAGACCTAACACCTGAGATTAACGAGCAGTTCCCGGATGAGTTCATTATGTTTGTTAATTCTGAACCATGGTACGCTAGCTTTGCTAATTATCTTGTTTTAGGTACAGTGCCGGAAGCGTGGAATAAGCGTAGGAAGTAGCAATTTCTGGCGCAGATGAAGAATTACATTTGGGATTAACCTGATTTATTTCGGATAGGTGCCGATCAGATCATCAGAAGATGCATTCCAGAGATGGAATTCTTGGAAGTGTTACAGCACGCCCACTCATCGGCATGTGGTGACCATTTTAGCGGTCAAAAGACAGGTCATAAAGTCCTCGAATGTGGCCTTTACTGGCCTACATTATTTAAAGACGCGTTTGCTTTTCCTAAACATTGCACTAATTGTCAAAAGATGGGCGGGATTTCAAAACGGGATGAAATGCTAATGCAGCTAATTTTGGTTGTAGACATTTTTTATGTGTAGGGAATTGATTTCATGGGGCCATACCCCAATTCAAATGGTAACCTGTATATCTTGGTAGCGGTTGATTATGTTTCAAAATGGGTTGAAGCAATCGCCACCAAGACTAATGACCATACCGTTGTCTGCAAGTTCGTTCAAGCACACATCTTTTCACGCTTTGGGATTCCCCGTGTGATCATCAGTTATGGGGGATCTCACTTTAAAAACTTCAATGTTGGCAGACTTCTTAAGCGGTATGGCGTTGACCATCGCATTGCTACACCATATCATCCACAAACAAGTGGACAGGTGGAAGTGTCAAACAGGCAAATCAAAGAAATTTTACAAAAGACGGTGCGAATTGATCGTAAGGATTGGTCAACTGAACTGGATGACGCCTTATGGGCTTATCACACCGCCCTATCGGTTATTGTATGGGAAAGGTTGTCACTTACCCATGGAAATCACCCACCATGCATTATGGGCTGTTAAACAAGTAAATACTGACTATTCTGATGCAGGTGCCCACAGGTTGTTGAAGCTGAGTGAGCTTGAGGAGTTACGCAATGAGGCGTATGATACCGCAACCGCATACAAAGATAATATGAAGGCAAAGCATGACGCAAAGTTGTGGCATCAAGTCTTTGCGGTAGGTCAACGGGTATGGTTATTTAACTCACGTCTGAAGTTATTTCCAGGTAAATTAAAAAGCAAAATGACGGGTTCGTTTGTGATTTTATGATTGGGAAAGTTTGGAGATGTGGAAATTGAAGACCCGAAGGATTAACGGAGACAAGTTATAAACGGGCACCGCTTGAAGCCATGTTTGGATGTCGATGATCTGAACGTGAAATCTATGGATGAGGTGCACTTTCTTGCACGTTCACCGGAATACATGACCGCCTAGGGGTTATGAGAAGTCTGGCTGAAGACGTAAACTTAGCGCTACCGGGAGGCAACCTGGAATGTGGTACACATTTTCTTTGTTGACTTTTGTTTTTGTGTTTTTCGTATTAACGATGTGAATAGGTTGTTTGTAAACACCCCCACAGCATTGCGCAAGTGTGGGAACATGGGACCTGCACAAGTATGCGTTTGATTTAATTGTGTGTCGTGGTCGACACAAATTTTCATAGGGTGGTGGAGCGGGCGAGTAAACTGTAACATTTGTATAAATCGGGTCTCCAAAACCCGCTCCGTTTTGTAATCAAATATCAAGTTACGAAATTTCATTAAGTATTTATGAGTATTTTAAGTTTAAACGTTACATAATTAATATATAAACTAAACTATAAAAAATTATATTGATAAAAAGTCAAAATAAAATAAATAAAAAATAGTTGGAGCTGACCGGACTCGAACCCGGGTCAACTGCCTCCAACGATTTAACTTCCCGTCTCCAAACCACTCCGCCACTAGTTGTTTTCTGTTGGTATTATGAAAACAATTAAATTTTATACGCAAACTAGGTTTAACGGTTACTGATATATGAATAACGGAAATCGGTAAGCCAAATCGCCAAATCAGTTTTCGTTCGTTTAATTAACTTATAACCGACGCATATCGGTTTTTAATTAAAGTTCAGATTGAATGAACTTCAAGTTTTGGGTTTTGAAACCGAAAAAAACATTCAAGCTTCAAATAATTCTGACTCCAATCATTTATACGATCCAGAACTGTCTCAAACACACTCCAAACCCTTTTCGTCGCGTTTTCAAGTCTTTTGAGCTCAAGAAAATTGTCGCCGGAATTCCCTGCAACTCTCGCCGGAAAACCGTGTTCAACATAAATCAGTAAGAATTTCCTCTCTTGCTGTTTCAATTTATTGTTGGGACCCTGCTAACATTATTCCGTCACTCAAAGTCAGTCATAGAAGACTTTGCTGGATTTCTGGTTTCGCCGGAGAAATTCTGGGATTTGCCGGAACCACGCTAGTTGACGGTAAACACATTCAATCGTGCTAATAATTCATGTACTCTGGTTCAATTTCAAATCTAATTCTTTAATTCTGTTGATTAGCCCTCTCAGCCGAAGTTCAAAAACGGAGTTGCCTGTTCTCGCCGGACTTCCTGAAGAAGACGACCTGTCCGGTATTTCTTGTCCCCAAACTGTTCGGTTTGTTCATTCAAACTAGTAGGCATGATATTTAAGTAGTAGAGCCATGAATCAGTTGTCTGAGTAAAAACCAGTAATCATAACGAAGAAGACGAATCTAAAAACGGAATAAGAATAATTAAAACTCGGATAATTAACGGGTTAGACACACAGTCCAGCGGTGGACTGTGTGCAAAGTTTATATACGAGTCCCGAGTTCGATCCTTACTACACACACACTGCGTAATAATATTCCCTTTTTATTCATAAAACTAACCGGGTTAGATTGCGTAGTTGTTAAGTATAATATAATTCAAGAATATAACCGGGTTAGACACACAGTCCAGCGGTGGACTGTGTGCAACACAAACTGCACGTCACGCGATCGAGTCCCGTCCCACACACCGGTTCAATGAGAATAAAACGTTTTGTAAAATAAAGGAATTTTCGGTAAATTCGAATAAGTGTATTAATATAATTAAAACTAGATTTCTAACGGGTTAGTCACGTAGCTCAGTTGGTAGAGCTACGTGCGCGTGAACGGAAGGTCACAGGTTCGAATCCCGCTCGGCGCAAGAATTACCGCTGACCGAACCGGTCAACGGTCAACGGTCAACGGTCAAACAGTAAAAAAATATTATTTTTTTTAAAATAATTATTTGTTTTATTTAAATTAAAAATCAATTAAAAATACTTAAAAATAACATTTTTAAGGATAGAAAATAGCCATAAAATCACAAAAATTATATCTAAAAATCCCATTAAAAATCTTTAATAAAATCCATCCATTTAATATATTTTTCCTATTATTATCTAGGCCAGTGATTCCTCGTTAACTCGTTTCGTCTAAATCGTGCGCATCTCACCAATTCAAATCCAACGCACCCAATGTGAGTGAACCCTTCAAATTCCCCGTTTTAATCATATTTTTGGGGTGTATCATGTGTCTTATTCATTTACTTATTATAACCAAGTTATTGTGCATATATCATATACATGACATGTGTGTTAGTTGTTGCTGTTCAGTAGTTAGAATTGTTTGCAAGTTATTATTTCAGTACATGCAATTGCTGAGGCCGTAACTCCCCATCCCTCGAGGTTGAGTTTGATCCCCATTTTATTATGTGGTTGATCAGGGCGTGCCCGCACGATCGGCTCCGTTTGATTGAGCCTTGATCGGTTATTTACATTTCAAGTTCATGCAATACGCTCGGCTCCGTTTGATTGAGCCTTGAGTGCACAGTTCAATTTACATTTCAAGTTCATGCAATACGCTCGGCTCCGTTTGATTGAGCCTTGAGCACACAGTTCAATTTACATTTTCAGTTCATGCAATACGATCGGCTCCGTTTGATTGAGCCTTGATCTCACAGTTCATTTATGTTAATTATCATATGATGTTGGTATGATCATGTATGTTATCAATTATTAATGTATGTTATAATTGTAACCGATGTTGCCATTGCTTGATTTCATACATATGCTCTTTTATGATTATGCACAATATTTTATTGATAAACTAACCAGAAAATCATTATTAAATGTTTATCTATAAGGTTCACTCGCCAACTTATGTTGACCCAAAAACCTCCCATTTTACACATGATACAGGTGAACCAGCAGCAGCTAGGAACACGTAGGACCTGGATTAGAAGAAATAAAATGATTTAGTGTTTGGGATTATTATGTTTGGTTATTTTCCTTTGTAATGAATGAACATGTTTGAAGGTTTGAGAAATGTAACTTTGACTTCATTTAATTATGAAACATAATAGTAAATGTCATGTGCTTTGGTGATAACCCAATTATGCCCCGACTCTTATTTCCGCTGCGGGTCGGGGTGTGACAGATTGGTATCAGAGCTATGACTATAGGGATATAGGATAGGTTATTAGACCCTTAGAGCCTATACTATAGTCGATTAGAAACCTATAGGAATTTTGTGTGTTATATGCCAAATTTCATGATGTTTATATGTTTATGTTAAAATGTTACATTTGATATTGTTCAAGCATGTTCATAAGTATGTATTATCAAATAATGCTTATCATGAAATCGTATGATCATAACATATCACATCCATGCAAGCACACACCACATCATGATTGATTTTACAACGATTTTCGTGTTTTCAAATCTCATCAAAGTGAGTTCTCATGACGGGCATGTAGTAACTGGAAGGGTACTAGTACCGGTAGTCGGAACGTCCTGTCTAGGCTGGCATTCGTATAAATCCAAAATAAAGGACCAGTTTGCCTACCTGGGGACCAACGATGAGAGTACGAAATACCTATTAGGCCAAAGCATGCTATACCAAACGTCGTGAGAGCTAATCCCACTTTGAGTTGTCATTGTGTCTACACCTGGACACGTTCCGACCAAATATCTCATGAGCATATTTTGTGGTTAGCATTCGGGGGATGCGAGTGTTAAATTGCCAATACTAATGTGAATCCTACTAAACCAATAGCCATGGGGGCCCACATGACTATATAGGTGAAGGTATGGGGGACATTTGAGGCCCAACATGAGCGAACCCAAGACATCCTTCGGATGAAGTTGCATTATTGATATTTATGTTATTTTCATTTTTTTTAAGACACATGACACCTAAAGGATACCATAAACTCACAATCTTCTCATTTTATGATCCTGTAGATGTCGTATAGACCGCATCGAAGGAATAGGAAATCGGAAAAGTCTCAGGAACGATTGGCCACTCATATCGCCAACCAAATGGCCACGATATTACCTGACATCGTAGTACAAGTACAACAAGCTCTTGCTGCAAATCCTACTAACCCTCCTCAACAACAGGACCAGATCATCAACGACCCTCCTACCGGCAAATGCACTTACAAACATTTTAAGTCTTGCGATCCCCCAAAATTCGAAGGGACTGAGGGAGTCACTGCTCTCCAGCGTTAGTTCGAGGAGATGGAAAACGTTTTCTTAAACTGCGATTGTCCTGAGGATCGCAAAGTTCGTTATGCCACCGGGAGACTACTTGGCGTAGCTCTCACTTGGTGGAATACCGAGAAGGGAAAGAGGGGAATGGAAGATGCGATGGCCTTAACTTGGGAGGAGTTAAGGGAGATCATGACTAGGCGATTCTGTCCTAGGAGTGAGATTAAGAAATTGGAAGATGAATTTCATGCCCTGAAACAAAAAGATGGTGATCACTCTACTTACAACAAACGGTTCTTGGAGTTGAACCAGATGGTACCAAACTTATTCACTCCAACCTACCGTCTGATCGAACATTACATTCGAGGACTTCCCTCGAAAATCCAAGATTCGGTCCTCAGTGTTTCACCGGTAACACTCGAAGCTGCCATGGTGTTGGCAACAGAACTAACCGAAAACCGAATTCGTAATGGGAAGTTCAAGGAAGAAAAGAAGAAAGCCCCTGCTGAGGGACAAACCTCAAACCACCACACTCCTTCCTCTAAATTTGCTAACAAGAGGAAGCGTAACAACAGGAACTTTGCAGTCACCCACACCAACACCCCTGTTCCTGCTGCACCCATCACACAAGCCACTCCTCCACCCGCGCCATACAAAAGACGATACACAGGACCACTACCAAAATGTAACCGTTGTCAGTATCACCACTCCCCTGACTATCCTTGCCAGTACTGTACCAGCTGCGGTCGCGCTGGACACCTTGCACAACAATGCCGCGCACCTCAACGAACAAATCGCCACCCACCTATAACCCAAACCCACCAACAATTTATGGGTCAAGCCCAACAACAACAACCATTTCCACCCACTCAACATTTAGCCCAAACATACTATCAACCCAACTACCCTATGGGTCAACCTATGCGGGCATGTTTCAACTGTGGAGATCCAAGTCATTTCAGGAACACATGTCCAAGACTAGTCAATATTATTCATGCTCAGGCCCAAGCCAACCCAGTGAACCAAGCAAATCAAGCTCCTCCACCTGCTAGAGGAAGGGCTTTCAATATTAACGCAAACCAGGCCAGAGCTGACGGCAATGTGGTCAACGGTACGTTTCTTATAAATGGTAGATATGCCTCTATGTTATTTGATACTGGTGCGGATAGAAGTTTCGTGTCATTAGAGTTTGAACCTATCTTAAGTAAAAATCGAGATAAGCTCGCGGAATCCATAACAGTGGAAGTTGCAGATGGAAAACCAGTTTTGTTAAACTCTATTTTACGCAACTGTACGCTCACCCTAAACGACCACGATTTCTCGGTCGATCTTATTCCTATGAAGCTGGGAAGTTTTGACATCATAGTCGGAATGGATTGGCTCAGTCAGCATAATGCGGAAGTTGTATGTCGTGAGAAATTTATTCGTATTCCTCTTTCAAACGGTCAGACTCTTCGAATTATTGGAGAAACCTCGGCGAAAGGACTCAACTTAATGTCTTGTCATCAAGCTCAGAAATACCTTCGCAAGAATTATGTCGCGTTTTTAGCCCATATCATCAAGAAGGGGACCGCAGAAAAGAAACTTGAAGATATTCCTGTTGTAAAAGATTTTCCACAAGTTTTTCCTGACGACATTTCAGGACTACCTCCAATCAGAGATGTCGAGTTTCGTATCGATCTTATACCTGGTGCTACGCCAGTGGCAAAATCTCCATATAGGTTAGCCCCCTCTGAAATGCAAGAGCTAGCCAGTCAATTGCAAGAGTTGACTGACAAGGGATTTATACGCCCCAGCTCATCGCCTTGGGGTGCACCTGTACTTTTCGTAAAGAAGAAGGATGGATCTTTTCGCATGTGCATCGATTATAGAGAGCTCAACAAGTTAACTATCAAAAATCGATATCCTTTACCTCGTATAGATGATCTTCTTGACCAGCTACAAGGTGCCAGTTGCTTTTCGAAAATCGACCTTCGATCGGGCTATCATCAGCTTAGGGTGCATGAAGAAGACGTCCCTAAAACTGCTTTTCGAACTCGATATGGTCACTATGAATTCATGGTTATGCCGTTTGGATTAACCAACGCACCAGCTGTTTTCATGGACCTAATGAATAGAGTCTGCAAACCTTACCTTGATCGATTTGTTATTGTGTTCATTGACGATATTCTTATCTATTCAAAATCCAAAGCTGATCATGAGCGTCATCTGCGACTTATTCTTGCACTTCTAGAAAAGGAAAAGCTTTATGCCAAGTTCTCTAAATGTGAATTCTGGTTAAAAGAGGTGCAATTTCTTGGGCATGTAGTCAATGACAAAGGAATACACGTGGACCCATCAAAGATTAAAGCAGTTCAAGAATGGCAAGCTCCACGTACGCCAACTGAAGTAAGGTCTTTTCTTGGACTTGCTGGTTACTATCGTCGATTCATTTCAAACTTCTCTCGCATTGCGGTGCCACTCACGGCTTTAACCCATAAAGGGAAACCATTTGTATGGGGGCCCAAGCAAGAAGAAGCTTTTCAAACCCTCAAGCAAAGACTTTGTGATGCACCAATCCTCACTCTTCCTGAAGGTTGTGATGATTTTGTAGTCTATTGCGACGCGTCAGGGCAAGGATTGGGATGCGTTCTCATGCAAAGAGGAAAAGTCATAGCTTATGCCTCAAGGCAACTCAAGACTCACGAAAAGAACTACACCACTCATGACCTTGAACTTGGAGCCGTTGTATTCGCTCTTAAGATATGGAGACATTATCTTTATGGCACGAAGTGTGAAATATACACTGACCATAAGAGTCTTCAACACATCTTCAATCAGAAAGAGTTAAATATGAGGCAACGGAGATGGGTCGAACTTCTAAATGATTACGACTGTGAAATCAAATACCACCCTGGTAAAGCAAATGTGGTGGCTGATGCACTTAGTCGAAAGGGCTATGCGAACTCTATTCATCTTCTATGTTCGCAAATTATAACCAATATTAAGGATCAAATTCGAGAAGCTCAACACGTTTCAATAACAGAGGAAGATGTACAAAAGGAGATGTCCTGTGGAGCCGAGCTAAAGCTGGAAACTAAATCTGATGGCATTTTGTATTACCTAGATCGTATATGGATTCCTAACCATATCAATCTTCGTGAAACACTCATGCATGAAGCCCATAAGTCGCGATATTCTATACACCCAGGAGCCGATAAGATGTATCAAGACCTACGGTACACCTATTGGTGGCCTGGAATGAAGAAAGATATTGCCGTTTTTGTTTCCAAGTGTCTCACTTGTTCTAAAGTAAAGGCTGAACACCAAAGACCCTCAGGACTTCTGGTCCAACCAGAAATACCTGTCTGGAAGTGGGAAAATATAACCATGGATTTCATTACCGGGTTACCTCGCACTTCTAGTGGGTATGACACTATATGGGTGATTATAGACCGACTCACAAAATCAGCTCACTTTATTCCTATTCGAGAAGATTTTAAAAACGAAAAGCTTGCTCATATTTATATCAGCGAAATCGTCAGCCGTCATGGAGTTCCATTAAGTATTATTTCTGATCGTGATGGTCGTTTCACCTCACGGACATGGCAGGCAGTACAATCCGCAATGGGCACTCGACTAGATCTCAGTACCGCCTATCATCCCCAAACTGATGGACAGTCTGAGCGCACCATTCAAACCCTTGAGGATATGCTTAGAGCATGTGTCATAGACTTCAAGGGAAATTGGGACGCCCACCTACCGTTAGTCGAATTTTCGTACAACAACAGTTATCATTCTAGTATCGGCATGGCACCTTTTGAAGCTTTATATGGTCGAAAGTGTCGATCTCCTGTTTGTTGGCACGAAATTGGGGAATCTCAAATTACTGGTCCGGAATTGATCCAAGAAACAACAGATAAGATTCATCAAATCAGAAACAATCTTCTAGCGGCTCAAAGTCGTCAAAAGAGTTACGCAGATAAACGACGGAAGCCTTTGGAGTTTAGCGTTGGTGATCATGTGCTTTTAAAAGTGTCACCGTGGAAGGGAGTAGTTCGTTTTGGTCAAAAGGGAAAGCTAGCACCACGTTACGTAGGACCTTTCAAAATACTCGAAAGAGTAGGTCCTGTAGCTTACAAGCTTGACCTACCGGAAGAACTCGACAGAATTCATCCCACATTCCACGTGTCGAACTTGAAGAAGTGCCTCGCTGATGAGAATCTTCATATTCCACTAGAGGATATTCAGATTGATGAATCCATGCATTATATTGAAAGGCCGGTAGAGATTATGGACTATGGAGAAAAGCGTCTACGTCGAAGTCGCATTCCTATTGTTAGGGTACGCTGGGAGTCGAAACGGGGACCTGAGTTTACTTGGGAACGTGAAGACTCAATGCGTGAAAAATACCCTCATCTTTTCCCTACTACATCAACTGTTTGAATTTCGGGACGAAATTCCTAAAAGTAGGGGATACTGTAACATTTGTATAAATCGGGTCTCCAAAACCCGCTCCGTTTTGTAATCAAATATCAAGTTACGAAATTTCATTAAGTATTTATGAGTATTTTAAGTTTAAACGTTACATAATTAATATATAAACTAAACTATAAAAATTATATTTGATAAAAAGTCAAAATAAAATAAATAAAAAATAGTTGGAGCTGACCGGACTCGAACCCGGGTCAACTGCCTCCAACGATTTAACTTCCCGTCTCCAAACCACTCCGCCACTAGTTGTTTTCTGTTGGTATTATGAAAACAATTAAATTTTATACGCAAACTAGGTTTAACGGTTACTGATATATGAATAACGGAAATCGGTAAGCCAAATCGCCAAATCAGTTTTCGTTCGTTTAATTAACTTATAACCGACGCATATCGGTTTTTAATTAAAGTTCAGATTGAATGAACTTCAAGTTTTGGGTTTTGAAACCGAAAAAAACATTCAAGCTTCAAATAATTCTGACTCCAATCATTTATACGATCCAGAACTGTCTCAAACACACTCCAAACCCTTTTCGTCGCGTTTTCAAGTCTTTTGAGCTCAAGAAAATTGTCGCCGGAATTCCCTGCAACTCTCGCCGGAAAACCGTGTTCAACATAAATCAGTAAGAATTTCCTCTCTTGCTGTTTCAATTTATTGTTGGGACCCTGCTAACATTATTCCGTCACTCAAAGTCAGTCATAGAAGACTTTGCTGGATTTCTGGTTTCGCCGGAGAAATTCTGGGATTTGCCGGAACCACGCTAGTTGACGGTAAACACATTCAATCGTGCTAATAATTCATGTACTCTGGTTCAATTTCAAATCTAATTCTTTAATTCTGTTGATTAGCCCTCTCAGCCGAAGTTCAAAAACGGAGTTGCCTGTTCTCGCCGGACTTCCTGAAGAAGACGACCTGTCCGGTATTTCTTGTCCCCAAACTGTTCGGTTTGTTCATTCAAACTAGTAGGCATGATATTTAAGTAGTAGAGCCATGAATCAGTTGTCTGAGTAAAAACCAGTAATCATAACGAAGAAGACGAATCTAAAAACGGAATAAGAATAATTAAAACTCGGATAATTAACGGGTTAGACACACAGTCCAGCGGTGGACTGTGTGCAAAGTTTATATACGAGTCCCGAGTTCGATCCTTACTACACACACACTGCGTAATAATATTCCCTTTTTATTCATAAAACTAACCGGGTTAGATTGCGTAGTTGTTAAGTATAATATAATTCAAGAATATAACCGGGTTAGACACACAGTCCAGCGGTGGACTGTGTGCAACACAAACTGCACGTCACGCGATCGAGTCCCGTCCCACACACCGGTTCAATGAGAATAAAACGTTTTGTAAAATAAAGGAATTTTCGGTAAATTCGAATAAGTGTATTAATATAATTAAAACTAGATTTCTAACGGGTTAGTCACGTAGCTCAGTTGGTAGAGCTACGTGCGCGTGAACGGAAGGTCACAGGTTCGAATCCCGCTCGGCGCAAGAATTACCGCTGACCGAACCGGTCAACGGTCAACGGTCAACGGTCAAACAGTAAAAAAATATTATTTTTTTTAAAATAATTATTTGTTTTATTTAAATTAAAAATCAATTAAAAATACTTAAAAATAACATTTTTAAGGATAGAAAATAGCCATAAAATCACAAAAATTATATCTAAAAATCCCATTAAAAATCTTTAATAAAATCCATCCATTTAATATATTTTTCCTATTATTATCTAGGCCAGTGATTCCTCGTTAACTCGTTTCGTCTAAATCGTGCGCATCTCACCAATTCAAATCCAACGCACCCAATGTGAGTGAACCCTTCAAATTCCCCGTTTTAATCATATTTTTGGGGTGTATCATGTGTCTTATTCATTTACTTATTATAACCAAGTTATTGTGCATATATCATATCATGACATGTGTGTTAGTTGTTGCTGTTCAGTAGTTAGAATTGTTTGCAAGTTATTATTTCAGTACATGCAATTGCTGAGGCCGTAACTCCCCATCCCTCGAGGTTGAGTTTGATCCCCATTTTATTATGTGGTTGATCAGGGCGTGCCCGCACGATCGGCTCCGTTTGATTGAGCCTTGATCGGTTATTTACATTTCAAGTTCATGCAATACGCTCGGCTCCGTTTGATTGAGCCTTGAGTGCACAGTTCAATTTACATTTCAAGTTCATGCAATACGCTCGGCTCCGTTTGATTGAGCCTTGAGCACACAGTTCAATTTACATTTTCAGTTCATGCAATACGATCGGCTCCGTTTGATTGAGCCTTGATCTCACAGTTCATTTATGTTAATTATCATATGATGTTGGTATGATCATGTATGTTATCAATTATTAATGTATGTTATAATTGTAACCGATGTTGCCATTGCTTGATTTCATACATATGCTCTTTTATGATTATGCACAATATTTTATTGATAAACTAACCAGAAAATCATTATTAAATGTTTATCTATAAGGTTCACTCGCCAACTTATGTTGACCCAAAAACCTCCCATTTTACACATGATACAGGTGAACCAGCAGCAGCTAGGAACACGTAGGACCTGGATTAGAAGAAATAAAATGATTTAGTGTTTGGGATTATTATGTTTGGTTATTTTCCTTTGTAATGAATGAACATGTTTGAAGGTTTGAGAAATGTAACTTTGACTTCATTTAATTATGAAACATAATAGTAAATGTCATGTGCTTTGGTGATAACCCAATTATGCCCCGACTCTTATTTCCGCTGCGGGTCGGGGTGTGACATAAACGACTTGAATGAATAATGTCAAATTAAGGTGCATACCTGAGCTTAGTACAAACAAGTATTTCATTCCAAAAAAAAATTATGCGGACCGTAACCTACGGTTGGAAGACCGTAGGCTACGGTCAAGGAGGATTTGAAGCCAGCAAGTCCAGACCATAACCTACGGTTCCAACCATAGGCTACGATTCAAAGAAATTTACCCAGAGCATATGGACCGTAAGTTACAGTCTTGACCGTAGCTTACGGTCGGTTTCAGTCAAATATAAATGGATTGGGTCTAGCACTAATTGAATCGAATAACTCATCAAATCAAGTGGGTAAACGAATTAGATCCATGATCCAACATCTTATATCATATTTCATCACCTCTTTTCACCACAAAATCATTATCATCATCTTCTTCCTCAATACATCCAAAACCTCCATAACCACCTTCATCTCCCACGTTCTCGTTTCTCACCCAAATCAACTGATTCAAGAGCCTATCTTGCTTAGAATTTCGAGGGGAACATAATCCCTATCTTAGTGTCTTCCGAAAACCAATAGATTTTTGTGGATCGGGCCGGCCACTTTCAAATTTGGGGCTTTTCGTTCAAACTTTAATTTCAAGCAATCTGAGCCTTGTCTAAGCATCTTAAGTGATAATGGTATGATTTTTACCCCAATTTTGCTTTTAATGGACGGGGGTTAAGGTACGTTTGCTTAATTATGCTTGATGTTTACTTGATTAGTTATGTAATAACTGAGTAGGTAGGTATTGAGTTATGAACTGGTGATTTTACCTTGATTGTCAAATTACAAGAGGGTTGGGGAATGCATGTGAGCTTAGATGAAGGTTATGACTACTAGGTATGGTAGGGGGTTTGTATAAAGGTTATTGAATGCAAAGAACTCTGATTTTGTTAACAAAAATTTGCAAGAGTTACATCTATCGGGAAATAAACGCCTAAGTTAAACAAGTTAGTCATAATATAGAACAAGTGTGGGGAGGTTCACAGGATTACATACTTGTGCTTGGTTGTTTCGTGAATTGAAGTACGCTAATTGGTCTTTGTTTGTTGTTGGTTTATGTGTGTAGATGGTGCGAGAGAGAAGAGCAGGGAAGGAGAAGGTTGTTGAGCCGTCTGCAGCTACTCCTACTAAGTCAAAAAGACGAAGAGGGACGGGAGTAGAAATCCGAGAGGAAAAGATGGAGGAAGAACAAGAGGTTCAATATGGTCAAGGTGATGTGCCTTACAGACCGACGTAGACTAAAGGCCCCCTTAACAAGCAACAGAAGGAATATCCAGCGGAGTTGTTTTATGCCAAGATGGGGGATGACCATTCTGTTAAGGATAATACATGCTTTGAAAAGGTTATCTAGGGCGTTGGGACTCTTCGACAAATTGGTAGCGCTTGGTTGGGAGGCATTTTTATATTTTCGGGGTAATGACAAAGGTGACGTATACATCAAGAGTGTGATGGCTTGGTTAAGTATATTAGAAAAGGATGATGGGAACAATCCGCCGAGAACCGTAACGCTCACTGGGACGGTCAATGGGAAGCCGGCCACTATATCGTTAGCTACGTTGAAGCAAGTGGCTAAGTTTGATTCAAAGGCGGAAAATTTATACCATCTAGTTAACGAAAATGATTATTATAATGAACAGAAGAACCTAGTCAGAGAAAGCTTGATGTATGCAGAGTTGTTTCTACTGAATAGAGGGGTTGAGATGAAGCGGGATAATCTGAAGCCGCTTGTGAGAGTGTTGTTGAGTTTGACGATGTCGAATGTGGCTCCGCGGATGGGAGACAGGATGGCGATCAGGAAATGGGAGCTTCCAGTTCTTTATGACATTATGACTGTTCAACTTCATCTCTCGTTCCGACAATTGGTCATGATGCATGTCTGGCAAAGTAGGAATAAAAAACTAAAAAAATTAATACCTCATGCCAGACTGATAAGTGCATTGCTTGAAAAACAAGGAGCATTGCTGCCGTTCGGAGTATCCATTCACTAAGCCGCATGCCATTTTCTCTATCGCGGATATGTGCAAGAGTGACCGCATTTCATATAAGAAAACGAAATATGGCACAAAATCCAATATGGAGATGGGGCGAAATTGAAGGTGTTGCAATGGGGGGAAATAGCTCCTCAGCAGGGTGAGATGGATGACCTCGACTCTAGCGATGAGGAAATAATACAATGGAGGTGAGAGGCTGGGTTAAACACAGGTGAAGGATCAAGCAGACAACCGGAAGAACAGAGGCAGTCAACTCATTCCTGGGGGGTCTTTGATGATGAAACACAAGTGTTGGTCCATAGCCGGTGACCATCAGATTATGGTAATTGGGAAGCGTTGCAGCAGGCTATTTATGATCAGGGATATAGACAGGATGTTGAGAGGGAACGTCAGCAACAGGAGTTGATGGATTATATGGCTCGAACCGAGAGGATGCGCCATATCGAGTCGCAAATGGAGCTGAATATGAGGGCTTACAATGAGAATCAGACCCGGCGACATATGGATTATTATCAAGGGGTCCCGTATGTTGAAAATCCACCTTATGTGGATTATAGTCAAGAGCCGCCATATCAGCCAGGTATACCTCGACATCCGATGCCTCAAGTTCATGGGTCAATGTGGTTGCCACAGGAATACACGGAACCGCATTTTCAAAGCTCGTATCCATATCAACCTCCACCATATGAGTACCCAGCACAACAGTAGCCACAATCATCATCGCAACAGCAACAACAGGATCAACCAGAAGGAGGCTTGGCTGATATCTTTGATATGAGTGCATTTTATGAGCATTTGGGGGGATATTATGGACACCCACCGAGTCCATCATATCGCTGAAGCACTCACTGATCCTCTGCATAGATCAGGTTCATGTGCTTGATCTCGATTATTATTTAAGACAATTTTATTTTCTGTTATTTGGTGGTGTTTAACTTTATTTGTTTACGGAATGGTTGTACTTGTTATGATAAGGGTTAGTCGCTCTTGGGACGTTGGTTGGTTTTCTTGGGTTAGTTTTAATTGCACCATACATTGGGGACATTGTATCCCAAGTGTGGGGATGTGGGAACCCAGGAAGGAACTGGTGGGTAAAAGTTTGAAGAGATTGAAGTGATGGAAATCAATGAAAAAAAATGAAAAATTTGGAAGTTTTAAAATTTTTGAAAATTTTTCATCGCTTTAAGTATAATAATTAGTTATGAAAACTTAAGATTGCAATCACTAATGGGTCTCTAGCTGGTAGTAACTAACATAGTTTCTTGTCATGGTTGTCCCTTTAAGTTTCATGAGAGTAGGTCTGGAATATGTTTTTTTTTTTTTGAAAAAGGAGTTGGAAAGAGATGTCTATGTAGGGGTAACATGCTTTAGATCACACATGCTACATGTCGGTAACCTTTTACCTTTTCTAGGTGAGATTTTTGAGCCTGTTGAATTGATAGAACTTTAATATGAATTCATTTGTTGAGAGCAGGCCATATGTTATTCCGTGTTGGAACTTGTGTAATTTGATACACGCTGAGACTGTGGATTTGACATGTGCATAAAAATGATAAAGGCATTAGGATTTATGTTACACCATAGTGTGGTTTATGTGTCTACCTGATGATCATCCTTAGTGGCCCAGTTGAACCTACACACCATTCGTTTGTCCACCTAATGTGAAGTGTACTAATACCAACCGTGAATGACAAAGTAAATAAGGGGGCAAAGGAAGAATCCGGAAAAAAAGGAAAACGTGTTGGTGAATATTGTTTATATTGTCTTGGGTAGAAACCAACCCAAATGTGTGAGTCGTTGTATATGCAAATAAAGGTGTCACGGTTTGGTTTTATGTTTGTTAGCCACCTTTATAAAGAAGAAAAACCATAAATTTCCCTACCCTTAGCCAAAACCCTAAACCCAAAAGTCCTTTTGATATGTGCGGGTTACATGTACAGTGGAAGTGTGATTGTTATACAAGCTTATAATTTCATAATTTCATATTGGTTTATGAGGTGTCTACACATTAGCACATCACATGCTAGTCCAGATATTTAAGCCGAGAGGAGAGGATATTGTGAGGGGCATGTAGAAAAGTGTTTGAATTGTAAGCATGTTAGTTTTAGATAGACAAGTCTTGAGTTTTGAAGTTGCATTAACTATTTTCAGACTGTCAATCTTGATTGTGTTAGTCTATGGGACGGGTATGACTTGGAATGTAGATTGTTGAACCAGTTAAGGGATTTATTGTTATTGTAATTGTGGTGAGTAATTTCGAATTGGTTTACTCGAGGACAATCAAATGTAAGTGTGGGAATGTGATGGAGAAGGTGAAAACCTGAGCGTTAATGATCGTATTCTATGTGTTTTTAGTGTGTTCTGAGAGATTATAGGCATTGAATGAGATAACTATGAGAACTGGTGGTTTTGCAGGTTAATCACTTAATTCGGCAGAGTTAAGGAGGTTAGGATGAGGTGAAACATCCGTGATGTCATTTGCGAAGCAAAAGATGCTAACTGGGACTTGTTCGGGCCAAGATATAACTCGTAAACACAAGAAAAAGGAAGGACTAGAAGTTGAGGGGCTTACGGGTCATTATTTGAAAGTCGATATTGAAGTGAAAAGGAGAAGAACAAAAATGCAGTAGCTTACGGGAATGTGACTGTAGCTTAAGGTGTGCTTGTGTTAATAAGAAAAAAATCAGAGACCTTAGACCGAATACGGTATCTAAGCGTAGGTTACGGTATCTAACCGTAGCTTACGGTCTAGTTACATAATGACCAGAGATATCTGACCATAGGTTACGATGCAAGACCGTAGCTTACGGTCTAGCAAAAGTTTACCCAGAGGTATCTGACCGTAGCTTACGGTGTAGGACCGTAGCTTACGTCAGTTAATGAAAAAGTTGGGCATGCACTTTATATACATGATTAGGGTTTCTTATGAAGGGACTTAACTTCTTAACATATCAAGGACGAAAAAAGAACTTCTAGGGCTCACAAGTTCGAAGCTTTTCACTCTCAAGCATTATTGTGTTCAACCAATCCATCTTTGCAACTATGAATTCGTATACTTTTCAAGTTCTTGAAGACCATATGTGCGAGATGAGCGGCTAGTCGTCTTATGGTTTCCTCCGAATGAAGGATTTGTGTAAGTTAGATACTTTTAGATGTTTTTGACAATTGTTTGCACTCGCTGATCTAAACATTCGATGCTTTTCACCTTTGATTTGATTAACTGATTGTAATTGATTGCATTTTCTTAAAACTTAATCTTTAATCATTCAATTTCCGAGAGTTCTAGAAATTGGGATATATTTAATGTGGGATTAGGGTTAGTAATTGTGATTGGTGTTCATGTGATAACCTTCCGTTAGTTATTAATCGGAGTACTTAGTCGTGAGCATCACAACTGGTTAATTAGGGTAACACTTATCTCTATGTAAGTGTTTTGATTAAACATATAATTGTAATCTAGTTACCAATCTGAAATTCGGAGGAACCATTGTTCTTCCTATTGTTAAAAACTTAAATTTTAGTGTGTTAATTTAAATAATCAACAAAATTCACCGCCAAGTTTTCTTTTCAGTAGTAGTTAATCGATACTTGATATTACAACACTTTCCACAATCCTCCTTTGGTTCGATATCGGACTTATCTTATCTACATAGTTTAGTTGGTTTTTGCATGTTCTTCACGACAGACATCACACATGTTGAATAATCTGGAGCATTACATTGATTGAATAAATATAATATAATCTGTTAATACATACAGTCATCATGATTTACCTTTCAACAAACGAATTTTATATATACTATTTATTTATTATTATATTTTACGTTGTTTACTTATTAGGTTAGAAACAGATGTATTACAAGGGGTTGATGAATGAAATATGGAAACAAAATATTAGAAATAGGTAAGAAAATAAATAAGAGATAAGCATGATAATTATGATTTAATATTATTATTTAATAGTATGGTAAACGGAAAAATTCTTACCCTTTTATGTTGTGTATCATGATATATATGGTTGAGATGTATATGGTTTACCAACAATTATAATATATATTTGGATTTGGATACCATCAATAAACAATTAAATAAAATTCAAAAGAAGAGCTTTATAAAAACAGGTAGATATATCTACTTATTAACCATAATATTCTTTTGATTTAGATACCAATAATAGACGAATAATTACATATTATTGTAAACAAATTTTAGAAAATATAATATCGTTAATTGATTAAAGCCGTTATTGCATGTTTATAATTAGTATGAGACTG
The DNA here is from genome assembly GCA_947069175.1 of Scalesia atractyloides. Classification (NCBI taxonomy): domain Eukaryota; kingdom Viridiplantae; phylum Streptophyta; class Magnoliopsida; order Asterales; family Asteraceae; genus Scalesia; species Scalesia atractyloides. The sequence goes on along the minus strand of CAMTDV010000007.1, from coordinate 59,319,034 downwards.
ATAAACAAATAAGTAGATTAGTATTTTGTACTAATATATAAAAGAGTGATACGTAACATGATTGGAATCAACCCGTGTATTACACGAGTCAAATATTAAAAAATGTAAATTATATATTTTAATTAGTAATTTGGATTCAGTTATTAATTAATAATTATTTATTAAAAAAGTTAACTTTTTAATTAGTTATTAAAAAGTTAACTTATTTAGGGTCATTGATGTTAAAAAAGTTATTTTTAATTATATTAACATAAACATTTATTTGATAAATTTTATAGTTGCTTTCATGGGAATGGTCACAGATGCTTTATATTTGTTGTTTTCATTTATTAATTGCTTTTTTATTATTTTATATAAAAATAAGTAATATTTATGTATTAATTAATTATTAAAAGATTAAAATAAATTATAAATAAAAAATTTAGGTTGAAGGAGAGAATATAATAATAAAAATATGGATAATGATAACAAAATTATTTTTAGATAAGTTAAAAGTAAAATTGTGAAGTGATACGAAATATTGATATGTGAAATTAGTTAAATTCTTTTATTAATATTTAGATTTGTGACACATAAAAAATATTATAATAATAAATAGTAAAAGATTAAGTTTCCGTTGGGTTACATCACAGGAAACCAATTGATATAATAATAAAATTTAAAAATATAAAGAAATCTTTATTCATTGTACTCAAATCAAATTACAAGTTACAAGTTACAAGTTAGAGGTATGTATAATATACAAATTTCAGCCCAACTCAAGTGGTGGATTCAGAAACTTTTTTCAATCGGTTCTTTTTGATAGATTCTAACTAACTTTTTTCAAATTATACAAGGTTTCTTACTATTTTCCTATTTTTTTCCAGACCGAGAGGATTCATATGAACCCACAAAACAGGGCTGTATCCGCCACTGCCCAACTCATTCAAACCAAGACTGAATCAACTTAGAGCAATAAAGACCCACCACAAACCCAAATACAAGAGCCACAGCTTTCATCACATCGTTCCTCGACAGCTTCGGCTTCATCAGCGTCTTCTTTGACACATTTTCACAAACACCTTTCGAGTCCTTCAATTCGCTAACCCTCCCTTCATAATTTCCATCTTTTTCTTCCACGTTCTTCTTGGAACCGTCGGTTTTACCTTGGCTGTTCCTGATGCATTTTTGGTTCGTCCGTGTGGTTGTCAGGTGTCGGGGTAGGAGCGTTCGTGGGGGTTTTTTCTTCTTGTTTCGCTACTGGAGTTCTCGTTTTTGGCAGTCTAATGTTGAGTATGTTGCCTTCGAATTTGGCACTGATTTTGCTAATATCACAATTCTCAGCAAGTGAAAATTCTTCTCGAAATCGGGTCCATGTGTTATCATTGACTTTGTGTTGACCGCTAAGGATCAATGTCCTTGATTTTAACTGAACTTTTAGTTGTTCCTTAGCGAAACCTGTCGAGTTTACACACAATTACTATTTAATAATCTTCATAAAGTTATCAGTTTAAAAGTGAATTTAAAGATAGACTTTATTTTTACATGCACTTATAATAAACATTCATTTACGTTCGTTTGAATTTTAAATTGCAAGCTCAACGTTGGATACTCTTATTAAAACACTAGTTGGCTAGTTTGAGGGTTAACTAACCCTGACTTAGGGTTCAAGAACCTTGTGACTCACATGAAAACTAATCTTTTTGTAATCGAGTTTGAGCTCGAGCCTAAATTTTAAGTTTATAAGTTATGACTAAATTGCATTAATATTAGCCCACTAGAGAGCATCAAAATATTAAATCTAATATAATAGTTATTGAAATATTAAATATTTATTTTAATCTAAAAGAGTTGGATCGAGTTTTCTATGAGTTGAGCTCTAGCTCAAATTTCAGCTCATTAGATATAAGTAAATCGAGCTGACTCATTTAACTTCGAGTATTGTCCAAGCCGAAGATGGCTCGGGTCAGGTCTGCTCGCTCGTTAAGCAACCTTACATCGAAGCCCTCTCTACTTTCATTGGCGAATTAAAATAAGCAAGATAAGAATTTATTACCGGGCAAATAAGAAGAAGGGTGTCGCAATCATCCTCGTTCACCCACTCAATTGAGGGTTCGAATTCGGTCACTCGTTTGTGGGTTCATGTTTGTGTTCGGTTATATTGTTTTAAATTTGCTGGTGTTTGAATTGCAAATATAGTAACTGAGATGTTGTTTAAATATATAGAGCATTTGGTTGGATTTTGGGGTTTCATTGATGCCTAAACTTGTGAATTATGGTTTTCTTTCAAGTTAAATATACCTTTGCTAATATGGTGTCCTTCCATTTGGTGATGGTTTTCTATTACTCTAAATATGCTCTCTTTTGTACTTTACTTTTGTTTTTTCCTAACTATATTACATATCATATAAAACCTATATGTTAATGAATTTACATAGATAGATGGTAAACGATTAACAAGCTTGATTTTTCATAATATTTTAAATAATTTTGATTTCAAAACTGATTCAGTTAATGGTGCTATCCGTCTAGAAAATATTTCTTTTGAAGTTAAACTATATTATGCTAATAACTAGTTTATTCTTACTAAAAAGTGTTTCATGTATAGATAGTATTGATATCGATGTAGAGGCGGAGCTATCACAAAAATTTAAGGGTATCTCATTTTTTTTGTGAGGGGATTAGGTATCCTTTGTTTAAAAAATAAAAAAAATTACACTACATAGACAGAGTTGAATTGTATTTTTACACTACGAAAATAGAATTAGAGGTAGCCTGAACTACCCCTCCTTACACATTGCCTCCGCCCTCTATTGACGCATATTATTTTTTCTTCTAGATATTGTTTTTAAATTCCTGCAAATCTTGTATCTCTTGCGTGTGTTACTACGACGAACTTAGAATCCTTACACATTGCCTCCGCCCTCTTTGACGCATATTATTTTTTCTTCTAGTATTGTTTTTAAATTCCTGCAAATCTTGTATCTCTTGCGTGTGTTACTACGACGAACTTAGAATCCTTACACATTGCCTCCGCCCTCTATTGACGCATATTATTTTTTCTTCTAGATATTGTTTTTAAATTCCTGCAAATCTTGTATCTCTTGCGTGTGTTACTACGACGAACTTAGAATATTAAAACATGATAAACATGTAACTTTTTCGTATGTTTGTTCTTGAGTCCAAGGTTTTGGATTCTAATTATTTATTCCTAAGATCTTTCAAAAAAAAAAGGTCATGTATGTAATTAAACGTCTTAGAACTTTTTTTCTTTGAGCGGCAGAACTTTTTGTATTGTATATGTTTATTCTTAATTTCATTTGGGAATTTGTTTACAAATTCTATGGTTCCTTAGGTTATATTTTGTCACGGGATCTTACTTTTGTTTGAAATATTTTCATTTTAGTTGGTGATAAGTGTTCCATTTTTAAGTATTATATTCCAAAATATATTTTAATATTTAGGGTGTTAGATCAATTTATAACTTTTTTGATAATATTAATGAGTAATCAACATATACAATTATACATAACAAAACTATATAATAAAAACTTGTTATGTCGCTTAGTATTTTAAAATCTTAACGGACCATGTTTACGCTCATATGACACTACATTCCACTTATAATGATCAAAATATACAAGACAATTGTGTAATATTGGTCATCTTCTTATTCTTCCACTAGGCCGCGTTTTCTAGCTTAAGCTAACACCCGGATTAATCCCGTAATATTGCTTCACATGATGTTGACTGGGCACCGGATAAAGCCCCTGCTGAAACCACCTAACCCTGTTGTGATCTAGGTGAGCAGGGGCTTCAGCAAATTTTCAATTTTTTTATTTAACGTTTATTCTTTCTAAATTTGTAAACTAATATTAATATAAACCTAATTTTTATAAAATATCACATTAAAACAAAAAGACTACAACTAACAAATAAAACTAGTCTAAAACAAGATCTCCGCAACCAACTCATAGCGAAGGTTTCCGTGTGTCTCATGGTTCTTAATAATCTATATTTTTGGAGTTTTTGTTCATCAATGATTGTTGATTCACCCCATGGGACATCACCTTGGTAGTTTTGACAAATAGTGATACCTTGGTCCTCCAGAGTCATGTTATATAGAATTAGACAAGTGTAGACGATATCCATTATTTTCTCTTGAGCCATAAACCATATTGGGTTGGCAATCAAATGAAATCTTATCCTTAGAACTCCAAACGCTCTTTCAATATCTTTTCTTGTTGATTTTTGCTTCTTTGTAAAGTACTTTCGTTTTGTCATCAATTGTAGACGAAAAAGCTTGAACAAGTGTCGACCACTCGTTGTAAATACCATCAACCAGGTAGCAGTCGTACTTGAAATGTTCCTCGTATGCATAAAACGATTGTGTGGGCTCAATCTCTTCGATGATGTCATTGAATATTGGGGATTGATCGATAACATTTAGGTCGTTATTTGACTCAGCAACTCCAAAAAACGCATGCCAAAACCAAAGATCATGTGAGGCCACCACTTCAAGTACAATTGCAGGCCAAAGTGATCACCTCGGTGGAACTGACCTCGCCAACGCGTAGGATTACATGTTCCATCCAATATGCGTACAGTCAAGGCTACCGAACATCCGAGAAAACCATGTGTTTCACCGTGAACCTCGTATATGCGTTGGATATCAAACAATGTTGGTTTATGCAAATATTATCGTAAGTAAGTGGATATAATCCCTATGTAAAGAGATATAATTTAAACATGCATTGTCAAATTTAAACTTAGAATTTTTAATAAATATAATTTAAGTAAAGATATATATACCTTAATATAAAAAATGAAGTGATTCGCACGTAATTTTTTTGAACATTTCTAGATATTCATCAATTGTGTCTGACAAAATTCCATACGCTAGTTGCCGTAGAGAAGCTGTACATTTGTATATAGAGGAGAACCCGAGTCTACCTCACGCATCTTCCCTTTGTTGAATAAAGGATATCGTTCCGACAAATCATTCGCTAAACGCATAAATAATTGTCTACTCATCCAAAACGTCGCCTAAAATGTTCTTTATCGTAAATGAGATCGGGGCTAAAATAGTGAGGCATCAATGTTTCGTTAGCTCCCTCTCGGTCACAATCAAGTGGTGGTTGTCTCGTTAGCCCTCTTCGCTTTGAGAGCGCTCAACCAAGTAGAACTGTTATCCTACCCGCTTCAATAATCAAATCGTCTTCTTCGGGAGGATCGGATGAAGAAAATGCATTCCATTCCATTTTTTGTAAGTAGTAAGAGAGGTTTTTTATAAGAATATGGGTGAATTTGGGTAAAAGTGGTTATTTGTACATTTTTTGTGGTTTTTATTATTAATTCCAATGATAGACACCCATACCCACGTAGTCCCTAACGTTCAAATTCTACCGTTAGCCCACTCGCGCTCGCTCACGTCCATATCACTTGACACCGTTGTGATGTTCGCGAGCCAGGTTGGCAGCCGCGTGGCTAGCGCCGCCCGGTAACGGAACCACAACAGGCAGTCTTAGGGTGGAAGGGGTGGCCATGAGTCATCACAATATCACACACCACACCCAATCACCAATTAACACCTCACTCTATCATAGTCCATCACAATTCACTCTATCACACAAGGGTGGTCATCACTCATTCTTTTTTTGAAAAATTTTAATTAAATTAAAATAAAGACACATAATTAAAAATTGCATTAAAGTTAAAAAAATACAATTAAAAAACTTCCAAAATAAACAGAAATATTGCAAAAAAAAAATCAAACTACCGAATTTTACCAAAACAACCTACAAGTTACATGGCTAATTCAACTTCGCACAAATTTCTCGTTTGCGTTCTATGAGAACCGAGGGATACGATTCTTCGTCGTGTTCGTGCGGTTGGCCCAACACACTTTCAAATCTTTATTCTTCTCGATCTCAATCCTAATGTTTCATGTGTTGTTCTCCTCTTTTTAACTTTGATTCCGCCAAGAACTTGCATCGTTCTCAATTCTCCTCGATGTCTAACATTTTTGTCGACTTTAACTCGTTCATGGAATCCACCTAACCTTCTTTCCCTTGCATTATAACTCGAAAATTTTCCTGCGTTGCGGCCTTGTTGGTGTTGTTCGTCGGTTGGGTCGTCATTTAAGTTGATGTCGGGAATGTTCGTTGATAACCCATCCGTTGAAGTTGTGTGATTTCCTGACTCGGACTTTTTTTTTATCTTTTTTGAGAACGTCCTCTTCGAGTATGTGTTGGTCCATCAAGATCACCAAATGGATTGGGTACTCATTTGTCATGAGTCCTTGCAATTTCCCAAGCCTTCAAATGAATAAATCCGGTTTTCTACGAGTGAAGTCTTTACTACTTGCTTAGGGCGGCTTATATAAGGTTCATGTCGTTCGTCCCACTTGGTTGAGTGTGAAGCTAATATATATTAAAAATACAATTAATAATAAGTAAAGATATATTTTTATAAAAATAAAAAGTAACAAAAAATATACCTTTTCCGCGTAGCATGCATTGAATCGACTCATTTTTCTATGTATATATACACACACACATACACGCCTTCACCAAGGCACATTCTTCGTCTTACGTCCATGGTTTCTTTCCCTTTGGCTCGTCCTCCATGACTAGCCCTAACTTATACTCCTTCCTCCTCTAGTTCTTCATCTTCATTGGCTAGTGGTTCTTCCTTCGTAGTCTTCGTCTGAATCGACATCACAAACCGGGTTACGATACGGATTGTTTTGGTAGTGTGAGGTAGGCTCGCGATATGCTAAACTGTCGACCATCTGGCCGTCCATAGAGTTGGGTGATAAAGTAAAATGACGCTAACGACTTGGGTTGGCATGTCTAGGTGGGAGAAATGTTGTGGATACAGTTGGGTTGGTATGGTTCGTCTTGTGAACGAAGCCTACCTAGTTCACCTAGATGTGGCCTATATTTTTTTCTTCGTAGTGTGCACCTTTTTATTGAGCCTTTCATAATTTTTGTAGGTTGAAAATTGGGTGTTTTAAGTGTGTATTTTGAAGATGTAAAAAGTGTATAAAATGGGTTAAATTGTAGAGGTATGCATAGAGCATGAGATTTTTTTTAAACCATGCCCCCAACAGTATTATTACCGTTACCAACGACTACATTCCACCATCACGTGTGATAACACACTTGCGACAGTGTGCTATCACCCATCACGAGTGGCTATCACAATAACACCCAACCACCCTTATACAAAGAAATACTCAGCCAAGGGAGACACGTAATCGGCAAAGCCAGCCTTGTAAGGGTCACCATACATGGCCCATTATCATAGAGGCCTAAACTTTTTAACTTTTTTAAACATATAGTATATTATATCTTTAAAATTATAAACCTAATTGTAAACCCTATAATTAAAATTTAATACTCAGTAACCTTTAAAACATATTAGCCGTTACTAAACCCTATAACCTTTATAAACAAATTAGTCCATCTAACTATCTAAACCCAATTAACCCACTAATATTATTAAACCTTATTAACGATTAAATCTTAATAGCAACAGCAATTCTAATTACTAAATTTCAAGAATCTTATATGAATTGATACTTATCTCAGTAGGGACATGGGAAATACGAATACGCCAATACCCAATATCGATCAATTCTCAATATCTCAATTCTGTCAATCATGGCTTCGGATGATCTCTGTGATTAACGGAATCACGGTTCATTACAAATCGGATATGGCGAATTCTACGAGGTTCATTACAAATCGGATATAATCGGCTCACAAGGAGCAACATTAAAGAGAACACAACTCCTTTGTAAGTATATATTTGAGTAAAATGTTGTCCTTACAAAACACTAAGGAGATTGTTAGGTGCACATATGTTATGTATATACTTTAAGATTCTATTTGTAATTTATATATAGAACTTATTGTACACTATAACAAGCTAGTCATAAGTCTTCATATGCCCTTAGTATATATCAAATCATATATGTTCTTACACTTAGACGATTTTTCTAAGTTTGTTTTGAGATCGATCGATGTGACACTAAGTGAAGATAAAAGGTCACTAGATCTTTATATGGGTTCGTCAAAGTAAGCGGTTTCACTCGTCAATTTAGAGAGGTAGTCAACTAGCAACTTAAGTAAGGAAATATACCAAAATAATAATTTTACCATTCAAATTATTAAAATAGATAATTAGCCAACTAAACTTCCAAATTTACCCACAAATTTGCTGGCTTAGCCTCCAAATTGCAGGCTTGGCCGGCTTGTTTTCTATTTTGGAAAAGTCATGATCAAATTTGATTATTTTAGAAAAATTGCTCTTAATAAATTGTAAGTATTTATAAAACCCGGCCAATTATGATCACCTTAGCCACTTTACCCGTTTAGCCAAGAACATGGTTTACATAGTCATCTCAGAGGTTAATCAACATCAACATATCATAAGTTGACCACTCTAAGCTAACATCCTAAACAAAAAGATATTGAAGCACAAAATCTATGTGAGTCAACTCCAAGTCCAAGACTACTAGTTAGCGTGGAAGGACTGACAATTGTGAAATTTGAAAAAATATTTAATATATACAAGCATGATTTGAAACAAAGTGATACCAATTTATTACCAAATCAACAAAGGCAATATAATCACACAAATTACTATGAAATTACAAATCAACCACAATGATAACATAGACCATTATGAAGTTATAAATCAATTTAAATCAAACCCACAAAGAAACAATCTAGATCTATGCAAATTAAGTGATTTAATGTTATCGAAACCAATTATGGCTTAAACCTAGATCTATGCAAGTCATACAGTGACGGGAATGAAGAGGGAGAGGTGAAGGAAAAAAAGGAAGAAGATGAAGTGGTTATCTTTTTTAACAGAAAGATAGACCATATATTAATTTAGAGTAAACCAACATTTTGGGACCTGAGTTTTGTTCACTTTTGTCACTTTAGTCAAATTTGAAACCTTTTGCATCTGGGTCACATGGTTTCAATTTTTTGCCATTTTGGTCCAAAAATGAAATCAGCTTATATTTCTTAAATTAAATCCTAGTATTTGGTCCTTTTCCACATGGGCAAAATGGTCATTAAGTTCCAAAGTTACTTCAACCGGTTTAAACTGGGGTTTCGGTTCACTAGAATATGGTTCAACTCTCGCCGTATCTTTCCCCTCACCTGAACTCATTTTTGAACCAAGATGACAAAAAAAATGAAACCACATGGACCCATATGCAAAAGGTTTCAAATTTGGACAAAAGTGACCAAATCCAAGGGACCAAAATGACAGTTTACTCATTAAATTTAAGAACACACAAGACTTACTAGCCAGGGGCTAGAAAGTCATTACATTCATCGAGTGTCTGCCACCTAATTTTGTATTACATACTCCTGTATTGTTGCAATATAATCCATTTTGGCTCTGTATTTCAGCCACAATAATAAGCATTCTTTGATGTCTTCAAAAATCTTAATGCTTGAGTTGCATTTTTCTTTAAAGATCCTATCGTTCCTTTGTATCCATGTCGTCCAAATAGTCACCATAACCACACATAGGACCGCCTTCTTCTGATTTTTTGTTAAGTTCACTCCACCAACTACAATAAGCAAGTCTTTTATTGTGCAGCATGATGCGAGTCCTGTGATTTTCAGCCATGCTCCCACTAGCCACCATATCGCTTTAAGTGTTACACAAGAGACCAATAAATGGTCTGTTATTTCTTGCATGTAACCACATAAAGGACAACTTGTGTTAGCTATTTGTACTCCTCTTTTAGCCAACTCGGTACGTGTTGGAATTCTACCCGTAATGCTCGTCCAGACCAAGGTATTTATCTTTGCTGGTGCCCATCCGTACCATTCCATAACAAACTCTTCATCTAGCGGATAATTTGTTGCACCAAGATCTTCCCTCACTAGTTTGACAATATTATGTGACGATATTAGTCCTACTAGATAAAGAAAAAGGGGTGCATGAAGAGATCCAGAGAGAAGTGATGGCGCGACATCAAAGAGGTAAGCGGATGAGGGAATGATGCTAAGCCAATGAGTGATAACTTTTGCGGCTAAAAGTGAGTAGAGGCTGAGGGTGGTCTTGTTAAGAACTTAGAGCATTCACAATGGAGTTCTTATATTTATGTGTGTAAGTTAGTTATATTATAAGGAATGGTTGCGAGTGGTTGTAAGTGGAGGAGAGAACAAATGTTACTTTTCATCTGTAAATATACGGGAATACTGTTCACCTTTTAAATTTTTTTTAATGTTTTTGAAAGTGGTTGTGAGTGGAGGAGAAAGAAAATGTAAAAAATTATTATTTTTATTGAAAAGCAAGAAAAGAAATGATTTTTAGTGTAATAATATGGATAGAGATAAAAATTTTAATGTGAATGCTCTTAAAGATACCAAAATAAGAACGACGTGTGTTAAACTTCGCTTATTTGTGCTATTAAATGGGGCAAACTATATAAAATATGTTGAACCATGAAGTTCTTTATCGGTTAAAAATTGTAAAACCTCTTCCCGCCCATTAGAGAAGATTTTGCCCGGAAGGAATTTTTCTTTCTATATCAAAGAAAATAAAGATTCTTAGTTGCTTAATATGAGTGAAAAATATCAACCCCACAAACCCAAAAAAAAAGGCAAAAGGAAGCAATCAGCTGCATGTTCTCACCGTGAACATTATCCTTTGCTTCATAAAACAGAAAGAAAACATCAAATTTTTAATTAAATTGCTATTTTTGAACTTTATACCTAACTATATAAAAATTAATTATTAAAACTACCCTCTCAATGAGCCGGTGGCACTCCTTTTATATAAAAGCAGACTTGTTGAATGGGGAAATGTCAAGTTATTTTGCATGTTTGGTATACTCATTCTCTTAGTGTTGCATTTTTTGCCATCTTTTAATTTACTTCATAGAACTTATTCAAATTGTAAAATCATTAACAAATCCTAAATAACTATATACAAAAAAATGAAAAAAATGTTTTTTAATAGGAATATTATATAGTATGATGGCTTTTTTTTATAATTATATCTCTTAGAAAAATCACTCAAGAGAGTTTTAGAACTACCCTCCAAAATGAATCCGACCAATTTAAAATGTAAACAATATATATTTAGTTTTTTCTTATCGAACAGGAAAAAGGTTTAAAATATCTCCTAACAAATTTCTTAAAGGTAGTTTTCAGTTGTTCAAAATAGTTTACGACGTAATACTTCATATCTAGTGGTAGATACGTTATTGTTATAGTTATGTAACTTATCTAGTGGTAGATGAGTTTATTCTTATAACTAGTGGGTTATATCCGTGCTCTGCGGCTGGGCGACCCAATTTTTAATGGAAATACGTGGACGCAATAGTAAAAATAACGTTAATGACTGGAATTCGTTTGATATTGGTTCGGTTCATTAAGATACTAACACTTACCGAAAAAGAAACAAAAAAGAAATACTGAGCATGATAATCAGAGGCATTTACGATAAAAGAAATGGCTATGAAATTGTTTTTGTATTTCAGTATATATTACATCATACGTACATGTTTATATAGCCAATACACAAACAAACTAGAAAGGAAATACAATTAACTCCATTGAATAATTAGTTGTCGATGAGCTGTATTAGTGGCTGAATTGGAGGATCTTGTGTAGCAAGAGTCAATGGTTTATAATAGGAAATGATGGAAACTGATCCTAACCATATATTTTAACATTCCCCCTCAAGTTGAGTGGTGGGATTTTCAACACTCAACTTGCCAAGACAGTTATTGAAGATTTTGCCATTGACTGCTTTTGTTAGAATATCTGCAAGTTGATCTCCTGAAGGGACAAATAGAAGGTCAATAATCCCTGTTTCAAGTTTTTCTTTGATGAAATGGCGATCTACTTCAATATGTTTTGTGCGATCATGCTGGACTGGATTCTCTGAGATTTGAATAGCTTCTTTGTTATCACACAAAATTTTACTAGATAAATTTGGAGGATATTCGATTTCCATCAAGAGTTTCCGTATCCATAGTAACTCTGCTAGACCGCGTGATATGCCTCGAAATTCTGCCTCTGCACTTGAGAGCCCACCACCTTTTGTTTCTTGCTTCTCCATGTGACGAGATTCCCACCGACGAGGGTGAAGTACCTAGATGTTGATCTCCGGTTTCCTTTATCTCCTGCCCAGTCTGCATCGGTATACACTTGGGTTCAAGGTGACCATTTTTCTTAAAAAACACCCCATGACCAGGTGTCCATTTGAGATATCTAATAATTCTCCATACTGCTTCCATATGGGCAATTTGAGGTTGATGCATGAATTGGCTCACGACTCCCATGCATAGGCAATGTCAGGTCGGGTATGTGAGAGATAGATTAGTTTCCCTACTATTTGTTGATATATCCCCTTATCAGCTAGCTTAGCATTTTCCTCCATATAGAGTTTCTGGTTTGCCATCATAGGAGTATCCACAGGTTTGCAATCGATCATCCTATTTCTGCCAGCAGGTCAAGAACATATTTCTTTTGGCAAATGAAAATTCCTCGTCTGGACCTCATGACTTCAATTCCAAGGAAATACTTAAGTCTCCCAGATCCTTCATTTCAAATTCTTTGAATATGTTAACTTTCAGTCTTGCCATCTCTTCTTCATCATTACCTGTGATTATCATATCATCGACATAAATAATTAGGCATGTTATGAGTCCGTTCCTTTGTTTAAGGAACAGAGTATGATCTGAGTTACTTTGTTTGAAGCCATAATTTTTCATGACTAACGTAAATTGCCGAACCAGGCACGTGGAGATTGTTTTAATCCGTATAGGGATTTTTTAAGCGACACACTTCCCTAGGATCAGATTTCTTCATGAGTCCAGGAGGTCCTTCCATATAGACTTCTTCTTTGAGCTCTCCATGTAAAAAGGCATTTTTTACGTCAAACTGAAGGAGAGGCCAAACTTTGTTTGCAGCTAAGAAAATAATACCCTGATTGTGTCGATTTTGGCCACGGGTGAAAAAGTCTCAGAATAATCAATCTCGTATGTTTGAGTATACCCCTTTGTTACCAGTCGGGCTTTGTGTCTTTCAATAGTTCCATCTGGCTTATACTTTATAGTGAAGACCCATCGGCACCCTACTGGTTTTTTTCCAGGAGGAAGGGTACATTTTTTCACGTGTCATTTTTAATGAGAGCTCCATTTCGACTTCCATCGCTTCTTTCCATTCCTTAGATTCAAGAGCTGTTCAACTATGGTTGGAATTTGTTCAGAACATAGGGATGTGGTAAAGCTTTGGCTTCTGCTGATAGATTCCCTACTGCCACATTTGCCATTGGATTACCTAGAATTTCGAGCTTCCTTCTCGGGAGAGTATCTTTCGGAGGAACTCCTCTGTTGGATCTTGGGGGTAGAGCATATCTGTCGTGTTCAACCTGTGATGATGATTCTTGTTCTGTCTCATGGTTAGTTTCGTCAGGAGTTTCAACATGCTCATGATTTCATAGTTGGAAGAATCAATATACTCGGGAGTTTGAGAGTTACTTACCTCCGACACCAGGTTGGGATGATCATTGTTAGTGGTACCTTTTCATGACTAGTGGATGTTGACCCATTGTGAGCTTCTTCATTAACTTCTTCTGAGGCTGGTATCCACTGTATCCAACTCAATGTGTCATCAGTTTTCTTTTCCCCCAGACCATTGTGTTGGGTAGTGTAGAAATATTCGGTTTCTAGGAAGTCACAATTCATTGTTGTATACATATGACATGTGTTAGATTGTAACACCGATAACCGTTTTGATTGACCCCATACCCAACGAACACACATTTCTCAGCACATGCGTCAAGTTTGGAACGGTCTGTTTTTGGTAGATGAACAAAAACAGAACATCCGAAGACACGAGGTTCAAGAATAAGGTTTGATGGGGTTTTGGAATTTTGAGAGAGCTTGAAGAGGGTTTTTAAATCAATAGCTCTTGTTGGAAGACGGTTCATAAGATAGGTGCTGTGACAAGGCTTCGGGCCAAAATGATTTCGGAACTTGGGATTCAATCATGAGTGCACGAGTTATCTCTAAAAGGAAAAGGTTTTTTCTTTCAGATACCCTGTTTGTTCTGGGGTATGAGCATATGATGTTTGATGAATGATTCCTTTTTCATGACAAAACTGTTTCATGGTAGTATTAACAAACTCCCCCCCCCCCCCTCCCCATTATCAGACCTAAGAATTTGGATGTCTCTTTTGAACTGGGTTTTAACCATAGTATAAAAAGCATGAATTTTGAAAAAAACTTCGGATTTATTTTTTAGAAGATAAATCCAAGTCATGTGGGTGCAGTCATCAATGAATGATACAAAATAGCGGAAATTTTGCCCCCCCCCCCCCCCCCAATAACCTTGTTGGTCCCCACACATCCGAATGAATTCAATAGAAAAGGAAAATCAACATTAGTATCATTTGGTTTGAAAGTGTGTCTATGACTCTTAGCCAAAAAACATGTCTCACAATTCAAAGGTTTATTTGTCGGAAATAAATTGGGAAATAAATGATGTAAGTAACCACTCGATGAGTGTCCCAATCTCCGGTGCCATAACCAAGCTTCACGATCTGTGGACCCGTGAGCTAACATTACAGTGCCTTGTCGAGTAACTTCATCCACATAATAAAGCCCTTGCGTTCAGTACCACGTCCAATGATCTTTCCCGTCCTGATGTCCAGTAAGATACAAAAGGTAGGATGCATTAGCACAACACAGTTTAATTCTTTTGTAACATGACTGATCGATAGCAACTTATGAGATAAAGATGGAACATAGAGGCAATTTGATAGTTTCATATTTTTCGAAATTTGAATAGTGCCTCCTCCTTTTACTTGAAGAACTTCTCTATTGGCGGTGTGAATTCTGGATCTTTGTGGTTTTGACATTGAGCACATGTCAGATTTTTCATAGGTCATTGTATCGGTAGCACCACAATCAAATATCCATGAGTCTTCAATTGTTTTATTTTTTGTTGCCATGTTAGCTTTTCCAAAATTAAAAGATTTTTTTGGCTTTATTTTATTCAAATTAGACATATGAGGGGTTTTATTTGTGACCTCTGAATCTTGAACCTCATTTAGTAAATCAAGAATATCTTGACTAAAAAATTGGGGTTCACTACTGGCATACCCGATTTCGTTAAAAAAGTATAATGAAAAAGTGAAGGATTTGAGATGTTACCCTCAAACCCTATACCTGGCTCCCCTTTGTCTTCTTGAACCGCCGCAAAGCAGCAGGTACCCCCATTATTGCCTTTTTCATTTCCTTCTATATTTTGGCTGCTTTTGGAAGTTCCCCGCTGCTGCCACTGCTGCCGGTGGTCCTTTGACGACCCATGGCGGCGGCGACTTTCCCATTCTTGTACCCATCGGCCCACAGTCCGGGTACCCTACGAGTTCAAAGCATTGTTCTTTCGTGTGTTTGTTTTTACCACAATGATCACATTTAAAGGTTGCTTTTATCTACCGAGATGATGACGGATTATGTTTCCGTTCTGACCGGCGAACCTTGGAGACGAGACCCTTCCCAATGGAATCTCCGGTTGAGTTCAGATCCGTCCCGCCCCTATTTGAGTGTTTCCAAACATACTTTGGTGTGTCGTTTCCTTTCTGACAGCCGCATATGCGCTTCGGCAAACGGTAATGGATCCCACCGGAGAATCTCCCGTTTAAGGGAGTCATATTTTTTATCAAGGGCATTGTTTTCTGACCTGAGTTTGTTGTACGTGACAATGTCTGTAGAACATGTCATTGGGTTTGGGTCTGCCGCTCGATCTCTCCCCAGATACCCTGCATCACAGTCCAAAAATCCTCTAATGGTAAGCCATTTTGCTTGAACTCGTTTGCTTTGACGTGGAGATCGAAGGTTTGAAGCTTGTCTTTGCCACTGCTATATGTAACTGTAAGTGCGCCCCATAGCGTTTTTGCTGTTGGGAACTCTGTAAGGTTACTAGCAAGGTTCGGTTCGATATTTTGAATCAGCCAGGAGAAGACGATTAAATCATCTTGCTCCCACTGCTCATCAACAGGATCTGGTGGGTTCTGGGTAAGATGATTTAATAGGACTTTCGATTTCCCCCCTATGGCGACTCGTATCATCCGAGCCCATAAAGGGTATTTTGGCTTGTGAGTTTCAGGCTGATTTTTAAGTTATCGGACGGGTTCGGTTTTGGGTTATGGGTTTGAGATTAACTCCATTTTTAAGGAGGTTGGTTATTTGAATAACTAGATTATTATTGTCTTCTTCCGATATTGTGCCTGGTAGATGATGAGTATTGAAAAGTTTGGATCATAAACACCGCTCTGATACCATATTGAGCATGATAATCAGAGGCATTTACGATAAAAGAAATGGACTATGAAATTGTTTTTGTATTTCAGTATATATATTACATCATACGTACATGTTTATATAGCCAATACACAAACAAACTAGAAAGGAAATACAATTAACTCCATTGAATAATTGGCTATCGATGAGCTGTATTAGTGGCTGAATTGGAGGATCTTGTGTAGCAAGAGTCAATGGTTTATAATAGGAAATGATGGAAACTGATCCTAACCATATATTTTAACAAGAAAAGTTATGGTACGATCAAAAAAATACCGAGATGTGTTTACATCGATCTAATAATAAAAACGAATATCAATTTCGGTACTATGTTGTTCGGTCGGCATTAGAGCGTTCGTTTTTGTTACATTAACAACACGATGTTTGATTGAAACTTAAAAAAAACAAAAAAATAGAAAAGAAAAAGAAAAGATGAAAAAAAAGTTCATAAGTTATATATATATATATTAATGAGAAAAATGTCCGAATAGTCCCTGTGGTTTGCTCCGATTTCACATTTAATCCTTGTATTTTCAAAAATTACAGCTATAGTCTCCAATTTTGAAAAATTCGTTCTTCTCTTAGTCCCTGTCATGGATAAATCTTAATTTTCTCAATTAATTTGGTGTGAAATGACCTAAAAGCTTTTACGAATAAAAAATATTATTAATGTAAAACATATAAATTAATTAAGTACTATATATTATACTTGTGGACCAACTTCCTATTGAAATAACCCCACCCCACCGTTCTCTCTTCTATCCATCTGTTTCTTTACTCTTGCCGTCAAACAACCATCAATAACCACCATTGCAACCCACCGTTGACTAACTACCACAGTAATTGAAACCATAAAACAGATCTAGATTATGAAATCCATCAAATATTTCAAAAATTGAAACTGCTTATCCAAATGAAGTTAAGGAAGTTGCTAAAAAAAGTGTCCAAATTCATCTTAGAAAATGACACAGTAATTGTTACTCGTATGATTTATTATCAAGTATTCCATTACATTTCTTCAATGTTATCATCAATATATTAAAAAAAACTAACAATTCCAAAAATGTATTCGTAATACAGATCTAGATTAAGAAATCGTAAAATATTTAGTGAAAACCTGAAACTGGTTATCGAATTAGATTTAGGTTGAATGGAAGATGAGTTTGCCTTATCTTTCGCACCAGCCAAAACTCCTCCATTCCTCTTGTTGTTGTTGTGCAACAACAACACACAAACAAAATAATAATAATAACAATAATAGCTTTGAAGTTAACAGAGGCCGTGGCGGAGGAAACGATGATAAGACGTAGGATCGTTTTCTGAATTGGGGGTTTATGAGGGAGTGAGTTCTAAATGGAAGCAGAGTAGTGCTAGACATTCTGTTCATTATAGAGAGAGAAGTGGGTGGGGATGGGGGTTGAGGTTAGTGGCGGATCCAGAAAATCCGCATAGGGGTAACGTTTCAATGAAAAGAGGTAACGAAATCGAAAAAACGTTAAATTTTTTCAAAATTTACACTACCGTCAGAGCGTCAAGGGGCAACGTAGGTTACCCCTTCTATCACTCTTGGTACGCCCCTGGTTGAGGTGGTCGGAGTTGCAAGCGATGGGGGTTAAGGTGGTTGGAGTTGGAAGAGGAGTGGGGTGGGGGTTGAGGGAAACCAGAGAGTTGAAGAGGATGGGGTGGTGGTGGATGGGTTAGATATTTGTTAATGCTATAAATTATAAATATTATTTTAATAACAAGGGTATTCTTATCATTTCATACTCACTTAACATCAAAAACTAACTTCCATTCGCTTCAGAGACTATTCAAGAACGAATTTATGAAAGTTAAAGAGTATAACTATAAATTTGAAAATCAAAACAAACCAAAAAAATTATTAGAGCACTTTTCTCTATAATAATTATGTAACTTATAATATTATTGATTTAGAAAATGACACATCAATGAATATACTTGAATATTTACGTAACATGCTATCTATGCTTATATTAATTAATATAATAACTATTGACATATCTTTCAGTAACTAAAAAGGTTTTAATTACGTTACATTATATTGTTACACCTATTTATACTATATACTGTATAACAAAAAAAACTCTATTAGGAACACATATTATTCTCTTCTACTTAATTCTAAACATTTATTTTTATAATTAAAAATAGTCATTATATCACATGATTAGTGATAAGATAGAGAAAATTACAAATTTAAAGCGTTAATATTAATTAAAGTATTAGATTCGTTACACATTGAAACGATTAATATACAATCTTATAGATAAATTTTTTGATAGAAAAATTATGTTTGTTGATAAACATTACCACGCAAATTAAAAAATATATATCATTAGTTACTTATTGTAAATAAGATAATATTGAACGATCAAAAAGTAAATAAAAGTTTTCATCATTATTCATGTTTTATTGCAAGGATATATATACACATACTAGGTTAGAACCTTATGTATTATATAGGTTGAGTAAATGAAATGTTATATATTAGATATTAAAACAATATATCTTTAAAAACAACATTTATTATAGGGTTAAATAAATGTAATTTTATATATTAAATAATATAAAGAAAGTTTTATATTTAAGATCCCGTGTATTGTAGGTTAAATAAATGTATTTTTATACCAAACAATAAATAAAAGATATATCTTTAAAACCCTATATATTTACATGGGTTGAATAAATTCAATTTTAAATACTAAATATTAAAAAGTTATATATTTAAAAAAACCCATGTATTGCATGGGTTTTGCATATAACTTTATCAGTTCGAATAGTAAAAAAAATAGTTTGTGTATTAGTTGGTGCGTTATATTTATACCAAATAGATCTAGGTATGAATTCTACAAAACATTTATCCCATCTACTTTTATTTTAACGTTAAAATCATATCACACATGCCCTTAATAGAATTTGTACCTATTACCATTTAGTTGGAGAATATACCACTTTACCATCACGCTATCCCTTTAAAGACTTATCTCATTTACTACTTCCATACTTTTTTTACTAGTTGTACAATTTTTTCCGCTTATTAAAAGCTACTTAATTTAATATTTTATTGATCCAACCACGTGTAATATATGTGTTTTGACCTAATAATAGACAGTGCATCAACATTCATTTACAAAGACATGGTTTGATAAATGTATGTTTTATTCGATTAAATTACATTTTATTCAATTGTGTATCTTGTGTAATACACACTTTTATTCAACCATTATAATACATAGTTTTATTCAACTAGTGCAACACACAAACTTTTTTTAAGAAATAACTTTTTTATCACTTAATATATAAAATTATATTTATTTAACTCGTGTAACACATAAGGTTCTAACCTAGTTATTAATAAACAGACCTAATGAATAGTACTTTTTTAGTACTAAATAAAGTTTTTTAGTACTTTTATTATTTTAATATTATAATTATAATTATAATAATTATTATTTTCTTTATTATTTTTCTTAACTTAAATTATTTTTTTATCATGGATTGGGATAAGCTTTGTGATACTATTACTAATAAACAAACCTAATTAATAGTATTTTTAGTATTTAAATAATATATATAGTTTTTAATACTCTTATTATTTTAATGTTATAATAATAATAATAATAATTTTTATTATTTTTCATAACTTTAACCGTTTGTTTATCACGAGTTGATATAAGTTTGGTGTCAACCAGTGCTGGTATCGAAAATACCGTTACGGTCCTGTTCGATATTGGTACATGAAGGTAAAAAGCGGGTACCAGCCTGGTACAGAAAATGCCAAAAGTCAGTACCGAATTGATATTGAAAATCTTTTAGTTCGGGAAATTCGGTACTGCTACCTGATACCATTTGCTCATCTCTGATCACGGGTACCATACGAACAACAATGATACGTACAACTTTTTTTTATTGATTTTCTTCAACTTTTAATGATTTTTTTTTAGTTTCAGGGTTAGGGGTGAGCTCGATACCAACCGTTACCGCATCGGTACTAGCATCGAAATTACTGGTTACGGTACCAGTATATGAAGGTAAAAACCGGTAGCGAACCGGTACCATGAACGCCAAAAGTCGGTACCGAATTGGTACTTATGATCTTTCGGTTCGAGAAATTCGGTACCGGTACCCAGTACCATTTGCTCATATCTGACCACATGTTTCATACGAACAACATCATTACCATACAAGTTTTTTGTTTATTTTCTTTCGGTTATCTTTTATTGTCTTTTTCTACATTTTCTTTTTATTTTTGTCAACGATTCTGTACACAACGCGCTCGTAGTAATTTCAAAACTCATATAAATACATACTAAATCAAAAGAAGTTCACGGTAACACGACGGTGATAAACATAATTAAATTAAATTTAGTACAAGTCAATCAAAATGAAAAACTTCGTGTATAAAATTAAAGAAAGGTCCATTTTACCGGCTGAAAATAATTATGAGAAATTAAAAGTTTTTATATAAAAATAAAACATTAATGCTATTAAAAATATAACACCTAAATTTATTTCTCAACCATATTTTAACAAATGGGACAAAATGACAAAATCTCTTTCTGGCTGAAAGGGGACATTGCCCAAATTTGTCGAGTGCCATGGGCCACGGGCCTCCATAACCCACAAAAGGGTTATTTTGATGATGATACATGTTTCTTCTTGTATTATTCTTTCGTACATATGTATATTACAGCCAATTTAGTTGTTTTTACCATCTCATTTGGTCGAATGTGATTATAAAATTACAGAAAATGTTATTTTTGAAAATGTAAAATAACGTGTTAAATGGGTAGTGTTCAAAAGTTGGAGAATCGATTTGATATTGAAATTAATAATTTTATTTGAGATGTAATTTCATATGATACACATAAACCTAATATTGTTTTGTGCATTCGTGGAGACATACACATTATACGTTTAGTTATAAAAGTTATAAATACATGAAAGTGAATAGTTTTAGATCTACCAATTTATAATGATTGGGAAATACTGATAACAATGTTCCTAAAGTCCTTAACTATTAACTCCCACATGTGGTGCTTTGTTGATAAAAGATCGATTTCTTACTAGAATATTAAATGAAAAATGTTACCATCTTATAAATTATGTATGACTACTGAAAATATTTCCAAACGATGTAGAAATAACATAAGTTTCACAAATAAAAAATAAAAGGGAAAAAATAAATTCGTGACGACGGAAATTATATTATCAAATATGGACAAATGTTCCACAAATCTACATTGATTGAAAATCATAAAAACGAATACCGGTACGATGTTGTTTGGTCGATATCAATACGCTACCGTTGAATCTGTACAACATCAGTACTCAGTTTAGTATAAGATATCCTAAAATACTTTACTTTAAATACAAATATCATAACTTTATTTTGAGGGAAAATTACAAAACTAGCCATTGACCACATCCCCCTCTTTCAAAATTAGTCACCATGCGTCTTTGGAGCAACTTTTCAAGCACAGGATGCGTCTTTGGAGCGACGTCACTGAAACTCAATAAAAAATAGACACGTGGCGTGAAAGACGCATGGGAAAGACCTTCAAATACGAATCCCAGAAAAGTGAAAACTCAATTTAAATGGACACGTGGCGTGAAAGACGCATGGGAAAGACGTTCAAAGACGCATGTCGTGCTTGAAAGATGCATCCCAGACGCCGAACGCTTCAGCTCCCAAAAGACCTTCAAAGACGCATCTCGTGCTTGAAAGGTTACACAAAAAACGCATGAGATGACTAGTTTTAAAAGAAGATATGGACCTATAGTCATTGGCTAGTTTTGTAATTTTCCTTTATTTTAAATACAACTATATACCATGAGTTTACGATTATTTTATATATATAAAAAAAACACTTTGTGTTGTATAAATAACTAATGAGTCGTTTGTTTGGAATCAATCCCTACTCATTTAACATCGTACACAGAGTCTGTCTTTTGTTCCCATACTAATATCAGCAAAAATGACCGGAGTTTCCATGATCAGTCAATTTCCGACCAATTCAGTCTCCATAGTGTCCCCGGTATCGAAACCGAGCTCCAAGACATCTATGCTAACAGCTAACTCAGTCAGATTTCCAGCAAAAACCTCCACAAAATCAAAGGTCCGTTTCGCGGGAGGAGCCAGAAAGAAATTCAGTTTCACTTTGCGCGCTGCGGGTGATGACGGTTTTGAACCCGAAGGCAATGAAACCTATTCTGTGGTGGCAGAGGAGCCGATCACGGAGATCGGGTTGTTGAAGAAGCAGTTGGTTGAGACGTTTTACGGGACGAATTTCGGATTGAGTGCTACAAGTGAAACCAGGGCTGAGATTGTGGAGCTCATCACGCAGCTGGAGGTGATGAACCCCACTCCTGAACCAACAAAGGCTCTGCCTCTTCTCGATGGCAAATGGATTTTAGCGTAAGTAATTTTCTTTTCATTTAATATTATTGTGTGTTGATGGATTTAAATTTATTTGGAAAACTTTTACATGGTAATGGGTCGGGTAGGATACAGGTAACTGAGTTTTTATATTTGATTATAAAATTGTGTCTAATACAACGTCTCATACTCATACGTTAGCTACTTGTTACTCATAATACACACGTCGCACCTAAACCTATTTAGGGGTTATGTAGTTGAGCATTACCAGCTAAGATGCTTGTTAACTGAAATCCGATCTTAAACTAATTTAAGAACTGAATTCAAATATAAAGCACTTAATCACAGTTCTTATAGTTTTATAATGCAAGTATACGAAGAAAACACTCCTAAACGAGAAAATCTAGAAATTCTAACCTCCAGACATTTTTTTTTGAAAAAAATCACACATGTAATATACATGTTTTTAAGAGTTTTGAGCAAGAAAAACATAAAAACGCCAAGATGATATTTTTTTTGAACGGCTAAAATTAAATCAAAGCTGTCATTTGCAGAATTTGAACTAACAATCACTTGGTTGAAGAGGAGTACACCACCTTAGCACCAAGTTATCCCCTTACGGACACATATTGTTGATTATATTTGAAGATCGTATAATATATTAATAATATATATGGTTTTAAAAATTTTGATGGGGTAAACGGGTGGATCTTTTTTTAAAACACTCATATAGGTAATCAACTAATCATCAAATAATACCAAATTCGTCCTAACCCACAAAACTTAAAACTATTAGAATACTGCAAGAAAGCAATGGCATTTGATACCCTGTTAATAAAAAAAATCGGTTGGCCAAAGGATTAACACAGGGGCGGATATAGCTTGAGACAATAGGTAGCCCCGCTACCCTTAAACGCTCCGGTGGTAATGTAAATTTTGGAGAAGTTTGACTTTTTTTTATCAATTTCGTTGCCTTGTAGAAAAGAAAATTTTGAAATGTTGCCCCTTGACGTTTTTTTTTTTCTAGATCCGCCACTGGATTAACAGACCTTGGCCTTTGTCTAGTTCCGCCCATAGACAATGCACCAA
Organism: Scalesia atractyloides; assembly: GCA_947069175.1. Classification (NCBI taxonomy): domain Eukaryota; kingdom Viridiplantae; phylum Streptophyta; class Magnoliopsida; order Asterales; family Asteraceae; genus Scalesia; species Scalesia atractyloides. The sequence continues at coordinate 59,295,209 of CAMTDV010000007.1, read as the reverse complement.
CGATCTCTACTATAGGCATGACTTGTGGGTCTATAAACGTTAGGCAAACCGCTTTTAACGTTTTGGTACATGTTCGGTACTTGAAGTAGTACAATATTAAATGTCGGACCACCATTTTCAAAGAAGAAAAGGGCCACACGGCTACTTTCACCAAATCATTTCATTTTAAATGAACCAAAATCATAATCAATGTAACAAGATGTGTCTTTTTACTTGAAAATAGGAACCTATATGCAAATATGAATCTTAAATGCCTAATATTTATTTAACAACATCACGTGATCGCACGTGAGTATTGTTTTGCAGCTATACATCCTTTGTTGGCTTATACCCTTTGCCGTCACATGGAACAATCCCTCTAGTGAAGGCGGAAGAGATATCCCAAACCATCGACTCTGAAAACTTCACGGTCCAAAACTGTGTCGTTTTTGCCGGACTGGGGTCCACAACCGCGATAAGTGCAAACGCAACATTTGAAATACAAAGTCCTAAGCGCGTACAGGTACACCATGTGACATCATTAAATGGGCAACCCCTAAATTAGTTATAAATGCGTGGTTTAATCATTTGTGACTTTTTATATAGATAATAAATGGGCAACCCCTAAATTAGTTATAAAATACGTGTTTTAATCATTTGTGACTTTTTATATAGATAAAGTTCGACGAAGGGATCATCAGGACACCACAACTGACAGACTTAATTGAAATACCCGAAAGTATTGAGATTTTGGGACAAAATGTAGACCTTTCGCCTTTTAAAGGGTTGATCACGTCAGTTGAGGACACTGCGTCACATGTTGCAAAGACCGTTTCGAGTCAACCACCGTGGAAGTTCTCCATCTCTGAAGGTAAGGTGGAGTCATGGTTGCTAACAACTTATTTGGATGAAGAAGTTAGGATCTCTAGGGGAGATGGTGGGAAAGTGTTTGTTCTGTTTAAGGAAGGTTCGTCACTGCTTTCGTCTTGAATTGGTTCGAGCTCTTGTTGAATGTTTAAATCTCTTTTTATAGAGATGTGTAAGAACGTTAACGCATTTTGCGTCTTGGATTGAAACATGCTAATATGATATTGTAGAATGAATGAGTGAAAGTCTTATTTTATATCGTGATTGTATGTGTTACAAATGGGTTGATCTGGGTTATACTTATTATTTAACGCGTAGAATAGGTTAGTAAGAAATGTTTGAGAATATGTAAGACTGGTTAGAGTCATAGAGACTAGATGCTCTAAAATCAAATTAACTTGTAAACTATTTGTCTTTGTCCATACTGTTGACTGTGAAACATTTGACAGAAAATTCTAAAAATATTTTAAAGACTTAAATTTATGCATTGACATTTGACAGAGAATTCTAAAAATATTCAAAACTATTATTAAATAGAGTAAATTGCACAAAACGTCCTTTAAGTTTTCTCAAACTTGCAGGTTCCAGCCTTAATGTTTAAAAGTTGCCAAAAACATCCTTTACGTTTATTTTTGTTGCATGTTTAATCCTTTATCACTAACCCAGTTACTAATCCATGTTAAATGGCCTCACATGCATAGCATGTGAGGGTAAAACCGTCTTTTCATCTCTCTCTCTCCACTTTCTTAATGAGTTAATTCTCAAATGAAACATACAGAATTACCAATACCTACAATGGAGAAGAACATGGACTTAAAACACTAAAACTTTTAAGTCGTGAAGTAAAGTATTAATTATATTAATAAAAAGATAATAATTACATCGAGATACTGCGCCGCTGTATCTTTAACCAATTCTCCAAATTTCATAGAATGTAAATTACATAAAATTGGAATTTGAAAGCCGAACAGAAAGTTCTTTGCTAGTCAAAATTACATAATAAAAAGCTAAACATGGTGCTTATGTGCTTAATGTTTTATTTACAAGTAACAAGCACGAAAAAACAGTAAATGATTGATTGAAGAAACTGAATATATGCATATACACGTTCAATTTCAACAAATTATACCTCAGTTACACATAAATTAGGTCGAAAAAGAGTGTGCAGAAATAGTACTTGGGGTTAGCGACATCAGTGAAGAGAGCAACTGATAGAGTGGTTCCAGATAGCTCGTAAACTTTCATATCTGCAAACGAAATTGGAAGAAAGCTTCAATTTACAGAGAAGAAAATTGCTGGCTGCGATAAGAAAATAATTGGAGAATTTGGGAATTAGGGTTTAGCAAAGGGTCGGTTAGACTTTTCAAGAGATGGAAAAAAAAGAGATGAAAAGACGGTTTTACCCTCACATGCTATGCATGTGAGGCCATTTAACATGGATTAGTAACTGGGTTAGTGATAAAGGATTAAACATGCAACAAAAATAAACGTAAAGGATGTTTTTGGCAACTTTTAAACATTAAGGCTGGAACCTGCAAGTTTGAGAAAACTTAAAGGACGTTTTGTGCAATTTACTCTATTAAATATGTACAAACCATACCATTTAAAATGTGAACCGATTTTAATCTTTTGTTAAATTCGGTTAACTTTGGGTCCGTTTTTGTATCTGGGCTAAAATGTTCTGGTCGGAGAAAATTGGCCCAACATAATAAACTTCGGGCCTAAACCTTTATGTATTTATATATTGTTTATGCATTTAAGTTTAAGATGTTTGTTTGTTTTCCCTGTGAGAAAATAGCAATAACTTCCGTATCATTTGTTGGTTATTTTGTTTAAATTTTAGAATGCAAAACTCATTTTCTAGAGTGTTCAAGCTAAAAATAAGGATTGATAAAAGTAACTTTAAATTTTACACTAACACGACACAAATAATTGAATGTAACATTGTAATTGATTAGTTGCAACTTTGCAATAGAAATATAAAATAGACTTATGTCTATATCATATGTATGTCCGTTAAAACTAATTACTGGTTACATCATATCTATGTAAGTTAAAACTAATTACAACACATAACGTATCACACAAATCGCTATTTTCGTCGTACTCATAAATCGTTATACTTTCGTCTTTGATGATCATGTTATGCAACAGGATACAAGCATACATAACGTATCGTAACCTCTGTGGTGTAAAAGAACGTATTGGATGTTCAATGATATGCATTTTTTTTTGTAAAACTCCAAAACACCATTTAATGTCTTTTCTCGCCACCTCTTGAAACTTAGCAAATTTATTTCTTTTATCGTCTGTCAGGTGCGGAATAGTCTTAACCGATTGTAGAGTATGTTGGGTATATTCCATCCGCAAGGTAGTAACCACGCTTGTATTCCACCCCCGTAACCGTAAAACTGGTGTCTGGACCAGTTCCTGCTATTACATCGTTAAAGATCTCTGATTGATAGATGACGTTAAGGTCGTTAAGTGAACCAGAAAGACCAAAAAAAACATGCCAAATCAAGAGATTCTATGACGCAACAGCCTCTCGTATTATAGTTGGATGACCATGATCGCCCCGAGTATATTGACCTTGCCACGCAGTAGGGGAGTTCTGCCACGACCATTGCATGCAATCAATGCTTCCGAGCATTCCTGAAAAACTATGCCTTTGTCCGTGCGATTGAAATAATTTTTGGGCATCATTTGCGTTTGGTTTCCCCTGATATTTCTTGCTATTTAGCTACACCACCCATTCACAAAACTTATGCAAACATTCTCATGAAGTTCTTTCGACATCCTTAAATACTCGACCAACGAATCGAGTGCTGTCCCGTATGCCAGTTGGCGAGTGGTCGTCGTACATTTTCTGTAAAGTAGTGAATCCTCTATGGCCCCTAGCGTCGTATCGAAGTGTGAAAAACGGATTAGACCGCGCCAAGTCGTCTGCTATACGTAATAATAGTCGACGACTCATTCGAAACCGACGTTTAAACATCGTGGTCGTGTAAACCGGTTCATCGGCAAAATAATTGGCCACTAATCTATCATGATGTAACGCCCAACTTATTTTCATGACCGAAAAACCAAAAATTTTAAACTTTTGGAATCATAACCCTAAATTCCCATTATGCCCTTATCTTTTTAGTACGACAACACGACTACAAAATATTTCGACAATACAACTTTAACTTACTAATTACTAAAGTTAATTCATCTACCTACAAAAGAAACTTTTAAAGTAAATTCATCATTTACAACCCAAAAGTAGTTTGACCCGTTTGTCATAATTACTTGCGTAAGCGTAAAGAGAGCAAATGTGTGTTCGTTCCAAACGAGGCGCATCATCAAGCGGAAGTTTTACCTAAACACCACAACAAGTTTGATTAGCAAATCTTAAAGAAATTTATAACGATTTCATTAGCCAATCACATATCACCTTCTTATTTAGTTAATCACATAATAGGGTGTAAAATCGAATTCATTCCTTTGCATTCTTGTCATTATCTGGTTGACCCATTCAACATTAGTCAACGCGGACAACATACTTTTACCTTTCCGTACCTTACCCGGTTGACTCGTTCATTACAAGTCAACTCGAGATCTTACTTTTACTTTCTCATTCCTTGTCAGGTTGACCCGTTCATCACGAGTCAACACGGAACCATACTTTTACTTATTCATTCCTTGTCCGGTTGACCCGTTCATCACGAGTCAACGCGGAACCATACTTTTACTTATTCATTCCTTGTCCGGTTGACCCGTTCATCACGAGTCAACGCAGAACTATACTTTTACTTACTCATTACTTGTCCGGTTGACCCGTTCATCACGAGTCAACGCGGAACTATACTTTTACTTACTCATTACTTGTCCGGTTGACCCGTTCATCACAAGTCAACGCGGAACCATACTTTTACTTATTCATTCCTTGTTCGGTTGACCCGTTCATCACGAGTCAACGTGGAACCATACTTTTACTTACTCATTCCTTGTCCGGTTGACCCGTTCATCACAAGTCAACGCGGAACAATACTTTTACTTACTCATTCCTTGTCCGGTTGACCCGTTCATCACGAATCAATGCGGAACCATGCTTTTACTTTCTTAGCTCATTGTCAATTCCCTATCAACATCTATAGTCGAAACAATAACAACTATAGTCCTTCCAAAATGAGATTGGATAGTTCATTACAACTAGAATTAATATACAAACGAGAGTGCAATGTACAAATAACGTACCTCGATCTTGCGAACTTTGAAGATTCCGGTTGCTTGAACCTTCTTCTTTCACGCCTACATTTTACAATCGATATACTTTAATTTCACGTCATTATTTCATTCTTTCTTTTAACATTATTAGATTAACAACTATCATTTAACCAATTCTAGTCATTTAGCATCATGTTCATCTAGAATCTCAATTCAAGACATTTTATCAAACACTTGGCGCGCGTACCACTACCAAGGCATAATGTACAAGTTTTACATGCATATTTCCACTAGTTCATATCATGGATTATCAATTCAACTAAGCTCACATAATCTCCTCTCTCTATCAGATTCATACATCACTCCTCTACTACATACACAATCACACATCAATATCATACTTAATTTCTTGCACTTATATGATCATAGCATTTCATCATACTACTACTATAAGTGGGTTTTACTTCAATCATCAAGATAATAAATATTCACACATATTTCATCTTCCACATGATGATTCTAACTAGTAACCATGTTTAATTTCATTCAATCTTCACAGATTATTACAACCCACTTCATGAATGACCACCAAATCATAAAATTCAACTTACCTTTTGTTTAAGAAGCTTGGGTGACCAAGGAATTAAGCACATGCATCCAGATTTTTGTTGTTAATCACTCTTAATTGTTGAATTTGTGGGAAGAAGGGTTTACCCTTCTTTCTTCTTCTTCCAGGCGACACACATACACTAGAAGTGTGTGTGTGTGTGTGTGTTTTAGTTTCTATTTTATTAACTCTCTTTCCCACTTATTTAGGTTTAGTCCCTCATGTTTGGTGACTATTATCATTATAACTAAACATATCTCTTCTAGTTGAAACTTTATTTGTATTTTAACTAAGGTTATATTTCTTGTCACCATTTAACCAACATTCATACTTATACATACACGCACACATTATACATACATATACACATATAAATAATTTTTGGGGTGTTACACATGAACACCTGTATTAACACCAAAAAATAAATAAAATACCTTATTAACACCGAAAAAATTAAATACATTATTAACACGGAAAAACATAAATATTTTAATTTTCAATGAAAAATAAAGATAACCTTCTCGGTCTCGGTTTAAGGCGACTCCTCTAGTTTGCGGTTGTGACGACGTTTCTTCCTCTTCCTCCATGATCGTCTGTGCTGCCAGCATTACGGCGTTCGCAAAAAACAAATCACCCTCACCCGAAGATGACGAACACCACGATGAAGAAGAAGACATGCCTAAAACTTTATAAAAATTAAGGTGGTGTATAAAAAGTGAGAGAGATTGGAAAGATTTGGGTTAAAATGGGGGAATAAATGGTATATATTTTATAAAGTGGGAAAAGAAAAATAATTAAAAAAAACTAGTCGTTATTAACGGTTGTATTCTATCTCGTGGATTTGACAAAATGGACCATGTAGGGTAGATTCCATCCACAGGATAGTAACCACGTTTGTATAAGTGGTTGTAACGTAAAATGGACATTTTGGTATCGTCCCATTTCATTCAGTAAGAAATAATGGAGATTGCTGAAGCACATTGATATCGTTTTGTGCACCTGGAAGACCGCCAAAAGCATGCCAAACCCACAAATCTTAAGAGGCCACTGCTTCAAGCATAACTGTTGGGTAATTGTGATCTCCTCTCATATATTGGCCTCGAAACTCTGTGGGACAAATTCTTCATACGAAATGGGTGCAATCAAGGCTACCCACCATACCCGGAAGGTGATGTTTATCCACATGAGTTTGGTACAAAAGTGTCATGTCGTGGCTTGTTGACCTATGTAAGAACTCGGGAGCGTATGCTTTACATACCTTTTCGGATCAATATTTTAGACACTCACGGGAAGTCCTTTCGGCCATATGTAAATACTCGTCGTTCTCGTCTAGAGGGTTACCGGTTACAAATTGTTTAATAGCTGATGTAACTTTTTGCAACGGTGTAAAACTCTTCTTCATTCTCGCATTCACGCCCTCTGCAAACCACGGGTTATTCACTTCCACGTCGCTCACAAGTTTTAGAAACAAACGTTTTGACATACGAAACCTATGACGAAAAATATCTTTGTTGTATTTCGGATCCTCGACAAAATGATCCGCCATAAGGGTTTCGTGACCACTCTCACGATCACGACGACAAAATGTTTCTTACTAGATGTGCCCGTATTTTGTAGTTCGGCTTCCTCGATGAGATTTTGGAAAAAAAATTATGCTACTATCGGTTGAAGCTAACTCGTCGTCACTGTTACCAGGTGCGAAAAATAATGGTATTATTCCACCATTTTAAATAAAATAAGGGTAGAGTAGTTTTGGAGAAATAAGGAAATGGGTTGGTGTGAATTTGTTTAAAATGGGTTGGTTTTATATAGTTTAAACATATATAAAAAAACCTTTTTTTTTAATATAAACGGCTATATATCTGTTAAATTCAAACGGTCAAAAGCAAACGGTCGGATTTCCATGCGGGGACTACTCACCACAAATCCAAAATCCCGCGCGGCAAAGAGTGGCGACGACGGTGTTCCTCGCACGGTGCAGGGGTTCACCGCGCTCTTTGCCGCATGCAACTCATTCACCCTTAGTGTGTGTCCTTAAAAATTAATGACATTAAACTAACGGGACCTGATGTATAAGTGCCGAACAAAGTTAATTAATAATATGATCTCTATGATTTCTTGCCATTTTTATATTTTTAACAATAAATTAAGATTTAGAAATGTTTGATAACTAGAAGTTATATCCGCGTTTTGCGGCGGGAAACGCTTCTTTTAGTGGCGCGTTATGGTTGGTTGTTTATAAAATTTAAATGTAGAAAAAAGGCACTTAACAACTATATATTTGGAAAGCATGAAAATGGATGTCGTTGTAAAAGTGTATGCATGGAATACTCAAAAAATAATTTCTAGAGTAAATTTCCGTTTTGCTCCCCTGTGGTTTGGCCGTTTTAACGGTTTTGCCCAAATGGTTTAAAAATGGCCAGTTTCCTCCCTGATCTCTCTAACTTATCACCATTTTGCTTCCCGCCTCTAACTCCATCTAAAATATATGTTAGTTTTGTGAGTATTTTGGTAATTTAATAAATAATAGTATGAGCATTCGAGTCTTTTCCCCTAAATAAACATTAAACTCGTTTATTTTACATAAACATAAAATAAATATCAATTATTTATTTTACATTATCTCCCACTCTATCTCAAATACAAACATCCATACTCGCCACCACAACACCACCATTTGCCAACATCACCACCACCACCTGCCCTTCCAAATCACTGGAGCCACCCAAACCACATACATATCAACCTTTTCAACCATCAGATTTATGAACCAGATCTCTAACCCCAAACATCATATTTGTCATAGATCTGTTTGTTTAACCATCTTCAACCTTTTCACCATCCTCTTCTACAAGTGTTGCTGCGGGAAAACAACACCACCACCACCAGAAATCATCACCTCAGCCCCAAAAACCACCCGAATCACCACCATCTCTTTACCTTCTGTTTCAGAGCCACGACGAAGTCCAATAGTTTAATGAGTTTGGCCGACGATCTAGGGTTTCGATCCCTCTATTGCTGTTGTTGACCACCGTGAACCACCATGGCCATCCTTCGTCTTGTTTATTCTTTTCACCGGAGAGATGAACCTTAGTTCAAAACCCTAGATCTAGAAATTGTTGTCAACATCTCTTTGTAACCCTAGCCGCCGCTATCAACAACGGTTCACTTTTCACCACCACGATTAGTTTAGCTGGTCTGGATCCACCATCATTGTCCTTTCTCGAAGATGAAACATGAACATCCATGACTAGGGTCTGATGAAGATTTTGGGGTTATGGTTTCAGACGAAGATGAAACGATGCTGGTGGTGGTGTCATGGTGACAGGTTGCGTGTGATGGTGGTGGCTGGTTTATGTCTGCATGTTATAAGAGTTTGTGTAGTTTAAAAGATTTTTAACTCAGGAAAGAGATGAAGGGAAGGAAGGGGGAAGGATGGTGAGATGAGAGAGAAAATTATTATTAGCTTTTATAATATAAAAAAATCTATATATATATATATATATTAAATTACTAAAATGCCCACAAAATTAACAGACATCTTTAAGGGACTTAGAGGCGGGGAGCAAAATGATGATAAGTTAGAGAGATTAGGGAGGAAACTGGCCATTTTTAAACCATTGAAGTAAAACCGTTAAAACGAACAAACCACAGGGAACAAAATGAAACTTTACTCTAAATTCAAAGGAAGTTGGTGTATCATTTATCCAACTAAAAAGGTGATGATATAAGTAATTTATACAATATAAGAGAAAGATAACCCGACTCATTTTCGAGAAAAAATTATGTCAAAATATAAATCAACCGAAAAAATACATAATAATAAGCATAAGAACATATTTTATTTGGCCCAACTTATTTTCAGAAAAAAATTTAAACCGATACTTAAATCAACTTAACTTTATAGTTTATAACGACACGTATAAAAAAATAAACACATATAATTCGAGTAGGGAGTCTCTAGAAAACTCAATAATTATAAGTGTCAAAACTAAAAATTAAAGAAAAAATAAAAAAAGTCAAAAACACCGTTAATTCAGGTTGTAAATTGTTATATAGATAGTGTTAAAACCAACTAAGTGTGTGTCCAAAATTCATTTAAGCGTCACTTCCCACCAACACCACTTCAAAACACCAAGTCTTGCTTTTTCCACGTTCTCTTTAGAATATTTATGTACTATTTATTTATTTTTTATTTATTTACAACACAAATAGGCTTCATGTAGTTATACTATCTGTATAAAGTTAGTTTTATACTTATATATATATATTCTGTATGGTGGTTGTACAGTGTAGTTTTGTAAAACCATTTGAGGTGATAAATGGTTTTATTAGAACCAGTAGTAAAGAAGCCTCACTTCAATTTCTATACAACACACCTACACGTGTATCCAAGATACCAACTTTGGTGTCTTTCCCTCTTCTACTTCTTCTTCCTCCCCATAAACTGATTCTTTCTTTAACTTCAACAACAATATTTTTTTTTATTTTGCCAAATCAATAACAAGGAACCGTTCTAGAATCTCAAGGAAGTGAACCATCTCCCTCTCTCTAGATCTGGTTTGTATCGAGCACCTCATGGTGTCTCCGGTGTTAGGTTGCCACATTTGTGTTTGGGGTAACCACAATGATTTGATGGTTTTGACCCTGAGTTGTGTAGCCAAACTTCAAAGAATATGATGGTCTTGCATGATCCTCTATTATTTATTTGCCTAAGGTGTTTTGAGGAAATGAAACACGGTGTCTTTGTGTGCTTGGTTGTCACGTAATGTGTTTGGCATTTTAAAACCTCTATTATTTGATGTTCTTGGAGCTGTGATGTGTACAAGAGCTTCTAAGGCTATGCTGTTTGTCTAGAAACTGCGCACCTAAGGTGTTTGATGAAATGCCTTTCATTGACTCCTTATTTGTTGTGGTCGCCGGCTTCTTGGTTGTACGCTTGCCTTTGGTGGTCATTCTTTTTGTGTGCTAATATGGGTTGTTCAATTTCTATGGATGGGTACGATTATTTCCAAAGCGATGATGATATACATATTCGTGGCATGGCATCTGAGATGGCTTGAAACAAGCAACCAGATGCAGCCATTTTTCTGAGCTTTGAAATTACAAGTGTAGATTATCAAATGTGCCATTTACAATTTTTGTTTTTTTTTGTTTTTGCAAAGGTTTGTTGTATACAAAACAGATCATTTTACCATGTCTCGAGATCCATTGATTAGGGTTTTTGATTTTATCTGGTGATCTTCAAACAAAGCCCCTTCATCAGCAGGCAACCAAGGAAGGGGCACTTACAGCCACCATAAGAAAAGGAACAACACAAACAGAACCACGATTACATCTCACAACATAAACTAGAAAATGAGAGGGGGAAACATCTCTTGACTTGGACCCCAAGGATTTAGATGTGATAATAAAAGTATTGATTTTGTTTTGTTTGATCTTTTAGCGTCGAATGGGTAATAAAAAAATGAGACACAATTTGCTTATTGTAAAAAAGAAAAAGAAGTAGATTATAACTGAAATATGTAAGAATCAAGTTAGTTATGTTTCTATACCGATTTTGAAATTTGGTTGTCGTTTATAATTTTTAGATAAGTTTGATTAACTTATTTAATTAGTTTGCAGTATCAAATATTTAGAACCATTAAAATAGTAATTCTTTGATTTTGTCATATTAATAAAGGGTGAGGATTAAATAGTAACTTTAGTTAAGGTGAGAAGACTAGGAAGTAATGATATTGTGAAATGTGTCAAAATTGAAAAAAACATAAACTTCGGCATTTTAATAAAAAACCATCTTTTTAAGACTCACCATCTTCCCGACATCATGAAACCCCTTTCCACTATCCACCACAACCACCATCGTTAACCATCACCTCCTACTTTCGATTTATCCACCCTAACCTCCGGTAACAATCACCTGCACCAGCTCAAGAACACCACGCCGCCTGAAAGTGTCATTCACAGTTCTCATTTTCTCTGATCTCGACAACACATGGCAGACATTCCTTTTCTCAGCGCTGTTCAACACGCCATGCGCTTTCCTCGACGTTCGCTGTATGTGTACAACGAAGAACACTGGAGTTCTTAATGATGGTGCTATGGTTGACGGAGGCGGACTAAGGTGGAAAAAACTACATTTTATTGTGTTTTTAATCTGTTGCGTTTCAGGAAGAAACAACACTTTCTTTTGTGTTTTTTTTGTCTATTTCGTTTTAGGAAAAACACATTTTATGTGCTTTTTGATCCTTTGCGTTTTAGAAAAACACATTTTAAAGTGTTTTTTGTCCATTGCATTTTAGAAAAGAAAACAATTTTTTTGTGTTTTTGGTCCATTGTGAATTAAAAAAAGTTTTTTGTCCATTGCGTTTTACGCATTTGGGTTATCGAAAACTTTTTTTTTTCAAAAGTATAACAATAGTGTGCTCGTTTTAAAATAAAAAACACTCGTTTTTATGGTGCAATTTTTATAAAAAAATAATCATATGAAAAAATTATTAACGTTTTAAAAATGGGGGGAATTTGGAGGAAAGAAAAACTATTGACTTGGATAGACTAGAATACACTTAGAATAACCCACGCGCCTCATTTTTTTGTTCAATTTCACTCATTTAATCTTAACCCTTGATTATTTAATAGATGGTCAAAATTACTTTTCATCATTCCTACATAAAACATACTTTCTATTATATCCTGATCCTATTAATAAATTCTAAAATTATATATTTATTGTTTGGTTATTTCTGTTGAACAAATATAATTTTATAAAATCCTAAGTCCCCAAATAGGAGAACATGATTTTCTAAAATCAATAGGATATGTTTTCGTTTAGTATTTCGTTTATTTACATTATGGTTATTGTTTAGATATAAACCATTCATTTTCTTGTGGTGCATGCTCGTGGATCAATTCTTCGCAACCCGTGAGTAGATCTAATTACTCTCCCCTTTTATCATCAAATATTTTTGGGGTGTATCATGCGTCATGTTTTAAATGTTTCGAGTTAATTTTCAACCTGCAAATCAATGTGTCCTTATGTGTTGCGTTTCTTATTTCGAGTATCCATTGTTTCGTATTTCTAGTTTCTATGGTTTCTCGTATCTAATGTTGCATATATGTGTGTCTATGTGATTACTCGCTTTGTGTCACAGTTTTCGCATGTAACCAACTGGCTGACTAGGTTCCCCACGGCCATGGGTTGTAGCCTAGTATCACCACCAATATTAGACTCGCTCTTCGGGCTTGAGCCTAATGCATGCTATAGTATTTGAGTCTTATTGTATCTATTGTATCTATATTGTGGTTGTGGTGATTTGTTGATTTTGGTTGTGATTGTGGTGATAGTTGATGTTTCTACAACACATGAAGTTGCATGTTAAATTTATTTTTAAAAGATTTCTAAGTAAAATAAATCAATTTTAATGGTTTTTATAACGGTAAATAAATCAATTAACAAAGCAAAACATTTTATTTAAAATCTAGATCTATTCACAAACATTTTGTTGATCCAAAACCTTTTTACGCATGATGCAGGTACCCAAGTAGGAGATAGCGTTGAAGGCAAAGACACATAGGACATGCCTTGGTAATAAATTGGACCTTTGTTCATAACAATTTATCTTTCGAATAATGTATGAATTATGTTAAATGTTTTCTATGATTATGTGTGACAAATTTAATTTGATGATTTTAAATATCAAAACTTATGATAGTGTCATAAGCTATGGGTAATCATCATGCCCCGTACCATATCCGCTGCGGGTCGGGTGTGACAGTGGGCTTATGTTATGGTTTATTTTTAGAAGATAGAGGTCCAAAATCTCCCTTATTTACTACCCTAAAGGTCTCAAGTGACCAACAAGGTGTTGAGATCAACCAAGCTTTCAACTCTCAATTTTGAAAGACTTGAGTTTTGATTAGGTGTGAAAAATGGGTGTCACACCCCAACTGATGGCGGAAACACCGAGTGAGACGAAATAGATTGCTCGAGACATCATAACACTATTGGATACAATGTTAAATTTAAAACCCATTTCATTTCATTGATCAAATTGTCAAACACAACATAAATTTGAATACAACATAAATTCAAGTACGACAAGTTTAACGAAATTAGAACATAAAACTTAGCATTCTAGATGCGTTTCTATGTCGTCCCTACTAGATTTCATCATATTCTACATCCTCAACCCGCAACATGATAAAAATATAGTTCAACACAAAAGCATTGGCGAGTACACAAGTTTTATTATAGCATAAGTATGAAATAGCTTAAACAAATCCACATGTTAAAATAGTAACTAGATTAACGTAAACAAGGCATGCGATTTACAAGTCAATCCTCAAGTGTCACCACAAAATAGAATAAACTTAACATGACCTCAAGAATACGGGCGGTGCGTTACTCCTATAGCGCTATACATGTTAAGGGGAGACTCGTACCAAGTTAATGACAAGTTGTATCACATAAGAATGTTCCAAGTATACAAATCACGTACCACGTATCTTTGGCATGTATGATGGATTGTTTGTGTGTTTTCATAAAAGTATAAGTGTGATTGTGTGTATTTTTTATAGGTTAACATATTGCACCCAAAAGTGTAAAAAGGGTGTTCGAGTGTACTCAGAGTTTTGCAAGCTTTCACTTGGTAATTCCGCGAAGAGTTGGTTGTTTTGGAGGTGGGACACCGAGTTACCCTACATGAGGAAACGTAGGTGTGTAAGCATTCGAATGATAACGGAGGATTTAGGAATTTAAATCTACCAAAGTATGTACACGAGAAAATAATTATCTAGACTTAATACTCGTTCTTGACACTATAATCCCCATAGGGTAGTTGTGCTTTCATGGGTCATTCCCATTAGAATCGTAACGAGGAGGTTAAGTCCTAGATAATATAACCTAATGTTAGGACAAGTAACCATATGATCATTGTCAAAAGTTCGGTTATGTATAAGTCTTATTTACGTATTTATTAGATAATATATAGTTAAGTTCATCATATAAGTCATAAATTTCAGAGATGTCATAGATTTCATAGATGTCATGCATGGAGGTAGGAAGATAACCGTCATTTAACCTCTTTCGTAAGATTCACCAATACACAAATTGTCACTAGGACAATCCGGATGGTCATGAATGGAAATAAATAAAAGAGAGAATACTTCACTAAACCATGTATCGACCAAGTAAGCAAGCTAGGTGCGTGCATCCCGTGTAACATCCGTAGAAAAACGGGTTTTCCAAACCCGCTTCGTTTATTAATCGAATAATCAGTTTCAAATTTTTGTTGCTCATTTAATGCTTATTTTAATTTTAAACAATACATAACTAATAAACATTTTAGAATATGGAAATTAAAATTGTTAGAAAATAAAAATAAAGCAAATAAAAATAAAAAGGGGCTGCCGGGTTTCGAACCCGGGTCAGCCGAAAAACCTTAACATCAAACACTTAACCACTCCGCCACTTGATGTCTTTGTGTAATCTAGGAAACAAATAAAACATAAGTTCATCTGTGAAGTCATCTGTTTTGCGCCAAACTGAAACCGGTAATCGACTTTCAACTTTCCAGACGTTTGAGTGTTGATATTACTGGTTATAACCGATGAAAACATTACGACGCACGATCTCAATCAATTCAGCCTTTATTGAACTTGAATTCATATGATTTTCGGGTTTAATAACCGAAATCATTTACTTCCTGATTTACACCGGCAATATCATCATCTCGCGACTCAAAAATACTCACAGAACCTCCAATTTCACTTTCGCTCTATTTTCTGTTCTCGGAAACGCTTTCTGAACTCGCCGGACTTTCGCCGGAAAAACCGTGTCTTTCATCAAAACGGTAAATTTCTCAATTCTTTCATCTTCTATCTGTTGTTAGACTGTTACTAACTTAAACCCTTCAATCAGAATCGGTCCCAGACGACGATACCGCGCATAATCTGCAATCGCCGGAAAACTTCTGAAAATTTCTAAATCACGATGTGAATCGGTATAATCATCTAAACTCTCTGATAACTTTGTTTAGTCATTCAATTTCACAATTGGTTAATCAAAACTATTAATTGGCCCGTTCAGACGGAGTTCATAAAACAGAGCCGACGATTTTGCCGGAGTTCTGAGAAAGATCATCTTTCCGGTACATTCACTTCCAAAACCTTCTTTATCCATTTCATTTTAATCAGTCATATGTCCGTTAATTGAATTGAACAAGATCAGTAGAATAATCGTTGTCTGTGTTGTTTAACGGAGAAGATGAAGTCTAGTTTGTGTAAAAATTTAATATAAATCGGATTATATCTCGGGTTAGACACACAGTCCAGCAGTGGACTGTGTGCATTTGAAACATAGAGTCCCGGGTTCGAGTCTGTCCTTGTTCCGATTCGTCACAATATTCAGCCTTTTTATAAAACCCAAATACGGAGACTTCCAGTTAGTATATAAGAGAAATAAAAACAAGTGTTTTAACCAGGTTAGACACACAGTCCAGCGGTGGACTGTGTGCAACGTTAAACAACAGGTCCCGGGTTCGAGACCTGTTATACACACCGGTTCGATGATTAAAATCTTTTTTCAAAATAAATGAATTTCGAATAAATTAAAATAGTATATAAATATAATTAAAAACAGAAATATTTCGGGTTAGACACGTAGCTCAGTTGGTAGAGCTGCGTGCACGCGTACGGGAGGTCACAAGTTCGAACCTCACTCAGCGCAAACGAATACACGACCAAACCGGTCAACAGTCAACAGTCACGGTCAACGGTCAAAGTCAAAAAAAAAATCAACAATTTTTTTTATATTTTTATTTATTTAATTAATTTAAAAATCAGTTAAAAATACTTAAAAATAATATTTTTAAAGTTAGAAAATGATCTTAAACTCACAAAAATATATCTAAAAAATCCTATTAAAATTGTTAATAAAATCCACTTATTTACCGTACCTTTTCGTTATTATTTAGGTTGTTATTCCTCGTCGATCAATCCTCTAAACTCGTGCGCATTCAACATCACCAACCGAACGCACCCAATGTGAGTGAATCTCTACAAATTCCCGTTTTAATCACGTTTTTGGGGTGTATCATATGTCATATCATTTATTTCATTTAAACAATTGTGCATCCATCATATCAATGATCAAATGTGTATTCATTATGTATCAACTGTTTGCGTGGTTAATGTTTAGATTAAATTATCATTTTCAGTTATACATTATCATAGGCCGCCGCTCCCCATTACCTGTGAGCGTGAGCCGTTCCCCATTACCTATGAGCGTGAACGAGGCGTTGCCAACATACGATCGGCTCCGTTTGATTGAGCCTTGATCGCACATACATTTCATCATAGGCCGTCTGTTCCCCATTACCTATGAGCGGAACCGTTCCCCATTACCTATGAGCGTGAACGTGACGTTGCCAACATTTACATTATCATTCATGTCATATATATTCATGCAAGGTGGTTTGTTATTGTATGTATTGTTATTGTTATTGTTATTGTATGTTTATTTACGTTTGGTCACATATGATTATTGCACAATTTTCCATAATAAATATAACAAGAAATCAATAATAAATGTTTTCTAACAAGGTTCACTCGCCAACTTTTGTTGACCCAAAAACCCCATTTTTACACATGATACAGGTGATCCAGTTGCAGCAAGAAACATATAGGATGGCTTAGAAGAATAAATCGGTTTAGACTTTGGATTGTTTGTTTAGTTACTTTTCTTTGTAATTGTATGAACTTGTTTGGAATATTGAGGATGTAATTTTGAATTTAATAAATATGAAACATATTAGTAAACATCATGAGCTTTGGTGATAACCCAATTATGCCCCGACTCTTATTCCGCTGCGGGTCGGGGTGTGACAGATTGGTATCAGAGCCATGACTATAGGGATATAGGATAGGTTATTAGACCCTTAGAGCCTATACTATAGTTGATTAGAATTTTTAAAATTATTTGTGTGTTACATGCAAAATTCATGATGTTTATATGCTTTATGTTTATTGTTACATTCAATGTTATGCAAGCATGTTCATAAGTACATATTATTATACAATGCCTATCATAAATCATATTCTCATAACATATCATATCCATGAGAGCACACACCACACAATTTCCATCACTTTTGCAACGGTTTTTGTATTTTCAAATCACATCAAAGTGAGTTCTCATGACGGGCATGTAGTAACCGAAAGGGTACAAGTACCGGTAGTCGGAACGTCCTGTCTAGGCTTGGCATTCGTATAAATCCAAAATAAAGGACCAGTTTGCCTACCTGGGGACTAACGATGAGAGTACGAAGGACCTATTAGGCCAAAGCATGCTATACCAAACGTCGTGTGAGCTAACCCCACTTTGAGTTGTCATTGTGTCTACACCTGGACACCCTCCGACCATACATCTCGCAAACATATTTCATGGTTTTCATTCGGGTGATGCAAGTGTTAAACCGCCAACACCAATGTGAATCCTACCAAGCCAATAGTCATGGGGGCCCACATACTATACAGGTGATGGTATGGGGGACATTGGAGGCCCAAACATGAGCAAACCCAAGACATCCTATGGATGTAGTTGCATTATTGATGTTTATGTTACTTTTATTTTTAAGACACATGACACCTAAAAAGACTCCTTAAACTCACAATCTCCTTATGTATGTTCCTGTAGATGTCGGCTAGGCAGCAACGTGGGGGTAGAAGGTCAGGAAGGTCAAACGAACGCTTGGCCACCCAAATCGCAAAACAAATGGCCGCGGTGCTTCCTGACATCGTAGTCCAAGTCCAACAAGCTCTCGCCGCAAATCCCACCAATCCTCCCCAGCAAGAAGACCAAAATGTTAACAACCCTCCCTCCAAAAAGTGCTCATACAAACATTTCAACTCTTGCGATCCCCCGAAATTTGAAGGGACCGAAGGTGTCACTGCCCTCCTCCACTGGTTTGAGGAAATGGAAAACACCTTCCTCAACTGCGATTGTCCCGAGGATCGCAAGGTACGTTACGCAACCGGAGACTATTTGGAGTAGCTCTTACCTGGTGGAATACTGAAAAGGGTAAGAGAGGAATCGAAGATGCAATGGCCTTAACGTGGGAGGAGTTAAGGGAAATCATGACGAGACGCTTCTGTCCAAGAAGCAAGATCAAAAAGTTAGAGGATGAATTTCATTCGCTGAAGCAGAAGGAGGGAGATCATACTTCCTACAAAAACGTTTTTAGAATTGAACCAAATGGTCCCTAACTTGTTCACCCCAGTTTACCGCTTAGTCGATCACTATATTCGAGGCCTCCCCTCGAAAATTCAAGACTCAGTTCTCAGCACTTCGCCGCAACACTCGAAGCGGCTATGGAACTAGCTACCGAGCTTACCGAGAATCGTATTCGCAACGGCAAATTTAAGGACGAGAAAAAGAAAGCCCCCGTTGAGGGCCAAACTTCAAACCATTCCACCTCCTCCTCAAAGTTTGCTAATAAGAGGAAACGAAACACCAGAAACTTTACTGTCACACAAACAAATTTCCCTATCCCTGCTGCACCCATCACTCAAGTTGCCCCCTCACCCGCACCATATAAAAGGCCATACTCCGGCCCATACCCAAAATGCAACCGTTGCCAATACCATCACTTTCCTGATCATCCCTGCCAACACTGCACCGGCTGTGGTCGCGCAGGTCACACCATTCAAACTTGTCGCGTACTTCAGCGAACGAACCGCCATCAGCCCTCAACCCAAACCCACCATCAGATAGTGGGTCAAGCCCAACAACCTTTACTCCTACCACCTGCCCAACATGTAGCCCAATCCTACTACCAACACAACTATCTCATGGTGCAACCTATGCGGGCTTGTTACAACTATGGAGACCCGAACCATTTCAGGAACACCTGTCCACGTCTGGTGAATATCATCCATGCCCAAGCTCATGCTAATCCAGTAAACCAGGCTAACCAAGCTCCTCCACCTGCAAGAGGAAGAGCTTTTAACATCAACGCCAATCAAGCTAGGGCTGACAACAATGTGGTTAACGGTACGTTTCTCATCAATGGTAGTTATGCATCCATGTTATTTGATACTGGCGCGGATAAGAGTTTTGTGTCCTTAGAATTTGAACCCATCCTCAACCAAACTCGTGATAAACTCATGGAATCCATAACGGTAGAAGTTGCTGAGGGAAAACCGGTCTCATTAAACTCTATTATACGCAATTGTACTCTCACTCTAAACGATCACGATTTTCCAGTTGACCTCATACCTATGAAGTTGGGAAGCTTTGACATCATAATTGGTATGGAATGACTCAGCCAACATCATGCTGAAGTTGTATCCCGTGAAAAGTTTATACGCATTCCTCTTACAAACGGTCAGACTCTACGAATCTTTGGAGAAACCCTTTTAAAGGACTCAAATTAATGTCCTTTCTTCAAGCCCGAAAATATCTCCGCAAAAATTATGTCGCATTCCTAACTCATGTCGTCAAAAAGGGAATCAAGGAGAAGAAACTCGAAGACATCCCAGTAGTAAAAGATTTTCCGCAAGTTTTTCCTGACGACATTTCAGGACTTCCTCCCGTGAGAGAAGTCGAATTCCGCATTGACCTTATACCTGGAGCTACACCAGTTGCAAAATCTCCTTATAGGTTAGCCCCATCCGAAATGCAAGAGCTAGCCAGTCAATTACAAGAGCTGACTGACAAAGGATTCATACGTCCTAGCTCATCGCCTTGGGGTGCACCTGTCTTTTTGTGAAGAAGAAAGATGGAACGTTTCGCATGTGTATCGACTACAGAGAACTCAACAAGTTAACGGTTAAGAACCGCTACCCATTACCTCGCATCGATGATCTTCTTGACCAACTTCAAGGCGCCAGCTGTTTTTCAAAAATCGACCTTCGTTCTGGCTATCATCAACTCAGAGTACATGAAGAAGACGTCCCAAAGACTGCCTTCCGAACTCGTTATGGTCATTATGAATTCATGGTCATGCCATTTGGTCTAACCAACGCTCCAGCTGTCTTCATGGACCTAATGAACAGAGTCTGCAAACCCTATCTCGATCGCTTTGTTATAGTCTTCATCGACGACATCCTCATTTACTCAAAGTCTAAGTCTGATCATGAACGACACCTTCGACTCATCCTTACACTCTTAGGGAATGAAAAGCTCTACGCCAAATTTTCCAAATGCGAATTCTGGTTAAAAGAGGTACAATTCCTTGGACATGTCGTCAATGACAAGGGAATAAATGTCGACCCCTCAAAGATCAAAGCAGTACAAGAATGGCAAGCGCCACGTACACCAACCGAAGTAAGATCATTCCTTGGTTTGGCTGGTTATTATCGCCGTTTATTTTCAAATTTCTCCCGCATCGCTGTACCACTCACGGCTTTAACATATAAAGGAAAACCCTTCATATGGGGACCCAAACAAGAAGAAGCTTTCCAAACCCTTAAACAGAAACTCTGTGACGCACCTATCCTCACACTTCCTGAAGGTTGTGATGACTTCGTGGTTTATTGCGACGCGTCAGGGCAAGGACTAGGCTGTGTTCTAATGCAAAGAGGAAAGGTGATAGCCTATGCTTCTAGACAACTCAAAACTCATGAGAAGAACTACACCACCCACGACCTAGAACTTGGAGCCGTTGTGTTCGCTCTTAAGATATGGAGACATTACCTCTACGGCACCAAGTGTGAAATATACACTGACCATAAGAGCCTCCAACATATCTTCAACCAAAAGGAGTTAAACATGAGGCAACGGAGATGGGTCGAACTTCTTAATGACTATGACTGTGAAATTCGGTATCATCCCGGCAAGGCAAATGTGGTGGCCGATGCGCTCAGTCGAAAGGGTTATGCGAACTCCATTCGTCTTCTATGTTCGTAAATCATAACCGATATCAAAGATCAAATTCGAGAAGCCCAACATGTTTCAGTAACGGAAAATGACGTACGCAAGGAGCTGTCTTGTGGAGCTGAACTTAAAATTGAAACCAAATCCGACGGTATTCTGTACTATCTAGATCGCATATGGATTCCCGATCACAACAACCTTCGTGAATTCCTTATGAATGAGGCGCACAAAACACGATACTCTATACACCCAGGAGCCGACAAGATGTATCAAGACCTTCGATACACCTATTGGTGGCTGGAATGAAAAAGGATATTGCTGTTTTTGTTTCCAAGTGCCTTACATGTTCCAAGGTGAAAGCTGAACATCAAAGACCCTCAGGACTTCTGGTCCAACCTGAAATACCTGTATGGAAGTGGGAAAACATAACCATGGACTTCATTACCGGGTTACCTCGCACTTCTGGTGGGTATGACACTATATGGATAATCATTGATCGTCTTACAAAATCAGCTCACTTTATTCTATCCGCAAAGATTTCAAGAACGAAAAGCTAGCTCGTATTTATATCAGCGAAATCGTAAGCCGACATGGTGTACCGTTAAGCATTAGTTGAATTTTCGTACAACAACAGCTATCATTCAAGTATCGGCATGGCACCTTTCGAAGCTTTATATGGTCGTAAGTGCCGTCTCCAGTATGTTGGCACGAAATTGGAGAGGCTCAAATCACCGGTCCAGAATTGATTCAAGAAACCACAGACAAGATCCATCAGATTCGAAACAATCTTCTAGGGCACAAAGTCGTCAAAAGAGTTATGCAGACAAACGACGGAAGCCTTTGGAGTTTAACATTGGTGATCATGTACTTTTAAAAGTATCACCGTGGAAGGGAGTAGTTCGTTTTGGCCAGAAGGGCAAGCTAGCACCACGCTACGTAGGACCTTTAAATGATACTCGAAAGAGTAGGACCTGTAGCATACAAGCTTGATCTACCAGAAGAACTCAACAGAATTCACCCCACATTCCACGTATCAAACTTAAAGAAGTGTCTCGCCGATGAAAACCTCCATATTCCCCTGGAAGATATTCAGATCGATGAATCTATGCACTTCATTGAAAGACCAGTAGAGATCATGGACTTCGGAGAAAAACGTTTAAGACGGAGTCGTATTCCAATTGTTAGGGTACGCTGGGAGTCGAAACGGGGACCTGAGTTTACTTGGAACGTGAAGACTCAATGCGCGAAAAATACCCGCATCTTTTTCCTGTTACCACTACTACTTGAATTTCGGGACGAAATTTCTA
Organism: Scalesia atractyloides; assembly: GCA_947069175.1. Taxonomy (NCBI): domain Eukaryota; kingdom Viridiplantae; phylum Streptophyta; class Magnoliopsida; order Asterales; family Asteraceae; genus Scalesia; species Scalesia atractyloides. The sequence goes on along the minus strand of CAMTDV010000007.1, from coordinate 59,272,366 downwards.
AAAGTAGGGGATACTGTAACATCTGTCGAAAAAACGGGTTTTCCAAACCCGCTTCGTTTATTAATCGAATAATCAGTTTCAAATTTTTGTTACTCATTAATGCTTATTTTAATTTTAAACAATACATAACTAATAAACATTTTAGAATATGGAAATTAAAATTGTTAGAAAATAAAAATAAAGCAAATAAAAATAAAAAGGGGCTGCCGGGTTTCGAACCCGGTCAGCCGGAAAACCTTAACATCAAACACTTAACCACTCCGCCACTTGATGTCTTTGTGTAATCTAGGAAACAAATAAAACATAAGTTCATCTGTGAAGTCATCTGTTTTGCGCCAAACTGAAACCGGTAATCGACTTTCAACTTTCCAGACGTTTGAGTGTTGATATTACTGGTTATAACCGATGAAAACATTACGACGCACGATCTCAATCAATTCAGCCTTTATTGAACTTGAATTCATATGATTTTCGGGTTTAATAACCGAAATCATTTACTTCCTGATTTACACCGGCAATATCATCATCTCGCGACTCAAAACACTCACAGAACCTCCAATTTCACTTTCGCACTATTTTCTGTTCGTCGGAAACGCTTTCTGAACTCGCCGGACTTTCGCCGGAAAACCGTGTCTTTCATCAAAACGGTAAATTTCTCAATTCTTTCATCTTCTATCTGTTGTTAGACAGTTACTAACTTAAACCCTTCAATCAGAATCGGTCCCAGACGACGATACCGGATAATCTTCAATCGCCGGAAAACTTCTGAAAATTTCTGAATTGCGATGTGAATCGGTATAATCATCTAAACTCTCTGATAACTCTTGTTTAGTCATTCAATTTCACAATTGGTTAATCAAAACTATTAATTGGCCCGTTCAGACGGAGTTCATAAAACAGAGCCGACGATTTCGCCGGAGTTCTGAGAAAGATCATCTTTCCGGTACATTCACTTCCAAAACCTTCTTTATCCATTTCATTTTAATCAGTCATATGTCCGTTAATTGAATTGAACAAGATCAGTAGAATAATCGTTGTCTGTGTTGTTTAATGGAGAAGATGAAGTCTAGTTTGTGTATAAATTTAATATAAATCGGATTATATCTCGGGTTAGACACACAGTCCAGCGGTGGACTGTGTGCATTTGAAACATAGAGTCCCGGGTTCGAGTCTGTCCTTGTTCCGATTCGTCACAATATTCAGCCTTTTTATAAAACCCAAATACGGAGACTTCCAGTTAGTATATAAGAGAAATAAAAACAAGTGTTTTAACCAGGTTAGACACACAGTCCAGCGGTGGACTGTGTGCAACGTTAAACAACAGGTCCCGGGTTCGAGACCTGTTATACACACCGGTTCGATGATTAAAATCCTTTTTAAAAATAAATGAATTTTGAATAAATTAAAATAGTATATAAATATAATTAAAAACAGAAATATTTCGGGTTAGACACTTAGCTCAGTTGGTAGAGCTGCGTGCACGCGTATGGGAGGTCACAAGTTCGAACCTCACTCAGCGCAAACGAATACACGACCGAACCGGTCAACAGTCAACAGTCACGGTCCACGGTCAACGGTCAAAGTAAAAAAAAAAGTCAACAATTTTTTTATATTTTTATTTATTTATTTAATTTAAAAATCAGTTAAAAATACTTAAAAATAATATTTTTAAAGTTAGAAAATGATCTTAAACTCACAAAAATATATCTAAAAAAATCCTATTAAAATTGTTAATAAAATCCACTTATTTACCGTACCTTTTCGTTATTATTAGGTTAGTTATTCCTCGTCGATCAATCCTCTAAACTCAGTGCGCATTCAACATCACCAACCGAACTCACCCAATGTGAGTGAATCTCTACAAATCCCCGTTTTAATCACGTTTTTGGGGTGTATCATGTGTCATATCATTTATTTCATTTAAACAATTGTGCATCCATCATATCAATGATCAAATGTGTATTCATTATGTATCAACTGTTTGCGTGGTTAATGTTTATATTAAATTATCATTTTCAGTACATACATTATCATAGGCCGCCGCTCCCCATTACCTATGAGCGTGAGCCGTTCCCCATTACCTATGAGCGTGAACGAGGCGTTGCCAACATACGATCGGCTCCGTTTGATTGAGCCTTGATCGCACATACATTTCATCATAGGCCGTCTGTTCCCCATTACCTATGAGCAGAAACGTTCCCCATTACCTATGAGCGTGAACGTGACGTTGCCAACATTTACATTATCATTCATGTCATATATATTCTTGCAAGGGGGTGTTTTGTTATTGTATGTTATTGTTATTATATATGTTTATTTACGTTTGGTCACATATGATTATTGCACAATTTTCCATAATAAATATAACAAGAAATCAATAATAAATGTTTTCTAACAAGGTTCACTCGCCAACTTTTGTTGACCCAAAAACCCTCATTTTTACACATGATACAGGTGATCCAGTTGCAGCAAGAAACATATAGGATGGCTTAGAAGAATAAATCGGTTTAGACTTTGGATTGTTTGTTTAGTTACTTTTCTTTGTAATTGTATGAACTTGTTTGGAATATTGAGGATGTAATTTTGAATTTAATAAATATGAAACATATTAGTAAACATCATGAGCTTTGGTGATAACCCAATTATGCCCCGACTCTTATTCCGCTGCGGGTCGGGGTGTGACATCCCGAACATGGTAGCGTTTGGGGACGTGTCATAGCCTTGTTACTCAATTGAAGGTTGAACATAATTTAGCGGTTAGAAATCATCAGGTGAGGTGGTGGATTGAAAGTAGGATAGGCAAGGCTTCCATGTAATCACACCTTTACCAAAGATACAAGCTTTGTCAAGCTTGGATGGTTCCAACACTTGTAGGTTTAAACCCTTTATAAAACAGAAAGTTTAGAGGTGTTTTACATTGCCTAATTTGTATGAAATAACTCTAGCTAGCTCACTAACCATGAGTTTGATTAGAGGCACAAGTTTGTTTACAGTAACACAAGTCTAAGTAAAGTTTATAAGTTCTATCCCAAAACAGAAAGTTTAGCCTTAAAAATGGTATTGTTCCACCTTGTTTTTTTATGGAAAACCTATGGTAACATCTCTAGAGGCATTACAACTCTTGTTGAGGAAGAAAACATAAAGAAAACATGAAATTATTGAAGTTATAAAAAGATAAAAATGGGCATAAAATTTATGGCACTTTGGACCTAAAAAATGGTGTGGTTTCAACTTAGTTTGCCCAAGAAAACTTGTGAAACCTTCCTAGAGGTTATCCAAGCAAGAAGAAACAAGGAAGAATTAGTTGAAGAAGTGAGTTAGAACTCACAAAAAAACTCAGATATGGCTGCTGCGTTTTTTGAAAGTATAAGGGACTTTGAGAGTTTTTTTAAGTGTTTGGAGGCTTGTAAAGTGGGAAATGGATGAGGGAAATGTGGTTTATATAGGGAAGGGATTAGGGTTTCAATGGGTTGGACTTTGGACAAGATTAGTGGGTGTTTAAACTTGAAACAAGCCCAAAACATCAACATATGGCAACCCCTTTTTATTTTTTTGTTAATTAATTGATATTATAAGGTTAATTGATGTTTATTTTATATATATGTGACGTACATTAACGGGTGGCTTGATATCTTAAGCATACGGACATTATAATCTAACTTTTCCTTCGTAAAAAGAACACGTTATTAAGAGTTTAAATGAAACGAAGTGTATCATAAGCGTGAATCTTTAGTGCGGTGCTAAATAATTATAAATTTCGTATTTGAATCACCAAATGTCTTGCTTGAATGAAGCGTTTAAGAATTATGAATACACAATAAGAATTTGCGAGTTAACTTAAGTTTATAAATCATGTAACGAATATGTATACAAGTATAAGTATAAATGTGTATAAAGGATGCGAATTTCGTATAAATGATAAACTCAATTAAAACCAAAGCCTTGGATTTACAACGATTCGAAATGTGATACGATTATAAGGCAAAGACTTTCCGATAATAGAATTACGAACAATCTTACTAAAAATGGAAAGTTGGGAAAACGAGGCGTTATATTGGGAGTCTTGGCTTTCCAACTATGATTCCACCTTCTCACTTAGTTAACCTGTTTCTACACAACCTAATCTCCAAACAATGCCATGTTTGGAATGCACTCGTCTAGTTTGACTCACTTGATAACTTGGTGAATTAGATGAATTGTACAAGTCCTTTACTTAGTCATGACCATCAGAAATCTCCCTTGTGGTAGTTTTGTGTATTGGTGAATTCATAAGAGGTTGAACAGATGAAAATCACCCTATATTCATATAGGATCATACTTGAATAACTAATGTATATTCTAACGTATAAATTATATATATATATATATATTATAACACCGATCCATAAATTCAACCAATTCATGGTTGGAAGGCTATGAGTTATGTTGTTCAACATCTTAATTCTTGATTCCTCAAGTTGGATTCTAATGGGTGGTTTAGTACCATGAAAACACACTAACACATAGTATCCAAACGAGTGTCTAGACAAGATGTATTTTCTCGTATACATTCCTTTGATCAATTTAATTCTGTATCCAAATCATCATAAACTCCATGAACTCATACACCTTCATTTCGCCATTGTAGGGTAACTTTGGTGTTCCTAAACCTTCAAGACTAAATCAACTCACGTTTGGGGAAAGCTTTGCAAACCGTGAGTATACATGAAATTTTTTCCTTTTAACACACTTTGGGTGCAACATGTGAAACTGTATTACAAATCAGGTATGCACGATCAAGCATATTTACACAATCACTCTATCCATTAAAACATGATACTTGTCATACTCTTTGTTTATACATGCTATACTCATTCTTCTGTACTATTTGCTCATTACCTTTACAAGCCTACCTTAACAATTATAGCGTTATAGGACTAACACACCGCCCATTCTTGTGGTATTGTTAATATCTAATTCACGGCCTTGTCATTTCGGTGACAAGGATGCACAAGATTGCGGTACACTTTGGTTTGACTTATAGTTTATACTTGCTAGTATTTATATACAATGTATGCAAATTGCCATGTTGGATATCAGACAACTTTTATTCACACCGACCTATTTACATTTGCGGATACTTTAACACATGTTGCAGGAAATTAGTGATGATGCTTGAAGAACACAACTTAGGGTGGAGTAGAAACACACCCAAATTTTGATTTTGAAGTTTACTTATATGATTATGTTATGATCAAAATGTTGTATTTCCATTCCAAAACAATGTATCTCCATTTAGTAAGAAATGGAAGTTGCTTATTTAATTATTGTCGCATTTAGTATGTTATGATGTTTTGATCAATCTCGTTCCCGTCTCACTCCGATATTTCCGCCATCGGTTGGGGTGTGACACAAGTAGTACCGACTAAAGTTATTAAGGTAATATATCACATGCATGTAACATCAAATATATAATAATTATCCAACTTAACTTTTCTAAAGCTACCTTCATTCAAATTTTGAAGTGCTTCACTATTGCGGGTTCGTGAAATGAAGCACCATAACCCATGACCCGACAATCCACACAGCTCTTCACATTACATATTAAAGCTTCATTATCTACTAAGCGGTATGTTGTGGTGTTAACTTCTTTTTTCTCATTTGGACATTGATCCCCGAGATGTCCAACCTCTTTGTAGTTGCTACATATTACATCACCTTGAGTCCTTGGCTGACTCCTTTCTTTGTTCTTTCTCCCATAACCTTTGTTATTCTTCCTTCCTCTGCCAACATTTAGTAACTCATCTGGTGATCCACTTGAATTTCTTTGTCTAACGTGTTCGCTCAGAATAACATCGCGAATCCCATCAAAGTCAATGGTAGAACTAGTAATTGTTGTAACAATCCCAGACCACCTATTAGGAAATGATGATAACAATAGTATAACTTGAACCTCATCCTCAAATTTGATGCCAACTGATCCGAGTCTTGACAAAATCGAGTTTAAATTGTTGATATGCATTGTAACTAAACTTCCTTGTTTAATCTTCATGTTCGCTAGTTAACGTATCAGCAACCTTATTAGCTACTGAAGGCTTCTCGTACATATTAGACAGTGCATCCATAATTCCACGATGGTTTTCTTTAGAATGTTGAACGCAACATCCGTGACATCCCGTACTTCTAGGTTAACGCTGTTAACCCCTTTCTGTTAATTACAATTTATATCGCACAAGTTAGTAACACACAACAAACATATGGAGTTAATTTGATTAACTTTGCAAAACGAAGGACCTGTGTGTCATTTTGTAAAACTATGTTGATAACTTCTTGTCCAAGTTTGAGAATTGGAAAACTTGGAGGACCTTTTATGCATTTGCCAAAGTTTTGTTTAAAAAAATATATATAATAAAATCAAACCCAACCCTAGATCACCCCCATTCCCAAGAGATCGACCTCGCTCCCTCTCTTACTACTCTCTCTTTCTCTAGAAAACTCAAGAAGAAGCAATGAAAACTCATTCTTTTCGGGTTCTTAATCTTAATCTCTATCACTCTAGGTAATCCCTCTAAAACACACTCATAACTTGTTATTCATGGCTGCATTTTGATTAATTTATTGTGATTCTTGATGTATGATAACATGGATTTTATGTATTAGGGTTTACTAGAATCATGTATTTTAATGTGTTGATGATGATACTTGTTAGTTAGTAACTCTATGATCATGTATGCATGCTAGGGTTTTGATTATTTTGATGTTGATGATGAAACTTGACGCTAAATTCGTGTATGTGGTATTGTTGGGGTTTTGATTGCTGAAAATAGGGTTTATAGTGTCATAAACATGTTATAATTGAAAGCTGAATCCAAGCAGAACCTGATCAGAATTTACAGCCCACTTGTATTGGCTGTAACATGGGCAAAACTGAACAAAAGTGTGTGTTTCTTGAGTCTAAGATGACTTCCGGGAAAAACCTTTCAAACCCCACTGGAATGGCATTTTTCTCGATGAAAAATGAACATTTTATGAATTTTTCCGTATTGAAGGTTCAGGCTGCATTTTCTGGCAGAATTTGCAGCCTATTACGAATGTCATAACTCAATGTAGGAATTTATTTATGATCTAAAATTTTACTGTAGGAAGTTCAAGGAGGTCATAAAAATCTCCAACTGGAATTTTGTAAAAAGAATAAACGAGGATTTTTAAATGATTTTTGGCGTAAACCATCATCAGAAATTTGTAGATCAGACCTCGGTTTAGAGAATGATTTTTAGTGATTTTTCTGTAAAGATTCAGGTTATGATAAAAATACACGAGTATTCGAGGACTAAATGACACGCTGTGTTAATATATCATTATTTTATGAGTTCGTTTAGTATTTTAAATAAATTCTGGAAACCTGCCTAGAAACTGAAATGAAACTGCAATGAGCTGAAAGTAGTTGTGAATGTTTTAAATATGCTTATATGTTGCACCAAAGTGTTATATGTTATTAGAAACGTTAACGGGTGTCTATGAATGCGTCATATGGAATTAGACGATCATATGCCCAAACTTACCTAAATGAGTAATTGTATGACAACGTGATTCTGTGACTATGTGTTAGACTACGTATAGGATTCATAAATTAAACTAATTAAAACGATAAACATATCAGGAGGAGATTGACTATCCTGATTACCTTTCAAGTTTACTACCGAGCAAACTAAGGTGGGTTCATAACTCTTTTCTAAAAGCATGCGTCCCTGGTTTGGGACAACACTTTTTACGGTATCCCTGGTTTGGTCTATCGCGCGCGGTTCCTTGTGTGGACCACTGAAACATGCTATCCACTAGAGGTGGATAGTACACTTAGACTAACGAACACTCTATCATGAAAGTCCCTACATTTTACCGATTAGATTGTCGGGTGGGCATACGTAGGGTATTAGTTATTAGGTTTGACAAACCTCACACCGTGCTGGAGGCCGGGCGTGAACTTCTAACCTTCACTCTTACTTTAATGTTGATAGACATTATTGAGGGCACAAACAGTTTAGTCATATGACGAGGGTTAGCTACCCAGTCATACTTAAATCGAAACGTTGTGAACTTTACTTTTACTAAACTCAAATTTTGTGAATTCGCCAACTTTATTGTTGACACGTAGTTGCATGCTTTGCAGGTCAGTAGGCACAACTTTGGACGGGCATTGCAATCGGCCGGAGTGGGTGGTTCATTTAAACGTATTGTTTTGAACATTTATCTAACTTGTAGTTTTAAGTTCATGTTGGTTTTTAACTTTATTTTTCGTTGCAACACAAATTGTCTCTTTAACAAATTAAAACCTTATCGCTAATCATGTTGATAGTGATGCTTTTATTATTTTAAATGGTTGGTTCAACATGATTAGTGGCTAGATCCTGGTCGGTCACACGCCTCGCGGTAAAACCCCGCATGTGAAATTTGAGGGTGTGACAGATTGGTATCAGAGCCAGGGCCGGACCGGTGGTGCCAGGTCCCGCGAGGATGCTGGACCCCTTAAGGGGGTGGATTGTGATATCCCACATCGGTTGTGATGGGGTACAAAAGCTTCCTTATAAGGGGCTAGATGCCTTCACCATCATGACGTGGATGTTGTCACAAGGTTATTTTTAGATAAAACAAGATGAATGGGAGACTATAAATAAGAAAGCCAAGGTTGTTTTTAGATTATGACTAAATAAGGATGTTGTCACACCCTCCATCAAACCTCTCAATTTGAAATTCCATGATCTCAGTCATTATCTGAAACTACAATTTGTTTACTAATCGAGTTAAAACTGAAAGTTATGCTCAAACATAGCAATGGGCGACTGCTTGAACTTGGTGTTTGTTTTATTGCCCTCTACCCTTTACTTACACTGTGTTCCCAAGTCTCATTTAATAGGGAGAGGAGAAGGAAAATGAATTAAGAGAGAAAAGGATGGAAAAGATGTGATTTTTTTTCGTGTTCACGAGTTTAATGAAAAATAAAGGAAAAGAGTAGAAATCAAGCATTTTATGTGATCCTAAGTTAGGAGGAAGAGAAAAGAAAGGAACAATTTTACCATTATACCTTTAAACATAAAATATTTTAATAATTGATATGAGGGTAATTTAGTAATTGATAAGATTTTCTCTCATAATTCTTTGATTTTGGAAGATAAATATATGTACGAATTTTCTTTCCTTTTCCCTCCTTTCCCCTCCCCTTCTATCTTAAAAAAATCTCGGGAACATGGTTTTTTTTCATATTTCATCTATTTTCTTTCCCCTCCCCTTGTTAAATGAGACTCGGGAACAAAGTGTTAGTGTCAAAACCAGTAAACAAACAAGTTCAACAATGCACCTATTGGGAACCCAATAACATAGTTAAGGAATAATCTCAGACGCAAAATAAACTCGCAACAATCACACCGAACCTACACAGCTAAAATGCCTAATAAACACGTCAACCTATCAATCCCGAAAGAAACCTGATAACCCGATGCTCCAAAATTGATAATCAAATATAAAAAAAAAACTAAAAACGCAAACATGTTCCTCTAGTTGCTTTCTGGTCGATTGGAACAATGAAAACGATAATGTGGACGAAAAACAAGAAACACGATGGATGCATCCTTGCTTTCTGTTGATGCCACTTGGTAGGGATTTGGGTATTTGTCAACACACACAAAACAATTAATACGCGAGAAAAAATAAGAAATTAAGATGACATGTGAGATTTAAGTGGTTTGGCAATGTGACATACATCCACAAGCTGTAACTAGGATATTCTTTATTGCTCTATGCCTCATTCGTAAGGAATTACAATGTACAAGACATGAATATATAGAGATTAGTCTAGGGTTTCTAACTAAATGGACAAAGAATAGATAAATTGGCTAATAATAAAATCTTAAGGTTTGCCCGACTACCACCCTATGCGATCTTCTTATAGGCCCAAACCGATCTTCACTTTAACGAGCCCAACCAAGACTCCACAAACCCAAACACAATTTAACTCTCACACTTGGAGGCTAGTCATTAAACCAACAACATTCCAAATGTAACTCTAGTAAACCTAAAGTGTACCACTCTATCTTCTTAACAATCATATACAATATTAATTAAAGCAACACAAATCCCAACTTCTCTAATTGAAGTAAACATATTTTCAAAGTTCTTGGCACTGACGTATGATCACTTATAAGTTTTCCTCATAAAGTAATATCTCATCTTAATATATTTCGCTATACAATAGGGTATCATATTCTTCACGAGTTGACTACAACATAGCCATCCCAAATGGAATTGCCTATATCATGCATACTTCATAAGGCGATATCTATTTTTTTCACGCATTACATTAACATTATTAGTGATATTTCATATTTAGGGCTTTAATGCATTTACCGTCACAACCCAACCGATGGCGGAAACATCGAGGCGGGACGAAAACAAGATTGCATGAGACTTCATTGTAATGCTTCGCTTTTTCTAACGTTCCTTTTTTAGTATGCTTGCTTCGTAATTCTATTTTTGGAAAGGCTAAACCTTGTAATCGTATCACATTTCCGCATCATTGTAAATACAAGGCTTTGATTGTAATCAAATTGATCAATTATACGAAATTCACAACCTTTATGCATGCTTATACTTATGAACGTACGTTTATTCATTACTCGATTAATCAATTCAAAATAACTCGTAAATACCTATTGTACGCTTGTGAATCTTAAAATTCAAGCCCAGCAAGACGATTAGTGATTCAAACACAATATATATAAACATATGGCACCTCGTAAATCTTGTCATGTTTGTATTATTAAGTTTACTACTTAAACAAGTCTTTTTGGAATCATGTAACACCCTATTTTTTGGTTTTAACCTTCCAAACAACCTAACATGTTATTTATATTTCATAAAACATCAATTCATCAAACAATAACATTTAAATAACAAAAAAAGGAAAAGGGCAGCTTGCGACCCAAGCTGCCAACCCTTTAATCACTTATTGTTTCAAGATTAACTACCACCTAATCCTCATAAATGCTAACCTAACTCAAACCCTAATCTTCCATCTATAAAACCCCACCTTTCCCCAACCTTTTCTCACTTTTACAAGCCTCCAATACTTCCCAAAACCTCACAAAACTTCCAGAATTCTCTGCTGTCCATTTTCAGTTTGCAAGTGAGTTCTAACTCACTTCCTTTGATGTTCAAACCTTGTTTCTTCTTTTAAAACACTTGGATAACCTCTAGGAAGGTTTTCACAAGTTTAAACTTATGTATTTGCTTCTTTTAAAACACTTGGATAACTTCTTTTAAAACACTTAGATCTGACGAATAAATCAAATTTGTATTTAGAACCTTTGTATTTTGACCATGTACTGGCGATAGGATTGTGAAAGTCGATGATGTGTCAATCAACCTAGTCGATATCTTAGTTGTTAATATCGTAAGTTCTTAAGTTTAGGAACCTTGTAAAGCTTCCAACATCATATATGATGTAGGAATTCTTACCATGTCAGCGATCATATGTCACATAATAGCCATTTTGTACTCACATATGACGTGCTTAGAAAGTAACAATAAAATTGAAACACACACAGATGAGATTTAAGATAAAAACCACTAAAGGCTATCTATACATGTTCTAGGTAAGTGTACTTATTGGAATATATTATAGCTAGGGTAAGTACCCAAATATCAATCATAGGACACAAAATCTACCAGTAATGAACTTATTACTTAATATGAAATCTATGAGTAATTGTGACACGAGCTCAAGAACTACTAAACTTTAATTACTTAGAAATGTTACCAAAGGTTAAGAATATATAAACATCCTAGCGTTTTTGTCACTTCCTCAACTAGTGGTTCAACAATCTTTTCAGGAATAACAGATTTAGCAACTGGGTCTTTAGTAGTAGTACCACTCTTGGCAGTGATATCTCTCATATTGGTATTTGGATTGATTTCAGTGTTTGAAGGCAATCCACCAGATTTTCATTCAGACGTTCATTGCACCAGCTTCCCTAGAGCTTTCTCAATGTTGTGCAATGAAGCTTTTTTTAGTTTAAGCTCTTCTTTAGTATTGCTTATTCGAACTTTAGTAGCTTCTATATACTTTCTCATTATTTCTTCCCAATCAGGTTTTGTGTCATCAACTCTGTCTTTTTGAGAAAATCCCGGTGGAGCAAAGTTGAAGAGCATTTCCAACTAAAGTTCGAATGACTCCTCCAAGAAAGACTGTAAGTTCTACTATAAGGACTATTTTGAAATATTCCTTGGTTACTAACGTATAATGCTTCTTTAGTAGATTCAAACGGGCATACATCCATCTTATGTTCTCCTCCACATGTAGTACCCTTTTAAGCTAATTCATCCTTCTTCTTAACAAGCAACTTCCCCATTTTAACAATCAAGGCTTCTACCTTTCCTTGTAAGATTATGTCATCCTCCACATGGTAAAGACCTGCCTTCTTCCAAAAGCTAGGTGCTCGCGAGGGTGCATAGTCGTTTGTAGCTAACTTATCCATAAGTGAGAAAGCACTAGTTGGTGTTACATCCGTAAAAACTCCCTTAGCAACCGTATATAAGGTTTGCCTAGATTCTGAATATAAACCTTCACAAAGGTTTGGAAGATCAACCATGGCTCTACTCCATGATTAGAACACTTTCTAATGACTTCTTTATAATGGTCCCATGCTTCAACGAATGACTCCCCATCGAGTTGTTGAAATGTTAAGATTTTGTTTCTCAACTTGCTGATCTTAGAAGTTGAAAAATGTTTCTTTACAAATTTCTCAACTAATATATCCCAATTGGTTATGGAACCTCCTTCTTGGGCAGAATGTCAAGTTCGAGCTTTTCCAACAAGTGAAAACGGAAATAAACGTAGTTAATTGCATCAGGTGAAACTCCATTGATCTTAAAAGTGTTACAACATTGTATGAACATGTCAATATGAGCATTTGGATCTTCATCCTCTAACCCAAAGAATTGACAACTTGTTTGAATGATATTGTTATTTGGGGGTGGAATTTTGAATGTCTCTGCATAAGTAGCAGGACGAGTGATAGTTAATGGAACAATATTTAGTTTCTAAACCCTTATAATCAGATCATTCCTTAAGCAAAACATATATTTTCCAGTTATGACAATTAGTTATCGATTACCGATTAAAGTTTTAAAAGCCCTAAGCTAATGGACACTATATAACCTAGAGATAAAAAAATATTGAATCTAACATGCATAACCTCATAAAAAGATTAACACCACCACACAACTAACATCATAACAAATATGAACACACATGTACACACATCATAAGAACTAATGATACCATACTGCAAAAATATACTAATAAGAAATCCTCATCAGTCATAAACAAAATCGATGAATCGTCTCATCTGGACAGTGGTACAAGAGTTTAGCCAGACATGCTAAACAAATTCAAAACACAAATCAAATATATCATCATGGACAGAAGTTTAAAGACTAGAAAACTATAATGATAAACATGTGAAGTCAATCCTTGCTTCCTGTGCGTCGGATCTTCAAGTCTTGTGTTTTTTCTCTTCCTAATCCTTGCAACTCATTTTCTACATCCTCCTTTTCAGTTTTCTTCGAACTCCAATTGTTTTTAGGGTTTCCATCACATTCCTTTTATACAATGATCTAATTATGGGATTTGGCTTCCGTACGATCCGTAACCATGGGCTTGGATACGGGCCATAACTCTTGATTGGACCACTCTGGCCCAAACCCCAACTTAGATTTTGTACTTTCTTGTCTGGCGGTGGTTACAATTCATATCCAATGGGTCGGATACGGGTCGTACGCTTCTCATTCTTCACAGCTCCCTTCAATATTTTCCCTTCTGCTCCAATATCACTCTTTCACGCCCAAATTACTCCATTTTCGGTTATTTACCTGCAAATATCAATAAAACATTAATAACTATCTATTCTTGTAAGATTTGAAACAATTGCCCCTTGAAATGGATCTTTTAAAACTAAATGTTACGTATCCTATGACTACATCAACATACTTCCATCTAAATGCTAATAATATGTTAATCAAGCTCACCACCACAATAAAAGCACTTCAATTCAAATCATAAGCAAGAAAATTTAGAATGACACATTAACATTGATACAATAACAATCAAGTCAAACCTAAAAAGAAGTCATCACACAACCGTTAAAATCTTATAATAGTATATACACTTTAAGTATTAGGTCCATATGACCCATGCTGAAAATTATTTATTTTAAAGTGATATTAACTTTAATTATATAAATCCCGAAATCAATTTTTATAACTTATTAATAACTATAATTTACAAGTTTTATGTGTGAGAGACACTTATTGTAGCTGTTTGTATAACTTCTACATGTATTTTATGCATGTGTTATGGTTTGACGCACGTGTCCTTATTGAGAGGTATCTCTACTGGTCGATTTAAGCCCTTTTGCTTCTTTTCGTGTTGGCGTTGTGTCTGCAACCTTCTCTCTGTTTCTCGCCATTTCATTTCTGACAATAGACTCCATATTTGGGATGATACCTTTTTAGTTTTCTCCTATTTTTCTCTGGCAGACGATGTCATTTGTCGTTGAAGATAAGGTTAGTAGCTTAATCGCTAGTTTGTGTTTTTTCGGCCGTTAAATACTTCGGGGTCGCGACTATGATGGTGACATTCATCCGAGTCCGGTTACTTTTTTCGATTTCTTCTTTTTGTCTCTGGCTGACGACCGCTGAAGACTGTGGAAATGGTTGTGACTGTCTTCGGCTGATGGATTCGTTGGCTATTGTAGACACCAGAGATACATTTATGCGTCTGATTTGGGGGTGATATGATGACATTCACCTTAATTTACAACTATTGCGTTCCTGTTGACTTTACAAAACTTAATTTCGCTTTTATAAATTTTTGATTTTGCTTACGACAATTGTTTAAGGTTTTTGATGTTTGGTTATTGTTAAGACTATGATGCTTAGTTAAACTTCAAATAAAGCCCTAACTTGCACTTTAAACTATTGTTTTTTTTTCTATGTTGGATCAATACAATATATTGCCTGTTGTGTTTGGAATCCTGGGTTATGAAGCCTGGTTGAGCCTTAATAACAACTATTATTTACCAAGTTTTGTATGTGAGGGGTGGTTACTATAACTGTCTTAAGCAATGTGTACCACTCTTTGATGCATGTTAGCAAGTTCATTATGAGAAGGCTGACTACTGTAGCTAATCGTATAAGTTCCTATGATATGGGTATAAGTTCTTTATGCATGTTGTAGTTTGCTACCACATATCCATTCAATGACTGCTTTTGCTTTCGGCTAAATAATATACTTCGTTTCTAGGCGATGACCATAAAAAAAATAAACTTATGGCTGTTGTTTTGACTTGACACTTAGTTACTTTGCAGCCACAATAACCTACCTTTTCTAAGCCTAATTCTTTGGCTTCGATAACCGCCTCTCAGATAACAAACTTGTACCCAACACAAAACATTGCAGTGAGTTTCATTTCACGGCAGTGATGATAAAAAAAATGGATGATGGTTATTGTTATGGCATGACAATTGTTATATTTGCAGTCACAATGGCCTAGCTTTTATGAGCCACTTTTAACAAATTCTTACAACTGAGAATGTATATATATGTACTTGAATATAAATTAAAAGTTGTTCCTGGGTCAGTGATCTTAATCTTGATCTTGGATTTTATTTGAATAACATGTTTTCTGTTTAAGGTTTCTTATTATAAATCATATTTTTAATTTAAGTGGCACTGGCAATGATAAAACTTTATGAGCCCTCTTTATTACTCATATTTTTTTTTATTATGTAAAGATGTTTGTAACTTTGTATCATTTTTAAAATGTCCTTTTCAAGTTAAATTCCAGACGTGTTTGAATAGATCCAAAACATGTTGGAGGATGTCATCATGTCTGATCATCACCACGAAAAAACTAATGGAGCTAACAAGAAGGTGGGTAACATTCGTCAAACCCAGGTGGAATTACAAGTGGCCATCAACACACTTTACACGTGTTATGGATCTCAAAAGATGTCAAAGACTAGATCAGACCTAACTATTTATGCCTTAACATAACCGATTATAATTTTATATCATCTTAATATACAACCAATCATGTTATAATGAAACTCAAAATGTTAGGTCTTTAAAATAATCAATTGTAAATTTTGTTTCATGTCAATATACAATCAATCATGTAAAATGTTTAAATCTAATACTTGACGAGTCACCAAGTCATGTTTCTACTGCCACGCGCTGTAGGCAAAATACTAGTACTAGTTTATATAAAAGGAATAAGGGGTTTTAATAATACAAACTATTAGCTGTTGGCCGACAACGGTCTCAACTTCAAAAATAACCAGTGGATCTTTACTAACATGACGTTAATTTCTTTTTGTCCTCTTATTCTTTTCAATTTAGTAAAGGTCCATTAGTTTACAATATATAAAAGTGAGACCACCACTAATTATTTTTTAAGTTGATACGTTACCCATCAATAACTAATACTCTAGCTTAAGGCAAGTAGTAAAAAACCATCAATAAAAATTTAGGTTACGGTTACCCCATGTTTTTCGTGGGGGTTGGCGGACGCTCCAAAGACCATTTCACCCTCCCACATCTCCACCAACTCCACCCCTATATTTTATACACAACAAACTCCGAAAAACACACCGCCGAATCATCTCCGATTTCCTCTCTCTCTCTCCGATCCAATCTCCGTCAACTCAATGGCTCCACCTTCTTCCATACCAAATGGCGCTGCCGTAACCACCGGAAAACCGCCCGTCACTAGCCGCGTTTCATCCGTCTACAGTGAAGTACAGAACAGCCGTCTCGATCATCCGCTTGCTCTACCGGCGGTTTTCCAAAAGCCGTTCAAAGTTGTTGACGGCCCTTCTAGCTCCGCTGCCGGAAATCCAGGTATTTTGTAATGTAGGTTTCGTATTAGTGAACTGATGTAGGTTTACTTTATTTTACATGTGAACGTACTGGATCAGTGATGAAGATTTGTGGATGTTAGGTTATACTGCGGATTATATTGTGTATTGATGTTTGTTTTGTTGAGTTTGTAGTCAGATTTAGTTCATTCGTTTGCGTATAACTAGTTAGATCTATTTGGATTTGAGGTCCCCGTGTTGTATTTTGATTAACGGAGATTGAAATCATCGAAGAACGAATTGTGAAACACTTGTTTGATATTTGTTTTTATTATTTTTTTTTGACTTTATGTGATGGATGAACAACTAGAAAATGATATTAGGTTAATAGTTTGGTGCATAAACCGGTGAGGTTACTTTGAAACTTCATGATTTACGGTTGATTAAGAACGTCGAAATCATCTAATAACAAATTAAGAAACGCTTGTTTAATCTTCTTTTTTTTGTTTTTTAATTTATGCTATTATGTTATCTGTCGACTGTTGTTGATAGTTTGGTGGAGAAACAGGTGCAGATATGTTGAAATTTTATGATTAAGAACACACAAACAAATAAGTTTCAGGAGGTCAAACAACAACATCTAAACCGTGGTTTTTTCATTTAAGTCTACCCACAGGGATTGTTATTTGTTTTTTTTGAATGTGTGACTATTGACTTTTAAACTTTTTTTTGGAAGGAGCTTTAGGAATCTAGATTTTAAAACTTTTAGGCACTTTGTTTTGTTGTTGCATTCATTTTTGCTCAAAAAGAAGTATATCAAAGGTTGTTGATTAACTTTTGTGGTTTAATTTCTGTAGATGAGATTGCAAAGCTTTTTCCATCTCTATTTGGACAACCTTCAGCAGTCTTGGAGCCAAGTGAATCAAATGAACCAGGTTCGGCTTTGAAGATTGGTGTGGTGTTATCTGGAGGCCAAGCTCCAGGAGGACACAATGTTATATCTGGGATGTTCGGTAAGGATTCCATCTTTCAAAGTTAAACCACTTATTATATTAAACATAGACGCAAATGTAAATATTTAGTAACTGTTCGAATTTTTTTTCCTATTGTAGATTACTTGCAGGAGCGCTGCAAAGGAAGCACCTTATACGGGTTTAAAGGTGGTCCAGCTGGGATCATGAAGGGAAAATATGAAATCTTGACCTCAGAGTATATCTATCCTTACAGAAATCAGGTACTTGTATTTTTCAGTTTTTAAATACTTGTTTTGCGGATAATACGTCTGATTTTTCATACATTTTGCTAACTTTCTTCATGTCGTTACATCAGGGAGGATTCGATATGATTTGTAGTGGAAGAGATAAGATTGAGACTCCAGAACAGGTTTTCTATTTATTTTATTATTGTTGTCTTATTATTATCTTGTTGCAGATTTATCATTTATGGATTTGTGTATATGAGACTAAAGTTTATATAATCATTCTTTGGGTTCCAGTTTAAGCAAGCTGAAGATGCAGCTACGAAGCTTGATCTGGACGGGCTTGTTGTTATTGGCGGAGATGATTCAAACACTAATGCTTGCCTTCTTGCTGAATATTTTAGGTGATTTATTGAACTTAATGAACTTAAGTACTCGTGAATTATTATTATTCTCTTTCTGTGTCTAAATTTAGAATATATATATTTGCGAAAGGAGCAAGAATTTGAAGACTCGAGTCATTGGATGCCCAAAGACCATTGATGGGGACTTGAAATGTAAAGAAGTTCCTACGAGTTTTGGCTTTGATACTGCCTGTAAGGTAATTATTTTCTGTTCATAATTTTTATATTGTCGGTATGTTTTAATGATCCTTTATTTTACCATTTGAGTTACAAGTGTTAATGAATTTGACAACTTGTGTGCAGATCTATGCTGAACAGATTGGAAATGTTATGATAGATGCCCGCTCAACAGGAAAATATTATCATTGTAAGTTTATTGGCATTTTACGTTCAATAAATCACAGTTATCGGTTCACTTTAAAAAAAAAAAACTAAAGTTATAACGAGATTCTGTTCAATCTTGGTCAACCTTTGACCTAAGGACATGAGATGAATGTTTTTTTTTCCGTGTATTTCTTAGTTTTTACTTTTGGTTAATACTTTTAGATTTAAATCATACAGTTGATAATCAAAAGGTTTTATGCAGTTGTACGACTTATGGGACGTGCGGCTTCTCACATTACATTAGAATGTGCTTTACAAACTCATCCAAACATTACTCTAATTGGAGAGGAGGTACCAGCACTTTATCAGTTGCATCGTTTAATTTTTTAAATAGTAAAAGCAATTAATATGATTACATGTTTTTATTAGTAGTAATATAATCTATGTTATTGAATAATTACATCACCATTGTAATTAGGTTAATACTTTTTATGCTACAATTTATTATTTCTTTGTAATAAATAATATATATATAACTTAATGCAGGTTGCCTCCAAGAAGCTGACGCTGAAAAAGGTTACAAACTACATCGCTGATGTAATTTGTAAGCGAGCAGATCTTGGATATAATTACGGTGTGATATTGATACCCGAAGGACTTATTGATTTCATTCCTGAGGTATTGTAATGGAATTTATATCCACATCTGTGTATCCATATTCATTTTTACGCTGAAAAACTCGGTAAATATGTTTTTTGTCGATTTGCAGGTGCAAACACTAATTGCTGAGTTAAACGAAATTCTGGCTCATGAAACCGTCGACGAGAGTGGAATTTGGAAACAGAAACTTGTTCCGGAATCTTTGCAGCTTTTTGAGTTGCTTCCTTCAGCAATTCAAGATCAATTGTTGCTTGAAAGAGATCCCCATGGAAACGTTCAGGTTATTATAATTCTTATTAAGTTAATTATATATTATTGTTTCAGGTATTCTGATATGAAATATGAACATTTATTTTACCATTAGGTTGCCAAAATCGAAACCGAGAAAATGCTTATTCAAATGGTTGAAACAGAGTTAGAGCAGAGGAAGCAAGTGGGTCAATATACACAACAGTTTAAAGGACAATCCCACTTTTTCGGGTACCTTTTGACATTCTTGAATATTATTTATTTATTCATTCTTTTATAATAGATTATGATAGTCTAATTTGGGATGTTAATGGTTTAGATATGAAGGAAGGTGTGGTTTGCCCTCAAACTTTGATTCTTCATACTGCTATGCGTTGGGTTATGGTGCTGGAGCTCTACTTCAGAGTGGAAAAACTGGATTAATATCATCGGTCTGTATTTTTTATTTATATTATTTTGATATATTTTTTCTGAATTAAATGTAACAAGACTAACTTTATTGTTATGATACATGAAGGTCGGGAATTTAGCTGCACCAGTTGCAGAATGGACAGTTGGCGGAACTCCACTGACTTCGTTAATGGACGTCGAGAGGAGGCATGGTAAAAAATAATCAAAATTTGTTTTTTTTTTAAAATGAGATTCATTTGAAGCGAGTGTTAATTCAAGAGATTTTCGTTCTAAATAGTAGTTATTTATATAATTGTTTTTATGGATTTTAATATTTAGTATGTTTTTTCAGGTAAATTCAAGCCTGTGATAAAGAAGGCAATGGTTGAACTTGATGGTGAGTTTCTTTAGTTTGTTTATTTTTTCCTTTTAATTTAAGCGTTTTTCGTTAAACATATTTAATCCTAAAATGCTGATAATTGTAGGTGCACCGTTCAAGAAATTTGCATCAAAGCGAGAGGAGTGGGCCCTTCAGAACAGATATATTAGTCCTGGTATATACTTCCCTTCTTATAAGTCAAATTTCTAGTATGGATGGCAATTGGCAAGCCACCGAACCCGATTAGGGCAAACCTGATATGGCGATAACGAAAAACCCTGTGGAATGCAAATAGACCTTTAAAATAGTAAATATATACCAATACCCGACGGGTAATGCCAAATGGTATGAGACTGGACATTGGACACGGTTTACAATCGAGTATCAGATTGGGATTGCCAAGACCCCAATCTCTGATTTGTAGAGCCCAGATATAATTATCACTTTCATGAGTTATTTGAATATTTTTTGAATATATTTTTTTCCAGGTCCCATTCAGTTTACCGGGCCAGTGGCCGATATCTCTAACCATACCTTGTTGTTGGAGCTTGGAGTTCAAGTCTAGGTACCCCCACGTTCACGGGAATGTCGTTTAGTCATAATGTTGGACCGAATCAATGGACTGGTTTTGCAAAAACAATTTGGTTTTCGTTTTTGGGTTGGCTTCACTTCGTCTTACTAGAAAAATCATCATGCATGCATTTAAATAATTATTTGACTTTTAATATATAGTTTTAGCTAAGATAGTAAATGAGAAATGTTAGTAAATATTGAAAGACTATTTTTAGTATAATCAAAACCATGGTTGTAAAAGTTCCGCCTAGACTCCAAGTATTTCTCGAGTACTCGCTACAAAGTTGGCTGCCAAGGCTCAAGTACTTTGTCTAGGTTGATTACTTCCTGTGTACTCCTTTAATCCAACTAGGGAGCATCTAACGACTTTTGCAACCATGATTAAAAGTCATTGGCCATTTAAAAAAGATTGTCGGGGACTATAGATTTTACCCATCTGATGGATGGGCTCTAATACAATCATATGATTCTCGCATATATGACAAATAAAATAAAATATAATGTATGTTTCGTTAACACGTGATACATAAGACGATGTGTTGAGGGTTAATAAAACCTATTGTCATATCACAGCCATGTCATTGCCACATAAAAACTTGATCATTAACTAAATACCTGTTACCTATGTGTTGTGGGTTAAATAAACACCTAATACCAATAACGAAAAAAAGTGGCATGTGATTGGTTTGCACACCCGTGGGGCCCACCATCATTCTCATTAACATAGTTAATGGGATACCAAATACAATGCCATTACCATTCACAGTCGCCGTATAGCGGCATGGTTAACCGTCGCCAACATCCTATGTGGCATCATTAATGGGTTGTTAGTGAACCCACAACACCCGATCTATGAAGTTTTTTAGTTGCCTGTGTGACTGTTTTTCATACGCTACATGTAAGTTTTATTGCGATTTGACAATTATTAATTAAACCTGCAAAAGATGTAATGTATGCATGCATATGTTGTTGAAATCTTTAGAAGTTATAAGGTAGAATATTATAAAGTAGAAAAATGGTATAAGTTAAAATTTTAAAATTGTAATCTTTTCTGCAAGTCATTTATCTCTGATACAAATTTAGAAAAAAAAAATACTAAAACATCCTCTTGTACGTCTACTATACACATCAGCATTTGCAACGGCCGTGCCACGGATGTCTGTGGGCTATCGTAGAAGCGAGGGATTTGAAAGCCAAGGACGGTTGAAGGGGCGATTGTGCATGGGAGAGATGGGAAGTCCATGAATGGTTTTTCGGACTCGCGGATGTGAAGATCCTTGACGAAAGAGGGTTAAATGCTCTCATAAATAGTAATTCAGTACACATAACATTATCATTCACCACCTTAACGTTTCTCTTTTATCAATTCCACGTGTAGATTATAATGCTCACATTGGTGCTTGAACACAAACCATTACATGCCAACACCCCCTACAAGACCCACAAACTAGGTTTGACCCGATGGTGTTTTAAAAAACAAATTTTCTATTATATCCATTTTGATTAGATTGGATTTATAATTTATGAGGGTTGGGTTATAGTATAAAGGGTTAAAAATAAGAAAGGTAGGAAACCATTATAGAGAGTGACATGTGTCAAAAGAGGAATCCAATGAAAAGCGTAATTTTGTCAAAGGAAAAAACGTATGCAAGTCCACATGCTATCCCCACCCCCATTTTTTAAACGTCCATAACTTTTTTATTCGTCATTTGTTAAACTAAAAACACAATGAAAAGTAGACCAAAAACACAATGGATGACAACAAATAAATGACACAATGGACAGCAGACTAAAACACAATGGACAAAACGTAAAACACAATGAGTATCAAACTAAAAACAAAATGGAAAATAGACTAAAACACAATTGATGACAGCAGATAAAAAACATAATTTGTGACACCAAATAAAAGACACAATGAAAATAAACTAAAAACACAATAAACAGATTAAAACACAATGGTCGGCGGATTAAACACAATGAATAGCATACCAAACACAATTACCAAAACCAATAACACAATGTATAGAAACCCAAATATAACACCATCTTTGTTGTGTCATACACTGTATTATAGGTTCTGAGAAAAACGTAATGAACAGAACCCAAATTAACATTGTATTATAAGTTTTGATAATAACACAATGTATAGAAACCCTAGTAAAAACATAATGACCAAAATCCAGTTAAAGACACAATGATCAGAACCTTAACAACATACAAAGAGAACCGAGTAAAAATGATTATTTATTTTATTTTATTTTTATATAAAAATATCATACTCATATTAAAGATAAAAAACACTTGTTATTATGTTATTTTTTTAAATGTCGTATGAAAAAGTTACATATATTTTAAATTGATATGGGGAAGTGACATATGTCTTGTATGTGAAGAGAGAAATCAATAAATATAGGACTTCCTTTATGTCCTACTATTTTCTTTTCTCTAAAATTAATCTTAACTCTTAAATTTAAGATCAATAGAGTATAATTCTTTTTAACTTTCTTATTTATTTTTTCTTTTATATTTATATTTGATTATAGTCCACTTTATGAAACTTTATAAAGCTAAAACATAATATAGAAACTACAAAATAAAAAAAAATTGTTCTCATCTATATCCTTGACTAATTTAAACATCATGGATATAAAGAAAATACAAAAACAAATAAAAAGTTGTTCTCATCACTATCCTTTGACTAATTTAAACATCATGGATATAAATTTAATGGCATGAGCAATTTACCAAATAAATAAGAAATGGCAAAATAAAAGTTAAAAAGTATTAAAGGCTATACAATATCACAGGGCCGTCTGAAGACCATAGAAATTCTTTTGGCCTTAGGCTAAATAAATTTCTTTTCTCTATTGACAAATCGTCATATGAATATAAACTCATCAACCAATTAATTACGTATATAAAAATTAAAAGCTTATAGTACTACAATACTTGTTATAAAATAAATAAAACAAATTAATGATACTATGAAATATGTTATAAAAAATAAAACAAATTAATAAAAGTAGTGTAACCTACTTACCTAAGTGAACCGTGTGTCTCTCTTAGTATTTTTGGAAGCAAACTTCTCAATCAAATCTTTATACTCCACATTTTCTAATATTTTGTTTTCAATTGCTATTATCATCAATCCGTTAACTTTCTTTGACATTGTAGATTGTAAATACAAAGTTTTTTTTAGGATAGATACAATACTGATAGGGACGGAACCATAAACTTACAACCGAGGAGTCTAAGCAAATACAATTCTTATTTTATTTTATTTTATTAAGGTATTATTATTATTTTTACCAATCATATTGAAACATCCATATTTACTATATAGAAATAAAAATGCAGGGTATTATATGTGTATATATATATATATATGGGAACGTTCATTTGAGAAGAAAAAGAAGAAAGCGCATAATGGTAAAACATTAAATAATTTATAACTCCTCTCATTAATTATGTTATCTCACATTAATAAAACAAAAACATTATATCCTACACATTTCAAAATTTATCCTACATATATCTTATACTTATCGGAATTTACCCTACACACATGTAAAAATACCTAACATATTTCAAAATTTATCCTACACATACTAAAATTTATCCTACACATGTCGAAAATTGTCCTTCACTATAAATTATTTTATCTTGAAAAGTATATTAAAAAAATGAGTTACAAGTTTAATTAATTAGCTAATTAATGACAATTATAGATTTACCTATATGCCCTTTTTCATAATATTAAATACAAAAATTAAATAAAGTAAATGGAGAATATCTATTGGTTTAAAAGTTATTCTTTTTATTCTTACAAATTTTTTCTTCTCATTTGAACTCTCTAATATATATATATATATATATACACACACACTAAAAATTTCATTAACCACTTACATCAAAAGTATCGATGTTTATAAAAAAGACCACTACATAATTAGAAAATATAATCCTTAGATCATTTATCAAAGTGTTCCCATCATCTTAACTAAAAAAAAGCAAGCGGAAGTCTGAATTGTAATTGATGTTCGATTCTTTATTATGGCTTGATCTTGTTTCCATAGATATTTTAAGATCTCCTCCTTCTAACATTTTACAATATATTAACAAGATTTAGAATGTGTAACAAAACATAGCATAACTAGATAATTAAAATTTAAAATTTTCAGATATTAAAGGTTTTGAAGTGGCGTTGGCGACATGCACTTTGCCGCGTTGGCGACACCGTTCTAAATGTTACGTCGGAACATTTCAAACGTAGACAGTAGTTGTAACCTCCGTCGAAAAGCGGGTTCTAAAACCCGCACCATTTTATAATCAAGTATATATTATAATCTCTTTTCGTTACGTATTTATGTAACTCTTTTAAAGAGATTAGTTATATCAATAATATAATATAATAAGTACTAAAAAAGATATTAATAATAATAATAAATAAAATATATAAAATAAATATAAAATAAAAAACAATAAAAATGGGGGCAGATCGTGGGAATCGAACCCGGGTCTCACCCTTAACCAAACACACAACAAACCACTACACCACCACCTCTACATCTGAATCAACCCAACACGATCATCTTTTCTACCTTTCTTCTCAGTCTTCTTCCCGAAACATGCCGCCCAGTTACGGCTGCAAATAATCTGGCAATCATTAAAATTGCCGTTTCTACGCAATTGACTGATGAATTAACTCCCAATCATGAACCTGGACCCAAATCTGTATTCTAATCGTGATTCAGTCAACTTGCCCATACCCGTTTTTGACCGAAACTCCTAATAACCGAAACTCAATCCAAGCGACCTCCTTCAACTATAAATAGAGGCTTAGGGAACTCATTAGAATGCACAAACACACTCCAAAGCTTCTTGCAAATCTCTGTTCATCGGAAAGTTTCGCCGGAGAAACCTTGCACTTATCGGAATCTCGCCGGAAACCGGAGAAAATCCCCTGTTCGGTATATATTCCATCCATTCTCTTCTATTTTTATTAATATCATGTAGTCACTTAAGAATTCATAAGACAATTATCAGGCAATCAATCCAATTGCGATTTCAACATTCTGTTCAAATTTGAAGAAGAAGATGAACCTGAGTTTTGTTTAAAAGAAATAAAAATCTTGTATCAAACAGGTTAGATACACAGCCCAATTGGTCAGGCTGTGTGCACACACGAAGCTAAGGTCATGAGTTCGAACCGGTTAAACTCAACAGTCACTATACAATCCTTTTTATTAAATCAGTACATGAATAGAGTTAGTAAGTATAATAAAAATCTGTTATTTAACGGGTTAGACACACAGGCCAGTTGATAGGGCTGTGTGCACACGCAAATGATGAGACCGGGTTCGAGCCTTGTACGTGTCTGATCCGTTGCATTAACAAAACCTTTTTATAATAGCTTAATTCTGAAACATGTTTATAAGTGTATAAAAGAATTAAAAACCGGATATCAACTGCGTTAGACATGCAGCCCAGGCTGCGTGCACACGAACGAAAGGTCACCGGTTCGACTCCCACACGCTGCCGATTTCCGAGCGATTTATCTGATTTATTCAGAAAAACATATATTTTTAATTAATTAAATATTTAATTATTTCCCTCAAAAATATATTATTTTATAACCAACTTAATCTTATTTACAAATAAAAGTTTAAACAAACAAAAATATAGTAATAAAAACAATAAAAATTAATTTAAATTATCTAATAAATAATAAGTTAATTAAAAATATTAATTCAACCAAAGGATTATATTTTTTAGCTAAATTGTTATGTAAATATTTAGGTTAGCCGTTTCGTCACTTGGTATCTCAACTTCTAAATCGTGCGCAATCTCCAACGAATCTTAACCGCACCCACTGTGAGTGAATCTTACAAACCCCTTTTTATTTCACGTTTTTGGGGTGTATCATGTGTCGCTATATATATATTGTTATCTCGTTATTTAAAATCTCGTGCTATTACCATTATGTGATCTAACGTGCTATGTGATGTTGTTTGGTTTATTGCCATCTAGTGTTTATATTCTTATTGCAGTCAATTTCTCACATTAGGCCCTTTGTTCCCCGTTGCTTACGGATGGAGCGTCGCGTTGCCTAATATACTGGATCGGCCCCATTTGATTGAGCCTTGATCTCACAGCACATCGCTTATCGCGCACACATGTTCATTATTAGTTGACGATTGATGATATGGTTTGTGATTTAGATAACGTACACGACGTTCTCATATTTGGTTAATGCACATTTTTATAAAATACTAAATATATCATTTTTCTCAATGATAAAATGGATTCACTCGCCAACTTATGTTGACCCAAAACTTTGTTTTTTACACATGATATAGGTGAACAGGTTTGAAGCATGAATCACATAGGATATGGGTCTTAGAAGAATTAAAACATTATTACAAGATTGTTTGGAACAATATTGTGTTTGTTTGAATTATGTGTTATTGGAATATTTTAATTAAATTTGAAATATTAAATATTAAATCTTTACAATAGTAAATGTCATGAGCTTTGATGAAAACCCAATAATGCCCCGACTACCTTATCCGCTGCGGGTCAGGGTGTGACAGATTGGTATCAGAGCAAGTGACTATAGGGATATAGGATATGTTATTAGACCCTTAGAGCCTATACTAAAGTCAATTAGAATTTAATTGCTTACATGTTAAATTGGTTACATGCAAACTTATGACATTTACTTATTTTACACTTCTCTCACATACAATTACGTGCAAGCACTTTAATTGCTACTTGATTTTATGTGACACCAACGTGTTATAAATTTTGTAAATATTACATGTATATATATATATATATATATATATATATATATATATATATATATACAAACACGCATATGTTACCGTCATAACGCACGTCTCGATTCTCACATACTTAAACATTTTCTTGCTTTTCTTATAAAAAATTTGTGATGTTTTTATTTTCAAATCTCATCAAAGTGGTCTACGACGGGCATGTAGTAACTGGAAGGGTACAAGTACCGGTAGTCGGAACGTCCTGTCTAGGATTGGCCTTCGTATAAATCCAAAGTAACGGACCAGTTTGCCTACCTGGGGACTAACGATGAGAGTACAAAGAATCTATTAGGCCAAAGCATGCCACACCAAACGTCGTGTGAACTAACGCCACTTTGAGTCGTAACTATGTCCACAACAGGACACCTTCCGACCTTACACCTCGCGATCATGTTTTACGATCTTCATTCAGGTTGTGCATGTGTTAACAGGCCAAAATCAATTTGAACCCTTCGAAGCCTAGTAGTCATGGGGGCCCACATGACTACCTAGGCCAAGTATGGGGGACGGGCCCAAACATGAGCAAAGCCCAAGACATCCTATGGATGTAATGGATTTTATTTTTCTCATTTATTTGTGAATGTTTAATTTTATTTCCAAACCTTATGCGACACACATGACACCTATACGCCAAACTCATAATCTCGTTACGTATTTCTGTAGAAGTCTTCTAGGCACCTTCGTGGAGGTGGGAGATCAGAAAAATCCAGCGAACACATAGCTGCTCAAATAGCCAAACAAATGGCCACCGTGATTCCCGATATCGTGATCCAAGTTCAGCAAGCTCTCGCTGCTAATCCCATTAATCCCAACAACCAAGAGAAACAAAATGTTGTCAACCCTCCTGCAAACACCAACAAGTGCACTTAAAAGCACTTTAACTCCCGCGACCCTCCAAAATATGACTTGGTAGTGTGACTTGAGGAACCACACTAGCCATCTAAGGCTGATATGCCATATACATCTGATATGATGTAGGCCAAGGTGCCCAATTTATGTCCAATGGGACAGGCTGATATGCCATATACATCTGATATGATGTAGGCCAATGTGCCCAATTTATGTCCAATGGGACAGGCTGATATGCCATATACATCTGATATGATGTAGGCCAATGCGCCCAATTTATGTCCAATAGGACATGCTGATATGCCAAATACATCTGATATGATGTAGGCCAATGTGCCCAATTTATGTCCAATAGGACATGCTGATATGCCAAATACATCTGATATGATGTAGGCTAATGTGCCCAATTATTATGTTCATTAGGGACAAGCTCTATGATGTATTATAATTGTCAATGATGACAATGACAGTTGTGACATTGCGATCCACTGTCCAATAATATATGGAATACGTCCAAATTGAAATCTGCCTATGATGGTCCTATTAAGACCTAGGCCAAATATAGTTATGTTAAGCCTAAGAGTTGTGATGTTATTCACACTAGTATAGGCAATGGATTGTTCTATCCAATATTGAAAGCCGATATGGTTGATACACCATGGCTAAATGAAGTTTTATTGGTATATAGAAACCAAGACTTAAAGATGGCTAACTCAAACGAAGCACAAAGTAGCCACAAGAATTTTGAATCTAACAAAGCCGGAAAAAAAAATATTGATGATGATAATTTTCAAGCTCGCATTGATGCGGCTGTTGAAAAGGCCATGGGAAAGGCCATAGAAAGGCTAAAAGAGTCGAGTGCCACTTGCTCTAGACCCTTATCTATTCCACCATCTTCAGCTCATCAAGAGAGCTCCGTTCACTCTCCAAATGCGAAGAGTGAACCAAAGAAAATAGATTTTGCTGAAAAGTCCCGTTCTATTAAAGACGGATGTACCTATAAGTACTTTGTCTCCTGTAAGCCCCGAGACTTTAACGGGGAGAAAGAGCTGTAGAAGCCCTAAAGTGGCTACACGAGATGGAAACGATTGTAGATATCAGCAACTGTGCTGATAAGGATGTGGTAAAGTACGTATCACAATCCTTCAAGGGCGATGCCCTAATATGGTGGAAGGCCATGATCCAGTCTACATGTAAGTACACTTGTATAATTTAGGATGGTCCAAATTTGTGGACCTTGTTAAGGAAACATACTGCCCACCCCATGAGGTGGAGAAATTAGAGACAAATTTTTTGTCTCTTTTAATGAAAAACCTAGATTGTCGGAAGTACGTTTCTGACTTTAACTCCCTATCTAGGTTAGTTTCCTATTTGATCACCCCGAATCCAAACGCATTGCACGTTTTATAAATGGTTGGCGCCTGAGATAAAGCGCATGGTAAAGGCTGCACAGCCTAATACCTATAGGTCCCTGTAGACCTATCTCTTTCCCTCACCCTTGATTTGGTAAGACAAAAGTCAGTTAGAACTGAAACTGACAGAAAGAGGAAACGGGAGGATAATAACTCCCAAAGATTTAAAAAGAGAGGAAATTTCAGGTTCAAGAAGAACCAGCACGCGTCTAATGACAAACCTCTGTGCAAGAACTGTAAATATAGGCATTCGGGACAGTGTAGTATAAATCCACAAACCAAACCCTGTGGTATCTGCAAGAGAAAAGGGCATAAGACCTTAGTTGCAAGGATCTTAAGGATGCAGTTTGCTACACCTGTAATGAAAAAGGGCATATAAGTACAATTGCCCCAAGAAACCCAAAAGTAATGATGCAAAGCCTGGAGAGGCCAAGAAGGGGAATGCCCGTGCCTTTCAAATGAATTCCAGGGAGGCCGTTAATGACAACAACGTCATAACAGGTACATTCCTCATTAACGATATTTACGCTAGAGTTCTTTTTATTAGGGTGCGGATAAGTCATTTGTTGACCATAAGTTTAGTAAACTACTAAACTTACCCATAAGAACTCTAGATAAAACTTATCAGATAGAACTCGCTGACGGAACATTAGAGACAAACATCTTCCATTCTTGATGGATGCTCTATATCCATTAAGAATCATTCCATCCCTATCTCTCTTCTGCCAATGAAATTGGTAGGGTTTGATGTTGTCTTAGGCATGGATTTGTTATCTCATAACCAAGCCCGCATTGCCTGTGATAGAAAGCTCATCGAGATTAAAACCCCATCTGGTGAAATGATCACCATCCCCAGAGACTCACACTATGGACTGCCAGACAAGGTGTCATTATTTAAGGCATCCAGGTGTTTGAGGAAAGGATGTGTCATTTACATGGCACAAGTTACCATAAATGAGCCTAAGCCAAACATGGAGGACCTACCAGTCATTTCAGAATATCCCGATGTATTTCTTGAAGAATTACCAAGGCCTACCTCCAGACAAACAAGTGGAGTTCAAGATTGAATCCTGCTAGGGTCAGCACCCGTAGCTAGAGCTCCATATAGGCTAGCACCAACGGAGATGAAGGAATTGAGGACGCAACTAGACGAACTCTTGGAGAAAGGCTTTATACAGCCTAGTTCTTCACCTTGGGGAGCTCCTATCCTTTTCGTTAAAAAGAAAGATGGTTCAATGCAGATGTGCATTGACTACTGAGAACTAAACAAGTTAACAATTAAAAATAGATATCCTCTGCCCAGGATCGACGATTTATTTGACCAACTTCAAGGGGCTAGTTACTTCTCTAAGATTGATCTGAGATCTGGATATCACCAGCTGAAGGTTAGAAGTGAAGATGTTCCTAAAACTGCCTTCAGGACCCGATATGGTCACTTCGAATTCTTAGTGATGCCTTTTGGGTTCACAAATGCACCTACATCATTCATGGATCTCATGAATAGAGTCTGCAAACCATATTTGGATAAGTTTGTCATTGTCTTTATAGACGACATACTTATCTACTCTCGTAATCAAGCTGATCACGAGAAACATCTTTGGTGCATCTTAGAACTGCTAAGGCAAGAAAAGCTTTATGCAAAATTCTTAAGTGTGAGTTTTGGATTAGAGAGGTCCAATTTCTTGGACATATTGTAAGTGAGCGTGGTATCCATGTGGATCCCACCAAAATTGAGGCCATAATGAATTGGGAAGTACCCAAAACCCCATCAGAGATTCGTAGTTTCCTAGGATTGGCCGGTTATTACAGGAGGTTCATTGAGAACTTTTCAAGAATAGCACTCCTCTAACTACCTTGACCCGTAAGAATGTTAAGTATAATTGGGGTCCACACAATTTCAAGTTCAAATTCTCTCTGTGTTATCCCTACCAGAGGGTATTGAAGATTTTGTAGTCTACTGTGATGCATCGCACACTGGCATGGGCTGTGTGCTAATGCAAAAAGGCAAAGTGATTGCCTATGCATCACGACAGTTAAAAGTGCACGAAAGAAATTACACCACCCACGATTTGAATTGGGTGTCGTTGTATTTGCACTGAAACTCTGGAGACATTACTTGTATGGCACAAAGTGTATTATATACACTGACCATAAAAGTCTCCATTATATGTTTAATCAGAAGGAATTGAACATGCGACAACGTCGATGGATGGAAACACTTAATGACTATGATTGCGAGATCCCTACCATCCAGGCAAGGCAAATGTAGTTGCCGATGCCTTAAGTCGCAAGGAACGGGTTAAACCTATAAGGATTAACGCTAAGAGCATTGAGCTCAGAAATAGCTTAAGTGAGAAGCTACTAGATGCGCAGAAGCAAGCTCTATTAGAGGCTAATATCCCTATGAGGGATTAGGCGGAACTATGGATCAGTTAGAACCTGGAAAGGATGGAATCCTTAGATTCAACGGAAGAATCTGGGTTCCAGACTTTGGAGGACTTAGAGTTCTAATCCTCCAAGAAGCGGATAGTTCGAGATACTCAGTTCATCCGGGAGGTGACAAGATGTATCAAGATCTAAAGAAGAATTATTGGTGGATGGGTTTGAAGAAATCCATAGCCACTTATGTAGCTAAGTGTCTGACGTGTTCGCAGGTTAAAGCCGAACATCAGAAGCCGTCAGGACTTCTACAACAATTAGAAATTCCCACATGGAAATGGGAAATGGTAACTATGGACTTGATTACCAAGTTACCCAAGACCAAAAATGGAAATGACACTATTTGGGTCATAGTGGATAGGCTGACCAAGTCAGCACATTTCTTGCCAATAAAGGAAACGTATAATTCAGATAAATTGGCTAAATTGTATGTGGACAAGATTGTGTCCCTACACGTGTGCCAGTATCTATTGTATCTGACAGAGATACTAGATACACATCTCACTTTTGGAAAATTTTCCAACAATCTTTAGGCACACGATTAAACTTTAGTACAACTTACCATCCACAGACTGATGGTCAAAGTGAGCGTACTATCCAAACTCTGGAAAACATGCTCCGGGCATGTGTGATTGATTTAGGAGGAAGTTGGGATGACCACTTACCCCTAATAGAATTCTCCTACAATAACAGCTTTCATACTAGCATCAAGGCTGCTCCTTTTGAGTCCTTGTATGGGAGAAAATGTAGAACGCCCGTATGATGGGCAGAAGTTGGGGAAGCCCAACTATCAGGACCAGAGATTGTCCTGGACACCACGGAAAAGATTGTGCAAATCCGTGATGTCTTAAAGCTGCCAGGGATAGGCAGAAGAGCTAGCTGACAAGAGGCGTAAAACTCCTAAGTTCCAAGTAGGGGACAAATCATGTTAAAAGTATCACCCTGGAAGGGTGTGATGCATTTTGGAAAGAAGGGCAAGTTAAGCCCAAGATATATTGGACCATTCGAGATAGTTGAATGTGTCGGCAATGTAGCTTATAAGCTCAGATTGCCAAAGAAGCTAAGAGGAATCCATGATGTATTCCAGATATCTAATCTTAACAAATGTCTAGCCGTTGAATCGCTAGCAATGTCGCACAAAGATGTGCAAATTGATGAAAACCTGAGGTTCGTTGAGAAACCGATTTCGATCGAGGATCGACAGGTCAAAAAGCTCCGAAGAAAAATGATACCTGTAGTAAAGGTTAAGTGGGACGCTTTTACAGGTCCCGAGTATACATGGGAGGTTGAGTCCACTATGCGACAAAAGTACCCCCATCTTTTTGAATAAAATCTCGAGGTCGAGATTTCTTTTAAGGAGGTGAGGATGTAACACCCTATAAAATCGTGTCTAATATGTCAACATGCTTAAAACTTAGCCTCTGAGTGACTAATATGTCAACATGCCCAGCCTCTGAGTGACATCAGAATCAACATGCTTATAATAAGCCTGTGAGTGATCCTTTGTGAAGTCCTAACTCTCATACGTGCCATTTGTTGGACGTGAGGGTTCAATTATGTATATATGTGAAAGTTGGATAATGGAGGGATTAAAAGTGTCAACATGTTAATATATACCTCTGAGTGACTTTTTTACGAACCAAGAGCTCGACAATGTCCGGGCATATTCCCGGCTATGCCAAGTATTGGCTACGGAGGGCTAAAAGTGCCAAAAAAGTGTTTAAAAAGGTTTTTTAGAAGCTTTATAAAGTTAAGGGGTTAAAAGTGTCAAAACTTGAAACTGGCCATATGGCGGTCGCGGGCCGCAAGAGACCTGGCCTGGTGTAACACCCTGTAAAATCGTGTCAATAATATAGTGACACGTGTGTATTAAATAAAGTCTATTAAAGACCAATAAGGACTAAAGCGTCAACATGCTCACTCTGAGCCTCTGAGTGACGGTCCAATGCCAACATGCATAAATAACAGCCTCTGAGTGACTAATATGTCAAAATGCTTGAAATTTAGCCTCTGTGTGACTAAATACGTCAACATGCCCAGCCTCTGAGTGACATCGGAATCAACATGCTTATGATAAGCCTCTGAGTGATCCTTTGTGAAGTCCTAACTCTCATACGTGCCAATTGTTAGACGAGAGGGTTCAATTTCATAAATATGTGAAAGTTGGATTCTGGAGGGATTAAAAGTGTCAACATGTTAATTTATACCTCTGAGTGACCTTTTAACAAACCAAGAGCTCGACAATGTCCGGGCATAATCCGGTATGCCAAATATTGGCTACGGAGGGCTAAAAGTGTCAAAAAGGTGTTTTAAAGAGGTTTAATGGGTTTTAAAAGTTAAGGGGCTAAAAGTGTCAAAATTGGAAACTGTCTTTGGGGCGCTTGCGGGGCGCGAGAGGCAAGGCATGTGCCTCTCGCGGCCCGCCAGGGAGTGTCTTTGCAGAAAGTTTTGTTTGGTCTCCAAGCAAAGCTCCAAAACCATTTAAATTCGAAACCATGGACTTGTGATCAGCTATGCAGTTTTGGGACACTTGTAAGCTTCCTCTTACATCCCTAAACACCTGGCTTCACCTCCTTTGAGCTCTCCAACTATAAATAGTGCTTAAGTTCACCATTTCAACTTGCACCTTTCTCATTAAATCACTCTTCTCCTTCCTCTGGAAGTTCCTAGTTGAAAGGAGCATCCAACTTAGCTTTCTTCATTGTAGGAAACTCTTGTAAGTGTTCCTTGCTCTTGCATTTTCGTTTATAGGCTTTTATAGCCAAAAGTCAAGCATTTTCGTAAAACGCTTTGACTTTCGGTTAAGACCATTATGGTCCAGCCATTGTTCGAAATGAACATGGCTAAGTGAGCGTAATAAGGTAGTGTTAGTCCCTATA
Source organism: Scalesia atractyloides (assembly GCA_947069175.1). Classification (NCBI taxonomy): domain Eukaryota; kingdom Viridiplantae; phylum Streptophyta; class Magnoliopsida; order Asterales; family Asteraceae; genus Scalesia; species Scalesia atractyloides. Next base: position 59,236,878 of record CAMTDV010000007.1, on the reverse strand, counting down.
AAGGGCACCTCCTGAAGATCACGTTTGCTAGACCAATTGACGGGTCAAAGTTATGATATTAAAAAGTCAAACAGGCCATTTTTCGGAAAAATTATAAATTAATCTTATAACATGTTATGAAACCTGTTTTGACACCTAAAAAGTTGGTAATAATTATTAGAACATGTAAGTACATGTTCGGCTCGTCAATTTCTGTTCTAGGGTCGGTTCGCAACCGAAATTTCGCAAAGTTTGACTTCTGCTATGACTTTCGATTCTGACCCGATTTAGTTTAGTTACCTACTGATCTAAAGTTGCATTATGATCATAATATAATGTAGCATAACCCTCGAGGTTATATTACATGATCATAATTAGAATCCAAGTTTATGCGCAAGTTCCAAAATTGTGTCATTTTGACCAAAATGCTCTCTTTGCATAAATCGAGGTTTTAATGATAACAAACTTGAAAATGAGTTTCCTACTGATGTAATATTATAAGTAGGATTATTTGGGATGTTAAACCAAGTTATAAACTAAGTTTTCAAGCAGGTCCTTAAACTATGTCGATAAATGACGGTTTTAGCCCTTGTGGCTTATAAAATGATTTTAATCAATCTTTTCAATGTAAATCATTTACCTACTGATATGTTATATTAAATAACATATTTTAAACATTTTAATTTGATCCAAAATGTCAGTTTTCGTAACATCGCTTAAAAACGTCATTTTTCGACAGAAGCGCCGTTAGCGCATAGTATGGTTTTAAACCATATTATTGAGCAAAACTTGATACCTACTGATTTTAACTTTTTTTAAACATATTTACAGTAGGTACATGTTATAAACTCAGAATCCCAATAATTTATAAACTATGTGTAAAATGACCAAAATGCCCCTTCGGTGCATAGTTTGGTCACAAAATATAAATTACACATATAAATGATATCCTAATGATATTATATCATAAAAAAAATATTTTTCCAGAATAATTATAATGATAAACTTAAAATATATTCAAGTTCTTTTATACGGTATGAAATTACTAAAATGCCCTTATGAGGCATAGTTTCGTTTTAAAACCATAACGGGCATACAATTTGATATCTTACTGATATCTTAACTTATTTAAAATATAATGGTGTATAAAACTTGTCCATGACTTATCCGGTTACCCGATATCACTAATATGCATACGGTTACGTATACGTAACTATTTATCGGAAATTAACCGAAACGGGTTTAACCTTGTCATTTAAGTCTCAAAATCCAGAATGTTACTAGTTTACCCATATTAAACAAGTTAAGGTACTTGTTGGGATTAAACTAATTCTATCCAATCATCGTTTAATCTAGTGTCATACGTTTTGATCAAGTACACTAGCCGGTCTAAGTCTATGACTTAAATAAGTCCGTTAGTATTTAATTGGTTAGTTTATGCCATAATCTAGACTAGAGACTTGCCGGTAAATGCTATCTGCACTTAGTCCTTTTTGTGTACGGCTGAGTTATTAAAAAATTAAAGAAGACTAGCTCAAGTAAATACTCTCGACTTATTTCCCCTATACGGGCTTGGGATACGGTAAATTATTATCGCTTGGTCGGAAATGGGATCAATCAAATGGCGGTGCGGCTAGTAAATCCGCATATTCTGTTTGAATCAGTTTTGTTTGATAACTTAAACATCAGGGGTTAACTATCGTGTCCTGGATATCCTCGGCTCATTACAATAGAAATGGCCACGACCTTAGCGCGGGTGTAGGCATACACCCGATAGACGCTCAATTATGCATTCCCACAAGGTTGGGAGGAATTGACTCCTTCGTGAGTCCTAAGTGGTGTGTACGTTAATTGTGTCTCGGTCTCCGTACCGGGCCCCGTATGTATGGACAAACATATAAATCTGTTAACAAGGTTGGACGGTCAATTAACCCAAGTTATAAAAGATTTTGTGCTGATACGCACTTAAAACATTTTTTTGAAATGTTTTCAAAATGAGTCAGTTGGGTGTATTTACCAGCGAAAGCTGACGTATTTTCAAAAGACTAAACTGCAGGTACAATACGAAAATAGGCCGGAGGTGCTCGGTACTGATAGAGATCTGGCAAATCCTAATCTGCCCAAAGTCTATTTTATATTCTTCCATGTACAATTTATGATCCGCCTGTGGATCTTATATTACGAGCCTTTATATTATTTTGTATTTCGAACATTCGGTTTGTAATAGTAATTTTACTCCAAGACTTCCGTTGTGCCGTGTTTAATTGACTATGATGATTATCAACTGACGTCACGATACTCCCCATTTGGGCCCACCGGTGTATGGATTTGGGTTGGAAATTTCGGGGTGTGACATTAGAGAACTCATGACAAGGCGTTTCTCCCCAAGAGCGAAATTAAGAAGCTGGAAGATGAGTTCTACTTCCTAAAGCAAAAAGAGGGAGATCATATAACCTACAACAAAAGGTTTCTCGAGCTAATCCAAATGGTTCCGAATATGTTGACTCCTCTCTATTGTCTTATCGAGCATTACATTCGGGATCTTCCTTCGAAGATTCAGGATTCTGTGATGAGTACCGTACCTGAACCTTGGAAGCAGCAATGGAGCTAGCCACTGAGCTCACTAAAAACCATATTAGAAATGGGGATTTCAAGAGAAGAAGAAGGATGCAAGTAGCAAAACACAACTGAAACCCCCAACCCAACTCAAGCCAGATCCTCTTCTCGATTCACTGCCAAGAGAAAGCGAACGGAAAAATTTTGCCGTCACCCAAACCAGTCAGCCAACCCTGTACAACCAGCCAATTCCAGTAGCCCCAATCACCCAAGTCCTCCCCTACCGCACCATTCAAAAGGCAATACACAGGACCTCACCCGAAGTGCAATCGATGCCAATACCATCACCCTCTTGAGAACCCATGTCCCCACTGCATAGGGTGTGGCCGAGTAGGCCTACAATCCAAACTTGTCGTACTTTCCAAATACAAGCCCGCAACCAACCTCAAGCCCAACCCAAAAACCAAATGGTGGGCCAAGTTCCTTACCAACCACCAGTACTGTTACCACCTGCTCAGCCCGTAACCCAACCCTTCTACCAACCTAACTACCCCATGATGCCACACTTTAGGGCTTGCTTTAATTGCGGTGATCCAACTCTATTTCCGCAACAACTACCCGCGATTAGTGAACATCATCACGCAGAGGCTCAAGCTAACCCTGTGAACCAAGCCAATCTGCCAGCAAGAGGAAGGGCATTTAACATCAACGCCAATCAGGCCAGAGCAGATAACAACATGGTCAATGGTACGTTTCTCATTAATGATAGCTATGCATATATTCTATTTGACACGGGTGGGATAAGAGTATGTGTCCCTAGAGTTCGAGTCTATTCTTGGTTTACCTCGCATTAGTCTAGCCGAATCATTCATAGTGGAAGTAGCAGACAGTGAACCTATTACATGGATCTATCATTCGTAACTGCACTCTTACTCTTAACGATCATGATTTTCCAACGATCTCATTCCCATGAAATTGGGAAGCTTCGACATCATCATTGGTATGGACTGGCTCAGTCAGCATCATGCCGATGTTGTATGCTATGAAAAATACATTCGAATTCCACTCGCCGACGGCCAAACCCTTCGTATTTTTAGGTGAAACCCCATCCAAGGAAATTAAGTTGATGTCATGCCTACAAGCTCGAAAGTATCTTCGCAAAGACTACATGGCGTTCTTAGCCCATATTGTCAAGAACGAAGACAAGGAGAAGAAGCTCGAAGATATCCCAATCGTTAGAGATTTTCCTCAAGTATTTCCTGATGATGTCTCAGGACTTCCTCCTATGCGAGAAGTCGAATTTCGAATCGATCTTGTACCTGGTGCTACCCCTGTTGAAAAATCTCCATATCGGTTAGCTCCATCTAAAATGCAAGAGTTAGCTAGTCAGTTGCAAGAGCTACTAACAAAGGTTTCATACGCCCTAGCTCATCACCTTGGGGTGCGCCGGTTCTTTTCATCAAGAAGAAGGATGGAACTTTTCGAATGTGCATAGATTATCGAGACAATGACCATCAAGAACCGTTATCCTTTACCTCGCATCAATGATCTCCTAGACCAACTTCAGGGTGCAACCTGTTTCTCGAAAATTGATCTTCGTTCTGGTTATCATCAACTTAGAGTACATGAAGAAGACATTCCAAAGACTGCCTTTCGAACTCGATACGGTCACTAGGAATTCATGGTCATGCCCATTGGGTTGACCAATGCCCCCGCTGTTTTCATGGATTTAATGAATAGGGTGTGCAAACCCTACCTCGATCGATTTGTCATTGTATTCATAGATGATATTCTTATTTATTCCAAGACTAAGTCAGATCATGAACACATCTTCGGCTTATCCTAACACTTTTGAATACCAAAAGCTCTACGCTAAATTTTCAAATGTGAATATGGTTAAGGAGGTTCAATTCCTTGGTCATGTCGTCAACGACAAGGGAATTCATGTTAACCCTTCAAAGATCAAAGCAGTACAAGAATGGCAGGGTTCACGCACGCCTACTGAAGTCTGATCATTCCTCGGCTTAGCGGTTATTATCGATGTTTTATCGCCAATTTCTCTCGCTTGCCTTACCACTCACAGCCTTGCTCATAAGGGCAAGTCCTTCGATTGGGGGCCAAACAGAAGGAAGCTTTCCAAACCTTGAAGCAGAGACTTTGTGATGCACCTATTCTCACTCTCCCTGACTGTTGTGATGACTTTGTGGTCTATTGTGACGCATCAGGGCAGGGATAGGGTGTTCTTAATGCAAAGAGGTAAGGTGATAGCTTACGCCTCATGACAACTCAAAGTCCATGAGAAGAATTACACCACTCACGAATTGGAACTCGGGGCAGTCATGTTCGCTCTGAAGATATGGAGACATTATCTCTATGGCACAAAGTGTGAGATCTACACTGACCATAAGAGCCTTCAGCATATCTTCAATCAGAAAGCGTTAAACATGAGGCAACGACGATGGGTCAAACTCCTGAATGACTATGATTGCGAAATCCGTTATCACCCAGGCAAAGCCAATGTCGTAGCAGATGATCTTAGTCAGAGAGAATATGCTAACTCCATCCTACCTGTTGTGTTCTCAAATCGTAACAAACCTTCAAAGACGCATTCGCGAAGAAAACATACTTCAGTTACAGAAAATGATTTACAAGACGAGTTATCTTGTGGAGCTGAAGCTAAGTTGCAATAAAAATCCGATGGCATTCTTCATTATCTAAATCGTATATGGGTACCTGATCGCGACAATTATCGCATGTTTCTCATGAATGAGGCCCACAAAACATGATACTCCATACATCCAGGGGCTGATAAGATGTATCAAGATCTACGATACTCTTATTGGTGGCCTGGAATGAAAAAGGATTTCGCGTCTTTGTCTCCAAGTGCCTCACCTGTTCAAAAGTTAAAGCCGAGCATCAAAGACCCTCAGGTTTACTTGTTCAATCCAAAATACCAGTCTGGAAGTGGGAAAATATAACCATGAATTTTATTACTGGGTTACCTCGCACCTCCAGTGGGCATGATATGATTTGGGTTATTGTCGATCGCCTTACCAAATCTGCTCATTTCATTCCGATCCGTGAAGATTAAAAAATGAGAAGTTAGCTCGTATTTACATCGATGAAATTGTAAGTTGCCACGGTGTGCCTTTGAGCATCATCTCGGATAGAGATGGATGTTTTACTTCACGCACATGGAAAGCCGTGCAATCAATGTTAGGCACTCGACTAGACCTCAGCACCGCTTTTCATCCCCAAACTGATGGTCAATTCGAACACACAATTCAGACTCTTGAAGACATGTTACGATTATGCGTTATCGACTTCAAGGGCAATTGGGATGCCCATCTACCATTGGTCAATTCTCATACATAACAACTATCACTCTAGCATCGGTATGGCTCCTTTTGAAGCACTGTACCGTCGTAAGTGCCGATCACCCGTATGTTGGCACGAAATCGGTGAAGCACAGATCACCAGGACCGGAATTAATCCAAGAGACGACAGATAAGATACTCCAAATCCACAACAATCTTCTAGCATCTCAGAGTCGTTAAAAGAGTTACGCAGACAAACGATGAAAATCGCTCGAGTTTAGCGTTGGCGATTAAGTACTTTTGAAAGTATCACCATGGAAGGGAGTTGTTCGGTTTGGACAAAAAGGCAAGCTAGCACCTCGCTATGTTAAACCTTTTAAAATACTCGAGAGTTGTTGGTGGTGTAGCCTACAAGCTTGACTTACCTGAAGAACTCAGCAAGATTCATCCAACGTTCCATGTTTCTAATTTGAAAAAGTGCCTTGCCGATGAGAACCTTCATATACTGCTAGAGGATATTCAAGTCGATGAAACGATGCATTTTGTAGAGCGACCCGCAGAGGTCATGGATTGGTGAAAAACGCTTAAGAGGAAGTCGAATTCCTATAGTTAGGGTTCGTTGGGAATCGAAACGAGGACCCGAGTTACTTGGAAATGTGAAGACTCAATGCACGAAATATACCCACATCTTTTTCAAGATAAACCTACTACCGCTTAAATTTCAGACGAAATTTCTAAAAGTAGGGATATTGTAACATCCGTTGAAAAAACGGGTTCTAAAACCTGCACCATTTTGTAATCAAGTTTATATTATAATCTCTTTTTCGTTATGTAAATCGTTTAAAGAGATTCGTTATATCAATATAAAATAATAAGTACTAATAAAGATATTAATAATAATAATAATAATAAATAATAAATAAAATATATAAAATAAATATAAAATCAAAAACAATAAAAAAGGGGGCAGATCGCGGGAATCGAACCTGGGTCTCACCCTTAACCAAACACACAACAAACCACTACACCACCACCTCTACATCTGAATCAACCCAACAAGATAATATTTTATACCTTTCTTCTCAGTCTTCTTCCTGAAACATGCCACCAAGTAACGGCTGCAAATAATCCGACAATCATCAAAATTGTCGTTTCTACGCAATTGACTGATGAATTAACTCCCAATCATGAGCTTGGACCCAAATCTGTATTCTAATCGTGATTCAGTCAACTCGCCCATACCCTTTTTGACAAAAACTCCTAAAAACCGAAACCCAATCTCTGTTCATCAGAAAGTTTGTCGGAGAAACCTTGCACTTATCAGAATCTCGCCGGAAACTGGAGAAAATTCCCATGTTCGGTATATATTCCATCCATTCTCTTCTAGTTTTATTAATATCATGTAGTCACTTAAGAATTCATAAGAGAATTATCAAACAATCAATCCAATTGCGATTTCAACATTCTGTTCAAATTTGAAGAAGAAGATGAACCGAGTTTTGTTTAAAAGAAATAAAAATCTTGAATACAACGGGTTAGACACACAGCCCAATTGGTCGGGCTGTGTGCACACACGAAGCTAAGGTTACGAGTTCGAACCGGTTAAACTCCACAGTCGCTATAATATACAATCCTTTTTATTAAATCAGTACATGAATAGAGTTAGTAAGTATATAAGTATAATAAAAATCTATTATTTAACGGGTTAGACACACAACCTAGTTGGAAGGGCTGTGTGCACACACAAACGATGAGACCGGGTTCGAGCCTTGTACGTGTTCGATCCCTGCATTAACAAAAACTTTTTATAATAGCTTAATTCTGAAACATGTTTTAAGTGTATAAAAGAATTACAAACCGGATATCAACTGGGTTAGACACGCAGCCTAGTTGGTCGGGCTGCGTGCACACGAACGAAAGGTCACCGGTTCGACTCCCACATGCTGCCAATTTCCGAGCGATTTATCCGATTTATTCAGAAAAACATATTTTTTTAATTAGTTAAATCTTTAATTATTCCCTAAAAATATATTATTTTATAACCAAATTAATCTTATTTACAAATAAAAGTTAAAATAAACAAAATATAGTAATAAAAACAATAAAAATTAATTTAAATTGTCTAATAAATAATAACTTAATTAAAAATATTAAATTCAATCAAAGGATTATATTTTTTAGCTAAATTGTTATATAAATATTTAGGTTAACCGTTTCGTCACTTGGTATGTCAACTTCTAAATCGTGCGCAATCTGCAACGAATCTTAATCGCACCCACTGTGAGTGAATCTTACAAACCCCCTTTTTATTTCACGTTTTTGTAGTGTATCATGTGTCGTTATATATATTGTTATCTCGTTATTTAAAATCGCATGCTATTACCATTATGTGATCTAACGTGCTATGTGATGTAGTTTGGTTTATTGCATTTAGTGTTTATATTCTTATTGCAATCAATTTCTCACATTAGGCACTTTGTTCCCCGTTGCTTACGGGTGGAGCATCGCTAGCCTAATATACTAGATCGGCCCGTTTCATTGAGCCTTGATCCTCGCAACACATCGCTTATCGTGCACACATGTTCATTATTAGTGATGATTGATGTATGGTTTTGATTAGATAACATACACAACGTTTCATATTTGTTAATGCACATTTTAAAATACTAAATATATCATTTTTCACAATGATAGAAAGGGATTCACTCGCCAACTTATGTTGACCAAAAACTTTGTTTTTTACACATGATACAGGTGAACAAGTTTGAAGCGTGGATCACATAGGATATGGGCCTTAGAAGAATTAAAACGTTATTACAAGATTGTTTGGAACAATACTGTGTTTGTTTGAATTATGTGTTATTGGAATATTTAATTAAATTGAAATATTAAATATTAAATATTAAATCTTTACAATAGTAAATGTCATGAGATTTGATGAAAACCCAATCATGCCCCGACTACCTTATCCGCTGCGGGTCAGGGTGTGATAGTAATTTAGCCCGTCGGCCAAAGCTCACAGCATCGGGGACGGCCCAAAGAGGCGTCGGCGACGCTGCTTACTGCAGAACTTTTGCTGCTGAGTTATTTCTTTGTTCGATTGACCCGTTTTATGTTCCGAATTTTAAAACGTGACCCGATACTTGCAGAAAATATTCATAATATGGTATTTTATGTCTTCATTTTTGTAATACCTTTATCTCAAGTATTTATACAACTAAATTCTTAGTTCGTAAATTAAGTGATTTTGACCCGTTTGTATATTTTTGACAATTTGACTTATTTTACCATATCGCTTATCTTTATTATCATTTTTATGGTTACACCCAAGTTTCTTAGAGTAACTTTATAGCAGTATACGTTTCCGTTACTCGGTTCGTGCTTAAATTCTGATTTTTGCCCTTTTTACCGGGTTTAAATCCAAATAGTCATGCATATATCATCATAGTATATGTCACGACTAAATTTTGATCTGTTTGGTTACCACAACGAAATCCATCGCTTTATTTAACCAAACATTTATTCTTTTTATTGTTTGACCCATTTGATCGTTTTAGCGAATTCCATCGTTTTTATTCAACCAAATCAACATCTATCACGTTTTTGACCCGTTTGGTCGTCTTAGCGAATTCCATCGTTTTTATTCGACCAAACCATCATCTATCATGTTGTTTGACCCGTGTGGTCGTCTTAGCGTATTCCATCCTTTTATTCGACCAAACCATCGTTTATCATTTTGTTTGACCCGTTTAGTCGTCTTAGCAAATTCCATCGCTTTTATTCGACCAAACCATCATTTATTATGTTGTTTGACCCGTTTGATCGTCTTAGCAAATTCCATCGCTTTTATTCGACCAACCTTTTATCTCACCTCTATTCTAGTCTGCATGGTTATTTGTGTGAAAATTTTCACTTTCAAAATAATCCAAACAATTGATAATTCAATATCACCTATTCGATTCATTTGTGTGAAGTCCATCACTTATAAATGAATCGAATGTGTTTAAGTTCGTTTCATTATTCAACATATATCTTTTCGAGTATCATAATAATTTTTTATAAAACAATGAACCACGTACCTTAGAGCTTTCCCTTCAAATGCGTATCCATCCCGGCTTTGTCACTTGATGTTTCACCCGACTTGCCTATAAGGTTCAGCCCGATTTATGGTTTAGAATTCATAGTATAATATATGACACGTACTTGTCAAAGTCTCATTTATAGGATTACTTTCATATTTTTCAAGAACCTATAATCATTTAGGCATTACATCGAGCACATTGTGGGCAAGATTTTTATACTACTCTCATCAAGTCTATTATTTAGCTATCAACCATGAATTAGCATCCTTTCAAGACTCTACATCTAGAATGTGCAATTTACATCTAGAGTCTAACATATTAACATCAAATATTACAAATTTCACCAGCACAATTCATGTGTTCATCATATTCATAGAAACCCATTTAGCATAAACATTGTTAATCATCCGAACACTCATTTTATAGCATTTGATCACTGCTTTTTCATCAATAGTTTATTCCTAGACCTATATACACCTTAGATTCCATCATAACATTCAAATTATGCTCAACATAGAATTTGTGGTGTTCAGGTAATTTCATAATATCACCAAGGATCAAATTAGACATACCTTATGATTTCCTTTGCTTAAGTAATCGTTAACCTATGCTCATGCAAAGATTTCAAGCCCAATTTCTCTTTGATTTTGAGAGATTGATGATATTAGGGTTCTTCCCTTTCTTGTTCTTTGTCTGGTCGACCCAAAACACACATTTGTGTGTGTTTTTGTGTTTTAAATTTCTATTTATAATCACTAGTTTACCATGTGTCCAATTTGGTCCTTTATGTTTTGTTTATTATACAAAAGCATTACTCAAATACTTTTTGGTTATCAACAAGTAACTAACCAAGTTAAATTTGTAATAATAATCATGTGCATAATGTTTACCATTTAGCCAAATATTATTAAATATTTATTATATTTAGGTACGTTACAAGCCATCCCCCTTTAAAAGGGTTTTCCATTAACTAGGTTAAATGCCCCAGATTATTCATATAATTTAATATTTTTGGGGTGTTACAATCCACTCCCCTTAAAAGGGTTTCGTCCCGAAACACATACGTACTGAAAAACGAAGGGTAGAGTCATCTCATTTCATCTTCTGATTCCCATTGGTGTCTGATCCCTTCCGATGCTCCCATTTGACCTTCACTTGGTCAATCTCCTTATTCCTTAATTCTTTGACATTTCGATCGATGATTTGAATCGGTTTAGCTATATAGTTAAGCTTGTCATTGATTTCGATATCACTATAGGTACATATGCCCTTTCGTCCGCTAAACATTTGCGGAATGTGATTCATGAAATGTGTTATATATTCCACTTAATTCGTCCGGAAGTTCTAGTCGGGTAAGCCACTTTGCCCACTCGACTGAAACCTTAAATGGGCCAATAAATCGTGGACTCAATTTACCTCTTTTCCTAAATCGAATGATTCCCTTCCACGGAGATACCTTGATCATTACACTATCGCCTACTTAAAACTCAATAGGCCTTCGTCTTTTATCCGCATAGGACTTTTGTCGATCTTGAGCCGCCTTTAAATGGGCTCGAACCGTATTGATCTTTTCATTTTCGGCCTTAATCACATCTTTATGGGCGAGTTCTCTCGGTCCTACTTCGGCCCACATACTGGGTTCAGCATTTCCGACCATAAAGCTTTCAGTATGGTGCCATACCAATGCTTGAGTGGTAACTGTTGTTGTAAGAGAATTCAACTAACCAGATAAGCATCCCAACTATCACCAAAATCAATAATACATGCCCGTAGCATGTCTTTTAAGGTTTGAATCGTTCGTTCGCTCAGTCCATCTGTCAGGGGTGGTATGCAGTGCTGATCAACAGTTTTATGCCCATCTGTTTTTGGAAATTGCGCCAAAAGTTCGAAGTAAACCGGGTATCTCTATCGGATATGATCGATATCTGGTATTCCATGACGTGCTATAATTTCATTCACATATACCTCCGACATCTTTTCAAAAGTGTAAGTCTCTCGAATTGGAATAAAATGAGCACTTTTTGTTAATCTATCAACGACCACCCAAATGGCGTCGAATCCTCGAGCCGTTCTCGGTAGTTTGTCAATAAATCCATGGTTATGTGTTCTCATTTCCAAACTGGTATTTCTAACAGTTGGAGCTTGCCATAATGCTTTTGATGCTCCGCTTTTCACTTGTAAACAAGTTAAACATTTTTCGACGTATTTTGCTATATCTCTCTTCATTCCAGGCCACCAATAATTCTGTTTTAAGTCTCTATACATTTTGGTTGCTCCCGGGTGAATTGAATAACGTGATTTATGAGCTTCATCAAGTAATAGTTCTTTACTCTGCATGTGTTTGGAACCAGATTCTGCCGCATCGGTATTTCAAACCGTCCTCTCTATCTTCAATATCTTTTACTAAACCCTTTACTCTTTCCTTTTCCAGTTCTTTTTCTTTGTCGCTTCTTCTTGTGCTATTCGGATTTTGTTCTAGTAGTCCCGAAGTGACCACAAGTTGCATAATTGTACCCGAATAGGTACATATTCCTCTTTTCGACTAAGGGCATCTGCCACTACGTTGGCTTTTCCTGTGTGATAATGAATTTCACAGTCATAATCCTTCACGTCTCTAACCAACGCCTTTTTCTCATATTCAATTCTTTTTTATCAAAAAGTACTTTAGGCTTTTATATCGGTAAAAATGATGCATTTTACTCCATACAAGTAGTGTCTCGAAATTTTTAAGGCAAATACTATGCCGCTAATTCAAGGTCATGGGTCGGATATTTCTGTTTATGAACTTTTAATTATCTCGAGGCATAGGCAATCACCTTGCCTCGTTGCATAAGCACGCACCCAAGGCCTAGGTGGATGCATCAGGAATACACCACCAAGTCATCAGTGCCATCCGGTAATGTCAATACCAGAGCACTAGTCAAATTTTCCTTAAGCGTTTGGAACGCTCTTTCTTGTTCGTCACCCCAGACAAACTTTTCATTCTTGCGGGTTAACTTAGTTAATGGTGAGGTAATCTTGGAGAAATCCTGAATGAATCTTCTATAATAATCCGCAAGTCCCAAAAAGCTTCTAATTTCCGATGGATTTTTGGAGGATTCCATTTCGACACTGCTTCACATTGAATGATATGCCATAGGAATTGTAATTATTGAAGCCAGAAGGCAAATTTTGAGAATTTTGCATAGAGCTTTTCTCTTCTAAGCGTTTCTAATACCTCATCGCAAATGGCGCGCATGATCCTCTTAGCTTTTTGAATAAACTAGGATGTCATCAATGAATACTATCACCGATTTATCCAACATTGGCTTGCAAACTCGGTTCATAAGATCCATGAAAGCCGCGGATGCATTTTTAGCCCGAAGGACATTACGAGAAACTCATAATGCCCATATCGCGTACGAAAAGCCGTTTTGGGTAGGTCTTCTTTTTTTACCCTCAACTAATGATATCCCGACCTCAAGTCAATCTTTGAAAATAAAATCGCACCTTGTATTGATCGAACAAATCGTTGATTCTTGGAAGTGGGTATCGATTCTTTACCGTAAGTTTGTTTAATTCTCGGTAATCGATGCACATACGCATACTCCTTCTTTCTTTTTTACAAACAATACCAGCACTCCCCAAGGAGAGACACTAGATCGAATGAATCCTTTGTGAGCAAGTCTTGCAATTGTGAAAGTAATTCTTGAAGTTCAGACGGTGCTAATCTGTATGGCGCTTTGGACCACCGGCTTACCACCTGGGAATAATTCGATTCCGAATTCCACTTCACGTTCAGGTGGTATCCCCGGTAAATCCTCCGGAAATACGTCTTCAAATTCTCGTACGACCATACATCTCTAATCGTTGGTGGCTCTTTTTCTGAATCAAGTATATAGGTCAAGTAAGCCTTGCAACCGTGTTGAATGAGTCAACGGGCTTCCATCATCGAGCATATGATAGGGTAGCCACTCCTTTCCCCATAAATATTGACACGCCTTCCGCTCGGAGATACTAATTAGTATTTCTTACGGGAGCATATCACATTGGCGTGGTAACAGGATAGCCAATACATTCAATCACTACTTGGAATCCCCCCATTGACATAGGTATTAAATCCACTAAATAATATTCATCCTCAATGCTCAATTTGAAATTCCGACATATATCACAAACAATAAAGTTTTGTTATTACCTACTTCTACTTCTAAGGGCATCGATAACTTTGTTAATGGGAATGATGGTGTTTAATTAATTCGTGTGAAATAAAAGATCTGTTTGCACCGTATCAAATAAAACATGAGCGGGAATTAAATTTACGGTAAAAGTACCTGTGACCATATCAGGTTCAACTTTTGCCTCAGCTGCAATTATCTGGAAAGACCTTGCCTTTGGCTTTGGGACTTCCCTTTTTGTCGACTGGGACTTTCCTTCCTACCAAATCCGGGCATTCAGACTTCTAGTGGCCCGGTTGATAGCATTTGTAGCACACCGATATCTTGCCTGGGCAGTTTGAAGCTACGTGTCCCATCTTCCCGCACACCATACATGGCTTGTTTTTGAAATAACATTCGCCTTTATGGGCTGGGCTACAAATTTTACAATTTGGCGTACCTCCTTTTACATTCATCTTCTTCAAAGACTCGATCATTTTTGGTTTCTTTGCCGGGCTTGGATTTGTATCCAACGCCATCCTCTCTCCCATTTCCACCTGTTTTCTCAACTCTATTTCCCGCTCTAGAGCGATATTCACAATTTCCGTGATATGTTCATACTCGAGGAGTCATAAACTCCCTATATTCCGCGCTCAACATGTTATAATCATAATAATTTTTTTGCTCTTTCATTTGCACCAACTCTTAGAGCTTTCCTTCAAACGCGTATCCGTCCCGGCTTGGTCACTTGATGTTTCACCCGACTTGCCTATAAGGTTCAGCCTGATTTATGGTTTAGAATTCATAGTATAATATATGACACGTAACTTGTCAAAGTCTCATTTATAGGATTCTTTCATATTTTTCAAGAACCTATAATCATTTAGGCATTACATCGAGCACATTGTGGGCAAGATTTTTATACTACTCTTATCAAGTCTATTATTTGGCTATCAACCATGAATTAGCATCCTTTCAAGACTCTACATCTAGAATGTGCAATTTACATCTAGATTCTAACATATTAACATCAAATATTACAAATTTCACCACCACAATTCATGTGTTCATCATATTCATAGAAACCCATTTAGCATAAACATTGTTAATCATCCGAACACTCATTTTATAGCATTTGATCACTGATTTTCATCAATAGTTTGTTCCTAGACCTGTATACACCTTAGATTCCATCATAACATTCACAATTATACTCAACATAGAATTTGTGGTGTTCAGGTAGTTTCATAATATCACCAAGTATCAAATTAGACATACCTTATGATTTCCTTTGCTTAAGTAATCGTTAACCTATGCTCATGCAAAGATTTCAAGCCCAATTTCTCTTTGATTTTGAGAGATTGATGATATTAGGGTTCTTTCCTTTCTTGTTCTTTGTCTGGTCGACCCAAAACACACATTTATGTGTGTTTTTGTGTTTTAAATTTCTATTTATAATCACTAGTTTACCAAGTGTCCAATTTGGTCCTTTATGTTTTGTTTATTATACAAAAGCATTACTCAAATACTTTATTGTTATCAACAAGTAACTAACCAAGTTAAATTTGTAATAATAATCATGTGCATAATGTTTACCATTTAGCCAAATGTTATTAAATATTTATTATATTTAGGACGTTACAAGTCCATCCCCCTTTAAAAGGGTTTTCCATTAACTAGTTAAATGTCCTGATTATTTATATAATTTAATATTTTAGGGTGTTACATATCCATTATGAAATTAGATCATTTTTATACAATTAATTTAACACTCTAAAAATACTCTTAAATACGTGAGAGCTTATTTATTCTGCATTGTTTTTACATTATTATTTAATTAGGAATTAGATAATTTTTATACAATTTATTTAACACTCTAAAATACATAAGAACTTAGTTTATTATGACATCATATTATATTGGGTAGATCAAATAGGAAATTTAGTTTTGATGAGAAGGATAGGAAGGAATGTGGTTATGACATGTGACAAAGAAGAAAAACATAGATATGGATATTTTAGTCAAACACAAATTAATCTCATTTAACCTAGATCTAAAAAACAAAGCACATCATATCCTTATAGTTCATTTCCATGGCCACCTCTACTCCACCACCACCACCACCATCCACTGGAAAATGTCGAATCCACAACCGGAAACTGTCACTATCACCACCACCATGCCACCGTCGACGAAACCACATTCAAACCGTTAATCGAGCTTAGTAATTCAACGCTCTGTTCAACAATGAAACTGAGTCTCAATACGACGTCGTTTGTAAGTCAATAGAGCTTCATTGTTTAACTGAGTTTCATATGACGGTTGCGTATGGTACGATATAAAGAAAATTAAAGAGAATTTTAAATCTCTTTGGCTTTCCTATGTTGTTTTAAATTTTTTTTTTTAATTGCGTTTTTTTGTTGCAACTGATTCCTTACTTTTGGTTTATTGCGTTTTCTTGATGTACGTGATCGATTTATTACTTTTTGCAGTTGAATTTTTGTTTATTTTATACATTAATATTGCAGACTTTTTTATTAGGTTTTATCATTATTTTTATATTTAGTTTGTGATTGCGTTTTATGTTTTGTTTCTTTTTATTACATTGTATGAGTGATTGATTATTGTTCATTGTTGACAATGAAATTGTTTTTAAACTAAACTTTAGACTCATTCAAACACAAAAGTTACTCTTTATTCTCTATTGCCTCAATAAATAAGATTCGTATAACTGTATGTTTTAAAATACAATGGAACTAATCGTTGTATTTTTTTAATTTGTTTAGTTTATTGCGTTTAAAAAAAACACATTTTTTTTGTGTTTTTAGTATATTACGTTTAAAAATACTTGTTTTTTTTTGTTTTTTGTTCATTGCGTTTTAGGAAAAAACATATTTTTTTATATTTTTTTGTTTATTGCGTTTTAGAAGAACACATTTTTTCTTTATGTTTTTGGTCCATTGCGGTTAGAAAAACATCTTTTTTTGTGTTTTATATCCATTGCATTTTAGATTAAATACTTTCTTTTTTGTATTTAGTCCATTGCGTTTTACAAATGAACACTTTCTTTCGGTTTTTAATCCATTGCGTTTTAGAAAAGAATCATTTTTTTTGTGTTTTTTGTCTATTGCGTTTTACGCATCTGGGTTATCAAATTTTTTCTAAAGTATAGCAATAGTGTGTTCGTTTTAAAAATAAATAACGCTCGTTTTTATGGTGCAATTTTTATAAAAAAATAATGTCGTATGAAAAAGTTATTAACGTTTTAAAAACACAGAGGGGGGATTAGAAGAGAGAGAAACTATTGACTTGGATGGCTAAAATACCCTTAGAATAACCCACGCGACTTCTCTTTTTTGTTCAATCTCACACATTTAATCTTAGCCCTTGATTATTTAATAGATTGTCAAAATTACTTTCTATCATTCCTACGTAAAATATACTTCTCTTATATCCTGACCCATATTATATAATACAACTATCAAACTTGGTGAACAGTTTTTTAGGATTTTTTTTCTTTTGTCTTTTTTTTTCTTATTTTTGTCTTTTTGTATTTTTATATACCTTTACCCATCAACTTTCAACATTTATACTTACAATCCCTTAACTTTCTAGAAACTTTGTAATCGAGTTTTACGTGTTTATTTTTATGTACGTGTGGGTATAAATATAAGTTGATTTACGTTTCGACGTAAATTTTCCCTAGAAATGAGTTGGGTCAAATATATATATTCTTATGTTTATTATTATGCACGTTTTCGGTTGATCTACATTTTGACGTAAATTTTAGTATATTTTTTTTCGAAAATGAGTCGGGTCAAATATAATACGTATTCATGCTTATTTTTTATGTACGTTATAGTTGATCTATATTTTGACATAAATTTTGTTCGAAACGCCACGGAAACACGCGGTCAATTTAGTAGCTATTTTTATATTTATAAGAATTGTTCATTTTCAGCCGTTTTCAAATAGAGGCTTTGAAGGCCTAAATGTTATAATAAAAGTTAAACCATCATGTAGGGTTAAAAATCAGACTAAAACAACTCTACCATCTCTCATCCAGGTCTTACCCACCATCAATAGCTTCTCCACCGGCAACATGTTGCTAGAAATCACTCGCTCCGGCAGCTTCTTCGACGTTTAAAAACAAACGAGTGGGGGAGTTTCAAGGCTAAACCGTAAACCAAACTGTTAGTAATAGTAAACTGGAACCAAGCTGTTGAATTTTAAAGAGAACCAAACCGAATTGTTACTAACGGTTTGATTTCACGGTTTGGATTTTATTGGGGTCCTTTGTTTAAACTAAACACTATAAATAATTATCCAAAATCAAAAGGAATAATGGACTTAAATAATCCCAATTATTACCAATTGGCCGGCAACAGTCCCAACTAACAAAGTGTTTCGTGTTTCATGACGGTCCCAACTTTTAACATATTTTCTCCCCAACGATCCCTAACTAATAGAAATAAAACGCCGTCATCATTCTGATCATGTGGCGTACTTACGTGTATAAACGTGCTTGTGTGGCAAACACTTGGCGATAATGTCTGTAAACAACGACCAGTTCACTGATATTTAAACATAACTCAAACTCAAACATTCAATTATAAAGAATGATACAAAAAATCATGCCTGAATCTCTCTCAATCTCTCAAATGAAGAACAAGCCCTACTCTTTCTCAAACGAAGAACAATTGAAATCCAATGGAGAAATCATCAACATCAATGTTTAGATTGGTGGGACATTCGAAGTTGGTACTAATATGAGGTATGTTGGGGATAAATCGACGTTTTTAAGTTTAGACAATGATAAAGTTTCGTACTTTGAGCTAGTAGATTATGCAATGGAAGATGGTTCATTCAAATCCAAAGACTTTCACTTGTATTACTCGATACCGGGTGATGGTAGTTAACAAAGATTAGTTAGTGATAAAGATGCCCATTGAGATAGCGTCGACGGTTACTCCCATTCTGATGAAGCTCTTAATGTATATGTTCAATTGGGACTGCTAAGTAAACCTCAAGCACGGCCCAATATTCCTCAAGCCTAACCCATTACCCAACCCATTAACCCTCAATCCCAATCCAGTGCGTAACCCAATTCCCAGCCAACTTCCTCTAGATTATGCTTGAGCCCTAGTTCAGAGGGTGGTAGATACACCAAGCTTATAGTTAGAAGACAAGTACAATCACTAGTTAAGGGGTTTACTAAGGCTACAATCAGAAGACTTGAATCACTGGTTAAGGTTACTGCTATAAGGGTTGAATCACCACTAGACACAAATGAATATGAAATAAATTGTGGTGGTCAGCTAAGGAAGGTGATTCTGTTTATTTTGAAGATGAAATAAATAGTAGTTAGACAGATGAGGAAGGTTCAAATGAAGAGGGTTTAGATGATGATGGTTCTAATGATGAGTCATATGAATGTAATTTGCCTGATGATGGACTAATATAAATGATGAAGAGTGGTTAGAATTAGTTGGTGCGACAGGTGATAAGAAGATGTTGTATCAAATAAGACGATGGTTGAGAAGTGCTTAAAAGAACCTGTTGATGCAGTAGGTAAATTGGTTGATGTAGGGGTATCATATTTAAAAGGCCAAGGGGAATGTCAAAGGGTAGGTCAAGTAAGCAACATAGAAGTTAACTCCAAAAACTCAGTCAAGTCAACTAGTTCTATAAGGGTTAGAGGTTACACACGAGGGAAGGTTAGTGGGAAATCTGCTTAATGGGACAACATGTGAGGCTTTTTGGATACTTTTTCAATGAATGTTATGCATTTAAACTAGTTCATGCTTTTGATATGTATTTTGTAAAATTTTCCTCATACATCCGTTTGAGCTAGTTCATATATGCTTTTGAACATAACTTTATGGTAACATGTGATCAAGTATGTTTTGCACCAAATATTCATGTGTGTGTTTGTTCCAATTGGTTAAAGTTGGTAATGGTATGATATGGGTATGTTGCAATTGTTCTTGTATGTTGGTTTGTATGGTCTTGGACTTGATGCATTATCGTGTATGTGTATATGTTTCATTTTGTCAATTACAGTACTTAAGTTATGCAAGTCATCTATGTGTGTATGTTTCCACTATTCTTGTATGTGGTTTGTATGGTCCCAAACTTGATACATCAGTCTTGTAAGCTTTTGAGCATACATTTAATGCATCAATCTTGTAACAATTAACTAATGCCATGATGAATCAATATGTTTGCAGCCATCGAATACAATTTTTCATTCCACATTTCATTCCATACACAATGTGACACTAACAAAAATTGATTGACATTCACAATACACAATTTCATCACACATTTCATTCCATACATTGACAACATTTTCACACAAATAAAGTCCACCATATTCATATGACAACAATTACTAAACATAAAAGACTTTGATTCTTCCAATAGGACTTTTCCATTGATAACTCTTGCTTTAAATTCTTGTTTTCTTCTTGCAACATCATGTTCAACAACTACGAATCTTCAATCTTCAAAACATCAAATTCTTGTTCATTTCTTTCACTACATTTTCATTTTCCATGTTCCCTAGAGAGTGCATCAAGGTATTCTTTCCACATGAAGAATTGGCAGTCTTGATTCTACTCAGAAAAGAATTAACCATTTTTGAGTGAAACTAAAAGCAAAATGTGATAATTAAACAAATAACTTACCAGCCATAAAGGGCAGCCATAAAAATGATCCCTAATTCGAACACTTCCATGCCAAGCAACCTAAGAATTGCTAGGATATTATCATTGCAGTAGACATTTTCCTTGAAACTCGGCCTTTTAAGGTTTTTCATGCACCAAATGTTGAAGATGATATGAGCTCATTTCCATGTTTAGTAGATTGAATAGCGTTTTTAGGGCTTAGATGTTTATATACGATGGATGGACACATCTTTTATAAATAATTGTTAATGTTCCACGTATTTACCACACAAGAACATTTTTGACACGAAAGCATGCCACATAATCAAAATGATGGCGTCGTTATGATTCTGTTAGTTAGGAACCATTGGGAGAAAATACGTGAAAAGGTGAAACCATCACGAAACATTTCATTATGGACTTTGCCAATGATAATATTGAATTATTAAATCATTATTAATCAATGGATTAAAGTTTGTTAATTATAGTTTCTATAAAGTTTTTCATACCACTTTCATCAATATTTTCATCATTCACAACATGAAAAAAAAAACAATTTAGCTTACATATCTAACAAACTTTCTCTAATCTAGTGTTAAATGGGCTACTCAATTCATTTTAATTAGGCTAGAGGTAATTACTTAAGCCCAGTTTTAATCTAGAACTCACTTAGTTATTTTAGTTAAGCGTAACACACACATATAATATGAAATATTAAAAAAAAATATTATAAAATCATATGGTCCGGACTGGTTTTATCACGATTGGCTTTTGGTATAAACCCCAAACCAAACCGTTTGTTATGTTTTGAAAATTTTGAAACTGACCGACCGAAAGTCAATAGAAAAAAACTGACCATAAAGCCAACTACTGACCAGTTTGGACGGGTTCACAGTTTTAAATCAAACTGTGAACACAACTACCATGTGATTTAGAAGAAAGAGATGTTGGCGAGTCCAATGTGGAAAGGAGAATGAGTGAGGGAATCCTTTTAAACGACAGTTAAGAGCATTCACATCTAATTCTCCATCTTTATCTTTATTTTACTTACAAATTTTTTTTATTTTTTCTCTTTCTTATACACTTAAAATAAATTATATATGCTCAAATTTGAGCATCTATGTATATAAGTTTGCTTTTGTTTTGCTCTAAATTGTTTTCTATTACACAAAGAATACAACAAAGTGATGTTTTGAATGATTTCTTTAAATTATTCTCTAAAATCTAGAGTGAAAAAGTATACAAAGGATGAGATGTGAATTTCTAAATAGAGAGAGTACTAGAAATGTGAGATATGAGGAAGAGAGGAAAGGAAGCACGTAGTGGAAACCTATTTCAACTCAAAGCATGTCCTCCATGCTTCTCTCTTGTTTGATGCAAAACTGAGTCAACAAAACACTTCCCCTCATAGTCCTTTCCCACATTTTCTAGTTTCCACCACACATACATTTAAGTGGTGGTTATGGACCTCATTTTAGATCTAGTATTTTGTTTACATATTTCATACAATCACTTTTTGTCTATAGTGTGTTTCATGATACTGTTTTCCTTCATATCTTGATTTGCATATGTTTGAGCTTAACTTTTCTTTTGATTTAACTCTACGTTCAATTTTTTTTATTTTCGATTGTGGATCATGGATGGATCGGTGGTTGATTAGGGTAGAGATAACAAAGGTGGCAGGCTTGATTCAAAGGGCGGTGTCGCGCTTGGTAAATACATGTTATAAGTTGTTATATGATTTATATAAATTTATAAAAAATAATCTTAAAACGAAGACAAAAAAATGTGACAAAAACTTTAAATTTACATCCACATCCTAAAGAAAAACAAGATTTGTAAAAAATAGAATTATATTTAAAAGAAAATGTTATGATTTAAAATTAAGTGTGAGTTGAGTGGTGGAGCCTGGTGAAGGGAGTTGAGTGGTGAAACCATTCAATCCATGGTCATTGCAAGGGATATATGTCTAATTCTTAATAAATGTCGGATCTGTGTCTACATGCAATTCGCTTTGAAATTATTGATGTCTCTCTTTTTCACGTGTCTTGTAATTCACAAACTTGCAATAAAAAAGAAACCCTAGATGCTTTGGCTTCTAGTTATTGCCCTTTATTCTTTTACATCATATGAAATGACACCTTTATTTTACCATTTTTTTCAATATATACACACACACTAACATGTATCTGTATACACATACTTGGAATAATTAGAGAATAAATCCGCTTATGGCGAGAAACTTAATGGCGAAAAACCACGTTTCAAACGTTAAATTTTCTTTGTTATAATTTATATTGTCATCAGATCATGTTTTTAAAATTCGTTTTAAAACCTATATTTTTCACGAGACAAAATGTCTAAAAGTTGTATTATGTGTTATAATGTTAAGGTCACAATACTACAAAGCTTTATTTATTGATCTCATGATAACTGTGACGGAGTGGAAGCCGCGAAGGGCTCAAGGCTGAGCTGGGTCTGTGGGAACACGCCTGGGGTGCCTTGCTTTCAGTGGCGGATCTAGAAAATAATTATAAGGGCAACGTTCAAAATTTTTTTTACGTACTTCATATGATGGTTCGGTACGAGTCGAAACGGTTCGGGTCAAAATGATGTGTGTCGAAATGGTTAAGGTCAAAACGGTTCGGGTCAAAACAGGATGGGTCGTAACGGAATGGGTCGAAACGGTTCAGGTCGAAAACAGAATGTGTCAAAATGGTGCACGTCGAATCCTAAAACGCTAATCCTAATCCTAATCAATTCCAATTGGACATAATACCAATCGCACCTAATAATTATTGCACATAACTATGTAAGCCCTAAATCCAATAAAATCAATTGCACATAATCCTAATCAATTCAAATTTCCACATAATACCAACTAGTATTAATCCCATGCGTTGCAGTGGGGGCGTAAATAATGCCAAGTAGCACCAATGCTACACCACTACAAGTGACCAACAACACCAGAAAAGCTCGTAAAAACAAAAATAAATAACAAGGAAAAAAATAAACCGAATGAAAAGTAAATATAAACTTCGTTGAACCACACATGCCCGTTGTGGTGTGTTAATGTGAATAAATTAGACTGAAACATAAAACATAGAAAATAATAACTAAGTCGATCTAGAACCACGCATGTTGCGACGAATATGTCAAACAGAGAAAAATAGACGCGTTGCGACGGGCCTGTTAAACGGGAAAAATAGACAAAAAACGTTGAACCCCACACGCACGTTGTGGCGTGTTTACCGGCAAAATCTAGAACGAAACGTAAAATGAAAAATTTTCATAAGATGAAAAGTATGGGGGATTAAAGTTGAAAATAAAAAAAGTATTAAGGTTAAATTGCAAAAGATAAAAAACTTTGGGTTAAAAGTAAGAAAAATAAAAGGGGTTAAAATGCAGAAATGAAAACCTTTGGGTGGCAGATTGGCGGAGCAGGGGGTGGCCGGTGGCACACTAGAGCTTGGGTGGCGGACAATGGTATGGGTTGTGTGTGGGAAGTGTCGTGGTTGTTGGTTGCTACTCTAATGTTTATGTGCGTATTATTCTTTTTCTCACAAAGAGATTCACATATGAAAATATATTTGGGTTTTAGGCTTAATTGTTTGATGGGTTTTCCATGTTGGGTATCATTTGGTATTAGATGTGGGCTTGTAATAATATTAAAGATGGGTTAATTTTTCCTAAAGGATAATGAAATCGAAAAACGTCAAAAATATAATTTTTACACCACCGACGAACGGTTAAAGGGTAGCGGAGGCTACTCCTTAATACAAGGTATGTCCGCCACTACTTGGCTCGACGGTGATGAGTCCAAAACAGGGCGATTGTAACAAATAGGTAAATCTAACATCGGTCGTTGGTGTGAAAGATTCGTGGTTGGTAAGACATGCCCCGCCTCAAATATCACCAACACATTTTTGATGCATTTAGTTGTGGAGCATATGAAAAATTCCACAAATATGTGTGGTCGATGGAAGTAATACTAGGATAGATTAGTTTATGGGAAATCTCCACCGAAAAGCCAAAATAAATTCTTAAGTTTTTAGATTAGCAACTCACTGAGAGCAAAACAAACGTTTAGAAAAAAAAGATGTTACAAGAGGCATAACCGAAAAAGATATTCCCAAATCGTTAACGATCACAATAATGCCAGTAAGACCCATTTATCAAAATTGTAAACAGTCATGCTATAATTAACATTTAATTGAAAAAAGAAAACACAAAAAGAGAAGCCCAAAAAAGAGTAAAAAATGTATGGCATGCATCTAACTGGCGGGAAATCTATAATGCATAATCCATTAAAATTAAAAATTATTAAAAAATGTATGGCATGCATCTCGCGCGTTAAAGAGGGGGGGCGCCGTCGATGCTACGCCATCCCACTAACGAGCTTTAAAGAGAAAAGCAGATAGGGTCCATTCTTTTCAACCAATCTAATATTTTTCTCTTTATTTATTTTTTGTATTTGTTTAATAGGGGACTTTAAAGTGGCTTTAAACTATTGCGTGCAATTTAAAGTGAGGGCTTTAAAGCCCTCTATGTGACATGGCACTAATGTGGCGTGAAAAAGCCTCTAGGGCTTTATACGACACCCTCCAGCCGCCATCGTTGCTACGCCATCCCACTAACGAGCTTTAAAGGGAAAAGCAGGTAGGGTCCATTCTTTTCAACCAATCTAATATTTTTCTTTTTATTTATTTTTTGTATTTGTTTAATAGGGGACTTTAAAGTGGCTTTAAACTATTGCGTGCAATTTAAAGTGAGGGCTTTAAAGCCCTCTATGTGACATGGCACTAATGTGGCGCTGATGTGGCGTGATAAAGCCTCTAGGGGCTTTATACGACACCCTCCAGCCGCCATCGTTGCTACGCCACCCCACTAACGAGCTTTAAAGGGAAAAGCAGGTAGGGTCCATTCTTTTCAACCAATCTAATCTTTTTCTCTTTATTTATTTTTTGTATTTGTTTAATAGGGGACTTTAAAGTGGCTTTAAACTATTGCGTGCAATTTAAAGTGAGGGCTTTAAAGCCCTCTATGTGACATGGCACTAATGTGGCGCTGATGTGGCGTGATAAAGCCTCTAGGGGCTTTATACGACACCCTCCAGCCGCCATCGTTGCTACGCCATCCCACTAACGAGCTTTAAAGGGAAAAGCAGGTAGGGTCCATTCTTTTCAACCAATCTAATCTTTTTCTCTTTATTTATTTTTTGTATTTGTTTAATAAGGGACTTTAAAGTGGCTTTAAACTATTGCGTGCAATTTAAAGTGAGGGCTTTAAAGCCCTCTATGTGACATGGCACTAATGTGGCGCTGATGTGGCGTGATAAAGCCTCTAGGGGCTTTATACGACACCCTCCAGCCGCCATCGTTGCTACGCCATCCCACTAACGAGCTTTAAAGGGAAAAGCAGGTAGGGTCCATTCTTTTCAACCAATCTAATCTTTTTCTCTTTATTTAATTTTTGTATTTGTTTAATATGGGACTTTAAAGTGGCTTTAAACTATTGCGTGCAATTTAAAGTGAGGGCTTTAAAGCCCTCTATGTGACATGGCACTAATGTGGCGCTGATGTGGCGTGATAAAGCCTCTAGGGGCTTTATACGACACCCTCCAGCCGCCATCGTTGCTACGCCATCCCACTAACGAGCTTTAAAGGGAAAAGCAGGTAGGGTCCATTCTTTTCAACCAATCTAATCTTTTTCTCTTTATTTATTTTTTGTATTTGTTTAATAGGGGACTTTAAAGTGGCTTTAAACTATTGCGTGCAATTTAAAGTGAGGGCTTTAAAGCCCTCTATGTGACATGGCACTAATGTGGCGCTGATGTGGCGTGATAAAGCCTCTAGGGGCTTTATACGACACCCTCCAGCCGCCATCGTTGCTACGCCATCCCACTAACGAGCTTTAAAGGGAAAAGCAGGTAGGGTCCATTCTTTTCAACCAATCTAATCTTTTTCTCTTTATTTATTTTTTGTATTTGTTTAATAGGGGACTTTAAAGTGGCTTTAAACTATTGCGTGCAATTTAAAGTGAGGGCTTTAAAGCCCTCTATGTGACATGGCACTAATGTGGCGCTGATGTGGCGTGATAAAGCCTCTAGGGGCTTTATACGACACCCTCCAGCCGCCATCGTTGCTACGCCATCCCACTAACGAGCTTTAAAGGGAAAAGCAGGTAGGGTCCATTCTTTTCAACCAATCTAATCTTTTTCTCTTTATTTATTTTTTGTATTTGTTTAATAGGGGACTTTAAAGTGGCTTTAAACTATTGCGTGCAATTTAAAGTGAGGGCTTTAAAGCCCTCTATGTGACATGGCACTAATGTGGCGCTGATGTGGCGTGATAAAGCCTCTAGGGGCTTTATACGACACCCTCCAGCCGGCCATTGTTGCTACGCCATCCCACTAACGAGCTTTAAAGGGAAAGGCAGGTAGAGTCCATTCTTTTCAACCAATCTAATCTTTTTCTCTTTATTTATTTTTTGTATTTGTTTAATAGGGGACTTTAAAGTGGCTTTAAACTATTGCCTGCAATTTAAAGTGAGGGCTTTAAAGCCCTCTATGTGACATGGCACTAATGTGGCGCTGATGTGGTGTGATAAAGCCTCTAAGGGCTTTATACGACACCCTCCAGCCGCCATCGTTGCTACGCCATCCCACTAACGAGCTTTAAAGGGAAAAGCAGGTAGGGTCCATTCTTTTCAACCAATCTAATCTTTTTCTCTTTATTTATTTTTTGTATTTGTTTAATAGAGGACTTTAAAGTGGCTTTAAACTTTTGCGTGCAATTTAAAGTGAGGGATTTAAAGCCCTCTATGTGACATGGCACTAATGTGGCGCTGATGTGGCGTGATAAAGCCTCTAGGGGCTTTATACGACACCCTCCAGCCGCCATCGTTGCTACGCCATCCCACTAACGAGCTTTAAAGGGAAAAGCAGGTAGGGTCCATTCTTTTCAACCAATCTAATCTTTTTCTCTTTATTTATTTTTTGTATTTGTTTAATATGGGACTTTAAAGTGGCTTTAAACTATTGCGTGCAATTTAAAGTGAGGGCTTTAAAGCCCTCTATGTGACATGGCACTAATGTGGCGCTGATGTGGCGTGATAAAGCCTCTAGGGGCTTTATACGACACCCTCCAGCCGGCCATTGTTGCTACGCCATCCCACTAACGAGCTTTAAAGGGAAAGGCAGGTACGGTCCATTCTTTTCAACCAATCTAATCTTTTTCTCTTTATTTATTTTTTGTATTTGTTTAATAGGGGACTTTAAAGTGGCTTTAAACTATTGCCTGCAATTTAAAGTGAGGGCTTTAAAGCCCTCTATGTGACATGGCACTAATGTGGCGCTGATGTGGTGTGATAAAGCCTCTAAGGGCTTTATACGACACCCTCCAGCCGCCATCGTTGCTACGCCATCCCACTAACGAGCTTTAAAGGGAAAAGCAGGTAGGGTCCATTCTTTTCAACCAATCTAATCTTTTTCTCTTTATTTATTTTTTGTATTTGTTTAATAGAGGACTTTAAAGTGGCTTTAAACTTTTGCGTGCAATTTAAAGTGAGGGATTTAAAGCCCTCTATGTGACATGGCACTAATGTGGCGCTGATGTGGCGTGATAAAGCCTCTAGGGGCTTTATACGACACCCTCCAGCCTAACGCCATAGGGTATGGCTTAGCGCTACCCCGCCACGTCAACAACTTTAGCGCCCCGGGCGCCATCAACCACCCCACGCAAGGGGGGCGCCCTCGTTGTTACGCTAGCCTAGTAACGAGCTTTAAAGGGAAAAGTAGGTGGGTCCATTCTTTTCAACCAATCAAATCTTTTTCTCTTTATTTTTTTGTATTTTGTTTTATAGGGGGCTTTAAAGGGGATTTAAACCATTACATGCAAGTTAGGGGGGTTTAAAGCCCTCTATGTGACATGGCACTGATGTGGCATGATAAAGCCCCTATGGACTTTATACCACACTCTCCAGCCTAAGTTCATTAAGGGAGTGGCGCCCTTCTTTAACCTTCACATTTTGGTGTATAACGTCCTTTGTAGATGGGGAGGTATGGAGCGTCACCTCACAACATACAGTCTTATGGTTTTAAATTTTTGTTGGTTGATGACTGGATGTAAATTCTAAAAAAAATAAGGGAAACATGTCTCATAAGGTGTTTAACAAAATATTAATATTTTTTTAAATGATCAACAAAAGCCAGATAACCCAAATAAATCCAATGGCTAAAGGCCACCCACAACTATGAACGTAGATAGCGCTAGTGACCCGTCCGCCATCATTCCAGAGAAAACTCAATGCCTAAAAGCCCACTGTGGTAAAACTTCTAGCTCAAGTTATAACATTTTTGTTTAAGACAAGATTCGAACTCATAACCTTTACTTTCAAAGGTCACAAGACCGTCTATGCACCATAAAATCAGTCATTGATAAAAAACATAAATACATGATGGTTCGCTTGTATACAAAGAATATAATTTAGTAGATAGAAAACAATATTCTAAGTAAGGGCATATATCCTAATCTTGAAAGCCTAAAAAGTAATTTTTTTTTTCATACAAATGACATAATAACGCTAATAAAGATGTAGATCTAAGATTTCGTTTTAAATGACTTTGATTTTTTTTAATCATGTAAGCATCACTTTCATATTAGTATTTTGCTTGAACAAGAAATCAATAGTTAGATAAGATAGATTTTCTCTAAGAAAGAGAAGTTCTACCTGTAAAAATCAAAGTGTTAATTCGATATCTCTAAATAGGACTAGCTGAGTCTTTTATATATGGGTTGAATCATCACAACAGTTGGGGTGAAACATCACATCCTTTGGGTATAATCGTTGCAGTTAGGCGTAACCACTTTAAGCGTGACAAAAACAGATTCAACATTGTCGATAGCAACTTGTAGCCAATGATGTTCTAAGTTGCTACTGCACCTCGGTTGCTATTTGGGCACATCTGGCTACCAAGTAAAGAAAGTTACTACCAAGCAGTAGGAGCTTGCTACCGACCTTTTGTAACCAAGTTGTTACCAAGCACTTCAACTTGCTACTAATTTCTAGTAAATTTAAAGATTATTTATAATGCAACTTTTAGCCATACAACCAAGGGTGTTGCCCATTGACCTCATCGAGGGCCAACCCTCGACTCCCTGCTAAGGGGGTGGTGCTCCCTTGGAACCTTCATGTGATCTAGATTATTCACCCTTCATAACCATAGAGGTTACTTAGTACTAGAGTCATAATAATACTCATAATAATACCGAATGAGTGTGTACCTCACACTTACTAACCTATTCTAATAATTATTATGATTTCTCATTAAGTCTAAAAGTAATATAATTACCCTAAAATGGCTTGATGACATCAAAAGTACCAACAGAAGATTGATCACACAAGGAAGTAAATGAAGAACCAGTCAATGGTAACGCATTTTTTGAAGCTGATTAAAACTTTACCATACTTGCATCCCTTAAAGAAATGAGAAAATGCATTGAAGAGTTGGATCAAAAGCAATTTTGACAAGATGGAGTTATAAAGGAGGGTCAAACAAAAGTAAAAAAATTAACATGGTAGAAGTTCAAGAAAAATCTAATTAAGCCAACATGATAACCCAACTGATGTCAAGAAGTTTGATGAAAGAAATGTAAGTAATCTCAATTGGGTATCCAAGATCCTAACTGACTCCATTACTAGCGACACATATAAAAGTAAAGAAGAAGAGAATATCTATAACAAGCATGGGAA
Organism: Scalesia atractyloides; assembly: GCA_947069175.1. NCBI lineage: Eukaryota > Viridiplantae > Streptophyta > Magnoliopsida > Asterales > Asteraceae > Scalesia > Scalesia atractyloides. The sequence continues at coordinate 59,206,387 of CAMTDV010000007.1, read as the reverse complement.
GATTATGAATGCAAACGCTATTGATTATGAATGTAAAAGCTATTAATGAAGTAAAGATGGAAGACCCTGTCTTACTTTCCTATATACAAGCAAGCCATGGGTGAAGATAGAAAGGTTAAGAAGAGGTAAAACATGAAAACTGGCATTGAAATGAAAGTCCAAGAGATGCGACCCTTGAGAGAATTTATGGCGATGCATGTTGTAGATTTTGTAGTAATTAAGCACATGGATAAGCTCTTTGAATCGTGTTGTTACTCTCAAATTGATATATTTTAATGGTACTCATGTAGCTGTCGTATGCTAATAAAAACAATTATTTTTAACTTAAATACTTTGAATAATATAGGTAAGTAAGGTCATATCCAAAAGGAATTTGTGGTCAATGTTTAACGCTTTAACTAATTAATTACTAGCACCTAAAATTGGGGTTTGTTTGATTTGAAAGAACTAGCAAATTGATTGAGAAAGTGTTATCAGATTAAGAAGAAGGAACCCTCACCCGGAATCCCGATTGCAAGTTTAACACAAAATTCTGTTGAAGTGATCTAACATCACATAGTCATGGCCTCATAATTAATGAAATTGATTAATGCTTAAGGACAGTTTTGTAATACCAACCGTATAACTAATGATCCGTTAAGATATACCAACTACCCGTCAAATTACCAACCTGTTAACGATGCAAGAAAACCGTCAATGCGTTTAGTAAAAGTTAAATAGTTCAAATATAAATAACTGTATCAAATACAACACGTGTTATCAAGATGTATCGGTTATAATACTAAGAAAAACAAAGCAATTGAGCAAAACCTAATAATCGTTCATCCGGGGGAAATCTTAAGGGTTTTAGCCGCACATGTTCGTCATCACATCTTCAGATCTTGATTCAGATTGAACAAACATTAAGAACTTGGAAGATTGTGGTGAAAGAATGCCTAAAATCGCCTTTTTGCTACTCTGGATTCATCAAAACATGATAATGATGAATACCTCATCTTAACGTGATATTAGGTCATTATTACAACTTTCCGAGTTGGCCCTCCTCCGCATGTCTTGAAGGAGGCTTCTTTTTCTCTCGCGTGGCACGGAAGAACATAATTTAAGGGCCCACCGTGTCTTGCTCCCCTGCGCGTCGCGGAGTGTTTAACCTCCTGCCCCGCGTGTGATGGAGCTACATTTCCAGCATTTTGTTTTCGTCCACTCCCTTGACCTGTGCAATTCACTTTTCTTCGTTTAGGCACTTTTCCCATCATTTAGCACCCATCAAACCTATAAAACTTGACACATAGTAAGTACAACAAACCGATACAAAACGACGCGTTAAAACTACTAAAACATGTCCAAAACTGATACAAACGGAACGTGTTTTTACCAACACATGTGGTACTCTCAAAATCTTAATTTGATAGTTTAGAAGGAATCAACAATGAGCATGCATTTTCTGTTATGCAAACAGTGTATCCTAATAAGGGACCAAAGTTTCATTATATACGTTGGGAACCATCACCACGTTTTGGTGAAACAACACGGTGTTTAATGGAAGAGTGTCAGTTTGATGCTTAAACAATTGTTGTTAGTTCCTACTAATTGATTACTAATAATAGTAGCTTGGTTACTTCTGAATAATTACTTTGCCAGTTGTAACTTAGTTACTGACGAAGTAGCTGGGTTACTAGTAATGATGATCCTTAGCGTTAACACAAGTTAATAATGATTGCAGTTACTATTGATCGCTTAGTTAATACTATTGATGGTGATCTTCGCACTAACCCAAGTTTATGATGATTGCAATTACTCCTTATTGCACTCTTAATGTTGATCACAAGAGTTATAATGATGCACGTGTTAATGTTGAATACATGATTAATGTTGATCCCACGGTTACTGTTGATCACACGAGTTACTAATGATGGACAAGTTCATAATAACAAACCATTTCCTACTTATGTTTCTACCAACTAGACATATCCGAATAAACTTCCGGATGCTTTTAATAGCGATTCTCCCACCATGGGCACAACCCCTTGTACCCTACTACGGGTGTCATCCGGACCCAGTTAGGAAATTTGCCCATTTGAACTCTCGAGGTTTGATGATTCTGAAAATCATATAGTCTCAAACAAGCGTGCACTTCACACTCTTTTAAATATCGATGTTTAATATGATTTTCTATTGGTCTAAAATAAATCCTAAGTAAACTAAAATGCTTTGATTATACTAAATTCACCAACCACTGTCAATAAAGAACCACCATGGGAAATTGATGAACCATTGATTTAGAGAACTTGCTTTTGAACTAAACCAAAAACCAATGATAGGTTATTATCTTCCTTTTATTTGATATGTACCATGGATAAAGGCAACCTATCTAGAAAGAAACATAAGTTGATACATACATACATGTATATATAATTTTTCATTAGAGTACATGCCTAACATACAAGTAAAAATTTGTAGGGTTTAGATACGTTAGATGCCAAAAGTTTGTAGGGTTTCGATGCGTGAACAAATAACTATACGCGGTTTAGTGCTCTTGAACCCAAATTCTTTATTTGGAGTCCCACTTTGACTTCGTAAAATCTCCCACTACTACAAAAATAAGTATTTGCTACGCTCAAATCCGTAGCTAATCCATAGCAAACACCCATTTGGCTACGGGTTTGCTACGAATTTGCTCCGTAGCTACAAGTCCAGTCGCGAATTTATTTGCTACGGAATTTAGCTACGTGAATAACCTTTGCGACGGTTTTAGCTACAAAATGTGGCATAGCTATTTTAGCTATCGAATTTGCTACGAAAATGTTTGCTACAGTTTTTTAGCTACGATTATTTTTGCTAGGGACTTTTAGTTATGATTTTTTTTTACAATGGAGTTTTAGCTACATGAAATTTTGATATGAATTTTTCTATAGATTTAACAACAAATTTTTGCTAGAATTGTGCTTTAGAGTTCAGCCATTGATTTAGCTACATATTTCTTTAGGCTTTTGCTACTAGTTTTGAAGTCGAATTCTTTCCTAGATCACTTTTTAACAATCTTTTTTATCTCACATGTAAATTATATATTCAAATTCACATGGCAAGCAGCAAATTCAAATTCCCATTACCAAAAAAAATACGTAATTCACTAAATATCCAAACATATAATGAGAACCAAATGCAAATTCCCATTACCAAAAAATGCGTAATTCACTAAATATCCAAACATATAATTAGAACCCAAATGCGCATGATAACTTTTCTAACAATCCCGGTTGAATACAAATTACAAACACAATAGAAAAACAAACCAACAAAGCAAAAGATGATAAAACTACAACTTTTTTTCATGCTTGATTCAAATGCTTGCCATAAATGATGACTTTGTAATGGAATTATGCCTGCAAATACCAAATAAAAACATCTTTGTAATGCATACAATGAACAAGAGTTGAACAATGATAATTAACTTTGTGTAAAAGCTTTTTACCTCCTAGAAAAATGTTTTCTCTGATCCGTTCAAGATCCAGAGCCAGACATCTACGTGTTCCTGAACCAACAAATGCAAATGTTCAACATGTCAATGTGTTGGATGAAATTTCCTAAAAATCAATTTTAAGTTCAATTGCGAATAAAAACATAAATTCAACTTGCTGTCAGTATATCATAACTTCTATAAAATAATTATGATAAAAAAATATAAACAGGATTGAAAGATCATTTCTATCAAAGATCAAAACATGATTCCATGCCAATGAGAAACGGACATAGAAAATAGTAACATGTGAAAGACAAATACAATATTTTTCTTGAGAAACCTTGGAGACGAAGAACTTGAAATTAACTGAAAACAAAATTCAAATGATTTAATGGACAAAAAAACATAACCGTTAATAAATTTAGTTGCAGCCCATCTCTGAATCAGCACCATCGATTGCCTTCTCTGTTACTCTATCCATCGCATAAACATGCATCAATTTTGGGTTGGGAGAAAAACTGATTTGGGTTAAGAGTGAGGGAGGAGGGAAATCAGTGAGGGTCTATTTCACTTAGGGGGGAGATTAAATTTTCTTATGGAGGGAAAAATATTTTCTTTTGAAAAACTGACATTTCAAAAGGAGGGAAATAAAATTCTTTTGAAACCCTCGTAAAGATAATGAAATTTGTGAAGAAATCATAGGAAAGTGAAGTGGAATAATATTAAAAGTATATACAAAAGTAAAATATATATTACAACTAAAAAAGTTAAAAGTACACTTAATAATATTTTTTAAATTATATAAAAAATAATAAAGCTTGACTGGTGTTATAATAAAAATAATAATAAGAAAATAAATAATAATAAAAACTTTAACTAATAGGTTAAATTTAGAGGTAGCATAATTGGTCAGACACAACACGGTAACCGAGGATGCTAAACACGAACACAACACGTTACCGTGTCATTTTTCGAAACACAAACACGACATATTTAAAAACTAGGTCAACACAAAAAGATTTGTTAAAAAACCTATTTAGGCTATTATCAAATGAAGCATGCTCTTCTGACCATATTAAGCTACGATGAAACTAGAAATCATGTAACAAAAGCATAAAACAATCGCTAACATACAGTTCGGACCGAAACCTAGGGGAAGTTTATGAGAGATGGAGAGAGCCAACGGCTGACAGTCGGGGCGGGGATAAGCTTCCTTCTTCACAAGCGTATCCATCCCAAAAACCTAACTTGAGAGCTCTTCCTTTTTTTCTATTCCATCTAATTCCATTCCGGGCTGGCGTCATCCTTCCGCATTAGCAGCGAGCGGAGTGCCACAATCCTATTCATCATTTTTTATCTACATAAGTCAAAGCTCATAACACTAGCAACATCTCTGACATAAATGTAAGGAGGATGTATCACTGATATAGGATCTTGTGGGACAGGATTTGATTCTCCAAGCGGTTCGGTACAAATGAAGACATTTTGAACAAAAGGTTGGAACTCAGCGATAGGAAAGGAGAGAAAAACAAATCATTTGATAAAGGGAGTTACCCGTGATTCGAAATTTTCATTTTCCGCTGATTGGGATCCTTGCAGTCAAACCACTACCTTCGCTCCTCACCCTCCACCCAATCAAATCTATTCTAAGGTGCTTGGTGGCAGGGGAAACTAAGGAGGGATTAATCGACCAACCTGAAATATCCATGACCTTGTTCCATTTGTCCTAATGAGGGAAATCATGAGGGTGTAGTCGAACTAGTTGATTCTAAGGTGGGTGATAAGCAATTATAACCATATTAAGCCTACCGTCTCTTCTCACGAAAGTCTTTCCATCCTGTCTTCGTTTGAAATATCTATGGCCTTGCTTCAAAGTCTATCTACACACTCCAACTAGCTCAAAAGATCTCACCACGCTTAGCAAAACTTTGTAGCTGGAGTGACGGCGACTATGGCTACTTATGACTAGGGACAACAATGGGCTGGGTTCGGACTGAGTATTGGTATCTAATACCCATACCCAATTGTAAAATCGTATCCCATACTCGACCGAATACCCGTTGAGTATCAGGTACACCCGTTGATGTATGATTTTTATTTATATTACAACTATTATAAACTAAAATATGATACGTTACCTATATATAAGTTTTATCATAAATAAATAATAACATTACAATTATTAAATGGTTTTATGTATATACTTCATAACATATAAAACATAAATAGCAAGATCTAATACATATTTCAAAATATTTTTTTTCACATAATTAACCTACTAAAATAAAGCACTAATAGACAAAGGTTAAAGGAATATATTAAATAAAAAAATTATCAGGTATATAGTTCGGGTAACCAGGTGTGTGATTTCGGGTATCACCTAATTCCATATCCCATAAATTTATAAAAATAATCACATACCCAGTCTCATAACCGTTGGGCGTAGGGTATACCCGTCCCATATAATTCGGGTTTCAGGCATACTTGTTGGGCTCGGTTTTTTTTGCTATCTTGCTTACTTACGACAATGCTCAAGTGGGGTTTTCGGTTTCACTGACGACGTTGGGCTTTCTTATTTCGCCAACGGTTTTAGATTTGGTGAAGTGATGAATTCGTTAAGCCCAAATTTAAAACTTGAGGTTTGAGATAGCGACAATTATGGGTTAGAGCAGCTAGTGGTGATGAATGAAATTTGAAGTTTGGTTGTCAAATTATTAGGGTAACAATAGGCATATGCGTATACAAGTTGGCTCCCTCAACATATTAATATCTTATTTGTTTTTCATTTAAAATATAACCAAATCACTTACCGGTCACTAACATGTTAACATGTCGTGTTTGACATTGTCAGCCTTAGTTAAAATGGATGAGCATGAATCAATTATCTTGGGTCTTGATATGTTATATTTTGCCAATATTTCTCTAGTTGACTCTCATATACTATCGTTGGTCCTCATTGACCCTAATTGACCATGACAAAGGATGCGATGGGATGGTTTTTTGACGTTTTTGGGCAATCTCGATGTCATACTCGATTATAATAATATAACCCTCAATGACCACATGCGATTTTCACTAAATGGCATTAATCCTTATTGAACCTCATTAACTATCACTAAGGATCACAATTAGATGTGTATTGGTAATATCAATCTCATACTCAATTGTAAATTTATGAACATCATTGACTAGTATTAACCCTATTCGACTCTCTTTACCATCATTGCTCCTTGTTGACCTGAATTGACCGTCAATAAGGATCACAATGGGATGGTTTTCGGATTTGTATTTGGTAATCTCGGTCACATGATAAATTACAAAACACATGACTAGCATTGACCCTTCTCGACTCTCACTTACATCAATGATCATCATTCACCATCACTAAAGATCACAATTAAACGGTTTTGGGACGTGTACTGGTAATCTTTGTGTCATACCCAATTTTAAAATGTGACCTTAACCGAACAGCATTAATTCCAATTTACCAACAAATTTGCTAATTCCAATTTACCAACATTAATTCCAATTTACCAACAAATTTGCTACAGATTTTGCTATAGTTTTTTTTAATTTCTTTATGGATTTAGCTAAGAAGTGTTTTCAATTATTTTTAAATGTTTAGTTTTTCAAGTTTGCCACAAATTCCACTATGGATAGTATTTATTTTTCTATTTAGCTATGGGTTTTGCTACCAGTTTTACAAAAGTTATTTTATTATATTAATTTCCTTAATTTCGCTACGAATTTTGTTTGCTACGTAATATTCTTAGCTAAATTGTAGCAAAAATTGTCTGTAGCTTTTTCGTAACAAAAATCCATAGCGAATGCCTCTTTTTTTGAACAGGTTTTGCTATGTTAGTTTGTTAAAATTTCTTTCTGGATTTGCTACGAAGTTTTTTTAATTATTTTTTAAATACTTAATTTTTCAAGTTTGCTACAGATTTTGCTATGGATATTATTTAACTTTTATTATTTAGTTTTTAAATATTTATTTTCAAATTTTAACTACGGATTTTGCTACCGATTTACTAAGTTATTTTGTTATATATTTCCTTAATTTTGTTACGGTTTTTGCTACGAATTCTGTTTGCTACGGAATATCGATAGCTAAATTGTAGCAAAATATATCCGTAGCCAATCCGTAGCTAACCCGTAGCAATATTTGCTACCGATTTTTTCGTAGCAAAAATCCAAGCAAATGCCTCTTTTTGTTGTAGTGTCCCCACATTTCCCATTTCTATGTAATCTTATTTTTTAATGTAATATGCATGAATCATAGGTTGCATTACTTCGGCTGTTTATTTTGCCATCCAGTTTAGACTTTCATCGTATCAAAATATATTTCTAAGATTTGACATAACATGTTACTTAAGATTTTCCCTATTAAAAAGTATTTGAAGTAATGTTTCATGGATCTTGTGAGTTCTCCCAAAGAGTTTCCAGTTATGAGTTGTGCTTCCATTATGAGTCAAGAAAGGTTCTCCAAGAATATAAGTCCAGGGTTAAAAGTAGTTTCCATAGACATAATTCAAAAGTAGCTTTTGATAAAGTTACATGCAATAACACTACTCAACATGAACATGTTTATGTTTTAAATTTAAAATATAATATAAAATGTTTTAAATTTAAAAACAAAATATAAAATGTTTGGAGAAGTTTTAATTAAAAAGAATCCAGAATAGCCCATTTAATGTCAGCTTAGGCTTGGAACAGGGATGTTAGAAAAGCTTGCATCTCGCTCGGAAAAAGCTTGAAAAATGCTTGGTTATAAACGAGTGGATTGGCTCGATTTCGATTTGTTATGTTATTTTATATAAGATAAATTTTCATTTTAAATGTATTAAAATAAAAATAAAAATTTGAAGGAGATTGAAGTGTTAACATTTTAACTTTAATTAATCTATAACATATAAAATATAGGAAAATAAACAATAACTATACATATAATACTTTTAATATGCATTGGGTTCCTTAAAATACTAGAAAATAAAAATAATACTTATAATATATGTATTCTTTTATTTTGTTTTTTATGTTATCAATATTTGTAAAACAAATAGTAATCAAAAATATTAACGAGCCGACTCGATTTTGCTCAAGCTAGCTCAAAAATTTTATAAGCCAAGCTACGAGTTCGTAGTTTACTTTTCAACCTGATAACAGTAAATCCGAGCAGTGCGAGTTCAAATTTGACCCAAGCTTAATCTGGCTCAGCTTAACTTGGCTCCGTTAGATCCCTATGGTTGATGCCTGTAAGGCAACGATCCTCCTAATTAGCCTTGCCTTGTATATTTCTATTTTCTTTTACCCAATATAATGTCTCCATACATATACACAATATATATATGGCATGTATATATTATATATTTGATATATATATATATATATATATATATACGGGAGGGTTATCTTAATATTGCGAGAACCGTGAGAACGAATGAAAAACCAATCAAAATCGATTTTTTTAACACAAACCTCATTGTAATTAAAATACAATATCAAAAAAGAATTTACAACATCAAATAATTCAATTCTCCTTTCAAAATCACTCTTACTAGACTTTTTACGTATGTGTAAATATAACAAATTTATACATGTGTAAATGACAAACTTACACATATGTAAAAAATTTTATTTACGAATTCACGTAAATTTAAATGTGCAAATTTAATTTCTAACATTGTATTTGAATAATAATGATAAGTGTAAAAAACATTTGAATTTGAATTGTTTTTACCAAGTTCTTGTGGTTTTTTTATTTGTTCTCACGGTTCTCACGATATTTAGTGTTCTCATTTAAACCCTCCCATATATATATATACATATATATATGTGTTTGTGTGTGTAGGGTATGGATCCTAAAAGAAGAATACCCTATTTGAGAAACTTGAGGAGCATTCTGGACCAAACGTTTCCTTAAGCTTTTCGTAATATACACATATATATAGTTTAAAATCGACCACATACGTATATGTATATCACGAAAAGCTTAGGGTAAATGTGTGGTTCATAATGTTCCTTTCTCAATTACCTAATTTCTTCAATTAACCTAAGTATTTTTATTATAATATCTAACATAAGGAAAGTTCATTTGAAAAGAAATTTAATGTGAGAAGAAAAAGAAGAAATTGTATAATTGTAAAACATTAAATAGTTTATAACATCTCTCATTAATTATGTTATCTCTCATTAATAGAATAAAAACACATTATCCTACACATTTCAAAATTTATCCTACATATATCTTATACTTTATCTAAATTTACCCTACACATGTAAATTTACCCTACACATTTCAAAATTTATCCTACACATACTAAAATTTATCTTACATATGTCGAAAATTGTTCTTCACCATAAATTATTTTATCTTGAAAAAATATATTAAAAATGAGTTACAAGTTTAATTAATTAGTTAATTAATGATAATTATAGATTTACCTATATGCTCTTTTTCATAATATTAAATACACACATTAAATGAAGTAAATGAAGAATTTCTATTGGTTTAAAAGTTATTCTTTTTATTCTTATAAAATTTTTCTTCTCATTTGAACTCTCAATATATATATATATATATATATATATTATATAGTTAGTTAGTAGTTAAGTATATGCATGCAATACCTCACGCTGATATACAACTAACATAATTGTGAAACTATCACTAAACCATCTTAAAACATAAGTTTATACTATAATGTAAAATTAACTAGTGTACAAAAGATAAATAGGTAAAATAACCAACGTAGCACAAACACTAGCCACTGGATAGTGTTTGATGAATAAAATCTTTCCTTTACGGTTAAAAAAACTTGGATCTAGATCGACTTGGTACTCCTCAGGGAATACTATATTCCAAACAACCTAGGAGTCAGCCAGCCATAACATGGTTAAGGAATTTCATCCCAAACACACATCCACACACTAGTTAAGGAATTATGCCCGATATAATTCCATCCCCTATGGATGGTTTTCATACTTACACAACCTGCGTAAAATCTCCAATTAGGAATATATATTGATATTAAATATAGCACAACAAAATCAAACATTAACCAATGAGGTTTAACTTTTTTTGTTAAACAACTACAATTATAACACAACAAAATCAAACATTAACCAATGAGGTTTAACTCTTTTTTCCGCTTTAATATATAAATGATACATATATTAACCTATTTAACATAGTAAGTAAAATTATAAGTTTGGCTCACTGGGTATAAAGCGTTGGCCCACCAGTGACCTGGGTTCGAGTTCCAGTGATCTCATTTTAACTAATGAGGTGGTGGTTCATTGGCAACGGCAAAGTCTTTAAACACCTGATTTTTTAGGGCAGGGAGGGTCTTGGGTTCAAGTTCCACAAACAACATGGATTAAAAAAATTGTCATTAAAAAAACTTTCACACGATAAGTTAAATGTTGTGCGCTTGTCATGAATGGATTAAACGACTTGAACTTGTTTATACAATTTAATCTTGTAGTTAACATGTTCACCTATGTTTTCTTCGAGCTAATGTTGTGTCACAATTTGTGACTTCCAAGGGTGGAAGAAATGCATTTTTTGCATCCCTCCGGCCCCTAAGCTCTCTCTTATCCGCACCATGATCACATCACCTTTTTTCCCTTCGTTCTCTAACAAGCCCTAAATCCTTGCGATGCATTTTTCTCATCCCTAATACAAACTAAAAGAGAACGTACACTTCAAGAGAACCGTAAGAGAATGGATTTCGTGAAGTAAGTGTTGTTTGGTCGACCTCTCATCCACCACACCCTGCTTCATCATATGATCATTCTCTCTACTCTAATGACAATAGGTTAAGTGAAACAACTTCTTATATCGTTAGTTCCTCTACTTTAATGGCAATAGGTGTAAGTCACACGACTTCTTATCGTGATCAGAGGCGCAGGTTAGAAGGGGTCAGGAGGGGCGCCCGACCCCCCCCCCAAACTTTTCGATCAGTAGTGTTATGTATATACTTTCGTATAGAAATTTTGGGTATATACATTTTCGACCCCCCCCCCCCCCCCCCGTTCTATAGACATTTTTTGGTATATACGTTTTCGATTCCCCCGTCAGAAATCTCAAGCTTCACCACTAATCATGATTACTTTCATTTATACATGTTAAAAATTGTGACTTATCCAAATTTCAAATCGATCTTTGATAATGTGTCTAACACTTAACAGTATAAGTAATTCAAAAATTAAAATAAACATGCAAATTATGATGATTAGTTGTGCTAAAGGGGATCTACAATTCTGATTAACACATTAACATTTGGCCTGAATCTTTGAAGAGGAGAGAGAAAATGATGATTGTATTCAAGTACAAAATCTGATCTAATAACTAAAAGCTTTCATCACAACTTAAATAATATAGATTTTTATTGAATTTTTAACATGTTTATGAAATTTTATGTAATCCTTTGAAATATCTTTCATTAATAAATGAAAACCAAGTTTTTTAACCGGTTCTTTCACCCACGGGACAAAAACGGAGCACTGACGTGGGTGTAGACAACCCGTTTAATTATTCGAGTACGGATTCTTGGTTCGAATAAAACCAATGAAATCTGTTTCTTCATCTATTGACTGGACAACTTATTAAATGCCAACTCCAAACCTAACCCTAGCACTAAAAATCCTATGAAGAGACTTCACTTTGGTCCTAACTTCTTTTCTACTCTTAAAACAAATATATCTTTTTTTTAAAAGCGAACTAAATGACTTGATAAACATTCTGATATGTCCTTAATCAAGCAAATACATTCTTTGTTTCATAACGGTCAGAAAGCCAACTAAATCACCTGATAAACATCATGGTATGCAAATGCATCCCTTTCTCCATAACAGTCAGAGTTGGATGCATACCCAAGCCACGTTCCTGGCAAAAACCCGCTACCCGAAGGCCTACTGCGGTAAAACACGGTTCGGCTCGGTTTCAAACTGGCGACCTCCATAGAGGCCTATTTTTAAACTTAATTTTCATCACCAATTTACTTCAAAGTGATACTAGTAGGAGTTGAACTTGAGACCTCTAGTGAAGAAATCAAGTGACTAACCCCTTGATTAACCTTGTTAGGACTTAAAGCAACTACTTCTCATTTCTACATAAAAATATGCCTTGTACTTTACTTTAGATTCTTTTAAAAGCCAATGATATCTAGATCAAGTGGTGTAAGTCTTGCATTTCTCTTGAGAGATGCAGGTTTAATTATCTATTTGATGCAAAGTTAGGTACTGGTGGGTAGTGATAGTGGAAGCAGGGAAATCTGTGTTCGATCCTTGAGCCAAACGGGTTTTACCGGTAATTTCACACGGTCGTGCCTACGAGCGGGAGGATTATCGGGTTTCCCCGTAATTGATGGTGGACTCGAGTTCACTCTCGGAGTACTCCGTGTAGTCCAGTGGGTACCCCAAAAGTGCTCGAGAATGATTTTGTTGGTCCTTAAAAAAGATTTTTTTAAAAAGGAATGAAAATATCTATCTTTATAAGGGGCACCCAAGAGTATAATCGTAGCTCCGATCAATCCTGCAATGTCATATCAAAGATACTTCAAAGTCTCTAAAACACAAAACACTGGCGACGCCTACGCACAAGTACCCTAGAACCATGAACCTCACCATTTTAATTCACCCACCAATCACACACTACCCCAAGTCCAACACTCACGTCTCCCCACCTTTTACCATCGGCAAACATAACCCGCACAAAGTACTCTTAACGCCTACCCTAGGGAGTGGCGGCGGTGTTACTGCCAGGAGTGAACCTGCATCCTCATACAGGCGAGGTGCCTCGGTCCCCCTTCTAAAGAAAATTGGTTTTTACGATATCGATACTTGGTATTGTTTACGTTAAAAATGTATTTATAATGATTTTAACATATAAAAGTTGTCTCATAAAAGTCATGTTTACATTGTTCGAAAACCAAAAAAATCCATTGTAGGTAACACTTCAAACAATACCAATACTGACACCGATGTGTTCGGTTTATATGAAAGGAATGTCAACATTTTTTTTTCAAAACAATCACGTTATTTTATATTGTTAGAATGAAGAATAGGGTAAACGACGTTACTTTACAAAAAAAAAGAAAACTAAATTATGAGTCAACTTTGATAAAGTGTGAGTTTGTTCTTCGATCTCTTGTACATTGTTGTTCACAACTCGGTGCTTTATATTGAAACATAGATAAACAAAAGTACGTCACCAAAAGTATATTAGAACGTTATATAATATTGTGTCTTCAAAGTTATAAATAATTGTACTTTAATATAATTTTTAAGTTAAATAATATTTTTGATTAAAGTATATCTAAATCTTCCAAGGAAATCTGTCTTTACATCTAAATATAGTAATGTATGGGTAGAACAATTTATATTATATAAGTTATAACTTAATTTATACAATTTTTAACTTTATAAATAAATGAAAAATAAAAATTTCATCATCCAACAAGTGAAAAAATATTATACAAATTTTAAATTAGAATCTAATCAATCAATCATGCTCATTAAAATCCCACAAATAACGAATATATTGGTAGGGTCTGAGAAGGGTGGGATGTAGGCACACCTTACCTCTACCCTTAGGGAATAGAGAGGCTGCTTCCAGTGAGACCTTCGGCTCCAAAACACCCAAGAAAAAAAATAGAACATGAGGTGTGTATGTGTGTGACATCACATACAACCTATACACAAAGATACAAGATGAGAAATGCATGTAAGTTCCACCTAACATGTAAGCATATCTACGACCATACACCACACCTAAAACACAATTGTACCCTCCCATAGAAATCCTTAACCTTAAACATACGTCTCCACAAACTCCTATCATGGACCATGTTCTAAGAGAGGTGTAATCCTTGCAAATCCTGCCTAATCCGCTCTTCCCAAGTAATTTTGGGTCGACCTCTACTCCTCCTACCTTACCGCTCGAGAGTTTCAACCACTCTAACTGGTTCTATCATCTGCCTCATCTTCATATGCCCAAACCATCTCAATATTCTCTCCTTTATCTTATCTGATATACTAGCTACTTCTATCTCTCCCTAAAAACATCATTTCTTATCCGGTTTAACCTTGTGTGCCCACACATCCACCTTAGCATTCTTATCTCTGTCACCTCCATCTTGCGTGCTAGTACTTCCTTAATGGCCCAACAGTCGGTTCCGTATAACACAGCAGGTCTAATTGCAACCCTACAAAATTTCCCTTTCAATTTAGTTGAAAACCTCCTATCGCACAATACCCTAGTGGCAGCTCTCCACTTACACCATCCAACCTGGATGCGGTGGGCAACGTCACTATCTATCTCCCCATCCATCTGAACAAATGATCCTAGATAGTTGAACTTAGTCACCTGCGGAACCACTTGACCGCCAATGGTGATCTGAATGTCCTCATTGTTGCCTACTCCACTAAAGTCACAATACAAGTACTTAGTCTTAGATCGACTAATCCTTAAACCTCTGCCCTCTAAAGCTGCTCGCCACTCTTCTAACCTCGCATTCAAGCTTTGTTTACTATCCGCAACTAACACAATATCATCCGCGAAAAGCAAGCACCATGGAAGAGCCCCCTGAATTAACTTTGTCAACTCATCTAGGATAACTGCAAACAGGAAAGGGCTTAAAGCAGACCCTTGGTGAAGTCCTACCTCTACAGGGAAAAATCAGTATCCCCTATAGGCGCCCAGACACTAGTCTCAGTCCTAACATACATATGCCTAATTAACTCTATATACTTCCCCTCTACCCATATACCCTCCAAACTATCCCAAATCAGGTCACGTGGCACACTATCATAGGCCTTTTAAAGATCAATGAACACCATGTGTAGATCCCGCTTCTTCTCCCTATACTTCTCCATAAATCTCCTTAGAATATGTATTGCTTCCATAGTCGATCGCCCTGTCATGAAACCAAATTGGTTTATCGTGACTTGAGTTTCTCTTCTGATTCTGGTCTCAGTTATTCACTCCCATAATTTCATAGTGTGTCCTAGCAACTTAATCCCTCTTTAATTCCCACAACATTAGGCGTCACCTTTGTTCTTATATAAAGGTACTACTATACTATTCCTCCATTAATCTGGCATTTTCCCATATTTGAAAATAAGATTGAAAAAATAGTCAGCCATTGAACTCCTTCTCCCAAGCACTTCCATACCACAATCGGTATGTTATCTGGCCTAACTGCCTTAGCCTTTCCCATCTTTCTAAGGGTTGTTCTCACCTCATCTCGTGTGATACGTCAACAGTAGCAGTTATTCCGTTGTTGCCTTTGAGCAAGTGAATCCTCATTTTCTTGTTGGTAATCTCTCCTGCCATTAAAAAGGTTGTAGAAGTACGCTTTCCATCTCATCTTAATGTCGTGTTCTTTGACCAAAACGCATCTGCCCTCTCCCTATAAAACTTCACTGCTCCTAAGTCCTGCCTTCTACACTCTCTGGGTTTTGAAATCTTGAACATGTCGTGATCCCCCTCCTTTGTTTCCAGTCGATCACACATCCGCTTGTAAGTTGCGTTCTTCGCCTCTGTCACTGCCTTCTTCGCCTCTCTTTTGTCACACCCCGACCCGCAGCGGAAAAGGTGATCGGGGCATGATTGGGTTATCATCAAAGCTCATGACATTTATTTTAACGTTTCATATTCATTAATACACTTTAATGGAAAATTACAATCAATATTACATCATGTCCTAAATATCAATTAGGCTTCATTGTTTTCTTCTAAGGCATTTCCTATGTTTTCCTTGCTTCATCCTGTTCACCTGTATCATGTGTAAAAAGGGTTTTTGGATCAACAAAAAGTTGGCGAGTGAATCCTATGGAAAACATTTGAACAAGTTTATTTAATTGATTATAAAACAGAGTGCACAACCACACATGAGTAAAAATAGATGTAAACTTATACACCAATCAATTTAATATTAAACAATACACACATGAACAATAATGGATCGTTTAGAGGCACGCGTTGCTCAACTCGTCTCTCACGAGGAACTGATGGGCCTAATGAATGAATTGCATAAACTTGACAATATGAAATACATAACTACAAACAATATAAACTCAATAATACACACACGAACAATAATGGATTTGTTTTGAGGCACGTGTTGCTCAACTCGTCTCACACGAGGAACTGGTGGGCTTAATGAATGAATTGCATATAAATAGACAAAATGAAATACATAACTACAAGCAATGTATACGATCTAAGTTTAGATCACAATATGGTATGACACAAGTTTAAATGAACGAGTTAATTATTTTGTGACACATGACACACCCCAAAACGTGTAATTAAAAAGGGGGAGTTGTAAGATTCACTCACCTTGGGTGCGTTCGGTTGATAATGTTGAATGCACGCGAAGTTGGTTTTAACCACGAGTGAAACTAACCTAGATAAACAGCATAATGGTTTGGTAAATAATGGGATTTTATTAATCAATTTTAGTAGGATTGTTGGGTGTATTTTTGTGAGTTTAAGGCTATTTTCTAACCTTAAAAATGTTATTTTTAAGTATTTTTAATTGATTTTTAATTAAAATAAATAAATAAAAATAATAAAAAAAGTTGACTTTTTTGACCGTTGACCATTGACCATTGACCTTGACTGTTTGACCGGTTCGTATGCGTGTAAGTGTGCGCTGGGTGAGGCTCGAACCCGAGACCTCCCGTACGCGTGCACGCAGCTCTACCAACTGAGCTACGTGTCTAACCCGAAATATCTCTGTTTTTAATTATATTTATATACTAATTAGATTAAACAGAAAATCCTTTATTTTTAAAAAATTTTAATGTGTCGGACCGGTGCGCTCCACAGGTCTCGAACCCGGGACCTGTGGGTTGAGTTAACACACAGTCCACCGCTGGACTGTGTGTCCAACTTGTTAAATAAACTGATTTTTATTATACTTAAATACAAACTAAGTATTTTCATTTCTGACTTAAATAAAAAGTTTTATAATTGTCCGGACCGGTGCGGTAGTCCAGACTCGAACTCGTGACCTGTGTTTTAAATGGCACCAGTCCACCACTGGACTGTGTGTCTATCTTGGTTATTATTCCGGTTTTTATTAAACTTAACATCTTGCGCCTTGACTCCGGTTCGGTTTAAAAAACATTTTTATTAGGGCGAAGGTGCGCGGAACAAGATTCGAACTCGAGACGTAAGTGTGTTTAATGTGCACACAGTCCACCGCTGGACTGTGTGTCTAACCCGAGTTATATCGTGATTTAATTAAACTTATATGCTACCGAAACTTCGTCTTCTTCGTCAGTCTTAACCAGAAACGATGACTGACTGGATCAACGATTAAATCATGTTCTTTAGCGTGTTTCAGTTAATTACAGGTGAGATATAAATAAAAAGAAAGAAAAATTAGGCGTAAGGTATACCGACTGGACTCCTCTGTTTCTCCGCGAAACTCCGGTGACAGCAGAAACTTCCGGCGACGTATGTCTTGCGGTAGAGAGTCTTCAACGAGCTTGAGATAGATGTGGGTGACTTCGGTATAAGCTCTGGGTGATCAGTAAGGCTCAGAAGTGAAGGGCTCGGTTTTCCGGCGAGGTGCAAACTTTTCCGGCGAGTGGAATTACGTCGGGTAAAGTGCGGTTTTGAGCGAAAAAGCTTGCAGAGGTTTGAGGGGGTATTTATAAGGCAGGTCATCGATGAATTTGGTCTGATTTCCGACTTGATTCGTCGGTTAGAAATTTTCCGGCGGTTATAACTTGTGTCGTGGACTCAGGTCGGTTATAACCGATGCAGTGTTTAAGGTTTACGTTATAACTGAAGTAACCGTCCAATCTCGCGAGATCGCGGGATTTCCGACGACTGCATTTGGGCGCGCCGATTTTGAATTCGAGAATCATGATATGAATTAATTGATTCTAATAATTAACAAGAAATACAAGTGGCGCAGTGGTTTAAGGGTTGAGTGTTAAGTCTGTTGTTGACCCGGCTGACTGACCCGGGTTCGAAACCCGGCAATGCCATTTTATTTTTATTTCATTATTTTTAACAATTTTTCAAAAACAAATTATATATTCCAAATATAATAATTAATTATGTATCGTTTAAAATTAATTTGGGCATTAAATACGCCACGAAATTTTAAACTGATTGTTCGGTTAATAAACGGAGCGGGTTGGTAAAATCCGTTTTTTGACGGATGTTACAGTATCCCCTGCTTTTTAGAAATTTCGTCCCGAAATTTAAGTAGTGTATATTTGACTAAAAGAATTATGGTGTTTAGTTTGACAGTTACATACTTAGAAGAAAAGTAAGAGTTTAAATTTTTGTTTGAGGCGGTAACGTTCCTTGTAAGGGTTAAGTACCCTATTACAGGAATCGCTTTTCGTTGCCTACTGTAAAAGTATTGATAGCAGAGTTGATTCGCTAAACATGATATCATGCATAAGAGTTTGGATATGTTTGGAAGGATATGGTTATATCCTAAGGCAAAACTTCTAATACTACAACCTACATGGAACTTCTCATAACCATCTAACAATACTTCTGATCCTCTGACAAGAATACTTATATATAGGAAGTACCAGTGGCGTATCCACCATATTCTTGTCAAATTTTCATTGGTTTTATCAGTAAGTTATGTTTGGTCTATGATATAACTCTAGAACATAAATAACACAACAACCAATATTTGAATCCACATTCTGATAGCATATAGGTTTGAATGGTGACAGTTTCTCTCTCGTTTGTTATGATGGAGAGTTAGTTTATGTAGAAATAGAACACAGTCCAATTTCTTTAAATGGCGAGATGATATGAATGTAACACAAATTTCAACAAAGGCAATACTAAATCCTACATGGAACTTCTCATAACCGCCTGATAATGCCTCTGATCCTTTGGCAAGAATACTTATATATAGGAAGTACCAGCGGCGTATCCACCATATTCTTGTCAAATTTTCGTTGGTTTTATCCGCAAGTTATGATTAGTTACCAAGAAACTACTAAATCCTACATAGAACTTCTCATAACCGTCTGACAATGCCTCTGATCCTTTGACAAGAATACTTATATATAGGAAGTACCAGCGGCGTATCCACCATATTCTCGTCAAATTTTCATTGGTTTTATCAGTGAATTATGATTATTCTATGTGACTCTACAACCAATACAACAAACACAAAATACTGAAAATGAAAAATGTCTGTGCGATCAAGGCTCAATCAAACGGAGCCGATCGTATTGCATATACTGAAAATGAAAAATGTCTGTGCGATCAAGGCTCAATCAAGCGGAGCCGATCGTATTGCATGTACTGAAAATAATAAATTTAATCTAAACAACAATCACACAAACAACTTATACATGGAACCTCTCATAACCGCCTGATAATGCATCCGATCCTTTGACAAGAATACTTATATATAGGAAGTACCAGCGGCGTATCCACCATATTCTTGTCAAATTCTCATTGACTTTATCCACAAGTTATGATTAGTTCTATGTGACTCTACAACAAACACAACAACTACAAGATACTGATAATGAAAATGTCTGTGCGATCAAGGCTCATCAAACGGAGCCGATCGTATTGCATGTACTGAAAAAGAAAATGTCTGTGCGATCAAGGCTCAATCAAACGGAGCCGATCGTATTGCATGTACTGAGAAAAAAAAATTTAATCTAAACAATAATCACACAAACAGCCTATACATGGAACCTCTCATAACCGCCTGATAATGCCTCCGATCCTTTGACAAGAATACTTATATATAGGAAGTACCAGCGGCGTATCCACCATATTCTCGTCAAATTTTCATTGACTTTATCCGCAAGTTATGATTAGTTCTATGTGACTCTACAACAAACACAACAACCACAAGATACTGATAATGAAAATGTCTGTGCGATCAAGGCTCAATCAAACGGAGCGATCGTATTGCAGATGAAGAATGTCTGTGCGATCAAGGCTCAATCAAACGGAGCCGATGTATGTGGGCACGCTGGGTTCACGCTCATAATGAAATGGGGAACATGCTCAACGCTCATAATGTAATGGGGAGCGGCGGCCTATGAAATTGCATGTACTGAAAATAATAAACAATAATTACTCAGACATTTTATACATGGAACCTCTCATAACCGCCAGATAATGCTTCTGATCCTTTGACAAGAATACTTATATATAGAAGTACCAGCGGCGTATCCACCATATTCTTGTCAAAGTTTCATTGGCTTTATCCTTAAGTTATGATTGGTTCTATGTGATTCTAAAACATAAAGAAAAACATAAAACTAAAAGATTGGAGTTGAATCTGGATTTTCGGTGAAGAGGACTAGTTGGGTATCTTCGTTTGGGCCGTCATTATCTTCGACAGGATTGGCGTTGATGTTGAAGACTCTTCCTCTTGCTGGTGGCCTAGCGGTTGGGTTTTTTGGTTTACTTGGTTAACTGGGTTTGATTGGGCTTGAGCGTTTATGATGTTAACCAATCGAGGGCACGTGTTTCTAAAGTGGGTAGGGTCGCCACACTTGAAACAAGCTCGAACATATGGGAACATGGGGTATTGGGGTTGTTGATAGGTTTGGACCATGTTTTAGTAGGGGAAGAGATTTGGTTTTGAAAGGTGAGGCAAACCTTGCTCAAATGACCATAGCGTCCACAAGTTGCACATAGTCGACAAGGTAAGGTAAGGGGATGGTGATAAAAACAGTTGTTGCATCGAGGGTGAGGTCCAATATATGGTTTCTTATTTGGGTAAGTTGAGTTGGGTGCCACTTGAGTGATTGGGATGGCTTGGATGGGTATGGCATGTGAAATTGGTTGATTTCGTTGGATAGCAGCGAAAAGTTGCCCGTCTCTTTTTCTCTTAGAATTGGGTTGAGAAGGGGATTCGGTTTGGGTGTAGTCGGAGGTTTCAGTCGATGCTTTATCCTTCTTCTTCTCCTCCTTGAAGTCTTTGTTCCGGATTCGGTTCTCGGTGAGCTCTGTTGCTAGCTCCATTGCTGCTTCCAAAGTTGCAGGCGTGGTACTTATTACAGAGTCTTGAATCTTTGACGGAAGACCTCGAATGTAGTGCTCGATCAAACGGTAGAGGGGAGTGAACAAGTTGGAACCATTTGATGTAACTCGAGGAATCTTTTGTTGTATGTGGTGTGGTCTCCTTCCTTTTGCTTCAACGAATAAAACTCATCTTCTAATTTCTTGATTTCGCTCCTTGGGCAAAATCGTCTGGTCATGATTTCCTTCAATTCATTCCAAGTTAAAGTCATAGCATCTTCAACACCTCGCTTGGCCTTCTCTGTATTCCACCAAGTAAGTGCTATCCCATATAATCGACCGGTGGCATATCGCACTTTGCGATTATCGGGGCAATCGCAATTTAGAAAAGTGTTCTCCATCTCTTCAAACCAATCGGAGGAGAGCGGTGACGCCTTCAGTCCCTTTGTATTTTGGAGGGTCGCATGATTTGAAATGCTTGTAGGTGCATTTAGTGGTATTTGGGGGAGAGTTGATAACGTTTTGATTTTCTTGATTGACAGTATTAGCGGTAAGTGCTTGTTGTACTTGGATTACAATGTTGGGTATTACGGCAGCCATTTGTTGAGCGATTAGGGCAGCCATGCGTTCACGGGCTTTTCCTGCTCTCATCTTCCTACGGGCGAGGTTAGAAGACATCTACAAGGAATACATGTCAAGAGTATGAGTTGGATGCTTTTGGGATCATGGGTCGCACTAGGAATGAACATTCATAAAATAATTATAGAAAAATAAATCTACTACATCCATAGGATGTCTTGGGCTTTGCTCGTCATTAGGCCCTACATGCCGCCATACTTCACCTTCGTAATCATGTGGGCCCCCATGAATACCGGGATTTTCATATGGTTCGCATGTGTTAGCCTGGTTACGTACACTAAAACCCGAAGAAAATCGAGAAATATGTATATAACGTATGAGATTCGGAATGTGTCCAGGTGTAGACACGGTGACACCTCAAAGTGGGGTTAGTTCGAACGACGTTTGGTGTGGCATGCTTTGGCCTAATAGGTCCTTCGTACTCTCATCGTTAGTCCCCAGGTAGGCAAACTGGTCCGTTATATTGGATTTATACGAATGCCAACCTAGACAGGACGTTCGACTACCGGTACTTGTACCCTTCCAGTTACTACATGCCCGTCGCAGAACTTACTTTGATGAGATTTGAAAATTGAACAAAATCTTTGAATAACAAAAGTATGAAGATGAATTGAATATATGAACATTGAAATATGTATGATGAATATGTATATAAGTATTTTTGACTGTAAATATAAACAAATATGAAACAAATAAATATCATAAGTTTGTATGTAACCACCTAATCAATTAAAATTTAGGCAGACTATAGTATAGGCTCTAAGGGTCTAATAACCTATCCTATATCCCTATAAACCTGGCTCTGATACCAATCTGTCACACCCCGACCGCAGCGGAAAAGGTGATGGGGCATGATTGGGTTATCATCAAAGCTAATGACATTTATTTTAACGTTTCATATTCATTAATACACTTTAATGGAAAATTACAATCAATATTACATCATGTCCTAAATATCAATCTAGGCTTCATTGTTTTCTTCTAAGGCATTTCCTATGTTTTCCTTGCTTCATCCTGTTCACCTGTATCATGTGTAAAAAGGGTTTTTGGATCAACAAAAAGTTGGCGAGTGAATCCTATGGAAAACATTTGAACAAGTTTATTTAATTGATTATAAAACAGAGTGCACAACCACACATGAGAAAAATAGATGTAAACTTATACACCAATCAATTTAATATTAAACAATACACATGAACAATAATGGATCGTTTAGAGGCACGCGTTGCTCAACTCGTCTCTCACGAGGAACTGATGGGCCTAATGAATGAATTGCATAAACTTGACAATATGAAATACATAACTACAAACAATATAAACTCAATAATACACACACGAACAATAATGGATTTGTTTTGAGGCACGTGTTGCTCAACTCGTCTCACACGAGGAACTGGTGGGCTTAATGAATGAATTGCATATAAATAGACAAAATGAAATACATAACTACAAGCAATGTATACGATCTAAGTTTAGATCACAATATGGTATGCACAAGTTTAAATGAACGAGTTAATTATTTTGTGACACATGACACACCCCAAAACGTTTAATTAAAAAGGGGGAGTTGTAAGATTCACTCACCTTGGGTGCGTTCGGTTGATAATGTTGAATGCACGCGAAGTTGGTTTTAACCACGAGTGAAACTAACCTAGATAAACAGCATAATGGTTTGGTAAATAATGGGATTTTATTAATCAATTTTAGTAGGATTGTTGGGTGTATTTTTGTGAGTTTAAGGCTATTTTCTAACCTTAAAAATGTTATTTTTAAGTATTTTTAATTGATTTTTAATTAAAATAAATAAATAAAAATAATAAAAAAAGTTGACTTTTTTGACCGTTGACCATTGACCATTGACCTTGACTGTTTGACCGGTTCGTATGCGTGTAAGTGTGCGCTGGGTGAGGCTCGAACCCGAGACCTCCCGTACGCGTGCACGCAGCTCTACCAACTGAGCTACGTGTCTAACCCGAAATATCTCTGTTTTTAATTATATTTATATACTAATTAGATTAAACAGAAAATCCTTTATTTTTAAAAATATTTTAATGTGTCGGACCGGTGCGCTCCACAGGTCTCGAACCCGGGACCTGTGGGTTGAGTTAACACACAGTCCACCGCTGGACTGTGTGTCCAACTTGTTAAATAAACTGATTTTTATTATACTTAAATACAAACTAAGTATTTTCATTTCTGACTTAAATAAAAAGTTTTATAATTGTCCGGACCGGTGCGGTAGTCCAGACTCGAACTCGTGACCTGTGTTTTAAATGCGCACACAGTCCACCACTGGACTGTGTGTCTATCTTGGTTATTATTCGGTTTTTATTAAACTTAACATCTTGCGCCTTGACTCCGGTTCGGTTTAAAAAACATTTTTATTAGGGCGAAGGTGCGCGGAACAAGATTCGAACTCGAGACGTAAGTGTGTTTAATGTGCACACAGTCCACCGCTGGACTGTGTGTCTAACCCGAGTTATATCGTGATTTAAATTAAACTTATATGCTACCGAAACTTCGTCTTCTTCGTCAGTCTTAACCAGAAACGATGACTGACTGGATCAACGATTAAATCATGTTCTTTAGCGTGTTTCAGTTAATTACAGGTGAGATATAAATAAAAAGAAAGAAAAATTAGGCGTAAGGTATACCGACTGGACTCCTCTGTTTCTCCGGCGAAACTCCGGTGACAGCAGAAACTTCCGGCGACGTATGTCTTGCGGTAGAGAGTCTTCAACGAGCTTGAGATAGATGTGGGTGACTTCGGTATAAGCTCTGGGTGTTCAGTAAGGCTCAGAAGTGAAGGGCTCGGTTTTCCGGCGAGGTGCAGAACTTTTCCGGCGAGTGGAATTACGTCGGGTAAAGGTGCGGTTTTGAGCGAAAAAGCTTGCAGAGGTTTGAGGGGGTATTTATAAGGCAGGTCATCGATGAATTTGGTCCGATTTCCGACTTGATTCGTCGGTTAGAAATTTTCTGGCGGTTATAACTTGTGTCGCGGACTCAGGCGTCGGTTATAACCGATGCAGTGTTTAAGGTTTACGTTATAACTGAAGTAACCGTCCAATCTCGTGAGATCGCCGGGATTTCCGACGACTGCATTTGGGCGCGCCGATTTTGAATTCGAGAATCATGATATGAATTAATTGATTCTAATAATTAACAAGAAATACAAGTGGCGCAATGGTTTAAGGGTTGAGTGTTAAGTCTGTTGTTGACCCGGGTTCGAAACCCGGCAATGCCATTTTATTTTTATTTCATTATTTTTAACAATTTTTCAAAAACAAATTATATATTCCAATATAATAATTAATTATGTATCGTTTAAAATTAATTTGGGCATTAAATACGCCACGAAATTTTAAACTGATTGTTCGGTTAATAAACGGAGCGGGTTTGGTAAAATCCGTTTTTTGACGGATGTTACATCTTTTAGCCTCCTTGTATCTCTCTCTTAAAACCACTTGCTCCTCGTCGATTGTACACCTCAAAAGATCCCTAAAGCACCCTTGTTTAATCCTTATTTTAGTATGCACATCCTCATTCCACCATCATGACTCTTATGGCCACATCTATTTCTGTTGTGACTCCTAGTGTTTCCTTCGCCACATTAGTAATGGTGTTTGCCATGTCCTCCCACATTTGGTTTGTGTCCCCATCTACTCTAGGCGTTGTCATCAAGAGGACCTTATCTTTAAAAACTTAGATTTTGACGCCCTTCAAAATACCCATCTGACCCTAGGTCGCATTACCTTATCTCCCTTGGTTAGCTTTCCTCTCATGACGATGTCCGCCACCAGTAAACGGTGTTGAGCCACTGCTGTCTCCTCTGGTATAACCTTGCAATCCCTCACCACCTTCGATCTCTTAGCCTCATCAAAATATAGTCAATCTGATTGTTACATCACCACTACTAAAAGTAATCAAGTGTGATTCTTTCTATTCTTAAAGAAAGAATTTAAAATATATAAGTTGTGTGTCACCACAAACTAACAAATCCCTACCATGGTTGTTCTTATCACCAAAACTAAAACCCCCCATGAACCTCATTAAAACCATCGCCATGCCTACCAATATGTCCATTAAAATCACATCCTAATAACCCTATTATAATGTAACTATAAAAGCAGAGAAAGATGTTATAGCAAGTGGGGAAAGCAAAATATATATAACTTGCACCATAATGACTACGCTTGTATTCATGTGCTGTTTAAAGCTATACTTTTAGATTAACTATAACGTATCACATTTATCATATATATATATATATATATAATATATATATATATAAATATATGAATTTGATGGTTGTAACAGAAAACGGTCTAAACTTTTATTAACATCTGACCAACCACTTTTTTTTATCAACATATGTATTTAACACGGTTGATAAAGTAACTACAAATGAATGAGACACAATTTTTATTATGGTCCCGATTAAAAACTTATAATGTGATCATATGATTTAGATGTAGTTACATTGTTTGAAGATTTAATAATCATTATATATATATATATATATATATATATTGAAGAGTTCAAATGAGAAATTTTTTTTGTAATAATAACTTTTAAACCAATATAAATTCTTCATTTAATTCATTTAATGTATGTATTTAATATTATGAAAAAGACCATATAGGTAAATCTATAATTGTCATTAATAAGCTAATTAATTAAAATTGTAACTCATTTTTTTAATATACTCTTTCAAGATAAAATAATTTAGGGTGAAGGACAATTTTCGACATGTGTAGGATATATTTTAGTATGTGTAGGATAAATTTTGAAATGTGTAGGGTAAATTTACATGTGTGTAGGGTAAATTCCGATAAGTGTAAGACATCTGTAGGATAAATTTGAAAATGTGTAGGATAAAATGTTTTTACTTTATTAATTAAAGATAACATAATTAATGAGAGAAGTTATAAACTATTTAATGGTTTATTATTATGCCCTTTCTTGTTTTTTCTTCTCATATTAAATTTCTTCTCAAATGAACCCTTTATATATATATATATATATATATATATATATATATATATATATATATATATATTTGTGTTTAATTTATTCAAATATACATCACTTTACATATAAAAAGACTCTTGAAAAACAACAACAATAATATATAGTTTCTAAATTTATACCTTAAACACTAAATATCAGTATATTAAGAAATCAAATAATAAAAGAATAATATTTTGAACACCCAATTAAAATAAAATAAAATAAAAACAATTTATACCATGCCTTATTTTAGCCTTTGGCATATGTGTATATATGTTTTGTAAATATGCCAAATTCAAACAATTTTCTTATGAGTATGTCGATTTCAGTTGCGTGTTATTCCTACCGGGTCCAACGATTAAAAATTAAATAAAACTTGTCTAAAATGAGAATGCAAATTGGTTGAAGGTTGCCCTAAGTTTAAATTTAATGCAAAAAAATATATTTAGATTGTTATATTATAATCAAAATAATATAGTTTTTATCATATTTAACACTAAGATATACCTAATAAATAAGTAACTGGTTGCGCTACGTGTAGGGGTGCTAAACGGGTCGTGTTCGTGGGTTGGCGGGTTCAACCCGACCCGAACCCGAAAATTTTACACGAACCCGAACCCGACCCGAAACCCGAAAACGTATCATATATATGAACCCGAACACGACCTGAAGTTTTGTGGATTGACCCGAACACGACCCGTTTAACCCGAATTTTTTATTTTTTTTTCTAAAACTAATATATTAAAATTAAAAATTACTTAAAAAACACAAATGTATATAATAATATCATATTTAAATTATAAAAGCTATGGTAATTTCTCCTTTTAAGTTATAATCATGGCATAAAATACACGCCCCATTTAATTTATGAGATAAAATATATTGTAAAAAATATATAATATAGTATAAAGTCAACCCGCCAACCCGACCAGGTTGACCCGAACCTGACCGTAAACCTAAACGGGTTCGCGTATTCAACCCGAAACTGACCCGAACCCGTTTAGACGAAACCTAAACCCGCGAATTTCGTGTTAGGTTCGTGTCGGGTTTCGGGTCGTGTCAGAAATTCACACCCCTAGCTACGTGTTATAATTCTGTGTGCCCAAGATTATTATAATCATTTGAAAAGTTTCCTGCTTATCTAAGGTTAAAATTAATGCAAATAAATATATTTAAGTGTTATATTATAATCAGAATAATATTATTTTTACTGATATTTGACACTAAGCTATACCTAATAAATAAGTTGTTGGTTGTGCTACCTATATGCTTTAAATTGCACATCTTTATTGCATAACTTTTTCCCCATTTTCGCACGCATCTGATGGATTTCATATGAATTAGTACTTAATTGTGTTATTTGTGAAATTCTAGGTTTGGGAAATAGAAGCATAAGAATTGTGAAAGGTGTGTGAAGGAAATGGTGAATTTTGGGATGAGAATGAGAAGCATGGCTACGTCCACACATAGGCATGGTCACCCCTAAGAGTTAGATCAATTGAATCGGTACCGTAGCTCTAATACCACTTGATAGTCCAGGAATCGGCGGGATTAGACGGAAGTTTGGGTAGAAAGTCACTAATTCGGTAGAATGTTATTAAGAACGGAGTAGAAGCAGAAGTCGAATGATTCATTCATACCAGAAGAGTATACATCTTACAAGCTGGCGAAATTGGCATTTACCTCTAGGAACTCCAAAACTTAACTAACCACGAACACACAACACTATATATAGACAAGGCTACCCTCGTGCGAACTAAGAGCTTTAATTTCGTATGAAGTGACAGTAATCAACTTCGTACGAACTGAATTAGTTACCTTCGTACAGAGTGACTACTTCGTACGAAATGACCTCTAAACACCTCTCTTGTTAACACTTAAGTCATGTGTTTGTATCTAAACTATACGATATTCAACACAAGCTATATCTAGCCTATTCGCACAGTGGCGGACATATGAAATATGCACCCATAATTTCCCCTTTGTACGTCATTGTCGAAGCTTGATCTTGATTTTGAAATATGAGAGTCGTGTTTGAATATTCTGCAACTTCAAGCAGGCATTTGTCGATGTCGTAGAACGCTTCAACAAATTCCCCCTTGATTGAGGTTCGGGTTTGCAATTTCTTCAATAAATTTCCCCTGGAATAAATCTTCAGGTCTTTGTTTGCGTGGTTCCCGACCTCCTCTGATTTGCTTAACTGTAATCTTCACGAATAATCACCAACTTAAACTAATCAATGTAGCATAGCTGTTTCTACGTTAACTACATTCGCATTCGGTTTTAGCGCACTCCACTGCTCGATACTCTAATCTTTAAAATCCCAACCAGCAATTGACAGAAACTTCGAATTACCACATCGGTAAACTTCAAGTTTGTGAATACTCACGAAAATTTGAAATCCCGTTTTCCGTAATCACTTTTAAGCATACTCCTGAAAAATAGATAAGCAAAACGGTAATCTCTTTCAATCAGCAAATCTTCATTGGATAACAAATTATCCGGTAACACATTCAGATCTCAGAAACATTCTTTCACGATCAAAATCACATTCTTCATCTTCAATCACAATAACAGATGTTTAGTCTTTTCCGGTAGTTCCGGCAGCAACTTAATCAACAAACATCTCATTTCATGTCGGTTAGTCCGACAAACAATTCCTTACTCGAAGATTAACCATTCTGACACTTTAGACTATCAGAAAGCTGTGATATCTTTTAAGTATCCACAATACTGTTGCATCTCCTGACGCTAATCCTGCTAACTAGCTTGACGAAAACCCGTACTAAAACCCAAAGACATCAATCTGTATCACGTTTTGAAGACTCTAAACTTCCTGTGATCACGAACTAAAGAATTTAGATTAAATACATTCCCGGGCAATCTGAAGTCAGAACCACCCGAATACTGTTGCACGTCACGAATTCCAAAAACGCCGGAATTTCAATATATTTTCTGAAATTTTTATTCCCCCCCCCCATTTTTTGAAAATTTTGACCTCTAAAACATACTACTGAATTTCCCCCTCAAATTGAGCAAATCTGGTTATCTCTTTTATTTGAAAACTCTACTAATGCGAAAAATATGTCATTTTGGTCCACAAAAGTCAGTTTTTCATCAATGCGGATTTTTCGTTTAGGCCTATTAATAGTCAATATACCAAATGATCACCATTAAGCACAGGCATACGTGACTATCCCATTATCTTCAATCCTCTGTGATCGTATCATCAAATCTATTCTTTGAAGCCCTCAATGGTGTCCCCGAACAGCCCATATTTATCGTTAAAATCTTGAAAAAATTTTCAATCACCAAATTTTTTTAGGTATTTTGATTACCTTCGTACGAGGGTAATCTACCTTCGTACGAAGTGACCATCTTCCTACGAAGATAATTCTATGATGATCACAATTTTCGATCCAAAATTTTTATTTTTTCGAATTTCATGATGATTCTTTCACAGATATGGTCGAAATTTTCTAAATAATCCTATGTTTTCAATTCTATTTTGTCGATGGATTATCCATTTTTTGATGATTTACGTCTAAAACCCCTCAAAAGTCCATAATTCAAAAGTCCAAAATCTTTATTTCTTAGAACTAAGAGCTTTAACTACGTACGAACTGAAAAAGTTACCTTCGTACGAAGTGACTACTTTCGTACGAAGTGACCTCTAAACACCTCTCTCGTTCGCACTTAAGTCATATGTTTGTATCTAAACTATACAATATTCAACACACGCTCTATCTAGCCTATTCGCACAGTGGCGAACACACGAAATAGGCACCAACAAGTCCACTAGCTGGATCGGTTGGGCTGGATGTAAGACCCGGATGGCACCATAAATACAACAAACATAGATATGGTGAAATTTGAAGAATTTAATCAATTTCCGACTCGACCCCCTAAATCCGCGGTTCAACCGGCTTATATTCCGGCCAAACCTCTAGTTCACATGGAACCGGTTCTGACACCACAACCTAGACGGGTTATGGCCCCGCTTCCCAGTCGGGTCGTCTGGTCCAGTCCTTTCAAAACAGTGCATACACCTCATAGAATGATGTATAATTCTCTAAGAAAAACATTATATATTTGATACCTCATAGAATTGTATTGAATGATGTATAACTCTCTAAGAAGAACATTATATACTTTGAGTAAGTATTATAAATTGGTGCATAACTAAACTGATCAACACAACTTTAGAGCACCCCACAATAGTGAGTCTCAAAAAAGATTACAAAATACCTGCTCACCCTGCCGGGCTTTGCCCCTTCCACAGGCAAAGTCGGTCAAGAATTAAAAAGTTCAGAAAATTTATAAAAATGCCATTGGGACTAAAATCTTTTCTCAAAATCTGGCTTCCTTCTTTATTTTACTTATTAAAAAATCTTTTCTCAAAATTTGGTTAGATTAGACGTTGACAATATTCTGGTATTAAAAACTCTTGTGTCTTTGGACGACCTCGGTATCTTACCATCACTATACTATGCCAACAATGGGTGCACTTGCCCTAGCGTGTTGTAAAGAGTGATAGTGTTATATCGTGTTTTGTAAATTTAAAGGTTGATAAACGAGTAAAAATGCGTAAAATTAATAAAAAATCATACACCCTCCCCTCACATGAATCTTGCTAGTTTTGTTTTTGGTTCACTTTCAGAGTGAAACTGAACAATAAAATACTCCGGTTTTGATTTGTTTTTGACCCACTTCCATGCTTTGTTTTCAACACACTCAACTGTCCTTCTAACACCTATTTTCCTTTGAACCGGGCCATACATGTGAAATGAGTTTGAACCCGATTATGACTAAAAATAGACCATCGGTCCTTCACTGTTATCAAGCTTTGACCAATTTACCTAGGGTTCTATCGCAAAACTAACACAACCAAAAACATGTAGAAATTCCCAATCTGGCTTTTCTTGTAGTGACATCTTTGTATGTTACTAAATCCATGAGTGCTCTTATGGGACTTCTATTTAACACATAAACCACATGTTTTGCTTCTTCACCCCAGAACCTTTGAGGAACACTCATTTGGTTCAACACACATCGAACCATACTAATTACCGTCGTATTGTGTCTTTCTAACAACCCCATTTTTTGTGGAGGATATGGGGTTGTAAGATGTCTTTGTATTGCATAAACTTCACACCGGTCATTGAACTCATTTGGTGTAAATTCTCCACCAGATCAGTTCTAAAATACCAGTTTTTAAAACCTATATCTTTCTCAACTAAACTCTAGAGCCGTTTGAGCACATCAAATGCATGATCTTTAAAATTAAGTAAATAGCACCACATACAACATGAAAAATCATCTACAATCAAGACATGTATCTATTTCCCGTCAGTACTAGTTATTATTGGACCATAAAGATCTCGAGGTAACAACTTGAGTGGTTTTGTAGCCTGATATTTTGCTTGTTGCGGGTATGGTTTTTATGTTTGTTTACCTATCAAACAACATTCACATATACTGGAAGGATAATTAATGTATGGCATGTCGCATACCATATATCTTCTTCATTGGCTTGAAGTTCAGATGCCTATATGGGTGTGCCACAACTACGCGGGATCTTCAATCTTTGACAATAAGCATATCAGTGAACCAATTGTTAACTTTAGCTTATACAATGGATTACTTGAGCGAAAAACAGACATCCTAAGCTTTCTAGTTATATCGTCCTCCATTACGACCCTATACCCAGCCAAGAAATATTTACCCGCGAGTCAATCCCAAGATGTACCTTTCCATTTACTTTTCATTTAGCTTTGAAAAATAAGACTTATTCCTAGTCGTGTGGTTAGAAGCTCCATTATCTAAATACCACATGTTCTCCTCCATTTTCTTGGATTCGAACTTTTAGGAATTACCTTATCTTCATTTAAATAATCTATCTCGGATGAACACTCCAGCATAAACAAGTTTTGATCCAGCTTTTCTATTTTTGCTAGGTTTGCTTCTTGGTTCTTCCTTCGTTTTGGACAACTGGAAGCATGGTGCCTAATGAGTAGCTTTTATAATATGTGTGTGTATATATCTAATTATTAGTTTAAAATTATTGTTTTAACTCTTTTTCATCGTACATCATATGATAATAAACCCACATCCAATACTCATATTTTATTTCAATATCAATGCATATTTACCATAGTTAATATCCAATGAAGTGAACCTAAAACACACCGATCAGTGCCTCATCTGATCACATATGAAACATTGAATTTCAGATTTATCTTTTTATGGTTTTTATCGGTTTTCTATATTCTTCTGGCTTGACTCCCAAGCCCTTTAACCCGTGGTTCTAATCGTTATCTCAGTTTTGACCTGTTTATCGCCCTTGACCCAAACCATGTCCACGACGAACTCCGGTTACCAAAACCACCTCATCCACGCCCCCAAATTATCATAGGATTTGTGATTTAATGACGTTTCACCACGAGGGAACAACAATTTGCTCTAATTTTTGCCTGCAAATCCAATATTCTTGATTATGTCTTCGAAAGTTTCCAACCTTCCTATTGCCTCCTGGAAAGTCATGGCCTTCAAATATGTGAACAGTTCAATTGTGTTCCAACTGGAACCTACTTTGTTGGAATAGAGCTTAGTAATTTCTGGTAAGCTTTTTGTCTTCATAGGTAGTTCCTAAACTGGATACTTCGTAACTAACTGACTTATTCTCACTGCGAAAGAATCAATCATCTTTTTTCTTTCAACTTAAAGATTCGAGTTTCATTTCTAGTTTTTGCTTCTCGAACACGCTCAACCCCAACATATTGTGTCTTCAATGCTTCCAATATTTCCTTTATAGTATGAAACTAAGCTACCTAAAACACCAGCTCTTTGGGTATTGCCTTAAGTAGTAGAACAACCGCCATGTCGTCCTTTTTGGCTTCTACCACCTGTTCACTTGGTTCTAAAGCTTGCAGTATCCGTGAACTTGAAAATTGTTTTGATCCCGACTGGCCATATGTTGTAGTTGGTTGATGTTAACATTGGACTCTATAAGCTTGTAGAAGCCGGATCTTGACCGTAACTGGTAGTGGTCTATCTCATTCACCTTCAACCATGTTTCTCCTCTTTGTTCGTTTATACGAACGAGGTGTTGATGGACCATGACCCAGTCCTTCGGTTTTAACAACTTAGTTGATCTGAATAAACTCTTAGAATCAACACACGAAAGAAAAACCGAAAGGAATACCTTGACCCTAACCTGAACCTGTTGATACTTTTGTTCCTTTACCACTTGTTCGAAGGCAAATCATGAACCCCCTAGTCTGTTGTTGCTGTCGAACAAAGAAAATAGAGTAGTAGCTTTTACGAGCTGCTAATCGATGCTACTCCTTTAGCGAAAAATGAACCATTCCGGTATGTTTGTTGTTTCCAGACTAGATAGATCGGCTATCACATCCCAACCAATGGCAGAAACATCAGGGCGGGACGAAATAGATTGTTCAAGACATCACAACTTGCTAAATATGATAATATTTAAATAAAATTCCATTTTCATTGATGAATGGGTGGTACATTGTTTGGAATGAAAATAAAATAAGAAAATTTAATTATGACAAATGGAAATGCATAACTTAAAATGTGTTTCTAAAATCCATACTACTAAATTCTTGAAATGGCATAGCATCAATTTCTTGCAATATGCATTAGAGTAATGGTCAACACATAAAGCATTGCTCAACATACAATTTTTGGCTACTAGCATAGAACACACCTTTTTAATCAATCCTACATGGCATAAAAGTATACTAAGGCATGAAAAATAATATAACTAACATACAATAATTATATGTCAAACCAATTGTGTCCACAAAGTTGCGTATCTTGTCACTGAAGCGAACAAGACCGTGATTTAATAACTTAACATATACCCTTCCCAAGGGCGATGTGCTAATCTTATAGCGGTATACATGTTATGGTTTGCTTATGAAGATAATGACAAATATTGTGCAAGAAAGTTTTCTAGCATGTATGTATCCTAAGTATATTGATTAAGCATGTAATAATGGATTGATTGATTTGAGTAATGTGATTGATATTGTGATTGTGATTTTAAAAAGTTTGTACATATTGCACCCAAAAGTGTATAGAATGTAAAAATGGGATCTTGTAAATCGCTGCTTGCATAGATGTTTCACGTAAGTGAGTTGATGTGTTTAAGATTTTGGGGAATGCCGAGTTAGCCTTCAAGGATAAACAAGGCGTGTAAGTACGATGGATTCGGTTAGGAATTTGTATGCAGAATTGTAACTTAGTATGAAAATACATAAAAGTTATCTCGTTAAAATACTCAAATTGGACACCATATTTATGTGTTTTTCATGGGCACTATTTCGCCGTTTGGAAGTCCAAATGTGAGGAATTTTAATCCAAGATAATGTTCACTACAATGCATAACCTTCAATCATGAGTTTAATTGATGTTATGATTTGGTTTTGGGTCTATATTGTAGCTATATAGTGTATATATTCGTCATATATATATATATATTATATATATTCATAGAGTGTCATGTAATGACCATGTAAGGAGGTAGGATGAATTCCATCCATATAACCTCATTATGGATTCATCAAAGCACAAAATCATCACTTTAATTGATGATTTCAGTGGGTCCTGAATATGACCAAAATGAAACCTCTAATTCACCAAGCAACCAAGTGGGTTTAACTAGACGAGTGCTTCCAACATGAGGATAGTTGGAGACTTGGTGTAGTTTGTCCACTTTGATTTTTAGGTAGCTACTTTGTGATTTAGATGGATGACTAACTAACTAATTAACAAGTGAAGTGGTGGAATCATAGTTGGAGAACCAAGGTTTCCATTGTTCACACCCGACCAAAACACAAGAATTTCAACATTGGAAAGTTGAAGGCTTGGTTGGTTGCAACACTTCGTAGGTCACTTGGGACCTTTGGGGCAACAAGTATTTGAGGTTTTGAACCTCTAATCTTCTGGAAATTAACCTTAACACAATCCCCACAGCGTGAGTTTAGTTAGGAACAAGTATGGTGCAAGATTCCACAAGATGAACAAGGAATAAACAAGTTTGTAAAAGTTTTATAAAAAAATAATTCAAATATGACTTTGGAGCCTCATATAAGTGATGTACCACCTTGTTACACCTTAGTGGACTTTGTTTAACATCCTTGAAGGTTATCCAAGTAGTTTGATACAAGAAAATAAGAAGAAAAGTAGGAGAAAGGTGTTCAAACTCACTATCTTGAACACAAGTGTAATCAACCAAGAACTTGGAAATATTGAGAAGGTTGAGAGGATTTAAGAGTTGCTTTGTGGTGTGCAAAGAGATTAGGTGTTGTGGTAGGCTTGTATTTATAGGGGAAGATTAGGATTAAGTCTTAAATGGGTTACTTGGAGGTTAGAGTGGAGGAAATGCTCAAAACAAGCTAAACCCGCCCATTTGCGAACTTTATGCCATCAGACAAGCCTATGGACCGTATGGGGAAGTGGTTACGGTCCATAAGGCTCACCCAAAATGCAAAACTTCATTTTCGACCCCTTTACTTGGTTACCTAGATAGTTTATGCAATAAGTTCAACGTAAAACCTGATTTTGGGGTTTTCAAGGTGTATATAAGCATGGTATGAGTATGATGTACGCTTGAATATAATTCGATTATCGTAATTTGTGTGTCTCGGTTTTTGTATATGTAACTGTATTCGTGCTTGATTAAACGCTTGTGTATGTATGAGTAAACATATGTGAATAAAATGTATGTCCATTACGATCAAAGTTTCGAGATTCAAAGATTGAAGAAATACAAATAAAGTTGCTAAAATGAAAGTAGGAAACAGATCGTTACATCGGCAACGTTGAAGGCTGTTGATCGCTATTATAGAACTGACCCGGCTAGACAAGCGAGCCGCTATTACCTGCCAACGTCAAGTCCACATCTATGGCTCCATTTTCGTAGCATTTTGTCACAGGAAAACTTCAACCGTTATCAGTGAAGGGATAGAATGACTCTGATACCAATCTATTCAGAGACAAATATCTGAGAATTCAGATAAAAGGTCTTAATAATTTAGATTTAGTATAATGCTTAACCATTTAAAAGCAAATATCTAAACCATCAAAAAACCTACTCTTGAAACAAACAATAAAAAACATACTCTTGAAACAAACAATGTAAATCATTAAACATTGAGTTAGCAAATATTTAAATCATTAAAAACTTATTTAGAGCGACAGCGTGAAGTATATACAGTTATAATAAGTAGACACGTTAATTTTATTATTTTGAAATAAAGAAGCAAAAGATAGATTTTACTTGAAAGAGGTATTGTTGTATACATAGGGTGAATAAAAACCATTTTAACTTTTTCTTCTGAACACTCAATCATCTCATGACTCGAAACTACAAAAATACACAACCTCGATTTGATCGTTCCTTCCGTTCTCTCTAAACACACCGTTTCTCTCTTATCTCTCTTCACTTTCTCTCTCTAGAGTTTGCCAGTTTTGGCAGTGCCACAGTGGCAGTGCAAAGAAACGGGGAGAGGGTTTCATTGGGAAGGTAAACTCTGCCGTTTGCACCATTCTTTCTTTCACAAGTCTCTCTACACTATACTATACACACCACCACAGTACCTTCTCTCTCTCTGTAACCACTACAAACAAGATAAACATCATATTACCATTAACTTATCAGCATCTCGCGTGCACTCTCTGCAAATCTCCCTCTCTCACACACACATAACACACACTTGGTGCAAAAGAAAAAGATAACCAAACAAACAAACACACTCATTTTCCAATGACCTAAAGCAGTCCCTTTTTCCCTCAGCTTTCATTCATCGTCTAGTTATATACTTGGTGTACATAGGTTTTTCAGTAAAAGGGCTGAACAAACACCCCTTTTGTAAGCTTAAATCTCGGAAGAAATTAGCCATTTAACCTAACCCTCTTTTCTCTCTCTCCCTATCTGCCAAACATACAGACAATTATCAATTATGCACGTATCTTTGCACAGGAACTTAAGTTGAAGCTGCACTTAGACTTGCAGAAAGATTAAACATTCAAATGGATTGTGGTGATGGTGGTAGATCATGTAACTTAATGAGGTTTGGAGATAATCACAACAACAACAATGGATCAGGGTCACTGTGTGTTCCTCAATCTTCTGTTGTGTACAACAATACAACCCTAATTTTCTCCCCTCAAGATCACCATAATCACCATAGCAACTGTGGGACTTCAGCATCTGCTATGATGGTTGAAGATTATAACACCGATAGCAACAGTAATGTTAAAGCCAAGATCATGTCTCATCCTCATTACCCTCGTCTTTTATCCGCTTATCTTAATTGTCAAAAGGTATATTATATATACATATAATAGATATTTCTTAAAAACCCTAACTTGTCTGAAGATTGTGTTTTGGAAGAATCCCATAAGTCACTTTGTTTAAAGATTGCACTTTTGAAGAAACCCAGAAGTCACTTTCTTTAAAGATTGCATTTTCTTGAAGAATTGTGGGAGTGGAATCCAATATATATATTTTGTTTTATTTATGTATATGTGTATTTCTTCTTTTGGTAGGTTATTAGAGACACACATGAAGAGAGAACATTTGTAAGATGAAACCCAGAAGTGGATTTCATAGATTTTTGTGTGTGTGCGTGTGACATAACTTGTTTTTAGTCATTTCTTCAAATGGTATCAAACTTACATTTCTTGAATACATAAAATCCTAGTCTTTTCCCCACTAAAGATTTCAAGTTTTGATCAAGATAAAAAGGAAAGGGTAAATCTTCTTGAATAAAAGCATAATATTTCTTGAATATGTAAAACCCTAGTCTTTTTATCACTTCAAATTTCAAGTTTTTATCAAGATAATAATCAAAAGGTTGAATCATCTTGAATAAAAACATAATATTTCTTGAATGTATAAAAAAATCCTACTCTTTTTCCCAAAACAAAATTTCAAGTTTTGATCTACAGAGTAATGAAAGATTGAATCTTTTTGTAATTAAAAAAAAATATAATATTTTTTAAAATATAAAACCGTAAGTCTTTTTCCCACCAAAAATTTCAAGTTTGTATCAAGATAATAATGAAAGATTGAATCCTTTTTGAATAAAAACATAATATTTCTTGAATCTATAAAATCCTAAGTCTTTTTCCCACTAAAATTTTCAAGTTTTCATTAAGATAATAACAAAGGTTGAATCTTTATAAATAAACACAGATAGGAGCACCACCAGAAGTAGTTGAACGACTAGAAAAAGCCTGCCGTGCGTCAGTGATGGCTGCGATGTCCAGCCGATCTGGCTCCGATGGTGCGGGCACCAGCGGCGGTGGTGCAGGCATGAGTTCCACCATTGTTGGACAAGATCCAGCTCTTGATCAGTTCATGGAAGCTTACTGTGAGATGCTGATTAAATATGAACAAGAGCTCTCAAAACCCTTCAAGGAAGCTATGCTTTTTCTCTCAAGGATGGAGTCTCAGTTCAAGGCAATCACTTTCTCAACCTCAGATTCTGGTACATAATGGAATCTGATCTTTCTTCACCTACATACATGTGTTCTTTATTTTATATACATGTTACATATTTTATATAGTGGTATATAAAAATAAGGAAGCAATGTGGTGTTCAATATCGAGAAGAAATTATTTATGGTGGTTAAATATGCTGATGTGCCACTTATATTACAGCTTTGGGAGACATACAAGTACCCATCGTCTCCTCGATTATTGTTGTTGACACAAACATGGGAATAAGAACAACCGGCTCAGATCAATTTTTAAAAAAAATATTTACAGAAACAGTGCAAATGATTTGAATTGGGATCTACTTTTCTTTTATTTGAACTGATCTTAAATTACCATTACTTTTCTAACTACTATTTCATATTGTTCGTCTTAGTTTTGTGGTTCAAACCTTCTTCATTTATCATACAAATGAATCATACTTTAGATGTTTAATTGATTCTATAGTTTCTTAGGGTGAAATAGGTTACAATAATATTAGGGATTCATGCATGTTAACCTTTAATTCAACAGTCACTGAGATTTTAGACTAGGGAGACTATCTAAATGTAAGGTTAACTATTTTTTTAGCTAACTTAATACACGGTTTAAACTGGATTGATGAACTTGTTGGTTGGATCATATATTGTAATCTTCTTTGTAACATGTGATAATATATGCACTAAAATCAATAGACAATATGCAACATGTTACTAAGTGGTTAATGGGTCCTAAGTTACAGCTTTAAGTTATCTATTTTCTCTTTGTGTATTCTATCTATGGTGTAGGGTACTCAATTGTTAATACGTGTTATCCTACTATCTATGTAACATGAATCAAAAACTGCAATTTTTTTAACATGTGCTAGATAAAATCCTAGATATTTGTAGGTTATTAATCTATTCTCTCTTTATGTATATTATGTCTAAATTGTAAACATGTGATTATCTATTTATGCACTATAATCAATTGACAATACCCAACATGGTACTAAGTGTTCAATGGGTCCTAATTAGTTATAGCTTTAAAGTTATTTATCTATTTTCTCTTTGTGTATCCTATCTATAGTATAGTGTACCCAATTTTATATGTTTGTTTCACTACTACCTATTTATACAATGTAAATAATATGGGATACACATTTTACAATTTGCATATGTTGTACACATTTTACTACTACCTTTAATTTTGTTAACTAGGTTTCTTGTTTGATGATTTTTGCAATGTGTCATTGTGAAATAAGGTTGTGGTGAGGGAGGCATGGATAGGAATGGATCATCGAAAGAAGAACTTGATGTTGACATGAACAACAACGGTATGGTTGATCCTCAAGCTGAAGACCGGGAGCTGAAAGGTCAGTTGCTACGCAAGTACAGTGGGTATCTAGGAAGTCTGAAGCAGGAATTTATGAAGAAGAGAAAGAAAGGGAAATTGCCCAAAGAAGCTCGTCAACAGTTGCTTGACTGGTGGACTAGACATTACAAATGGCCATATCCTTCGGTAAATATAACTTTAACTTCCACGCGTTGTTCTTTGCTATTTCGGAAGCATTGCTTGTACTAAAAGGTTCTTTTTTCAATCACACGTCCATTTGTCTTCAGTTACTTCGTGTAGTTTAAATTATAGTGGTTGATAGTTGATTCATCTATACTTTAGTTCACAAACTGGTTTCCATTCATGGGTCCAATAAACTACCTCATAGTGTCTTTTTAATATGTTTAATCTTGGTAATAAACTATTGATAATGATGGTTGTTAACAAATAAACAAACATATATACCTAGTAAAATCCCACTCGTAGCAAAAGCAATCGGTAGGGTCTGGTAGGGTGGTAGGAGAGAAAACCTTTTCTCTATCCAAGTGGATGGAGAGGCTGCTTCCACTGATTGATAAAAGATTTCCAAAAATAAAAAAAACACCATGAAAGTGAGGATTGGCTTCAGATGTGTTAATATATTTATTAAACAGTGTTAGATACATCGCCTTAATGAACACCATTCTCCTAACAGTTGTACCACTCCCAAATCCAGTGAAGTTGCAGTCTGGTTTACATCCAACTTATAAGAGGATAACTACTTTTATGGTTTTGCTATTTACAGGAAGCTCAGAAGTTGGCACTAGCTGAATCAACAGGGTTAGACCAGAAGCAGATAAACAACTGGTTCATAAACCAACGGAAGCGACACTGGAAGCCATCCGAGGATATGCAGTTTGTGGTAATGGATGCTTCTCATCCTCACTATTTCATCGATAATATCTTTGGGAACCCTTACCCCATGGATGTATCGCTTCTCTAATAATTATATTATATATTATATAATAAAAAGTAAGCTATTGGAGAAATGATATGATCATCTGAAACTGATGTAAAAAGCAAGGATGCAATGCCTTGCAAGCTAGTGTGTGTCTT
The DNA here is from genome assembly GCA_947069175.1 of Scalesia atractyloides. Taxonomy (NCBI): domain Eukaryota; kingdom Viridiplantae; phylum Streptophyta; class Magnoliopsida; order Asterales; family Asteraceae; genus Scalesia; species Scalesia atractyloides. The sequence goes on along the minus strand of CAMTDV010000007.1, from coordinate 59,164,372 downwards.
TTGCTGTTACCTATGTTTTGCTTGTTTTAATGGTTCTATGCTCAGGTGGCGCAACACCTAATCAAACTGATAGTAGTAGTAATTGTGTGATCTTTTGTTTGTTGGGTTATGTTATGTTGTGTGATGAAAATGTACTTAATTACCAGGATTTATTATAGATTATGCATTTGTTAATTTATGTTTTCATATTATATAATAAGTTTTGACTCGTTATTTGGGATTTTGTTGATTTAATTACAAGTCATTTACCCGCGCGATGCGGTGGGAGTGACGATTTACAATAGGATACTGTTTACGTTAGTTTATCAGTCGTCTTGTGATATACTGTATAGTACTTAAGTTAGTTTTCGTATTCGTGATATGTTGGCACATGTTTTTCTGTTAGTTTATCAATTCTTTGGTGATATATTTTCGTCATTTTTTTAGTTGTAGCTTCGGCGTGATCGATATACAAGAAGAATACAAAACACGGAAGTGGATGTAATTAAAACAAGAAGAGTACAATACAAGCAAGTAGCTGGACAAAACACCAAAAACAAAATACAGGGAGTCTTTTATCTCTTCCTGTTTTACCAATACATTCGTTCGCTCATGAACTTCCTGTATCTTCTCCTCTATTGTACCAGACTTCGACACATAAAAAAACAATGTTAGACGCTTACAGGTGTTTTAAAAAAGTAATTAAAAAGTAATTTCTGGAAGTAATTAAGGCACAAAATTTACTAACTTACCTTTGTTTTGATACGAATGCGGTTCATCAATCACGTAACACTTCTGATAGACAACATTTCATTACACAGGCCATGTGATGGATCGATGTTCCGTAACAATATTATGGGGCATCCAATTTATAAACAAAGCTTATGAGGCGGCAAACCACTAACATTAAGCGAGTTAAGAACTCGATCGGATAGAAGTTGTGTTGATCGTCTTCAACTTAACACTTTTTCCTCTCCTTGAAAAATGTCGATAATTTGATTATTAATCTCGTCAACACTCTCATTTTTAGTAGACAATATCGCTCTAAAGATTATATAATCCGAAGAATATACATTATCTTCAATCGATGGAAAGATGGCATTGATCAATTCTTTTAGAGTTTTCTCTATTGTTGTACTAAATTGTCATGTCATCGGGTATGCAGATATAGCTTCCTACCATTGTTTCTTCAGTTCCATCGCCAACTCTTAAAAGAAATTCAGAAAACATGGATCTTTCAACGTTCTCATATTTATGGTCAACAGCATCTGTTTAGTCAAAGATCAAAGAGGTGACATTCGTAGGCTGGAGTCTGATATGTGCTCTAGTGACACGTTTAATAACCGGCAACACCTGTCTGAAGTCACCTCCCATAACCATTATCTGCCCACCAAATGGGAGACTAACACCTATAATGTCCTGCAAAGTACGATCAACTGCCTCTATCGCCTGTCGCTTAGCCATCGACGCTTCATCCCATATGATTATTTTGGCAGACCAGATTAGTTTAGCGGCTCCACTCTGTTTTTTGATATTGCACATTGAATTATTTTCAAGATTAATAGGAATCTTGAATCTCGAGTGAGCCGTTCCACCTCCTGGCGTATTATTAGCCGCAGCACCTGATGAAGCTGTTGCGAGAGCAATAAGACCACGTGACCAAATTTCAGCAAGCAAGACATTATAGAAAAAATGTTTTTCCAGTTCCACCCGGACCATCAATAAAGAAGACGCATGGAAGATCATTATCAACATGCTTCATGATCTCATCAAACATGTTTTTTTGTCTGGATTAAGTTTATCTTTGACACTCAAGTGTTCAGGTTCCAAAACAGTCTCATACTCCTCTTATAACTCATGATAACCTACATCCAACATCATCTGTTATCTTAGGAAGGTCGAATTCATTGATATTTTTACCCATGGATTATAAAAAGACACTAATTTCGGTAAGAACCATATTCTAAACTCGTACGATACTTTGACAGTGTAACCGATGATCTTCAGAAAGTGAATCAAAGTGGTCATTCCATAACTTTCGAATATCTCCAGGTTGGCAAAAAATTATTATGGTCGCAAATAACCTTCTAAGAGCATTGGAAAACTGGAATATAGAGGCTTCTTCGAGACATTGTGATAAATATTCATCGTCTTCTATTAAGCCTAACTCAAGAGCTGCTTTTCGAAATGTCTCACACCTTTGACCATTACTGATGAGCCAACATCTGCTTTTCAAATAAGGTCAAATAAAGTCAAACTACTGATGAGCCAACATCTGATGGAATAAAGCCAAACCTCTGATGAGTTTGATAACCTCTGATAGAGTAATAACATCAGATGTTAGACAAACACAAATGATGTTGCTAACCTCTGATGGAGTAATAATATCAGATATTAGGCAAACACTATTGGTATTTGAAAAGGTTAGTATTTCACAGCTGTTAAAGTAAGCCTGGTACTCAAAAGAGTAACTGAGAATATGTCAGTTTAAGGTAGATTGTAACTAATTGTAACTAAAAGGTTTGGTATTGAAAAGGGCTCTATACATGACAGGTGTACGAAAAGTTGACTATAACATCAGTGGTTAATGAGTCAGTGGTTTTGCATCAGTGGTTTCTGATCAGTGAGTCAGTGGTTTGCATCAGCGATTAGTGACTATAACATCAGTGGTTAGTGAGTCAGTGGTTTGCAGCAGTGGGCATTTATGTCAAGTTTGCTTAAATTCATAACAGTTGAGAGATTGTTTTCATTGTCATGCTTTCGTAATTATGATTACTTGCATATGACTCACAATCTCCTCCTCACCCTAAGATCACTGATTTGTTCGTACAGAATGTAAGGAAGATAGCTTAGATTGATAATCGATGAAAGTGATCAAATAGAACAGTATAGGCACAGATGATGCCAAAACTAAACATTACAAGAACTTTCATATGATTACTTGTTATACGCTAAACACTACAAGAACAATACATGCTTTCGTAATTATGATTACTTGCTACACTAAACATTACAAGAACAGATGATAACAACACTAAACTTTATTACTGATCTTTATTTCTCATCAATGATTCCCTTATTTGGCCTTTGAACTGAAGTTCAAAGTCCAAGGCAATCATTTCTTCTACATCCCTTTCAAGCTCAAGATTCAGCAAGTCTTGGAGATCAGCTACATCCAGACCGTATGCATCCTACATCTTTATCCTTTGAACTCTACCATCTGACCTGAGCAATGTCAATTCATGATTGTCTTTGTTAGACTTTCATTTTAGAATTTTTGAGTCAGATGGTTTTCTTGGGAGTAGTGTTATATTTGATGAGTTAGATGAGGTTAGTCTGCGATATTGAGGCTCTAAGCTTGTCACTTGCAGCATCTGTGTAAAACAAAATTTGGTTCTTTATTCCCTCTTTTCTCAATTCCTCATGCATCCTTTGATCTTCTTCTTCTACCTGCTTTTGCCTCTTTTCTTGATTCAAGGCAATGGTGGATAAGCTGGTGGTTGAAGTTAATCTTTAGGAGCAAGGGTCTGTTTAAGAACAGAGGTTGTATGATCATAGATTGGCTTTCTTGGAATAGAAGGATCCTTTTTTCTTAATTCTTCCAACCTTCTGTAGGTATCTATAACTTTAGATTCTGACCATCTAGCAATCTGCCTTGTTGTTCCATATAAAGCATCAACAAGCTCGGCTTTCATTCTTTTAATTTTGAGAGCATGGTCTTGGCTTTCAATTTTGGCCATTTTCCAAACAGGAGGAGTAGACATCTTTGAAGATCTTTGAGCATAGAATAAATTCTTTCAATTTCTTCTTTAAGCTCATTAGCCGACCAACCTTTAAATTGTTCCCTTGTTGCTTTGTAAGGCTTATGCTTCAAGACATGATCAAGATAATTTTCTTTCAGTTCTGGATCATCAACGGTTGGTTGTTCAGACATAGACTTACTCAGCTCCTTAGCTAATTCTTCAATGGTTCTAACTTTGGTAGTTAATATTGCAAGGAGACTTGTAAAGCCCGATCATCTTTATCTTTTGAATTTTCTTTTGCAATGTATTCAGCCTGTTTAGCCTTCAGCTTAAGATATTCATCCAATTTCCTAGGCTTTCTATACCCTAGCAAGGAAGGAAATTCTTTTTTTGTTGGATCTTCTATTTTGTAGAAAGCTTCAATCTCACCTTTAACTGCAAAAATTTCCAATGGGTATAATGCACCCATAGGAAGGAATGAGGAGGATAGGTGCATGATTGGAATTGGGGGAAATGGAGTTTCGAAGTGTGGAGGTGATGAGGATGGTTGTGATATGGATTGTGATGAGGTGGGAAGTGGTGATTGGTTGTCTTCATCATCATCAACAACAAAAGTTTTTCTTTTGCGTTGGAATTTATTTTTGGGAGAAGGTGGATGTGTGGAATTCGGGATGGTGTGGACAGTGGTTCAGTTGTGGTTGGAAAGGTGATCAAGGCAGTGGTTTGAACAACATCCATTGGAGCAGCTGTTGTTCCAGCATCTGCTGTCACAACATCTGCCCTAATATCTGTTGTGGGTAGAGTGACAGAGGATACATTTATAGTAGCTGTAGCAGTGGTTGTAGAAGAGATGGGAGTTTGTTTTCTTGCTTTTCTAGCATACATTCTTTGCCTTGAAATTCAAACATCTTCCTTTTCCATTTGCTTAGCTTTTTCTTCTTTTATGAGTCTCAAAGCTTTTTCTTCGAGTGTATCTTGTCGTTGCTGCTTTTAATTTGCAATCCTTTCAGCTTCTTTGTTTAATGATTCATCAATTTCTTTACCCAAGTTGCTTCGGATGCTTCAGCAGTTGTTGTTGTCTGGTTGTTGTTGCACCTTAGGTTTGACTTTTGAGTCAGGCTGCAACTTTCGCGTTGAATCTTTCTCCCCTTTTTGGCATCATCTTCATTGTCATCTTGAAGAATGATCTCCGGGGCAGAGCCAGTAGTTTTGAGCAGATGGTCTTTGATGGCTTTGATGTCAGCTTGTGTATCTTTATAGCGAGCCTCGACCATATTTCGGATCAGTTTCATATGGGTTTCATGCTGAATATTGGCCAGTTGTCTCTGAGCAAGGATGATCGGTTGAACAACCTTCCATAGCTCATCAGCATTTTGTGTGGGAGATGGTTGAGGTTGGAAGTTTTGTAGGACCTGCTTCATCATGGTTTTGAGGTCATCTATAGATATGATTCCATGGAAGACATCCTCTCCGTCAATTCTTTATACCTTAATTCATCACCTAATCTAATAGGATCATCCGAATTGCTACCAGAGGTAGTTGTATTTGGATCTTCTACTGGAGTAAACTCCATAGTATCAGACCCAAATACCCCTTGTCTTGGTACTGGGGACTTCCAACTAGCTCAGCGAATACAACTGTAGCCTCCGCAGTTGTTTCCGTCAAGGAAGTCTTAATTATGTAACCACTATCCAACTGAGCCACTGTTGTAGATTCAGTTGTAGTAGTTGCTTCACTTGACCTACCACCAAGAGTTACATATAACTCTTGGGGTGTAACATCCTCAATTGCTTGTGGGCTAGCAGATAGAGTTGTCTCACACTTAGTCAAATGTGGAGGTTGACTCTCTTTAATGGGTGAGTGAGAGGGAATGTTGAGTGTCTGAGTTTTCTCTATTGCCTCAAGCAAAGGTATAAATGTGGGTGGAATTGGAGTAGTGGGTACGGGAGTAGAAAGAGACATAGCCCTGGGAGAGGGGCTGGAGAACAAATGCTCAAGTGAAACATCTGCCTCATAATGTAGTGTCCCTGTGCTTACAACTTGTTCCTTTTGTGAGAAACCAAGAGGAGCTTGTGATGGTGGAGATCTTTGAACCATCTGCTGTGAGGAAGTAGCAGCAGTGGTTGTAAGTGACTTTTGTGATGTCACAGGTAAGACATCTGGGATCTCATCTTCCAAAGCTACCTTTTTTGGGTGTTTGGTGGGCTTGGTGGATTTGATTGGTTTCTTTTTGGGTTTAACTGGTGGGGGTTGCCCAACACTGGTTGTAGTGTTGTGGTCACCAGGAGCGATGTGCTCAGCAACAGAGGAAGGAGAAGTGGTTGTAGAAGTTGTTAAAATCTACTCAGTCTCTGTTGCTTTAGTTTTCAACACCTTAGGTTTTTGAGTTGAGAGTCTGGTAAAAGTTTCATGTTTGATGCTACCAACTTCACATGTGACACCTTGTTTAAAATCAGACTCAGAAACTTGTTTTTGTAAATAGAAACTCAACTACCTCTGGTGTATCAAAAAAGCTTTACTTTTTAAGATTGTTAAAATTAGCAACCAGATCAGAAAACAATACCTGAGAAAAGTTAAATTTTAATTTGGTTAAAATAGCATAACCCAGGTATTGAATATTCAAAGGTATTTCGTTGAAACCGGTTGTTTTTGCTGACAGACATAGTAAAAGGGTATGAAAAAAGAATTTCATGTCAGCGGGAAATTCCGGTTTAAAAATGGTAATACCTGAAAGCTGACTTTCATATCCACGCTCTATGAATTATGCATGTAAATCTTTCTTTGAGAAAGATGTGGGGTCATCAAGGTCATTAAGACCGAAAGTGGTGGAGATAGAAGGAGAGATTTGGATCAGTGACTGTCCAATCTTTGATGTGATGGCAAAAGGCTTTTTGTTCTGAATTTGCAATTCAGCGTTTGCCCAAAACTGGCGGAGGGTTTTGATGTAGATAGGGGCTTTGGCAAGTAACACATCTTTGTATGATGATGTTTGTAGAACATCAAATTATGGAGTGAGTGGTATTATTGTTGGTTTTTTCAAAATGGAAGTAGTTGTGGAGTTAGGTAGTTGTGGGGAGTTTTGATAATGAGATTCATGGTGAAGAAGTGAGTGATTAGGGTTTTGAAAAGAAAAAGAGTAATGGAGAAATTTATGGGAAATTTTTGTTTTTGAAATTGAAACGGCAAGTATAAACTCTGTTTGGATGAAACATGGTTTATAAAGGGAAAAGTGAATGCTCACGTGGCAGCGGTTTCCAAAAGTTCTGTTGGCTATCATATGTGCACGTGTAAACTCTGTTGAGTAACGGATGACAGTTGTTTGGTAACCTCTGCTGGAGACCAGCAGTGGTTCTGAATAGAGGAATGATCAGAGAATTAGAACCGTGGTTTCACCAATAGTGGAAGTAGGAACAGAAGATACACTTTCAGCAACGGATAGATTTTCATGGACTAATAACATCAGATATTAGGCAAATACTATTGGTGGTAGACAACCATTGCTGGACAACCACTGCTGAGTATAACATCAGTGGTTAGTGAGTCAGTGGTTTTACTATACAACTACGTTGGTGTGTTAGTAGTGGTTTGCATCAGTGGATAGGATTACAAGTTCTGATACTTATTTTCTTATAAGTTCATGGAGCATTTATGTCCGTGGATAGGATTACAAGGACCGATACTTATTGTCTTAAGTAATGAAGGTTGTTAAAGACATGTTAAGAAAAGTTGACTATATTGAGAATGGTTCAAATGAAGTTAGATTCTAACTGCGGATTATTATTTGTATATTGTTAGGATCTGAGTTTGAAACTGTTTATGAAAGTTCTAAAAATGGTAAATGAAAGAAGATAAATCAGATGAACTTGCATCATTGGTTTGCATCAGTGGTTAGTGACTATAACACCAGTGGTTAGTGAGTCAGTGGTTTGCATCAGTGGGCATTTATGTCAAGTTTGCTTTAATTCATAACAGTTGAGAGATTGTTTTCATTGTCATGCTTTCGTAATTATGATTAGTTGCATATGACTCACAATCTCCCCCCAGCCTAATGTAAGGAAGATAGCTTAGATTGGTAATCGATGAAAGTGTACAAGTAGAACAGTACATGCACTGTTCTATTTATACTACAATCTTAACCACTGAGCATCTTATTATAATGTAGCATGAAAGTGACACTTAACAAAAATAACAAACTAATAACATCTGCTAAGCTAACACTGCTATACACTAAACATTACAAGGGCTGACAGAAAACACTAATGATACATCCTCTGTTGATCTTCAGCAGAGCCTTTCCTTGACAGACCTTTAGCTTTGATCTTCGCATAGCTTTGTCTTGGCAGACCTTTTACCTTTAGTCTTTAGCAGAGCTTTGCCTTGGCAGACCTTTAACTTTAGTCTTTAGCAGAGCTTTGCCTTGGTAGACCTTCAGCTTTTGACTTCGGCATAGCTTTGTCTTCAACAGAGTTTAGCTATGGCAAACCTTGGACATTTAGTCTTCAGCAGACCTTGACTTGGGCATATGTTACATTATTGTTTGGATCAGAGGTTGTAGGACACTTTGGCTTTCTATCTCTGTTCTTTTGTAGGGTTCAATTTTCCAACATATATTTTACATTCAACACATATTTTTACTAAATTTAGTGTAGTTTGACAAATTACATATATAAATTTTCTTTGCCTTGTAAGGGGAAGATGGGTGCTTCTCTCCATAGGACTTAAAAAACAGGTTATGTGCAACAGTCCGCCCTAACATATAAAGTTTTTTTATATTTAAATAAGGCGGGCTGCCGCCAATAACCTGTGTTTGTAAGCCCTATGAGAGAACCACCTATATTCCCCTTAAAAAGCAAAGAAAACATATCACGCAATTTAAACCTTCTTTCAATTTCTCTTCATCATAATCAGACGTGCTAGACTCAATTGCTGATCTAATCTAACAAACAATAACGATTAATATTGTTGGTATTTCTTGAGAAATAGTTTATGAAATCATTTTAGTGGAAGTGCACCTATCGCTTACCTTATAAACTTGTTGCGGCTCGCTGGCTGCGGCGTTGCGGGTGCACTATTTGCGGCGTTTCATCTACCTGTAAACAAAGAGGGGTCAAGATTTATGAATGGGTCAAGATTCAGGTTTTATTTTACCATAAAGTTCATAGTTCTAACTTGAATTAATAAATGGTTTTATTTAGCTTACCTTAATTTGCACCATTCAACTTCTGTCTACAAATTGAAAAATAAACATAAACAATATAATTACCGAATGAGAGAGGAAATGTTGGTGCTCACCAACATCTGGATCTTGAATGGATGAAGAAACACAGAGAATGAGATGAAAATGAGAGATCTGAACCTGAGATGAAATGAAATGAACATGAGAGAGGGTCAGTGAAGATATCAAATCGTTTGGGTCTAGAGAGAATGAGATGAAAATAAGAGATCTGAATCTGAGATGAGATGAAAATGAGAGAGGGTCAGTGAAGATCTCAAATCGTTTGGATCTATCGATTTATGTTCTTAAATCGCTAGAGAGAGAACGGGGCTAGAGGATTTTGAAAATTTGAGATCTAAAGAATGAATATGAAAACCCTAGATGTATATCCATGGCGGGGGTGTATGGGGAATTGGGATGAGCAGGAATTAAAAAGTTGAATGCAAAATTTGGCCGCTCAAACATATTGTGCTTGAAGATGTTGTATTTCATGCATTAAAGGAGTTTTACGGAAAGTGGCAAATTACCTTAAGTTACCCTTTGGTTATGCTTATTAATATAGTATAGATGAGTTTTATTTTGATAATGGGTTGAATCATATTGAAGATGCAGTAATGTAGCTTTTGTGCTATGAAAATAGATTTTATCCTTGCAACATGATCGATGTAGATTGTAGAATAAATTTGCTTCAAATTTTACAACACAATTATGTTAATCGGACAGGAATTTTGACTTCCAAAGTTATAGAATCACAGCCCAAATTAATTGGGTTGATGGGTTGTAAAAATTGAGTTATCCTGATTACTAGCTAGCATGTTTAGTTAAATGGGTTAAGCAGATCAGTCTGAATATGACCTGTTTAATAAATAGGTTAACCCTAATACAACCTATTTATTAAACGAGTTAATATCTAATTGTTCTTGTCGTGTATCCAATTGTGTTATAAATTACTACCCCTACTTGAAAGCAAAGGATGTCATGGGTTGTTTTTTGCCACTAAGGTTTTGGCCTAGGAAGAAAAAGCCCCTTTAGATGTTTGGATAGAAGAAATTGTTTTAATGTCAGGAAGTGTAACATTTAATCATTAAAAAAAGTATCATCTCTTTTCTTAAAGTTAACTTAATTGAATTTCTACAAAGGATAATCATATAGAAATCTTTATAATATATATTCACAAAAGATTTTTAAAGTTAACCTAATTGAATTGGCCTATATATATTTTTATACTCCAAAGAAGAATTTAGGTGGAGATTCAAAGTATTAAACAAGAGTGCGATCAAGATGTCAACTAGAAAGCCGAATAATCCATGACGAAGCCGAGTGTGATCAAGATGTGGGACTAAATGCTTGAATTCAAAGAGATGGAGTTGAACAAAAAAGTCAAGCACTTCATCCGCCTTACATCGATATGTGCCACAAAAACAAGATCCTATTTTACATATGTGCCACAAAAACAAGTTAATTGACGTGCGAAGGGACTTTTTGTGAAAAACGTTGTTGAGTTATCATATGTCGAGTGACTTTTCCCCAAAAATAATAATAGAAATTGATGAAATAACCATATACAATAAAATCATGTCTATGAATATGCAGATTGTCGGAACATTTTCCAACAGACGAGGATGAAACCTTATACAAAATGTAAGAACTTCTACAAGTATCATTCCACATTTATATACTTTAATACTAGTATCTGAAAATAAAATGTGTGCAATAATCTGAAAAACAAGAAACCATGCCAAAATGTTAAAGTTGAAGTATGATAATTATAACCTTTGAAAATATGATCGGATACTGTTTTCTCTATTACCAAGTAAATCAAAAGTTCTCTTACACATAAAAATATAAATTATTTTAGATGTAATAGAACCCGACTGCTTATAAAAAAACTTGGTTGTATACTCGTATTACAACTTTAAAAGTTATTTTTTAACGGAAAAGAACCATTCTGCAAATCAGGTTCTTGTTTATTTTGTAAATCAGATCCATCTTTCTTGTCCAACGCTGCTCAGATATATTTTTTTGAACGCACCTGGGTAAAGTCAACGGCAAAAGGCCATCCATGCCCGTAAACGCAGACGACGCTGGTTAGGGATAAACATTTGGTACTAGATACCGGTACCGTACCGATTATTTCGGTACCGGTATCCATTATTTTCGTTTTTCGGACCGGTTCGGTATGGCACGGGTAGTTTACTTGATTTACCTTCGGTAAATACCGGTACAGTACCAATTATTTTTCGTACCGATACCAAGCTCATCCCTAGCACTGGTGACCTATCCCACAACCATTCCAGAGGAAACATACTACCCGAAGGCCCATTGTGGAAAAACCCCCGGCTCAACCCAGAGCATTTTTGCTTTAGGCGAGACTCGAACCATGACCTCCACATTGGACGGGTCATGTGGCTGCCACAATGTAACATTTAGGGACATATATGCGATTTTTGCATTATGTGGTAGCGTCGATATCAATCATTTTATTTATTGGGTTGTAAAGGCCTTTGGGCCTATTTTAGTTTGGGTGGAAAGCTTGTTTTGCTTTTTTGTTCTTTAAGGCGTCTATCCTAGTTTGTTCTCTATATATTCTTCGTCTTGCATTCTAATTGTTTGGCGTTGTAAGCTTCATAGAATAACCTAAATGCAGCTTGTGGCCGTAGGTTCTCCAGTGGGACCAAATCTCGTAAACTTGTTGTGTCGTGATTATCGGTATTATTTATATTATGTACTGCGTGATATCGTGTGTGCACGTTTGTTTGCGCTACTTGATACCTAACAAAGCATCAAAGCTAGTGTTGGCTATCATTCCTTTAGTCTACGGTATTATGTTTGACGAGGGTTAAAACGAAGATCGAGAAGTTTTATGGACAAAACCTTGGATGGTGGAAAACGTAAATCATAGATTTGCCAATATAGAAGGATTTGTATTTGGCTTTTGAAATACCATCCAAAAAGATTACACCAGAGTGGCTAGTTATTAACAAAAAGGCTAAGTCAATTATTAGGCTTTATCTTTCTATGAATATTGCTTACAACATCCTAAGAAACCACAATACGTGGAATCCTAGAGGCGTTGTGGAATATGTACGGGAAGTCATCAACTACAAACAAGGTGTTTCTAATTTGTGAGATAGTAAATTGATGCATGAAGAAGGAGGCTCCCTTAGCGTTCACATTATAACCTTCAATTCCCATCTGACATGTTTGTCATCAGTGAACTTTAAGCTTGATGATGAATTGCAAGCTTGCCTACTTTTATCTTTATTACCTGACAGCTAGTCAGGCAGTTACCAATTCAGATGGATCAGATGCTTTAACTTTCAACAAAGTCACGAACGTTGTTGAAAGTAAAAGCATTCGTGACTTTGTTGAAAGTTAAAGCATCTGCTCCAACTGACCTCCACTGAATAAGACATAATAGCCCTGATAATCTAGCTTCATCATCTAAGGTTGTTGAAATTGCCAAGAAAGGGTATTTCAGAAGTCTAGACCGCAGAAAGATATTTCATGTTTCCTCATCTAATGTTGATATGTCTTCTTCCTTCAGCACTTTGCAAAGCGCTAGACAATTCTCCAGTAATCTATCTAGAATCCTCATTTAGAATCAAGTCACGAACGTTGTTGAAAGTAAAAGCATCTAATCCAACTAAACTTGTGACTACATTCATAGTTCCTTACCAGTTGTTAGGCAATGAAGATCAAAGTAGACAAGCATGCAATTCATAATCAAGCTTGAAGTTCACTAATGACAAATGTGTCAGATGAGAATCATGTGAGCGGTAACAGAACCTCCATGTGTGTCTTTACCAACTCCTGAATCAGAAACACCTTGTTTGCAACTGATGGCTTCTCGTATGCATTCAACAATGCATCCATGATTCCACTTGTTGTAGTTTTTTCTAGGATGTTGTACACAAAGTTGATAGACAGAGCAAGCCTATCCTTGACTTAGCTTACCTGTCAATATCTTGCCACTCCTGTGTAATCTTCTCGGGTGGTCTTTCTAAAGCCGAATCCAAGTCCTTCTTTATCAGCAAATCCGTGAATTTCATTTTGCGCCATCAAAGTTTTGTCTATCAAACTTCTCAATCTTCGTTTTACCCTCATAAGCTATTATATCAAGATCCCCACTTCCACATTACATGATTCCAATCTACACTGTCTAGTATCAGTCTTACAAGCACAAGTGGATTCGTTGAAAGGTACAGTCGTATGATTCGTTAAAAGCTACAAGAGGCTAACTTGCTAAAGCCACCTACGTTTGATGATCTTCTGAATATGTTTTGACTTTCGGTTTGACTTTTTTATCAAGTTTGTGCTTAACATAAACTAGTTCTGAGTTGTTACTGATTATGATCATGTGTGCTATTGTTTTATTATGTTTATTTGGTTAGTTGTTATTATTGATGTGTTTATAAGAAGAGATTCACCATAGGCACGTTAAAATTAATTATTTGTTCGTTTATCGGCTGGTTTTCGTTCAAACCCTATCATTAGAGATAATAGGTTAACTAGTCAATTCAAATCACTAGACTTGTTTGTGCTTTTAATTCTATTGATTAGAGATATGATTTGGGGTTGCTAGGGTTTGTCGATTCGTTGTTTAATAGTGTTAAACACTCGATAGCTCAGGGTTCTTCTATTTATGCATTTCTAGTGTAACGCTTTGCTTTTTGTAACTTTCCATTTTTAGTAAGTGTGTTTCGAAATTCTATTTTTGGAAAGTCTGTAACTTGTAATCGTATCATATTCTGAATCATTGTAACTCCAAGGCTTTGATTGTAGTCGAATGATCAATTATACGAAATCCACAACCTTTATACGCATTATTACATATGTTCGTACGCTTATTCATTATACGATTTATAACCTAAAGTTAACTCGCAAATCCTTATTGTTTATTCGTAATTCTTAAACGATTCATTCAAGCAAGATCTGTGGTGATTCAAACATACGAAAGTTATAAAGATTTGGCACTCGTTAATTACTTCGCAATTATATTATAAACTTGTTACTAAACATATTCTCTTCTTTCTTTTTTTACATGATACTTTGATTCCATACACTTAAAAATAACCCACCAAACAACCAAATATGTTACCTATATATCATAAGACATCAAATAATCTAGTAATTATCAAACATTTAAAAAAACAAAAAAAGAAAAAGAAAAAGGCATGGCAGCTGCAAGCTGCATACTTATGTTTGGAATTTGTTTTCAAGTTATTTGCACACCTAACCTTCTTAAATGCCAACCAAACCAAACTCTAATCCTTCCTCTATATAAACCAACCTTTCCCTATCCTTTTCTCACTTTTACATGCTTTCAACACTTCAAAAATCCTCCCTAAACTTTCAGAATTCACTGTTGTCCTACTTCAGTTTGCAAGTGAGTTCTAACTCACTTCCTTTGCTAATCAAGCCTTGTTTCTTCTTCTAAAACACTTGGATAACCTCTAGGAAGGTTTTCACAAGTTTGGTTGGGAAAACTAAGGTGAAACCTCACCATTTTGAGGTCCAAAAGTGTTATAAACTTTCTGCTTGTTTTCATCTTTTCATATCTTGAGAAATTTCATGTTTTCACTATGTTTTATTCCTCTACAATGTTTGATAAGCCTCTAGGGATGTTACCATAGGTTTTACATGAAAAAACAAGGTGGAACAATACCATTTTTATGGCCAAACATTCTGTTTTGGAAGACAAACTTGTAAACTTTTTCTTACACATGTTTTCTCTTAACAACTTTGTGCTACTTGTGCCTCTAATCAAGCCCATGATTAATGAGCTAGCTATAGTTGTTTCATACAAACTAAGAGGTATAAAATACGTCTAAACTTGCTTTTTACAAAGGGTTTTAGCCCACAAGTGTTAGAATCATCCAACTTAACAAAGCTTGTATTTTGGTAAAGGTGTGATTACATGGAAGCCTTGGCTATCCTACTTTCAATCCACCACCTCACTTGATGATTTCTAAGTATAACCACTAAGCTATGTTCAACCTTCAATTGAGTAACAAGGATACGGAACGTCCCCAAACGTTGCTATGTTCGGGATGCACGCACCTAGCTTGCTTACTTGGTAAATACATAGTTTAGTGAAGTATTTTTCCTTTTATTTCATTCATGACCATCCGAATTGTCCTTGTGACAATTTGTGTATTGGTGAATCTTACAAAACAGGTTAAAGGACCGTTATCCTCCTACCTCCATGCATGACTTCTATGACTTCCATGACCTCTATGATTTATATGATAAACTTGATAATATAATATGTAACATATATATGTAAATAACAAATATAACCGAACTTTTGACAATGACCGTATGGTTACTTGTCCTAACATTAGGTTATTTTATCTAAGACTTAACCTCTCGTTACGATTCTATTGGGCATGACCCATGAAACCACGAACACCCTACGGGGCTTATAGTGTCAAAAACGAACGTTAACGTCTAGATAAATACTTTCAACAATACATACTTTTGCATACTTTAAAATCCTAAACTAACAACCTCCATTGCCATTCCAATACTCACACACTTACGTTTCTTGTGTAGGATAACTCGGTGTTCCGTTCCCTAATCAACTAAACACTTCACGGATTTAAACTTTGCAAAATCCGTGAGTACACTCGACACCCTTTTACGCTTTACACTTTTGGGTGCAATATGTTAGTCTATCAAAAATCACTAAATCTTTACGCAATCACGCAAACAATCCATCATACATGCTATAGTTATGTAATACCCGATTTGTTTACTTGGAACATTCTTATGTGATACTAGTTGTCATTACCTTTGTATGAGCCTCCCCTTAACATGTATAGCGCTATAGAAGTAACGCACCGCCCGTATACTTGTGGTCATGTTAAGTTTAATCTTTTTTCGGTGACACTTGAGGATTGACTTGTAGTTCGCATGCCATGTTTACATTAATCTCGTATGCTAGCTTAACATGTGGATTTGTTTAAACGGTTTTTATTACTTATGCTATGATTTAAACTCGTGTACTAGCCAATACCTTTGTATTGAACAATATTTTTAACATGTTGCAGGTTGAGGATGTTGAAATGACGAAAACATAGTAGGAACGGCACAGAAACACAATATAATGCTAGTTACTTCTTATGTTTTGTCGAACTTGTCCTATTTTGAATTTACGTTGTATTTGAATTTGTGATGTACTTGACAATTTGATAAGTGAAATGAAATGGATGGTTTAATTTAATATTGTCGCAGTTAGTGTTATGATGTCTCGAGCAATCTCGTTCGTCTCACTCCGATGTTTCCGCCATCGGTTGGGTGTGACATCTAGTGAGTCCTAGGTTTCGGGCTATCATCCTCAAACTAGCTTCACATCTTGAAGTTTGTTAAAGTGTTTCTGGTTCAATTCTAATAGCTATGTTATGCGGGATCTTTAATTAGAGTTGTTTTCATCGAGCACTTCATTCTCATTCTGATTACACTTCATAGATCTGTTTTTAGGTTTTTTGAGTGTGAATCACATTCTTAGTTGTCTAATTACTAGTAGTATTCATCCTCTTTTACGCGAGGTTAGTTGGTCTAAAATTTGAACTTGATAGACTTTCAAATTTAGAAATCTTGCATGTCCCTAGGGATTTTTACAAGGGTGGTTTGTTCTCATCATTGGTTACACCTCACTTGCTAGTTGGCTTTGGTTCATCTTAGTCTTGTTAGATTCATTAGTTATATTGGGTTATTAGGTAATTAAATTCACTTCAAAACTCAAAATAAGATAATCCAGTAATTAGTTAAGTCAGCATCTAGTTTAGCGTCGCTAGCAGTCTCGTGGATTTGATATCCGAACTTCATTAGGCCGTACTATTGTCGATAGGTACATTTGTTTGTTTAGTGGTCTAGTATTAGGAAAGTCTAGGTTAAAACTAGAGTGTCAAAGTCATGTTAAATTTAGTAGACCATATTTTTCACATCACCAACATTTTGATTATCTTGGTTGGTCATGGGTTTCTAAGCAAGAGAATTTAATTCACAGGCCACGCAGACTATTAAACTGGCCACACCTAAACCTGGAAAGTAAATTGTATTTCGTTTCAAACCTAAACCTGGAAAGTAACTTGTAATCATATTTCCTTTCAAACCTAAACCTGGAAAGTAACTTGTAACTTTTCATATTTTTGTACTTTCTATTTTTAGTAACGTGTAATCATATTTCGTTTCAATCATTGTAATCTCAAGACTCTAATCATAATGTAAATTTGCATCTTATTCATACTTATTTGTTCATATTTGCATAACACCTATCAATCATGAAATCACATTCTATCGAGACTGAGACATACTTTATGAATACATTATCATTTGAACGTCGAACATGCATGCTCACACATTATACATACTTGTAGTATACCCTAAATGCATAGAAACAAGTTATATTATAAGTTTATGACATAAAACAACATCAAAACCAAGTCCAGGGGCCAAAATTGAAACAAAAGGCAATGAAGTTTGGGAAAACTCACCCTCATGCCACACGGAGGGTAATGGCTCTGGCGTCGCATGACGCAACCAGCCCCAATCCGCAGAAAGTTGTTTCTTTAATCTGGTTGGTCACTTCTCCACCTCCTTTCACATCCAATCATCTTCAAACCTTACTAAAACTCAAACCCTAATCCACCACTATAAAACCAAACCTCGCACACCTTAATTTCACTTTTCCCACACTCAAATCACTCTCTAAACATTCTCAAGCAATCAGAATTGCAACTTGGGGCAGATTACTTCCAAGTGCAAAAGTGAGCTTTCAACTCACTGTCTCTTTATCTTCTTCATAAATTCTTGCAACTTTCCGCTTAGGTAACCTCTATGAGTGTTTCCACAAGTTTACCATGCTGAACTAGTTAGAAAATCAGCATTTTGAGGCCCATAGTTGTATTTAAAATTCTGTTTTTTTTTTTACTTTTCAAAGCATTGTTCATCCTACTTCATTTCTTAAACATCTTCAAGTTGCCACAAATCCCATTATTGGGATAGGTTATATTGATGATTATTACAGAATTGACATGTGTTTAGCTCACTTTATAAGTCACCGAAACAATTCCAAGTAACAAAGTGAACAAGACTACACCAAGTCTTCAAACACTATCCATGTTTGGAATGCACTCGTCTAGCCAAGTCACTTGGTTGTTTAAGTGAATTAGATGATTATGATACTTGTATTTACATTCTTATACTTATGTTTCATGACCATCTGAATCATTCATGGGATGATTTGTGTATTGGTGAACAAAAGGGTTAATGGATTCATCCAACCCATGCATGACCGTACTTGACAATCTATGACTTGGACTTAAGCGATAACTATATACACAAAAAATATATGTAATAATCAATCCAAAACATAACCATAATAGCAACCAATCCATGGTTAACTATCATGTGTTAAGGTGAAACCCTATCTAAGTGTAAAACTCATGAAGAACATCAATCACCATGGTGTCCAAATAAGTGTTTTATCAAGATAGATTTTTGTGTAATTTCATATTATTAATATTCCTGAATCCATTCCGTCATCAAATCCATAAACTCACACACACATTTGTTTATCCTTTTAGGATAACCTCGGTGTTCTATCCTTCAATCATTCAAGACTCACTTTGTGGAAAGCATTTGCAAACCACGAGTATACTTGATCGTCTTTCATTTTAAACCACTTTTTGGTGTAACATGTATAATTTATTAAATTCACAGAACACACACAATCAATCTTATGCAAACACTCAATCAATTAAAAACATGCTACCTGTTATACTTGATGTTTATACATGCTAGAATACATTCGTGCAACCTATTTATCATTAACTTCGCGAGCCTACCTTAACATGTATAGCGCTATAGGAGTAGCACATCACCCGCTTGTTCGGTCTTGTAAAGTCTTCAATCAATATTGTCTTATTCATTGCGATGATAAGATTACACTAGTGGACACTTTGGTTTCACCTATAGTTGATGCACGCTAGTATGATATGTAACTTAGTATACAAATTTGCATGTTGGATTTGAGACTTTATTATATGCTATATAAATCAAACTTGTATGCTCACCAACCTTTTTGTGTTGACGGATACTTTAATACATGTTGCAGGAAATTAGCTTTGACGCACGCAAAATCTACTTAGGGTGGACTAGAAATGCACCTGAATTTTTATTTATTTAATCTTTTACTTGTTGGTTATGTCTTGTTCAAATTGTTATATTTTTCCTTTCAAACAATCTACTTTGAGATTATGAATGAAATGGAGTTGGTTTATTTAAATTATTGTCACTTTAATATGTTATGATGTTTTGAACAATCTCGTTCGTTTCACTCTGATGTTTCCGCCATCGGTTGGGGTATGACAACCAACATTTTGATTATCTTGGTTGGTCATGGGTTTCTAAGCCAAAGAATGTAAGTCACATGCCATACAAACTATTAAAGTTGGCCTAACCTAAACCTGGAAAGTATTGTGTTGATCCCAGATAAACAATGCTCTTTTAACGTAATATGACAAGTGGTTTCAACACATTTGAAAATAATGTGCGGAAATAGAAATTGAACTTTCAAGAAACAACAACTACGGAATTTTCAAGTTTGTATCACTTTGAAACAAAATGGTTTAAAAGGTGATTGTGAGGTTATTGACTAGTACAAACGAATACTTGTGTAATGTGGTGAAAAGGCAATGAAATTTTTATAGTATGTATTAAATGCTTGGCTTAACTCACTATCCCTCACTGGTTTACTCTCTATTTTTATAGTATGTATTAAATGCTTGGCTTAACATTTGTTTATTCATGCACTTGCACTGCATAAGTAGCTTTTTGGCATATTCATTGAATCCATTGAGTTCAACTTGCTGCTTTGCAAATATGGTAGAGCCTCATTTTTCAGACAAGTTGGCTCATAAGAAGTCTTGAGAGCAAACTCATCAGAAAATCTTTTAAACAGATCACCAGATTTTCTAGATAATAAGAGTTTACAAGAAACTGATGATACTCATCAGAATTATCATCAGATCCGTCATAATGGTCTTTTCTGATAGTCTTCATTTGTTTCTGACCCTTTCTAATAAATGTTGAGGATATGTTGTCTTTTTTCTTTTTTCTAGTCTTGCTTCTTCTTTCTGTTTAACCTTCATGACTTTATCTTTAGCAGTTGATCAGATAGATCATATTTTTCTTCATTACTTACATAAAAGTTTCCTAAAAATTCCCCCTAAGTATTGTAAGAAAAATAACATCTCAAAGCAAAGAACATATTTAAGAAAACTTCAAAACATCAAAATCCAAATAACAGACACAAACATTGTTAAAAATTTAATAAAGTAGAAAAAAATACTCAGACAATCTTCAATCCACTTTTGTAGAGATCTCCTTTCTTCGGTTGCTTCTCATACTCAATCAGCGTGTGACATACCTTGTACATGTCTTTGTACCATCCTCTAGCTGTGATCCATTCATTTATAATGTCTCCGATTTCTTTCCTCAGCTTTTCCTTGTTTCTTCCTTTAGCTTTGAGTTGTTCCTGTTTCTTATTCATGCATTCTTTGATATAGATGAGTGTTTGATTTGAGTACCTGCATATTTCATTTACTCTAAACAGAGCCTTTTTATCCTCAAGATCCCTGAAAATAATAGATAATTCAAGTCTGTCAAAAATGACTCCTGTTCTAGCTTCATGTTCAAGTTCAACTGGAACAGATGTGTCAGGAGGTGGTATTTATACTTTTTGCTGTAATCAAACGCAATGCAAAGGTCAAAATCTGCTAGAGCTACCTTTGCGTACATTTTTTGTCCTGCTTCTGTTAGGCAGTGGATAGCCCTTCTGTTAATCTTTGTATCTCCCTTTTCTTTATCAAAAATCTGCTTTAGCTTTGTTAAGTCCAAGGGATGAAGTTCTTCTCCAAGATCAGCATCCACATGGTTGTTACTCTGCCATCTGATCTGATCAGAGCATACTTTTTTTGCTCATGAGTTCCTATTATCTTTCCTTCAGTGAACTGGGTGTCCACCTTGTGTACTCTAACCACTGGATTTGTAAGAGGTGGGTGAAGACTGGCACTCTTTTCAGCTTTTCTTTTCTTATTCTTGTGCTCATTGGGCTTAGAGGCCTGTCAAGCGTATCTTTTTCATTATTCCAATAGTAATTTCTTAGATGATATTCAGGGAACATCATACTGTCTTGATCAATCTGTTGCACCAGAAATTCCTTTTCCTTTCCTTGTGGGTCCTTTTTTATTTCAACTTTTGGTTTCTTTGAAGAAGTAGCAGAGTCTTCCCACCTTCTCTTCTCTGTCTAGTTCAGTTGTTCACTAAAGACGGTTTCTCTAGATGAGGTTATTTTTTATTGTTCTTGTTGAATATCTCTTGAAGAAGTACTGCTTAGTTTGGAGATTATCATAGGAGTGGCTTTGAGTCTTTTCATCATTTCTGACTTTGGCACAACAGGTGGAGGCCCCATTGGTGTAGACTCAGATTGACTAAGAGGTGTTGCCTGCTTTGTTTGTGTATGTTGGGTGGCTTCTGGTTCTTTCTGGTGTGAGGTCTCTGTGGGAATGGGAGTTCTGAGTTCATGTACATCAACGTTTGCCAGTCTGGCAGCATTTAATTGTAGCCTCTTTACAAGTGATTGTGCATCACTTAGCAGTTAAGCATTCCTTCTTTTTTCTTCATGTATCTTTTTGAACTCCTCTATATTCTGATTCTGATGTGTAGCCCATTCTCTCGATAATTTATCAAAAGCATCAGTCAGGCTATTGTTACTAGCTCTTAAGCTATGAATCTCCTCTAGAATTTTACCAGAGCTCATGGAATCTCTTATTTCTATAGCTTCAGTTATCTTTGTCTTGATGTCTTTTAGTTCTTCAAACCTTTTTTCTCAAAATCTGTTGCAAGTTGTCTGGTGCCTTCTCTGATTGTTGTAAGTTTTTAAGGACTTTAGTATTCTTTTCTGTTTGCTTTCTGATGGTTTCAATTGATTCAGACAGAACTTTCATATCAGACTTCTGGCTTCTGATTTCTTCTATTAGCACATCCAGCTTTGCTTCAACGGGAGACTTGTCTACACAGACTTTGATGACTTGTCTAGCATGTGATCAAGCTGTTCTTGTTAGATGACTGGTTAATTGGGTAAAGGTGGAACAACAGATGTTCCTTCTCTTAAGCCAGCAGAAGACACACTTGTTGTTGTTGTTAAAGGGTTAGATTGGTCAAAAGACCAATCTTGTACACCTTTACCAGAACTTTGAAACTTATTTACATCCTGAATTTCTTCACTTCCTTGAACTATCCCTGAGAATGATTCTCTATGAATTGTTCAGAAAGCCTCATTTTTCTCACCCAGGTTTCCTTGATCAGCAAGCTGATCTCTACATGTTGTTGTCTCAATCTCCTCCTCATTATCTGATTTAGAGAATAGACCAATGAAACCACTAAACTGTTCACTTACTGTTTTTGTTTTTCTAGGTTGTATAACATAATCTCCTCTAACAGATTCATCTGAATCAGAATATGTTGAGTTTGCAACAGCAAATAAATCAGGATTAGTTTGAGCACCTGATTCTACCATGTGTGAAGCCTGTGCATGATGTTGTTCTTCTCCTGGATTCTGTTGTATCTGTTGATCAATCTCCATTGGGTCTGGTGAGAATCTGATGTCTTGATACAGAATATCCTCTGTTTCATTAGCTTGTGGAGCCACTGATCCTTAATCATCATGATCTGGTGAAGAGCTGTTGTCATAAATTTTAGTGTGCTCCAATCTTCTATTCAGAATTTCCACGTGTTGTATCCTATAAGGTGAGTCTTCAGCTATCAGGCTCATCATGCTTTCTGGTAGGTTGGGTACATCTCTGCTGGATTTCCAGGCTAGTATTGCACCCCATGGTTTCATTACAAATGATTTCCCGATGTTATTTGATATAGGAAGTGCAGCATCCCTTTCAATAAATGTTTTAGCTATGATGATTGACCAAAATTTGGGAAAGATATATGAGAGCTAATTCTATCAGATTTGGTTAGTACAGATCTTTTCATCAGATTGTATATTTTTGTTCCATAATCAATGTTGGCCCCAGTGATGAGTCCATACATGATTGTCAGAACAGTTATGTTAATTTGATCAGTGCCCCTAATTTTTGAAGTTAGACACTTGGTTAGATTTTCCATCATCACTTTTCAGAAGGCAGGTAGCTCGTTCCTTTTAAATTTCCCAATTAAGGAAATATTTCTTGCATATCCCATCAGATCATCAAGTTGTCCCAACATCTCCTCCTTCCTAGGTGCTTCGATGTAGTTGTCATTAATTGGAAGTTCTAAACATTCCCTTATTCTTTGTGGAGTAATGGTAACAGAGATGTTACCCCAGAGATGGTTGTGACTTCATTCACACTAGTCTCGCGAGTGTATTGACAAGCTGCTGCATAATGTTTTCCGGAACTTCTTTGGTTTTGGTCGGATCTTGAGCAATAGGGCATCTTAGCCGGAAAGGCATTTTTCATCGTATTCTTCATGGTTGGTGTTCATCAATAGGTTTTTTTCCTTCATCGATAGAAAGTCATCATCCATGATGAATGGGATAGAGTGTTCAACACCGGGATATTGAGATTGACGAGGTTTCGTGCGGCCATGGTGAGTTGAATTTTCCGTTTAAAAAACTATAAGGTTTTTAGGGTTTGTGAGATTGGAGGTTGCAGGTTTGTTTCTTGTCCTTTTGAATGGTGTATATATAGGGTTTGTGGGACAGAGATCTTGGGTGTTGGATCGTAGGTGGTTAGTATTTAAGTTGGTTCATGACAAGTTAATAATGTTTTAAATTTATCTAAACCATTTTTGAGAACTCTTGATATATCCCCAATTTTGATGTATCTCTAATTTTTATGTATCTTTTTTTTGAAAGTTTTGAAGATAACTTTAGATTGGTGAATACTAACGGCTAAGTTATACCTTTTACCTCTGGTGGGACCCTTTTTTCAGAGAGAAGGTCCAGTAATATTCTTTTCTAGAATCTGACATTTCTTCCCCATTTTTGAAAGCAAAATTCAATCTGATGACATCGTCAGATATGTGTCTGCATATCTGATGTAGAGATTCAAAATATACTAATCACTATTCTTATCAGAAAGTCATCAGAAATAAGAGTTCCCCCTTGATAGAGTGCGGTTTTTTTTTGTGAGATGAGAGGGAGTGAGTAGAATTTCAGAGATATCACTTACACATGCTTTTCTGGTGGAAGTCGAAGTCTTTGTTCTGTTCTTCAAAGGAATATTTTGGTGAAAATTCTAACAAATAATAGTTATGAGTAATGTTTTCTAAAATTTCACACAGTTTTTGTCTCTTTTTATCGTTATCATTCCTTTTTGAAGTCTTACCAGATTTTGGAGTTATTTGGGACTTTGTTTTATCATAAATTTTATTTTTATATGTCAAAAATATTTTCTTTCTGATAAACTTAAGTTTATCCCTCCCCCCCTCCTTTTTTTGTTTTAACTCCCTCCTTTTTTGTGATACCATATACCCTTGTACTTTTCAGTATGATATCTGGTAGAATTTTAACCCCTCTTTTGAAATGTCACTAGAAAAGTTCGAGGGTTTTGACTCTTTGATATGATAATTCTTCAAAAAAGTTTTACCAGAATTACATCAGATTTGACTTAATTTTATCAGATCTTTTGGTGAATGTATTTAGTTTTTACAGATCTAATAAGGTTACCTCTTTTGATTTTTCTTTTTAAACCTTTAGAACTTATTCCCCTTTCTATTATTTAAAAAAAAGATGCATTTATAGATAAATATTTACACCTAAAATAGGAAAGAAAGGAAAACTTATGAAAAAAAAAAAAAAAAAATATAAGAAATTCTACAAAAAAAATTAACTAATCGTCATTGAAGATAAGTTGAGCAAAAATCCACAGATAGGTCACAA
The DNA here is from genome assembly GCA_947069175.1 of Scalesia atractyloides. Classification (NCBI taxonomy): domain Eukaryota; kingdom Viridiplantae; phylum Streptophyta; class Magnoliopsida; order Asterales; family Asteraceae; genus Scalesia; species Scalesia atractyloides. The sequence continues at coordinate 59,139,492 of CAMTDV010000007.1, read as the reverse complement.
CTCCGGAATGGTTAGAGGTTTGCATCAGACTAGTATTGTGTATGTTTTCTTGAAGAATAACCTGTGCTCTCGGGTACCAGTTTAGAACTCCTACGAAGTCCACTTAATTTGTGATCACCCTCATTAAGAAACGAGGGTAGATCAGAAATGGTCTAAGAGAGTTCAAGTTCCCCTCAAAATCTTTCATAAGATATTTAGAAAAATTGTAGGGGACTTCTTGTACTATTGTATGTACCACTTCCATCAACCTGTATGAAACCTCATGAAAGTTTATGTACTTTCTAGAGAAACATACTCCAAGCTGGGTGACCAAGAACTGCCACGGTTGGATGAATCCGGATTTGTTGATCGCTCTTGGACGGTTTCTCTGTGTAGTACTCCATCTCCTTCAGGGTCTGATCCAGAGTTTGGCGAGTGAAGAAAATGACGCCATTGTTGTCATTGAGATGTAGAGCCTCTCTGATCATCTACTCGCTCAGGATGATATCCTTCCCCATCACTTGACTGTGAATCCAGACTTTTGTTCCTTGTAAGATGGTTCGTGCATTCCACCAAAAGTCTTGCAGTAGACTTGGGTGGACCAAGATATATGCTGACAAGGCATATGCTAGGGGGCTTTGCATCAACATGTTGAGAATAACACCATAGCCTTCCCATGCTGGTCCATCAAGATTTCTCCGGACTCTCATATTGTGTGTTTGGTAGAGTGAAAGTGGGAAATGTGTTGCACTTATTTCAGCCATTGTTAGGGTTTGTTTTAAAAGATAAGGTCATTAGGGTTTCCGAACAAGAAGAAGGAAGATGACAATGACAGATGAGATGAAGTTAATCTCTAAGTGGTGGTTGTATATATAAGTGAAAGTGATAGTTTCACCATAAATGGCATTTACCAACTTAAGATTTTCTTTCTTTATATCTCAACAAGCTTTTAATGCTCAAGATCCTTAGTCAGAAGCAAATGGAATTATGTGAGATAAAAGTCCTTTGCATTAAATGTCTAGGCGGCTATTTATGAGAAATGTAATCATTATCTTGCCCAAGTGTCCCGTTCTTTCTCTCTAAGTGTGGATGACTAAGCTTTAAAGACTAATTGAGAGTGTATTTGAGCAATGAATTTTGTTCAGAAAGCTTGCTTTATGGAATAATCAACCCTAAGACTCGGAGATTCATAGTGGATTTTTTTTTGTTTTTTATTTGTGAAATTAGAAAATGAGCAAAAATGACGAGCAAATATTTTGTAAGAAAAAAAATGTGTACATGTGTTGTTCTAATGATTTGCATGCATGGAATAATTTAGTGTAAGAAAGCATAGATAGTAAATCATATCAGGGTTTCTGATGATCTTGATGCATTCTGATAAATCACCAGAAATCTGGTAGATTTATGCAGTTTCTGATGAGGCATCAGAATTTCAGTTAGATTTCTGATCATCTTCTGATGATTTACAATTTTGATCATCTTTTTGTGACAAAACATTTTTGAATTTTCTTCATATTTTATGTTCATCATACCCAATTTGCTGATAAGAAAATTATGTCTCTTTTCATCAAGAGGTTTCGTAAAAATATCAGCAATTTGTTTTTCTGTTGGAACAAAGTACATTTCAATGTTACTTTATTCCACATGGTCTTTTATGAAGTGATATCTGACATCAATGTGTTTCGTTTTGGATTGATGCACCGGATTTTCTGTTATGGCAATGGCACTCTTTGAATCACATAATATTGGAATTTTCGTCAGATTTACTCCATAATCCCTCAGCTGAGTTTGCATCCATAACACTTGCGAACAACAGCTTGTTGCTGCTACATATTCTTAGAAACACAATTTTGTTTCTTGCTTGCCCAACAAACTAGCTTTCTTCCAACATTTGACAAGCACCAATGCGCTTTTTCTGTCTATTTTGCATCCTGCATAATCTGCATTTGTGTATGCTATTAGTTCCAAATTTATATCTTTAGGATACCATAAACCAAGGTCTGATGTGCCTTTTAGATACTTAAAAACCCTTTATACAGCTTTCAAATGGTACTCTTTAGGATTGCATTGGTATCTAGCTAGAAAACATGTGGAGAACATTATGTCTGGTCTGATGGTCAGTAGATACAACAATGATCCTATCATTCCCATATAGGTTTTAATATCAACACTTTTGCCATCTGGATCAGAATCAAGTTTAATTCCAGTTGCCATGGGAGTTTTTCAGTTGGAGCAATTTTCAAGTGAATATTTTTTCAAAATTGTTCTGACATACTTGACTCGCAAATATGCCATCACTTCTTTGTTTTACTTGTAAGCCCAAGAAAAAGTTTAATTCACCCATCATGCTCATTTCAAAATGGCTGGTTATTAGTTTCTCAAACTTTTTGCAAAATTTTTCATTGGTTGATCCAAAAATAATGTCATCAACATGGATTTGAACCAACAAAGGGTGACCTTTGTGAGTTTTCAGAAATAGAGTTGTGTCAATAGTACCTTTTGTGAAGCCTGAATTGATTAAGAAATTTGAAAGAGTTTCATACCATGATCTTCGAGCTTGCTTTAACCCATACAATGCGTTATTCAATTTATAAACACGTTTTGGAAATTTGGGGTCAACAAAGCTTCTGGTTGTTGTACAAACACCTCTTCCTCGATCTTACCTTTCAGAAATGTTGATTTTACGTCCATCTGATAAACGTTGAAGTCTTTTGATGCAGCATAAGCAAGGAATATTCTTACAGCTTCCAATCTAGTAACTGGTGCAAAGGTTTCATCATAATCTATTCCTTCTTGTTGACAATAGCCCTTCACTACCAGTCTTGCCTTGTTCCTTGTTATGACACCTTGTTCATCAGCCTTGTTTCTAAATACCCATTTTGTTCCAATGATAGTTTTGTCAGTTGGCTTGGGTACCAGATTCCATACTTGACTCTTTTCAAATTGGTCAAGCTCTTCTTGCATTGCCTGGACCCAATCTGGGTCATTGAGTGCCTCTTTAACAGTCTTTGGCTCTATCATGCTTAGAAACCCAGCATATAGACATTCATGAGCAGTGGCTGATCTAGTCTTGACACCTTCTTTAGGATTCCCAATGATGTTTAATTGAGAATGTCCCTTTTTATCCATCTACAACTGTTGTGTGAGCTTGATAGTTCTGATAACTCTGAAGCTTCCCCCTGATCAGTTGCCTCTGTTGTATTGAGTGGTTCAGAATTTTGATATTCAGCCTGATTTTCTGATGAGTTTTCAGAATTCTGATCTTATTGTGAATTTTCTGGTGAGTGCACTAGATTTTCTGTAGGGTTAGTATGTGACAGATGTTTTGATGATTCTTTGTTCGCATAGTCATATTCAAGAAGTTCCTCAGTTAGAATTTTGAGAAGGTAATTGGGGTTTTCTTATTAATCAGAAAAGTTTATTTCTTTCATGATTTCACTAGAGACTTCTGTTTCTGATGAATCATCAAATAATACATATAAAGTTTCTCTTATTGTCCTAGTGTTTAAGATAAAGACTCTGTATGCTTTTGAGGACAATGAATAACCAAGAACATGACCATTCCAGCTTCCCTGTCAAAATTTTCAAGACTTTCAAAATCATTAAATACAAAACATCTACAACCAAATGTGTGCAAAAACTTGATATTTGTATTCTTCCATTTATGATCTTGTAGGGTGTTTTCTGAAGTCTCTTGTTTATTATGGATCTGTTCTATGTAAAACATGCATTTGCAATTGCTTCTACCCAGAAGTAAGTGGGCAGTTTGGCATAGGCCAGCATGGTTCTTGCTGCTTCTACCAAGGTTCTATTTCTTCGTTCCACAACACTATTTTGTTGTGGAGATCTTGGAGCAGAAAAATCATGAGAGATTCCTTTACTTATAAGGAAGGTCTTGAGTTTTGAATTTTTAAACTCTATTCCATTGTCAGATCTGATCCTTCTTACTGGTAATTTTAACAAGTTTTCTATTTCTGATGAAGTTTATTATCAGATCTAGGGTCTCGCTTTTCTTTATTAAAAACTCAACCCAATTGTACATGGAGTAGTCATCTATAATGACCAAAATGTATTTCTTACCAGAAAAACTTGTTGTGCTCACAGGTCCACAAAGGTCCATGTGCAATGTTCTAAGTCTTAGTTATTGAAGATTCAAAAACTGTTTTATTTGAGCCTCTTTTGCATTTTTCTAATTCACAGGCTTCACATAATTTATCCTTTTTGGAGGATATGAATGGTAGACCTTTTACTAGATCTTTTCTTGCTAGTTGATTTAGATTTTTGAAATTTAAGTGTGCCAATCTTTTATGTCCACAACCAGCTATTACTTTTGTTATATTTTGAAAATAAGCACAATCGAGGGTGCTCTATTTCTTCTTTGAAGTCAAAGTAGTATATGGATTTTCTTATTCTTTTCCACTTAAATAAATTTTGTTGTCATCTAGACCAACCAACAAGCATTTTTCTGGCAAAAAGGTTACCTGAAAGCCTTTGTCACAAAATTGACCACAGCTTAGTAGATTGTACTTCAACCCTTCTACATAAGCTACTTTCTCAATGGTCAAAGATCCATACTCAATGCATCCATAGCCCAATGTTCTTTCCTTCACTCCATTTCCAAAGTCAACTAATTTACCCAGCTTTGGAACAAAATTGCAGAGTAAGCTCCTATCCCCATTCATGTGCTTGGAGCTTCCTCAGTCGTCGTGCCAGATCTGTTGTACATGATGGTCTTGAACTGGAAGAATTAGAGAATTTTTGGTACCCAGACTTGCTTCGGTACATTTTCTAATGAAAATTTGTTTGAGTTTCCCCTTTTGAATGTAGAAATTTCACCAGAAGTTCTGTTGTATGCTGAGCCATTAACAGACAGTTTAGTTTTTATTTGGAGATGGTGTTGAACTAGCTTCAGTATTTCAACACACATACAGTTTTTTCTTTCAGATTTTTCTGATTCCTTTAACTGTGATGGAAGGTTTGGAGATTTTTGGAATTTTGGATGAATTCTTTTTTAGTTTTGTGAAAATGTTTGTTTTGATTCATGCATTTTTCCTTTGGTGTTAGTTTTTTATGATAAGAAGGAGTTGTTAGAACTTATTGATTTGCAAGATTCAGTATCCGATTCCGATGTTGTTTTATCATAATTCTCATTTGTTGCCTATAAATGTGGTAGGATTTCTGATGTTTGGTTTTACATATCCTAGCCCTTCCCTTTGTTCTTTGGTGTGGTTTCAATAAAGTTTATAAAATCTTTGGCTTGCTGAAAATCCCTTTTACATTAATTTCTTTTTCATGAATTCTTTTATATAAATCTTTTCTTTTCTTTTCATAGAATTCATTTTTTCCATTTTTGTCTAAGCTTTCTTCAAGTCAGTAATGGGTTTTCAAGTATTACTTTATTCAACGTTGTTTGCAAATCATCCGATTTTTTATTTTCTATCTTTTATTTTTCTTGTAAGTTCATAAAATCTAACGTAAGTTTGTTTAACTTCTATTCAAGATCAAAGTTATTCGAGTTTACCTTTAGTTTTGATCTTTCTGATTCTGATCTTTCGGACTCTGTATCAAAAATTTTTGCCATAAGATAGAAATTTGCCATTTCTTCTTCTTCTTCTTCTTCTTCTTCAGAAGAAGAAGAATCATCAGTCAACCAGGTATCTATCCCTACAATCAGACCTACTTGTTGTTGCGTTTTGGCTTCCTCTAGCTTCTTCTCATAGTAAGCAACATCTTTCAAATTTTTTTTTGTTTTTGCATTCTGATGCATAATGACCTTTTTGCTTACATTTGTAACACACAACTTCTGCTTTAACTTTGTCTCTTGACTTTCCTTCCATCCTCCCCTTGTCATGTAACGTCTCATATTCTTGTACTTTCCATATTTAGAAAATATTGTTGTAATTCTATTTTTGGAAACTTGTAATCATATCCGTATCTTTCATTTCGAACCTTTGTACTCTGAGATTATAATCATATGATGAAAATTTATTTGATACTTACACATGCTACATACTTAAGCTATACGTTACAATCTTGAATACATGATTATATGCAAGAGATTCATACCTAGAATATTCAAATACTCAGTTTTATGTATGATTACACTTATACACATTCATGCATGCTCAAAATACTTAAAACCGACTAAAATGCATATAAACCCCAGCCACAACTGACCCCTTCGTACGAAGTTAAACATGCCTCGTACAAAGTGGCACACTTCACACAAAGCGGAGCTGGCAGCTGTTTTTCCTATAAAAACAGACGCACTTCGCCACATCCAACCTTCCGTTGACTCTCCTCTCACTCTCGAATTTCTTGATTCTCGGCAGAACCATCTTCTTCTAAGTGAGTTTAACTCACTAGCATTTTGAAATTATATAACTTCTTCTTTTACTACTTTTCCTTGTACTAAGTGTTGTAAGCTAACCTAGTTCATCATCCTCATAGGATTGGATTAGTGTTCTAGCTAGTGAGAACTTTGGGAGCCGTGGCTACCCGAATTAAGTTCCACACCTCACTTAAACATTTTGCATTTACTTTCTGTACGTTCATGACCAACCGGGTTATTGCACCTTGTGCTTTGGTGAATCATATAACGAGATTGATATCTCCGTGCTTGACATCTATGACCAAATTGAATATCTATATACTTAAACTACACCTAATTTTTGTATCTTCCTAATAAACCAGTCGGAACAGAATCTTAATCGCTTTCTGATTAAGTATTATGGTCCTAGAATGCCCAGCCTCATTGCCAATACCCTGTTCACGAAAATCAGTGTCGAAACGGGTGCAAAATGAGCTAAAGCATTACAAAACAAACCCTTCGCACGAAGTGATCAGTCACTTCGCATGGAGTGGACTGTCACTTCGCACGAAGTGGTCACCTCGTACAAAGTAACAATTTTTTCCTTTTTCTCTCTGTACTTTCTGCTTCAAAATCTGGACCTATCGTCCGACTCAGTATACTCCTGCACTCCTGTTTACCCCATGCAGGGTAACTTCGGGTTGCATCACCTGAACACTCTACGCACGGAATATTAGAAAGCTTGTAGAATTGTGAGTATACTCGACCCCATTTTACTTTTACACATTTGGGTGCAATACATGTACTATATCAACTCACACAATCATGCTTATTCATAATCCAAAAAACAATCTATATACATGCTCTTTGTGCTAAACTTGAAATCACACATGTTATACTTGAATTCTCATACTCAGTCATTAACTTTGATCAAGCCTCCCTTAACATGTATAGCACTATAGGAGTAACGCACCGCCTGTATTCATGAGGTCATGTTAAGTTAAACACATACAGTCTTTTCATTGCTATGATTAGATTACGCTAGCGGTAAACTCTGGGTTGACTAGTATATTCATATGCTCGTATATTACATGTTAGCCTCGAGAATAGACATTGATGCATAAGGATTTGTTTAAAACTTTATACTATGTTAGTTATTCAAACTTGTATGCTCGCTAATGCCTTGTGTATTGAACTATACTTTAACATGTATTGCAGGTTGATATTGATGATGAAACTGATGGAATCAAGTAGGACGACTTAGATACTCACCTAGAATACATTAGAAAGTCGTTGTATTTGTATTTGTTATTCATGAAGATGTATTCAAATTTGAAACTATGTACTTGCTATTCAATCAATGAAATGAAATCTTGTTACTTAAAATTACTTGTCATATTTTAGCGTTATGAAGTCTCGAGCAATCTATTTCATCCCACCCTGATGTTTCTGCCATCGGTTAGGGTGTGACATGTCACTTTTCTGATACTTATGGCTTCCACCTCTAAGCCTTTGCTCAAAAGTTTTAGTGGGTAGTGCAATTGCCTCAGCAAATGCAGAAAAATCTAATGAGGTATCAGAATTTTCCATATTTTGGCAATAAGAGGTTTGTGGATCAGAATTGGATATTCTTTGAGAGTTTGAGATGAGAGCAATGGATCCTCCCCTTGGTTTGAGTTTTCATATATCTCTTCTTCTCTAGGAACAGGAATGTTATAGAGGTCATGTAGACTCATGTTTCCTAGCTCTAAAGTGGAGGCTAAAGTCATTGTGAGACTTCTCCACTCTCTTGGCAGAGCATTTAGGAATTTCACATTCCTTTCATCATTTGTCTTTTCAATGCCAAATTTCTTTAGATCATTTAAAAGTTTTTCAAATTTGTTATAGGTTTCACAAAGATTTTTATTTGGTAAACTTTTAAATCTCTCAGAAGAGAAGACACGGTTTGTTCATTTGTTTCTCTTCATTCTTTCTCCTCCTTCACAAAGATTTTCTAACTGATCTCATATCTATTTAGCAGAAGCACATGTATATGCTTGAGAGAATATGTCATTTGGAAGTGTCATAATCAAAAGTGATTTGGCCCTTTCATCAGCTTCCACCTTTTCCTTGTCTTCTTTGCTCTAGAAATTTTCAGCTTTTGGAGCCCAGGAGACAGGTATTTTAGGTGTTTGACCAGTTGCTTGTGAACCTGGTATCTCAACCATGGGTATATATTTGGGCCACACATAATGGATTGAAACAGAGCTCGATCATGTCCATTAAGAAAATTGATTATCTTGATTTTCCATTGGGGGTACTCCTCTCTAACAAGGGTCGAAGGATTTGACATAGACCCAATGTTGAAAGCATTGTTCCAGGTTTGAAAGTCTGCATATTTAGATAAAAGAATGTTTAAAGAAAATGAGAAACTGATCATTTGAAAATAATTTATACAATCTGCTCTGATACCAATTGTTGATTCTAGATAAATAATGCTCTTTTAATGTAATATGGCAAGTGATTTCAACAGATGTGAAAATAGTGGGCGGAAATAGAAATCGGACTTTCAAGAAACAACAACTACATAATTTTCAAGTCAAAGTCCAGGATCTGGCGGTTCTAGACGGAAGTTTGGGCATAATATCACTAATTTGGTATAATGTTATTAAGAAAGGAGTTGAAACAGAATCAGCGGAAGCTTCATTCATTCACACCGAAAGAGTATACATCTTGTCAAGCTGGCGAAATTCTGGAGAAATTTCACCAGCGGGCCCCTTCGGGGACTCCAAAACTTAGAAAACAATGAACACATGACACTATTTATAGACACTTTTTACCCTCGTATGAAATCAGGAAATTACCTTCGTGCGAAGGTAGCTTACCTTCATACGAAGATAACTATTACCTTTGTGCGAAGTGAGCTATCACTTCGTACGAAGTGACACTACAAAACCGTTCTCGTTCGCTCTTGGCTCGTGTGTTCGTATATATTCTATACAATATTCAACACACACTCTATCTAGCCTATTCGTACAGTGATGGACACAAACTGCATCAACAATTCCCCCCTTGGACATCACTGTCGAAGCTTGATCTTGATCTTGAAATATAAGAGCCGTGTTTAAATATTCTGCAACTTCAATCAAGGTATCTGTCGATGTCGTAGAACGGTCAACAAATTCCCCCTTGATTGATGATTCGGGTTTGCATTATCTACATTACATTCTCCTGAAACAATTGCTCTAGTTCAGGTTCTTGTTTACATGGTTTCCAACCTCCTCTGATTTGCTTAATCGACAAATTTTGCTTGAATAATTACTAACTCGAAATTAATCAATGCAGCTTCTCCGGTTCAACTTTGACCACATTCGCGTTCGGTTTAGCATACTCCTCCTATGCTCGATCCTTTGATCTTCAAAACTCAACCGGCAATTGATAGAAACTTTGAATTACCACAATGATAAACTTCAAATCAATGAATATCCACAAAAATTTGAAATCCCAATTTCCAGAATCACATTTAAGCATACTCCTGAAAGATTGATTAGCAAATCGGTAATCTTCTTAATTAGCAAATCTTCATCGGAATCAAATAATTTGATAACACACAGTAATCTTCTCTTCTTCGTTCAAGATCAAACATGTAATCTTCGTCTTTCATAACAATCTCAAATGTATAGTCTATTTCGTGAGCAACTAGTACACTTCATTGTCCGAAAGATCCATTATATCATCTTCTTTAGTCATGAATTGCAAGTATATAGCCTTCCTCGTTAGTCCCGGCGCAACTGAAACCACAAAATATCCTCATTTTCTGGCGGTTAGTCCGAAAACAGTTCATTCGCCTTGCAGAGTTAAATTGGATACTTTGTACCACTAAGCAGTGGTGTGTGAAACTGGCTTGTACGAAGACTCAAGCATCAATGTGACCACGACTACAGAATCCAATAAACAACTCCTCCAAGACTCAGTTATGCAACCCCACTTTTACGAAAAGTAGACATCAACTTGTTCTCATTACTAATGAACTCAGACTATACTTTGTTCTCGTACAGAAAAATCCAAGACACATTGTATCAACAAATAATAAGCAGTCGTAACCAACCAATACAATTGCTTGGTCACGAATTTCAAAAATGCCGGAATCTTCATATATGCGTGAAATTTTTATTCTCCCTCATTTTTGAAATTCTGACCGTGCCAAATTTTTCACTGAAATTCCCCCTCAAATATGGAAAAATCAGTTTTTAACAAAAGCATATTTAACGTTAAGGCCCATTAATAGTTATTATACCAAATGATAAACCTTTTGCACAAGTATCCATGACTACCCCAATATCTTCAACATTTTGTGACCGTACCATCAAATCTATACTCTGAAGCACCAGACGGTGTCCCCAAACATCCCGTATCGGTCGTTAAAATCTCGAAAAAAATTTTATCACCAAATTTTTTCAATGCCTCTTTTTTAGGCATTCCAGGTTACCTTCGTACGAGGGTAACTACCTTCGAACGAAGGTAATCTATCTTCGTGCGAAGTGGCGCCTATCTTCGTGCGAAGGTAATTATCTTTGTGTGAAGATAGTACTTTCGTGCGATAATAATCCATGATGAACACATTTTTCGATCCAAAATCTTTATTTCTGTGAATTTCAAGTTGATTCTGGCATAGATCAGATTGAAAATGATTTTTAACAATCCTATAAGTTCAATTTTACTTTTTGTCCGTGAATTGTCCGTTTATTTCATGTTTTACGTCTAAAACCTTCCTAAGTCCATAATTCATGAGCATAGGTGAAAACCTTAGCTCTGATACCAATTGAAAGTCCAGGATCAAGAGGTTCTAGACGGAAGTTTAGGCGTAATATCACTAATTCGATAGAATGTTATTAAGAAAGGAGTAGAAACATAATCAGCAAAAGCTTCATTCATTCATACCGAAAGAGTATACATCTTGTCAAGTTGGCGAATTCTGGAGAAATTTCGCCAGCGTTTCCCTTCGGGAACGCCAAAACTTACAAAACAATGAACACACGACACTATTTATTGACACGTTTTACCCTCGTACGAAGTGGGGAAAATAATTCCGTGCGAAGGTGTCGTCCGAAGATAACTATTACCTTCGTACAAATTGACTGTACATAACCGTTCTCGTTTTCTCTTGGTCGTGTGTTTGTATCTATTTTATACAACATTCAACACACACTTTATCTATCCTATTCGTACAGTGATGGACACAAAGTGCATCAACATCAACTTTATATCACTTTGAAACAAAATGGTTTACAAGGTGATTGTGAGGTTATTGACTAGTACAAACGAATACTTGTGTAATTCTGTGGTGAAAGGGCAATGGAGTTTTTGTAGTATGTATTAAATGTTTGGCTTAACTCATTATCCCTCACAAGTTTACTCTCTATTTATAGGGAGTTTTTAGCATGCACTTGCCCTGCATAAAGTAGCTTTTTGGCATATTCATTGAATCCATTGAGTTCAACTTGCTGCTTTGCAAATATGGCAGAGCCTCATTTTTCAGACAAGTTGGCTCATCTTGAGAGCCAACTCATCATAAAATCAGTTAAACAGATCACTATATTTTCTGATAATCAAAGTTCACGAGAAACTGATGATACCCATCAGCATTATCATCTGATGCATCATAATGGTCTTTTCTGAAAGACTTCATTTGTTTCAGATCCCTTTCTGATGAATGTTGAGGATATGTTGTCTTTTTCTTTTTTCTAGTCTTGTTTCTTCTTTCTGTTTGACCTTCATGACTTTATCTTTAGCAGTTGATCAGATAGATCATATTTTTCATCAATACTTACATAAAAGTTTCCTAACATATTGTAACCCATCGATCCTTTTAATAACAAAACATCTAAATATCTCATCATATTTCCAGCTAATGATTCTCCCATTCGACCTTGAAGCCCCTTTGTTCTCATATAAAGAACAATCAGAGGAACAATCAACTATCTGAACCATGATGGTGTCGAAGAGCTTTTAGGTGCACAAGATTTCTAGTTCTTTGACACCTTCAGCAGGTTCATTGATATTAGGAACCAATCCACTGTGTGACGCAACATGCGTTCTTACAGAACACCCTTCAAACACAACTTCATTAGTGTCCTCTTCAGCGATGACGTCCTCAACCTCAACTTGCTGACTTAACTTAGGTATATCTAAAGTTGGAGGCACATATACCGCCATTTCCAACCTATTAGAGCACTAGAAACCTACTCAGTATTGTCTTCCAATTCCATCTCTTTTGTAGCTAGCAGTACATGAGTATTTCCATTAAACTCCACCCTGATCAATAACATTGTTTTCATCATCATCCTCCTTGTTTCAATGTCATTACAAACGTATTCAATGCTGGGATCTGGTTGTTCCCCGTCGTGATTGTTATCAAGATCCTTGTCTTCAGGATCTTTGTCAACTCCTGAACTCTCCCCTTGAACATTAGATCCCTGACTAGTGATTAACTTTCTTAACTCCTCAATATTGTTGAGATGTAATTTTCCTTTGTTGAAGCCGCTGAGACTTGGTCAGATCTTTGGTAACAATTTCATGGACTTTAGCATCAACTTTTAGTTTTCCAATCTGTTGTCGTTCTAAATCGTGTCCTTTAGATCATTGATGATTGGTTATTGATTATGTACTACACTTTTCTCTTAAGAAATTAGCACATACTAAGGTGGAGATCTCTCTAGTGTTAGCTCTAGATTGAGACCTTAATTCAACTATATTAATTCCCTTAAAGGTAGCCTCTTCCTTACCAGAATGGGTGATCCATTTTAGGTGGCTCCTCCTTAAGGTTTTTCTCGACTGGCCCGTTTAAGATGATCCGAGAACCTTCGTTAATGATTAAATTGAATACCAAAAGTTGCTCGGTTATCCATTCTTGGAACAACTTCAACAAACCTTTCTTAATCTGTTCATCCCTATCTTTCTTATGAACCAACTTTTCTATTGGACTTATCTAAGGTGGTTTCTTCTGTTTGCTTACAATACTTACCTTTGTGTCTAAACACTTAAGAACCTCTAGTTTAACATCATGATCGCCATCCCTGCACTTATCGATTAAAATGGGCTTCATTTTGACTTCCTTAGTCAAAATCAGGGGGCTTACCGTACAATAACCATTCCAACCCACTGGACAGGACCCACGCATACTAACCTATAAGAACATGCAAAAAAACACATACATGGTTCCACATCAATACAATGTGGGATAGGTGAGCTTACCCTACTACACCAGTTATTCTAACCACAATGAAATAAAGAAAACGAAACAAACAACACAATCTAAAGCAAAGCCCACAATGCATGACTTAGTTAACTTGGTACATATGAGAGAGTTAGCACTAGCTCTGATATCACGTGTTAGGTATTAGGTGTATGCAGTTGACTCGAAAAAGTCGGTTAAAGTACAGTTTATAAAACAATACAACGTCTCAGGCCTTAAGAAATTGACGGTAGTTCTATTTTATTACTAAAACTAGAGGTGCACAAACCGGGTTTTTTCTAATACCCGGGTTCGGGTATATACGCGGGTTCAGGTATATACCCGGGTACGGGTATGACCGGGTTTGGACTTTTCGGGTATTGGTCATATCCGGGTTGGGTCCGGGTTTTGGTCAAAAAATCTATACCCTGTATACCCGGGTTCGGGTAGAGGAGCACAAATCGGTTTTTTTCAAAAACCAGTTCTGGTTATTAACCGAACCGGTTTTTCTCTGCAAAAACAAAAACCTGTTTTCTTATAATTGGTTTCGGTTACTAACCAGTTTTTTTACTCAAAACAATAACCGGTCCGGCCGGTTAGGGCTGGTTTTTAACCGGTTTATGAAAAAAAACGATTTTTTTCCGGTTTAAACTGGCTTTTTATAACCGGTTTCAGTTTTAAAACAGGTTTCAATGATAAAGATCACTAACCGGTCTATAACCACCGGTTCGGTTCTAAAACCGGTCAAAAAACAAGTTTCGGTTTTTTCTGGTTTCGGTTCTAAAACCGGTTTTTTGTACACCTCTAGGTTCGGGTTTTCAATACCCGGGTATTAGAATACCCTATTTCCGGTTCCGGGTAGGGTTCGGGTAATGGTCGGGTATGGTTCGGGTTCGGGTATAGGTCGGGTTTTCGATTCATTTTTTTGACATAAAACATAGAAATATATAGGAAACCTTTATATTTACATATAGTATGCCTTGAAATTTGCCAAAAAGCCTCACACAAGCTCTAAACGTTCAAAAATAGTTGTTGTACACAATGGATCCGGGTATCACGAAAACCCTCGAACGAGTATTACAAAAACCGGGTATGCTGAAAATCCGGGTAAAACGGGTACGAAAAAACCTGGGTTTGGGTTCGGATATTGAACAGAATATGCATACTCGGTCCCTACCTTACGAGTAGGGTCGGGTTCGGATTTAAAAAAACCCGGTTTTCTAATACGTAGGTTAGGGTTTTTTTTTTCTAAGTTCGAGTCCGGGTTTGGGTTTTTTGTGCACCTCTAACTAAAACAGATAATAATAACTAGAAGTTGACATGCAGCAAACAAGTAATCAAATAAATCAATACACAATAAGATAACAACCCAAATAATATACAATATTATATGCAACCAACCCCAAACCCTAATAAATAATTGTAAACACAATTAAGAAAATAAACCTGATGGTTCTTGATTTGTTTATTTTGATCAAATAAAGCAACCACAAAAGAAATCAATATGTTGCAAACGGACGTCGATTGACCTCATTCAAGCGGCATTGGAACCGTCTAATTGAATTTTACGATATGTGATTTTATGTTTTTGTTTTTAATGTTCGGCTTGTAGATTTTAGACTATTTTTTTACATCATTGTGTCTTTTCTGTATTTGTGTCATTGTGTCTTTTTTGTGACTCATTGTGTCTTTTTTCTTCAACATTGTGTTATATTTTCCTCAACATTGTGTTTATATTTTATGATTCATTATGTCTTTGTACACTTTTTATTTTTTAAAGCTTTGATAGAATACCTTTACCCATAGAAAAAAATTAAGATTAACAAGGGATTTTAGGTGATTTGATTGAGGTGTGCAACTACATTCGTTGGCAAAGTACAAGATCTATTTCTTATTACTTTTTGGTGACAAATGTATAGGGGATATTGGGTTACAAATATTTTTCTCCAAGTAACAAATAATGGGCTAAATTGAACCCATTTGGGTAGCCCGACCTAGGGTCTTTAGTTGCTTGGAAATAGCCCGGCCCAAGGAATGAGTCGAGCTCCACTATCGATCCCAACAGAATCATTCACTTTTAGCATTTGCGTATTAAAAATGGTAGGTCATATCATACATTATGCATTAAAAACTTGTGGTTTATAAATTATGTAAATTTTCAAGTATAAAGGAAGTATATAAAATTTCCCCTATAGAATATGTATAGTCTCAGTATGTATTTGATTATGATTAGTATTTTGTATATAAAAGCTTATTTGAATGTATCAAATTCAAAGATTAATTATAAAAAAAGGATAATCAGTTACCGGCTTTATACTCGTCCAAGCTTAACTCACTCATGATAATCAGTGTACAAGACTAGAAGTATGCGAAGTTTTTAATTAAGAAAAAAAAACACTCGAGTTAACCAAATATGTTGTAGACAAATGGGACATCCAAATAACAAGTCAAGAGTCTGCCCAAATTTAATAAAGGAATAGCTTCACTTGTATACCCAGTAGCATTTGCTATATTAAGGAGCCAAACATTATAATACTCTGCTAAGTAAACAACTTAAACGTAAATTAAACCAAATGAATTTCTTGAAATCTTTACTACTCTGCCAAACATAATAACGTTGATTAATAAAAAAATAGATTCCATCTTTTAAAAAAAAAACTAGTAGAATATTTTACAGTAAAATATTGGAAAGTAAAAATGAAATGAATAACTTAAAATATTAAAGCATGATTTAACTCCATGACCCAAGTCATAACCATAACCATAAAAGCCCAATAACTATAAATATTACCCAAAATATTGTAAATGGGTTATGACTTGTGAGCACATGGAACCCAATACATCACCCTGTACGTGACTCAGGCCAAACGCTACGAGTCTTTCCACGAATGTTTAGCCCATTACTTTATATCTTTACACTCAAATTTATAGGTGAGACCGTGAGAAGATAAAATATTATTTTCATCACATTACATGTCACACTGACCAAATCTTTAGATCTTAACGTACCACAAGCATCATTTTTACACATTTATACTACTAATTCCGTGAGAATATGTCTGGGAATTTGTCGAAACTATCGATCTCACTCTCCATAAGAAAACAACCATAAACCGTCTAATATTGTCGATAACAATCCAACACCATTACCACTACAACGGAGTTATTTTTATAAAAACGAACCCCCAGTTTGAAGCTCCCAATCAAACAAATAATATTATACGCAAACATAGAAAACATAAACCCCAATAAAGATCAGGAACTAGGGTACGGATGCACAAAATTAGAAAATCATAACTCAAACATAAACAATAGATCAGTAATTCACTATGTGTTTAGTTATACTTAATTTTGATTTCCGTTTATGTTTGTTTATTTCAGTGTGAGTGTAATTTACAAGTATGTGGGTTGCATTAGGGTTAGAGTTTTTATATGTTTATGCCTATAAATGTAACGGCCACACAACGAAGAAAAGAGGAATGGATCAAGAAGAACTTGTAACTTCAACGATTAAAGCGTAAAATACTTTTATTACTTTAATAAAATAAAAGCAAATGTTCGTTCTTTACCTAAATAATACAATATAACAAATTTATACAAAAACGTGTCAAATCAATTATTTCTATTTATGTTAAATATAAAAAAAAATATTTGTAACCAACATGAGATGAAAAAAATGTATTCAAATGATCTAAAATGTATTCAAATTGTTTAATTAAAAATGATCTAAATTGTATTCAAAATGTTTAAAAGTTTCAACATCTTATATTGTTTTATTAAGTTATTGTTTTAATAAGGTGTTTTTTTCTAATAATAGTTTGTGTTAAATATATTTAAATTTGATAGAAGACAAAAATATGTTTTGTGAATATCCAAGTGAAGAAGGTGTCCAAGAGGAGAGGGCTTTGAAGGTCCATACGTCCACCCATGACATCTTTTAATGAGGCATATATTTGTCCTTGGAATATCGACACAAAAGGGTGGAATTATTGAGAGAATGTGACCCCACTTGTCACCACTCTTATTTCTTTGAATGGTTGTAATTCTTTTTTCGACTTTTAAAAGTTTGTAGGGTTTTATTTTGTAACTTAGAATATTTTACATAACTAACCGGTCGTTATAATATTTTTACAAGATATAATTAATATAATTAAAAGAAAAGCAAATCAAATAAAACATCTTTAATCATTAAACAGCAAAATCAAGTTGGAATAGACCAAATCGACTAGTAGAGTTTGGTTTTTAAATGACAAGTTTTGATTTAAACTGTAATAAGAAAAATATAAAAATTAAAGCTCATATCTATTGTTTTTTCTATCTTTTTACTCGTCACTTGAAAAGATGAAGCTTTATCTAACGTCTTGATGCCGACGGGCCAAAGGCATCTTGGTATTTGTTGATTCATCTTCTCATATGTTTGATCAATGCTTGCAAAAGATAAATTTTATTTTATCAAATTAAATAGTCAAATTTCAAGATCAAATTTGAATAATGAAAATATCAGTAATTTTGTTGGACCTAAAAAAAGGACTTGGTATCTGATTAAAATCTGGAGTTATTATAAAAAAAATGTTTTTGTTATAAGAAATCAAAACAGTCCATTTTTCTTATTTTTGGTTAAATAATGTATTTTCATCAATTATACTTTGAACATAAATGTAACAGTGTAACACCATAATGAAATTATTTGATATTTTAATGTATGCCCACCATTAGTTTGTCAGCAGGGATGTGAATGGAAGACATGATATTTATGTGAATGAGTGGATGCAGCATATATAGGGTGGTTGGTTTTTCAACTTCACCAATATAATATTTTTCTTCAAATTATACAATGGCACATATTGATGATCAAATTTTAGAGGGTGTTTGGGATTTGTTACTAAACTCTAAATGGCTTTTAAAAGTGTGTATTGATTTATAATTTTTTTATAAAAAAAGATTTTTTTAAAAAGTGTTTAGATTAATTTTTATGGTGTAAAAAATAAAATGATAAAAAAGAACGGGGTAAATTTTCATATTTGATTGCTATTCTAAAGAGTTTGGTTTAGATCGGTAATTTTATGTTAAGAAAAAACCAAAAGCCATTTATAAGTTAGGTTTATGTGTCTTTTTGAAAAACAATTTTTTACTTCTTTATTGAACAGTCAAAACAAAAAGAAATTTTATCAATGTTACACACTTTTTAAACTTATTGGTTTTTCTAAAAAAATAATAAGTCAATAAGTTATTTCCAAACTTACATTTTATCTGTAGGTGTCTAGGTGATGATATAACCATCTGGTATATCTTTCATTATATGCAAATGTTATATACAATTCACATAGTTCTTTATTTACAAATGCCTTGATGTATGCCATATATGAAAGAGAATAATTACAATATATTCGGTTAAGTAATTGTCTATTTAAAACTGATGTTGCATCTAACGACTCCTAAATATAAGTTGGAAATTAGATGCATAAACTTTATTATGTACGATTGAACGTTTATGTCTTCCTCAATTAAGTTTGTTTATGTATGTTTATTTACGCTTGTGAAATGCTCATTTAGGTTTTAGATGAATAAATTGAACATGAACAAACACAAACATGCATGTTTTCTTAATGAACGAATCTGAATAAAAATATTTGTTCAATTACATGTTCGTGTTTGTGTTCGGTAAAAGTTAAATAAACAAACACGAACATGCCTTCGCTCGTGTTCTTTCGGTTCATTTACAAGCCTAACACCACGGAGCTAGCACGAGCGGGGCGTGGGGGGCGCCAGAGAGTGCTCCAACTGACCCTTTCTTTTTTCAATATCCTTTTCGCTCACGCCACCACATTACACTTTTCCACAACACACCTTAGTGAAACGTGAAAAGTAAAATCATCTATAGACAAGTTACGCCTTTATAAAAACATTTTCTTTTTTCACATTTCACCAAACCCCTTTTTCTTATTTATTTGTTCCTCATGTTTTTTGATTAATTACACAAATATTGTTATCTTTTGAGTCACTGATTAAGTGATCTAGTTATTGAGATATGTTTCCCTAGTCTCGAACTAACATATAGAGGGGGTCCCCCTCCTAATTCCATTACACAACTCAAGCAACACAACACTATCAATCTATCATACCACTAATTAGGTGATGCTTTAACTCTTTTAATAATGCAACGACATTATTGATATGGCATACTATTTTGGAAATAACTTTGTTTAGGAATTATACACAGAAGAATTAAGAGAAAAAAAGAACTTAGCTGGTGTTAGGGATGAGATCGGTATAGGTATCAAAATTTGTTAAATACGGGTACTGATACCGAAAATTTTTGATACAAAGCTTTTAAGGGGTGGGAGGTAGAGGTGTAAAAAAACCGGTTTTAAAACCGAAACCGGAAAAAAAAAACCGAAACCGGTTCTTTTTAACCGATTTTTCTGTAACCGGTTTTAAAACCGAACCGAACCGGCGGTTGTAGACCGGTTAGGGATCTCAAGCTTCGAAACCGGTTTTAAAACCGAAACCGATTATAAAAAACCGGTTTAACCGGTAAAAAAACCGGTTTTTTTGGCATAAACCGGTTAAAAACCGATCCTAACTGGTTGGACCGGTTATTGTTTTGATTTGAAAAAACCGGTTAGTAACCGGAACCGGTTATAAAAAAATCAGTTATTTTTTTGAAGAGAAAAACCGGTTCGGTTAAAAAAAACCGATTTGTACACCTCTAGTGGGAGGGGCGGCCGACCCCCCGAACTTTTTGCTCAGTAGTGGAGAGTATGTAGTTTTCGTATAGAATTTTTTGGTGTATACGTATTCGACCCCCAGCTTTATAGAAGTTTTTAGGTCCGGTGACTTTCACCCCAGTCATAAATCTCAAGCTTCACCACTGACGATACGGTGCCGGCATTTAAAGACAAAATTAGGTAAAATACCGAAACCGAAAACGCCAATTGATTAAACATTCTTAATTTTAGAACTAATTTTTATTTAAATAAATCCTTTATATGGTGGGTGTTTTTAATGGATCCCACTTTAGTACGGCATCCACTTTCTAGTGCATACTTGAATTCACATGAAGTTCCCCTATTCCAAGAATTAAACTCCACATAACCAAAAACAAAACTTATATTAGATTTATTTTTTTCGAGTACACGAAGATATCATCAGGATTAGATAGACATGCCCAATTCATAAGATATGTAAAATTTATATGAACAGAATGAATAGAAACAAAGACAACAATAACACGTGATGTAGTGGTAAAACAGTGACAAAATCTTTTATTATGTTGAACCAACCCAGAAAATCTCCTAAATCAAACCCTAGATCTTAAGATGATGAGATCTGTACAGTACAATATCAGAACACAACAGATCAGTAAGATCTATTGTACGATTGAACAACTCAACTACAAACCAACACAGAGATAACAAGATCTCTGTGATCCAACTGTAATTTCAAAGACAATGGATGAACAAGAAGAACACAACAGAGAGCAAAGAAACCCTAGAAATATCTGGAAGCTATCACGAATGAACTGCCCTTCTCTCTCTTCTCCTTTTATACTCATCAACAAACAACTTTTTACAGCAACCCTTGAAGTCTCTATAAACTTACAATTAGCACCCTAAAGAATGACCTGACACAAAATGAACCTTAACCGACCCAACAACAATAACATAAATATAACAAACTTGATCCAATCATAACTGAACCAACAACATATCATAATTGGCCCGACAACATGTTTGAAGATAACAATCACACTCAGGTATTTTAACATCCCCCATGATTTATACTGCAAACATGTCAAATATACCCAACTTTTCACACAAGTTATTATGTTGACTTCCATTTAAACCTTTTTGTGAAAATGTTTGCTATTTGTAAATCAGTAGCAATTTTGTGGTTCAATCACACCACTTGCAATTTTTTCTCTTAAAAAATGCAAGTCCAGTTCAAAGTGTTTTGTTCGCTCATGAAAAACTGGGTTTAACGAGATTGAAATAGTAGACTTACTGTCACAGAACAATTTTACCGGCAAATTACAGTTAACATTTAATTCTTGCAAAACATTTAAAACCCACATTATCTCACAGGTGGCTGAACACATAGCTCTGTATTCAGCGTCCGCTGTGGATCTTGATATAACATTTTGCATTTTTACTCTTCCAGGATATTAAAGTGTTTCCAAAAAATAACCAAATCCTGTAACAGTCTTTCTAGTTATAGTGCATTTAGCCCAATCTGAATCAACATACCCTGTTATTTCAAAATTATCAGTTTTTCTAAATGCAACACCTTGTCCTGGAGATTTCTTTAGATATCTAAGCAGTCTCAATGCAATATTTAGATGTGATTGACATGGCTTATGCATAAACTGACTTAGAAATTAAATCTTATAACTTATGTCAGGTCTAGTTATCAACAAATATATCAACTTTTCAATCATTTTTTTGGAAAACCATTAACATTTTCAAAAAGTGTTTCTTCTTACTAGTTTTTTGTGTAACTAGGTGACTCTGCTCGATAGGAGTAGTAACTGGTTTACACCCTAAATAGCCAAATTCATTCAATAACTCAAGACAATACTTTCTTTGAGACAAACAAATAGATTTATCAGAATAAAGGACCTCTATACCAAGAAAATATTTAAGTATTCCCAAATCTTTTATTTGGAAATTATCACTTAAAACTTTTTTGACCTTTCCTGTTTCAGTTGTATTATTTCCAGTAACAACAATATCATCTACATAAACCAACAATATCAAAAACACATTTTTTTTTACACAGAATATACATAGAGTGATCACAAACACTTTGTACAAAACCCATACTAATTAAAACATATGTTAACTTTTCATTCCACTTTCTTGGAGCTTGTTTAAGCCCATAAAGTGACTTTATAAGTTTACACACTTTTCCTGTATTAGTATCAAAATATCCCTGAGGAAGTGACACATATACTTCTTCAGTCAATGATCCATATAGAAATGCATTATTAATATCAAGTTGGTATAATGTCCAACTGTTATTAACAGCCAACTTCAACACAATCCTAACTGTTACCATTTTAACAACCGGAGAAAAGGTTTCCCCAAAATCTATTCCTTCCATTTGGTTAAACCCTTTAGCTACCAGCCTGGCTTTGTATCTTTCTATCTCACCATTTGCTTTATATTTTATTTTATACACCCATAAAATACAACCCACTTTCTTGTTTACCAATCCCCAGGACTTTCTTTGATTTGGAATCCTGTGACACACAGTTTTCTGTATTAAAAACTACATATATTTGATTATCCTTGGCTAACCTATAAACTGACAGCAAATTTACAGTATACCTAGGAACATAGAAAACATCTTTTAATGCAGTATTATTTAACAGTTTTATACTACCAATCTTAATAACTTTAACATTAGTTCCATTAGGATGACCAACTTTAAGGTTAAACTCAGACACGTCAATAACATCAAACATATCTTTATCATTATTTATCATGTGTTGACTAGCACCAGAGTCAATTATCCAATTAAACTGACTACCAAATACCATAGAGCTAGAACAACTTACAACACTACAACTAATATTAGTAAACTCACCTCCCATATTAGCGTTTTGAGTGTCCACTACATTCTTTTATCCAACAAGATTCAACAATTTTGCTATCTGTTCAGATGTGAAAGGCATACCAGAAGTAGACATATTTGATTTATTACTAACATTATTTTTCCCTGATGAATTATTAACTTTTTTCTTAAAACCAGGAGGGTACCCAACAATCTCAAAACATCTGTCTATAGTATGACCTAGCATATTGCAGTGAGTACATTTAAGATTAGGATTTGGTCCTCTAGGTATTCTTTCTTTAGAATCAAAACTTTGATTGGCCTTTGGTATAAAAGACACACTTTGTGTTTTAAAACTACTAGTACTAGACAACCTATGTGACTCTTCTCTAGAAACAACAGAATATGCCACTTTAATTGAGGGAAAGGGTTCTCTTGTCAAAAGATTAGTTCTCACATGCTGATAAACATCATCAAGTCCCATGAGAAACTGTAGTAATTTTATTAAAGTAGAAAAATCATTAAAATCCTTAGCAGCTTGACAAGAACAAGAAGGCAGATGAAGCATAGTATCAAACTGCTTCCACATAGTTGTCAACCTATTATAATATTCAGCAATAGAGCTGCCATTTTGAGAGATATTATTAATTTTCTTATATAAGTCATAGACAACAGAACCATCAACCTTGTAAAAAGACTCTTTAAGATCATTCCAAACCTTTAAAGCTAATTTAGAAAACACTTGACCAAGAAAAAGTTCTTCAGAAATTGATCAACTTTACCATCAATAAAACCATATTTATTTTTAGCTTCTAGTGCTAACTTCAAAGCACTTGACCAAACAACATAATTTTCAGTACCTTTTAGTTTAATACTAACTATTGTCAAACTACTTGAGTCACTTGGATGTAAGTACAAAGGGTCTCCTATATCCAATTTACTAATCAAGGTCTGTGAGGTGCCTTCACTGTCACTCATGATAAACACACCAAACAAAAAACAACAAAAAATATCATACAGAAAAAATATTAGCAGATAACAACAACAATCCTAAGGCAAAACTGAGCCAGGGGCCAGATTCCAGGTTCATCACTCAAGGTGCCCGAACAAGTCTTTACTCAGGAGCCACAAACTAGACTCAGAACTAAACAAATTTAACAAAGAAACTAACAGACGGACAATATCACTTAATCACCAAAAAAGCAGCAAGACAAACAAACAACAACTAAACAAGCAAACCGATCCTCATTAACCTGGCATCAACTAGATCAACAACAATAAACAACAACAACAACTAAAGATAAAGCTAGAATGATCTTACAAATTTGCGTTTATCTTCTTCCAAGAAGTTATGACACCGTAACCTTCTAGTGTTACAGACCACAACCAAAGAGCGCACAACCAAGGTGAACACTGGTCAGTTTGCCCTGAAACCTTCTAGGGTTTCAGAGACCAACACAAGCCTTCAGCAACCCAAGATCGAGACGATCTATATCCACGAACACCAGATTCACTACCCTAAAGCTCCAGGAGTGAACCTAACCACATATCAACAAACAAATCAAAGATAAAGCGGAAAAATCACAGATCAGGAGCGATATCGCTCTGATACCATGTAAAATTTATATGAACAAAATGAACGGAAACAAAGAGAACAATAACACCTGATGTAGTGGTAAAACAGCGACAAAATCTTTTATTATGTTGAACAAACCCAGAAATCTCTCAAACCAAACCCTAGATCTCAAGATGATGAGATCTGTACAGTACAATATCAGAACACAACAGGTCAGTAATATCTATTGTACGCTTGAACAAATCAACTACAAACCAACACAGAGATAATAAGATCTTTGTGATCCAACTGTGATTTCACTCAGTGAAATCACAAAGACAATGGATGAACAAGAAGAACACAACAGAGAGCAGAGAAACCCTAGGAATATCTGGTAGCTATCACGAATGAACTGCCCTTCTCTCTCTTCTCCTTTTATACTCATCATAAAACAACTTTCTACAGCAACCCTTGAAGTCTCTGTAAACTTAAAATTAGCACCCTAAAGAATGACCTGCACACAAAATGAACCTTAACCGGCCCAACAATAATAACAAAAATATAACAAACTTGATCCAATCATAACTGAACCAACAATATATCATAACTGGCCCAACAACATGTTTGAAGATAACAATCACACTCAGGTATTTTAACAAGGTAGATAGCAGTCATCGATTCAGTTGTGGTAACCACATATTTGTAGAGAGTTTGAAAACTCAATCTTGGAATATCTTCTTGCTTCAACAAATTGTAGTTGTATTTTATAGTCATTATTAACTGATAAGTATTATGCTATACTTTTGTTTTACCTTTTCTATAAAAGCATTGGTTCATCCAAGATAGGATTGGCATAACAGGTGAGACACAACACGATAAGACATAGTGATCTGTGATGCTTGACACGAACATGAAACAATAACTTATTGTGTTATTTTTTTCAAACATGAACATGACTTGTTTAGAAATAGGTCATGTTTAGGAACATGATAAATATCACATATTTTGGAACCTATGTAGTGAAACAAAAATTGTCGAAAGTTCGTAAAAGTATTAACTAATACATAGATACATAATTCTTAACAATTTCTTTAAAAAATTATAAATGGTTAACATGTGTTTAACCTATTTAGACACAAAAATAATCTTGTTTTAAACTTATCAACCTATTTAAGATATGAAACATGTTAAAGTCAAACACGAAACTTGTTAAGGTTGTGTCGTTTCGTATCGTGTTAACATGTCCGTATCCGAAACCGTCAGCCCTAATCCAAGAAAGGCACTAAGGAAGCGTTTGACCGCGTAATGATTTGAATTGGAATTTGCATAGGAACTAGAAATTTCAATGATTTAATAAATTCCTTTGAAAATTCATAATGGTTTTGGTTGTTCCAATTCTTAATGGAAATGGAATTCAAAAATACATAAAAAGACAACTTTACCCGAATTGTAAATAAACACCGGAGATGGATGAAAAAGAAGAAAAATGGCCTAGGGTATTTCCGTAAAGATATTAACATTCCGGTGAATTCTTTGAATTTCCTTTCTTATGGTGTGGGATTCTGAATTGCATTATATGTAGGATTGAAAGTTTCGAATTCCGAATCTAATTCCTTTTCTCACACAAACAAAAGGAATGAAAATTTAAATTATAATTCCACTTAAATCCCATGAATCCACCAACCATACAGGCGCTAAGGTTTATGAATCCCCTGTTAAGCAACTCGTTTAACCTCTCCTCTCTTTTTTTTTTCCATTTTGGTGGGATCTTTTCTTTTTTTGCGGGAAATTTGAATCACTTACGGACTATTTAGGTATTATTGTGTCACCAGTGGAACCACCCGATCATATTCATCTCCACTAGGCAATAACGCCTATACACCAATTAAGGAGAAAATCCAATAAATATTCCCCTTGTGAGAATCGAACCCAGGACGTAGTGATCCCTAAGCTTTATCTCACCCCCAAGATGTCAATAGGCTATAATGTCATGAGATTTAAAGAATATTGAGTTTTGTAAAACAACGTCATTGCTGATGTTAACTCAATCTTGAATTCAATTTGCTTAGGCCATGGGTATACTTTTACACCCCTTAACAACAGGTAGGCGTCATATCACCCACTTGAGTAGGGATGAGCATCGGCGGTACCAAAAAACGGGAAAAGTGGAGCACCGAATATACGGGGAAAGTGGGTACCGGTATTCGTACCGAATATACCCGGTACGTTACAATACCGGTACCAAATGCTCACCCCTACACTTGACTCTCTTTCACTTCACCTCACACTAAGTAGATGGTTTAACCCCCATTAACGCATCGTAATTAATTTAAATTCATATATATAGAATGTTGTGTGTGTGCAAATTTTTAATGCTTGATTCCTTTCCTCTCTCTCTCTTAGTTAACTTCTTAACACGTAAAGCGCTTAACTCCCCTTAACACCCTCCAGGAGTAGCATAACAGGTGTTAACGAATGTTAACTAGGATTAACATATACGGATGTTAGAGTATACCAGACGGCCTTATTGAGCGGTAGTCATGGAAAAATCTTTAGAATTTTGTCTAACAATTTCATTAACCACAAACATGTTTTTATTTGTTTCTTTATATTCATAACATGGTTCATTAAGGTGTGTATTAGCAGGTAATTTTAACCACCTAAGATAAAAGAACGATGATTCTCAAACCTCACTAAAAACAATCGAACTTTACTATTAATGTGTAATCAACTACTCAGCGGAAGAAAGTCCGGTAAAATATACAAGTTTACAAACTGATATAAGAATGGGTAGCAACAATCATACCAAACCGTTACATTGTTCTGGTTCAAGGTTTCGGTATGTTACTAAAAGGTGGTTCATGAACAATAATACTTTTGTCATTATTATAAACACACAAAAAAGCTAAAGAAAAAGTTACAAAAATGTACACACTTTAAAACTTTATTGAATAATAATTATTAGAGAAATACAAAAATGACTTCGATGTTAAGTAAAACGATGTTATAATTGTAAAGAAAATAATTTATTAGCAGCAAATTTATAACTTAATTTTATTCTAGAAGTAAGAATTATAGTTTAATATAATTTCTATTTTAAAACATTATAAAACTGCATGTTTTAAGACCTTGTTACGTATCATAGAACTAAATTTTATTGGGTCAAATAAACTTTGGAAATATTTTAAAATAATGTACAGCGTGCACGTTTATTTGAATATTATTTTCTAATAAATAATATTTTTGAACGCGTGGTCAAGAATTTGCCGACATGCTATTCCCAATCTTTCAACAAGGACTTTCTTATTATTAAGAATAAACTGTGGCAAACTTTTGTCATTTTAATTCAAACTTAAATCTTTTGAATTTGGGTTTATGTAATTTTAATTTTGTTTTTATTTTCATCTAAAAATAAAATCTTGTTATATTTTTTAGTTAATATTTATTTTTTTTTTTTTTCTCTCTTTTAATGAAGGACAAAATGGTTAGATTTTTTTATTTGTTATAATAAAACATTAAAAGACCACTTTGTCCTTCATTAAAAAGAAGGAAAAAGACAAAAAAAAACTGGATATTACTGAAAAATCTAACCAGATTTTGATTTTGTATGAAAATGACAACAAAATTAAAACCAAAGGGACCCAGATTGAAAAAGTTTGAGTTTTGAACTAAAGTAGCAAAACAGACCAAACCTCAGGAACCATTTTGACAGTTTATTCTATTATTAATATTAATAATAATAATAAAAAAACAAACACAATTATTATCACTACAATAAAATAACGACAATTATTGCTATTACAATAAAAATAATAACAATAAGATTAATTGCAATTTGCCACAAAATTCAGACATTACTTCGTCAAAAAAAGCAAATCGTGGGACGTAGTCGTCGAACATAATTTGTTCATGTGGTGTCCCTAATTGTTACAAGTACTTAGGGAGTATAGTCAATCCATATCATTGCTACTTATGTTGTGTAAGTTATCCTTTTTTTAAATTCATATTATGATAACGTTTGATGTTGTGTTTTGGTAATGAACGGGTTACTGCTTTAGTTTTGCAAAGTGATAAATTAACTTGTTTAGGTTAACAATTGGGAGGATGTGGATTCAAACGGTGGGATGATAAAGTCACTTGTCCTGGGTGTGACAACGTAATCCCCACATTATTGAGGTTGATCGAAAATAAAGATGAAATGGCAATGAAGAAAGCTAAGGAGGTGATGGTTTTGAAGATGTTGTGGATGTTCAGTTTGGTGGTTTTAGTTTACTGTGTGTTTGAGCAGAGTTATGCAACAGGTTGAGAATGTTAGTAACTTGTAGTTAATGTATTTGAGTGTAATGTTGACATTGTAATTTGGTAATGAGCGGATACGTAATGTAGTTGTTTGTTGATATTCAATTTGTTTTGATGATGCTCGTTATGTTGTATTTGACTATTGTGATGGTTTTTTTTGTTTTTATGTATTATCTTAGCATGCTTACCACTATAATGAAGGTGAAGATGTTGGAAACGAAGTCGTCCAAGATGATAACTTTTTCGAGGTGACGTATGCGTAAAAGAATGGTATGATGACTATGACAGTGTCATAAAAGTACTGAAGAAGAGGATGCAAATGCTGGAAAGGAAAAAGATGTTATCCCTAACGAAGACTATAAGATGGAACCAAAGGACTATGACCTGGAAGTATTGGCCATGCATGGGACTATACGAGTGAACCAGAGGATGATTGGTACTTTGAACTGTATCCAGGGGATTTCAAATGGTCAATGACGATGCTCATTGGAAAAATTTTGTAAACTGTTTGTAGTTTATGCATGTTGTATCGGTTTAGTTGTTTGTATTGTTTGACTACATCCCTTGTATGCACTTTGACTTTGTAATGAATGAAATTGAATTATAATGATCAGCATGGTTTTTAATTTGCGTATGTTGTTCCTACACTCTACTTGTTTTTGACCGGTTTTGGTCAAAACCTTGGCTACAATTGGTTCTCCTTTTTGATAATAATCAACCTATGTACATGCATAATTAATTGTAGAACCAAATAACTTAGAACCTAGACATTCATAAATAGTTAAAACCATCCAAAGTCAAACTGCCTACATAGGCATATACAGTTACAACCAACTCAACATTCATATATCCAACATTCATTTGTCGTAACAATCATAATCCACATCATGAAACCATCTGCACTACACTAATGAGTCTGACTTACCCTGGGTGCACCTTGTGAGGTATTATGTGATTGATGACAATCGTTCCCACCTTGTCTCTTATAGCTTCTCATGTTGTAGCCCTAGTTACCACATTTGCTACATATGGAGGTGGTGCCCTCTCGAGTCATCTTCCCGCTAGTTGCAAAATCTACTTCAACTTCAGCCTCACCAAATGCATGTCTTTTTTTCTCTTAGACCTTCCAACCTACAAACAATTGTATTTAGACCAACATAATTCTAGCATCAACAAATACTAGTGCATGTAAAGTTACCTGTTTGTGATGTTTTGGAGGAGTCAATGTTGTTAAAAATCGGGAGGGTCTCCAATTGTCTGGACTTGGGATTGGTTTAATGACATTCTCATAAACCTTTTTCCAAGTATCCGACCAATATACTTCAGACGCCCACTCTTTCAGAAGACCAACCCTAATATTGTGACATCCCGGCTTTTCAGGTATCTTAAACGCGTTACTTTATTGTTATTCATTCCTACGCCGATTAATTCGGAGAATTGATTACGCGCTCGCAATAACTACGCTAACTTTAGTATTTATACACAATGTTTGGAAATTCTAACGAGTTATATCTGAATTACGTGCTATGTGTTATTAGACGCTTGTAGATTATTGTATCACGCTTTGATTTCGCGATTTATTAGTTATAAGTCTTGTGTTATCGAATTGTAAAAAAAATAAAAATAAATAAATAGCCGAACCGAACCGAGCCGCGGAACGTGTCGACCTTGTGATCACACAAGCCCAACCATCCACCCACACCCCCCCCTTGCGAACACAAGCCCAACCCGCCACCCTTCCCTTGCGGCCCAAGGACAAGCCCAAACCGCCCCCTGCCCCTTATGTATACGTATGTATGCATGGGGTATTAAAAAAAATAGCAAACCCTAAACCTACTCCCTAGAGGTGTGCGACGGCAGCAGCCCCCCCTCCCTCTCGGTCGCGCAAGCATCCCACATCCCTCGGATCGATTCCAAGCTTGTCCCGGTTCGCTAGTTGTCATCGTTTCAAGGTTAGGGTTTAATTGTATTACGATTCACACTAGGGTTTGTGTAGTCTTGATCATGATTATGTGCTTGTATGATATTATTATGAAAAAGTGTTGTGGTGTATGATTAGTTCGGATGAAAATGCGAATCCTTGCGGTTGTGATAATATGTTTGAGTATTAAAATTGTAGGTTGCGTTTTATCTATAAAGATCATGATATATACTTAGAGTTGCATGAATACTGATATATTAGATGATATTTGACAAGTTAACCTGCTGTTAATCGATACAACTAAGCATCATGGCCGTTTACACATGTTCTAATACGATAAAGTTGAAAACAGTAAGCTGATTGACATTTACAGCCAACTTCAGTTGGCTGTAACCTGATCATTATTTATCGAAAAGTGGACTTTTTGAAGCCTAAAACGTGTATTTTTGAAAAACGCTTCAAATGGCGCTGGATTCGTATTTTTCTGAGGTCGTTTGCTATTTTTAAATGGTAATTTAGTGCAGCAGCTGAAGCTGCGTAAATTCTGCAGAATTTGTAGGTTGTTTATCGAGTCGGATCTCATAGTCTGTATGGGTTAGGTCACGAAATCTATGCAGTAACTGGACACGGAAGTTTCCAAAAATCTCTCACTGGAATTTGTTAATCGGATGAACGATGATTTTTAAATGATTTTTCTCGTGGACTGCAGTCAGAAAGCGACGAATCTGACTGCAACCTAGTATATAAATGTTTATAAATAATTGGTAAAGATTTAGGATTTGAAAATTTTACACAATATTCTACAGTTTAATTGACACCTCCTGTAAAAAAAATTGAATTTTTGGAACGTTGGAACTATTTTATAAAAATTCTCAAACATAGCCCAGATATGAGTGTACAAGATGAAACTTGATAACTTGTGTTTGTGTGTATCTAAGTGTTGTATGAGTTATCCTGTGTTTATGACAAGTTGGTTTGGTAGTTATTTTGTATGGTGATACTTTGCATGCATGATTATGGTTTCGAATTGGTTATTACGTGTGCCGTATTGTGTGTTAGTTATGCGTAGGGTTTTGTGTCAGTGTGTTCACACACTAACTTTGAATCGGTTGACATGTTAGGACGCGATTAGCGGTTCCATCATTTGCTTCTTTTGCGTTTATCTAACCGAGCAAATTAAGGTGAGTTCACGGCCCCTATTTTATCCGGTTTTTGAACAACGGGGGGAGAAACATGTATACGCTCTACAACTCTATCTTTTACGTTAGACGAAATTAACGTCGTTAACTATTCGGTAACTAAGTTAATGTTAATGTATGTTATGGTCACTAAGTAGCTTTATCACGGAAGTCCTCAACCAACTCTTGGATCGTTAGTATTGGGTTAGATAGCGGGGAAATTATAGTAGTACTACTGGGCCCGACAAGCCCCACCCGAGCTAGTCGCGCTAGCCGACTGGGAATGGTCAATGGGTGATTAATTTGGCCTAACTTTCGCCATGGTCAGAGATAGACCTGGCAACACAGAGGCAACAACAGTCAGCTTCGATTGCGAACTCTTACGTGACGTAACTTAAGGCTCGTTACCTACATGTTAACATTGAACTTATATACGAACCAACATTATTATTTCAGGTTAGGAATAATGGAACTAGGTCGTTATCCCGGGTTAGGGATAACGGGGGAAAACAATCTTTTAAACCGAACTTGTGAACTTATAAAAACCTGTGAACTCACTCTTCTTTAATGTTGACACTTGTTTCTTTGCATGTTTCTCAGGACGCTAGGAGCGCTAGGTGCACTCACTTGCATTTGGTCAAGGCATTTTTATCGAGTCTTTATTAACGATTATTCTTGGGATTTTGGTTTTGGCGTTTATGTTGGCGCCCGTTACTTTATTCTAATGCTTCCGGTAAACTTTGAAACCTTGAAATTTTGAAAATGACTATGCATGTTTACAATAAATGTTTTTGGAAAACGTTTAAATAAATCATATAGAGTCGTTCGACATTGCTAGTGTCTGAGATTCTGGTTTGATCACACGCCTCGCGGTAATACTCCACAAGTGGAAATTGAGGGTGTGACAGATTAGTATCAGAGTCTTTAGCTATAGAGAACCAGGTTTGCATTTAAAGTAGACCTAAACTATAGCTGTTACACGACACTAGACGTAGTTGGCACCGAACTGTGATATCTTGTTATGGGTTATACTACAATTGTTCTACGTGATATAAATATATATATATATATATTATATATTGTGATATACGCAGCTCGTAACTAACTACGCCGACCCATGAGGCTATGTCATCATCATCATCCGATAGATCTCGACAATCGAGGGCGCCGGGGAAGGCACCCATGGTCGAACCCTAACCACCTCGTGGCGTGGAGACACACTCAGCTGCTAGGAAAAGACTCGCTCTAGGAGGGGAGTCGTCCTCCCGTCCAACCACCGCTGTACCGGTCAACTCTTCAGGAGTGGGGGACGATCTACTTAGAGCTGTGCTAAGGAAACAACAGGAACAGCTGGAGAGAATGCAAGAGACTCTCGAAGCACAGGGATGGCTGATACGTCAGCTGACTGGTAAAACTGAAGAGCTCGAGGAAGAACAAGATGAGAATACGAGAGT
The DNA here is from genome assembly GCA_947069175.1 of Scalesia atractyloides. Classification (NCBI taxonomy): domain Eukaryota; kingdom Viridiplantae; phylum Streptophyta; class Magnoliopsida; order Asterales; family Asteraceae; genus Scalesia; species Scalesia atractyloides. The sequence continues at coordinate 59,106,028 of CAMTDV010000007.1, read as the reverse complement.
TTGATGCATTTTAGCTAAGGACCTTCGTGCTGAGCAGCTGAGGGCTGACTGGCTCGAAGACAGAGTTCTTGAGTCCAGTTGGAGGATTCACGAACTGGAGCAGAACCAAGCACCACCTATCCCAGTACCTGCACCAGCACCGCCCCCTCCAGCGCCGGTAGAAGACGAAGAGGAGGATCCAGAGGAAGACTCGGAGGAGGATCCGGAGGAAGAAGAGCCGGAACAGGACCCGGCTGTTGAAGCTGAAAACGCTGAAGAGGAAGACGGCAGTGATAGCAACTTGGGAGATGGAGACATAGATGACTAACTCGTCTCGCCAATCTTCGTTTTGTTTCCTTTAGTTTGTTTGTTTCCACTTATGTTTGAACTTGGAACTTTTATAATTAAACTGATATGTTTGGTTGGTATTTTGTGAGACATTACAATTTATTTAATCGAATGTTCCTTTTGATTGTTTAATTTGTTTGGTTGACATAAATTGTGTGATCATTGAAGTGTGGAATATGATAACTATATTGGATATATACTTATCGGTGTGTGTTTGTGTTGTCTTGCGAAGATCTGAAATGGCAACCGGTCGCCAAGGAAATCTCAACATGTCAGCTGAAGAATTGGCCGCTTTAATCCAACAACACGTGAATGCTACTCTGGTAGGTGTTCCTAACCCACCAGCAGGTAACCATTATTAAATTTTCATGGGAAAATCTAATAGTTTGCTAGCAGACTTTCTCGCTGACTACCTATCCACTATCCTCAGGAGGGGGTCTTAACCCCTACAAGATGTTCCTGGATGCGAAACCGAGCAAGTTCACGGGAATTGAAAGACCCATAGGACTAGTCCATTGGGTCGAAAAGTTTGAATCGGTTTTTGAAATGTGCAATTGCCTCGAAGCTAATAAGGTCAAGTATGCTGCCTCGACGTCGGAAGATGGGGCATTAACCTGGTGGAACGCACAAGTCCAAACGCGTGGACTTGCTGCGGCGAACGCAATGGCCTGGACCGAGTTCAAAGCTCTAATCAAGGAGGAATACTGTCCGCGTGACAGAGTTCAGCAATTGGAACAAGCGTTATGGAACCACAAGATGGTCGTGTCAGAAATTGAAGCGTACACGGCAAGATATCATGATCTGGTGTTCCTTTGTCCCGATTTGGCTAACACCATCGTTAAACGACTTGAGTTTTATCTTGGAGGTCTGGTCCCTGAGATCCAGGGCATGGTAATGTCTAGCAACCCTACGACGAGCAACAAGCGATTAGGCTGGCACATAAACTCACCGATAAGGCGGTGGAGCAAAGGAAGTTGCCACCTAGGGGTGCGACTGAAATTGTCCTTGACAACAAAAGGAAATTTGAAGACTCACCTGCTCGGCAGTCTTCATCAGCCCAGCCACAACAAGGAAACCAGAAGCGGTCCAACAACTTCAACAACAATCGGGGTCACAACAATCAGTCTGCCAACAACACCCAAAACTCGAGCGGCTATGCGGGTCGAAAGCCGTAATGTAATCGTTGTAACCTCCATCATCACGGCCCTTGCGCCGGAAATCGCTGCCAACGATGTGGCAAAGCAGGACACGCGGCAAAGGATTGTTGCGGGGAGATTATGTCACGACAGAATCAGAACCAACACCAGGGTAATAACGGGGATGCTATCAGTGCGGTAGCACTGCCCATTTCAAGCGAGACTGCCCGCAACTTCGCAAAAACAACAATGGTGGGAATAACAACAACAATAACAACAATGGCAACAATGGAAATGGTGGCACAGGAGGTGCCAAAGGACGTGCATTCACGCTAGGCCGTGGAGAGGCCAGAAACGGCTCGAATGTGGTCACCGGTAAGTTTCCACTTAACGATCATTTTGCTACTGTACTTTTTGATACGGGTGCGGATAAGAGTTTTATATCTGAGTCTTTTAGGAAGAACCTAAATCTCACACCTAAACCCCTAGAGACCCCTTACGTCATAGAACTAGCCGATGGTAAATCTGTAGATGTGACTCACCTAGTGACCGGCTGTCAACTTAAACTTGCGGGTCATACCTTTACCATTGATCTGATGACAACTACTCTGGGTAGTTTTGACGTGGTAGTCGGAATGGACTGGCTATCCGACGTCCGAGCTGAAGTTCTCTGTTTCGAGAAAGCTATCCGTATTCTGCTCTCTACGACGAAGTCTTGATGGTACAAGGCGAGAAGGCAGGCGTCGTCACGAACATCATCTCTTACATGCAAGCTCAGAAGTATCTTCGGAAGAAGAACTCTTTTGCTTTGCTCGCACTGGTCACCGAGCAGTCTAAGGACGAGAAGCGGATTGAAGATATCCCCATCGTCCGTGACTTTCCTGATGTGTTTCCAGAGGAGTTACCCGGTCTTCCACCACATCGACAAGTAGAGTTTGAAATCGAATTGGCGAGCCATGCGACTCCTACGCCAAGGCCCCGTACCGCCTAGCTCCAGTAGAGCTGCAAGAGCTATCTACCCAACTTCAGGAATTGTTGGAAAAAGGATTTATCCGAACCGGTACTTCGCCATGGGGAGCTCCGGTCCTTTTTGTCAAGAAGAAGGACGGGACCTTCCGCATGTGCATCGACTACAGGGAACTCAATAAGGTTACCGTCAAGAACCGGTACCCCTTACCTCGCATCGACAACCTTTTCGACCAGCTTCAGGGGTCAAGCTACTACTCCAAGATTGATCTACGGTCCGGTTATCACCAGCTACGTTTCAGGGAGGAGGATATCTCCAAGACGACATTTCGCACTCGGTATGGCCATTACGAGTTCTTGGTCATGCCCTTCGGTCTCACCAATGCACTCCGGTGTTCATGGATCTCATGAACCGCGTGTGTAAGCCGTATCTCGACAAGTTTGTCATCGTGTCCATCGATGATATACTCATCTACTCTAAGGGTGAAGAAGAACATGCTGAGCATCTGCGGTTATTGCTGGAACTACTTCAACAGGAGAAACTATATGCCAAGTTTTCGAAGTGTGATTTCTGGATTCGGGAAGTTCAGTTCCTCGGGCATATCATGAACGAAAAGGGTATACATGTTGATCCCGCCAAGACGATGCTATCAAGAACTGGGAAGCACCCAGGACACCGACAGAGATCCGCCAATTTTTGGGTTTGGCTGGTTACTACAGACGTTTCATCGAGGGATTTTCCAAGATCGCACAACCGCTTACCACTCTCACTCAGAAGGGCACCAAGTATGCTTGGGGTGACAAACAGGAAGCAGCATTTCAATTACTGAAGCAGAAGCTTTGCAGTGCGCCCATTTTGTCCTTGCCAGAAGGGATGGATGATTTTGTGGTATATTGTGACGCTTCCATTCAGGGATTGGGATGTGTGCTCATGCAACGTGATAAGGTCATCGCGTATGCATCCCGACAGTTGAAGGTCCACGAGAAGAACTACACGACACATGACTTGGAATTGGGAGCAGTTGTGTTTGCACTTAAGATTTGGATACACTATCTATATGGAACAAAGTACACAATCTACACAGATCACAAGAGCCTCCAGCATATTTTTGACCAGAAGGAGTTGAACATGCGACAGCGTCGCTGGGTCGAACTCCTGAACGATTATGAATGTGCCATTCAATATCACCCGGGTAAAGCTAACGTGGTGGCTGATGCCCTCAGTCGGAAGGAGCACTTGAAACCTCGTCTGGTACGAGCACTACAGTTCACAATTCATCCTGGGTTACCCGAATAGATACGCGACGCGCAGCTAGAAGCAGTTAAGGAAGAGAACATCAAGGCCGAATCTGTGAGAAAGATGGAACGCGATTGGGAAGTGAAACCCAATGGTACCCGGTGTTACATGAACTGTATATGGGTACCTCTCTACGGAAACCTCAGGAAGCTAGTTATGGAAGAAGCTCACAAATCCCGATACTCTGTCCATCCTGGTTCGGATAAGATGTATCAAGACCTTAAAGCCGCGTACTGGTGGCCCAACATGAAAGCAGATATAGCCACCTACGTGAGTAGGTGTTTGACTTGTGCGAAAGTCAAGGTGGAATACCAGAAGGCATCAGGGCTACTTCAACAACCTAAGATCCCAGTGTGGAAATGGGATCAGATCTCGATGGACTTTATCACTAAACTCCCACGAACTCCGGGTTGTTGCAATACCATCTGGATGATCGTGGATCGTCTAACTAAGTCTGCACACTTCCTAGCGACCAAAGAAACAGATAAGATGGATAAGTTGACTCGCATCTACATTAAGGAAGTAGTTTCTCGGCATGGGGTGCCAACGTCCATCATTTCAGACAGAGATGCTCGTTTCACGTCCAACTTTTGGCGGTCACTTCAGAAAGCGTTGGGTACACGCTTAGATATGAGCATAGCTTACCACCCTCAGACGGATGGTCAGAGTGAAAGGACCATTCAGACCTTGGAGGACATGCTTAGGGCATGCGTGGTAGACTTCGGGAATGGTTGGGAAATCTATCTGCCTTAGTGGAATTCTCGTATAACAACAGTTACCATACGAGTATTCAGGCAACACCGTTTGAAGCATTGTACGGTCGCAAATGTAGATCATCGGTCTGTTGGGCAGAAGTCGGTGACAGTCAACTCACAGGTCCTGAGTTGATACTTGAGGCTACTGAAAAGATTGTGCAAATCAGAAACCGCATGGCAGCGGCACGAGATTGACAGAAAAGTTACGCTGATCAACGACGCAAACCGCTCGAATTTCAAGTAGGTGACTGTGTCCTACTGAAAGTGTCACCCTGGAAGGGTGTAATTCGTTTTGGGAAACAAGGCAAACTAAATCCACGTTACGTAGGCCCATTTGTGATTTCGAAACGTATCGGGCCCGTAGCTTATCAGTTAGACCTTCCTGCCGAACTCAGTGGAGTTCACAACGTTTTTCACGTGTCCAATCTGAAGAAGTGTCTATCAGATGAGACCCTAGTCAGTCCATTGGATGAGATTCAAGTGAATGAGCAACTGCATTTTGTGGAACAACCTATCGAGATCATGGACCGTGAGATCAAGACTCGAAGGCACAACAAGATACCGATCGTCATGGTTTGTTGGAACTCTAAGCGTGGACCGGAGTTCACGTGGGAAAGAGAGGACCAAATGAAAAGCAAATATCCACACCTTTTTGCAGCTGAGCAGCAATCTGATGTTACGCCAACTGAATTTCGGGATGAAATTCTTTCAACATGGGGATGATATGACAGCCTGGGATTTCCTTGTACCACTCTAACAAACTGAACTATTGTGCGTTGCATTCTAAACCGCGTTTACTCAATTTTCGGGATGAAAATTCTTTCAACATGGGGATAATGTGACATACCGGCTTTTCAGGTATCTTAAACGCGCTACTTTATTGTTATTCATTCCTACGCCGATTTAATACGGAGAATTGATTACGCGCTCGCAATAACTACTCTAACTTTAGTATTTAGGGAATACACAATGTTTGGAAATTCTAACGGGTTATATCTGAATTACGTGCTATGTGTTATTAGACGCTTGTAGATTATTGTATCACGCTTTGATTTCGCGATTTTTTAGTTATAAGCCTTGTGTTATCGATTGTAAAAAAAATAAAAATAAATAAATAGCCGAACCGAATCGAGCCGCAGAACGTGTCGACCTTGTGACCACACAAGCCCAACCCGCCACCCACACCCCCCTTGCGAACACAAGCCCAACCCGCCACCCCTCCCTTGCGGCCCAAGGACAAGCCCAAACCGCCCCCCCTTGCCCCTTATGTATACGTATGTATGCATGGGGTATTAAAAAAAATAGCAAACCCTAAAACCTACTCCCCTAGAGGTGTGCGACGGTAGCAGCCCCCCCCCTCTCGGTCGCGCAAGCATCCCACATCCCTTGGATCGATTCCAAGCTTGTCCCGGTTCGCTAATTGTCATAGTTTCAAGGTTAGGGTTTAATTGTATTACGATTCACGCTAGGGTTTGTGTAGTCTTGATCATGATTATGTGCTTGTATGATATTATTATGAAAAAGTGTTGTGGTGTATGATTAGTTCGGATGAAAATGCGAATCCTTGCGGTTGTGATGATATGTTTGAGTATTAAAATCGTAGGCTGCGTTATATCTATAAAGATCATGATATATACTTAGGGTTTGCATGAATACTGATATATTAGATGATATTTGACAAGTTAACCTGCTGTTAATTGTCACACCCCGACCCGCAGCGGAATAAGAGTCGGGGCATAATTGGGTTATCACCAAAGCTCATGATATTTACTAATATGTTTCATATTTATTAAAGTCAAAATTACATTCTCAATAATCCAAACATGTCCATAGAAATACAAAGAAAAATAACCAACTAAACAATCCAAGCTCTAAACCAGTTTATTCTTCTAGGCCGATCCTATGTGTTTCTTGCTGCAGCTGGTTCACCTGTATCATGTGTAAAAATGGGGGTTTTTGGGTCAACATAAGTTGGCGAGTGAACCTTGTTAGATAAACATTTGTTATTGATTTTCTTGTTATTTCATTAAGGAAAAATTGTGCAATAATCATAAGTGAGCAAATGTAAATAATCAAACAGTAGCAATAACAACCACAAACTATAACATACAATAACATACAATAACATAAATAACATAAATGGGGAACGAACGGCATATGATAAATGTATGTACTGAAAATGATAAATGTCTGTACGATCAAGGCTCAATCAAACGGAGCCGATCGTGTTGCATGTACTGAAAATGATAAATGTCTGTGCGATCAAGGCTCAATCAAACGGAGCCGATCGTATGTTGGCACGCCAGGTTCATGCTCATAATGTAATGGGGAACTGCTCAACCCTCATAATGTAATGGGGAGCGGCGGCCTATGAAATTGCATGTACTGAATATAATAAATTTAATTCTAAACAATAACCACACAACAGATGATACAAGCTGAATACACATTTGTTCATGATATGATGTATGCACAATGATTTAAATATAATAAATAGTAAGACACATGATACACCCCAAAAACGTGATTAAAACGGGGAATTTGTAAAGATTCACTCACATTGGGTGCGTTTGGTTGGAGATGGTGAGATGCGCACGATTTGGAAGAATTGAACAACGAGAATTAACTAACCAAAATAATAACGGAAAATATAGTAAATGAGTGGATTTTATTGATAATTTTAATTAGGATTTTTAGATATATTTTTGTGAGTTTAAGGCTATTTCCTAACTTTAAAAACATTATTTTTAAGTATTTTTAATTGATTTTTTAAATTAAATTAAATTAATAAAAATATAAAAATATGTTGACTTTTTGGGTTGACCGTTGACTTTTTGACTTTGACTTGTTGACCGGTTCGGTCGTTTATAATGTTTGCACTGAGTGAGGTTCGAACTCGTGACCTCCCGTACGCGTGCACGCAGCTCTACCAACTGAGCTACGTGTCTAACCCGAAATAATTCTGTTTTGAATTATATTTATATACTAACTCAGTTTATTCAAAATTCTTTTATTTTCAAAAATGTTTTAAATCATCGAACCGGTGTCACCAACAGGTCTCGAACCCGGGACCTGTGCTTTAACGTTACACACAGTCCACCTCTGGACTGTGTGTCTAACTTGTTTAATATACAGATTTTTATTATACTTAACATCTAATTGCGAAAAGGATCCGGTTCATTTAGAAAAAGAACATTTTAGTTACAGAGCATACGTGTGTCAAGGATCGAACTCGCAGCGTGTGTTTTGTATGTGCACACAGTCCACCGCTGGACTGTGTGTCTAACCCGTTTATAATACCAATTTTAATTAATCTTATAATGTTAACACACTTCATCTTCTTCGTTAATTTTTACAGACAGCAATTTACTCAACTGTTTCTTGTTTTAAAACGATTAACAACATTCATAAGACTAAAATGAAATGACAGAGACGGTGTTGGAAGTAAACATACCGGAGGAATGATTTATCTCAGGATTCCGGCAAGGCGTCGGCTCTGTTTTTATGAACCTCAACTGAGCGAACACATTAACCGATTTGATTAGCTAATCGTGGAATTGAAGTGCTAAACAAGAGTTATCAGAAGGTTTGAATGTCTATACCGTTTTACAGCTGAAGATAAGGATTTTCAGAAGTTTTCCGGCGAGCGAGAATTATCCGATAACGACGTCTGAAATTGATTCCGATTGAAGGGTTTGAGTTGGCAATAGCTTAACAATTGATAGACAACAAAAGAATTGCGAGACTTACTGATTTGGTGGAAAATACGGTTTTCCGGCGAAAGTCCGACGAGTCCAAAAAGCTTCTCCGGCGGACTGAAAGTTGTGCGAAAATGTAATTGGAAGTTTGTAGAGTGTGTTTGAGTCGCGAGAGAGGACAAAGATTGAAGTAATTCTGGAATTGAAAGTTTTCGGTTATTAAAACCGATTCACTTCTAGAATTCAAGTTCATTCAAAGCAAACTTGATTGTAAGCGTCGGTGTAGCGGTTATAATCGGTAAACCGCGTATTATCAAACGTTTTTGGACGTTTGGTGACCGATTTCGGTTACAGTTGGCGTAACCGGATTAATTTGTGATAGATAATAAAATTTAGTTGTTTCCTAATGTTTATAGAAAACAACAAGTGGCGGAGTGGTGATATGTGTGTGTGATAAAGCTTTGAGTTCTTTTCCGGCTGACCCGGGTTCGAGTCCCGGCAGCCTCATTTTCTTTTTAATTATTTTATTTTTACTTTTTATCAAGTATAACTTTTATAGTTTAGTTTTTTATTAATTATGCATCATAAAAATTAAATGGACATAAATACGCAACATGACATTTATAACTTGATATTCGATTACAAAACGGAGCGGGTTTGGAAAACCCGTTTTTGACAAATGTTACAGTATCCCCTACTTTTAGGAATTTCGTCCCGAAATTTAAGTAGTAGTTAGTAGAAAAAAGATGCGGGTATTTTTCACGCATTGAGTCTTCACGTTCCCAAGTAAACTCAGGTCCCCGTTTCGACTCCCAGCGTACCCTAACAATTGGAATGCGGCTTCGTCGAGACGTTTTTCTCCGTAGTCGTGATCTCTACTGGTCTTTCAACAAAATGCATAGATTCATCAATCTGAATATCTTCCAGAGGAATATGGAGGTTCTCATCAGCGAGGCACTTCTTCAAGTTTGATACGTGGAATGTGGGATGAATCCTGTTGAGTTCTTCTGGTAGGTCAAGCTTGTATGCTACAGGTCCTACTCTTTCGAGTATCTTGAAAGGTCCTACGTAGCGTGGTGCTAGCTTGCCTTTTTGACCAAAACGAACTACTCCCTTCCATGGTGATACTTTTAAAAGTACATGATCACCAATGTTAAACTCCAAGGGTTTTCGTCGTTTATCTGCATAACTCTTTTGACGACTTTGAGCCGCTAGAAGATTGTTTCGAATTTGATGGATCTTGTCTGTGGTTTCTTGAATTAATTCTGGACCAGTGATTTGAGCTTCCCCGATTTCGTGCCAACATACTGGAGATCGGCGCTTACGACCATATAAAGCTTCAAAAGGTGCCATGCCAATGCTTGAATGATAGCTGTTGTTGTACGAAAATTCAACTAATGGTAGGTGAGCGTCCCAATTTCCCTTGAAGTCTATGACACATGCTCGAAGCATATCTTCAAGAGTTTGAATGGTGCGTTCAGATTGTCCATCAGCTTGAGGATGATAGGCGGTACTGAGATCTAATCGCGTACCCAAAGCGGCTTGTACTGCTTGCCATGTTCGTGAAGTGAAACGACCATCACGATCTGAAATAATGCTTAACGGTACACCATGTCGGCTTACGATTTCGTTGATATAAATACGAGCTAGCTTTTCGTTCTTGAAATCTTCGCGGATAGGAATAAAGTGAGCTGATTTTGTAAGTCTATCGATGATTACCCATATAGTTTCATACCCACCAGAAGTGCGAGGTAACCCGGTAATGAAGTCCATGGTTATGTTTTCCCACTTCCATACAGGTATTTCAGGTTGGACCAGAAGTCCTGAGGGTCTTTGATGTTCAGCTTTCACCTTGGAACATGTAAGGCACTTGGAAACAAAGACAGCAATATCCTTTTTCATTCCAGGCCACCAATAGGTGTATCGAAGGTCTTGATACATCTTATCGGCTCCTGGGTGTATAGAGTATCGCGTTTTGTGAGCCTCATTCATAAGAAATTCACGAAGGTTGTTGTGGTCAGGAATCCATATGCGATCTAGATAGTACAGAATACCGTCAGATTTAGTTTCAATTTTAAGTTCAGCTCCACAGGACAGCTCCTTTCGTACGTCGTCTTCCGTTACTGAAACATGTTGGGCTTCTCGAATTTGATCTTTAATGTCGGTTATGATTTGCGAACATAGAAGATGAATGGAGTTCGCATAACCCTTTCGACTGAGTGCATCAGCCACCACATTTGCCTTGCCAGGGTGGTACCGAATTTCACAGTCGTAGTCATTTAGAAGTTCGACCCATCTTCGTTGCCTCATGTTTAACTCCTTTTGATTGAAGATATGTTGAAGACTCTTGTGGTCAGTGTATATTTCACACTTAGTACCGCAGAGATAATGTCTCCATATCTTAAGAGCGAACACAACGGCTCCAAGTTCTAGGTCATGGGTGGTGTAGTTCTTCTCATGCGTCTTGAGTTATCTCGAAGCATAAGCTATAACCTTTCCTCTTTGCATTAGAACACAGCCTAATCCTTGCCCTGACGCGTCGCAATAGACCACGAAGTCATCACAACCTTCAGGAAGAGTGAGGATTGGTGCATCACAGAGTTTTTTTAAGGGTTTGGAAGGCTTCTTCTTGTTTGGGTCCCTATATGAAAGGTTTTCCCTTATGAGTTAAAGCCGTGAGTGGTACAGCAATGCGCGAGAAGTTTGAAATGAAACGACGATAATAACCAGCCAAACCAAGAAAAGATCTTACTTCTGTTGGTGTACGTGGCGCTTGCCATTCTTGTACCGCTTTGATCTTTGAGGGGTCGACATGTATTCCCTTGTCATTGACTACATGCCCAAGGAATTGTACCTCTTTTAACCAGAATTCGCATTTGGAGAATTTGGCGTAAAGCTTTTCATTCTCTAGAAGTGTAAGGATGAGTCGAAGATGTCGCTCATGATCAGACTTAGACTTTGAATAAATGAGGATGTCGTCGATGAAGACTATAACAAAACGATCGAGATAGGGTTTGCAGACCCTGTTCATTAGATCCATGAAGACAGCTGGAGCGTTGGTTAAACCAAATGGCATGACCATGAATTCATAATGACCATAACGAGTTCGGAAAGCGGTCTTTGGACGTCTTCTTCATGTACCCTAAGTTGATGATAACCAGATCGAAGGTCGATTTTTGAAAAACAGCTGGCGCCTTGAAGTTGGTCAAGAAGATCATCAATGCGAGGTAATGGATAGCGATTCTTGATTGTTAACTTGTTGAGTTCTCTGTAGTCGATGCACATGCGAAACGATCCATCTTTCTTCTTCACAAAAAGGACAGGTGCACCCCAAGCGAGGAGCTAGGGCGTATGAAACCTTTGTCAGTCAACTCTTGCAATTGACTGGCTAGCTCTTGCATTTCAGAGGGGGCTAACCTATAAGGAGACTTTGCAACTGGTGTAGCACCAGGTATAAGATCAATGCGGAATTCGACTTCTCTTACTGGAGGAAGTCCTGAAATGTCGTCAGGAAAAACTTGCGGGAAATCTTTTACTACAGGAATGTCTTCAAGTTTCTTCTCCATGGTTCCCTTTTTAACGATATGAGCTAAAAACGCGACATAATTCTTGCGAAGATATTTTTGAGCTTGAAGACAGGACATTAATTTGAGCCCTTTCGACGAGGTTTCTCCAAAGATTCGTAGAGTCTGACCGTTTTAAAAGAGGAATGCGTATAAACTTTTCGCGACATACAACTTCAGCCTGATGTTGGCTGAGCCAGTCCATACTAATTATAATGTCAAAGCTTCCCAACTTCATTGGAATGAGGTCAACTAGAAAATTGTGATCGTTTAACGTGAGAGTACAATTGCGTATGATAGAATTTAATGAGACTGGTTTCCCGTCAGCAACTTCTACCGTTATGGATTCCATGAGCTTATCACGATTTTGGTTTAGGATGGGTTCAAACTCTAAGGACACAAAACTTTTATCCGCGCCAGTATCAAACAACATGGATGCATAACTACCATTGATAAGGAACGTACCGTTAACCACATTGCCGTCAGCTCTAGCCTGATTAGCGTTGATGTTGAAAGCTCTCCCTCTTGCAGGTGGAGGAGCTTGGTTAGCTTGATTCACTGGGTTGGCTTGGGCTTGAGCGTGAATAATGTTCACCAACCTTGGACAAGTGTTTCTAAAGTGGCTTGGGTCTCCACAATTGTAGCAAGCCCGCATAGGTTGTACCATGGGATAGTTGGGTTGGTAGTATGATTGGGCTAAACGTTGGGTAGGTGGTAATAGTAGGGGTTGTTGGGCTTGACCCATTATTTGTTGGTGGGTTTGGGTTGAAGGCTGGTGGCGGTTCGTTCGTTGAGGTATGCGACAGGTTTGAACAGTATGACCTGCGCGACCACAGCGGTGCAATGTTGGCAAGGATAATCAGGAAAATGGTGGTATTGGCAACGGTTGCATTTTGGTAATGGGCCAGAGTATGGTCTTTTGTATGGTGCAGGTGAAGGGGCGACTTGGGTAATGGGTGCAGCAGGGATAGGGAAATTGGTTTGTGTAACAGCGAAGTTTCTGGTGTTACGCTTCCTCTTGTTAGCAAACTTAGAGGAGGAGGTGGAATGGTTTGATGTTTGGCCCTCAATGGGGGCTTTCTTCTTCTCCTCTTTAAACTTACCGTTGCGAATTCGATTCTCGGTCAGTTCAGTCGCTAGTTCCATAGCAGCTTCAAGTGTTGCTGGCGAAGTGCTGAGAACTGAATCTTGAATTTTCGAGGGAAGACCTCGAATATAATGCTCGATTAAGCGATAAACTGGGGTAAACAAATTAGGGACCATTTGGTTCAACTCTAAGAACCTCTTGTTGTAGGAAGTATGATCTCCCTCCTTTTGCTTCAAAGAATGAAATTCGTCCTCTAGCTTCTTAATCTCACTTCTAGGACAGAATCGCCTCGTCATGATTTCCCCTAACTCCTCCCACGTTAAGGCTATTGCATCATCAATTCCCCTCTTACCCTTTTCAGTATTCCGCCAGGTAAGAGCTACCCCAAATAGTCTCCCGGTTGCGTATCGTACCTTGCGATCCTCAGGACAATCACAGTTGAGGAAGGTGTTTTCCATTTCCTCAAACCAGTGGAGGAGAGCAGTGACACCTTCGGTCCTTCCAAATTTAGGAGGATCGCAAGACTTGAAATGTTTATATGAGCACTTGCTGGTAGGAGGGTTGCCGATGTTCTGGTCATTTTGTTGGGGAGGATTAGTGGGATTTATGGCGAGAGCTTGTTGTACTTGAACCACAATGTCAGGAAGCACCGCGGCCATTTGTTTCGCGATTTGTGCGGCCAAGCGTTCGTGAGACCTTCCTGATCTTTTACCCCCTCGTTGTTGTCTAGCCGACATCTACAGGAACATAATAAGAAGATTGTGAGTTTATGGAGTCTTTTTAGGTGTCATTTGTCTTAAAGAAAATGAAAATAACATAAATATCAATAATGCAACTACATCCATAGGATGTCTTGGGTTTGCTCATGTTGGGCCTGAAATGTCCCCCATACCTTCACCTGTATAGTCATGTGGGCCCCCATGACTATTGGTTTGGTAGGATTCACATTAGTATTGGCGATTTAACACTCGCATCACCCGAATGAAAACCACAAAATATGTTTACGAGATGTATGGTCGGAATATGTCCGGTGTAGACACAATGACAACTCAAAGTGGGGTTAGCTCACACGACGTTTGGTATAGCATGCTTTGGCCAATTAGGTACTTCGCACTCTCATCGTTAGTCCCCAGGTAGGCAAACTGGTCCTTTATTTTAGATTTATACGAATGCCAACCTAGACAGCACGTTCCGACTACCGGTACTTGTACCCTTCCAGTTACTACATGCCCGTCATGAGAACTCACTTTGATGAGATTTGAAAATACAAAAATCATTGTAAAACAATCATGAAAATGATGTGATGTGTGCTTTCATGGATATGATATGTTATGAGAATATGATTCATGATAGGCATTATATGATAACATATACTTATAAACATGCTTGCATAACATTGAATGTAACATTTAACATAAAACATATAAACATCATGAAATTTGGCATGTAACACACAAAAATCTTAAAAATTTCTAATCAACTATAGTATAGGCTCTAAAGGTCTAATAACCTATCCTATATCCCTATAGTCATGGCTCTGATACCAATCTGTCACACCCCGACCCGCAGCGGAATAAGAGTCGGGGCATAATTGGGTTATCACCAAAGCTCATGATATTTACTAATATGTTTCATATTTATTAAAGTCAAAATTACATTCTCAATAATCCAAACATGTCCATAAAATACAAAGAAAAATAACCAACTAAACAATCCAAGCTCTAAACCAGTTTATTCTTCTAGGCCGATCCTATGTGTTTCTTGCTGCAGCTGGTTCACCTGTATCATGTGTAAAAATGGGGGTTTTTGGGTCAACATAAGTTGGCGAGTGAACCTTGTTAGATAAACATTTGTTATTGATTTTCTTGTTATTTTATCAAGGAAAAATTGTGCAATAATCATAAGTGAGCAAATGTAAATAATCAAACAGTAGCAATAACAACCACAAACTATAACATACAATAACATACAATAACATAAATAACATAAATGGGGAACGAACGGCATATGATAAATGTATGTAGTGAAAATGATAAATGTCTGTGCGATCAAGGCTCAATCAAACGGAGCCGATCGTATTGCATGTACTGAAAATGATAAATGTCTGTGCGATCAAGGCTCAATCAAACGGAGCCGATCGTATGTTGGCACGCCAGGTTCACGCTCATAATGTAATGGGGAACTGCTCAACGCTCATAATGTAATGGGGAGCGGCGGCCTATGAAATTGCATGTACTGAATATAATAAATTTAATTCTGAACAACTAACCACACAACAGATGATACAAGCTGAATACACATTTGTTCATGATATGATGTATGCACAATGATTTAAATATAATAAATAGTAAGACACATGATACACCCCAAAAACGTGATTAAAACGGGGAATTTGTAAAGATCCACTCACATTGGGTGCGTTTGGTTGGAGATGTGAGATGCGCACGAGTTGGAAGAATTGAACAACGAGAATTAACGTAACCTAAATAATAACGGAAAATATAGTAAATGAGTGGATTTTATTGATAATTTTAATTAGGATTTTTAGATATATTTTTGTGAGTTTAAGGCTATTTCCTAACTTTAAAAACATTATTTTAAGTATTTTTAATTGATTTTTTAAATTAAATTAAATTAATAAAAATATAAAAATATGTTGACTTTTTGGGTTGACCGTTGACTTTTTGACTTTGACTTGTTGACCGGTTCGGTCGTTTATAATGTTTGCACTGAGTGAGGTTCGAACTCGTGACCTCCCATACGCGTGCACGCAGCTCTACCAACTGAGCTACGTGTCTAACCCGAAATAATTTCTGTTTTGAATTATATTTATATACTAACTCAGTTTATTCAAAATTCTTTTATTTTCAAAAATGTTTTAAATCATCGAACCGGTGTCACCAACAGGTCTCGAACCCGGGACCTGTGCTTTAACGTTACACACAGTCCACCGCTGGACTGTGTGTCTAACTTGTTTAATATACTGATTTTTATTATACTTAACATCTAATTGCGAAAAGGATCCGGTTCATTTAGAAAAAGAACATTTTAATTACAGAGCATACGTGTGTCAAGGATCGAACTCGCGGCGTGTGTTTTTGTATGTGCACACAGTCCACCGCTGGACTGTGTGTCTAACCCGTTTAAAATACCAATTTTAATTAATCTTATAATGTTAACACACTTTATCTTCTTCGCTTAATTTTTACAGACACAATTTACTCAATTGTTTCTTGTTTTAAAACGATTAACAACATTCATAAGACTAAAATGAAATGACAGAGACGGTGTTGGAAGTAAACATACCGGAGGAATGATTTATCTCAGGATTCCGGCAAGGCGTCGGCTCTGTTTTTATGAACCTCAACTGAGCGAACACATTAACCGATTTGATTAGCTAATCGTGGAATTGAAGTGCTAAACAAGAGTTATCAGAAGGTTTGAATGTCTATACCGTTTTACAGCTGAAGATAAGGATTTTCAGAAAGTTTTCCGGCGAGCGAGAATTATCCGATAACGACGTCTGAAATTGATTCAATTGAAGGGTTTGAGTTGGCAATAGCTTAACAATTGATAGACAACAAAAGAATTGCGAGACTTACTGATTTGGTGGAAAATACGGTTTTCCGGCGAAAGTCCGGCGAGTCCAAAAAGCTTCTCCGGCGGACTGAAAGTTGTGCGAAAATGTAATTGGAAGTTTGCAGAGTGTGTTTGAGTCGCGAGAGAGGACAAAGATTGAAGTAATTCTGGAATTGAAAGTTTTCGGTTATTAAAACCGATTCACTTCTAGAATTCAAGTTCATTCAAAGCAAACTTGATTGTAAGCGTCGGTGTAGCGGTTATAATCGGTAAACCGCGTATTATCAAACGTTTTTGGACGTTTGGTGACCGATTTCGGTTACAGTTGGCGTAACCGGATTAATTTGTGATAGATAATAAAATTTAGTTGTTTCCTAATGTTACAGAAAACAACAAGTGGCGGAGTGGTGATATGTGTGTGTGATAAAGCTTTGAGTTCCTTTTCCGGCTGACCCAGGTTCGAGTCCCGGCAGCCTCATTTTCTTTTTAATTATTTTATTTTTACTTTTTATCAAGTATAACTTTTATAGTTTAGTTTATTTATTAATTATGCATCATAAAAATTAAAATGGACATAAATACGCAACGTGACATTTATAACTTGATATTCGATTACAAAATGGAGCGGGTTTGGAAAACCCGTTTTTGACAAATGTTACATTAATCGATACAACTAAGCGTCACGGCCGTTTACACATGTTCTAATACGATAAAGTCGAAAACAGTAAGCTGATTAACATTTACAGCCAACTTCAGTTGGCTATAACCTGATCATTATTTATCGAAAAGTGGACTTTTTGAAGCCTAAAACGTGTATTTTTAAAAAACGCTTCAAATGGGCTGGATTCGTATTTTTCTGAGGTCGTTTGCTATTTTTAAATGGTCATTTAGTGCAGCAGCTGAAGCTGCGTAAATTCTGCAGAATTTGCAGGTTGTTTATCGAGTCGGATCTCATAGTCTGTATGGGGTTAGGTCACGAAATCTGTGCAGTAACTGGAGATGGGAGTTTTCGAAAATCTCCCACTGGAATTTCGTTAATCGGATGAACGGTGAATTTTAAATGATTTTTCTCGTGGACTGCAGTCAGAAAGCGACGAATCTGACTGCAGCCTAGTATATAAATGTTTATAAATAATTGGTAAAGATTTAGGATTTGAAAATTTTACACATATTCTACAGTTTAATTGACACCTCCTGTAAAAAAAATTGAATTTTTGGAACGTTGGAACTATTTTATAAAAATTCTCAAAAATAGCCCAGTTATGAGTGTACAAGCTGAAACTTGATAACTTGTGTTTGTGTGTATCTAAGTGTTGTATGAGTTATCCTGTGTTTATGACAAGTTGGTTTGGTAGTTATTTTGTATGGTGATACTTTGCATGCATGATTATGGTTTCGAATTGGTTATTACGTGTGCCGTACTGTGTGTTAGTTATGCGTAGGGTTTTGTGTCATGTGTTCACACACTAACTTTGAATCGGTTGACATGTTAGGACGCGATTAGCGGTTCCATCATTTTCTTCTTTTGCGTTTATCTAACCGAGCAATTTAAGGTGAGTTCACGGCCCCTATTTTATCCGGTTTTTGAACAACGGGGGGAGAAACATGTATACGCTCTACAACTCTATCTTTTACGTTAGACGAAATTAACATCGTTAACTATTCGGTAACTAAGTTAATGTTAATGTATGTTATGGTCACTAAGTAGCTTTATCACGGAAGTCCTCAACCAACTCTTGGATCGTTAGTATTGGGTTAGATAGCGGGGAAATTATAGTAGTACTACTGGGCCCGACAAGCCCCACCCGAGCTAGTCGCGCTAGCCGACCGGGAATGGTCAACGGGTGATTAATTTGGCCTAACTTTCGCCATGGTCAGTGATAGACCTGGCAACACAGAGGCAACAACAGTCAGCTTCGATCGCGAACTCTTACGTGACGTAACTTTAGGCTCGCTACCTACATGTTAACATTGAACTTATTTACAACCAACATTTATTCCAGGTTAGGAATAATGGAACTAGGTCGTTATCCCGGGTTAGGGATAACGGGGGAAAACAATCTTTTAAACCGAACTTGTGAACTTATAAAAACCTGTGAACTCATTCTTCTTTAATGTTAACACTTGTTTCTTTGCATGTTTCTCAGGACGCTAGGAGCGCTAGGTGCACTCACTTGCATTTGGTCAAGGCATTTTTATCGAGTCTTTATTAACGATTATTCTTGGGATTTTGGTTTTGCCGTTTATGTTGGCGTCCGTTATTCTAATGCTTCCGCTAAACTTTGAAACCTTGAAATTTTGAAAATGACTATGCATGTTTACAATAAATGTTTTTGGAAAACGTTTAAATAAATCATATAGTCATTCGGCATTGCTAGTGTCTGAGATTCTGGTTTGATCACACGCCTCGCGGTAATACTCCGCAAGTGGAAATTGAGGGTGTGCAAATATCATTTCTAGCCATGTCCCATATAGCAGCAACTGCAGCTTACATGGCATTCCCGTCAAATCCCAAATCCTGCAAGTATATGTTTTCTCCTTTACATCAACCACACACTGATCTTATATTGCTTAACCTGGTAATGATTAGCATCAACCATCAAGACATTCAGTTGTGATATTCTTCCATTATCTTGTTGAACACCTTTTTAGCATGGGGAGTTAGTGGACCAATAGCTTTAGCGATTATTCTCTTAGCATTCATAATTCGTTTGGTCATGTAAACTCTTATGAAATCCAAGCAGGTAATTATAGGTTTGTCTCTTGCTCCAATTAACTTTCTGTTGAAGACCTCACATATGTTGTTCAACAGGATGTCACACTTAGCCCTCCTAGTGAAGTGAGCATGACACCAACTGTTTGGTGGGATCTGTTTCATCCATTCATGGAGTTGAGGTTCTACTTTTCCACCTCTTCCATAGCATTTTCCAAATACAGCACAGATATCTTACTAGCCATTCCCCATAACATGTTTTTATACACGTCAGCCCACCATTGTTTCTTCATGTTTTCATGAATATGTCGTAAACAGTAGCGGTGCTCTGCACGGGGGGAAAACCTTTGACAAAGCTCACGTAAGATCATACATAACATTAAAGGGACTGCTAACATTAAAGCAAGATTGATAAATTAAAAGGGATGCTTATGTTACCTTTTTGCCTGTCTGAAATGAAAGTGAAGTTGGTGTAAATTGGTAAGTCAAGATCGTCTCTTAGCAACCTCAATAACCATTCCTAAGATTTTAAAATTTCAGCCTCAATTAAAGCATAAGCTACTAGGTAAATACCATTGTTACCATCAATCCCAACAGTTGTAAGAATTCGTCCAGGAAAACGGACCCTTCATGAAACAATCATCGAGACCCAGGATTTCTCTTCTAATTGTCTTGAAACCTATCATCATTGATGCAAACCAAAATAACATCTTCAGAATTGTTTGGTGGGACTAACCGGGTCAGAATAGGGCTTTGTATTAATCTTGATTGTACCGCCCGGGTTTGCTTTAAGAAGTTCTTCATAGTAAGACCTTAGTAAACCATAATGTTCCCTATAGTCTCCAACTATTCGTGTTGTAGCAATCATCTTGACCCTAAACACCTTCTGAATTGAAACATTAATATGATGTTTCTATGCATTGTTTCCTGAATATCTACCAAAGGCATCTCTTGGTTCGATTTTATCATCGGTTGGATCTCCTTGGCCATAGTACTTATGGTGTACAATCCTACTTTCTTTGTTGTTAGGCAATGATGTTGGGCATGAAAGTATTCACACACCAAGAGTCTACCCTTGTTTTCTTGAGATCTGAACTGTGAAGGGGCAAGTGGGCTTCATGTGCCTTTTATCATGTCTTAACCCTAGACCCCTATAATTCCAATTTTGCCCTTCACCTAATGTACCAGAAACTAAACTTGGATTTGAACCCAAACACCAATTATGTACCTTAAATGCTCGTTCTTCAATATGTAAATTTGCCTTCTGCTCCTAACAGCATAATCCTTAACCATTTGATTCAGTTTTTCCTTGTCTATAATCAACTGACCAGCATAAAAGGCTAGCAATGAGTCACCATGTTCAACAGATTTTCTACTTTGTTTCCTTATTTTCTTAGCAACGCTTTCCAAGACTGTGCAACTATCATCGTTGTCACTAAAATGATCTACATCACAAGTTATCTCTTCCTACATAAGGTCAAGATCAACATTTAGATTTCTTGCATCCTCAACTGTGTCCTTGACTTCTTCTAGGTCGATTTCTACGCATGCCCTAAACTCTTCCATATCTACTTCAAAATCACCCACTATGTTATTAGGATCCTCTTCTGCAACATAGTCAACATTCATCACTCTTACTCTCACTTTCATCCACTGCTTCAGTAGGCTCTGATTCCCTTGAAATGGATTACTTGAAGAGGAAAAACATTGACTTTCTATAAAGTTAGCATTTTGAATATCACAATGCTAGATGGAGAAACTGTCATACAAGGAGTTGTTTCAATTGGAACATGATTCTGTGATGTCTCAACATCGTTTAACGAATGCATCATTATATTGAAATGACTAGTTTCAACATACAGGTCCATAAGCGTATACCCTTTACTAGCTAGATCACACAAATAGGCTAAATCACCATGGAAACTTAACTGCCTAAGTCCAAAATCTAATCAAACATGTGGATTCTTGGTAAGGTAATAAAACACATTATCAACATCATATGCAGTATCTTTCATGGTTTGGTCCAACACATATCATTCGGTATTGAGATTATCAACATATGTTATCTTACCATTTATATACTCCCTTCCTAGATAATATGAAAACTCACCTACATGATAAACCTTAAGTGTACAAAACTTTTATTGATCGACTGTGAAACTAATCAGTGATTTTGAAGGTTAATTTGCGTAAAAATTCTATTTTATACAAGAAGGAACTTACGGTATAAATCATCAGGATCAATGTGATCATCATCAGCTCGAATTCGCAAATACATATCCGTTACATGAATCGATCATCAACCACGACTGAACACGACTGAAAATAGGGCTTTGTACAAGGTCTGGATTTAAGAATGAGAAAGGGTTTGGGGTCGCAACAAGAAACTCCATATATTGGGGATTATTGAGGTGAAGATTATTGATTTACCTTTGTTACAAATGGTCAATCTCAGTCAAACGAACAGAAGTTAGGTTCAGGGACGCAACATGTAGCGCTTCTGCAAGACATGGGACTCAACAGGCAAAATTTTGAAAATGGAGACGCAACATGACACGGGCTCTTTCTTCAGGTACGCAAGTTGCAGTTTACTCTTACAATAACAACATGAATAATAATATAGGATACCATATATTTTTAACTAAAGTTTTCATAACTACCCGGATATGAAAATAATGGGAAAAATCGGATTTCCGATCACTATGCCTTACTTGTTTATTAATCAGGCCGGACTTAAGAATCAGACAACGCCATAGTTAATTTTGTAAAAATATTGAAAATGATATATACTATATTGAATTGAAATTTAATATAAGTATGTTGTTATATCAGTTTATAAAAAAATAGAAAAGAATATAATTTATAATAAAATATTCTAATTAATATCATGTATCAATATCTTATTTAATAGATTAATAATATTAGTAAATAATTTAGATTAATATCTAATTCTAGTATTATTAATATAAAAACTCCTTAAAACATGAATTAAATAATAAGAAAAACAAAAGACAAACCTCTAAAATAAATCAAGACGTATTATCTATTAAAATCCATTAACATTTACCTTAAAAAACTCAACAAACCTTCTATTTCTCTGTCACTCTTATCTATTTCTCCCCCAGTTTCAATCTCCTCATCCCCTATATTGTTTATTGATTCACTTGGAGCTATTTGATTTTCTTGTTTCTGGAGTACAATAGACATCTATTGTTCTACATCAACACAAGATACCAAAACAATCTCTGTAGTACACACCATTCAATTTATCTGTGGGTTGTAATATGGGTTTTCAAATATTTTGATGATTGTGATGTATATGGTAAATGTCACACCCCAACCGGTGGCGGAAACATCGGATGAGACGAAAACTAGATTGCGAGAGGCTTCATAACGTTAATTGTGTCAAGTGTTTAATAATTACCTTTTTACATAGTTTAAATCAAATAATACAAAATTTAGATCCCGACACGTAACAAATATAATTTCATTTCATTGATAATGATTTAATACAAGATATTGAAACGAAATACATGTTTGAAACAAATACAAATAAATAAGTATTTAAAGTTTAAATGCGTTTCTAGGCAATCCTACTAGATTCCATGTGTCATCAAAATGCCTGCAACATGTATTAAAAAGCATAGATCGATACAAAAGTATTGGCGAGCATACAAGTTTGAAATTAATTATAAGTATAAAAGTTGGTTTTGATTGTGACAAGTATATATTCAAGTCGAATCGCACGAATATGTAGACCACTTTGCCTAACAATAGCATATAATCGAATTCCTTAACTAGCATGCATAGTATTCTAAGCATAACGATATCATGAGAATACAAGTCAAAACTAATAAGCATAAACAAACTCAAGCATAACAAGTAGCATGTATAGACGAGTTTAAACTAACACATATAACTCACATAAGCGTAACTGATGGCGCATTTGGTATTGTGAACACATTCAATTTTGTTTAAAATAAATTTTGTAATTTATACATGTTGCACCCCAAAATGCATTAAAGTGTAAAAAGGGGGTCGAGTATGCTCACGGTTTTGCAAAGCTTCCTTTGGTGATTCCGTGAAGAGTTGGAGGTTGGAGCTTCAAGCTTCCTTTAAAACACTTAGTGTTTTCTTTTAGAACTCTTAGAGTTCTCTTCCTTACTTGGAAGATTTGAGAGAAGTAGAGAGATTGAGAGAAGAATGGTTGGAACACTTAGTGTCCTTTTAGAATTCTTGATTTAGAAGGATTGAGAGAATTAGAGAGATGGAGAGAAGAATGGTGTGAAGAAAATGGTAGAAGGAGGTTGGTATTTATAGGTAGAGAAGGTGGAAAAGGGTGAAATATGATTGGTTAAAAAGGTGGAAGAGGATTGAAAAGATGATTGGTGGAGAAAGGAGGTGGAAAATGGTGAAATATAATTGATTAAAGAAGGTGGAAGTGGATTGATGAGGTGAAAAGATGATTGATATATTTCTTGGTATTTCTTGAGTATATATTATGTAATTGAGTATATAAAAAGTATAAAAGTATAAATCAAGTATTGAGGATGTGCGTATAAGTATTTATACGTATAATTATGTCGGTTTGTGTATAAATACGTATTTAAATGATCGGTTGTGTGAATAAAAAATATGTATAAAATATGAATTTTATTATGATTAATGCCTCGAGTTGTGAGATTGAAATTAAAATACGAATGTAAGGTTTTAAAATTAGAATACGGATACGGACATTTTTAAAATAGAAATACGAAGATACGAGATGTTACACGAATAACGAATAACAATTAATAATATATATATATATACAACACACATATATTTTTATTATGTTTTAATACCCCGAATTATGATACAAATATTTATTTTCCAAAATAAAAATACGAAAAAAGCGAGAACTTTACATTAAAACTCAATAGGAAGATGAAAATCTAAGAATTCTTGGTTTTCAACTTTACCTTATGGATCATGTGTTGCAAGCCAATTAAATTAATAAAGATATATCCATTTTAATATTATTAAACTTATTGTAATCAACTACAATTTATATATTTATTTTTATGAGCTTTAAACTATAGCTTTAAATGTTTTTAAGTCTTGATTACCTCTCTATGTATTATTCAAGTGGAATTGAGAAAGATATTATAAAGTTGGCTAAAGATGTAATCATGTATTTTGTAAAATCAAATTGAGTAGTAATTATAAATACTTATGGTATTTACAAGTGAAATAATAATTAATCGGGAAGTTAAAAGAAATCCATTAAACCACAAATTATTAATTAACGTATTCAAACTTCAATGAATCTGATTTGTAATGTAACATAACTGTAGGTTAGTGTGATAGATTCGTGGACCTGTGTGGAGAGTTAATAATGCGTGTATATTGTGCTATCGTACTTTATCATTTGAGATGCGGATAATCTGATTTATTATACTATATGTAGTGGATCAATATATTACCTCTTTTGTTAAAGATTATAGGGAAAATGTCACAAATAGTAACCAAGTTTCAAAAATGTTCTAATTAGGTCACTCGTATCGTTTTTGTCCCAATTAGATAACTTAACATTCAAATCGAGTCATGTCCTTTTTTCCATATGTTAAGAGAAAAATGGAGCATAAGATGCTAGGGTCGGATTATATTAATATATGAAATTCTATTTATTAAAAATAAAAATACTTTAGTTACATTAAAAATTGAAAAAACAAGTTAAAATCCACGTCATCACTGGACGTTAGCATCAAATGAAAGTGAAAAAAGAAACAAAAATTCACATCACCACGGTTACCTGTGAAATGGATGAAAAAACCCTTAATTTTAATAAAAAATGAATTTGAGTGACCTGATTAGAACACTTTTGAAACTTAAGTGACCTAATTGGAACACTTTTAAAACTTGGTTACTATTCTACAAAGTTACCCCAAGATCATATGCTACTATGTATTGTCTAATATGTCTGTTATGATCAATTACTTGGCACCTTCTGTGGCGGTGTGATTAGACCCGACATCTATATTTTGTTTGTGCATCTATGTTCCAGGGCAAACACTTTAGTTTTGGGTGAGACGTACTGTTTTTATTATTATTATTATTATTATTATTATTATTATTATTATTATTATTATTCCCACACACTTAAAATTAAAAAATAAAACCAAATTTTACACATTCAAGCCGTGTATTGTTATAAAAGAACAAACAGTGAAAAACTTAAAAAAATAAAAGACATTAAATGAATTTAGAGTGTATTCAATTTATTAACCGGAAGTACAACATAAATATCTTTCTTATAGAGTTATTATTAATAGACTTGCTCATTTACATGAGAAGTCTTGCATTGCAATTCGTCGCCCAAATATTCGACGATAACAAAAACGCCCCTTTCCATTCCACATGACGAATTCCTCCGCCTCCTTAACTAATGGTAATCCTATGCCTTGTTTAAGTCCTTTTTCCATCGACTCTAAACACACAATTGTGACAAAATCAATTGCACCAACACCCTTCTCCATTCCACACGAGCTCGCCTTTCCTAAAATACTCTCCGTCTCACGTGTTTTCCATGCGTAACAAGACAACCAAACCGTTGTTGCTTCTCCTATGCGCGACAACCGGTTGCTTCACCGCACACCAATGGTGTGGCCGCAACACATGACTTCGCTTCAATCCACACTTTCTAGGTGTAAAGGTATAGTTACCGACAGAAAGCCAGTGTGTTCGCATTTTGGTTTAAAGAACGAACATAGGAGAGATTTTAACTTTTTATTTCTATTTATCTTTTATTATTAATTTCAAGGGAAACAGTTAATTTTACACAAATATTTAACATCATCTATGTTAGGTGTGGAAGTTGAGTGAACACTAAAAACTCTAGCTTTAACTTCTTATAGTTAGGGATTGAAGCTGAAATTTCAGGATACCGAAATTACAATTTGCGTAATCTATTTTTGTAACGCTGTCAGATATTCCATGGCCCGCTTCCTTTCTAAACTTCGTATACTAAATTGTTTTCACTTGATTCGAAATATATCTATAATTTTTGGTCATCTTACAAAGTCAGCTAAATCTAAAAACGATACATAGACACAATTAAGCAAAATATAACATAAAAGGTCGCAAATACAAGACATGCCGAGAAATATAACACAATGTCAAAAAAAAAGATACAATGAATCGCAAAAAAAAAAAAAACATAATGACGAAAAAATCACAACATCAAATAAAAGCACACAAAGATTCAAACAAAAATTCTAAAACTAGAGGCTAAAAATCTATAAGCGAAAACCTAAAATCTTAGATCGTAGAGTTTGACGGAACAATTTCAATGACGCTAGAATGAATTCAACTGAAATACATTTGATACTTTACCCATGATTTTAATTTTAATTTTTGGATATTGTATATTTGAACATTTTCCCTTATCTATACCATATATATGGCTCGGTTCAAATGAGAACCACCACGACTTGTGAGAACTTTTGGGCCAATTTTTTTTTCACAAACGTAGATGAAAATATTATAAACACATTTGTAAAAAAAGTTTAAAAAAATTGTCTAGTCGCTAGTTTTGACTGATGCAAGTTTTTTTTACGCGCTGGTGTAAATTTTATACGAAAATAAATATTTTTTTACGCCTCATGTAAATGTGGGTATGCGACATTTAATTTTTTTTTTGCTGAAACAAGTGATTTTTTTACGACTTGAAAACAAAATTTCGGAAAAACCTTTTGCATGACCTAGTTCTCACAACTCAATGTGATTCTCATTTTAACTCATCTATATATATATATATATATATAATCATATTATTTAGTCAACTTGGTAAATTACTATGAATATTATCACTAAGACCAGACGATGTGGAAGAGTTTGAAAAATAGACGTTATGCGTCATATGGACGACACGTAAGCACACGTCAGAAAAGTGGCGTGATGGAAAAGCAGGGTGTGGGACGTATTTAATATTATTATGTTATATTTAAAAATTATATAAAATCAATTAAATTTAATTTAAGAACATTAATTAATTGAATAAGAAAACATAAATTTTAAAAGCCACATAAAATTTAAGTTACATAAACTTAAAAATAAAAAAAATTACATAAAAAAATTACACAAACTTCAATCATCCTCTCTGTCTTCGTCAAAGTCGTCTCGTGGAAGGCTCTAAATTTGTTCAACTAAATCCGGCCTCTCATCATCTAACAGTAATAAAATTAAATCGTCTAGCCCAGACGACGAAGAAGAAGATGAAGTTGAAGAATTTGAGCCTTCCATTTAAAAAACATTGTAAAAATGGGAGATAATAGGTAGTTGGGAAGAGATAAATGGATAATTGAGTGGTGTGGTTTAAAATGGGTGTGAAATATGATAGCATATATAGTTTTTTTAAAAGTTAAAATAGCTATTGAACGACTAGTTTGAAGCAACCAATAACCAAGTTCCACGTCGACTCGTGTTAGCCCTCCACGCCGATGGGAGCGGAGGACGGTGTGGGAAGGTGGGCGTTAACCAGCAACAACACCGAGATATTACACCCACAACCCTGAGGTTTGGTCACTTTAGTACAAAACTCAAACGTTTTGAATATGTGTCTCTGTTGTTTCAATTTTATTACCATTTTCATCCAAAAAAGTTAGATTTTTGAGTTAATATCAATTTTTTTCCTCTCTTCTAATAAAGGACAAAATGATCTTTTAAGGTTTTTATAACAAATTAAAAAATTTAATCATTTTGGCTTTCATTAATATTAGGGGAAAAAAATAAAATTTGAATATTAACTGAAATTTCCGAACAAATTTTGTTTTTAGATGAAAATAAAAAAGAATTTAAAACCACAAACACTCATATTTAAAAGTTTGAGTTTTGTATTAAAATGAAAAAAAAGTAACCAATCTTAAAGAAAATTTGGTAGTTTACTACGTTTAAAGAACGTGGAGAAATAAAGCGTTTACACTTGCAGTGCAAATGATGATTTGTAGGTGGCCCCACATGCCGACACGGGATTAACGCGACCTTACCGCTGATCGCGCGTGATGTACACCTCCTCATATTTTATTTTTTAATATTTTATAAAATACTGACGAAATTCTGCCACTTGCCATAATCATGACATAACCATGTGCATATTGATACGACGTGACAACACGCATATTTTAGGTGGTGACATTGAGGTTGGTTGACTGTATCGAGTAGCCGTTGAGCCACATGCTCAGTGAGATAAAAACTTTAAAAGTACTATGTTGTATATGGCTTGTCGTTACACTAATTTTCTATATCAACCCCTCTAGTATTAGATTCGTGTGTCATATGGGTAGTGGAGAAGTCACGCCGGCACGTGGGCCGCAGAACACCGCACACAACAGCTGCTAGGGTGCCGACGAGAGGCTCCTAGCATGCTTGGGGGTGGTGGTTTTATTTGCTTTTTTTAATATTAAATAAAATTTAACCTAATTTTACAGAATTATCTTAATCTATCATCACACTACATATTTCACCTCATTACATTACATGTTACATTACATTTTTTTGTGTGTAAAATGTGAAACCC
This sequence comes from Scalesia atractyloides, assembly GCA_947069175.1. Classification (NCBI taxonomy): domain Eukaryota; kingdom Viridiplantae; phylum Streptophyta; class Magnoliopsida; order Asterales; family Asteraceae; genus Scalesia; species Scalesia atractyloides. The sequence continues at coordinate 59,077,351 of CAMTDV010000007.1, read as the reverse complement.
TCCACTGTTTACATAATACGTTTTTCCTTTCCATATTTCACAGTCACCAGAAAATTTAGTCTTATAGTATCCAATTCCTCTTTCTACAGATTTGAACAGTCATGATGTTTTTATTTTTTGCCCCGCAACTATCACCGTTTACCAGCATCTATTTATTCTTGTACTTCATATTAAACCTGCGATAATAACTCCTTTTACTGAACCACTTGATCATGTTTGTATCATGCTGCATGTGTTAAGAACTTGGTTACTTCTTTCCATTGGAGAAACTTGAGATTTCCAACGGATGAAGAGGGGGGGGGGGGGGGGGGGGGGTGTAAAAACGTATATCCCAAAAATTTCTATACAAAATGCATATATAACACTACTAAGCAAAAAGTTCGGAGGATCGGACGCCCCCCGACCCCTTTTAACCTTCGCCCCTGCTTCTTTCATACTTAATAACATGGCATGTATATTGAAACAACCATAACATAACATACTTAGAAAACTAATTTATATATGTTTTCATTTGAAAAATTTGGGGCTGTTTGACAATCTTGTACTAAGTCACTAAGAGTACTGACCGATTAAGAGGTAGTCTCTGAGTCGATCAGTGTGTTTCTAAAACTTACCCATTAAGAGACTCTTTTAACTATTAAGATATGTCTTTTAAATGAACCAAACACGCTCTATGTTTGACCGATTCAGGTCTAGCGTCTTAAAGGAAATGCTTGAGGTATAACCAAAGTGCTTGAGGTACTATCCCTAAATTTTGGAAATGCGAATCTCTATATAGAGAGATTCATTATAGTAAAATATTTGTGTTTTGGAGATGGTGAAAGATAAAAGATAGACGAAATCTCTAAAACTTAAAGACTGAGAACGAGATAGAGGCCTAATGTGAGTGATACAATGTTATAAGGTCCAACAATTTCTTTACATTCACTGACCGAAATGTTTAGTTCATTTTCTTAATCAACTTTTATAAATAATCTCAAAAAACACAAATGATTGTAGATTTATCATTTTACATCAAAGGCCATTTGTTCTAGCGGTATAAGGTATGTATAATTGTGTCCTTTTCTATGAGGTCTAGGATTCGAGTCCTACATGAACAAATGATGTAAATTAAGGGCATGATTAAATTGTTTAATAAAAGCATTTTTAGAATGGAATTAATGGATTTCAGTCAAAGTAAACTTCTTTTCTTGAAAAGTAATACTACATAAACCCCCATAATATATTTATCAAATAGTGTGACTCTCATCAAAGTTTTGTGTTTTATGTGGCACGTTTCGAGAAAAGTTGGATAATCTGTTGATAAACTATGAGGGACTCGTGACATATGAAGACAAATTGCCTCATGGTGCAAAATCCCACAGGTGGGAGCAACTTTAGTAACGAGGCTATTGGAGAACATAACCACCGTAGATTCAAAGAAATCACACAAGGTAGGCAATTGTTTTAACAACTTTGCGGTTTATTTGAAGAGCAAGAAATGACAAAGTATTTAATAGTAAAGTAATATGCTCAAAAACAAACATGGAATTGATCTAAAGTCAATACTCTACCATTCTTCTCGATTAAGCATTCGATGAGCCAAAATAGGTTGAAACAACACTTATGGGAAAACACGAGTAAACTGTCAAAATGGTCCTCGAGGTTTGGTTGCTTTTGTCATTTTAGTGTAAAACTCAAATTTTTTGAATCTGGATCCATGTGGTTTTAATTTTGTTGTCGTTTTCATCAAACAGTAAAATATGGTCAGATTTTTCAGTTAACATCTAGTTTTTTTTGTCTTTTTCCTCCCTTTTAATGAAGAGCAAAATGATCAGATTTTTTAATTTATTATATAACGTTAAAAGACAATTTTTCCCTTCATTAAAAGGGATAAAAAGACGAAAAAAACTGAATGTTAACTGAAAAATATAACCAAATTTTGATTTTAGATGAAAATAACAATAAAATTGAAATAATGACCCAAATTTAAAAGATTTGAGTTTGGACCAAAGTAGCAAAAGTGACTAAACCTCAAAAACTATTTTAACAATTTACTCTGAAAAAAATTTGATGTAATTTGCAAACTATAAGTGTATTTTATATCGCCATCTAGTTTCTTACTAGTCCAAGATTATAACAAAAATAAAAATCATTTTATTTTACAAGGATGTGAATAAAACTATCCCAAACACCAAGGGTGCATTTATCAACAAAGAGACAACTCACACCACCCCTCTGTATTTACTTATTTATTTCTGTAGAAAGATGAACAAAACGTAAGCATCATTACTCACACACCTTCATCTACTGTCCATTCCTTCTTTCATCTTCGTTTTCGTCTCTTTCAGTTCATCCAAATATCTTCACTCCTGAAAAAGGACTGTCACAAATAATCAAACTTTTTGTTATTTTGTTTACCTATTAAGCATGTGCTTATGCAGATTTTCTGCTCACAAAAATCAGGAATGTTCCCTTTGATTAAAGTTTAAACCAATTCTGTTATTTTCAAGAGTATTCTGGGATTTTGCTTAAAAGGGTAAAGTTGTTTCTTGATTTGGTGTTTATATTCTATTAAAGTAATTTACTTTTTGTTGAAATTTGTTTGAATAAGTCTATTATAGGTAATATTAGGTGACCCCTTTGAGTATCTTGCTTGATTTTTCTTGAATTATTATTATTATATTTTTAATAATTTAATCTTTCTTTAAATCTTGAAACAAAAAGGTGGGACATTTGTTATTATTTCTTTGCTGTACATTGATTTGCAGCAAAGTTTCAAGATTTAGGTTTTCCCTTTATAAATCAACAAACTTTATTGAAAAAGATCAAGAATTATAAGTTTCTTGATAAACCCAGAACTGATTTTGTTCTTGTGATCAATGATTTGATGATGTTATAGTGTTGTTGAACAGGAAGATCTGAAGGAATATGGCTACACTAGGGGATATTGGGCTTGCAGCAGCCATTAATATCATAACTGCTTTTATTTTCTTGATAGCTTTTGCTATTTTGAGGATGCAACCTTTTAATGATAGAGTTTATTTTCCAAAATGGTATCTTAAGGGCTTAAGAACAAGCCCTGCAACATCTGGGGCATTTGCAGGCAAGTTTGTCAATTTGGATTATCGATCGTATTTACGGTTCCTTAATTGGATGCCGGACGCGCTAAAGATGCCGGAACTGGAGCTTATTGATCATGCTGGATTGGATTCTGCAGTCTATTTGAGGATTTACTTGCTAGGGTATGCTACTTTGCTCCTGTTTAATTGTTTAGCTAATATAGCAATATTATTATTATTTTTGGTATTATAGGTTTTGTATAACTTAAGATTAGTGGCTTGATGGAGCATTATTTTAGCATCCTACAAGAAGAACACCTGTTTTGTTTTATTGTTAATTAAAAATGAATAATTTTGTGGATTATTTTTTCTTTTTTCTTTTTGTGTTGGGATGTTCTGGTGATTGAACTTTAAGGGGGGCGTTTCGTTTACATTTTTAAAGGAATTGGAATAAGAATTAGAATGTATAAGGAATTAGAATTTGATGCTATAAGAATATGTCAAAAGGAATTGTAATCATGTTTGGCTTGTTATCCCTTGAATTTCATATCCCAGTTTAAACAAATCCTGTAAACTAAACACCCCCTAAAATTTGGGGCCTTTTAGTTGATTAATTATTATAAATTGACCACCAAATGGCACTTTGTGTTCACACAATGTGACTGCATTCTGTTTTGATGGCTGATACCATCTTTTGTCAATGTTTATGAATTGTTAGGAAATTTATGTATTTGTATATTAAAATGGTTTCCACAAACATTGCTTTAAGTGCTATGGTTAACAACCGATTTACATAACAATATTTTAATAAAAGTTAGTGTGTGTAATCAATCATAATAAACCAAATGCCACAAACATCTCAAAAGTAATTACTTATCACTGCAAAGTACAAACATGATGTTAGTTTTTTAACCATGGCTAAGGATGTTTGACCTGTTTTTTTCTCTAATCTTTTTATTTTGACCCTTTTGACCAACTTGAGAAATATATAGCACAAATGTATCAAATTAAATAAACAGGACTAATGCTTTGTTTTTGCTTTGTGAAACCGGTGTCGATTCTTTTTCTGCTATTTTAATGTGATTAAAGGCGATTGCGTGCTAAATGAAAGCTTATCTTGTTATTATATCATATTATTCAATATTCTATTATTTAATGTATGCAGGTTAAAAATATTTATACCCATACTCTTCCTCACGTGGGCCATTTTGGTCCCGGTTAACTGGACGAACAATTGGCTCGAGCTCTCAAAAGCAACTTACAGTGATATCGATAAGCTTTCTATATCAAACATTCCACAACACTCTCACAGGCATGTGAATTAATATATAAATATATCATAGTCTTCTATCTTCTATGGTTTCCGAATGCAATTTTGAGTTCATTATTGTATGATTGCAGGTTTTATGCACATGTAGTAATGGCATATGCTGTTACATTTTGGACTTGTTTTGCTTTGAAGAGGGAATATGAGACAGTTGCAAAGATGCGGTTACATTTTCTTCAATCGGAAAAACGCCGCCCTGATCAATTTACAGTAAGTTGAATCATCTCATCAAAGCCACATAGGGCTGCAAACGAACTGAACGTTCAGCAAACAGTTCGTGAACCATTTGGCGTGAAGTTCGTTTGTGTTCGTTCGTTTATTAAATAGAAGACAAGAAATTTCATTCGTTTAGTTTAGTTAAATGAACGAACATGAACTGAGGCCACGTTCATTCATTTATGTTCGTGAACGGTAACGTGTTCGCTTATGTTCGTTTGTGTTCGATGGTTCATTAGTGTTTTAAATTTTTTTATTGTTTTTAATTAAATACTTCAAAATTCCGACAAATAAAATATTTAATAAGTATCAGTGTATTATATATTCTGTTCAGGAACGCCTGTTTGTGTTCGTTTGTTTTCATTTGTGTTCCTGAACGTTCGTTTCCGTTCGTTGCCTAAAATTAACAAACAACATGAACACGTTCATTTCCTTAACAAACGAACACGAACAAAAAATCTCGTTCGGTAAGTGTTCATGAAGAGTTCGTGAACACATAGATTGCCTTAACAAACTAACATGAACAAGGTCTTGTTTGTTTTTGTTCGGTTTGTTTGCAGCTTAGCCACATACACACAAGCAACAACATTCTTATTTTTGTTATTATTTTTTACTGTTTATTATTATTATTATTATTTTATATTGTTTTATTATAAATCTTTATACACTTGTTTTTCAAAACTAAAACCATTATATTTACAATTGTTTTTTTGCAGGTTCTTGTGAAGAATGTGCCACCAGATGCTGATGAATCTGTCAGTGAGGCTGTTGAGCATTTCTTTCTAGTCAACCATCCCGATCACTATCTAACTCATCAGGTAAAAATAAATAATAAATAAACGTAATGTTTGTGACTTTTAGCCAACTATCTGTTCTTCTTCTTCTTCTTCTAATAATAATAATAATGATAATATACAAGAACCTTGTGTATCATAATTAATGTTTCAAGATCTTGGCTAATTTGGGATCACTTTGATATAAATAAAGCTCTTAATGTGGTTTTCTAAATCATATTTATTTATTTGCAGGTTGTACTAAATGCAAACAAGCTTGCAAAATTGGTTGAAGAGAAGAAAAGTAAGCAAAACTGGCTCGTTTATTACCAGAATAAATATGAAAGAAATCAATCAAAACGACCCATGATGAAGGTACACTTGTTTAGACTATATATTATATTTATATATTTGTTTTGTCATTCATTTATTATTTGTGTTTTCTTTTTACGGGCTTCTACAGACTGGTTTTCTTGGACTTTGGGGAGAGAAAGTGGATGCTATCGAACATCACATAGCCGAAATCGAGAAACTCTCAAATGAAGTAATTAACGATGTCATCTTTGCAAACTTTGATCGATTAAAGTTGACTTTTTCACTAGATATTATTTTATTAAACCACATTTTTCTGGCTAATTGTAATGCAGATAGCCGAAGAAAGAGAGAATGTTAGAAGCAACCCGAAAGCTATAATGCCTGCAGCATTCGTATCATTCAAGACACGTTGGGGAGCTGCGGTTTGCGCGCAAACGCAACAGGCTAGAAACCCGACCCTCTGGTTGACCGAGTGGGCCCCGGAACCACGAGATGTTTACTGGCCAAACTTAGCGATTCCTTATGTTTCATTGACTGTTAGAAGGCTTTTAGTGTCGGTTGCCTTTTTCTTTCTCACGTTTTTCTTCATAATTCCCGTCGCGTTTGTGCAATCGCTTGCGAACATTGAAGGTTTGGAGAAGAGCGCATCTTTTCTTAAGCCTATAATTGAAATGTAAGTTCTTATCATCTAATTTTTTTTTTCTATACCAAGTATTTTAATGTATGAACCCGTAATTCCAAACAAAGCGGAAGTCATGCCCGTTTCATGAACGTGTTCATGTTTGTTTGTGTTCGTTTTAGGTAATGAACGCAAGTGAATGTTCAGGAACACAAACAAATACAAACTATTGTTCATGAAGACAAACGAACACAAACAAACGTTCATGAATGGAATATATAACACTAATACTTAATAATTATTTTATATGTCAGAATTCTGAGGTTTCATGAATGGAATATATAACATTAATACTTAATAATTATTTTATTTGTCAGAATTCTGGGGAAATTTAAATAAGATACAAAATTAAAAATACTCACGAACTATCAAACACAAACAGTTCATAAACCGTTGGGCTGGGAAGTTCGTTTTTGTTCGTTCATTTAAGATATGAACAGTTCATAAAAACGAACTTCCGTTCATATCAAACACAAACGAACACGTCACCGAACATAAATGAACTAACAGAATCGTGTTTGTTCGTTTAAGAACACGCCACCCAACATAAATGAACAAACGGAATCGTGTTCGTTCATATCTTAAACGAACGAACAAAAACAAACTTCCCGCCCAACGGTTTATGAACTGTTTGTTGAACGTTCGGTTCATTTGCAGCCCTACAAATGATTGTATTCTTATGTTTTATTGTGTTTATTGCTGGGACTTACTGTTGATAAATATGTTATGCAGAAAGCCTATCAAAGCATTTATACAAGGATTTCTACCTGGGATTGCTTTAAAGATCTTTCTAATCCTTCTACCAACAATCTTAATGATCATGTCGAAATTCGAGGGATTTTTGTGTATTTCAAGGCTTGAACGAAGATCTGCATCAAGATATTATCTTTTCAACTTCTTCAACGTCTTTTTAGCTAGTGTAGTTACCGGGACCGTGTTAGAACAGCTACACACATTCCTACACAAATCCGTAAACGAGTATGTTTCTAATTTTTCAATAACAAAAGAATTAGGGGTGTGCACGGTTTGGTTCGGTTTTATGGTAAAACCGAAACTGTAACTGAAATGTTCGGTTTTCGGTTATTGAAAACCGTTCAGTTTCGGGTTTTTTTCAGTTTTAGCAATGTTTCGGTTCGGTTTTCAGTTTTTTTTGGTTTTTGAAACAAAATTGACATAAGATTCAGAAATTAAAGTATAATCCCAAGATTTAATAATCTTTCTTAGATGTTAAGTTATTATGTTTAACATTTTTAATTAATACGGTTCACATAAACCTAACTTCTAATCTATTTTTATGTTTCTCCAAAGTTTTTATTAAGAAAATTTTATTATCATTCTTTGAAAATCATTTAATCTTTATGTTAAATATTGTTATTTCTTGTAGGCAATGGATAAATCATTTCAGAGATAAATAAATAATGTTTTTATTATAAGTACTTGACTTTCAAGAGTAAAACTAATAAGTCCTACATCAATAATAACAAACATTAAAAAAATGATTTTTTAGGTTCTTCGGTTTTCATAAAATGCAAAATCGTAACCGAATCGTAAATTTCGTTTCAGTTTTTGTGTGGTTCGGTTTTTTTTTCTTTTCGGTTTTCTGCTCACCATGTTCTCTAATTAACACCAGATAAACTTGAATATAATTATATATATATATATATATATATATATATATATATATATATATATATATATATATATATATATATATATATATTACATATTACATATTTTTTTTTTTTTATTTTAGTCTCCCTGCGACGATTGGAGTGGCTATCCCAATGAAAGCGACTTTTTTTATAACGTATATTATGGTTGATGGTTGGAGTGGCACGGCCGGAGAGATTTTGAGATTAAAACCGTTGATAATTTATCATTTGAAGAACTTTTTCTTGGTTAAAACTGAAAAAGACAGAGAAGAAGCCATGGATCCTGGAAGCATTGGTTTTGATACAGGCGAACCGCAAATACAATTATATTTCCTTATCGGGCTTATATATGCTGTGGTGACCCCGCTTTTAACCCCCTTTATCCTGGTGTTCTTTGCGCTTGCATATGTTGTTTATCGGCATCAGGTAAAAGTCGAACCTTTTTAACTAGTCATGGACTGGTACCTTTTGAATTCAAATTCGACTTTGATTTCTTCATATTTTAACTGAAGATATTTTATACTTTTTGAGCAATCAAATTTAGAAATGGTTTTGTCCTCTTATGCAAATGAAACGGTCCTTGTTAATCTTGGAGTTGGTAGATTTACTTTTTTTGACTTTTTAAAATAAAAATGTTGGACTTTTTGTTGAATGCAAGTTATTGTGTTACAGTACCTCACATATAACAAAAGCAAAAATGGTTTTATCTTTTTTTTTTTTTACCGAAATGGAACAAATCTTGAAGTTAAAAAAGAGCCTTTTGGACTTTCAAAAGTTGAGATGTTACTTTCATAAGTAGAAATGTTGACTTTGTGTTGAATGCAAGTTATAATTTTTCGAGTAAAATTCCAATTATTGTCCCTGAGGTTTGGCAGTTTTGCAACTTGGTCCAAAGGTTTGTTTTTCTGCATTTGGATCCAAAAGGTTTGAAATCTTGCCATTTTCACCCGGCTAGTTAACTCCATCCATTTTCTCTGTTAAGTCATGTGTATTTCCGTCTTTTTTGCTATCTTAAAGGGCAATTCTGTCTTTTTCAATTTATGTAAAAAGACTGAATTGTCCTTTAAGTTAACAAAAAAGACAGAAATACCCCTGACTTAATGGTGAAAAATGGATGGAGTTAACAAGCCGGATGAAAATGGCCAGATTTCAAACCTTTTGGATCCAGATGCGGAAAAACAAACCTTTGGACGAAAGTCACAAAACTGGCCAAACCTCAGGGATGAAAATGGCATTTTACTCAATTTTCTTTTGTGTACTTCTCAAGTAACTAAATGCAGAAATGCTCTTTTTCCTCCATGAATGAAATGATTCTTGTTTGACTTTTGAAATACAAAATGTTGACTTTTTGTTAAATGCATATTAGAATGTACCTGTTAACCGACTAAATATTGTAGCTGTACCTGTTAACCGACTCAATATTTTAAAGTGATTAGCTGTAAAAACGTCCTTTCCTGCCCAGATGGAACAATCTTGTGGATCTTGAATTTGAAAAAGAAAATTTGTTTTTGACTTTTAAAATGTGATGCTGACTTAGTGTTGAATGCAGATTATAAACGTTTATAATCAAGAATATGAAAGCAGCGCAGCATTTTGGCCAGATGTTCATGGACGTATAGTCGGGGCACTTGTAATATCACAGTTACTTTTAATGGGATTGTTAGGCACAAAAGAAGCCGCATCTTCAACTCCATTTCTTCTCGCACTTCCAGTTATGACCATCGGTTTCCATAAGTACTGTAAAGGTCGGTTCGAGCCTGCATTTATCAGAAACCCGTTACAGGTACCCGTTTTTCTTTACTTTCAAAATGACTCTTTTACCTTTCATAACCATCATTCTATTCTATATATACTTAAAACTCTATTTTGTCAACATCAACCAACTTTGACCCCTCAACTTTAGTAATGACATACTTAGCCCCTCAACTTTGGTAATGACAAATTTAACCCCTCAACTTTAATAATAATATGTTTAGCGTCTCAACTTTTGTCAACATCAACCAACTTTGGTCCCTCAACTTTGGTAACGACATGTTTGGCCCCTCAACTTTGGTAACGATATACTTAGCCCCTAAACTTTAATAATGACATGTTTAGCCCCTCAACTTTTGTTAACACCAACCAACTTTGGCCCCTCAACTTTGATAATGACACACTTAGCCCCCTCAACTTTTGTTAACATCAACCAACTTTGGCCTGCAACTTTGGTAATGACACACTTAGCCCCTCAACTTAATAATGACATGTTTAGCTCCTCAACTTTAATAAGGTTTCCTTATTTTCTAATTTTCATTATTTACCCTTACACTTTATTATAATTACTATTTAGACCTTTGCTTATTTTTATCAGCGTTTCGAACCCGTTACGTAGCGCACGTGGTAACCCACTAGTTAATATTAATAGTCGTCATATGATCTGAAAACTTACAGGAGGCCATGATGAAAGACACGCTTGAAAGAGCAAGAGAGCCTAATCTAAACCTAAAAGGGTACCTTGACAAAGCATACCTTCCTCCGATTTTCAAGGAAGCGGAATCTGACTCGGAAGACGACGATGATGATGACGGTGATAAAAAGTGGGCGAAGGATAACGTGTTGGTCCCGACCAAGAGACAGTCGCGTAGGAACACGCCTGTCCCTAGCAAAATGAGCAACGGTTCATCACCAAACCTATTGGAGATCCAAGAAAAGGATAGACCATAAGTGAACAGAGTTTGGATTTGCAGGGTAATTCTGTAAATTTAAGCAGATATTATATAACCTCTTGTTTTTTAGGTGTCAAAGCATGGATTTGTAGATGTTTTTGAGTTGCATGTAATTATATAAAGAGGTACAAGTCAAGGCTGTATGTGTTATCAACTTTTGAAGTGCTTGTAAATTGACTGAAATAACTTAAGTTGTGTCCTGCATGCATGAAAGCTTCAAAAGGTTCTATTTTGATTGTCCACCTTTTTTTTTGTAATTTCTCATAAAATTTATTGTTTCTGTTTTAACTACAAACTAGACAACTGTTCATGTTGGGTTTGGTAATTGTCACTAAATATTATATAATCAATGTATTAAATGTATCGTACAGAATGATTTAGTCAAATAGTCTTTTAAAAGTACTATTGTGGTAAATATAGCTATTGATGGTTAAATATGACTTGTATAGTCTCCAAAGGGACAACATCAAGGTGGTAAGATGATGTGTTCCTCGACCAAGTGGTTATGGATTCAAAGCCTATGGAGCACAGATTTTAGGAGTAGAGTAGGTGTAGAGCTTAGAGTGTGTGTGCGTGTCAAAAAGAAATAACCCCTATCAATGCTTTAGGAAGAACAAGTATGTGTGTATATAAATGAACCATTATTTTTACAGGAGAGGCTACGGGAATACCTGTTTACTGATCAACCCCTCCTATGTGTGTGAAACCAGACTTACACGCTCATATACCAAGATGTAATAATGACCATTGTGACAAGAAAAAGTGTAGATTCTAAAAAGAAAACTTTTTTTGAGGGATGTTTCTTTAGCAATAAAAACTTCTCAAGTGGAAATTGTGTCCTCTGGACTTGGGACAAATGAACATGTTACGTGTATTCGTTTTGGATAAAATATGAATGACCAATAGCTTTCATTTTATGGTTAATATATCAGTTTCATCCTTCAATACTTTTTTTTTTTTTTTTTTGTAAAAAGTTAGTTTCGGTATGTTGAAGAGAAACCAACTTATATAATAGGTTTAATGACCAAATAGTTTTAATTTGCCATGCATAGGGGATTGTATTTTGTATATATACACAAGTGTTATGAGGTAGGGATTTTTTTATATGATTTATTGTATGAGATCTAAATTCAACATGCTGGTGAGAGCCTGAGAGACTTTTTGGAACGTCGGCTGATAACAAAAATATGGATATTTGGATGAGATTACAAACTTGGACATGAAAACTCATATCTCAACACGACACCTTTGTCGTCATTGTTGCATTTGAACAAAGCAAGGCTTGATTAGAGTGAGCAAAGGGCATGTGGCCTAGCGGTATCAATGTGTGCAGGAAATGTGTCCCTTCTAAAGATAAGCAAACAAACCAGTTCACAAACTGAAACCGAGCCGCTCCAGAAACTGGTTTGAAACCGAATTGGACCAATTTGTGAATTTGTAGTTGTAGTGAGAACTCTCTATGGAAATGGTCAAAACCAAATTGAACCAGATAAAACTTGGTTTCAAACCAAAGCGATCCTTTTCCTTTTATAAACTAGTTCCACACTAATCTGGTTTGCGAAAAAACTGATTTTGACTTTCTTTGACTGAAACCAAACAGGTTGGGCCAAAAACCGATGTGTGCACCTCTAGTCTCTCCCATGCAATTGAGGGTCAAGTCCCATGGTAAAAAAAGATGTAGAGTTAAAGGGTGTGCGAGTTACTTATTACAAACCTTAATGCGCTAAAACGTCATTTTAGCCTTTGGGATATTAAAGTACAAGGGCCACTATCCTCATTGCCTCAATCACACCCTCGTTACTTCAATGAATCACATACGTATACAACCAGTTTTAATTAAAACTACGCTAATCACTTTCATCGGTGAAAAACACCCATACACACATTCATGTTACCTGACTATTACCATAAACCCCTACCCGCGCCCCCGAATCTGATGTTCTTAATATACCCGACCCACCACCCTAAGTCGGGTATGTATGGGTTTTCAACTGATAGCCCATTGGGCCTTGGCAATGGCACTTCATCTGGGCCTAAGCCCAAATTCATTTAGCGCCAATAATATCCACAACCACTCAATCCCAAACACACACACACACTCATCTCCGCCATGATTCAAACTCACTACCTTCTTCATCCTCCTCTTCCTCCTCAACCACTCACTTCTCCACTCTCCCACCGTCGCCGGACTCTCCTATTCCCCCACCGCCGCCGTTCTCCGCCGCACCACCACTCCTCTACTCTCACCACCACCTGTTTTCCAAAAAAATACTTTACATTTCGACCGTGTAATTCTGCTATTTCTAATAATGTTACTGAAGATTCAAAAGAAGCTGTTAAAGTTAGGGCATACCCGTTTCACGAAATTGAGCAACGGTGGCAGAAATTTTGGGACGAACATCGAACTTTCCGTACACCTGATGATGAAATTGACACATCTAAACCTAAGTTTTATGTTCTTGATATGTTTCCTTATCCAAGGTATGTTAATTCATTAATTTGTATACTGTTTGTGTAATATTTTAGTGCAATTCAATGCTCAGATGTTAAGTTCAATTAGAGATGGTAAACATACTATGGTATTATGCAGTTTTTTTTTTATTTAAATTAGGTAGTTTTTTTTATTGTTGATGAAAAACTTCTTATTTAAGTTGACAAATGTATTGATTTTTATTTTACTTATTAAATGTTTTGAAAAATAAAGAAAAGGTGAGGGATGAAGGATGGGTATAACATAGGTTGAGTGGTGGAGACGAGGGAATGGAGAAGACGGTGATGTGGCAGTGAGGGATGAGGGATGGGTATAACAACGTAGCATTAGTGATTTGGACTAAGCCAATTGTGCTACATTTAAAGGAAATTCAACAATTCGCTTCAATATCCAAACATTTCATGTTTCAGTTTGCTATTTATCTTCATTGCAGTGGAGCTGGTTTACATGTGGGACATCCTCTGGGATACACAGCTACCGACATTCTTGCTAGGTTTAAACGGATGCAAGGGTTTAACGTTCTGCATCCGATGGGATGGGACGCGTTTGGGTTACCTGCTGAGCAATACGCCATTGAGGTGTGCTAACTTGCACCATTATGATTATGGTATTAGTATGTTGAAAAAAAATTAAAGCTTATTACTTGATGTTGTGCAGACTGGTACTCACCCAAAGATCACAACTTTCAAGAATATTGACCGGTTCCGGACACAGGTAATTCAATACTATTATCTTAACCATCATGGGTTATAACCTTTTTAGCAACACATTATTGATTATGTTAATTTTCAGCTTAAATCTTTAGGCTTTTCGTATGACTGGGATCGTGAAATTTCTACGACAGAACCAGATTATTACAAATGGACACAATGGATCTTTCTGCAGCTTCTAAAGAGAGGACTCGCATATCAGGTTACAAAAAAATATGCTTCCAGGCTATGTAGTTAATGCGGTAAAAAATCGGATGTCAGTCAAGTACCAATATTTGAGATATAGGTTATCGCGGTGGGATATCGGTAATTTTAATATCATCCAGAATTTATATATATAGCAATTTAACACTAAAAGTTCAGTACTCTCCTACCATTAACAAATTAACCTTTTGCAACTTTCAAAACACTAACAATTGTAGCAAGTAGGAACTCATTAAGACTTAAAACACTAACAATTAATAAATAAGACTTTAAACACTAGTAGCAGCAATAAGAAGGAAGACGAATGGTAAAACTAAGAAGAAAGGTACTGATATCAGGAAAATCGTTGATATATCGGTCAATATCGCCGATAATATCGCTACCGATATTCTGACCGATATTTACATGGGACCGATAACCGATATATCACCGATATTAACTGCATAGCTTCCTAATTTTATCCACTATGTCACAAGAAAAAATAAAATAAAATTATCATGTTTTTTATGTAATATTTAGGCTGAGGTACCGGTTAACTGGTGCCCCGCTCTCGGGACGGTGTTGGCAAACGAAGAGGTGGTGGATGGTGTGAGTGAGCGTGGTGGTCATCCTGTCATACGAAAGGTATGCTAGTGGTTTTGTTTTGTGGTACTTCATCATCGTTTGACTTTTTAAATTTTTTTCTTATGCTTTTTATTGGATCTTTTATAATTTTACAGTTGATTGTTTATGACCAAGCAGCCGATGAAGCAATGGATGCTCAAGATAACTGCATACGCAGACCGTCTTCTAGAAGATTTAGAGGATCTTGATTGGCCCGAGAGTATCAAAGAAATGCAAAGAAATTGGATCGGAAAATCACAAGGGGCCGAAGTGGATTTTCGCGTTTTGAGTAGAGATAATCAAGAGACGGATGCGAAAATTACGGTTTATACAACGAGGCCCGATACCATATTTGGAGCAACGTATTATCTTTATGCTCGTTAATTTTTTATTCTTTCTTAATTTTAGGTAATATTAATGATTAAATGGAAATATTCTTATTATTATTTGTTTTCGCAATGTAGTTATTTAGTGCTAGCACCGGAGCATCCCTTGCTGTCGTCTGTCGTCTCAGAGGCCCAACAAAATATTGTAAATTCATATCCACATAGGGCTGCAAACAAACCGAACGAACTCGAACAAGACCTTGTTTGTGTTCATTTGTTAAGAAATACACGTGTTCACGAACTGATCATGAATACATACTGAACGAGATTTTATGTTCGTGTTCGTTTGTTAAGGAAATGAACGTGTTGGTGTTTGTTTGTTAATTTTAGGCAACAAACGTTGATGAACACAACTAATGTTCACGAACACAAATGGAAACGAATGAACACAAACAAGAGTTCATGAACAAAATATATAATGCACGAAAAACACCAATGAACTATTGAACATAAATGAACATGTTACCGAACGTTTACGAACACAAATGAACGAACGTGGCCTCTGTTCATGATCGTTTATTTAACTAAACGAACGAAATTTCTTGTTCGTGTTTGTTTGTTTAGTAAACAAACGAAATAAAACGAACTTCTGCCAAACGGTTCATGAACGGTTTGCTAAACGTTTGGTTCGTTTGCAGCCCCTATATCCACATTTACTTTATGCAATGCGGTTTCTTTATTTACAAAACTGTAAAAATTTAGCGGAGAGTTTATCTTTCTAACAGGTGGAAGAATACAAAGAAATTGCTTCTAGAAAGAGTGATCTTGAGCGAACTGAGCTTCAAAAGGAAAAATCCGGGGTTTTTAGCGGTTGTTACGCTAGAAATCCGGTTAATGGGGAAGCTATCCCGATATGGGTTGCTGATTATGTTTTGGGGAGGTGGGTTTTTATTTACGTTTATTTATTCGTTCTTTAGTAATTATTTCTATTTGTTGATCAACTAGTAAATTTCCCCCGCACGTTGCCACGGCTCACTTTAGCGTAGATAGTGCGGTTTATTTTAGCATAGGGAGATGGTGTATTTTAGCACCACCTCACTATTCACAAGCATGAACTTTGTTATATATAATGTTTATTGCAGCTATGGCACTGGAGCAATAATGGCCGTTCCCGCTCATGATTCACGTGATCATGAGTTTGCGAAAAAATATGACATTCCTATACATTGGGTGGTAACCTCAGATGAATGTTGTGATGATTTTGAAAAACCATTTTCCGGAGAAGGTGACGTCATAAATTCATCAAGTTCAAAAACGGGTCTCGATATTAACGGGTTACGAAGTAAAGAAGCTGCAAAGGAAGTTATTGAATGGTTTGAGAAGACTGGAAACGGGAATAGAAAGGTTTTTATTTTTTATTAATTTTTGTTTTATGTTATGAATTAAAATCTTCTGTTGTCAACTGTTCTGTGTGAATTTTTAATTTTTTAGGTAAATTATAAATTGAGAGACTGGCTTTTTGCTAGACAACGGTATTGGGGAGAACCGATTCCTGTTGTATTCTTGGATGAAAGTGGTGAAACGATTCCGATACCTGAAACCGAACTTCCACTTACACTTCCGGAGCTTGATGATTTCACGCCAACTGGCACGGGGGACCCACCGCTTTCAAAAGCAGTGTCTTGGGTAAGAAGAAAACCAGACAACAAATGAACATTGTAAAACAAATGATTGTTGGATAGTAACTTGTTTTCCATTGATATTTAATTATTTATGAGATTAATTATTTGACTTTTTTTATTAGGTTAAAACTGTAGAATCTTCTTCGGGAAAGCCAGCTAGTCGTGAAACAAACACTATGCCACAATGGGCCGGTTCTTGCTGGTAAATACATTTGTTTTTTAATTGGTATATCAAATGACAATCAATACTACAATTCCTTTCTATCATGTGTTTTTAATGTGATACAACCTTATAATAGACATTTGTTTATCTTCAAGTTACATAATTAACCTACAAGATTGTATACGTATGTGCAGGTACTATTTAAGATTTATGGATCCTAAAAACTCAACGCAGTTGGTTGACAAGAAGAAAGAAATGTGAGATCAATCTTTTTGCAATGTATCTTTTACAATTATATAAACCTTATCTTTATGGTTGGAAACCTTCAGGTATTGGGGTCCGGTTGATGTGTACGTTGGTGGTGCGGAACATGCTGTTCTGCACTTGCTCTACTCAAGATTTTGGCACAAGGTTTGATGTTAAATTTCCCTATTTACCCTTGTGATTGTCACAAAGTAGATAATGATATTGTTGTGGTTGATATGTTTCTTTGTTTTGTTCTTTTACGGCATATTTAAGATATTTCGCACATAGTTAAATGCTTTTCTTTTATTGACTTCTTGCATTTGTCATTCAGGTTCTTTATGATATTGGTGTGGTGTCAACTAAAGAACCGTTTAAATGTGTTATAAACCAAGGGATCATTCTTGGAGAAGTAAGTAAAACCTACCTGGTCAACGTGTCAACTTTAGCGTTGGTCAGTTTTGTAAATTAGATGATTTGCAGGTACAATACATGGCTTGCAAAGATCAAGACGGGAATTTTGTGTCTGCGGAATTTCTTGATGCATTGGGAGAGCATAAGCAAGAAAGGATACCGGAGGAAAGAGTATGATGTTTCTATTCATTATATGTTGAAATTTGCAATATATATTGTCGAAAGTTCTTATTTCAAAATTACAATATTACCTTTAACATCTACCATCGCAAAGTTCATGCTATAGGCGTGTTGGGTAACAAGTCAAGAAGAATGAGTAGTTGTTAATACGGGTCGCGTCGTGGTCTGTGACCCACAAATAGTTTTATGACCTTTCTTTTCTGGGATATTATAAATAATTTTCTGATTAAAATGCCATTTTTGTCCCTGAGGTTTGGCCAGTAAAATAATTGTTTGTTTTTTCGCATCTGGATCCAAAAGGTTTAAAATCTTGCCATTTTCCTCTGGTTCTTCAACTCCATCCATTTTCTCCGTTAAGTGAGGTATTTCCGTCTTTTTTTGTTAACCTAAAGGGCAATTCGGTCTTTTTCATTTTATGTAAAAAGGTCGAATGCCCCTGAAAAAGACTAAATTGCCCTTTAAGTTAACCAAAAAGACGGAAATACCTCTGACTTCATGGAGAAAAATGGATGGAGTTAATGAGCCGGATGAAAATGGCAAGATTTTAAACCTTTTAGATCCAGATGTGGAAAAACAAATCTTTAGACGAAAGTCGCAAAACTGGCCAAACCTCAGGGACGAAAATGGCATTTTACTCTAAATTTTTCCTTAAACTATTCCAAACTTTTTTAAAGAATCAAAGGCTATTTTAAGTCTTTTACAAATAATAGAACCTTTTCCTTAAACTATAGTACTATAGCACAGAGCCACTTTCATCTTCAAATCTTATAATTTTAGCTAATTTATATATAAAAACTCTATGTAGGTTACAAAATCCGGTAATTCGTTTGTATTGAAAGACAATCCTAGTATCCGGTTGATTGCTCGGGCCCACAAAATGAGTAAAAGTAGGGGAAACGTCATTAATCCTGATGATGTTGTAGCAGAATACGGTGCAGATTCTCTTAGACTATACGAAATGTTTATGGGCCCATTAAGGTAGTCAGTGAGTCTTGAATTTTTGGTTTTTAAAAAATACTTGTATTTGTGTTGACTGCTTTGGCTTTAAACAAATTGCATTTTTAGGGACTCAAAAACATGGAATACTAGTGGCATTGAAGGCGTACATCGGTTTTTAGGCCGATCTTGGAGGTTGATTGTCGGTTCACCGTTGTCTGATGGAACATATGAAAATCAAACAGTTACTGTTGATGAAAACCCGTCGCTGGAACAACTTAAAGCTTTACATAGATGTATAGACAAGGTAACAAATAGAGCTCAAACTCATTATAAGGGTGAAATGGGCTCATTTGTTCGGTTTTTTTTTAAGGGATTTTTTATGAGTAAAATGCCATTTCGTCCCTGATGTTTGGCCAGTTTTGCAACTTTCGTCCAAAGGTTTTGTTTTTTTTTTTTTTTTTTTGCATCTGGATCCAAAAGGTTTGAAATCTTGCCAATTTCATCCGACTCGTTAACTCCATCCATTTTTCTCTGCTAAGTCAGGGTGTTACCGTCTTTTTAGACATTTTTTTTATTAAACTAAAAACACTATAAGAAATAAAGTCAACAGAGGTGGATCTTTATTTCTAATAGCGTTTTTAGTTTAACGGAAAAATGTCCAAAAAAGATGGTAATACCCCTGACTTGACAGAGAAAAATTGATGAGTTAACGAAGATTTCAAACTTTCTGGATCCAAATGCGAAAAAAAAACCTTTGGACGTAAGTCACAAAACTGGCCAAACCCTCAGGGACGGAAATGGCATTTTGCTCTTTTTATATTTGGCTCATTTGACAGTTAGAGATAGGACATAACACAATGTGAACAACTTATAAGTAAACGGGTTCGAACTCTTAACAGGGTGTTCTTGAATGGTGTAGGTCACGGATGAAATTGAAGCAACACGGTTCAATACCGGGATATCTGCAATGATGGAGTTCATTAATTCTGCATATAAGGTAGTTTCATTCTACTTTGCATATAAATAATGATTTGTTCCTCACAAATATTTACTTTTTGTTTTAATCTTATTTAGTGGGATAAATTACCAAAATCAATTATCGAACCGTTTGTATTATTACTCTCCCATACGCACCGCACATGGCCGAGGAGCTGTGGTTTAGATTAGGACACTCGACTTCATTGGCGTATGAGCCTTTCCCGAAGGTACATTTTTGTCCCTTGAGAAAAAGAACTGTTAATATTTTATAAAAAAATGAAATAAATATATTATGTACAGGCAAATCCTGCTTATTTACAAGACACCACCATCACACTACCGGTTCAAATCAATGGCAAAACAAGAGGCACTGTACAAGTTGAAGTATCATGCACAGAAGATGATGCTTTCAAACTGGCTTCACTTGATCAAAAACTATCTAAATATCTTGACGGTAAAACTGTAAAGAAAAGAGTTTATGTTCCTGGAAAGATTTTGAACGTCATTTTGGAGCGTGAAAACACTAAAGTTGATTCGTGGTAATCTATTTTGTTACGGGTATAAGTTGAGATTCATTTTGTTTGTATGTTAGTGTATGTAGCACATGTTTTGATCATGTTTCTGCGATAAACACTTACGTTGAGGAGCATCTTGAATACATCTAGACACGAATATGCCTTTTCATTTTTTTGTATTATTCTTGGACTCTTTTGCCATATGTACACTTGACCCATTTTGTGTGATATTTGTTTGTTAAATAGGTTGGTTTGAGTAACTTATATTTTTTAAGTGGGTTTATTTTGGTGTATGTAAAATCTCAAATTATACAAAGAGTCACTAAGTTCCGGCCCAATGTTATTGTGAAAAAGAGATGAGTATAGATTCATGTAGTAATCCAGTTTTTTTTCTGTGTTCACACTGAAACACTTAAATGTTGTAAACTTTTTTGTATATGTGAATTCATTTATAAATTAAGTGACTTAAAATAGAACACTTATAAAGCTTGGTTAGTACTGGATGTTTTCTTTCTTCAAAGTTAACCTGAAGAGGTAACAGTAAAGGAAAAAAACAGTTCTCTATACGATATTTAAGTTTTATAATTGTATAATTCAAGTCTGAAAAAAAAATTCCTAAATAGTGATTAAGTTTCATATGTATATATTTAATCTAAGTCACCTAAATTAAAAAAAAAATTAACATTTATAAAAAAAAGTTCACACAAGAATGTAAAACTTTTTGTGGTTTTTTATAGTTAGAAAAATATACGAGCCACCAGTTAGTGCAGTCCACCTTAACCAATCACCATCTATTAGTCGCTACTTAGAGCTTGTTTTATTTTTGATAGAATTGGATTTGCTATTCAAAATGAGTTGATGCCCCTATCTTCAAAGGTAGAAGAAAAACATCATATTTGAATCATTTAGAAATGAATATCAGAAAAAAGGATTGACGGATGAAAGGCCAGGTTTCTCTCTTTAGGTGGTAAGCTCACTCTCTTAAAATTAATCCTTTCCCCTATTCCTACACATACCTTGGCAGGGTGCTCTCCCCCTAAGAGTTGTAATGCAGCTTGTTGCACATTTACCTGCTATTCTTATTGTAACGACCTGAATATTTATATCAAATCCGAATGTGACACGTGTCCAACCCTCCGTTTCAAAAATATTTATCTACGATCTTCGTTTCCTGTGGCTATGTGTCAAACCTTTTTCAAAAATATTTCTAAATCAGAATGCTTGGTTAAATAACTTGTATCATATGAGACTCCTCACTCGTACAGGTATAAACCACATTCTATGCGGTCAACGCTAATCTAACGGAACCGAGCGTAATTGTAAGTTAACAAGTCAAAGACTTACCAATGATCTGTAAACACTATAATGGATAATAATTCTGTTTATTCCGGACTAAAGAGGCTACCAATAATCGCATCTAGGATCAATATACTTTGAATACGACTTTGCTACGAGAATTAAATACATTGTTTTAACAACTAGCAAAGGTAAATACTTTTAGCTATTTTATTTATAAAACTTGGGTATGACATTAGACACTTAGAGCGGGTATTACAAAAGGGCGAATGATGTCATAGAAATGTAATAACTCTGTTTAATCCGTTTTGCTTGATAACATTAAACACTTGGGGTTAATATACTAAGTCCGGGTGTCCCATCTAATTAACTATAATGGCCATATAAAATAAGCGTGGGTGTAGGAATACACCTCACAGACGCAAATACTAAAAATGGTGCGTATATTGACCATGTACCGACATTTGATCTTGTCCCCGACTGTATTGACAAGCATGTAAAACTGGTAGCTAGAATCTATCCCAATGTAAAAATAAAATTGTTACCATATGGTTTTCATATATATTAAATGATTTTCAAAAAAAGTTGGTTAATAGTATTTACAAGTGTAAACTGATGTATTTTTAAAGATTAACCACATATGACAAACCTCAATAGTAGTCTGGATACAGTTTGGCCATAAAGCTTTGGAATTTGCGAATCCATGGCTAAAGACCTATGATGTCTAAAGTCTATTTTATTTCAATCCTACCTTGTGGGATATTTGTACGAACATGATGTTATATATTCCATTTAATATAATTTCAAGTTTTCATAGCTTGTATTTTATCATTCCTTTACATCCCCTTGCTAATTGTGATATTGTTATCAGACTGTCATGCATAAACCCTAAGTCCGAGCCCACCGGCAACTTAAGGTGTGACAATATTGGTATCAGAGCTACAATTTGAGTGAATTAGACACTAGCCTTTTGTGTCTAAACTTAAATATCAAATTCGCAGATTCCAAAAGAAAACTCTGTGTCTAAGTCTTCTAAGACTAGGCTAGTACTCCTATATAGTTATTGATACTTAATACATATATATTTGACAGGCAAATGCCGCCAAGACAAAGAGGACGAGAAAAGGGACCTTTGCGAGGACGAGGACCTCCACAACCCACAACAATCACACTCGCAACATTCGCACCCCAATCGAGCGGACCGTTCCATGCCTCAAACTACCTTAACTCACCGCATACAATGACTCAGACTTGGAGATGCCCAACTCTGGAACGGAGTATCACCCGATCAAATTGTCGAGTTTTACAGCTTCCTACGTTGGTTCCCCTTATAACGGCCCAGACGAATGTAACCAGTATTTTGGTTAGTTACCTTCTACAACACCTCTGATTCTGGTCCCCGACTGTATGGACAAACATGTAAAACTGGTAACAAGAATCTATCCTAATGCAAAAATAAAATGATTACCATATGGTTTTCATATATATATCAAATGATTTTCAAAAAGAGTATGTTAATAGTATTTACCAGTGTAAACTGACGTATTTTTAAATATTAACCACAAGTGATGAACCTCAAGAGTAGGCTGGATACGGTTCGGCCATAAAGCTTTGGAATTTGCGAATCCATGGCTAAAGACCTATGATGTCTAAAGTCCATTTTATTTTGATCCTACCTTGTGGGATACTTGTACCGAACAAGATGTTATATATTCCATTTAATATAATTTCAAATTTTCATAACTTGTATTTTATCATTCCTTTACTTCCGCTGCCAATTGTGATACTGTTATCCGACCATCACGTATAATCCCTAAGTTCGGGCCCAACAAAAAATCAAGGTGCGGACACTTATGTAATTAATTAAATATAGTATGCATTTTGAGTTTTTGACCCATCTCAGACTGTTTTTCAAGGCTTAGCCATTTGTAATACATTGAGTTCATTTGCATACAAAGACAAAAACAAATACCATTCTGAAATACGTATACGAAGTCTAGATCAACACACATGGTAAATCAAGCAAATTCATTCATGTCTCATACCCAATAGCAGAAATGGAATTTGTTGAATGAATAGACGCGCGCCTTCATTTCCGATGATAGCACATCTAGTCAGTAGTCCATTGTCATCCCATAAAGCATCATTAAGATAGTGTTGTCAAAATTTGTGACCTTTAGTATTTCTCTATCATTGGAAAATCGGTGGAAAGCTTTGCAACTGAAATAAAAGGAATTAATGACCAACAATTTTTGGAGGGAGGATAACAAATTATTTCTTTTCATATAGTTTTTTTTTTAATTTTTCATAGTGTTTTCATATCTGGATCGGACCTGCCGGTCGGATCAGGACCAAAAGTTTGGCCGGTCTGGATCAAGGTATTGGGTTGGAAGAACATTGAACCGGAGGTTGAACCAGTGACCCGGCGGTTAGACCGGGAAACCAGCGGGTCGAACCGGTTTTAAAGGGATTGGACCGTTTTCATATATTTTTTTTGATTTAACCCTATTAATTTATATCATATTTACGACAACTCCTGGTTCTTACGTCCGGTCCAATCGATCTGACCAGCGAACCCGTGAACCAATAAAGAGACCGGTTCAACATCCGGTCCGGTTCCATTAATTTTCAAAAGAGGTACATCTAATGGTATTAACTATTAACTATTTAATAGAAAAATTATATATCGACATCGTTCATTCATCAGAATCACTGTAATCTACAGCATTTTTCCATCACAAAGATAGAGTATTGGTCTGATACACATTTGGTATAAGAAAAGTACTTATACAAAGCTTTAACTAGTATGGGACTAAAAATAAAATATTTTGATCAACAATAACATATAAACATATAGTTTTGTATTTGTTTAATAATTTTAAGAAGCATAGTAGACACGTGATAAAATGACACCCGCCAACCATTAGGCTAGAAATACTATTGTTATTTTTGTTGAAGTTTTACGCATTACAAGAACCATGAAAGACTAGCACCCATAACACACCTACTATGTATGACACATTATTAAACAGCAAGGCACAATAGCAAATTATTTTAGAGCATTCTCAATCAAACCTCTTACTCAATCTTTATAATTACATAAAAAAACATTATTTTTTCTCTCTGATTTTCAGTTAAATAATACATTTTATACTTTTATCATTATATTTTCTCTTTCCTCCACTCACAACTATTTTTACAAAATATTAAAAAATTATAGAGGTGAACAATAATAGCATCACTTTACACCAATAAAGTGGTTTAATAATAGTAGAATACATGATACACATTTAAATAATGGCGTACAAAGTACACTACACGTTTATTCTAATTAAGAAATTACTTCAGTTTGTCTAAATTGCTTTAACATTTTAAGATAAAAACAAAAGTGTAGCAATAAGTTCTAGCTACAATATTGGTTGGACATGCAAGTTGTATAAAATTATTGGACACATTTTTAACAGAAGTTTGGGGCTAAAAAGAAAAAAAAAATACTTTGATCAACATCACTTTACACTTCTAGAGCGTTTAATAACCGAAAACAGGTCTACACACATGAAAAAATAAGTGGCTGTCAACCATTAGGGTAGACACACCATCCTTTAATTTAAATATGTGATGTTAAAGCCTTAAAAGAAGCTTCGTAACATTAGAGTTAGGCTAAATATATCTCCTTTTCTTACTTGTCATACTTACTCTTTAGAAAATCAGCATGAAAGTTGTTATATTCTACCACTTTGAAAAACCATTACTTATAAAAAGTTATTTTTTAAAAAGTTAAAATGTAAAAAAGTTTTTAATGATTTTTCTTTTGTAACACCATTTCTAAAAAAAATTCAAAAATCATTTTAAAAACATTTTCTCTAGCTAGTATCTTAATTCTATAAAATTTCTTTAAAAAATAATCATATAACATTTTTCATTTTAATATGAAATGATTGATTTTTTTCTAGTTATACCATGTCTATAAATGAACCAAATATTCAGTGAATCATTCGACAGAAAGTTCATTTATGTTCATAAATTGTTCGTTTAGAATGTTAACGAACAACATACACATACGCACTCATAATTTAAACAAATGCCATCAATTAACCCTTTTTATTTATCATTAAACGATATGAAACTGGTTTTAATAAATGCTATAAACTTTCTTTGAGTATTATAAAAAACAACCCTTAAAAAATAAAACAATTTTTTCAAAAAAAATGTATGTTTTAAAAATAAGAAAAATGATTCACAAAAACTAAAAAAAAAACTTTTAAAAATGTTCTTTTGATAATAAAAAACATTTAGGAAATATAATTAAAAAGATAACAAAATGACAAAAAAAAAAGAAAAAAAATTCAGAAAGGTTTGAATTGTATTAATGCAAAACGGAGGTTTGGTCAATAGTATAATATATTATTATATAACAATTGCAAGATTTATGACTAGTAACTTTCTTTTTTATTTTTTTCTTTTTTTATTTAGCTTTTAATTAAAAGTTATTTGACTTTTTTATTATTACTTTTATATTTACTTTTTAAATAGACACTTTATACAAAAAAAGGATATATTTTAACTATAGTTTTTTTATATAACTTTGGTTCATTGGTTTTTTATATATATAAAAACTACATACATGACTTCATTAAGTATTTTTAACATTTATATATATATATATATATTTAACGAACTACATTAATTATTTTTCTAACATTTCTATGTATATTTTATTAAAACGTAGTTGTATTCGAAATAAAGCTACAGTGACAAACTGAGCCGGTACTGACCAACAACATCCGTACCAGTATTGGTGTTATCGAAACCGATATCGGTATTTGTTTTATATGGTTTTCGATTGATGTAGAGACGACTTTATTGTTTAAGTCACATTATACATTTTTGTGTAATAAAATCATTGTAAATATAACTACATCGACTCGGTTTGTCACCGTACCTATACATCTTTACCATAAACTTTAATCGAGTTAGCATAACAACACCTGGAGTTTAATAGTTATTTTTTATAGCAAATATATGTTTCTACCCCTAAACTTTAATAAAGGTGTCATACAACCGTTGAAGTTTATTTTGATTTTCGCTTATAATTTTTAAGATATGATAAAATTTTATGTATGTCGTTACGACATGCTTATTTTTATCTACGTCTTACTATAAATTTTACTCGAAACCATATTATGAATTGTGCTTTATATTTTATTTATATATTTATTTTGTGTAAAGTGACGCCGTTTTCCCCAATATACAGTTAGGACGTGCTTATTTTATCTACGATCTGATAATGTTTTTATTCGAAAGTATAAAATATATATAGTTGATTTTTACGAGTGTCGGCACGCTTTCGATATTGTGACGAACCAAACTGATACCGGTGGAACATCGGTATCGGTATTCATTTTGTTATTTTTTATTAATGTAAAACACATGTTGCTATCCTTTTAAGTATATTTTTTTTGTTTACTATAATGAGTGTTGGTGTCATACCTTACTGAACTAATTGATACAGACCAAAAGCCCGCAGTGGAGCGCGAATAATCCCTCTCAACTACATTTAGGTGGTTGTTCAAATTTAATCCGAATATTACTTTAATGAGATAAAAACAAATATACAACACTAAATTCTAGTTCCAATACTGGTTGGATACTTGATTACGCATGTAACATCCGTCAAAAAACGGGTTTCCAAAACCCGCTTCGTTTATTAACCGAATAGTCAGTCAAAATTTTCGTCGCGTATATATTGTTTATTTTAATTTTAAACGTTACATAATCAATAAATATATTAGAATTTAAAAACTAGAATTTAAAATTTCTAAGAAATACTGAATAAAAAAATAAATGGGATAGCCGGGTTTCAAACCCGGGTCTCCATCGAACCCACACGCAATACACACCACTGAGCTACACACATTGATTGGTTTTTATTCAAACAATTTAATTGATATATACAAACAAGGAACAAACCTGCGATTCAAAAAGGGCGGAAACCAGTAACTGTCGAAAACACAATCAAGCTCAATTAACGATTTCCTTACGATTAAACGAGTGTAACTGATGATAAACATCGGTTATAACTGAAAAACCTTAAAGTCACTCATTCAAATCGTCAAAACCATAACCGTATGATTTTGGAATTCGAAACCGAAAATATAATTAAATCCGAGTTATACTTTATTCATCATTTGAGCTCGCGAGTTTATCAAGCTTACTCTCTCTAACTCGCTCAGAAAACCTCGCCGCAAGTCGCCGGAATCCTCTGCAAGTTAACCGGAAGTTATCGCCGGAAAACCGAATTCATTTCATCCCTTCTGCTTACTCTAAAATAAGACTTTTAGAGCTCATACCGAAATCACTCACACTCACCTTAAACTCCCTGAAGAATCTCTGTCGCAAGTTTTACGTCGCCGGAATTCTCTGCAAGTCGCCGGAAAACCGAACCCATTTCATCTCTGTTGCCTTACTTTATAAACAGGACATCTAGAGCTCATACCGAAGTCATCCACACTCACCTCAAACTTCCTGAAGATCCTCTGCCGCAAGATACACGTCGCCGGAATAACCCGTTGTCATCGGAATTTCGCCGGAGAAAGAGGGGATCTCTGTTCTGTATATCTTTCACCTAATCCCTTTCATTTTTATTAATCTCATGTGTAGTTATTTACAATTTAATGAAGGAATTGATTAATGAATCGAAACAATCGGATTAACGGTCTGTTTATTCGAATGAAGAAGATGAAGCACTGTTAATGTATAAGTTTAATTCGAAACGGATTTTTAAACGGGTTAGACACACAGTCCAGTGGTGGACTGTGTGCAAACTTCAAGCCATGGTCCCGAGTTCGAGTCTGTACATGCTATCCGGTTCGCCAATTATACACAACCTTTTTAAGACTAGTTAACGAAATAATCAAGTAAATATATAAATATAATAAAAATCTTATATATTTCGGGTTAGTCACACAGCCCAATTGGTCGGGCTGTGTGCAACACGAAGCCGAAGTCTCGATTTCGAATCCGGTTAGTTACACCGTCCCTGAAATTATCCCAGCCTTTTGTTTAAATCAAAATATGTTAGTGCTAGTATGTGTATATGTATAATTAAACTTCAATATATTTCGGGTTAGACACACAGTCCAGCGGTGGACTGTGTGCAACGTTAAACAACAGGTCCCGGGTTCGAGACCTGTTATGTGCACCGGTTCGATCAGTTAAAACCCTTTTTAAATGAATTAATTTCTGAAATATTCTAACTAGTATATATATAAAATTAAAATGCGAATTATTTCGGGTTAGACACGTAGCTCAGTTGGTAGAGCTGCGTGCACGTATACGAGAGGTCACGAGTTCGAACCTCACTCAGCGCATATAATAAACACGGTCCGACCGGTCAACGGTCAACGGTCAACAGGTCAACTGGTCAAAAAGTCAAAAATTTTTATTTTTCTTTTATTTATTTATTTTATTTAAAAATCAATTAAAAATACTTAAAAATAATATTTTTAAAGTTAGAAAATGACATTAAACTCACAAAAATAAATCTAATAATCCTATTAAAAATGGTTAATAAAATCCATTTATTTACCGAACCTTTTCGTTATTATTTAGGTTAGTTATTCCTCGTCGATCAACTCTCTAAACTCGTGCGCATTCAACATCATCAAACGAACGCACCCAATGTGAGTGAATCTCTACAAATTCCCCGTTTTAATCACGTTTTTTGGGTGTATCATGTGTCTTATTATTTATTACATTTAAACACTTGTGCATCCATCATATCCATGATCAAATGTGTATTCAATATGTATCAACTGTTTGTGTGGTTAATGTTTAGATTAAATTTATCATTTTCAGTACATACATTATCATAGGCCGCCACTCCCCATTACCTATGAGCGTGAGCCGTTCCCCATTACCTATGAGCGTGAACGAGGCGTTGCCAACATACGATCGGCTCCGTTTGATTGAGCCTTGATCGCACATACATTTCATTATAGGCCGTCTGTTCCCCATTACCTATGAGCGGAACCGTTCCCCATTACCTATGAGCGTGAACGTGACGTTGCCAACATATACATTGTCATTCATGTCATATATTCATGCAAGGTGGTTTGTTATTGTTTGTTATTGTATGATTATTTACGTTTGCTCACATATGATTATTGCACAATTTTTCCATATTAAATACAACAAGAAATCAATAATAAATGTTTTCTAACAAGGTTCACTCGCCAACTTTTTGTTGACCCAAAATCCATTTTTACACATGATACAGGAGGACAGGATGAAGCAAGGAACACATAGGAAAATGCCTTAGAAGAAAAATAATGAAGTCTAGAAAGATGTATAGGACATGTTGTACTTGTATGATTCGATTGTATGATCTTCTTTAAAATTGTAATAATAAATATGAAACATTATAATAAATGTCATGAGCTTTGATAAAAACCCAATCATGCCCCGATCACTTTTTTCCGCTGCGGGTCGGGGTGTGACAGATTGGTATCAAAGCTTTTGACTATAGGGATATAGGATAGGTTATTAGACCCTTAGAGCCTATACTATAGTTGATTAGATTTTAAATTGTTTATGTGGTTACATGCAAACTCATGATGTTTATTTATTTCATATTTATTACATACACAAATGCATGCAAACACTTCCAATATTATATTTTGTGATACTTAATGAACCATACTTATAGTCGAACATAACATGCTTACATATACATTCCTCATACATATTTCAACGTTTACATATTCAAATCATCTTCATACTTCCGTTATTCAAGATTTTGTCGCATTTGTCATTTTTCAAATCTCATCAAAGTGAGTTCTGCGACGGGCATGTAGTAACTGTAAGGGTACAAGTACCGGTAGTCGGAACGTCCTGTCTAGGTTGGCATTCGTATAAATCCAATATAACGGACCAGTTTGCCTACCTGGGGACTAACGATGAGAGTACGAAGGACCTATTAGGCCAAAGCATGCCACACCAAACGTCGTTCGAACTAACCCCACTTTGAGGTGTCACCGTGTCCACACCTGGATACAATCCGAATATCATACGTTACATACATATTTCTCGATTTTCTCCGGGTTTTAGTGTACGTAACCAGGCTAACACGTGCGAACCATATGAAAAACCCGGTAATCATGGGGGCCCACATGATTACGAAGGTGAAGTATGGCGGCATGCAAGGCCCAATTACGAGCAAAGCCCAAGACATCCTATGGATGTAGTAGATTTATTATTCTATATTTATTTTACGAATGTTCATTCCTAAATACGACACATGACCCCTAAAACGTCCAACTCATACTCTTGATATGTATTCCTTGTAGATGTCTTCTAATTCCGCTCGTAGGAAGATGAGATCAGGAAAAGCCCGCGAGCGCATGGCTGCCCAAATCGCTCAACAAATGGCTGCCGTAATACCCAACATTGTAGTTCAAGTTCAACAAGCCCTTACCGCTAATCCCGTCAATCAAGAAGATCAAAATGTTGTCAACCCTCCCCCAATCACCACTAAATGCACCTTCAAGCATTTCAAATCCTGCGACCCTCCAAAATACGAAGGGACCGAAGGTGTCACCGCTCTCCTCCATTGGTTTGAAGAAATGGAAAACACTTTTCTAAATTGCGACTGCCCCGATGATCGCAAAGTGTGATATGCTACTGGTCGTTTACTTGGAATAGCACTTACATGGTGGAATACCGAGAAGGCCAAACGAGGTGTTGAAGATGCTATGACTTTGACTTGGGAAGAGTTGAAGGAAATCATGACAGGACGGTTTTGCCCAAGGAGCGAAATCAAGAAATTGGAGGATGAGTTCTATTCTTTGAAACAAAAGGAATGCGATCACACCACATACAACAAGAGATTCCTGAGTTAAATCAAATGGTTCCTAACTTGTTCACTCCTCTTTACTGTTTGATCGAGCACTACATTCGAGGTCTTCCTTCAAAAAAATTCAAGACTCTGTAATAAGTACCACACCTGCACTTTGGAAGCAGCAATGGAGTTAGCTACAGAGCTCACCGAGAACCGCATACGAAATAAGGACTTCAAGGAGGAGAAGAAGAAGGATAAAGCATCAACTGAAACCTCAAACTCCACCCGAACCGAATCCTTTTCTCAACCCATTTCTAAGAGAAAACGAGATGGGCAAATTTTCGCTGTCACTCAACACAATCAACCAACTTCACAAGCCGTGCCCCTCCAAGCTATCCCAATCACTCAAGTAGCACCCAACTCAACTTACCCAAATAAGAAACCTTACTTTGGACCTCACCCTCAATGCAACACCTGTTCTTATCACCATCCATTTACCTTACCTTGTTGACTATGTGCGAATTGTGGACGCTATGGTCATTCGAGCAAGGTTTGCCGCACCTCTCAAAACTAAACCTCACCCCCTACTCAAAACATGATCCAAACATATCAACAACCCCAATACCCCATGTTCCCATATGTTCGAGCTTATTTTAATTGTGGTGACCCTACCCACTTTAGAAACACGTGCCCTCGATTGGTTAACATCATAAACGCCCAAGCTCAAGCAAACCCAGTTAACCAAGCAAATCAAGAAAACCTAACCACTAGACCACCAGCAAGAGGAAGAGTTTACAACATCAACGCCAATCCTGTTGAAGATAATGACGGCCCAAACGAACCACCCAACTAGTTTCTTCACCAAAAATCAAGAATTCAACTCCAACCGCTTAGTTTTTATGTTTTATTTACGTTTATCTCAATCTTCACGTATCTCATTTATAAATTGGAAATTGTATCCAAGAATCTTTATGCAAATTACTATCTCAGTTTTGTTTTATACTCATTGATTTAACATTCATATCATCAGACATCTCGACGTACCTCGTTCTCATCATTTAAAGAAGTTGGGTTGTGTCTCACTTTTACATAGACTAACCCCTTAATCATAACAAACGAGAGAGGTACCGTCATCATTCAGTCATGTATCCTTTCAGAATTGAGACTCAAGCTTTGGTTGTTGTGTTTATTTATGTTTTAGAGTCACATAGAACTGATCATAATTTACTGACAAAGCCAATGAAAATTTGACAAGAATATGGTGGATACGCCGCTGGTACTTCCTATATATAAGTGTTCTTGTCAAAGGATCAAAAGCATTGTCAGGCGGTTATGAGAAGTTCCATGTAGGATTTAGTAAAGTCATGGTTGAAGTTTGTTTTATACTCACTGATTTAGCATTCATATCATCATACATCTCAACGTATTCCAATCTCATCATTCAAAGAAGTTGAACTGTGTCTCACTTCTACATAGACTAACCTCTTCATCATAACAAACGAGAGAGGTACTGTCATCATTCAAACATGTATACTCTCAGAATTAAGACTCAAGTTTTGGTTGTTGTGTTTGTTTATGTTTTAGAGTCACATAGAACTAATCATAACTTGCTGATAAAGCCAATGAAAATTTGACAAGAATATGGTGGATACGCCGTTGGTACTTCCTATATATAAGTATTCTTGTCAAAGGATCAGAGGCATTGTCAGCGATTATGAGAGGTTCCATGTAGGTTTTAGTAGTAGAAGTTTTGTTTTAGGATATAACCTTATCTTTCCAAACGTATCAAAACTCTTGCGCATGAAATCATACTCAGTGAATCAACTCTGTTTATCAATATTCTTTACCGTAGGCATCAAAAAGCGATTCCTGTAGCAGGGTACTCAACCCTTACAAGGAACGTTACCGCCTCAAACAAAATTTAAACTCTTACTCCCTTCTAAGTATGCAATTGTCAAATTAAAACACATCCTTTTGAGACAAACATGCCACTACATAAATTTCGGGACGAAATTTCTAAAAGTATGGGATACTGTAACATCCGTCAAAAAACGGGTTTCCAAAACCCGCTTCGTTTATTAACCGAATAGTCAGTCAAAATTTTCGTCGCGTATATATTGTTTATTTTAATTTTAAACGTTACATAATCAATAAATATATTAGAATTTAAAAACTAGAATTTAAAATTTCTAAGAAATACTGAACAAAATAATAAATGGGATAGCCGGGTTTCGAACCCGGGTCTCCATCGAACCCACACGCAACACACACCACTGAGCTACACACATTAATTGGTTTTTATTCAAACAATTTAATTGATATATACAAACAAGGAACAAACCTGCGATTCAAAAAGGGCGGAAACCAGTAACTGTCGAAAACACAATCAAGCTCAATTAACGATTTCCTTACGATTAAACGAGTGTAACTGATGATAAACGTCGGTTATAACTGAAAAACGTTAAAGTCACTCATTCAAATCGTCAAAACCATAACCGTATGATTTTGGAATTCGAAACCGAAATATAATTAAATCCGAGTTATACTTTA
This sequence comes from Scalesia atractyloides, assembly GCA_947069175.1. Classification (NCBI taxonomy): domain Eukaryota; kingdom Viridiplantae; phylum Streptophyta; class Magnoliopsida; order Asterales; family Asteraceae; genus Scalesia; species Scalesia atractyloides. The sequence continues at coordinate 59,043,511 of CAMTDV010000007.1, read as the reverse complement.
TTCATCATTTGAGCTCGCGAGTTTATCAAGCTTACTCTCTCTAACTCGCTCAGAAAACCTCGCCGCAAGTTGCCGGAATCCTCTGCAAGTTAACCGAAAGTTATCGCGGAAAACTGAATTCATTTCATCCCTTCTGCTTACTCTAAAATAAGACTTTTAGAGCTCATACCGAAATAACTCACACTCACCTTAAACTCCCTGAAGAATCTCTGTCGCAAGTTTTACGTCGCCGGAATTCTTTGCAAGTCGCCGGAAAACCGAACCCATTTCATCTCTGTTGCCTTACTTTATAAACAGGACATCTAGAGCTCATACCGAAGTCACCCACACTCACCTCAAACTTCCTGAAGATCCTCTGCCGCAAGATATACGTCGCCGGAATAACCCGCTGTCATCGGAATCTCGCCGGAGAAACAGGGGATCTCTGTTCGGTATATCTTTCACCTAATCCCTTTCATTTTTATTAATCTCATGTGTAGTTATTTACAATTTAATGAAGGAATTGATTAATGAATCGAAACAATCGGATTAACGGTCTGTTTATTCGAATGAAGAAGATGAAGCACTGTTAATGTATAAGTTTAATTCGAAACGGATTTTTAAACGGGTTAGACACACAGTCCAGTGGTGGACTGTGTGCAAACTTCAAGCCATGGTCCCGAGTTCGAGTCTGTACATTCTATCCGGTTCGCCAATTATACACAACCTTTTTAAGACTAGTTAACGAAATAATCTAGTAAATATATAAATATAATAAAAATCTTATATCTTTCGGGTTAGTCACACAGCCCAATTGGTCGGGCTGTGTGCAACACGAAGCCGAAGTCTCGATTTCGAATCCGGTTAATTACACCGTCCCTGAAATTATCCCAGCCTTTTGTTTAAATCAAAATATGTTAGTGCTAGTATGTGTATATGTATAATTAAACTTCAATATATTTCGGGTTAGACACACAGTCCAGCGGTGGACTGTGTGCAACGTTAAACAACAGGTCCCGGGTTCGAGACCTGTTATGTGCACCGGTTCGATCAGTTAAAACCCTTTTTAAATGAATTAATTTCTGAAATATTCTAACTAGTATATATATATAATTAAAATGCGAATTATTTCGGGTTAGACACGTAGCTCAGTTGGCAGAGCTGCGTGCACGTATACGAGAGGTCACGAGTTCGAACCTCACTCAGCGCATAAATAAACACGTCAAACGGTCAACAGGTCAACTGGTCAAAAAGTCAAAAATTTTTATTTTTCTTTTATTTATTTATTTTATTTAAAAATCAATTAAAAATACTTAAAAATAATATTTTTAAAGTTAGAAAATGACCTTAAACTCACAAAAATAAATCTAATAATCCTATTAAAAATGGTTAATAAAATCAATTTATTTACCGAACCTTTTCGTTATTTTTTAGATTAGGTATTCCTCGTCGATCAACTCTCTAAACTCGTGCGCATTCAACATCATCAAACGAACGCACCCAATGTGAGTGAATCTCTACAAATTCCCCGTTTTAATCACGTTTTTTGGGTGTATCATGTGTCTTATTATTTATTACATTTAAACACTTGTGCATCCATCATATCCATGATCAAATGTGTATTCAATATGTATCAACTGTTTGTGTGGTTAATGTTTAGATTAAATTTATCATTTTCAGTACATATATTATCATAGGCCGCCGCTCCCCATTACCTATGAGCGTGAGCCGTTCCCCATTACCTATGAGCGTAAACGAGGCGTTGCCAACATACGATCGGCTTCGTTTGATTGAGCCTTGATCGCACATACATTTCATTATAGGGCGTCTGTTCCCCATTACCTATGAGCGGAACCGTTCCCCATTACCTATGAGCGTGAACGTGACGTTGCCAACATATACATTGTCATTCATGTCATATATTCATGCAAGGTGGTTTGTTATTGTTTGTTATTGTGTGATTATTTACGTTTGCTCACATATGATTATTGCACAATTTTTCCATATTAAATACAACAAGAAATCAATAATAAATGTTTTCTAACAAGGTTCACTCGCCAACTTTTTATTGACCCAAAAACCATTTTTACACATGATACAGGTGGACAGGATGAAGCAAGGAACACATAGGAAAATGCCTTAGAAGAAAAATAATGAAGTCTAGAAAGATGTATAGGACATGTTGTACTTGTATGATTCGATTGTATGATCTTCTTTAAAATTGTAATAATAAATATGAAACATTATAATAAATGTCATTAGCTTTGATGAAAACCCAATCATGCCCCGATCACCTTTTTCCGCCGCGGGTCGGGGTGTGACAACGCAAATAGTAAAAAAAAATACATGTATAAACTTTTTGAAACTTTGGGGCTAAAAAAGTACAATATTTTTACAAACATCATTTTACACCTTAAAAGTCATTTAATAATTGCAAAAAAAAATAAAATGAAATAACCTTAAAAGTCATTTAATAATTGCAAAAAAAATGAAATAGATATTTTTAAAAGAGCAATATTGAAGAATATGAGTAAAACAGCCCTCCAGCAAAAGACGGAATGCAAGAGAAACAAGGAAAAAAGAACAAGCCATTAGAGGAGACACACCATTGTTTTAATTTGTGATGTTTAACGTATTACAAGAAGTATGACAAATCAACATGTACAACACATCCAATCTAATATCGAGGCACATCTACGTGGTTGCTCTAATTAAAATATTACTTTAATGTGTGTTAAAATCTTTAACACAACACACTGAGATAAAAACGAAAATAAACAATAAAGTCTAGTTATAATATTGGTTGCATATGTGTGTGAAAAAGATCTGAATCCAAAATTAAACACCAGTTATCTGAAATTTCAGATCAGAATTATCAAAAATTAAGAACACAAATTATCAGAAACTCCTAACCCGAAATACCGAAAATTCAGATAAAACTTTTTCCAATTCTAATATATATTTTTTTAAAGTATTCCGGATATTCGGATTAGCTATTTTAAAATCATATGAAAAATTTGAATACAACTAATGAATGTTATAGATTTCGAATTAACCAGCCAACGACAAAATTAATATCATGAATAGTTAATCTAGACCCCTTACACTGATAGAGCTTTGGCAAAGTCCGTTGCTCCTTCATCAGACGTAGCGAGACACATTATGATACGACGTAGAACGTCGGTCGGGAGATAAGTAAGTCTTAAACCATCTTGCTCCATCTTGAAGTTCACTGTAATTCATCGAAACTTTAATTATCATTCATAGATGAAAAAAGTTAAGGTTAAATTATTTAAGTAAATAAAAGTTGTATATTAAAAATATCCTTTTCTTTAGTTACCATTTATTATTGTTTTTAAATCCATTTGTGTAATTATTTTCTCCAAAGCAAGAATAAAAATACGTATAATCAAGAAAATATATTACATTTAATGAAATGCATACCTTCGGGTGTCTTGAATTTATATGTACCAATATAATAATTTTGTATATCCTAAATTTGAGATTAATGGATTCTTAATTTGAGAAGGTTAATCATTTGTTCTCCTGAAATGACGTTAGTGTGATATATATGGTCACAGCTCACAAGAGTTGATGCTCGATTATTACCATTAGTCATGCAGATAGCCAAGGCTCATACCCATGACAACACCAATCTCATGAATTGAAAAAAAGCCTATAAGTTACGCATTGTCTTTGTGCTTTAACATTTTTGAGATTTGTTTTTTGAATTTGTCATTGTCTAGGCATAGTTGATTTGTCATGGTTTGACTTGTAACATTGATTTTGCATATTATTTAATTTAAGTAAACTAGAGTTGAAAATAAGCTCGCACTTCACGGCTCGCAGCAACTTTTCTCGCGATGTGGCGGTTTCTTATGGTTATGTTACTATACAAAAAGGGCGTAACTAATATATTAATAGGGGTAGCATGGGTTACGGCTCAACCCTATACTCATAGTGTATTTCTTCGGGTTATTTTTTATTTTTTTTCCGGTTTTATACAAATGATACCCCTAAACAAATACGATGATACCCCTGAATTAATTGGCTAGCTCCGCCGCTACTATACAAGGTAACACAAAATATTCTATTACAAATGCAACTTCATTTTCAACGAACATTTTGCCTCTATCTTAAGAAACATAAAAACAAATACGATACTGGTATCGATATTTGTTTCTCACGGTAAAAGAAATAAATTCACATATATTTAACATGTTCCAATCCAGTTAAAAGCAAGCACAAAATATTGTAAAAATGATTATAACAATATGATATTATATTAACAAAATAACAAACACAATTATTTATTATAATTATATAATGCAGAAAAATCAAAAGTAAAAAAAGAAAATAAAGATAAGATGTTCGTAAAATTAAAAGTAAAAAAGAAAATAAATAAAATATTTGATGTCGAACTTATTTGCTTTAATATGTATTAAAAATGAAAAAATAATAATAAATATAAAATTGTAAAAAGATAACAATTTTTAGAAAAGGTTATAGAGAAAAAATAGGTAGGAGGCTCATGTTAGCAAAATGGTTTGTATAAGTTAGCAAGTAGGCACGTAAACACAGTTAAAATTCTTTTTTTTTAATATAATAATCAAAAGTTAGAAAGGAAAATAAAGAGAAGATATTCGTAAAATTAAAAGTGAAAAGAAAAGAAAATATTTTGTTGTTGAACTTGTTTGATTTAATATGTATTAAAAGTAAAAGAAAAACGTGCAAACGATAATACAATATAAGAATATAAAAAATAACAATTTTTAGAAAGGGTTAAAGAGAGAAAAAATAGTAGTAGGAGACTCATGTTAGTAAAATGGCTTGTGTAAGTTAGTAAGTAGGCACGTAGACACTATTAAAGTTCTTTTCCTTTTGTATAAGATAATTTATTTCACGATTTAGTTAATAAGTTAATAGACTTTAAATAAAAAAAATGTGAGATTTATAATAAGGAATTTAGGTTCAAATATCGTCACTCATTCATATCTCAAATTAACTTGGTGTCACTTCATTATTACATGTTATGAGAAAACTACGCAACATCTGTTAACTTATTCCATTTCCGATGACACACACAATTACGGGTGTTCAAATTTGGATATCTAAAATTTCGGATTTGGATTCGGATATCAGATTATCGGATATCTATTGGATATCCGAATTCTAAAAAAATGTATTATTTAATACTTTAGAAAAAGATATTTAATACTTTTAAAAAAGATATTTAATAAAAATTATTTCGGATACCTAAAATATCCTGCCTTTTCAACCAGCCAAAGTAATCCGAAATTTCTAATAAATATTTACTATTTCATAAATTTTAGAAAAAAAATGTTTCTGATATCCCGAATATTCAAAAAATTTAAAACCCTATCTAATTCGAAAACTTTGAATATCCGTAGTTCGAAAATCTGGATTTTCGGATATCCAATAATTTGGATATTTCGCATTCCGAAATTCGGATTCGGATTTTTAGACTGTCTCATACAATGTTGGAAGTAATAGACAGAAACACCTTATCCCTTTGGTTTGTCTATCGACACGTGGGTAGATGTGAATTGAAAAGTCGATATTTGTCCTAGTGTGCATGAAAGATTATCCAAATCCTTCTATTGGAGCACACACCCACAACTAACTACATTATCTAAAAAGAGTCATGTTGCCTCGTTTATAGTAGTAATATCAAGTGGTGCGGCTATGAATTTTCCGTACTTAGTAAATTTTACTCACTACAACAATTATGCTTTCCCACCACTTACATTTTGGCAAGTAATTAAGTGATGTGCTATATGGAAAAAATATGGCATGGTCTTTGGGTTTAGGTAATGAAGTTAATAATCATGTATGTTGTTGCAAAATACTATATTGTTAGCGTATTAGTGATGTATGAACTCTCTTTTACTTACAGAAAAAGGGTTGATCACTTTAAGCAGAAGGGAATTATCTAATCCAAGATATTGAAATAGTAAGTGCACAAACTATTGATGAGAGAGGAATTCTCTGTTTTAACATGCTTAACAATATGGATTTAAGTATCTAATCATATGAAATCAGTTTACTTTAAGTGTGGTTTGATTTGCAGGTACTTGTAGCTTAACATATGGGTTTTGGGAGCTAAACGAGGCTTATTTGGAAGACAGGAAGCATACGCATGAAAAAAAGGATCAAAATACGAAGAAATGGGATATAAAAGGGGAATGGCGTAAACTACGCTTTCAAGGGCGTAATATACACCCTTCTCAGGTTTTGGGCGTAAAGTACTAGCGTAGATTATAAGGTTTAGGGGAAGAAAATCAGAGGAGGGCACAAGTTACGCTCTCCCCAATGTAATTCACACCCTATGTCGGTTAATGACGCGAATTGGTTTTGCTTCCTTGTTTAGACCTAACCTATCCCCAAATGAAAATAATTTTTCTCCCAACAATTGAAGGCATTCCAAATGTGTTTTTGAGGCTTTCCAACCGGTTCCAAGCACACCAGTTGATGAATTGAAGATCCACAACAGCAACTAGTGAAGATTTAATCCTGCCGACAAGCGGCTAATTCTCTTGTAACTTTCTTTGGGTGAACGGTTCGTGTAGGTTTAATATTAACACTTATTTTGGTTATAATTTTGGATTTGTTCTTTATTAGATATTGTGGAACAACTTTCTACGGTTGATTTAAACGAATTGTTTATGTTTCAATTATTTGTCTTTTATCATTCGCATTCGGTTTCCTTGCATCATGAGCGGTCTGGTAACTAGGGGATGTATTTGGCATCTATAATTGGGTAATTGTATTGTACGAGTTATCATTAAAAACCTGTATTCAATTATCACTTCAACCGATTAATCCCAATACCATGTCTATGAGGTGTACAATTAACTAAACAAGTTTTATGTGAAACCTAGAAACTAAATCCCAAAGGGGGTTGCTTTTCTTTAAACTGAGAACTTTCTCAATCATAATTCTTTTCTTGAAAATCGAAATTCTAAAAACCAATCAAAAACTAAATTTTTCTTTCATGCTTAGACAATATATCAATTATTTTCCACGAATTCCCTATGGAGACCATCTTACTTGCCTGTACTCGTATAAGTAGTTAAGCGAACAACATTAACTTACTTTTATTAGACCATAACATCTACATCATCTATTTCACCTGTAAGTCGCAAGAAGAATTATGGTCATGTCATGTCTAAAATAGTAAGATGGGTATTATGTCCCACTAACTGCACTCACATCTGCAAGCAACAACACACATGTGTATAAGTGTATAAATACACACTGTTGATGGGTATAGTGTACATTGCAGAGATTTGAAAACCGATACCCATATTGCAGCGTTATGCACACACTACAAAAAGGTAGAAACATGCCATGAAAAGGGTATATACGCACATCGTTCGTACACAATGCATTTAGATCTTTTATAAAACGCAAGCTTTGTTTGTTAGATGTAAAGCCATACCACACTTAAATTAAAGATGGTAAATTATAAATTTAGTGGTATTGTTTTGTTAAAAAAGAATAACGTGTGTAAAAGGTGTTTTCTTTTTTATTTTTTTTAAGAATGACCAACTCACTCACTCACTACTGATTCCACTCTCGATCTACACTTTTTATCTAATATAGGACTGAACTCTCAACCTTATCGGGGAAAGATACATTTCCAACATCTTGGTACCATTACACTAGAAGTCCTTTGGTATAGAAAAATTATTTGAGTTTAAAAATTGATGAAAATGGGTTTAATGAAAACGTAAAGAGTAGTCCCTATGTTGCGCTGTCAAAATCAAGTTGCGTCCCTAATTCAAAATATGGACACCTGAGTCCTTGTGGTTTGCATTTCGCTATACTTTGAGTCTCTCCGTCGACTTTCATCACAACTGTTGTTAATAAATGGATGAAAAGTCGTTTTTGTCCCTCATCCTTATTATCGTTATTATTATAAAACTCACCCACCCCAACCCCACCCCCTCTCTTTCTCCATAACCACCACCAGAAACCACCCATTACCACCACCAGTGCCACCTAACTCCACCTGCTACCACTGCCACTCCCACCCCTATCCAACTACAGGTTACTAACATACATGAAGTAATAGTTGATGATAAGGACCCGAGTTATGAGTCATTTGATGCTCTTCAAACTACTGATTATTCAAACTTTTCTGGGGAGGAGTTTATGGTAATTGAAGATCATTGGACTTAAGATATCTCCAACTTTTGGATATTAAGGCGGTTGAAGAAGGAACATTACACGTTCTTTTTTGCTTCTACATTTTAGGTGGGTGATTAAACTTATCAACAGTGAAGTACTTTTTGTATAAAAGTATTATGTATATGACCTCACTTTAATTATTTTTTGATAAGTTTATTTATGTTTGAGCCTCTACTTTGCAATAAACCGGAACCTCTCAAATCGTCACTTCAACCTAAAATTGAACACGATATACGTTCCTTAATTAACCTTCAATCTGATTGATCGTTGAAAATTGTAAAAGTATACACACACATGTTTCAGATTTTTTTTTGAGTTATATCTAATACCTGAGAAGATGTTAGATCTTAATTTGAACATTGGTGGAATGTATTGGGGGAATATTATTCGGTTTTTGGTTCTGAGAAAGAAGGGTGTGGAAGCTTTGGTTAGAAGAAATGAAGAAATTAAGGTGTCATCTTGTTGCAGGCGGTGGTGTTTGTGATGGTGGTGGTTACACAAAAGGACACAAAGGGTTAGGGGTTGATAATGAGGAGGGGTGCAATTGTAAAACCCTATCTTAAAATATTTAAATTTCTATTAAAAATTTCGCATTTAAATAAGTAGAAACGAATATACGTCACTACTAGTTTTTGAGTTTATTAAAACTTTATCAACATTAAACATTTTGACATGTCCTTACTAATTAGTTTCGTAACATTGAAACCAAATGCGGAAGCTTAATCTTTGATCGTGTTCGGTTCTTCTTAGAGCTTGAATGTTATCCGGAGGTGCTTGCGATTACCCTAAACTGGAAATTTGCAAAATATTAGTATTATAGCAAATAATCGAAAGCATAACATATCGACTTGCCAAAATATCAAAACAGAAAAATTAATTTCTGAGGTAGCGTCAGCGACGCCCCTTTAAAACTCGTGTCGGAGCCTTACTTCCGTAGGCAGTTATTTAAGTCGTCGGAATATTTGTGTAGCGTCAGCGACGCCCAGTTATGGCGTCGGCGACACTGTCTTCTGCAGCGATTTTGTTACTGTGTTGTTATAGTTGTTCGTTCGACTGTTTCAAGTCCCGCGCATTTATACACAACCTGGGACTTGCGGAGGCGATTACGCATAACGCTATTTTCTGGTTTCATTCAACGGTTGCTGCCATAAGTTACGGGTGGCCACCGTAGCTTAGGGTGGTCTATCGCAAGAATTTCCGTCTTGCCGTTTTTATTACGAAAACTTTCGTAACTTATTAATTTTTTATCCGTTTCACATGAAACTTATTCTAAATGTCCGTAAAATGTTTTCTATCTATTTAACCCGATATCCATAACCCGGATTTTTATTTCTTATGAAATACACATCCATTTCCGGTTATGCTCATATTTTTTCCAATTTTTCCCTTTAACCGCATTTAAATCAAAATAAGTAATTATGCATCCATTTCGGTATGCATTAAACCCATCACTCTATTCAAACAGACCTTTATTTATTTTATCATCTTCACATAAGATAACCATTTATTTTCCACCACAACTATTCTTGTGGTGGATTTGTTATCATTAACTTATTTAATCAAATTTTACCCTCGGTTCGGCAAATTACGGAAAAGACCCGTTAAAAGGCATTAAACTAAAACGGCTTCTGCCATTTACTTTTATACTACCAAAAGTGTATACATACCTATAAAACTCATTTTTAAGCTATTCTTAGGGTCGTTTGCTTATTTTACCACACGAGGGCATTTTGATCAACTTAGGGCCCTCCTTTAGGACGAAGGACTATCAATATCATATTTTAAATTATTATGTTCCTAAGAACCTAATGTCTGCAATTTAGATTATGAGAATTATCTTGCTTTAGGTAATCCGACGTTCATTCATGACTCATTTAACTCTCATCGGACCTTAAGTCCTTAATGAGAGTATGACTCATACAAAAACCCTGACTCGGGTCATGGCATTGACCCATTTAAGTACCTTGCACTATTATTACCAATTAGTAGCATCACTAGCCGAACTCTATTTCTCTGTGAGCACAAAACTCGATAAGCGATCATTAGTTATTATTGTCAAATGGTGATGACAACACCATTTGACCCATTTGGCCTAAATGACCATTATGAGATGGTATTTTTACCATCTCGCCATTAAATTCTTTTCGGTTTACGCCTTATGATCATATTACTTAAGGTGTTTCTTAATCAGTTCGACCTATTACGGTTTACGCCATAGAGTGCCTTTTTCAAAGTTTAATGTTTCTTTGTCAGCTCGTGACTGAATTACCATTTTACCCTTTTTATTCCTTATGGTTTACACCATAAGGTAACTTTTCAGAATTTCTTATTTACTTGTCATTACATGACTATATTACTGTTTTACTCATTTCTACCATCAAATATGGTTTAATACCGTTTTTCACTTGTTCCGACCCGTATCTATCCGTGTCGGAACCTTGTATTTTGAAATCTCGTTCCGAATACCCAAAATGCTTATTCTTATTCAAATACATAAGTAAAATTTACTATTTTAAGGATGTAAGCTTTACTTACATGATTCCCGAACCAAATCATTCAAAACCCATACCCGACACATACTTTCTACATAATAATCTTCATTTATAAAAGAAGAAGTGATTCCAGAAATCACTTACCTTATGTGTCCGTATTCGTATCCGCTTCCTTGCCTCATCTTGACCTGTTAGCCTTTCATGCTTGAGTCCATCTTGACATGACTCCACACTTTTGTTAGTCCCGGTGATGGTGGTTTCCTGACGAAAGTTTGGGCTAATATAGTATCAATTCGGTAGAATGTTATAAAGAGGAAGTAGAAACAGAATCAGCGGAAGCTTCGGTAGTACACATCTTGTCTGCCTGGCGGAAATTCCTGTAGAGAATCCGCCAGCGTTTCCCTTTGGGGAACTTCCAAAAACTTAAAACAATGAACACACAACACATATATATAGGCGCGAGCAGTTCGTACGAGTGAGATGTTTGTCACTCGTACGAGGGAGATGTTTGTCACTCGTACGAGTGAGATTGTCACTCGTACGAGTCACCTATCACTCGTACGAGTCACCTGTCACTCGTACGAATCAGTTTTTGTTCGCACTTGGGTCGTGTGTTCGTATATAATCTTTACAATATTCAATACACACACATACATACTGAACTTTCTAGTTTATATGAAACTTAAACTCAATTTTCCACTTTTAATCCTTCTAGTTATTCTCATGTCACCAATAATACTAAGAAACATACTAGTAAATTAAAATTTGTGATTTTGGGGTGTTACACAATGTCTTAGGGTTGCGAGATTACCAAAATACTCTTTCAACTAATGGTGAGTTGACTATGGGGACTCAAAGTTAGTGAAATATAAACCACAAGAACTTAGGTGTTCATTATATAAAAATGAAGAATAGGTTATATTTGATAGTGATATAAACAGGGTGTTCAATTCACTATAATTTCAAATAATTATAATTTTGTGAATCTATATCTATACTATATACGATGGGGAACACATGTCATCAAATCAAGACATCTACATTTTAGCTTTTTGATTTTCTCTCTCCTACTTAATTATGATACTTATTTTTTAATTAAAGATAGTTACTTTTTCATCAATTAAATGAATCTACTAGGAAACTAACTATTAGTTTTTTAGAAAACTTCACCAAGCTCAAATGTTGGTTAAAATATTTAAAAAAAGAATAATGATGATTGATTTTATGAGTAATTTAAAAAAAATCAAATATTTAATGTGATTGGATAGTAAGATTTAATATGGTAACAATACAATATGTTAAACAATAAAAAAGTCGATAGTGTTAAAAAATTCAAAGTGAATAACCAGTTGAAAGAGATATTGTTTTAAAAATTAGCTTAACAATATTTAGAACCGTCACGTCAACGTTCATTTTATTAATACATTGTCGACTATATGTTAACAAGTTACATTATACTTTATTCTATTAGTATAATAATATATGCGTTTATTCAACCGTGTAATACATATGTTTTTTTCTTTAAACATAACTTTTTATTAATAATTATATAACTTACATTTATCAACCCGTGTTTATTCTATTAGTATAATAATATGTAAGTTTATTCAACGTCCAATACATATGTTTTCTCTTTAAACATAACTTCTTTTTTTTATTAGAATCTTGAGAATTTTGAATGATACAAGTACCCTGCCTTTCATGGTTTTCAAAAGTCGGACCAGGAAGGAACCACACACAACCCGTTCTGTTCAGTCTATTGGATCGCATGGCAGTGGGACCGGTTAGCCGATTCAGTCGATGGACCGGGTGTCCGGTTTGACCATCTTTTTTATTGTTTTTGCACAAACTTCTAGAAGGAATAACTATAAAAACAATATATTTCTCCATATTACAAGTTCTAACCTAGGACTTATCATAAAACATACGAGGTTGGTTGGTTCAGTTGTTAACTATGTTCGTATTTATTTCTCGGTTGATACATTAAATATGCTTCCAACTCCTGTAAACTCTTGTGTAATAACTTTTTTTTGATATACGATATGAATTTAAAACCATATATGATAGTGTTTGTCTAACACTATAGACATATGTTGGTATTCAATTTTTTGGTGGATAAATTAAATCTTCTAACAATTCTTTTGACATGTTTCGTCTCTTATATATAAGAGTTTCTAATGCTTTTTTTTGGTAAATAATATACTTTTTGTTTTTTAAATAACTAACATAACAATACAATAATTTTTAACTTTTAATCTTCCTATACTAATAAATAATTTTTTTGGATACGTGTCACTTTTTTGATACTTTCTCACCTTATTTTTCTATTTATCTCTCATATTATAATATAATAATTGTAAACAAAATATTAGATAAGAAATAAATATATTTAGATAAGGATAAACGTTTGTTTTTATTATAATCATAGTAAATCTAATAATAATTTTAACAAAGAATTAGATAAGAATATAAACGTTTGTTTTTAATATGATCATATTAAATAACAATAATTTTAAATAAAATATTAGATAAAAATAAATATTTGTTTTTCTATAAACAATTTTAAATAAAAATTTAAACAAGCATAAACTTTTGTTTTTATTATGAGTAGATATATACTTTCAAGTTCAGTGATTGAAATTATGATAAATTAGGAAGCAAAGGTTCTCGTTTAATATATGTAAGTCTTTTTAGACGCATCGCTATAATGATTTGGACTCACCATTATAGTTGCACAATTTTTTCAAATGTCAAATCTAGACAACTTAATTTCACATTTGTAATGTTCAACGCACTGTTATAATTGGCTTAAACCCATCATTTATCGTACATTGCATTAATATGTAAAAAGAACACCATTTTTAAATATAAAAATTCTATACTCCATTCAAATATAATTTAATTCTCGATTTTTCGGTGTAATTCATAAATAATAATGAAATACATTAAAATGCGATGATCGATCTCCACCTTTTTGTACAGTAAACTCTCTTGAATACAATTTTGAGACGAGTGTTTTATGAATGAAATAAACAAATAACCATGAAGGTGCATAAAACCAACTAGATTAATTGTATCTCATAATTTAAATGTATCATAAAAACGGGATTCAACCCCATATAATACATGTGTAATTTTAACCTAATAATAAATAAAAATAAAGTAAAATGTTATAATAAATAAATGGTAAATCAAAGTTCATTTTTAAAAGATAAATCTTGACGACTGTATGTTTTAACGTATGATATTATATTTTATTAAACACGTGCAAAATACGAGTTTTTTATAGATATATCTTTTTTTATTATTTATTATATAAAATTACATTCATGCAAAAGAAAAAGACAGTAAAATGTAATAATAATTAAGTAAATAGTTAACATATTTTTAAAAGATATATTAATGTTCATTTTTAAAAGATATATTTTATGACTGTTTGTGTTAACATATGTCATTATATTTTATTTAGCACGTGCAATCTACGAGTTTGTTTAAAGATATATTTTTATTGTTAATTATATAAAATTAAATTTACGCAACCCGTATAATACACGAGGTTCTAACCTAGTTAACATAATATTTAAAGTTTATGTTATATATAATTACTTTAAAATATATTTTTAAAGTAAGTTTGGCATAACTCCAATTTTCAATACACATAATATATAAAAAGTTATAAAACCACTAGAAAAATGACACTTTTTTAACAACTTATAAAAGCGAAATCTTTTGGATGAACCCAACAACAAAAGGCTATTCATGCCTGCATATGCCATTGGTGGTCTGCCCCATCATTATTCTAGAGAAACCTCAATTAAGGTAAATTTGACGAGACTCAGACCCATGACTTACACTTTGAAATGTTATAGCCTCACAGAGCTATAATGCACCAGCAGATCGTTGGTAGAAAATGACCTAATTAAAAAAAATGAAAAAATGTTACCAGTGAGGGACCCGTAATTTGACTTATTTTCTGGATGTGATTGGAGAGTTTTACCATGTTTTTAAAAGATGTGATCGGAATTTTTTCTAAAATAATACACTAACTTTTTTCTCAAGTTGGACACCCGCTACCCACGTGCCACAGTGGGTCCGCCCCTAAACATTATGTAGTTTTACATGAAAGTAGTACACGTCAACTCACTTTCTCTAGCCAATGTGTGGTTAGCCTACTTGGTAAAGGCATTACCTCTTAAAAAAGAGGTCTCAAATTCAAATTTAAGCACAAATGATCAGTTTAAGATTATAGATGTAATAGAGTAGAAACAAAGGTTGTAATTAAAAAAACTCACTCTCTTCCTTTATTCTTCTCATTAAATATATATTGTTATGGGACTCATCCCTCCACCCTTCTCTTGTTTTCTTCAACTTAATTTAAAATGGTAAGTAGTTCTATATTAAATATTAAAGTAAATTATGATTTTGGTTGATTTATTATTATTGTTTACAAAATTTAAATATCTTGTAATTTAATATTAATATTTTTATTTTATTATAGTTTTGGTTCACTACATTAACTTTATCCAACTTATAGTGTGTAAATTAACATTTAAATGTAAAAAATAATAAAAGTATGTATTCAGATTTATTTAAATGTTAGATACTAGTATTATTTGAAAAACTAAATTATATATTAAATAAAAAGTTAAAAGAAGAAAAAAAACTAAATTGAAATTCACTGAATGAACTCATACAATGAATTTGACTTTTCTCCTATTTATAGTCCAAAAAAACTATCAGTTATAATTAATTTTTAAAAAAATTAACCAAAGCTTAATTTAATAAAATGTTCCAAATCATATATCTGATCGTTTCATAATTATAAACACAAGGCCCATAGTGACTTCTAGCCCTGAGGTATATTGCTTACTTTGTATAATGCAACACATTAGTATGCATAGAAGACGTCAAGCTTACAAGGGAGATCATCATGAGCACCACTGGATCTTCACCGTAAAGAAGACAAGAGATCACAAGTTGTTTCGATGATTCGATGTCTAGATGACTTCCAATATGACTGAAATGACTTTCAATTACCGAGTTTATGACAATTATAAAAAATGGAACATTGTTGATAGTTGCCCAAGATAAAGCTACAGTTTTTGCCCAGGTATGACTTGAAACCTAATATTAATATATTTTTTTTAAATTTTGGGTTTTTTTAGCGTGTAATGAATCGATGACAAATGAGTGAGTCGCTATCTAGATAGTGGCTTTAGAGTTGAAGTCGTTATCTCAAGTGGTGACTTAGGTACTTTTAGAATGTAACGGGATTGAATTTACATTTTTTTAATTTGTGTTCATGAGGTCGATAACTTAAATAGTCACTCTGCAATAGTGAGAGTGAAGTTGCCGTAATAGATAGAAACTTCAACAATACAAAAAAGGTCAAGTTTTTGGATACTCGTTTGATCAAGTCAAGTTTGCATACTCCAAGAATCTAAAGTCGCCCTATCTGATTAACTTAGATATGAAGTTAAAAAGAAAAACTAACTATTTATCTAAGTTTTCAATGGAAACCATTTAAAAAGAAGCTCAATACCTTTAACTCCATGGACGATACTATCTTCATGTTGAGAATTAGCGACTAAAGATGTTGCGATTTTGTAACGCAACATTTTCTTGCAAAAATAATCTTTTCAACGCATATCCCAAGCCTTGTCAACCTGTGATTGTGTTACAGTTGCATACTCAAGTTACTAGTCAGAAGACAACTAAAACTGAAGATAAGTTTTCAGTGTCTGTATCTCCAAACGTCGATAAAGCTTTTATTTTGTCACTTCTTGTTATTCGAGAAGAGGTTAAGAGGTCAAGACATAAAGGCTATGAAAGCCAAGTAGAGCTTACCGTTTTGGTCCTCGTTCGATCATCATACTAAACAATACATATTTGTTTTTATTTTTTTGTATTATTTTTCGCAAAGGGAGCATTGTTTGAACCATTTCTTACGGTCCGTATTAAACACCTATTGTTTACTATTGATAGAGGACAAATTGAATTAAATATACAACTTTTATATAATTATGTCGTCATCAATTGTATAGAACAAACTTTTAAAACAATAAACATTCATATTGTTGTCATTTTATGTAAAAGAGTGACTTATTCAGTAAACAATAAACATTTCTGGTGATATTTGTTTTCTTTTATTTGAATGGTTATTTATCAAAATACCTTACACATGCCTCTCATGTGACAAGGAATTTAACTATAAGTTCAATGGAGATAATGTGATGAACCATAACCACAATAAAATAGAAACATTGATAATAAAATTATAAGACATTTGAGTTTTATAAATAATGCACAATTTACTCTAAATATTAATAGCCCGATAGAGAATAAGGAATTTATTTACAATCATTTTCAATGGACACCGATTAAAGTATTGTGTTAGACTATACATTATGGTGATCATTTTACCCAAGCTTTTGCCACATGTCACAAAAATACAAAAATCATTTGTAATTTAAAAATATAAAAATTGATTTAATGCCTACGATTGGATCGGTAGAACAATCACAGGCTGCAACCGGTTGTGACATATTACAATACATTTTCTTTCTTTTCTGTTATTTAAAATGTGTTCAAAAACTTTAAATCATATTTAATTAATTAAATATTGATGTAGGATTGGTTCACGTTTTTTCTTAACTACCAATATGCTAAGGAAGTGTGGATACAAATTCATTGTGGTTGGAACTTGATATTTCAACACCAAATAGAATGGACTGAGGAGCGAAAAGAGCTACTTCCAAACGAACCCGAAGATCAACCTATCCATCATCTACACCATTGTATGGACACTTCGGTAAAAATCGTAACTTATGGGTTTTCTTCAAAACAAGGTGCTCTATGAGAAGACAGTCCAAAACATGTTAGCTCATGTGTTTTCCAGGATTACAAATAGAGTTAAATCTACTCTAAATTTAAGTTGAGAACGTTGGGTTTTTAGTCCTAAAAATGATGATATTTGTACATTTATATTTATATATTACAATTACCAACTTGTTATGTACACTTAACAAACAACCAAGGGTTTGTGAGTGAGCGAACATCAACAAGGCAGTTAATCGGCAGGTCATGGTTGCTTTTTTTTGTATACAAATATCCCTGTACATAAAAACAACTCATGTACACGTGTTGTCACCTCTTTTTTCCTACGCTTTTCACGCAACGTCTATTATGTATTAGAACCAGCCCATGTGTATGTATATACACACACATCCACTTTTCTTTTTTAATCATATATCATCTCACCCTTCTCACACCCTACTAATAACTATTTATGAGATTTAATGGGTACGATTGTTGTTGTTTATCTATCCTTGATAATCCAAGTTCTACGCCATGGGCTTCTTCTTGAACGAATATAAATAGAAAATACCTTACAAAATAATTAATGAATAATGATGAACACTCAATTCTATTACACAAATAAAAACCAATAAAACAAAATGCTAGGGCTAAAAATACATTCTAGCGAATGCAAAAGATCTTAAAACAAAATTTGAGGTTCAAGAAATGATTCAACATGGAATAATGCAAGAACATATTACTTGATAATTTCAAAAATAAAAGTCGACTTCGAGGAAAAAGCTTTATATTAACATAAAAATTAATCTTATCAGTTACAGACCACATGCATAGCCTATCAATTTGTTTAGACTATACGATGTGGGAAGCGTGGAGCGACACTTGACTGCACCTTCAAGTCCTAAAAACCATATGGTAATGTTGGGCATGAAAATTGTTTAAAAGAAATTAAAAACCTACCACTCAACAACCTCCTTCCACCTATCAAATCGCACCAAATCATCCACATCTTTGCTCACCCCTCCTCATCCCACCACACCCACGGGCTGTGCTTGGTGTGGAGAGGCTTCCACGCCTATTTCCAAGCCTCCCACAATGCCTGGTGTTTCACAATTTTGTTTCTTTTTGTTTCAGAAAATGGGTACTCACTATTTAAAATAGTGAATGTAAATGACCGAAAACAATTAAAAATACATTGGCATTATAAATAAGTGAATTCAACTTTGAAAGCTTTTATATATTTAACTCTCATTCTTTTTAAGTAACATATATTTAAAATTTTTCATAATATGTAACATTTTAAAAAGTCTAAGAACATAGTTTTATTTTATTTCAAAAAAAATACTTTATTTTTAGATATAAATCAATGTTTGTATTAATGCAGAAAAGATAAATACAATCGTATATATAGAATTTTAATATTGTATTGAAATGCAGAAAAGATAATACAATCGTATATATAGAATTTTAATAAATATTAAGTACTACATATTATAATAGTTAAGATTCTATTTTCACAACAAGAAAAAAAATTATATTTTCACAAGAAGAAAGAAAAGCATTAGATGAGTCAGATAGTTAGAAAACCCCATTTTTATATAAACAAACTCTATTTACTAGCATGGAAAACTCGTTTTGTTGTCTCTCCATGCTCACCAAACCACCTTTTGATCAGTGTTGTGTGGGAACAAGAGAAATTCCACCAGTGTGGAAGGCAAACTAGTAGACGATGTGGCATGATGGTGTTGGTGGGTTCAAACTAGCTGTTTGATTGATTAAAAAAAAAACTTATATATAATCACATCTTTCACCCCATTTTTTAAAAACTACACATCAAATAAATCCATTTCTCTCTTCCCAATTATATATTCACATCGATTTATGATAACATTTTAAAAAAAATGGAAAGCTCAAGTTCTTCATGTTCATCTTCTTCGTCTGCGTCTGAGTTTGAGAATTATCTTTTATTATCGTCAGATGACGAGGACCAGCACTCCTAATTACATCAGTTCAAAAAGTGGTTAAAACTATAATGGATGACAAAGGGCGCTCTTCAGAACCTAAGAGGAAGAAATACATAGTACGCGACTGAATCGCCACACATGATTAATTGGTAAGTGCTCATTTTTCACCCAACCTGACTTATGATTATAGTACTTTTAGGCGTGTATTTCATACAAGCCGTGAATTATTTCTTAGAATATCAAACGATTTATCAAGTAAATATGAATTTTTCGACAAAGAAAAGATGCGTGTGGTTGTTTAGGATTTAGCATGTTGCAAAAAGTTACGGTCACGCTTAGACAAATCGCTTATGGGATGGCTTCTAACATTATGGATGAATACATAAAAATGTCGGAACGGGGGCAAGGGAAAGCCTTCATTATTTTTGTGAGTATGCCGTTGAACTATATTTAAAAAGATATTTGAGAAAACCTACATTTAGTGACATACAACAACTTGTGGAGGCTCATGAAGAGTAACATAGTTTCCTCTGGATGATCGGTAGTTTAGATTATATAAAATGGGAATGAAAAATTGTCCAACTGCGTCATGCGAGTAACACACCAGTGGATATCATAAAAACCCGACTATGCTGCTTGAAGCGATTGCATCTCAAGATCTTTGGATTTGACATGCATTCTTTGGTGTGCCTGTTGCAAATAACGATTTAATTATTCTTAATCAATCACCCACTTTCAACGACTATATAAACGGTGTTGGACCTAAAGGTTCTTTTTATGTTAACAATGCGGAGTATAAATGCTGTTATTATCTAACGGATGGTATTTACCAGAAATATGTCGTGTTGGTAAAATCATTTACACGAGAAACAACGTTAGATGAAAAGAGACATAAGGTTAACGGTGCTCAAATGGCAGCATGAAAAGACATCGAACGAGCTTTTAGTGTTTTTTTAAAAAAAATAACACATTTTGAAGACGCCATGTAGGATATGGAAAAACCTAGGATTTGAAATGTGATGTACGCGTGCGTTATTTTACATAACATGATTTCTGAGGATGAGAGACGCGCAATTTGCGAATATTATGAGGAGACGAGTCAATCAAACACCGTAGAATTAGTGATTAAGAGAAAGAAGCGAACTTACATGAAATTAAACATAATACAACATATCACAACATTCGAGCGGATTTGATTGAACGTATTTGGAGCGTTCCACGAAATGACCTTCACGAAGACGATGATTAAAATTTATGTAATTTTATATTAAGTTTATTTAATTGTTTTAATTTTAAGTTTATGTAATTTACATTTATGTAACTTTTTAATTTTATGCAGTTAATATTAATTTTTTATTTAAATTTAATAGATTTTATATAATTATTAAATATAAAACAATAATATAAAATGTGTACTACGTGTCGAATAACATCACTCTATCACGTCACTTTCCACCTCTCTTTTTTTGCAACATGTCACCCTTTATTGAGGCGTGCTGACGTGGCTGCCACATGTTAGACAACAACCCCTTTTCAAGCCCATGCACATCAAATAGTTTAACTAGGTCTAAAGTAAGACATGTCTCATTTTAGAGCCTATTCAATCGAAGACCCCTAAAACTCAACCATATCACACTTGTCAGGGATTCGTCCACAAATGCTTAGACAGTTAAACACCGATGCACTCTTCTCTTCTCTCACATACTTCAATTTCTTTCTTTCTTTCTCTCTCCTCTCGCTCGATTATACATTAGTTTCATTCCTCACGAACGAAAAAAAATCCTATTAAAGATACACAAGTCACTCACAATAAAAAAAGAACTAAGCAAGATTTGGGTAAAATATTACAAACTTTATACAGTAATTAACTATACCACTCGGATTTAACTTAAAGTAAAAGGAAATACATATTGTGGAAATATATAACAAATAAATCTAATAAAAAATTAATCAAAAAAGCCTATTCTCGTTGCTTTGAACTCCATGTGTGACTGGTGCTTGAGCTTTTATTTTTCTAAAGTAACATACCCCGGCCCCTATTCCGATTGCTCCGGCTACTGATACTGCAGTCGCTGTCCCTGTAAAACTTTTAAATGAGACCCGGAAATCATGTGACGCGTATTTGAGAGTAAACTGACCTGTTTAATCTGATTTTTAATGGTGTTTGCACATTATAACTCTTAAACTAGAAATTTACATTGAAAATTACAAATGTTCATAGAAATTATTACTCTTTAAACAATAGAATATGATGCTTTTATTTATTTATTTTAGCTTTAGCATAAAAAAAATCCAATTAGTTTAAGTTATCATGTAAAGCAAAATTATAATGACTTTAACAAATTAACGGGTTAAATGGGTCAACAAGTGAATCTGTCAGGTTTGTTGACCTGACTCTAACCCGTTAGGTGAACATGTTCAAGGGTTCATTTTGAAAATGATTCGAATCTATTTAAACTAAACACAAATTTACGTATTTCGTATTAAGTTCATGTGTTTCATGTATATTTCAAACATTATATGTCTATACCAAAGATTTGGGATGTCTTTCTCACCTGCAATTACTCGAGAACTCCTCTTGTGTTGAGAATGATCTGCAGGACCAAAACTTGTTATTTAACAACTTTAGCGACGGGCATCGAAAACCGCTAGAAATGTCCGTCGTTGATAGTAACGTTACACGGTTTTTGTATTTTTTTCTTTATTTGTTGTCACAACAAGGTTAAAACATACCTTTGCAATAAGTTGTAACATTTCCTTTGTCACATAAGCATGAAAAACCATGTGTTTCCACATCAAATCCGCACGTACCACCACCCTTACTCCCATCCTGACATTCTAGACACCGCGTTGTCACCGGGATATCGAAGTCTATCCGGATCCCATACTCGGGGGCCGTGTTATACGTTTGTGACACCCCCAAATTCCTCCAATATACACTAGTATAAGTTTCACAATACTTCAGCATTAACCTTAGTGATTCGGTTGCTTTCGGGTAATAAGAGCAACAAGAGGTAGCACTACTTAACGCGTGCGCGCACTCGGGCAAATGTCTACACAAATAGCTAGCACTATCACACGTCGAGTCACATCGATCGGGGAATCTTTCACAATACACCGGTTTCGGCTCCACTATCACATCCGTTTCGCTACAGTTGAAAAAAAGGTAGTCGTTTTGCGTGGATAACGAGAAATGGATACTTGTGTCTAGGCTAAACGGGCGGGTGGGTCGAAAACGCTCCCCGTCTTGGCAACTCCACATGTACGGATCGGTAACGAGGATGTGAGGATCCGAGTAATCGATCAGACTAATGAGGTATCTGCCAGGCGGGGTGCGGAGTTCAAGGTGGCGGTTTTCGTAGCATACTAGGAGGTTTCTATAGTAGGGGCTGCCACAACCATCATCAATGCCAAAAGGATAGTTGATTTGTATGTCACCACAAGATGTCCTACAAAGACTTGATTTAGATTTCACAAGGGTGCAAAGTGTGAATATTAGAAAATGTAGAAAAATGACATCTGAGTCCATGACTGAGATTTGTGAAAGGAGAAGACTGGTCCAGAAAACAAGAGTGGAGTGAGGATTTAGGAAGAGAAACTGAAATTGTTATATTAATATTATATTATTTGTTTCTTTTTTTTTTTACTTTATTTTAGTTTGAATTATCTTTTGGCCTTTTCTTTTTCAGGAGGTGCTCATTTTCCCCTTTATTTCCTTCACGTTATACTAAATAAATTCTTAGCTTGCAAAGCAATATATGATGTATACTTTCTTCATCTACAAGTTTGATTTCAAAGCATCAACAATTAACTTAACAACAATATGTATCAGTGTATAAGTGCTATGGAATTTTTTTGTATCCAAAGTTACAAGTGTACAAACCGGGTATTTTTAATAACAAGTTCTTATTATGGAACCGGTTTCGATTTCTCGTTTTAAGAGTTGGAATAGATTATTGCTATAACCGGTTCGGTCCTGGTTCGGTTATTTGGCCAAAAAACTATACCCTATGTGCCCGGTTCTGGGTAGGGTTCGGTTCTGGTTCTTAAGAAACCGGGTATTAAAATACCCTATTTTCGGGTTTTATACCCTATTTCCGAGTTTTTATGTTCCATATTTTTGTAAGTTTTGATACTCTATTGCGTTTTTATTACCCTATTTTCTCTTATTTTTTGTTTATTATTATTAAATATGCGTTGTATAATGTACGAAAATTAAAATAAATGCACTAACATAAATTTAAAGAAGGATATTAGAATCATGTATCAGGTATAGCCGGGTATAATCGGTTCCGGTACTTGTCCGGTTTCGGATGTTAATTGGGATGATCGGCTCCGTTCCAGGTATTGAGATTAAAATGCATACCCTATTTATACCCTACGGATAGGTTCGGTTTCGGGTATAGAACACCCGGATATTAAGAAACCGGTTTTAGGTTTTTTTACGGGAATGTTTTTTTGCACCTCTATCCAAAGTTGATAAAACCCCAATCTGAAAGCCCAATCGATTCCACAAATATCAAACATCAGCCCAAAGATAAATTTTACTTTGGGCTCACCACTAATTTTGACTCTTTTTGTCGCGGACTCATAAAGTCATAAGGAGAAAACTGATAAATTTTAATTTTGTTAATAAAAAAGGAAACTGGAACGGAAAGAAGTAAAATAAAAGTCTATAACGTCAGCAGTGAATCCGATTCTTTTTACATTTGTCACTGTTTACAAAATGTGTGCTTAATTGTAGTTCAATTATTCAATGACATATAAAAAAGGAGAATCACATATTATATAATATATAACTTTATTTATTGTTGGTGACTGGTATTGAGTATGTGGTTCCGTCCATTTGGCACAAAATTATAGTCTCAGAGGTGTATATTCTTAGTTGAAAGTCAAAACAAGGCCGGTCTAACGTTATTGGATGACCTAAGCAAACTAAAAAACGAGAGCCTTTTGAATTGGTATAAAGAAACCATCGGCGGTGATTGATTACCCCTAATTCCTCCAGAAATCGTCATTCACGTGAGCTGCAGTTAGCTAGGTCACGAGTAACGAAGATTTTTACTCGTTTGAGTAATTATGTCATTACTCAAATACACATGTAATATATAAGAAATATAAAGTTTGGGATGCCCTGTTTTATTGGGGACCCTAAGGCTTGCTAAGCTTATTAAGCTAGGCGCGAGTCAAAACATGTTTAAACATAAACATGTTTTTCATTTTATATGATTTTCCATCCAACCATAGATAGTCAGGTATGAGACCAGTATGATAGCGATTCTAAAATCTTCCCTGGTTTGAAACCAAATAATATGCTGTATAATATTAAATATTTAATAAACAATATATTAGTTACAAAGCTTGAAATTGTTAAAAAATGGTATAATTGTTTAAAGTGTTGTTGAATACTTTATGTTTCCAGTTGGTGTTTTAATTAGTTTAAGATCAAAATCTGGTAATTGATATGATAACGAGTAATTCTTAACCACGTAAAATTATAAATGGAAACACTACATACCCACAAATATGACATGAAACATGATTTTAGAAGGGTATACATATTCACACACTCATATTCACACACTCATCTGTCTATTTAGACACCCTTTAGACGAGTCGTCTAGACCTAGACGGAGCGTCTAGGTTTCCTTTTCTCCATCCACATTCCTGGCCCGTACAACGTCAAATCAGTCACATCAGACGGAGCGTCTAGCCGTAGACGGTTGTTGAAGACGACCAGCCCAAGACGGGGCGTCTAGGCCTAGACAAGCCGTCTTGAAGGTTGTGCTCTGCATGAATGTCAGTAAAGTAGTAAAGTGATATGCCCCGTCTAGGCCTAGACGGGGCGTATATGTCGTTGTTAAATAGACCCATGCCGAGCATTTGATGTCGCAGAAAACTTTCAATTCGTCGTTGGAATTCTCTCGGTCATGAACTTTGGTTTATATTACTTCATCTGATATCGTTCAATGCATGTCAGTAAAGTGATACGCCCCGCCTAGGCGTAGACGGGGAGTATATTTCTTTGTTAAATAGACCCATGCAGAGCATTTGATGTCTCGCATAAAACTTTAAATTCGTTGTCGGAATTCTCTTTGTCGTGAAATTTGGGTTATAATACTTCATTTGATATCATTCAAAGGTGGTGAAATGTCATCAAACTGGGACGACAACTATTTCTTTGGGGCGTATTCTGGCGACTCATGGGTGCCTCAAGCCAATACGGTAACAGTTATTAGGTTAAACTAGTTGCTGTTTTAATTATTTACTAATGGTGATATCGTTGTTAGGGGGAGAGCGGTGTTCCCAATTCTAACGAGCAAGAGGAGGTTGTGCTAGTGTACAAGACATTATTCGTGATGGTGGAGGATATGGTGGTGAGGCACCCCATGCGCACAATCCGTACCTCACAAAGATGGTTTGAAAAGCAACCCGTTACATAGTGAGATAAAAACATATTTACCCGATGGAGATCAACCTTATATATTTTGGAAAAAACTAAAGGAGAGACGGTTTCCAGCGTGGAAATTTGTATCTCAATCAACTACACGTCAAAGAGTGTCTTATGCTCAATCGAAGACTGTAACTGAAGGGAAACTCGAGGAGTTAATGCAGGTAAATGAGAAATACTGTCCTTTTTTAAATATATATGTTTTTTGTTTGCTTAATAGAGTGTCTTGTGGTTTAACATAGTGATATGTTGTTGAACTTATTTCAGGTGTTTCTAGAGCACCTAACGATTCTCAATCATCGTCTAACGACCAGTTTTGGTCAATCACGGTCAACAAAGCAAGAACTTCGTCTGATTTTTTTATGTTTAATACGATTTATTTGTATAATTAATACAAAGATTTTTTTAATACAATAAAAAACTTTAGGTATAACTAATAGGATTTTATTTACTTAATTTGAACTTTCATATAAGCCGGCATTCCTTCAGTACACCCAAGGCACAGCAATTAAACCATACAAAGCCCATCTAAAAACCAACAAACTCTGGGTATTGACAAACATCAGCAATTATACTCTCCGAGCTCTCACGTCCAACCGTCAGCACCGGCAGATGACGAAATGTCAATACTGCCGGTTGCGACGGTGGAACGTGAGAGCTCGGAGAGTATGATTACCGTCTGTTTGTCAATACCTAGAGTTTGTGCCTTGGGTGTACCGGTGGAATGTCGGCTTATATCAAAGTTTAACTAAGTAAATAAAATACTATTAGTTATACCAAAAAAATTTAATGTGAATGTACGGGTTGTCTAGACCTAGACGTCCCGTCTTGCTCTAGCAAGAAAACCATTCTACCCCTGGTTTGTTGGCCGTCTAGGCCAAACTCAGGGGCAAAATGGTCATACTATCAAGGCCTAGACGGTTCGTCTAGACCTAGACGCAACGTACAGTTTGAGCTATCCCTGGTAAATTTTGAATTTAAAATTTAAAATGTAAATTACCATTTTACCCCTGGTTTGTTGGCCGTCTAGGCCAAACTCAGGGGCAAAATGGTCATATTGTCAAGGCCTAGACGGGTCGTCTAGACCTAGACGCAACGTACAGTGTGAGCGGGATCTTTTACCCTGATAAATTTTGAACTTTAAATTTAAAATGTAAATTACTATATTACCCCTGAACTGCCACCCGGTTGGGCCTAATTCAGGGGTAAAATCGTTATTAACCAGCTGAGTGTTTTACAGCTGAGCATGGTTAATTACCATTTTGCCCCTGAATTAGGCCTAGACGGGCGACAACTCAGGGGTAAAATGGTAATTAGCCGTTTATTCCATACGACCCGTCTAGGCCTAGACGACCCGTCTACGAGTCGTATATGACTGGAAGCCTAGACGATCAGAGACAGACAACACCCAACAAACACACTCAACCGCACACACACGTACGTATTCTACCGTATTCCGGACCGTATTTTTGCGAAATCAAGCATCTCTAGTACGTATTTTCACCTATACTTCAATAAACTTTAATGTATTATGCATTTAGAACGTAGGTTGTTTGTGAATTTGATAATTTTTGGGGTTTAAGGGCTGTGATTTTGAAGTATTTGGGTTTTTTGATGAACAAGACGGGGCGTCTAGCCCTAGACGACCCCAATAGACGACTTGTTAATTTTTTTTAACTTATATAATTTATTGCTTTATTCGTGTTAAATTGCTAATACAATCGCAGATTAGTTATGGACGAGATTGGAGATCCGATACACGAGGACCCACATCCGCATGGTCCGCGACAGGCCATGCCAGCGCTGGTAGATCCGCTCCACGGCCACCCCTATCTTGAGTTCCCGCCCGACACCGAGGCCGCTCGTTTTTGCGGGAAGCTACGCCAGATGCAGGTCGGATCGCACTCGACGGTCGACTAGGATGCGATCGAGGCGATTGGTGAGACGCCGAGACTGCGTTTCTTCATTCCCGTTGATTCCCCGTGGCACCGACTGTTTGACTTGGCCGGCACGCTGACTTATAGGGAGCTGCTTATCGAGTTCCTGTCGACCTTCATGTTCCGCCCTCCACGGGTCAACCAGCCGCCTCCCCAGCCACAGGGTCCTCCCCCTCCGCCTGAGGTTTCATTTAGGCTTGCCGGTGTGTTGCGTTCGATGACGCTTGCTGAGTTTGCCGTTCATAGCGGGATATACCTGCAGGAGGATATTGCTATGGATGTTTATACGGAGGGGCTAGTGGTGGTGGATAGACCCATTCTTTTGGGATTTTGGGAGGTGGTCGCAGGCCCTAACACTTGAGGGCATGTCAGGGCGAAGGGGAGGATTTCTCACGTTGCCGACCCGCTGTATAGGTACGTACGTTTATTCCGGTAATTGTTTGATTATTGTTGCTATGAATTAATTTCCGTATTTCGCTAATATAATGTGCAGGTATCTACATCAGATGCTCGTTACGTCTATTATCGCTCGCAACAAAGCCGTGAGTGGTGTACGAGCATCGACTTACTTTTTTACTATTGTCTTCTCTACAGGAGGCCTTGCGCACTCGCGCATGGTCTCGTCCAGTACTTCTCCTCCGCCCATCATCGGCAGGAGCGCGACTTTTTGTACGGCGGGGCGTACGTCCCCGTGATTGGCCGGTCGTTGGGTCTTGTACCTGAGACGGACCCGCACTTGCAGCCGGCCATACCGTCCACGTGAATGAGTTTTCAGACCTTGCGGGGGGATGAGGCTGGTGAAGAGGTTCGACGTGCTAGGCGAGCGGTTTAAAACCCGCGAAGGTGAGCCATGGATTCCGGAGCCGCTGCCAGATCAGTTCGATGCAGTCTATCCGCCGGCAGATGAGGCAGCGGTAGTCCAGGACCCTCCGGTTGATTTTGACGGACCGGCACCGCCACCACCACCTCACGGAGCGCCTCAGTTTCCGCAGCACGTCCTTCCAGGTCATGCCCCGGGGGGTGCGGCATACCCGCGCTTATGAGCCGACGTCGACAGGCTTATGGAACTCGTTGGCTGGCTGGTTCGGGAGGCACAGGATAGACTAGAGAGAGGGGGGTTACCTGCCATATCGCTCCCACCACCTCGAGCACCACATCAGCAGCAGCAGCCAGATCCCGATCCCGACTCGAGGCCGACTCGTATGCATAGACGTTTTGTATTTAGTATTCAGCTGTACAGATACATATTGTTATGGTTGTACAAATTTAAGTTATATATGTTATATCTATTATATTTAACTTTGTTTTCAGTTATTCGATTACTTGATGATTGTTTGTGTTAAATTGATGTTGAAATGTATACGGAAACAACATATCTTCTTGCATTCATCTTAAAATGTTGAAAACAGTATTAAATTTTAATATTATATTTTTTTAAAAATATAATGTAAAAACAATTAAATATATAAACGATTGAAAAAGATAACTCACTTTTTATACAATAAACAAAACTTTTTAAAAATCTAAAATTACACCATAAAAAAAATCAATCTCCAACAACAACCAATTTACCCCACCAAAAACTATTTTTTCAAACTCCAACAACAAACAATCTAACCCACCAAAACAACCATTTTCCAACAAAAAAAACAAATTCCTAGACTGGTCGTTAGGTTCAGACGCCCCGTCTAAACGCTCAAATTTATGCGCCCTGCCAGGTATCTGCTAACTCCTAAAAATCAGTGCTATACGGTGTGTCTAGCCCTAGAATACCCGTCTAGGGCCCAATAGATGTCCAGATAGGCAGTAGGGGTGTGTGAATAGATTGAGCTTTTAAATCAAGAATAAAAGAAAAACCTTGTTTAAACACAACCCATTGGCGTGTTAATTAACTTTGTTGTAATTCTGACATATAACGGCCACGCATCAAATTTGCGATTGTAATAATATTATAAAAGTAAAAAAATAATACGATCTCATTGGTAGGTGTTTAGAAAAATATACTAAAATAATTAGTGTGACGTTTATAGGTGACTTTCTAATTAATTAATAATAAAATATATTAAAAAACAGTAATATAAAATATGAAATACGGTCTCCTCACGTATTCGTTAACTGTACGCAATCACAAAGTCTACTCTCACAATTTGAAGTTTGAGCGGCCCGAACCACCGGCCGAGCCCACCGTAATTGTTACACAAATTCAAAATATAACCAACATTTATACTTGTATTGACCAGTCCCTACCACAAGAGCATGGTCACATCCTTCACAACTAGGTTCTTCTGACAAGACTTATGTGACATTAGCCGAGCATCTTTAACGAGGCTGTCGTGGAGGAAGAGGGGTACAAAAGAAAGTATCCATCGTCGTTGGTCACGTGCGTGAGAGATGCTTGCAGGTTTTTTAAGAAAGGAATGAGAGAGAAGCATGAGGGAGAGGAAGAAAGGGTTGGTGCATGAGTAGGCGTGGACGGGCATATGAAACGTAGACCAGCATTTTCTTTTTTTTTTCTTTTTTTTTTGAAATCCCATTTGCCATGAAGTATAATTGGTAATAGAAGGTGTCGAGCATATGGAATGTAGAAATCGAAAAGACTAATAACGAAATGTTATAAGACAACAAATCTTTTGTTGATTTTGCAACGACATTGCTATAGAAAAAGCTGATAGCTAATGTGCAACGGACTAACATCCAAATACATACTCGGCACCACTAGTTTTTCTCAATGGATATGGTTTGCAATGAAAATGCCAACGTTGATCAATCACTCAAATTCGTAAAAACATGTGATTAGATTATATTAAAGATTGATTACTAAAACATTTTTAATTGCCAATGGTTTTAGAAAATATTTTATTTATTAAAAGTGTTCATTCACAAATAATAACTAAATTCAAATTTTGAATTTTGTTTTACGAATAGTATTGGTTAAGCTAGTTGAATATGACAAATATTTGGTCAAAGATCCATCACAATTGGTCAAAGTTGACCATATATAGTTAATATGCTTTATAGCCTTTTCATTCAAATTTATATCTCAATCAGTATAATTTAACTAAAAATAATAATTTTCTTTAAGTTTTGTTTATTTTAGAAACATTTCACATTCGACTCTCTATCTTTATCTTACTCGCAAACAATTAATTTTTTTATACACTCATAATAAAATATAGAATGATTAATAGTAAGCCTCAAAGTATAGGTCACTCTAATTTTATGTAGAATTTTCATTGCTACAGAGGCTCAAATGTAGTGAGTTTTAGTTCTTTTCTTTATATTTATAAAACTGTGTCAAGAAGCACCAATGCACACATCATCGTCAAAAACCATCAACACTAAATTTCGTATTAAAAAGAATAAGAAAACAAAAAAAATAAGTAAAACCAAAGAAAAGTAGACGGAACAACGTTGAACCATACACTCGAAATGTAAAACATAGAAATCAATAACTAAGCCGATCTAGACTCGCACGTTGTGACGTGGCTGTTAAACAGTAAACAATAGGCATAAAAATTGAACCACACACGCACACTGCGACATGTTAACTCACGAAACTTAAACCGAAACATAATACAAAAAACTTGTATAAGATAAAAATTATAGCGGACCAAAAATGAAAATGAAAAAGTGATTGCGTTGAATTGTAAAAGATGTAAAAGTATGACCTTAAAAGTAAAAAATAAAGATAAAAAGAAAAGAAAAAACCCCAAAAGTGAATACAACTCACCAAACATACGGGTACAACCCCTCATGCACATAACACTTGCTAAACATGAGGTACAACCTCACGATGCAGAAATAACTTGCAAATTAATATTATACAAATTTCATCATTGATCAACACATCGCATAGCAAGGTTAGAGAACTTGTTAGTCGGCTGGTGAGTTGGGACTAGCGATACTCCGAATTAATCGGATCAGGTTTTTTAAATGTAACTTTTAGTTTTATGTATACATATACACATTTTTATAGGTAAATATTTTTAGTAGCTAGGTTTTAACTCTTACTCAACTCAATTTTTGAAGTATACAAGATTAATTGTTGAAATTCATATGGTTTGTTTGGAAACTAGCCGGAATTTAGAGATTTTGGCCGGCATATACAAGTTTTTATCCGGAATCATCGATTTTTGGCTGGCTGACTAGGTCTGACTTGGCGTGACTAACGATTAATAGATTGATTAGCGAAAAATTACCCAATTACTTACCGACTAGTGATTTCTAGCTAATAGTCGCGATTTTTACAACACTGTCGCAAATAAATCAAACCTGGTCATACTTGGTCAAACAAGATCGTAGTTGGTGAAACATGGCCATCAAAAGCCACTCAAACATAATTCACCAAACATAGTCATTTTAGTCACACATGCTTAACATAATTTTTAGCATTTAACTTGGATGGCGTATGGTGGGGGTTTAGGTTTTTGTGGGATGGGGGTTTAGATTTTTGAGTGGTGGTGGGGTAGAGATTCATTGTTTGTTTTAGGTTTATTTTGGTTGTATTCACAAGTGGTTCTCATGATAAATGGTGGTTCCGCATGAACCCTACCGCGGACCAATAGAAAGAGGACACGTGTCCGACAAACACTGAAGCGGCTTTGAGCCGTGTAGCTAATGAAAGCTCTCAGCCGAGCCGTTTCACGTGGCTTACGCATCCACGCCGGTTAAGGGCCCAGCTCGTCCCTTAGCCAAGTACCTTCAACGAGTCGAGCCGTTATGTCGTGGGCTTGAGCCGTTTCGACGCACTGTTCAAGCCGTTTCAGTACGAATTTAAGCCGTTTTACGTTTACGTGCGTAGGTTATTTATTTACAATTAGTTTAAGGCGTTATACGTTTAAAGTAAAATCAGATTTTTATAACATGAAGCTTTGTTTTGTTGTATACCGCGGTGGAAAGTGGCAGATTGTTAATCGGAAACTTGGAGTATGTTGCTGATGCCGATGGAAGTAGACGTGGTTTAGAAATTGAAACCAATCTTTCGTACATTGGTCTTTTAAGTAATGTTTGTATGTTGTGTGGAATTCCAAACATTAAAAAGCTATCGTACCGGATGTCTTCGTTTACTGATCCGATCGATATAACTGATGATGGTGATCTCGCTTTTTTATTTAATTTTCTATGCAAAATCCTTTTGAATTATATATAGTGTACGTCATTCAGGAGTCATGTGTTGGGTCATCTAGTTTTCCTTCTCATCAAGATACATTTAAAGTACCTGATTTAAATGTTCTGTTAATGAAGTTAATGATGATGTTTTAAACGATATACAACGAATTTCAATAATTTACATGGTACAACACAAACATTGTCTCCATCGATTAACTTTAAGCCAAGCTACGTATTCACTAACAAAGAAGAAATGAACTTGATCTAGGGAAAAAATGTTTGTTAGAACATTTTGAGTTTAAAGTAGATAGATCTTCTAAAACCAGGTATGAAGTGTCATGTTTGGTGGATGGGTGCGCATGGCGTTTTAGGGCACGCAGTGTTGCTGGCAGTGCGATGTTTGTTGTTAAGTATACGAACGATAAACACACGTGCTCAAAGACGTTAACGTACCCCCATCTTCGTCAGGCAAACCCAATGGTTGTGGCTCACTATTTAAAGGAATCACTAAAAGATAGTGGTAGACAATATCGGTCCAAGGTTATTGTCAAATATTTTAAACAAAGATTCCAAGTTGACATAAGTTATAGTCAAGCTTGGGTGGAAAAAGTCACGCGCTAGAGATTCTACAAGGAACAAGCACTGATTCCTTTGCTGAACTACTGTTTTACTGCTACAATTTAGAGCGGGCAAACCCGAGTACTGTCACTCGCATCAAGACTGACGACGAGAATCGGTTTGAAATTGGTCTTTGCCCCATCGGTGCTGCTGTAAGTTATGTGTTTTACTTTTTCTTTAGTTATCTGAAATTGAAACGCGTTTGACCTCTTATGAATTTTTGTTTCAGATTCATGACTTTATGTGTAATCTAAGACCGGTGGTGATCATCGATGTAGACACTTGAAAGGTGAATTTAAAGGTATGCTGTTTTTAGCAGTTGGATGGAAACAACCAGATTTTACCAGTTTCTTATGGAATAGGAAAATCAGAGGATGGAGAATCTTGGACATGGATTTCTTTCTAAGCTTAGAGAGTGTGTTGGTGAAATACCCGATATGGCGATAATATCCGATAGGACGAATTCTATATATAGCTATTAGTAACGTCTTTCCACGTGCTTATCACGGGTTATGTTGTCATCATTTAATGATGAACTTACGTTTACCGTCAAATAAAAAAAAGAATACGAGAGTCTGTGGTGGAAGACATGCAAATCTTACCGGATGTCTGATTTTAATGAGTCATTCAATGCTTTTTGTCTTGCCGTTCCTAGAGTACGTCAAATTCTAACAAGTATTGGGTTCGGTAGATGGGCAAGAGCACATTGTCCCGTTAATCGATATCATTATATGACATCTAACAGCGCGGAGTCCATTAACGCTCTTTCTAGACACCAGCGTAAAATGCTGATAACACAAGTTATAGAATTCTTCAGTCAGTCCGTACAACAATGGTTTTATGAACGCCGGTTGCAGGGTATTCAGGAAACACACCTACTTACACAGTGGGCTCAAAAGAAAATTTAAAAAAAAAATTGAAGCGTCTAGAACGTGGACTGTTGCT
Source organism: Scalesia atractyloides (assembly GCA_947069175.1). Classification (NCBI taxonomy): domain Eukaryota; kingdom Viridiplantae; phylum Streptophyta; class Magnoliopsida; order Asterales; family Asteraceae; genus Scalesia; species Scalesia atractyloides. The sequence goes on along the minus strand of CAMTDV010000007.1, from coordinate 59,008,986 downwards.
GGTGTTGGGTTAAAGACTTATGATGTTGAAAACGGGAGCAAGCGTGGTTTTGTTGATTGTATAATCGAACATGTAGCTGCCAAGTTTGGCAAGTTTCTGGTTTACCATGTGAGCATGTGATTGCGGTTTCAAAATTTTTAGATGAAATCGATTGCAGTCATTATTCCTTCCCGTGTTACTCAAACGAAATCTATAAAAGAACTTATGAAGAAGCGATTAATCCTCTTACTCATAAGTCTGAATGGGAGACTCCAAATGACCTTATAAATCTTCAACCGTCGCATATTACAAAGCGTCAGGCGGGTCGTCCTCGAGATAACAACCGGATCTTATCCCTCGAGGAAGAACCCACTTTGCCGCATTGTTCCCGGTGTAAATCATACGGTCATCATCGTTATTTGTGTTCACAGCCCATGCCGTCAAAAATTCGTACTCGCAAAGGATTGGGGGAAGGGAAAGAGAAAGAAAGTTGGGGCGATCTTGACCAGTTTACACAATTTCCGTCCTATAACTTGAGAGACTTTTGACAGTATCTATTTTTTTAGTATTGTAATTAATAAAATTACGCAGGAAATATTTCATTAGAATTTTTTTATGCATACACAAAACCATCAAAAATTAACTGGTGTGAAGCGCCCTGCGTAGAGTTCATTTGCCATGTACCGTCAGTATCTGAAACAAGCATCCTAGAGGTTTCCTTCCCTCCATGTTAACGAGCGCTTGCGAACAAGGTTTTCCATTATCATACATATGATAACTCCAGAATTTCGGCCAATACGATCTCTTTGATCAGGCTAGACGGCATCCCCTACTATTTCCATGGCATTCTTCTCGTCTATTTCAGCGTGTTGCCAATACGCAATACGACCCAGAAACGACATGAATAGAGACTCAAATTCCATCACAGTTTGATGAATTCTTATGTGCACGCAAAATGAATCTCCGCAGTTAATCATGTCACAAGTATTTGTAAAATAAACAGTTATCTCTAGTGACTTTAAATTTATCTTTAGAAGTAACCGTTGTTGTTCTTTTTCCAGTATAGGAATGTAAGCCTGTGTCAAAAAAGAAACGTATATAACATATGGTTAAAATTATTATATTAAAGATCACTCCAAAATAAACATGTTTAAGATCTTATTACATATAGAACCCCCACCATTAGTAAACAGATCTAATCTAGTCGGTGTAAGCCTCTAAATGCAGATCGAATCATACTCTAATCCCTTTTCCATTTCCGCTGTGTAAGCCTCTAAACGCAGTAAATCGAAATATCTTTCAAAATCCAATTCCTGGTCAGCGTCTTCTTCGGTGCTAACCGTCACACTTTCTGGTTCTTCAGTTTTTTACTACTGCACAGTGGGTTTACATTCACGTCTCGGCTCTTGCACTGTGTTTGGTTGGGTAGGCGGTTGGGAAAAGTTAGGTTCGGTGTTCTCTGAGGGTGGGTTTGGTTCTTCAGCGTTAAGGTGGATATGGAAGTGTAAATAAATGTTATGTTGTTGTTCGACCATGTTGGAAAATGAAGATACAAGTTGAGGAGTGCACAAACATTTGTTTATATAGACGTGGAGTATGAAAGATACGTATAAAATAAAATAAATAAAAAATAAAGTACCGTATCTATTTCCCAAAATGGAGGGTATGTAGTTGAAGAACCATCTGCATATGTGTTTGCCGCACTATCTTGTCCATTTAACATGTTGACAAAATTTGGTGGTAGAACCGTCCAACGAAAATCATCTGAAAACATCGTCCTTGCCTGTCTTTCAATCTCTCATTGATACATGAGTTTGTTACACCATGCTTTCACATGCTATAGAAGAATGGTAAAGATTTTTTTAAATTAATAGCCTAATTATTAAAACCAAATTATTTGTTATTAAGGTACCATTTCTTGAACATGGCCGTGTCCACTAAATCCAAGTAGTCCACCCCACCAGTCTTTTCCGAGTGGTGTTATCCCCATGCATGAGGAATAGCAACTTGGACTTTCGCCGGCGTAATAAAATTCAAGAACATTTGGCGACCAACTCCAGTTTGCCGTTGTGGATCTAGTTGAGTAACATGTGTTTTCATAATGGTAGCACACACATATATATACACACAAAGAGTACACATGTATCTAAAACATAATACAAATAAAATATATAAATAACCATTCTATACATGATAAGATTTTTACATCATTTTCTACATTTTTACAATTATCTTCCAAATAAAATATCGTCATCTTCGACGTTGTCATCTATATCCTTGGGTAATACTGAGTAAAAAAAAAGTATAGCTAGTTTACGTCTCATTTTGTATGAAGTCAACGCAGTATCTTCACATCATTCAACTGTTTTTATTTATCAACTTTTTTAGATATATGCAAACCCAAACTCCACAGTCTCCCAAAACTCCGGACTGTTGAGGAGCATCGCTTGCATAAATAACGCGGAAGGGATAATGTAACGGTAAGGGCTTGTCGACATGATAACCATTAATCCGTAGGCAATGGTCAAAAACAAAATTTATATGACAAACCACCTCTGTTCTTCCCTTTTCCAAAGTTTTTAAAGCTAATAAACTCTAAACACCAAAAAATAACAACAGTTAGCAGCATAAATTTTAAAGTATTAATCTATTAAATCAGGAAAAATACCTATCGTATATTGTAAGTGTGTAATTAATAAGATTGAAAACACCTAAAAACCAATGTTACGCCTGGTATGTACACAGACACTACATAATAAGTAAGTAAGTGGTTCGTTAATAATTTACAAAAATAATAAATGTAAATATATGTAACAACTAACTAATTGGAATGCTGGGATAATACCTCGTCAACTGTACTTATTGGTGGAAAGGGGTCCACCGCCCTGGTGAAATAACCCTTGAACGTGTGGTCGTGCCCCCCGAAATAAAAAGATTCATCTGAAAATAAGGGGATAAAATACTCCAACGTTCTCTTGCATCTCTTGAGTGATACAAGTGGATCATCCACCTAAAAATATGTTGTAAAAAAGTAAATTTAGTGTGAAAAAAACATATAAAAAATACATAATTTTTTACTTGTTGATAGTCAAGGCTTACATCATCGCTTAACCAGCCACTACCGTCCTTGCCCAGCAATGACGCCCAGAAATTAGGACCGGCACATCCACCCGCTAATAGTGAAAGATATCTATTGCCACTACTTGGAAACCACTGCTCGATTAAAGAAATTTGTCTATCCTCATTATTTGTCTGTCTTGTTTGTTTTTGTTTTAACGTTTATAAGCTACGTATTGGGATACCAAACCTGCAGCGGGCTTCACAAGTCATTCCGATCGTCTCATTTTTATAATATCAGGATCCTCATTCTAAAAAAATGCTATTACATAAGAGTTGACATTTCGTACTCGTAAAAAATAATTAACTGTTATGCTATAACATGTAAAAACTTACAGATCCATCGTTTATAATCGGGGTCATAGAGACATTGTCATAGTTGACAAAAGAATCAGCAATAGCCTACTCAAATGTTAAAAGGTCATTATTTGCCACTACTTGGAAACCACTGCTCGATTAAAGAAATTTGTCTATCCTCATTATTTGACTGTCTTGTTTGTTTTTGTTTTAACGTTTATAAGCTACGTATTGGGATATCAAACCTGCAGCGGGCTTCACAAGTCATTCCGATCGTCTCATTTTTATAATATCAGGATCCTCATTGCTAAAAAAATGCTATTACATAAGAGTTGACATTTCTACTCGTAAAATAATAATTAACTGTTATGCTATAACATGTAAAAACTTACAGATCCATCGTTTATAATCGGGGTCATAGAGACATTGTCATAGTTGACAAAAGAATCAGCAATAGCCTACTCAAATGTTAAAAGGTCATTATTATATATTGTATTTAAATTAATAAAAAAATAATTGCCAAATTTAAACATTACATTATCACTCTCCCTTTGTGATGTTCGCGCGTAGGCTGGTGTACCGACAGGGGCCGCACGATATGCATGCAACACCTCTGGCTTGATCATGTCAGTCAGTTTCCGGTTGTTCTCGTCTAGCAGTGATTTAAACCGGTCATAATCAACTCCACACATGGACGGACCGGTAGCAAAATTCTGTTTGCGGTATTTCCTGTCGACCGATGAAGGCTTGAAACCTTGATTTGTGGCATCGTCACCAAACAAATTGTTCATAAGTGACTGCATTTGTTGTGGGTCAATGACGGTAGGGGAGTGCATATGGGGTGGAATTGGACCCGGGAATTCTGTACGCGTTTGTTGTTCGTCAACAACCGGTATTTCACCCGGCATTGCATTAGCATACATCTGATGTTAAGCATCTAAATAATCTGAACTAGATATATACCATGGGCACATAACTTCATTATTCGTGGCCAGTATAAACGAAAGCGGCTTGTATTCACGTTTCTGCAATGTTAAAGGCAATAAATTATTAAAAATAATTAAGAATAATACACATTCATATTTTTAATCTAATATAACTATTTTACTTTACCGCCTTTTGAAGAATACGGTTCACAGTAACCTTCATGAACTTATGGCATTCCCTCCATCCCAAAAATCTGGGAATCGTCTCAAATTCAAACCAATCGTTTGAACCCTTGAATTCGGAGAACACCTCCAAAATCCACATTTGTAAAAAGGTATTTTTAAAAATTTAATCTAAAAATTTAGGAATGTATAATAAAGGGAAGGGATCACGCGTACCTTGAAGGGCCATACGAATCCCGATAACGAAAAACCGATTGTGTCGTCTTTTTGACGTACGTGCAAATTATATATAGCATTATATGTACTATCCCAAAAATAATTACTTCGTGGATATTGTCTAAAAGCTTCCAGATCATCCACAAGGTGTAAAAGAAAATTATCAAAAAGATTAGTTTTTTGCAATCCCAAAAAACCTTGACCTATAAGCATTAGAAGACATATTCTTGTGTCGTCTTCATCGTTATATGTCGTCACGTTATTAATAAATCTATAACTTTTGAAAAACTAACTCGGGATCGGCCTGGAAGAAATCTATTTTTAAAAGAATTTTGGTGCTCTACAGGTGCCCAAGAACTGTGGCCAAACCGTAACCCGGTTATTAAGCAAAATTGTTTAGGTGTGAACGTAAATATTTCACCTCCTAAAAAATATGAAATACCAAGACGGGATTAATAGTAGGTAATTGTAGTTGTGCAACCCCGATTAAAACATGGCTATCACATAACGTGCACCTATTTTCTAAATAGGGTCCGAAGCACGTTTGCCTTATGGCGGTCTCAATTCCTGGAGTCATTATCTGCTTCAAATATTTTAAAACCAGCCACTTTTGTCTCACTTTAGTCGTCTTCATCTAAACAATACAAAAAGACTTCAAACTAAGAAATAAATTTTTTACAGTTTAAAGAAAAAACTATGATCAACATTACTTATTACCGACAAAGAGGGGGCGGTTGAACAATCTTGCATCACGTGATCGTTTTGCATGTTCACGTGTGGGTTGAAGTTTCGAAAAGGATCCATTTGTTACTTTCAAGTGGTCCGTGAACGTGATTGGTGGTCCCAAACAGCTGTCGTTTTCTTTGGATTCTTAGGACCTTGAACGGGTTCAACAAATATTCTCTGTTTATAATTTCAAAGCTCTAACACAACCAAACGGAACAAGTGGAACTTGAGAAGCACATGTAGGTTCAACCGGCTTAAACACGCGTCCGGTTGGGGTAAACACCGGAACGTGTAAGATGAAACGGCTCTGGACGTTGAAACATGTAAGTTGAAACGGCTTGGACGCTAAAACATGTCAGTTGAAACGACTCAAATATTCGGAAACGGCTCAGATATAGTCTCGACGGGTGGGATCATCTTAAACGCTCATCTGTAACGTTAACTGAACGGCTCGGATCTCCGTAATCGTTAGACTGAAACGGCTCGGATCTCGTTAAGCGGCTCGGATCTTCATGAAACGCCTCGGCATTAACAAAACGGCTCGGATTTAAAAAAAACGTTTCAGCTTTAAACACTGAAAACCTGTCCAAGACCGGCCCTAGACGAGATTCGAACTCGCGCCCCCTCGTACGTGTGCACGCAGCCCTACCGCTGGGCTGTGTGTCTAACCCGTTTGATCTTCACTTCTTAATTCTTTTATATTAAGTTTTATTATTATTATTTAAAAAAAGTTTTCAGCTTTAAACACTGAAAACTTGTCTAAGACCGGCCCTAGACGGGATTCGAACTCGTGCCCCCTCATACGTGTGCACGCAGCCCTACCGCTGGGCTGCGTGTGTAACCCGTTTGATATTCACTTCTTAATTCTTTTATATTAAGTTTTATTATTACTATCTAAAAAATGGTTTCAACTTTAAACATTGAAAACCTGTCCAAGACCGGCCCTAGACGGGATTGAACTCACGGCCCCTCGTACGTGTGCAAGCAGCCCTACCGCTGGGCTGCGTTCTAACCCGTTTGATATGAAGTTTTATTTCATTTATGTACTGTTTAAAAATCTTCAATCTTTGATTTTTAATGAAAACTCGTCAATTACTGAACGGCTCAGCTTTACTGAAACGGCTCGGATTTTATTTTTGTCTTTTTTTTCCTACTTAAATACGGAGAAATATAGGGTCACTTGTAAACTTGTTCACCTAAATTCAAAAATCTTAGAAGAAAGAAACGCAGAATGTCTGACAAAACTAACAGTGAGTATACTCCTCTCAACGAGTTAACAAAGCATCATCGTGGATACTAAAGAAATGGAGAGCACCTAAACAGACGGATGAGGGTCCGTCGTCCGAAGCCTCACGACCTCAGGAGTCAGAAAAAATAAACTTTGTTAATAATAGGCAAAGTTTACACCAGAACAGAGAAGGTAGATGGGCGATTCCAGACGACGAAACTGAAAATTGGTCGAAAAATGTTGTCACCTTTTACAATAATGGGGACTCCCCATTCTGTTATTCGGCAGCTTTCACAGGCCCAGTAGAGCCGGACAAAAAATTTTGGGGAACCCTGTTAGGCGTTCGTTGTAACAGCTACCTAACATCAACGGTTAGTTTCTTAAACGTTTTTACCAAAAATATTATTTTTTAATATTAAAATAATATATTATAAACAGCATATTAAAGGATGGGTTGGCAGACTAATGGCTTGGAGAAGTAGAAAACTACAAAGGGATCCCACATTAAATTTACAGTGGACAATTTTTCCGCCACAATTCTATGACACGCTACTTGACTCCGTTCCTAAGAACGTTATTGGTTATGTAAATGGTCAAGTAAACCAATATCCTTCCATTTTCGACGTGGATTTCATGTTTTTTCTGCTGCCGCTTGAAAATAACTTATGGCTTTTGGCACGCCTTGAGTTGGCGTCTCAGGTTTTAATTTTTATCCCTTTGAAAACGTTTGTGAGGGGAACAAATTTAGATCTGTTATTCTCCTGTAAGTCCTGATAGTCCGTATCTAACACTGATATCACACATCACCAAGGATGGGTGGAATCCAAACTTGGAGATGATTCAAGAAAACCGAAATGATGAAGAACAATAACGAATTCACTTTAACACCTTGCACACGGTTCTATTACTTGAACAAGCTAAACCGTCTGGTACAAGATGAAGGTTCTCTAGAGAAAACCTAATAGTGTACACCAAAACTTAACCCTAGAAATGACATAAGCTTAGCTTATATACCTAGGGCAAGGCATAATCCTAATGGGCTTGCCTACGGGCTTGCTTGGCCCACATGGCCTATGGCATGCCCAATTGACCTAAAAATGTCCAAACCTAACACAAACTAACCCAGTTAAGCCCAGTTAGCCACCATAGACCGTTGCGTATATTTGATGCTTCAGTCTCACACATCTAGGACCTAACAATCTCCCCTAGACGGATGCATCAAATTGTCTTCATAGGCAAATTCAGCAACGTCTTCAACAGAATCTATGGTTATCGCTGTGCCGTAAGTGTTGTGGAAGTCAGTCTCATACTTTTAGGACCTCACTCTTCAACAAACTCTCAGCACTGGGTCTCTTTCTTCTGCTCCTGTGGTTAGCTTCATATCAGGATCTTGATCAGCTTTGCTTGAAACATCTTTGTCAAAAAGAATGTGAGAGGAGGAACCTCAGCAGCTCTTTTCTTCTTCAATCTTTCTCTTTCAAGCAAGCAGGTCACATGTAGTTCTTCAAATGTACTATCACTGTCAGATGATGACTTGAATCTGGTTCTTCTGACTCAGGTACACTTTGCTACTGCGATGCTTCATGCTTTGCCGGCAACTAACAACATCTCAATGTTCAGCAATCCCTGTTTCTCGATCTAAATCAAGATCTGCACTTCTCAGAAATTTATAAGCAAAACATTCTTATGCAACAAGGAGAGTACCGCATGAACACTTGGTACATCCAAGTACTTGTACTCGGATCGAAATTCAAATTTCTTTCATCCTTTGATGATTAGCCAAATCTTCAAGAACGGTTAATAATTTTTTAATAAAACAAATAAAGCACTCTATTTTTGGATTTTTAATTTTCAATTTTTTTAATTTTTTTTTTAATTTTTTAAATATAAGAATATAAACAGAAATACAAATAAACAAGAAAACTAATTCGATAGTTACAACTATACAATTGCAATGGGATCAAAATCTTTTTAGGCAGACCAACGAACACTTTTCGGTGCGAACTTATTCAGACTGGTCTATGCGATTGCCAATATGTTTGTCCACTTAAACTTTAATGCTCAACTTTCATTTTCAACTTCGTGATATGCTTAAGGTAGTATTATACTATAATACCTATGTTTCCCATGCCATGACATACCCCTGCGATCAAGGTAAGCACAACGATTCATCGTAGCAGTGAGTATACTGAGATCATCCTTTATCTTTTACAACGTCAGACTATAGGTGAACAGGTCAGTACTTTCGTAAAGCAGGGTGACCAATAGTATCTGATGAGGGTTAGACAAATACCTTATTTGGTATGTTTGAATTCATGGAATTTTCTCATGATGAGGTTTCCTTTCTTTTAAGGTTTTCGCCTATTTTTGGCTCTTTTAAAGATATCCTGACTGTGCCTAGGTCTGCATATAATCTGGATGCAATAGAAGGGCAGCCAAGATATCCCCGGATGACTCAACACATAAAGACCCGAAACCTCAGAGTTGGCTATCTATCAACGCAAGATTTAAGACCATAAAATCATACGCCGATTGTATGTTACCCACAAGATACATAGTTCGTTATGTTTATATCACTTAGTATCTTTTAATCACTTTGAGCGTAAGCCTACCGACATATCACATTAGATCCTAGTCTTTTCAGCTACGACACCTTACATGTGTCAGTTGTCACACCCCGACCCGCAGCGGAAAAGGTGATCGGAGCATGATTGGGTTTTCATTAAAGCTCATGACATTTATTATAATGTTTCATATTTATTATTACAATTTAAAGGAAATCATACAATCATATCATACAACTTGTTCTATACATCTTTCTAGGCTTCATTATTTTCTTCTAAGGCATTTTCCTATGTGTTCCTTGCTTCATCCTGTCCACCTGTATCATGTGTAAAAATGGTTTTTGGATCAACAAAAAGTTGGCGAGTGAATCCTATTTAAAACATTTAAACGTGTTTATTGAATTGATTATAAAATAAAGTGCATAACCACATATGAGTAAATGTAAATGTAAATTTATTCACAAAACACTTAATATTAAATATTGCACACACATACAACAATAGATAGTTTTGAGGCACGCGTTGTTCAACTCGTCTCCCATAAGGAACGGATGGGCCTAATGAATGAGTTTTGAGACACGCGTTGTTCTACGAACTGATGGGCCTAATGAATGAGTTTTAAGGCACGCGTTGTTCAACTCGTCTCCCACGAGGAACTGATGGGCCTAACAATTAATTTGCATACAACTTGACAATATGTAATACATAATAACAAACAATATTTACATTCTAAATTTATATCATAATATGGTATAGCACGAGTTTGAATAAGGAATTAGTTTAAGTGACACATGATACACCCAAAAACATGAATAAAATGGGGAATTTGTAAGAATTCACTCACAGTGGTTGCGTTTCTTGGATTGATGATGAATGCGAACGAATTTGGATTTAACCATGAGAGAAACTAACCGGAACAGGTTGTCTTTTTCAGAACTCCGGCAAAGATCGTCGGCTCTGTTTTGTGAACTCCCTCGATTAACAGCGTGATTTCGGAAATTCCAGTGATTTTCCGGCGAGTACAGAATATCCGGCAACGTCGTCTGGGATTGATTCGTGTTGATGTGAGACTCGGTTTTCCGGCGAAAGTCCGGTGATGGCAGAAAAGTTCCGGCGAGTGAAATTGATTCGAGAATCGGTGCGATTTTGAGCGAAAAGATTACCAGAGGCTAGGGTGTGCATTTATAGGGAAGAATCAAGTTGAATTGGGTCTGTTTCTAGTCTCGATTCATTGGTCAGCCTTTCTCGGAGGTTATGACTGATGTCGCGGAACTGGACATCGGTTATAACCGATGGCGACGTTAATACGTACGTTAAGTCAAAAGTAACCGTCGATAATTGGCGAAATCGTCGGATTTTCCGGCGACTGCGAAATGGGCGTGCTGTTGACTGGGTTTGATTCCGAGTTTTGTTATATGTATTAATTGTTTCGATATATTATCAAATAACACAAGTGGTGGAGTGGTTGGATGTGTGTGAGTTAAGTCTTTGAGGTTCCCGGCTGACCCGGGTTCGAAACCCGGCATCAGCATATTATTTTTATTTCATTATTTTTAATAAATTTTATATTCTAATATATTTATTAATTATGTATCGTATAAAATTAATTTAAGCATTAAATACGCAACGAAATTTTTAACTGGATGTTCGGTTAATAAACGAAGCGGGTTTGGTTAACCCGGTTTTTTGACGGATGTTACAGTATCCCCTACTTTTAGAAATTTCGTCCCGAAATTTAAGTAGTGGCATGTTTGTCACAAAAGGATGGTGTTTTAATTTGACAGTTACATACTTAGAAGGGAGTAAGAGTTTAAATTTTTGTTTGAGGCGGTAACGTTCCTTGTAAGGGTTGAGTACCCTGCTACAGGAATCGCTTTTTGATGCCTACGATAAAAATATTGATAAACAGAGTTGATTCACTAGGTATGATTTCATGCGCAAGAGTTTTGATATGTTTGGAAAGATAAGGTTATATCCTAAAACAAAACTTCTACTACTAAAACCTACATGGAACTTCTCATAATCGCCTGACAATGCCTCTGATCCTTTGACAAGAATACTTATATATAGGAAGTACCAGCGGCGTATCCACCATATTCTTGTCAAATTTTCATTGGCTTTATCAGTAAATCATGATTGGTTCTATGATGTAACTCTAGAACATAAACAAACACAACAACCAAAGCCTGAGTCCTAATTCTGATAGTATACATGTTTGAATGGTGACAGTACCTCTCTCGTTTGTTATGATGGAGAGGTTAGTCTATGTAGAAATAGAACACAATCCAATTTATTTAAATGATGAGATGATATGTATGCTAAATCAGTGAGTATAAAACAAACTTCAACCAAGACATTACTAAATCCTACATGGAACTTCTCATAACCGCCTGATAATGCCTCTGATCATTTGACAAGAATACTTATATACAGGAAGTACCAGCGGCGTATCCACCATATTCTCGTCAAATTTTCATTGGTTTTATCAGTAAGTTATGATTAGTCCTATGTGACTCTAAAACATAAACAAACACAACAACCAAAGCTTGAGTCTTAATTCTGATAGTATACATGTTTGAATGGTGACAGTACCTCTCTCGTTTGTTATGATGGAGAGGTTAGTCTATGTAGAAATAGAACACAATCCAATTTCTTTAAATGATGAGATGATATGAATGCTAAATCTGTGAGTATAAAACAAACTTCAACCAAGACATTACTAAATCCTACATGGAACTTCTCATAATCGCCTGACAATGCCTCTGATCCTTTGACAAGAATACTTATATATAGGAAGTACCAGCGGCGTATCCACCATATTCTTGTCAAATGTTCATTGGTTTTATCAGTAAATTATGATTAGTTCTATGATGTGACCCTAGAACATAAACAAACACAACAACCAAAGCTTGAGTCTTAATTCTGATAGTATACATGTTTGAATGATGACAGTTCCTCTCTCGTTTGTTATGATGGAGAGGTTAGTCTATGTAGAAGTGAGACAAGCCCAACTTCTTTAAATAATGAGATTGAAATACGTTGAGATGTATGATGATATGAATGCTAAAATCAGTGAGTATAAAACAAAACTGAAATAGTAATTCGCATAAGATTCTTGGATAAATTTCCAATTTATAACTGAGATACGTGAAAATTGAGATAACATAAAGAAAACATAAAAACTAAGCGGTTGGATTTGAATCTTGATTTTTGGTGAAGGAGACTAGTTGGGTGGTTCGTTTGGGCCGTCATTATCTTCAACAGGATTGGCGTTGATGTTGAAAACTCTTCCTCTTGCTGGTGGCCTAGTGGTTAGGTTTTCTTGATTTGCTTGGTTAACTGGGTTTGCTTGAGCTTGGGCGTTTATGATGTTAACCAATCGAGGGCACTGTTTCTAAAATGGGTAGGGTCGCCACAATTAAAACAAGCTCGAACATATGGGAACATGGGGTATTGGGGTTGTTGATATGTTTGGATCATGTTTTGAGTAGGGGGTGAGGTTTGGTTTTGAGAGGTGCGGGAAACCTTGCTCAAATAACCATAGCGTCCACAATTCGCACATAGTCGACAAGGTAAGGTAGAGGGATGGTGATAAAAGCAGGTGTTGCATTGAGGGTGAGGTCCAAGGTAAGGTTTCTTATTTGGGTAAGTTGAGTTGGGTGCTACTTGAGTGATTGGGATAGCTTGGAGGGGTATGGCTTGTGAGGTGGTTGATTGCGTTGGGTGACAGCAAAAAGTTGCCCATCTCGTTTTCTCTTAGAAATGGGTTGAGAAGGGGATTCGGTTTGGGTGGAGTTTGAGGTTTCAGTTGATGCTTTATCCTTCTTCTTCTCCTCCTTGAAGTCCTTATTCCGTATGCGGTTCTCGGTGAGCTCTGTAGCTAACTCCATTGCTGCTTCCAAAGTTGCAGGTGTGGTACTTATTACAGAGTCTTGAATTTTTGAAGGAAGACCTCGAATGTAGTGCTCGATCAAACGGTAAAGAGGAGTGAACAAGTTGGGAACCATTTGATTTAACTCGAGGAATCTCTTGTTGTATGTGGTGTGGTCCCTTCCTTTTGTTTCAAAGAATAGAACTCATCCTCCAATTTCTTGATTTCGCTTCTTGGGCAAAACCGTCTTGTCATGATTTCCTTCAACTCTTCCCAAGTCAAAGTCATAGCATCTTCAACACCTCGTTTGGCCTTCTCTGTATTCCACCATGTAAGTGTTATTCCAAGTAAACGACCAGTAACATATCGCACTTTGCGATCATCGGGGCAATCGCAATTTAGAAAAGTGTTTTCCATTTCTTCAAACCAATGGAGGAGTGCAGTGACACCTTCAGTCCCTTCGTACTTTGGAGGGTCGCAGGATTTGAAATGCTTGAAGGTGCATTTAGTGGCTTTTGGGGGAGGATTGACAATGTTTTGATCTTCTTGATTGACGGGATTAGCGGTAAGGGCTTGCTGGACTTGAACTACAATGTTGGGTATTACGGCAGCCATTTGTTGAGCGATTTGGGCAGCCATGCGCTCGCGGGCTTTTCCTGATCCATCTTCCTACGAGCGGAATTAGAAGACATCTACAAGGAATACATATCAAGAGTATGAGTTGGATGTTTTAGGGATCATGTGTCGTATTTAGGAATGAACATTCATAAAATAAATATAGAATAATAAATCTACTACATCCATAGGATGTCTTGGGCTTTGCTCGTAATTGGGCCTTGCATGCCGCCATACTTCACCTTCGTAATCATGTGGGCCCCATGATTACCGGGTTTTTCATATGGTTCGCATGTGTTAGCCTGGTTACGTACACTAAAACCCGGAGAAAATCGAGAAATATGTATGTAACGTATGATATTCGGAATGTATCCAGGTGTGGATAGAGATGGGCATAATCGGGTTTTATTATTACCCGGAACCGGTTCCAACCCGGAACCGGTTCTGCTTGGATGTCATTGGAACCGGGTATGGTGTGGAACCGGGTCCAGTTCCTACCCGGGTTCACACCCAAGAATATGGAACCGTGTAGAACCGGGTACGGGTATTATGGAACCGGTGTGTGGAACCGGGTATGGTGTGGAACCAGTTCCTGACAGTAAAACCCGACTTTTTACTGTTAAGAACCGGTTCCTGACAGTCGAAAACCTGACTTTTTACTGTTCAGAACCGGTTCCTGACAGTAAACCCTGACTTTTTACTGTTCAGAACCGGTTCCTGACAGTCGAAAAATCTGACTTTTACTGTTCAGAACCGGTTCCTGATAAAAATGTTACCGTTAGAAACGGTTCCTGACAGTCGAAAATCTGACTTTTACTATTCAGAACCGGTTCCTGATAAAAATGTTACCGTAGAACCGGTTCCTGATAAAAAATGTTACCGTTGGGAACCGGTTCCTGGCAGTCGAAATCGGTTTTTTTATATAAACCCCTCCCTACTTACCATTTCAAAACTTAACACTCAACATCATCAACTTACAAACTCACCATCATCAACTTACAAACTCAATCATCTTCTCAAAAATCTTGCAAAATACCTATGGCATGCAACGAAGAAGTTGTTACTGTCTTAGAGACGAAAAGAAACCCAACTATATGGAAGAATTTTGATCTCTTTTTAATGTCCGACAGCCACGAGATGGCTAGATGCAAAGCTTGCGGAAAATTTATGAAGGCGCAGCCAACTCAACCCTTAAGAAACACACTGAGCGGCATTGCCCAGTGACGAAGGCAAAGAAAAATGAGACGAGAGAAGGTTCCGGCACCGGTTCTTCAAATGTTTGATGTAACCCGTTTGGTTTGGTGTTTTAATAAAGTTTGTGTAATGTTTCTTTCTATTGTGTTTGTTATTTTTGTGTTTCTTTCTATCGTTAGTCTCCACTTTTTCGGCTATAACCGGTTCCAAGGTTAACATTTTAACGGTATAACCGGTTCCTTCTAGAACTGCATTTCCGGGTACTGATGGAACCGGGTACTAGTGAAACCGGGTACGGGTAGGAACCGGGTACGGGTAGGAACCGGTTACTACCCGATTCAAATGGTAAAATTGTGGAACCGGGTTGGAACCAACGGGTATTTTGAACCCGGAACTGGTTCTACTTAATGTCGGGTAGGAACTGGAACCGGTTCCAGTTCGGTTCTACCGGTTCGGGTTCGGAACCGGTTTTTATGCCCATCTCTAGGTGTGGACACGGTGACACCTCAAAGTGGGGTTAGTTCGAACGACGTTTGGTGTGGCATGCTTTGGCCTAATTGGTCCTTTGTACTCTCATCGTTAGTCCCTAGGTAGGCAAACTGGTCGTTATATTGGATTTATACGAATGCCATCCTAGACAGGACGTTCCGACTACCGGTACTGGTACCCTTACAGTTACTACATGCCCGTCGCAGAACTCACTTTGATGAGATTTGAAAAATGAAAAATGCGACAAAATCTTGAATAACGGAAGTATGAAGATGATTTGAATATGTGAACATTGAAATATGTATGATGAATATGTATGTAAGTATGTATGTTTGACTGTAAGTATAATTCACTATGTATCACAAAATGTAATATTGAAAGTGTTTGCATGTATTTGTGTATGTAATAAATATGAAAGAAATAAACATCATGAGTTTGCATGTAACCACATAAACAATTAAAATCTAATCAACAATAGTATAGGCTCTAAGGGTCTAATAGCCTATCTATATCCCTATAGTCAAAAGCTCTGATACCAATCTGTCACACCCGACCCGCAGCGGAAAAGGTGATCGGGGCATGATTGGGTTTTCATCAAAGCTCATGACATTTATTATAATGTTTCATATTTATTATTAAAATTTAAAGGAAATCATACAATCATATCATACAACTTGTTCTATACATCTTTCTAGGCTTCATTATTTTCTTCTAAGGCATTTTCCTATGTGTTCCTTGCTTTATCCTGTCCACCTGTATCATGTGTAAAAATGGTTTTTGGATCAACAAAAAGTTGGCGAGTGAATCCTATTTAAAACATTTAAACATGTTTATTGAATTTATTATAAAATAAAGTGCATAACCACATATGAGTAAATGTAAATGTAAATTTATTCACAAAACACTTAATATTAAATATTGCACACACATACAACAATAGATAGTTTTGAGGCACGCGTTGTTCAACTCGTCTCCCACGAGGAACCGATGGGCCTAATGAATGAGTTTTGAGGCACGCGTTGTTCTACGAACTGATGGGCCTAATGAATGAGTTTTAAGGCACGCGTTGTTCAACTCGTCTCCCACAAAGAACTGATGGGCCTAACAATTAATTTGCATACAACTTGACAATATGTAGTACATAATAACAAACAATATTTACATTCTAAATTTAGATCATAATATGGTATAGCACGAGTTTGAATAAGCGAATTAGTTTAAGTGACACATGATACACCCCAAAACATGAATAAAAAGGGGAATTTGTAAGAATTCACTCACAGTGGTTGCGTTTCTTGGATTGATGATGAATGCGCACGAATTTGGATTTAACCACGAGAGAAACTAACCGGAACAGGTTGTCTTTTTCAGAACTCCGGCAAAGATCGTCGGCTCTGTTTTGTGAACTCCCTCGATTAACAGCGTGATTTCGGAAATTCCAGCGATTTTCGGCGAGTACAGAATATCCGGCAACGTCGTCTGGGATTGATTCGTGTTGATGTGAGACTCGGTTTTCCGGCGAAAGTCCGGTGATGGCAGAAAAGTTCCGGCGAGTGAAATTGATTCGAGAATCGGTGCGATTTTGAGCGAAAAGATTACAAGAGGATAGGGTGTGCATTTATAGGGAAGAATCAAGTTGAATTGGGTCTGTTTCTAGTCTCGATTCATTGGTCAGCCTTTTCTCGGCGGTTATGACTGATGTCGCGGAAACTGGACATCGGTTATAACCGATGGCGACGTTAATACGTACGTTAAGTCAAAAGTAACCGTCGAGAATTGGCGAAATCGTCGGATTTTCCGGCGACTGCGAAATGGGCGCGCTGTTGACTGGGTTTGATTCCGAGTTTTGTTATATGTATTAATTTTTCGATATATTATCAAATAACACAAGTGGCGGAGTGGTTGGATGTGTGTGAGTTAAGTCTTTGAGGTTCTCGGCTGACCCGGGTTCGAAACCGGCATCAGCATATTATTTTTATTTCATTATTTTTAATAAATTTTCAATTATAAATTTTATATTCTAATATATTTATTAATTATGTATCGTATAAAATTAATTTAAGCATTAAATACGCAACAAAATTTTTAACTGGATGTTCGGTTAATAAACGAAGCGGGTTTGGTTAACCCGGTTTTTTACGGATGTTACATCAGTCACGCCCTTTATCACGAATATTCATTTCATTTCCCATGACTTTTTATTTTTCTGTTTTTCAAATAATGTTTTTGTATTTTTCTAATTTTCTCCCCCTCAAACTATACATATATACATATATCGCCCTCTTCCCCTAAATTTGTGCATCATACTCTATGCACAAATTTACATAATAAAGAAAACATATGCACAAAGTTTTAAATGAAAGGAAAAGGAAAATATTTTTGTTGTTTTTGGTTAACCGTTCCGTCATTAGATTAAAAACTAATCAATTTCAAAATTAAAGTTTAACCTTTTAATTTGTACCTTTTTGCTGATCTTTTCTTACCTCATCTCCTCAGAGGAAACATCACAATCGTAAAAATTTGAACCTTTTTGCAATAGTGAGATATTATCCTTCATGTCCCTGGAACAATCGCAACCAACATTCTAGAAATTGTCAACAACTCCTTCTTGGTTGTTCCTGAAAATAAGGAGATTAGTAAGACAGTGGAACCCAGGCCATTGTGGTCCTGGGTTTCCCTAGCATTAAAATAAGACACTTCTTTAAGACACAAGTCCTCTTTTGTTTCGAGGATTGGTGATGTTGCTGCCGCTTTGGATTTGGGTTTCCAAATATGTTTCGGTTTAACCAACGCGGTTGTTGCCTTTGAGTGAGCAACTGTGGCTGTTTCAGGTTTAGTCATTTTAGAAAATGATTTTTGTTTCTGAACAGCTTTGCGTTTGCTTTTGGCAACATTCGAATCCCCATCAGATGGTTTAACCTTGGAATTCACATTCTTCATTGCCTTAGGTGATGATACCTTCATCTGTTTGGAATGATTGTTATCTTTTAGTGTAACCTTCTGATTTTTAGCATGACACAGAACATGGGGACCACGTGTATAGTTTCGAGCAATGTGACCAGGAATGCTGCAATTGAAGAACGTTTGTCTTTTCACATGTAAAGCATTCTGATCAGTTTGATTTGCTCGTGCAGGCCTTGAAGGATGAACTGATCCCTTCTGTGCTTGATTTCCTTGCACGTTTCTTGCAGACGAAGATGAATTTGGATGTTTGTACTTGTCGTTTGCAAAGGCCTTCCTCTGTTGTGGAGATTTCTTTTGATTTTTCTTGTTTTGTTTAGACTACAGTCTTTTTCAGAAATCTCCCAAACCTTTCTAAAAGCTTTGCTGGCACGGTCAAAGGCATATTTGTCACATTTGCCATTAATGACCGGCTTAACAAAAGCATTTTTTACAACATTAGCCTTTTGAGGGCTATTGCTGCCTACTATGATTTTGGAGAGCGTAATTGTTCTTGATGCTTGGACTTCTGCTTTCTTCGTCTCCGATTTGCTCTTTTCTGCTCTTTTAGCTTGCTCTGAACCTTTTCATCAGTAGCAGAAGGTTCAGATTGTTCAGTTGGCGCACTTGGAGCCTTGTTCACATCAGCTGTCTCTTCATCAGCTGACTCATTTGAAGAGTTAATAGCACCAGATGGTTCCCGTGCATTTGGTGTATAATCACTGGGTTTGCCGTACACCATATGTTGTGCTTTCTCAATATCTTCGTCGGTTTCTTGCATTGTTGTATAGTTGTGATTATACGGTGGGACAACCTGATTGAATCCCAAACCCTTCCCTTTGTTCCCCTTATATGCCAGCTGCATATTGCACACGTCTTGAACAAGCTTGCTGGATGTATCAAACTTCTTTATATTAACTTCATTTTGTTGATATTTTCTAGTAAGATGGCCTAGCTCAACTCTTACCAAGTCGCATTCATGGTTTTTGAATCTAAACTGGTTTTGTAATCATGGACCCAACATTTCTGTTGATTTACGTCCATGTGGAGCTGAGCTATGTCTTTCTTTTGAGCTTCAACCTTTTCTTTGAGTAACTTGTTACTTTCTCAAAGGCTGATGCACTGAGCCATTGCAATGTTGTATTCATCAGTTATTTTGGAATTAAGAGCCCTGAGTTGAGCAACCCTATTCCTGCAAGGTTCAGTGCACAAAAGATAGTTGACTGTGTCAATGGGCAGCTTGATTTGTCAGCGTTAGTTTGGGCTTGAGGTCGAGTTTGGGGTGCTGGACTGCTGATTGCTGCTTGCTGGGCTGTTGATTTCTGTTCGGACACTCCTTCAGGATGAGACTTTGTTGATTTAGCGTATAGATCTTGGAGATCTTGGTTTGATTGTAAACGATCCCATAACCAAGATACAAAGGAATCTTTGTCGTCTCCTAAAATGCTATCCAACTCATCACTTACTTTCTCTTTTCGCCTCCTATGTTCAAGCAAACGCATCACATAGTTAGCAACCGGATCAACATTGTAGTCTCTGATAAACTCATTCAGCTTTTCCTTCACTTCATCCCCAGGCTCGAGTGCTGAGTTTGGGCTGCAAACATCTTCGGATAATTGAAACCAGACCGGTAAACACGAAAAAATGTCCGAAAACTGTTTTTACCAATATGTACCGTTAGACTCGTCTCGACAATACGATTCCAATGATATATACTGTTTTTTTACCCAAAAAATCACACGAGTCTAACCGTGCAACCGGTTTATTAAGATTGTATGTGGATCAAATTCTGTGCACGAAAACGTTTAACTCCGGTTACGTCAGCTGGTTAACTTTCCACCTTTTTGGGTACAACTTGGAATAGTACCAAATTCGGAACAGTAACTCGTATTCACAATCCGAGATGGAATCTCAAACAGTGATCCGAGATGGTGATTCGGAAATACAGATATCCGAGATGCACTATTTCAGTCCGGAATGAGAATCCGGAACAGTAATCCGGAATGCTATCTGATACACAGCAACAGTGGGAATCCGAAACAGTAATCCAGAATGCTATTAGATACACACAACAGTAACTCGGATAAATCCGAAATGAAGAAACAGAACCGGTATAAGAGCTTGATCCGGAATGAAAGTCTATCCGAATTCGGAAAGTTACGAATCCGGAATCTTTGTAGATTATCCGAAATCCTGGAAGAAAATCCGAAATGCTTGAAGATTTATCCGAAATCTATCAGAAATTCAAGATCTTTTATCCGAAATGCAGCAGATTAATCCGAAATCAATCTGAAATGCAACCAGAAAATCCGAAATCCTTGAATGTTGATCCGAAATGCTTGAATGTTCTTCGTGTTCTTCACCAGAAACCGAACAGAATCGTGTAATATTAGATCTGATCCTGGAAAACAGGTTCAACAGGCTCTGATACCACTTGTAAGTCCTGATAGTCCGTATCTAACACTAATATCACACAATCACCAAGGATGGGCGGAATCCAAATTGGAGATGATTCAAGAAAACCGAAATGATGAAGAACAATAACGAATTCACTTTAACACCTTACACATGATTCTATTACTTGAACAAGCTAAACCGTCTGGTACAAGATGAAGGTTCTCTAGAGAAAATCTAATAGTGTACACCAAAACTTATCCCTAGAAATGACATAAGCTTAGCTTATTGACCTAGGGTAAGGCATAATCCTAATGGGCTTGCCTGTCCCACATGGCCTATGACATGCCTAATTGACCTATAAATGTCCAAACCTAACACAAACTAACCCAGTTAAGCCCAGTTAGCCACCATAGACCGTTGCGTATATTTGATGCTTCAGTCTCACACTTCTAGGACCTAAAATCTCCTAAGGTTGACAAGGCCAAAGTGTATTTAGTAGCTTTGTTGGTGCATTTGCGGTACTGGAAAAAGACGGGGAACCAGATAAAACCATAACCCATGAGCTTAATGACGACTATGTGATTTCAAACCAGTCAATTGCCAGTAATGAAGCTGTCTATCTTTGCATACTTATGGAGCATCTCGTTACGGACAAACCAATTAACATTACTGGAGACATGAGACAAATTTGTTTATTATATAGACGATTCATGGTTGATGAACTGTATTTTTGGCGTTGTTTGCCACAACATAATGTTAAATAATTTTATATTAAGTCTGTCGTCTTTCATGACTTAAAAGTTTTATTATTATTATTTAAAAAAGGTTTCAGCTTTAAACACTGAAAACCTGTCCAAGACCGGCCCTAGCCTGGATTTGAACTCGTTCCCCCTCGTACGTGTGCACACAGCCCTACCGCTGGGCTGCGTGTCTAACCCGTTTGATATTCACTTCTTAATCTTTTATATTAAGTTTGTCGTCTTTCATGACTTAAAAGTTTTATTATTATTCAAAAAAAGTTTTCAGCTTTAAACATGAAAACCTGTCTAAGACCGGCCCTAGCCGGGATTCGAACTCTCGCCCCCTCGTACGTGTTCATGCAGCCTACCGCTGGGCTGCGTGTCTAACCTGTTTGATATTCACTTCTTAATTCTTTTATATTAAGTCTGTCGTCTTTCCTGACTTAAAAGTTTTATTATTATTATTTAAAAAAAAAGTTTCAGCTTTAAACACCGAAAACCTGTCCAAGACTGGCCCTAGCCGGAATTCGAACTCGCGTCCCTCGTACGTCTGCACGCAACCCCACCGCTGGGCTACGTGTCTAACCCGTTTGATATTCACTTCTTAATTCTTTTATATTAAATCTGTCGTCTTTCATGACTTAAAAAACAGGATGCTAAACCGTCTTTATTATATTATGTCTAACCCGTTTGATATTCAGTTCTTAATTCTTTTAAATTGAGTACGTCGTCTTTCATGACTTGGCTTAGTTAAAAAACAAAATGCTAGTGTCGTCTTTATTAAATAGATTTATAACATAAAAACATAAACACATAATTTATATTAATATAAGCAATTACATAAAAACTAAATAAACAGAAAAAAACTACACATCTAAAAAAAGTCTAATGGTGTCCACTCCGTCACGTGTGTGAAATCACGCCCATATTCGTGACGGTAGTTGATGAGGGCGACTTCCTTAACGTCATCCTCGCCAAGGTCCCCCCTAGTAGCTCAACGGCGTGGTAGATACGCTGGAACCTTTCACAGTCCAAGCGAATCACCCGAAATCTAGAAGACAGGGCATCCACGGTTCTGTTGTTGTCAACACCACGAAGCTACGAGAAGTACCGCTGAACTCGGACCCACAGGCCACGCTGTCCTCGACGGCATGGTTCACACACAGCTTCGAAATATGCCTCACATAAGGCAATGTCTTCAACCACGATCCACGGGAAGGAATTAGAAGCCATTGATCAAAGATTGCAAACGTGGGGTCTGTGCAACGGCGGGCAGTAAAACGGCATGGATTTAGGGTGCGTTTAGGTTAAACGCCTGGACTGCTTATTTATAGTGGGGTGTATGCATGGGGTGGGGTGGGTGGGGGTGAATGATTTATAAGAGGTAAAAACGAGTGTTAAGTTATATTAGATTTTTGCATCTAAAATTGATACAATCACTAAAGTTTATTATTATTGAATACAGAAAAATAAAAAACAACTAAAAATACAAACATTTTACATTTAAACTAGAATACACCAAATAACTTCATCTACAAAAAACTAATCGAAACAATTCGACGATTCTGCATCAAAACACATAGCAATGATAAAGGTGTGTCTTCAACTGGTAAGTTCCATCTACACTCAGTACATGGAGCAATTCAGAACAATTCGATGATTCTGCAGCTTCGGTGATGTTTGGTAAGATCTAGCTAACACTTTATGTGTTGCTATTCTCATCAACCACCCTAAAGCTTTACAGTCATCGAAGGTTTGGGCAGTGGAACTGCCTAACATAATAATGATAAAAACATCATCTTCTCCGGTTCAAACCGGACACCGTTGATTTTAAAGCTAAGAAAAACGTCGTTATGATAGCCGCCTCTGCATTACACTTGAACATAATATCACTCTGGCCCAACTTACGTGCATGGATATATGGGATGAATTTGGAACACATTTTGCTATGTTTTCGTGTTTGAGATAGAATTGAAACACAGACCACTTAAATATTATGTTAGATGGTACGGAAACGGCTTAAACAAGGCATGGAAACGGCTTGAACAGGTCGTGGAAACGGCTCAAACCAGGTGTAGGTGCACAAACGTATGGAAACGACTTTAACAGGGTACAGGAAACGGCTCTAACCCGCGTCAACATCGGCTTGAACAGGTTACGGTACGGAAACGGCTCTAAGCCGTGTCAACCGAGGTTCTATGCCGCGTTAATAGGTCACGGTACGGAAACGGCTGTAAGCCGTCTCAATAGGGGTTCTAAGCCGTGTCAACATGTTACGGTAAGGAAACGGCTCTAAGCCGTGTCAACCCAGCTCGGCTCGTTGAAGGTACTCGACTAACTGACGAGCCGGCTTGGATGCGTGAGCCATGTGAAACGGCTCAGCTGAGAGCTTTCATTAGTTGAAAAGCCGTTTCAGGTTTTGCCGAGCACGTGTCCTCTTTCTATTGGTCTGCGGTTAAAACTAGGTTTGAGCCATGTCAGTTAGTGAAACGGCTTGTAAAGCCATGTCAAGTGGCTATTTTGGCAAAAAACGGCGTGACAAGGGGCTAGTTTCGTGATTTTCCATTTAGATTAATGGTTTCATCTATACATTCCTTTAAATCATATCCACGCACATTGTTGGGTTTCCATGGTGATCATTTATAATTTTATTTATCAAAAACCCGGTTCAATAAATAATGGAAAATTAATTAAGCGAGTTAATAATAAAACGCAGCGGAAATAAATGAGTGATCAACAATAAAAGAAACCCGACAGGATCCGATTACAAACAAATACGAGCACAGTAATAATAACATCTAACTACCGATGAGAAAGATATACCTCGGTTAGTGACTAACCGGTCGAGACACCGAGGTTCAACGAACAAGTGCTAGTGAAACAAACAAAAGAAACACGGGTATAACCATGAGTTGCGGTGGGGTCTAGCGGCGGTGGCGGAGGCCAGCGACGGTGGAGTGGCGACAACAGCGAAGGGGCAGCGGCGGTACCTGGCGGTTCCGGCGGCGGCGGCACCTGGCGGTTCTGGCGGGGCGGAAAACGGCGGTTCGGCCTATTGTGGGTGTGTATGTGTTGTGAGACTTTTTCCTTCAAGTTCTTGCAACCACTCAAAGCAAGACCCAACACCCCCTTTTATAGCACATGGAGATCCTTTGCATGGATTCTTATTGGTGGACATAATGCATGCATTCCAATTGGTGGATTCTTGCATGCATGCCAAATGTCCGAGATTCCTTGCATCTCCAATAGGCACACGTGCAAAAGTGCATGTGTGACAAGTGTCATAACTCGAGCATATGTGCAACAAATGGTGAGACGAATATACTCGTCTCATCCGGTCCATGTATCCGCAACAATGACATAATCCCGCTCATGATCATAATTATGATCCGTTTCGCATATTGTTCGTAATTTACCAGTTAAACTAGTTAAGTGGATTTAAGTTCGTTGCCCACGGTGTAACTCTTACGGGTCAAGACCCAGTCGGCAGTGTTGATTTATCGAACCGGACATAAATATCCAACAGCTCCCACTTGGACGGTCTCTGATAAGATCTCAACGCAGACAGCCAGCGGTGCTCTAGCTACACATAGCTGCCCCCAACAGGTCATGACACTTTAAAGTCACTAACCAAGGTATCTTCCTTTTAGCAACGGCTTGCTACTTGAAGATAGTAGACTTATGGTAATCGTCGTCATCTATCCTTTCTGTAAAAGACATCAATTGAACAATGAGACATGGATCAGATTCAATCTCACATTACGTTCAATCATTATCGTTCTCGTTCAAGAATCAAAGTGGTCCAAGCAAACACACAGTAAGTTTGGGTAAGGCCTTACACTTTACCAGTTTGAATCAACGAGGGCGCCCAGATGTCTAACTGTTACATATATTGTAAGAGTACAGAATCCCATCTTGACTACATACAACTCCCACTGAACTTCAGAGCTATTCCCAACCAATGCCTTTATGACTGGCAGTTACGCGATAGCGGTTGACACTGATCAAAGAATAGCCTTTACTAAACGACAGTTCTAGTATGTATCTCAGGTCAGAGGATACTAAAGGAGTATACCAAAATCAAATACATCTTATGACTAAGATCCATGAAGATGATTTGATGCGAGTTACATCCAACGTCATTCATAATGAGGTCAGAGTTTGGAAGTCAACTCCTTGAGTCCAAAGTTAGAATAGTCTTAATTCAGAGTCGTTCCCATGAGACTGACCGACTACGGATAATTTAGAATACAAGATTCATGGATTAAACGTATTAAAATCGAACAGAGTTGTAAGATTCAAACTTTGCATTTAACCAGTAAATCAAAGGTGAATTCAAAAGGTACAACTGTTTGAATGTTCGTACATCCAAATACTAAATCAAAACAAATGGCTAGCTAATCTAAGACCGATAGCATTCCTATGTTGGTTATGCTTGTCCTGAGTTATCGGTTTAGTGAACCGGTCTGCTAGGTTTTGATCTGTGTCTAATTTGCTTATTAAGATGTCTCCTTGTTCCATTATTTCCCATATATAGTGGAATTTTCCTAGAATGTGCTTGGCCCTGTGATGAGATATGGGCTCCTTGGTTTGAGCAATAGCTTCTGTGTTATCACAGGACACCTCGATTGGTTTTGAATATTCGAAACCATATTAAGGTCGGTGATGAACTCCTTCATCCAAGCAGCTTCTTTTGCAGCATCCGATGCAACAATATATTCGGATTCAGTGGTTAAATCCGCCACTTCACTCTGTTTGGAGCTTTTCCAACAAACAGCTCCTCCATTGAGAGTGAATACAAATCCTGATTGTGAGCGAGCATCACCTCGGTCACTTTGGAAGCTAGCATCAGTGTAACACCTTATAGTGAGCTCTTCTTCCACTCCTCCAATCACCAAGAACATATCTTGGTTCTTCTCAAGTACCTCAGAATGTTCGACGTCAGGTCTAGTACGTAACATACATGATAGAACCAATCGCTGAAGCATATGGAACTGCTTCCATTTGCTTAATTTCAATGTCCGTTGAAGGAGTTGCGATTTGTTCAACACGGTTCCTTTAGTCATAGGAACACCTCCTTTCTTGGAGTTTTTCATTTTGAAGCGTGTCATCATTTCATCTATGTAAGTACTTTAACTTAGCCCTAGAAGCCGCTTAGATCTATCTCGATAGATCTTGATTCCAAAATGTAAGTAGCTTCTCCAAGATCTTTCGTTGTGAAGCAAGATCCCAAATAGTGTTTAACCTCATTAAGCAAAGGGATGTTGTTTCCAATGATTAGTATATCATCCGTATACAAGATGAGGAATAATATGGTGCTCCCAATAGCCTTTCTATGAACACAAGGCTCATCTTCATTCTTGACAAAACCAAACTCTTTGATCTTCTGGTCAAAACGAAGATTCCAGCCATGATATGCTTGCTTGAGTCCATAAATGGACTTATTTAGTTTGCACACCTTAGTTGGATATTTTGGATCGACAAAACCTTCAGGTTGAACCATATAGACATCTTTAGAGAGATGTCCATTAAGAAAAGCGGTTTTGACATCCATTTGCCATATTCCGTAATCATAGTACGGGGCTATAGCAAGCAATATCCTGATTGATTTAATCATACCAACAGGCAAGCAGGTCTCATCAAAGTCAATACCTTGAGTTTGAGTGAAACCCTTCACAACTAGCCGTGATTTATAGGTGTGGACATTTCCATATATATCGGTTTTTTCTCTTGAAAATCCATTTGCTCCCTACTGCCCGACAATCAGGGGTAGCTTAACCAAGTCGCATACTTGATTGTTATGCATAGATTGCATCTCGACGTTCATGGCTTCTTGCCATTTCCCAGATTCTGGATCTGAGATAGCAGATTTGTAGTTAGTAGGTTCGTCATTAGACTCAGCTACTAATAAGACTTCGGGACCATTTAGATGCCAAAGGTATCTATCAGGTTCTTTGCGAATTCTCCTACTTCTGCGAACGTTTGTGTTTATGTCTGATTCATAGGCAACAACTACTTGTTGATCAGACGGTCCGACGTCATTAGCGGTTATTTATGGCTCTCAAATTTCTTCAAGACCAACAATATTATTTCTAGTTTTTCGATTAAGGAGTTTTTCCTCGAGAAAGTGTCCCTTCCGTTTGATGGAAATCACATTTGCATTAAGATGGTAGAAATAATATCCGCCTTTTATAGTATTTGATGACAAACTACTTTTCGCCTCGAGGATCGGGCTTATCATCAGAATCACTTGTGATGTATGCTTAATATCCCCATACTCTAAGGTATTCCAAATCGGGTTTATGCCAATGCCATTCTCATATGGTGTCTTGCTTACCTTCTTAGTCGGAGCTGAACTGACAATGCGGGCAGCGATCATAAGAGCATGACCTTAAAATAAGTGAGGCAAGTTAGTTCTACACATCATCGATCGAACCGTATTAATTAGGGTTCGATTTCGTCTTTCACTCACGCCATAAAGTGGGGTGTGCCAGGTGGAGTGGGTTGTGAAACTATTCCATGTTCCTTTAGATTATCGAGAAATTCTAAGCTGAGGTATTCACCACCTCGATCTGATCGAAGTACTTTTATCTTTCTAGCAAGCTGGTTTACTACTTCGTTTTGAAATTCTTTGAACTTTTCAAAAGTTTCGTGCTTATGCTTCTTAAGATAGACATAAGCATATCGACTATAATCGTCAATAAAAGTAACGAAGTATCCTTCATGGTTTCTAGTCGTGGTTCTGCAAGGGCCACATAGATCAATGTGAGTGAGTACTAGAAGACCATTGGCCCGTTCACCAACACCGGTGAAGGGGTGCTTTGTGAGTTTGCCAGCTAAGCAAGATTCGCAATCATCAAAGGACACCTGTCTAGCGGATTCAAGAATCTCCTCAGACTGGACCTATTTTATGCGTGTCTTACTTATGTGGCCAAGTCTACAATGCCAAAATTACGTTTCATTTATACCAGCTTTGTTACGCTTAGAAAGATGATATATGTTATTATTTATTTGAACATCAATACCACTTCGAGGTCTAGCCTCAAAATAAAAGACATTCTTCAAGTAGGTAGAAATGGAAATTCCATTAGAACGTACTTGAATCCTTGTTCAAACAGTGAAGAAACTGAAATAGTGTTTCTGGTTAAACCAGATGCAAACAAACAGTTATTTAAAGTAACTACAAGGCTAGAAGGACATGAGAAACAAAATGTTCCAGTTGCCAGAACTGGAACTCTCTTTCCATCATCAACTATGAATTCCATGTCGCCTTGTTTCAGTTTCTTCCAGCTTTCAGGTTCTTGCAAGACATTAACGATGTGATAACCACATCTGGTATCAAATACCCATGTGTTTCTAGAAACAGTGAAAAGTTCAATAACATAAATGAGAATACTAGAAGAAGTGCCAATGTTATTGGCCTTGTTCATTTTCAGCTTGGCTAGATACTGCGGACAGTTTCTTTTAGTGCCCCATTTGGTTACATTCAAAGCACCGACGCTCCTTAGGAGGGTGTGGTTTTGCAAGATGCTTGTTGTTGGTGACATTTCTGGCAGCAACAACAACCTTTCTCTTGCCTTTGCTCTTATGATCTATTTTCTTGTTGTTGGGCTTCTTAACACCACCAGACTTGACCATTAGAACTTGGTTGGTTTTATGTGGTATGTTCATCTTGGCCGTTTTGAGCATACCATGTAGCTCAGGCACAGTCTTTACCCATGCATTCGTATGATAGTTCATAATGAACTGGTCATATGAGCTAGGGAAAGAGTTCAAGATGAAGTCCGCTGCAATTTCTCTTGCAGGGGATAACCAAGTTTGTTCATTTGGTCAATGTATCCTTTCATCTTAAGCACATGAGTACTGACACATGATCCTTCTAGCATTTTACAGCTTATGAGCTGTTTCATGGTGTCATATCGCTCCTGTCAGGCTTGTTTCTGAAACATGCCTTTCAATTGCCAGATCATGTCATAAGTATCTTTATCTTCCATGTTCTTCTGAAGTTCAGGAGACATGGTCGCTTGCATAAGGCATGCTACCTCAATGGCATCCTCGTTATGCTTTACCAGTGCCTCGCGAGCAGCAGTAGTGTTACTTTCAGGTTCGGTAGGGACTGGGCCATCTAAGATACATAGCTTTTCGCCATCTTGAGCACTATTCTCAGATTGCGTTGCCATCGAGAAAGTTGGTGTTATTCAATTTTCTTTTTCAAGTACAGGCTTGAGAATGGAGGAGTTGTTTTCCTTAGACATCTATTATATAAGCAAGTAATTTAATTAGTATTTTCGATGTATATTTCCTTATTTAATTAATGACCCATTACAGTAATTAGAACAAGGAATGAGAATCCGGTTAGAAGCTCTTTCTAAAGGCAGCTGTAGCACGCAACATTAGCAAGGGGTTCAAGCGGACTGACAACGATTGTCAATTGTGAAAAGAGCACAACTCTCGGGTATGAGGCCGCTAAGACAACTCTTGTCTATGCATTGATACGTTTAGCCTCATCTATGCCACTTTTGTTCTCGAGACAGCTGTAGCACGTAACACGAGAAGAAAAGTAATGGTCGTCCTAAAACGGTCACATGTGGAAGGGTCGGATGTGTCAACGAAGCCCTTGCACCTTGGAAGGATAAACTAGACACCAAGTGTCGTGCTGTGGCTCCAACACTGATGGTTCGCATTATGCCCCAAGTGTTACTAGTAGTAGGATGGCATCGACCATTGATTTTAATTATGGGTTAATTTTAATTTTTACCAAATAGGGTCGTGAGAGCCAATTTTAGTAATATTTTAGTCGTGACATCTTGATGAACCCTTTCATCTCTCAGGACACTTAGTTTTAAATATCCTATTAAAACTAAATTTGTCGCTACTTGAAATAACCAATTATAAGTGAATAGAAAACTATTAAGTTAATAGTTTTGGAAAATTAAATCTAATTTAATTTGCAAAACTTAATTGGTTATGTGTTTGTTTAAAACAACCTTTGTTTTATAATAAAGTTTTAACAAGTTGTAAAACAATTTGGAACTTTTTATAATGTGACTGTTTTTAATATTTTAAAACTCCTTTTAAAATCATGTTGGTATTTAGGTTGGTTATATTATAACAACTTATAAGATAAAAGCAACCACAATAGCAAGATAAATATGTAAACCTATATGGCCAAAAATTGTTCGATCTTGCTAGAGCCTAATAGCAAGATCAAACAGTTTACGGGTCACAACACACAAACAACCACAAGGATGGACTTGAGGGCATCCAGTCGTCTCGAGCAACTCCCACTGACTTCATGACTCCTGTTTTAGCGTCCTCGGTTTTGTCTTCGGGTCTTCGTTTATTACAATATTTTAAAATACAATAAAGGAAGAAACCCTATCTATTACAACTTTGAACCATCTAAATGGCCATAAAATATAATAACAAAACCGAATCAAATATACAACCTCAAAAAAAGTCAGGCCAGATTTACATATTTCATAACAATCACAAAATAAACCGGACAATGTTTTGGTCAAGCAAAACAAATAAAATATTGACCAAAAATAAAGTTGCCCTTAAAAACATATAGATCAGAAACTTTAAATAAATAAAGTTTGTGTTCTAGTTTCGGTTAAAAGACCAGTACCGACTCGTATGTTGTAACCAAGGCTCTGATACCACTGTTGGGTTTTGTAACATCCGTCAAAAACGGATTTACCAAACCCGCTCCGTTTATCAACCGAACAGTCAGTTAAAATTTTCATTGCGAATTAAATGCCCAAAATAATTTTAAACGATACGTAATCAATTATTATGCGGGGATATATATTTAGTTTTTGAAAAACTGATAAAAATCGCAAAATAAAAATGATTTGCTTCTGCCGGGTTTCGAACTCGGGTCTGTAACCGGTTCAAACAAACACTTATCACTCAACCGAACAACCGCTCCGCCGCTTTGATTTTATGGTAATAGCAGGAAACATTTAATTCAAATATTCAAGTTCGAAAGTTAAATTCAATCAATTTCCGCCCAAATAGCAGTCGTCGGAAATCCCGACGACTTCGCCGTTTAATTACGTTTCCGCTCAGAATAACCGAAGACTTAACTCCTACGACGGTTATAACTGACGTCTGAACCCGCGACATCAGCCATAACCGCCGGAGAAACGGCTGACTTCGAATTGAGACCGAATTCAGACCCCATTCATCTCAATACTACCCTATAAATTCAACCACTACTCACCAGAAACCTTTCACACTCAAATCGCACCCTTTCTCGGCGAAAAATCACTCGCCGGAAATTTTTATCACGTCGCCGGAAAACCGTATCATTAGTCTCCGAGCTTTACTGAACCCCCTAAACTTTTACCGAAGTCACCCACACCCTTTGTAAGCCTTCGGAAGACTCTCTGCTGCAAGACACTCGTCGCCGGAAAGAGATTGCTGTCGCCGGAGTTCTGCCGGAAAACAGAGGAGAACCAGTCGGTACTTTTCACGCCTAAATTCCTTTCTTTTTACTTTTATCTCGTCTGTAATTGATCATTAAACGCTAAAGAAACCTGAATCAACATTTCGAATCAATCAGTCGTCACTTCCGGTGAAAACCAGTGAAGAAGACGAAGTTTCGGTAACAGTTAAGTATAATTAAAATCCAGTTATTTACCGGGTTAGACACACAGTCCAGCGGTGGACTGTGTGCACTTTTAACGCTAAGGTCACGAGTTCGAGTATTGTCCCTCACACGCTGCCTTAATAAAAATTCATTTTTCCGCAAAACTGAACCGGATTGTTTTAGATATATGTTAAGTATATTGATAACCGAGTTTATAACCAAGTGAGACACACAGTCCAGCGGTGGACTGTGTGTCCGCTAACCCACAGGTCCCGGGTTCGAGACCTGTGGAGCGCACCGGTTCTCGGGATTTAATTCGTTTTTAAAATAAAAGGATTTCTGTTTAAATCTAATTAATATATATATAATTAAAATCGGATATATGACGGGTTAGACACGTAGCTCAGTTGGTAGAGCTGCGTGCACGCGTACGGGAGGTCTCGGGTTCGAGCCTCACTCAGCGCACAATAATATGCCTTCGAACCGGTCAACGGTCAGTCAAAGTCAATGGTCAAAGTCAACTGTAGCAAAAATCAAATATTTTTTTTATTATTTTTATTTAATTATTTTAATTAAAAATCAATTAAAAATACTTAAAAATAACATTTTTAAGGTTAGGAAATAGCCTCAAACTCACAAAAATATACCCAACAATCCTACTAAAATAGATTAATAAAATCCGTTTGCTTACCGAACCAAAATGCTATTTATCTAGGTTAATTTCACTCGTGGTTAAAACCATTTCGCGTGAATTCAACCTCATCAACCAAACGCACCCAATGTGAGTGAATTCTTACAAACTCCCCTTTTTATTCATGTTTTGGGGTGTACCATGTGTCGCTTAAACTAATTCTCTTATGCAAATTCGTGCTATACCATTATATGAACTAAACTAGAATGTAACTATTGTTGGTTGTGATGTATTACATATTGTCAAAGTTGTATGCAAATTATTTAGGCCCATCAGTTCCTCGTGGGAGACGAGAACAACGCGTGCCTTAAAACTCATTCATTAGGCCCATCAGTTCGTAGAACAACGCGTGCCTCAAAACTCATACATTAGGCCCATCAGTTCGTAAGAACAACGCGTGCCTCAAAACTCATACATTAGGCCCATCAGTTCGTAAGAACAACGCGTGCCTCAAAACTCATTCATTAGGCCCATCAGTTCCTCGTGGGAGACGAGTCGAACAACGCGTGCCTCAAAACAATCATTTGGTGTTTGTGTGTTCAATATTCAATATTATGTGTTGTGAGAATAAATTTACATCTACATTTACTCATATGTGGTATGCACATTATTTATAATCAATTGGATAAACTTGTTCAAATGTTTTTCCATAGGATTCACTCGCCAACATTATGTTGATCCAAAAACCTTTTTACACATGATACAGGTGAACAGGTTGAAGCAAGGAAAACATAGGATATGCCTTAGAAGAGAATCAAGAAGCTTAGACTGATAGTTAGAACATGTTGTATCATTATTGTAAATTTCCATTAAATTGTATTAATGAATATGAAACGTATAATAAATGTCATGAGCTTTGATGATAACCCAATCATGCCCCGGTCACCTTTTCCGCTGCGGGTCGGGGTGTGACAGGTTTCCATGGTGATCATTTATAATTTTATTTATCAAAAACCCGGTTCAATAAATAATGGTAAATTAATTAAGCGAGTTAATTAATAAAACGCAGCGGAAATAAATGAGTGATCAACATAAACGAAACCCGACAGGATCCGGTTACAAACAAATACGAGCACAGTAATAATAACATCTAACTACCGATGAGAAAGATATACCTCGGTTAGTGACTAACCGGTCGAGACACCGAGGTTCAACGAACAAGTGCTAGTGAAACGAACAAACGAAACACGGGTATAACCATGAGTAGCGGCGGCGGTCTAGTAGCGATGGCGGAGGCCAGCGACGGTGGAGCGGCGATGGCGGCGAAGGGGCAGCGGCGGTACCTGGCGGTTCCGGCGCGGCGGCACCTGGCGGTTCTGGCGGCGGCGGCAAACGGCGGTTCAGCCGATTGTGGGTGTGTGTGTGTTGTGAGACTTTTTCCTTCAAGTTCTTGCAACCACTCAAAGCAAGACCCAACACCCCCTTTTATAGCACATGGAGATCCTTTGCATGGATTCTTATTGGTGGACATAATGCATGCATTCCAATTGGTGGATTCTTGCATGCATGCCAAATGTCCGAGATTCCTTGCATCTCCAATAGGCACACATGCAAAAGTGCATGTGTGACAAGTGTCATAGCTCGAGCATATGTGCAACAAATGGCGAGACGAATATACCTGTCTCATCCGGTCCATGTACCCGCAACAATGACATAATCCCGCTCATGATCATAATTATGATCCGTTTCGCATATTCTTCGTAATTTACCAGTTAAACTAGTTAAGTGGATTTAAGTTCGTTGCTCACGGTGTAACTCTTACGGGTCAAGACCCGGTCGGCAGCGTTGACTTATCGAACCGGACATAAATATCCAACATCTCTACACAGTACACACACATAATCACATCACTCAAACCCAACTTGCAGACACTCAAAGCAGATAAAGCTTTCTCTTTTGTTTACCGCCGGCACACCCAAAATCGACCTAAAAACCGACCCCAAACCTAATCGGAAAATATAGCCGGAAAAGAACATTGAACAAACATATACCTCACACCTCACGGTGGTTCAAAGCGACGGCCATGACAGTCGTGGTTTGTTGCAGGTGGGTTTCCACCTCTGGCAGACAAGGGCGGCAGTTGGTGGTCGACACCTGCGGCGGCTGCGACGATATTGTGCGATTTGGAATGGTAATTGTTGTTGTTCCTAATTCATTATTTACATTCGTATTGTGTAATCAGTTCAAATTTTGTTACAGTATAATTTCCCATTGAGGCTTATATTTCAGTAATATTATAGTTTATTACGCAATGTAGTGGTTCGTTGAGGAATCATATTATGGAAACAAAACACAATAAGGTTATTGGGTAAAGCATAAAGTGAGTAGAAGGGATTTGATGTTAGACATAATTCTTAGTAACATTAAAAATATTAAAGGGTAAATAGGTAATTTTATTGGAAAAGAATAAATATGTAATTGATTTTAAAGGCTGGGTATATATGCAATAAATACTTTTAATAGGGGAAAATACGTAAAAAGACCCTTGATTTTTTTAGGTATTTTTGCTTATGTTCACATTGATTCTCGTAATAAAAGGTGGTTGTTAACGGATCTTTATCATATATATATATATAGGAAAATTCATTTAAGAAGAAATTTAATGTGAGAAGAAAAAGAAGAAATGACATAATGATAAAACATAAATAGTTAATAACTTCTCTCATTAATTATGTTATCTCTTATTAATAAAGTAAAAAACATTTTATCCTACATATTTTAAAATGTATCCTACATATGTCTTATGTTATTGGAATTATCCTATGTACATGTAAATTTACCATACACATTTCAAAATTTATCCTACACATACTAAAATTTATCCTACACATGTCAAAAATTGTCTTACACCATAAATTATTTTATCTCGAAAGAGTATATGAAAAAATGAGTTACAAGTTTAATTAATTAGCTAATTAATGACAATTATAGATTTACCTATATGCCCTTTTTCATAAAAATTAAATACACACATTAAATGAATAGTGGAGAGTTCAAATGAGAAGAAAAATTTTGTAAGAATAAAAGAATAACTTTTAAACCAATAGAAATTCTCCATTTACTTCATTTAATGTGTGTATTTAATATTATGAAAAAGGACATATAGATAAATCTATAATTGTCATTAATTAGCTAATTAATTAAACTTGTAACTCATTTTTTTAATATACTTTTTCAAATAAATTAATTTATGGTGAAGGTCAATTTTCGACATGTGTAGGATATAATTTAGTATGTGTAGGATAAATTCTGAAATGTGTAGGGTATTTTTACATGTGAGTAGGGTAAATTCTGATAAGTATAAGATATATGTAGGATAAATTTTGAAATGTTAGGATATAATGTTTTTTTATTAATGAGAGATAACATAATTAATGAGAGAAGTTATAAATTATTTAATGTTTTACCATTATTCCTTTCTTCTTTTTCTTCTTACATTAAATTTCTTCTCAAATGAACATTCCCATATAAATGAAGAATTAATTTATCTTCACTTTTAGCCAATGTTTATATATATATATATATATATATCGGAAAAAAGTGAAGATAAATTAATTCTTCAATTTTCTATATGAATGCATCATTTAATCTTTCTAAACACTTATAACACACACTACTAAACAAATATAGTTTATTAGTTTGGTGTCTTGTATACGCTTTACTCAAAATTTATATTTTGGTTGTTCTTAACCTATTACCACCAATTTTATCTACATGGATAAATTAGTTTAGTTAAATTTTGAAATCAAACACTTTCAACAAATTTTAAACATCATTTGCATCATTTCTAAACTTTTTCATCTTGTAAATCAGATTTAGCGTCATTTTTGCCATACATGGGATTAATCCTACAAGAAGTTTCAAGATAACTATTTATCAAATGCTTTTCAAGACCTCCATTCACATTTATTAAATGTGATGTTTTAAAAGACACAACTATTGGAAATTTAGTAAAAATGTGTGCCATACATGGGATTAATCCTACAAGAAGTTTCAAGATAACTATTTATCAAATGCTTTTCAAGACCTCCATTCACATTTATTAAATGTGATGTTTTAAAACATACAACTATTGGAAATTAGTAAAAATGTGTTTTTACAAATGCAATGATGATTGAGAAATCGAATAATTAGTACAACAAATACATGTCATTAATCATTTCATGATATATATTAACTTGTTTTTAATAAATTGGATGGTTCATATAACGTCTTACCTCTTAAGGAAGTTTCATGAGATTTCAAAGTTCATTTTATGACTATTTAGTATAACAAATAACTCTTGATTATTGCATGATGTAATAAACATGAAGGTTTATTTTTATATAAAAGGATAATTATTAGTATCTATAATACATTATAAAGCAAACTAGATGATGAATATAGTAACCAGACGCAATTTTTAAGACACCATTTAAAAAGGCCTAGGTTAAATTTGTTGCTTTCCATTTTTTTTTTCTATCTTTACCCCTCATCTTCATCAATGTAATAAGTTAAATCTTATGGATAATTATTTTAAAAAAAACTAATTTCATGGTGTAATAAGTTAAACCTTATGCATAATTATTTTATAAAAAAAAACTAATTTCATGGTTGTTAACACATGATTTTTTCGTCTTACTAATTATATCATAATTGAAAGTACATGGATAATCAGAGATGCATGAAATCAATCTCAGATCAAAATTATTTCGATAGTTCTCCCGAATAATTCAATCGAATACAACTTTAAATTTGAGAAATTGAACAATAGTATGTGTTATAGAATTCGTAAATGAATCGGTAGAACTGTAACAAAAGGGTTAGAGATGAGTAACTGCCTTTGGCAGTTATCTTTTAATTTTGAATAAAAAGCTTTCAAAATGCCTTGAAAATTTCGTTTCCCTTTGAACATATTGTTTCCCTTGGATGATTCGCCCATTTCAACCAAATTCACAGAAGACGTTCCAACCAGGGTCTCTGCCCCTTGGACCCCGCCAAGGGCTGCTGTTTATTGGACCCTGCTTACCAGGGCGTTGCTCCCTTGGAACTCCCATTCCGGATTGCGCCCGAACACTCGGAATTAAATCAACTTGAACAAGAGTGTATTCTCGCACTCCTAACTTGTTCGATTTATATTGCAATCCCCTTAAGTCTAAGTTAGTAATTTTTGAATCGTTTTTGTTTAGAGTTGGTATTGCTTGGGTTTTGCATTGTTTTATTTATTATGCAAGTTTAGATTATGCCGTCCGTACTCGATCTCCATTCAAACAGGAGTCTTCGAGCCGATACCTTCATCTTAGGGGTGTGAATTTCTGACACGACCCGAAAACACGACACGAACCTAAGCACGAAATTCGCGGGTTTAGGTTTAGTCTAAATGGGTTCGGTTAGCTTCAGGTTGAATCCGCAAACCCGTTTAGCTAAACGGGTCGGGTTCGGGTCAACCCGGTCGGTTTGACATGTTGACCCGTTTAACACATTTATATTATATATTTTTTTACAATATGTTTTATGTCGTAATTGTTTTTGGTTGTGTATTTTATGAATAATTTAACTTAAAAAAGAGATTGACATAAAGTTTCATATTTAAAAAGTAATTTTGTTATATAAATTTGTGTTTTTTAATAAAATTTTAATTTTAATATATAAGTTGCGAAAAAAAATTAAAATTTGAAATTCGGGTTGAATGGGTCATGTTCGGTCAACTCGCTAATATCCGGGTCGTGTTCGGGTTCATATATATATGAAAAGATTTTGGGTTCGGGTTCATCTAAAATTTTTGGGTTGGAGTTGGGTTGAACCCGCCACCCTGCGAACCCGACCCGTTTAGCACCCCTACTTCATGTACAGGGCAGCCAAGTTACAAATATACGATCGCGAATGGAATGGTATATGATCGTTCGTTGGAATGAAGACACGCACAACTACACTAAAGTGCATCCTAACTAGGTAAGTCTTTTTCAACTCTCTCTTTGTACATTATTCTAATTAGATTTGTGTTTCTTATTTATTTTTAGTTGTTTTCCATCCACATTGATGATAATGTACGATTTAAGTGTAAGGATATTTAGGAAACTATGTTCTGTAGGTTAATTTTGAGTCAAAAAATATATTTGAAAAATACAAAAGAAATAGAAAATCCCAAAAATCCAAAAAAAAAATGAATTTTTTTTCTTTTGAAAATGTTCTTCATTTTGAAGTTTGCATTATTCAAAATATGAAAAATGATAGGTAAAGTCAGGTGTCTGGTTTTCAAATATTTTATATGTATTAGAAGATAAATACTCGAAAATGTGTCTAACTTGGGATATGTAGGTAGGCCCAGCCGATAGATAAGTTTCCTTTGATTAATACACCTAACAATGTTAGGATACCTTGTGCATTCTCATCTAGGTGAAATAGGGAAACCGAAACTGCTAATAATAGAATAACATATGCCGCTATAAGTTAAAACTGTTAGAATTTTTTTATCAAAAGAGAAGAAATTGAAATATGAGCTAGATAAAAATAACGAGGCTTGTGGAATTTCCCTTTGGGATAGTGAATCTGGTCGAAAATCCCTCTAGGCTAAGTTAGAACAATGAAAAAAAATGCCAAGGCTCTCGGGGATGGTGACTTTGGTTGAGACTGCCTTTGGGATTATGTATAAACATTTCTAGTGTTCATTGAAACATCTGAAAAATAATGAGAAACATTTTGATGTTAAATTCTTTTGGTTTTGATATAAAACGATTAGGAAGAGTCAATTAATTGTTCCTTTAGTTTCATAAGCTTGAGCCGGGATTAGGATGAATTGTGGCTTCCATTATGTGAGGCCCTAGATTGATTGACCACTTGAATTTAAATTTACATGATAAGGGACCTGGAAATCGGTGTTTGGGTTCAAGTGGACATGTATAC
Organism: Scalesia atractyloides; assembly: GCA_947069175.1. Lineage (NCBI taxonomy): Eukaryota > Viridiplantae > Streptophyta > Magnoliopsida > Asterales > Asteraceae > Scalesia > Scalesia atractyloides. Next base: position 58,969,334 of record CAMTDV010000007.1, on the reverse strand, counting down.
TTATAGTCACAATTAACACTTTATTAGATTTTAAAGTTAAGTATTTCAACCTAGATTTAAACTTGATTGTGATTCCATTGCAGAATTCTTTTTCGGGGACGAAAATGAGGTTTAAGTGTGGGGATATTTGATATGGTGTGAAACACACATTTTTATCTTGTATTTTGTACATTTTTTAGTTAATTTTTATTTGGTTTTGTATGTTTTGGCTTGTACTTAGATATATGTGGTTTTATAGGTGTTTGTGAGTAGATGGAGCAAAAACGAACTAAAACTTTAAAGAAACGAGCACATTGGAGAATGTTTGTGCTTAGTGAAGGATTCTCATGGAATGGAAATGGATATATGAGAATATGAGATGATAAAGTATTGAATTACGAAAAAATAGGCAAAAACGATGAAGAAAACGGAGTTAAAACGAAGAAGTTATGATGAAAACGGATTTTCCAGAACTAGATCAATGTCGCGTCACGCGAGAGATTAAGCTAAACTCTCTCGTGCAACGTGAGGGATGACTTGGCAAGTTCAGTCAGAGAAAACTTGATTTTAACCCTAGTTAAGCCCCAAATTAACCCTAATACGAAAATAGCTCAAGGATGATTGAAATACGATAGAGGTTCCATATGTGATATTGGGTGGAAAGACGGTGCCGAGATCAATTTTGACATTGTTTGTTCCTGATTTTCACTCTAGCAAACAATTGGTTCGTTATTTATCTTTAACTTTGTCTTTTTGATACGTTTGGACGAGTTTTCTTTATGTTGATGAACTTATTACGGTTTTTAATGATGATTCTCGGCTAAACATTATTACCACCTAGGTTTTAAGATGAATCTTTTTTGATGATTGATTTTTGAATGGTTTTGGTAACGAATAGATGGATTAATACTTAACTAGATTATCTTGTTCATGAAGTCAGATGTTACGCATGCTTATTACTGATTTAAACTTATTCATAGTTCCACTTGCGTTTTTGTGATGGTCTGTCATGTATGAATGCTAGTTAGATCGCCTATTGTGTGTTTGCGATTAGTGTACAATTAATTGTATACGTTTTCCATAGGAACTTGATTGAGGTTTTAGAAGTTTTAAGTGTTTTGCCTAGTCTAATAGCTTTAAGGTGAGGATTAGTTAGGTTTGTCTTCGTCATTAGATGATTTAGGGTCTTATTACGTGTGAGCAGGTCTTCCTTAAGTGTCTTTTGATAGTTGCTTACATGAGTCTCATGAATTGGCCACATATTACCCCTTTACACTTTAGAGTGCATTGAGATTGTTGCGCTGTGAGGTGACTGTCTGTTAGGGTCTTTTATTATTTTCGGATTCGATGTTAGGCTATCTGACCAACTGGTGTGTTTAACAACTTTTAAGGTTCTCTTAGTTGACATCTTTAAGAAGGGTTGAGGATACTTTAGGATTCCTTATTAGTTTAGTATCATAGATCCCGGTTCCATCTAGCTAACATTGCCAATAGAAAACCATGATTTACAAATAGGATTCCAAACCTATGTAGTACTCTTACATCATCTAATCACATCTTCAGTCTTAGTTTATGTCTTGCATTAGGTCGTTAGAAACCCCCCCCCCAACAACAAAAACAATTAAGTCGAGTTAGTTTATATAAGTAATCAAGTCTAGTATACGTTTTCAATAGAGTCTCATGGGTTCGATACTCAAACTTCTTAGGATGTACTACATTGATTGGTACACTTGCTGGTTGTGTGGATTATGTTTAAGAGTTTTAAGTTATAGATTTAAAACTTAGAGTGTCTAGTTTAGAGTAGTTTAGTTAGTTTTAATTAAACCACTTTGACCACATTACCCATCTTGATGATTGATTCGTCTTCAATTGTTTGAAAGTCTTAAAACCAACAAAGATCTTTGCTTAAATGGCTTGTTGCACCCGAATCAACCCATCAAGCAATATTATCATCATCATCCTGCAAACAAAATACTTCCAAAATAAGTGATACATAATTCTGAACCAAATGATTAATTTCTACTAAATTCTGACTTTGCTTGCCCGGGTCCTTGGACCCGCTAGAACCAACCTCATTCTTATTGTTTGAACCAAACTTGTTGTTCTTCACCACTTTACAGTCTCTCTTAAAGTGACCAACCCTACCACACTTCTAGCAAGGGTAATTCGGCTTCTTGTTTGGACTCGAATTGTTGTTCCTTTGAAACTTTCGTTTCCCTTTGAACTTACTATTTCCCTTTGATGATTCACCTGTTTCAACCATATTCACATAAGATATTCCTGCCAGGGGCTCTGCTCTTAGGACCATGCTAGGTGTTGCCGCCCCTTAGACCCTACTTCTAGGGGTGCTGCCCTCGGACCCCCCGCCAAGGGGGAATTGCCCCCTTGGAACTCCATTTGAGACTGCGCCCGAACACTCGAAATTATAACAATCCGAATAAACGCGCACTTTCATACCTCCTAACTTGTTCGATGTATTACTATAATTCTCTTTGATCACCAAATTAGCCCCAATTACACTGAAATATCTAACACTTATTTCTTGATTTGAACGGCCTTATAAGTGCTTATTCAATTTACCTCGTTTATTCAAACTTATCTTGCTTTTCACAAAGGCAATTTTAACTTCACATAATCTTTATTTCAAACTATAATAACAACCTCCTATGTTCAACTACATAGGATTTCAATCATCCTTGAGCTATTTTCAACCTCCTTTAAAATCAAAACAATTCTTCAAATCTCCTCTGAACAGTTGTCAAATTACTCGACTTCCTTTCACAAACCTCACCCCAACAAATTAACGGGTGATCAACACTTTCTTGCTTACAAGGCTTCATACGAGGGCCTAATAATACTTAGTCACCGTTGCAAAGATTCATCGAATATATGAACATCGTAACTTCCCTCGAAGCCTATAATACTTGCTCGCAACATATCAACAAATATATGCAATGTCCTCTAATTTTTTTCATTTGTCATTGAAATACATGTGATATTCCGTTATAATAGCAACTTTTTTCATTTTTAGTTCTACTTAGTAAACATAATTCTCGTCTTGTGTGCTTCTTCATGTAATATTATTCTTGACTTCATGTGTAAAGGGTGCTCAAACTCTATCGAAACACTTATTCGATCAGTACTATAGAAACTTTATTTAAATTTGCGAACGTGCCCAAAACTTTGTTCTTTAACATCTTCAATCCGTGCTACACGAATTTTCTCAAATAGGATTTGTAATGGCCACCAGTTATCACACTGGTTTTGATGTTGAAATGCTTGAATTTCCGGCTCCACCGGTTTTGATGTTCTATAAAAACTAGTTATATTAAAATTTCGCCATCATAGTCCATTAAATCAGCAATCTACCTTCTTTGACATATAATGAGGTCTTAGCTGTCGAAGATGTCTCCATTACTAAATGGATTGTTGACTTCACGTTTATCTCTAGCTAGTGGCATTATGGTAGAATCATCCGATAATACATCAAATACAATTTCACAAGAAGCAAGTTTAAAATGAGCATCCATACCATATTTACATCTAACACTTTGTCCAAAAATCTTGATACTTTTAATATTTTTTTCCCTTAAGACTATAGGGTGTGGAACTAGGGTAGTCATTGGGGATGACCCATCACATAGGCATTCACGTCAGCATGTGTGGAGAATGAGCCTAAAGGGATGGGCCTAGGGGGTAGGGATGAGCCCCTTTGTGTATTCATTTATTTATATTATGTTATTTATTTATATATATGTATGTATATGTGTGTGTCGGTGGATCGTGCATGTGGCGGTGGGTGAACGTTAAGAACAGGCTGGGGCTGAGAGGGGTGGTGTAGCCGGCCCTCGACGTCCCTGGGGACGAGCCCCACACCACCTAGTCTAACATTGTACAAATAAGCAATTTTTTACTTTCTCTCCTCTTCCTACATGAAGAATTCTTCATCGTTGAGCCCCACACCTATGTATATGTGTATGCATGTGTAACATTTTACAAATATTGACATAAAATTATATGCTATTGTTGATTTGTATTTAAGGGTAATGTTCAAATTTGTAAGGTCAATATTATCAAGTACTAGCATACTTTTCTCATTTATCCAGTTTGACAATTTATTTTTGTATATTCTGTTTTTGTAATCGTACTTTTTTATCCCAATTGACAATTATACTTTGTTTTGATAATGACTTGTGTGGAGGTGTTTGAATTGTTAACGCACGATAATTTGTTTGTTTTCTTTAAGGTAATGTTACTGTGAAAAATGTCATTAGGTTGCAAAGTAATTATAATTTGATTCGTTTTAGTAGTCTTATTTTAATTTTATGCAATTTGGTAAGTAGTTTTTTTACATGCCATTATCATGTTTCAATTTTCATAATTGCTCTCTACAATTAGTTTTTATTTCTTTATATCATATCTAATGTCCTACCCACGTGGTCCTAAATCCAGAATGGTCCTAAACCCCTACTATTGACTTGTTTTAAATTTATTGAATTAATACACATTTATAAAATAAAATTTAGCGTTACCACAATTTGACCAAAAGTGAATAAAAGAGACATTTTGTAAATATCGGTACCTTTGTAAAATGAATTATTTATGTGTATTATAACGGGTAAAGTTATTCTATAAATAAAGTCTCTTAAATTTAGGAACCGTACAAAGACACAATGGATAACAAAACATAACATAATATTAAGAAATATAAGTTCATAACACAATGTCAAGAAAAAAAGAAACCATTAATCGGAAAAAAAAACACTGACGAAAATAAAAAAATTAAATATCAAATAAAAAGATACAATGATTTAAACAAAAATTCTAAAATAACAATCTAAAAATCCGAAAGCGAAAACCTAAAATTTAAGATCATAGAGTTCGATTAGATGCTTACAATGCCGCTAAAATGACTTCAATCAAAATCAGTTTGATACCCTCCTTTTTACAACTTTCTACTTTAAAAGACTATGTATTTAAATCTTTTTCACCAAGTTTCAAATTAATACGTAAAGTATTACTTTCAACAAGTCTTAGGTAAACCTATATTGTATAAACTGAAAAACCAAATTTCATTAATTAAGTTATGACCAATAAGTCTTCCTAATAATAATAAAATTAAATATATAAGAATAGTAGCTCATTGAGGATAGCTACGGGTCAGTCAGTCGGTATGAAAGGATGTTGGTAATTTAGTTTCATGGTTAACTTTAAAACTAATTGCTTATGGCATAGTCTATTGGAATCTTATGAGATAAAACTTAAAGACCATGAGGTCTTGAGTTTGATTTTCATAAGGGAGTTTTTTCATATTTATTAAGTTTCTTTCTTAATTGGTGTATATGCATTACTGCCTAGTGAAGATGGATATAATCGAATGGTCTGTTAGTGATCCAAATTTGGTGTTAAAAAAACTATAAAATTTGTTTTTATATCCGATCAGGCACCAGCTACTCATTAACTATCTAGTTTGCGGATATCGATATATCCGTTTTATGGTTTTGTATTGAAAATTCTTTGCTTAGATACCCGTTACTTGAAGCTCAATCTCACACTAACATAAAAGGTAGATTTGAAATATCAATAATTCAACTATATTTCAAATAATTCTATGTTTTATTTTATAATTTTAAGAGCATTCACAATTAATTCATTTACCCTATCGATAAACATTACTACTTTTTCTCTCTCATATTCAATTAAATAATATTTTTATACCTTTATTATTAATTTTCTCTCTCCTTCACTCATATCTACTTTTAAAAATATAAAAAAATTTATAGGGTATGAAAAGTGTTCTCATATATTTACAGATAAACGGTAACATTTTATCTCTCCTTTCACTTACAACCACTCAAACCATTCCTTATAACATAACTAACATACTCACATAAATATAAGAAATCTATTGTGAATGCTCTAAGTTTATAACAACTTTCTTAAAATATTATTAATTACATCCTTCATGAATATATATATATATATAATATATATATATATATATTTCGTTATTGATGCAAGTAAACGACTTCAGGTGATCGAGCAGGTATCACCACATAGAATTTCAGTCTTAGACTCTTAGTGTAGCTCACAAGTGTTGTTAAAGCTAATTTATACACATTCTTATCTCCGAATACACTATGGACCAAAGAGTTATTTTTTATAGGGAGAATCAAGAACTTAACCAAACTTTTAAAGAGATGATCAAGATTTTTCCTTAAAAAAACACATGTTCTTACGGGTGCAAATCACTTTAGTTTTCCCGTTGGGTTCGAGTTCCGTTATAATCCTTTTAACTTATCAAAACAAAGCCTATAACTATTAAATTTAAATAAAAAATACCAAAAGCAAAAAGGTGACAAAACACTGTTGGTATTTAATAACATTTATTATTACTATATAATTATAATCAAAACAAAATTTGTGTGAAAATAAATGTTCTTAAAACTGGACTGAACCGTTATCACACCCCAATCAATGACGGACGTAACGGGACGGGACGGGACGAAATAAATTGCAAGAGATTTCCTGACGCTATTTGTGACATTATTTAATAAGATAAAATTTTCATTTCATCACTACATTCAAGGTACATCGTTTGAAAGCAAATTACAACAATTTAACAAAAGAACAAATACAACAATAAGTATAAAAATTAAGATGAGTTTCTAGTTCGTCCTGCTAAGTTCCATTCGTCATTAGCATCATCATCAATTTCCTACAATACGTATTAAAATGCATGTCAACACATAAAGTATTGGCGAGCATACAAGTTTGTGTACTAGCATATGTATAAAAGTTTAAACGAATCCACATGGCATAATGGTTATCCAGACCTAACGTAAGATACTAGCATGCAACCATAATGTCAACCCAAATATTACCGCTAGTGTAATCTTATCGTAACAACGATAAGATCATTTTGTTTAACTTAACATGACCTCAAGAATATGGTCGGTGCGTTACTCCTATAGCGTTATACATGTTAAGGGAGGCTTGTATGAAGTTAATGACAATTATAAAGCATAAGAATAGTCTATATACGAATTCAAGTATGACATATTCAGCATGTATATTGGATTGTTTGTTTGTGTTTTAAGCATAAAGTATGTGATTGTGTGAGTTTGATAATGTATACATATTGCCCCAAAAGTGTTAAAATAAAAAGGGTCATGTACACTCACGGTTTTACAAAGCTTTCCGATTAAATAAGAGTTGACGATTTGATGAGATGGAGCACCAAATTTACTTTACATTGGGGAAACGAAGGCTTTGAGTATATGGGGTTTGTGGGGAGTTGGATTCGGATTTAAGTATAAAAGTATATGTATACGAAAGTATATCTCGTCTAAATACTCGTTTGGACACTAGGTTTTTGTGTGTTTTCATGGGTCCTTACTTGCCATTAGAATCACAAACGAGGAGTTTAGAATCGACGATAGTATTAACTTAAGTTCATGTTATTTAACCATAACCCTGTTAGTATCAAGAATTTAGTTAAAAAGTATATATCTAGTTTAAGTTATAATTTAGTCCATCATGTATAATCATATAAATCATGTAAGTCAAGCATGGAGGTAAGATTAACCTCTTGTATGATTCACTAAATCACAAGTTTATCAATGTAGTTGATAAACCGGTTGGTCATGAATTAATTATAAGAAATATAACTAACTAGTTCATCATGTAGCCAAGTAAGGATAACCCGGGCGTGGCATACCCAACATCGCAATGTTGGTGGCGAGGCGGGGTTATGTTATTTTTATTCTTGGAAGCTACTTGATGTCATTAGTAAAAAAAAGTGTGAACCAGTGAGATTTTGTGGAACTAATTTGGATAGCCAAACCTTCCATGGTTCACACATAACTCATGAACAAGCCTTTGAACATGGAAGGTTGAAGTTTGGATGGTTTTTAATCACTTAGAACATATATGGGTAGAATTTAAAGAAGGTTTTAAGCTTCTTTATTAGTGGAAATCAACCACAACACAAACCCACAACTATAAGCTTAGTTGGGAGCAAAGTGGGTACAAGATTCCACGAAGTTTTAAGCATTATATATGAGAAACAAAAAGATAAATTGGAGCAGAATTTTATGCTACTTTGAACCTCAAATATGGTGAGGTTCCACCTTAGTTTGCCATTGCAAACTTGTGAAAACCTTCCTAGAGGTTGCCTGAGTAGTTTGAAAGAAGAAATGAAGAAGAAAGATGAAGAAAAGTGAGTGAAAACTCACTTATAACACATAGAGTTTTCTTCCTTACTTGGAAGACTTGAGAGAATTTGGGAGTTGAGAAAAGATAGTGTGTGGAAAATGTTTAGCAGGTGGGGGAGGCTTGTATTTATAAATGGGGATTAGGGTTTGGGAGTTAATGAAGGTCGTAGGTGATTGTAGGAGAAAATAGGTGGAGAAGGGTGAAATACGATTGACTTAAAAAAAAGTGGAAGGTGATTAGAGGAAAAATGAGGTGGAAAATCTTTTGGTTTTGCTCACTCTTAGTCCTTGCCTTTGTAAATATGTTATTTTATGTCGTTTTCTTGTATTTTAGCTTGTTTATAGGAATCCAAAGTGTATTTTAAGTCTCGTTTTGCGTATAAACACGCATTTAACTTTTAATTGCGTATATAACACAAATATGAAAGGTAACACGTATATGTATAAAATGAATTTCCATTATGATGAAATCCTCGGATTACAAGATTGGAAATGAACCACGAATACGACACGATTACAAGTTTCTAAAAATAGAAATGTGAATACAACTTTCTAAATGTGTAAAGTTCAGAAAAACCGGAGGGTTACAATCGTCCACAAAAGTTCTTGGTGCATTACTGATAATAGGTACTAAAGTTAATTTATTTTAAGGGTCTGGTTGATATAGGGTCGTGACGAATCCAAAGCTTATCTTTATGAGTGGTAAAATTGGGTCGAGTCGTAAATGGATTAGATCAAATAAGCATTATCATCACCATACTCAGTAAATCCCATCAATAGCAAAGCTAAGATAGAGTCTGAGGAGGGTAAGATGTAGACAATGTTACCTCTATCCCGTTGGAATAGAGAGGCTACTTCTAGTGAGACTCGTGGTTTGATAGTAGTTTTACATTAAGCCTTGAACATAAAACACATAATACTCATTAACTGAGACAAAGGAAATGATATAAAACAACAAATAATGATAATACAAATGAAATGATTTAATCTAACCACCATATTTCATTACACATGATATAAACAAATAAGTAATTAAGTTTAGTTTTAAAACACAAAAAAAGTTCCAAATCAATAGAAACTAGATTTTACCCCTGTAATACGGCATGGATTGTGACCGACAATGTTAATCTGTTAGATAGATTACACATAATTAATAAACATAATCGAAAACAACATATTATATCATTGATTGTTAATGTAAATTTGTACAAAATTTACAATCACCGATTACATAAACTAATCTTACTAAACATATTAATTTTTATTAACATTTGCGGACACAACATAATGAGTTCAACTTGTTTCTCGTGTATGTTAGATATAAGCTCGACCAGTTTAGTGAGTTTCTCATTTATCTTACTATCCACGTCTATTACTTGTTGTAGAATGTGTCCAAGTTGTTCAAAAACACGTGCCTCTTCGTTCAAGTTAGTCATTTTTTACCTATAAATTAGTGTATAAGTTAGAATTCACTTCAAATTCTTAAAAACAAAGGATCACAATAAGAACTAATTTTGTATTACGAAGAAAACGCTTATTCACATCATTTTAGAGCGTTCCGCTTACCAAATTGTCATCGCCAACGAAAACAAAACAAAAGATAATATAAGCTTCAAAAAACAATAATAATATGACGCAAATACTAACGACTTTAACGTGTGTGTAATGTGTATTAGTTAGGCTCATAAATCTTAGTTTCATCGATTGCTTATATAAAAGCTATCACAGTTTGCAAAGACAAGAGCTTTGACATCATAGCATGTCTACAATGAAAAACGACCCTAGTATAATTACCAACTTTAGACCCGTAAATTAATATTTATATACTATCAATTAGCAACATCTAAAATACATGTAAATATAGTAAAGGCCTAGATACGACACGGCTGTAATAAAATTGTTATACCATATGACTTGTACCATCATAGCTAAGAAACCGAATCAATACGCCTATTATCAGATGAATACAAAGCCACCTTTATCAAATCCTTAGTCCCAAAGAATATCACCATAAGACAAACACACCACAATATGCCCAACGTAAAACCAAAACAAACCATGCACCAACATTTAGCCAACGAGACAATCCACAACTTCAAAATGAAGCCTCTCAGCAAATCAATCCAAATTTAAATACCAAATCAACTTACAACAAAGTCAGCCTAAGATAGAAGCCACAATTACATAAACAAACGCCAAAGCCCATTGTACAAACACCATTGCACAAACATGTTGCTAATTAATAGTGATACAACCCACAATTGCATAAATAAACAAATGCCACAACATGTTGCTAATTGATAGTATACAAAAGTACACAAACAACCGAAGCATAGAACCTTGGGTGCAACAAAGTGCCAAGCCAAAATTGAAGTACCATCACAGCCCCGCTCGGATATGACAAACCAAGCCAAGCATCTTCATCAAGAAAAGACTAACAAGCATTAACCAAAAAAGCCTTTTATACAAACATAATACTTGTTGTCCCCAATAGGTCTCTCATGAATAAGCATTTACCATCTTCATAGACACCAACGCTGAGCTGCAAAATTCATCAAGACCAACAAATAAATAGACAGAATCGGTCTGAAACAGAGCTTATAAAATAGTATTGGATAAACAAACAAGCATCACCTACATTGACACTAAGTATGGGATAAACACACACCTGCAAACTCCATCAACACCAACTAAAAAAAACAACCCATTTGCAATAAACACACTCATCAAATACACAACCGACAAAGCATAAACAAACCAATTATGGCTTGCAAGTGTAGAAATCCGCTAAAAACACCCATAATAATAACAAGACCACACAAAGCCACGTGCAACTACATCAAAACACACAACCAAAAAACAAATCTAAAAAACAAAGCCCAAATAAACTAACGATGGCGGCCGGAGAAACCATCAACAGGGGCGGACCTACATAGAATGGGCCGGGGTCTCCAGACCCTAATGTTTTTAAAAAAAATTAGTAGATGTGGTATATTAAATTTTATAAGGACCCGAGAACTACAATTAGGTGGACACCATAAAAAGAAAAGGAAAGTTGGTGTAGTGGTAAACCCTCCTCTTTACCAACAAGAGGTCATCGGTTCAATCCTTCTATAGCCTGTTTTCTTGTTTTTTTTTAAATCTAGTTCAAACCTCGCTCTAGCCCGACACGAACAAGGATCGACCCAAAAATTTTAACGTTTAGTTATGAGAATTTTGAACACCGAAAAAATGGACCCCATTGGAAAAAAGTACTGGTCTGCCACTGACCATCAACCACAAAAAACCAAGCATTGCAAACCCCCAAAACTACACACATACATTAATCTATCGATTAATGTAACCGAAGTAAAAAGTGTTCATCAAACCAAACCAACGCATACTAGTTAGGAGTACACAATAAAAAGAACTAATTTTGTATTATGAAGAAAAGGCTCATTCACATCACTTTAGAGCGTTACGCTTCTTTGATGTTACTAAAATTGTCATCACCAACGAAAAAAATAAAATAATATTAGCTTAAAAAACCAAATATAAAAAAACAATAAGAATATGACGCAAACACTAACAGCTTTAACGTGTGTGTGATGTATATTAGTTAGATTCAGAAATATTAGTTTCATTTATTGCTTATATAAAAGCCATCACAGTTTACTAAGACAGGATCTTTGACACCATAGCCTGTTTACAATAAAAAGCGACAATAGTATAATTACCAACCTCAAAACCCATGAATTAATATTTATATACTATCAATTAGCAACATCTGAAATACATGTAAATATATTAAGGCTCAGGCACGACACGACAACAATAAAATTGCCATGCCATATAACGTGTACCATCATAGCCAAGCAATCAATACGCCCATTGTCAGTGAATAGAAAGCCACCTTCATTAAACCCTTAGTCCCCAACAATATCACCATAAGACAAACACATCACAATATGCCCAACGTAAAACCAAATCAAACCATGTACCAACATTTAGCCAATGAGACAATCCACAACTTCAAAATTAAGCTAAACACTAAATCGAACCAAACTTAAATATGAAACCAACTTACAACCAAGTCAGCTAAGATACAAGCCACCATTGCATAAACAAACACCAAAGCACATTGTACAAACACCATTGCACAAAAATGTTGCTAATTGATAGTAATACAACCCACGATTGTATAAACAAAGAAATGCCATAACATGTTGCTAATTGATAATATACAAAAGTACACAAACAGTCCGAAGATGGACACAATGTGATATCCCACATCGGTTGTAAAGGGGAACGAAGGCTTCCTTATAAGGGGCTTGATACCTTCACCATCATGACACGTTTTAAAACCGTGAGGGGCAGGTGCTAAGGCGTGCTGACTACCAAAGTGGACAATATCATGGTGCGGTTACACTGGGCTGTTACACACAAACAATCAAAGCTCAGAACCTTTAGTCGGCTGCAACAAAGTGCCAAGCCTAAATTGAAGTACCATGGCACCCAACGCTCTTAGATGACCAGCAAAGCATCTTCATTAAGACAAAACTAACAAGAATTAACCAAAAAGCCTTTTTATGCATATATAATACATGTTGTCCACAAATAGGTCTCCAATGAATTAACATGTACCGTCTTCAGAACACCAACGCTAAAACAAAGAACCAGCTACATAAACTTTACTTGGAAATGCTAAAACACCCCAAATCTTTTTCAAAAATATTTTTTTAATTTGTTTTTGTCTTTTTATAGTTAAGTAGAAACCAAGATCCAAATTTTTTCAAGTTTTTATAAAATTTACAACCGATAGCGCTGTGATAAAAAGAACCATACAAGAAAAACATTTATACAAAGGCATTACAATTTTTGTAAAATTTGATTGTATATATAATTTCACACTTTTACCACTTTTTCCACAAAAATGTGAGTTTTGAGCCTTTACCGAGCATTCAAATTTATATCATTGTTAAATGCTCATTTTCATTTCTTTTGTGAATAGCCGTGTGGTTTTTACAAATCTAGAACTTGACAGGACAATACATTCCCGGTCCTTACCAACAAATCCAAGTAATTATATGATGAAGGCATTAGGATATTTAAACCCTCTTCTTTATCTTCAACTTTATTTTCTTTTTATCTCCCCACCAAAAAACAAAAATAAAAATATTGCCTGGTTACCCCTTTGAGTCTAAACCTTTTCATTTCAAAACCCGTAAACACACCATTTTGCACAAATCACCCATCACAAAAAACCAATCTTTATTTTTTACACCCTTTTTTTAGTAAAATGTGGTTCTTTTGAAAATTATATAAAAAGAGGTGACTTAGCAAAGGCCACCATCATCCACCACATTCATCCATCATCCATCTTAGAGTGTGTGTAGTAGTCTCGGGATCCAAGATCGATCGTAAGTGTTTTTGTCAAACAAAGGCTATGCTTGGCTTAATCTCTTACATCACTTGGTGAAAACAAGTTATTTATTATTATTTAACGGGGTATGTATTAATTACTTTAATAAATAGTTTTTTATATTGAAAATGAACTTTGTTCTATCATCCTTCATGTTTCGTTGATTCACTCATTCGTGTCTTTACGGTCTATATAAAGCGCGCTAACTGACTGGAAGAGGGTCATAAAGGTGGTATGGGTAAAGTTTTTGTCTCGTTCAGTGTATAGATCCTATGAGGACTTGGTTCAAGCTTATTAGGACTTCCCTTAAGGCAGATATTATCAAATCGGGGGAAGTAAGAACGGCTTGAACACCTTATAAATAAACTACTATTAAAGCTTTAACCCGGCCTTGCTGGACTGTATCCTTGCTGACTCAGACCAATATGGCCGAGGGTACCGTTGCCTCTAAAAGAGGGGCATGCCATTTTTGCATTAATAACTTATTTAATTATTTTTCAATATTCCGGCCTTGCAGGACTGTATCCCTGCTGACTCAGACCAATATGGCTGAGGGTAAGCGTTGCCTCCAAAAGAGAGACATGCCACTTTAACTAAGATAATCTCTTAAAAACCCAAAGCATGGAAATCCTCAAAAGATACGTAAATAATGAGTCGGAACCAAGTGATTCTATCTTGTCTATTTGTTTCTTTTATTATTTTAGTTACTTCTTTATTTTTACTTATTAAAAACCTTCCCTAAATATTTGATTAGATTAGACGTCGGCTATATTCTGGTATTGTCCTTGGACGACCTTGGTATCTTACCCTCACTATACAACGCCAACGATGGGTGCGCTTGCCCTAGCGTGTTGTAGAAACTATCTATCTTTTTATAAATTTAAAGCTTGAATAAACGAGTGAAAAGTATTTAAAATATATCTAAAAATCATATTCCGCTCCACCACGTCAAAAACATTCATCAAATGCACAACCAACAAAACATAAACAAACTAATTAGGGTCACAAATGAAGAAACCCGCTTAAAAACACCCATAGGAATAACAAGACCGCACAAAACCACATGCAACTACATCAAAACACACAACCGGAAAAGAAATCTCAGAAACAAAGCCCAAATAATCTAAAGATGGTGGCCGGAGAAACCATCAACCATGAAAAAACCAAACATTCCAAACCCTCAAAACTACACAAAGACATTAATTCATCAGTCAATGTAACTTAAGTAAAAAAATTGCTCATCAAACCAAACCAACACATTCCAGTTAGGAGTATGACTACTAACACGAAAGCGGTGGCGATGAGGCGGTGGTACTACGGTGGTCCGAATAGAGAGAGAGAAAACACACAGAAGAGGGAGAAGGTGAAGCTTCAATTGATACCGGTCACCAAAGAAATCCAAACTTAAATACCAAACCAACTTACAACCAAATCAGCCTAAGATACAAGCCACAATGCCTAAACAAACACCAAAGCACATTGTACAAACACCATTGCACAAATATCTTGCTAATTGAAAGTATATAAATTGCTAGATAATTGATTGATTCGGAATAAGTTAAAGCAGTAAAGTACATATACTACTAAAAATGAAATGGTAAAGTGAAACCAATAATTTCAACCCTTAGTAAATGTGTTTCCTATTGTGCCCCTGACCCCCTTTCTAGGCTTAGCCTAGTGTGCCCCTTGATCCCTTCCAAACTTGGTCCAATTAATCAAATACGAACAAAGTTATGTTAAATATGAGGTGGGTTTAGCTAGCTTACAAGGGTCATGTGCCCTGCCTACCAAGGTGCAGCCGTCTTTTGTATGTGGTAATAGAATGGATCATTACCATTCTATTGTCATGTTTGGTTACCGTATGCCTATATGGGAAATGGGAATGAAATAAATCATTACTTTGAGTTGTTTGGTAGACAGAAAAAGGCGAATGAATAAAATCGGTGGTGAGTGGCGGTGGTGGGTGGCGATAGTGGGTGGTGGTAGGTAGCAGCGATGATGGTGGGTGGTGGTAGGTGGCGGTGGTTAATGAGTGGTGGAAGCAGTGGCAACAGTGGTGTGTGGCGGCGACGCTGGTCGGTGGTGGCGACGGTGGTGGGTGGCGTTTTGGGTGGTGGCGGTTGTGATCGGTTTCGGTGGCGGGTGGTGTCGGTGAGTAGTAGGAGGGTGATGAAGGTGAAAGAGGGAATGCAATAAAAAAGGAGAGGATGGACGGAATGAATTTGTAATATTAAGAGGGAATGAGATACTTTGTGTAATAAGTGATTTCATTCCATTAAGCAATGAAACACCATTTTACTTCAATCCTTCTTAATGATCCATTACATATCACCAAACACTATTTAACTTTCTGTTTTTTTTTTGTACGGAAATTTGGATCACTAAGGACTGCCGGAGTATCATTATGGCACAAGCGAAATCAATCGATCATATTTATCTCCACTAGGCATAATGTCTATACACCATTTCAATAAGAATCCTAATAAATATGAGAAAAACTCCATTATAAAAATCCAACCTATAACCTATTAATCCTAAAGTTTTATTCTACTCCTAAAAGGACATTATTGTAATCGTAAATCATCATTATGTAGTTGTGTAGAAACGTTTAATTAAAAAAGGATTGTTTATTGTGATTGGTTGAACAGACTTTAGTGGTCCAATCGCAACCAATCTACCAAATATGCCTTATTTTTCTATCATATTCAAGTAATCCACATGGGTTTTGGGTTGCAGTCAACATATCTCAGTCAACTCCTATCTTCAATCTTGAATTGTTTTTTTGGTGTATTTGCTTCTTAGTTTCAAATTTGTTGACATTTTATACTTTAGTTTGACACCATTATTGAATTTACATATTTCTTTAACCATAACTTTGTTTTACTATGAAATTAAGTAGAAAGCAAAATAGGTCCAAATCAATTAAAAAAATAGTACTTTTTATTTTATCTTCATATAAGTTTTCTTTTTAAGATTATAAAAGTAGGATAATGTTTAAAAACAAAGTCTTCTGAAAATAGTAAGCGTAGAAAGGGTATCAAACGGACGTCGATTGAGATCATTCTAGTAGCATTGAAATGTCTCATCGAACCATACAATCTTAGATTTTAGGTTTTTGCTTTTAGATCTTTACCTTGTAGATTTTAGAATTTTTGTCTATATCATTGTGTCTTTTTTACGATTTATTATTTTTTTTCTCGGTATTGTATTATATTTTTTGACATTGTGTTATATTTTGTAATCCATTATGTTTTTGTATACTCCTACATTTAGAAGAATTTGTATTATAACTTTATCCTATAAAAAGTAATGAAACAATTTGAAATGTTGAACTCATCACTACTATTACACGTTCATATTATTACATAAGAAAATAGAAACAAATAATTTGTAAAAACAACTCATATACACTATAAAAAAGGCAAGCATGATCCGTAGGTAATGATTAACGAATAACAAAAGATAAAACAAAATCTAAACAGTAAAAACGGGTAATGTGAAAGCGGGTAATGTGAAAGAAGAGGTAAATTTGATTTGAAGTTGAAAAAGATACAAAGTTGTCTCAAGTCGTTACCAAGAGTAAAGAAAAGGTGGTTCCTTTTGGCATCCTTTATGTGACCTTATTGTCCCCCACAAGTCTAGTCCATTCTGGGAGGAATGTGCAACTTATTTTCAATATTCATTTATAATAGTTATTAATGCAGAGAAAATTAAGTTGTATTTACTAATATCTATTTATTTCTAAGCTGTAAATAAAGATTTTCGCGAGACGTCAGTTTTGAAATTAGATAAAATACTCTTCTAGACAATTCAGGTATCCAAAATTCAAAATATCGTTTCGTTCTCGCTGGTATAATATAATAAATAATACCTATGAAAAATGAAACTGTAAAACTCCAAAAAAATAAATACCTACTTTATTTCTCATAAAATTAGGTAAATACTTTTATTTATACCAGATCCATATGATCTTAGTATTTTTTTTATAAAACGAAAAATGCAATTATGTGTTACTTTAAATATTTTTATAATAAATTGTATTATTAAGGTATAAAAAGAAGAAAACTCAATTCAACATTCATTTGATCTCATATGGTACAAACAAAATCGACTAAATAAAGGGGTCCATTTATAAAGCAACTCCAATAGTTAATTAAATCACCTAAAATTGAAAATTAGGTTACTCGATCGCTTGCTATAAACGACTATTTCGGTTGGCAAAAACAGTAGGAATTTTTTTTTGTGAATTGTGATCATAAAAATGGGTCCCAGATGGTTTGGTCCTGGCAGATGTTTTGTCGTAAATCCATTGCTTAAATTTCTGCACAAGTTCTTGTTTTTTTTATACTATTCAATCACTCTCAAATACACATATATTATTATTATTATTATTATTATTATTATATTATTATTATTATTATTGTAAATTCGTAATAAAATATTAATTATCTATATAGAAGAAATAAGTCGAGACGTAATTACATCGGGTGAAAGTTGAGAAATCTTTCTTAGTTAATCCGAGCAAGCTAAATAAGACATTGAACAAGTTTTACATATTAATTCAGTTCGCTAAGTTTATGCACTTTCCACGCGTAGTTAGTGAATAGCACTATTTCTAAGTATTTCTATACTACCTTACTTTTTACCAACATTTTATTACCTATGCCAAAACCCTAGGTTAAAATCTAAAGAGTAAAAAAAATAAAAAGAAAAGGAAATCGTGTTTCTGTGAGAGAAGAAAATTTTACAAATTAATAGAGTAAATAACATATAACATTAATATATAGGTATCTCTTTTTCATAGAAAAATTATACCGGCCACAATAACAAATTCCATAATTACTAAGAGCTAAAATCTGACTTTGCAATAGCTTATCTTTCACAAATTAACTTGTAAGGGCTCTACTATGTCCTGCTTGCTTTCTTCTATCTACTAAGTGATACCAAAGGGTTAGAAAAGAAATTATTATTTCCCAAGTGATGAGGGTTTTGAGTTCTAACTCCTGTAGTGGAAAAAAAAAGTACATATATAACATTTAAGAGAAGTTTAGAGGATGTGTAAGATATTCATCGTAAAAAATAAAAAAAGATGCACGCAACTACAAGAAATCAAGTGGCATGCATTGAGGTATGTTTTCTTAATCCATTTGTCAAACAATGATATTTTTCATTACACTAAATTATTACATTATATGATGATTTTCAGCTATTATGTCGTTTTTATATTTATAGAAGACTTGCACCTCTTTTATATGTGAAAATATGAAAAATGTTATTTGGGGAATTCCAGGGTTTTTAAATATATCCAAAATAGAGTTTTGTGTGTGTGTTTTTTTAAAAACCCAAGTTCCATTAGTGAATAATATATATAATATATATATAGTGGAGAGTTCAAATAAGAAGAAAAATTTTGTAAGAATAAAAAGAATAACTTTTAAACCAATAGAAATTCTTCATTTACTTTATTTAATGTGTGTATTTAATATTATGAAAAAAGACATATAGGTAAATCTATAATTGTCATTAATTAGATATTTAATTAAACTTGTAGCTCATTTTTTTAATATACTTTTTCAAGATAAAATAATTTACAGTGAAAGACAATTTTCGACATGTGTAAACTAATTTTATTATGCGTAGGATAAATTTTGAAATGTGTAGGGTATTTTTACATGTGTGTAGGGTAAATTCCTATAGGTATAAGATATATGTAGGATAAATTTTGAAATGTGTAGGATATAATGTTTTTGCTTTATTAATGAGAGATAACATAATTAATGAAATGAGTTATAAACTATTTAATGTTTTACCATTATGTCATTTCTTCTTTTTCTTCTCACACACATACATACATTATATATATATATATATATATAGAGGAAGGTTCATTTAAAAATAAATTTTATGTGAAATGACATAATGGTAAAACATTAAATAGTTTATAACTCATTTTATTAATTATGTTATCTCTTATTAATAAAGCAAAAACATTATATCCTACACATTTCAAAGTTTATCATACATATATCTTATACTTATCGGAATTTACCATACACACATGTAAATTTACCCTACACATTTCAAAATTTATCTTACACATACTAAAATTTATCTTACACATGTCGAAAATTGTCCTTCATCATAAATTATTTTATTTTGAAAAAGTAGATTAAAAAAATGAGTTACAAGTTTAATTAATTAACTAATTAATGACAATTATAGATTTATCTATATACCCTTTTTCATAATATTAAATACACACATTAAATGAAGTAATTTCTATTGGTTTAAAAGTTATTCTTTTTATTCTTACAAAGTTTTCTTTCATTTGAACTCTCCACTATATATATATATATATGTATTTATTTAATGTCTAGTCTTTAACTAGATAATGGCTTGCATTATGTGAATAGTGTCCACTTCTTTTGTGCAACAACCGAGCACTATTATGTATCATACCAGATTGACCTACAGGATTCTCTATTCACATTTGGTTAGGTCTTCTTTAAATAAAGCATATGACTGAACTAGGTGTAAACAAATGTGAATTACTGAATTCCAAACTGGAGTGATAACGAAGTGATGGAGAATACACGGCAAGAGGCATAGAATTTGATTACATGTGGTTGAATAAACAGCAAAAGAAAAGTAGAAAACATATACGTTAGTCATAGATATATGGTTAAATATAACTACATAACATGTCTTATATGAACAAAGCAAAAAGATTTTATAAAGCATCGGGTAGATAAATTTAGCATGACATTCATCAAGTTGTATTCGCTTAAACCGCGCACACAAATGTACAACAACATCAGAAATGAAGAATCATAAGAGAGACGAGCCAACTCGTCGAGCGATGAGCTTTACTCCCCTGGATCTAAAGGACCTTTTGAATTTTAAAGGCCGTAAAATTTTTGGGATGGACAGTCAACCAAAGACATTTTCTTTGGTACCAATTTTCTCCCTTAGCACTGTGGGGTAAGATAGATGTTTCATAAGAATTGTATTTGTGGGTCAATTTTATAGATTCATTTATTAGAAAAAACGAGTGTTGACATGCTAAAAATTATAAAAAAAGACTCGAAAACAAAAATTTCAATTGAGGACTCTAAATGGGTTAAGCCACCCTTGAAGCCATGATCAAGTTGAAGGCGAGTCGAATACGATCTCAGTCAGTGGTGGACCTATGAATTATTTGCTGGGGGTGCGGATGAAGGGTTCAACCATATTTTCAAATGGTGCGGGCAGGTTTTTTTACCTAAAACTACACTAAACTTTTTATAAGGGGTATGCCCGCCCACCCAAAGAACATATAGGTCCGCTCCTATTCTCAGTTTCTGACTAAGTTGGAAATAAAAAGCTAGCTTGCGTTGTATTATTAGAAATTTAGAACTTGAGAATAAGTAGATGTTGTCTCAACTCGAAAATTCAAACTCTTTGAATAATACTAATCCAATTGTATTATAAAGATATCGTTACAAGTATTTAGTTGAAAAAACTAATTTAAGTTGATATTTTTTTCTTTAGACAACCACCAGAAACCACATGCGAAATGGTAAGACCAGAAAGGAAATAGCTTGCCAACCTTATATTGGATTTCCATGCAATGGACTAAATTAAGTAACATAGACGTCTAAAAGTATTATTTAGTCTAACAAATACTTTGTATTTTTCACTTTCGATCTTTCTTATTTTGTTTTTTCTAAATTATTATTACATAACTTAAAAGAAAATGAAAATAATCAAGATGTTTAGTCTATTCCCTTTGGTTAACATACTGTGTTTGGTCTAATCCGTTATATACGACAGTCATATTTAGATTGTACTAGAATTAAACATGTTAATTATATAAAAGACTACAAATTATAACTTTAGCACGCCAACCAAAATTAATATACAGATAATTATTTAATGATAAAATAATATTGTAACAGATATCCATTTTAAAAAAAATATTTTATTATTTAATGATTTTTAACAAAATATTTAATACTTAATATAATTTTATCCGATATTCGAAATATGCAAAATAATTTTAAAAAGTCTATTTGAAAATTATTTCATAATTTCTATAAATGTTTAGATAATACAGAAATCCGAAGTATCCAAAAATTTAAAATGCCTATTCGAATTTGACTTTGAAAAATTCGGATAACTGAATTTTCGAATGTTTCGGCTTCGGTATTTCGGAGAATTCGGGTACGGCTTTAGATTAGGATTATTCTGCACAACTCTAATCCTCTCTTACATTTAATGAGCTAGAACGTCCCAAACCTATGTTTCTCATCTGTTGGAATTACTCTTCGGCTGTCACACCCTGGATTTCCTATCCAAATCCATACACCGGTGGGCCCGGGTGGGGAGTATCGTGACGTCAATTGATAATCATCATGGTCAATTAAACACGGCACAACGAAAGTTTTGGAGTAAAGTTACTATTACAAACCGAATGTTCGAAAATACAAAATAATATACAGGCTCGTAATAGAAGATCCACAGGCGGATCATAAATTGTACACGGAAAGAATATAAAACAGACTTTGGGCAGATTTAGGATTTGCAAGATCCTCTATCACTACCGAGCACTTCCAGCCTATTTTCGTATTGTACCTGCAGTTTAGTCTTTTGAAGATACGTCAGTTTTCGCTGTTAAATACACCCAATGACTCATTTTGAAAACATTTCAAAAAAGTTTTAAGTGCGTATCAGCACAAAATCTTTTTATAACTTGGGTTAATTGACCGTCCAACCTTGTTAACAGATTTACATGTTTGTCATACATACGGGGCTCGGTACGAAGACCGAGACACAATTAACGTACACACCACTTTGGACTCAAGAAGGAGTCAATTCCTCCCAGCCTTGTGGGAATGCATAATTGAGCGTCTATCGGGTGTATGCCTACACCCGCGCTAAGGTCGTGGCCATTTCTATTGTAATGAGCCGATTATATCCAGGACTCGGTAGTTAACCCCGATGTTTAATTTATCAAACAAAACTGACTAAAACAGAATATGCGGATTTATTATCCCCGAACCGACGTTCGATTGAATCCCATTTCCGACCAAGCGGTAATAATTTACCGTAACCCAAGCCCGTATAGGGGAAATAAGTCGAGAGTATTTACCTGAGCTAGTCTTCTTTTAATTTTAATAACTCAACCGTATTCAAAATGAGCTAAGTGCAAATAGCATTTACCGGCAAGTCTCTAGTCTGGATTATGGCATAAACTAACCAATTAAATACTAACGGTCTTATTTAAGTCATTGACTTAGACCGACTAGCGTACTTGATCAAAACGTATGACGCTAGATTAAACGATGATTGGATAGAATGTAGTTTAACCTCAACAAGTACCTTGACTTAATATGGGTAAACTATTAACATTTGGATTTTTGAGATTAAAATGATAAGGTTAAACCAGTTTCGGTTAATTTCCGTAAAATAGTTACATATACGTAACTCTGCGCATATTAGCGATATCGGATAACCAGATAAGTTATGGACAAGTTCTATATGCCATTATACTTTAAATAAGTTCAGATATCAATAAGATATCAACTTGTATGCCCGTTAAGGTTTTAAAACGAAATTATGCCTCATAAGGGCGTTTTGGTAATTTCATACCATATAAAAGGAACTTGAATATAATTTAAGTTTATGATCATGAGTATTCTGGAAAAATAATTTATTTATGCTATAATATCAGTAGGATATCAATTATATGTGTAAATTATCTTTTATGACCAAACTATGCACCGAAGGGGCATTTTGGTCATTTTACACATAGTTTATACATTATTTGGGATTCTGAGTTTATAACATGTACCTACTGTAAATATGTTTAAAATAAGTTCTAAAATCAGTAGGCAACAAGTCTTGGTCTATTAATATGTTTTAAAACCATACTAGGCGCCTAAACGGCGCTTATGTCGTAAAATGGCGTCTTTATGTGATTCTTATGAAAACCGATGTTAAGATCAGATTAAAACGTCTTAGATATGTTATTTAATATAATATATCAGTAGGTAAATGATTTATCTTGAAAAGATTTGATTAAAACTATTTTATAAGCCACAAGGGCTAAAATCGCCATTTATCGACATAGTTTAAGGACTTGCTTGAAAACTCAGTTTATAACTTAGTTTAACACCCCAAATAATCCTACTTATAAAAATTACATCAGTAGGAAACTCATTTTCAACTTCATTATTATTTAAAACCTTGTTTTATAAAAAAAAGGACATTTTGGTCAAAGATGGCATAATTATGGAACTTGCGCATAAACTTGGATTCTGATTATGATCATGTAATATAACCTCATAGGGTTATGCTACATAATATTATGATCATAATGCAACTTTAGATCAGTAGGTAACTAATCTAATTCGGGCCAGAATCGGAAGTCAAAGCAGAAGTCAAACTTTGCGACTTTCGGTTGCGAACCGACCCTACAACTGAATTTGACGAGCCGAACATGTACTTACATGTTCTAATAATTATTACCAACCTGTTTAAGTGTCAAAACAGGTTTCATAACATATATAAGATCATTTTATGATTTTTTCGAAAAATGGCCTGTTTGACTTTTTAATATCATAACTTTGACCCGTCAATTGGTCTAGCAAACTTGATCTTCAGGAGGTGCCCTTTATAGGGATTAACACCTACAATATTTTTATCACTTAGCCATGTTCGTTTCGAACAATGGCTGGACCATAATGGTCTTAACCGAAAGTCAAAGCGTTTTTCGTAAAACGCTTGACTTTTGGCTAAAAAGCCTATAACAAAAATGCAAGAGCAAGGAACGCTTACAAGAGGTTCCTACAATGCAAGAGAACTAAGTTGGATGCTCCTTTCAGCTAGGAACTTCCAGAGGAGGGAGAAGAGTGAATTAATGAGAATGGTGCAAGTTGGAATGAAGCACTTGAACACCTATTTATAGTTGGAGAACTCAAAGGAGGTGAAGCTAGGTGTTTAGGGGTGTAAGAGGAAGCCTACAAGTGTCCCAAAACGTGGCATAGCAGTTTAGAGAAGCCATGTTTCGAATTAATGGTTTTGGAGTTTTGCTTGGTCTCCAAACAAAACTTTCTGCAACAGACCTGTTCTCGCGCCCCGCGAGAGACCCAAGCCTGGTCTCTCGTGGCCCGCGACCGCCCTAAGGCCACTTTCAAACTTTGACATTTTAGCCCCTTAACTTTAAAAAGCTTCTAAAAACCTTTTGAAACACCTTTTTGGCACTTTTAGCCCTCCGTAGCCAATACTTTGCATACTCGGGATTATGCCCAGACATTATCGAGCTCTCGGTTCATTAAAAGGTCACTCAGAGGTGTAAATTAACATGTTGACGCTTTTAATCCCTCCATCATCCAACTTTCTATTTACAAAATTGAACTCTCTCGTCCAACAAATGGCACGAATGAGAGTTAGGACTTTACAAAAGATCACTTAGAGGCTTATTATAAGCATGTTAATTCCGATGTCACTCAGAATATGGGAATGTTGACATATCAGTTGTCACACCCCGACCCGCAGCGGAATAAGAGTCGGGGCATAATTGGGTTATCACCAAAGCTCATGATATTTACTAATATGTTTCATATTTATTAAAGTCAAAGTTACATTTCCAAATATCCAAACATGTCCATACAATACAAAGAAAATAAACCAAACATAACAATCCCAAACTCTAAATCATTTTATTCTTCTAGTCCAATCCTATGTGTTTCTGGCTGCTGCTGGTTCACCTGTATCATGTGTAAAAAAAATGGGGGTTTTTGGGTTAACATAAGTTGGCGAGTGAACCTTGTTAGATAAACATTTGTTATTGATTTTCTTGTTAGTTTATCAATGAAAAATTGTGCATAATCATAAATGAGCAAATGTAAATAACCAAGCAGTAGCAATAGCAATCACAACTATAACATACAATAACACATGATAGCAAACATTAACATACCAACATCATACGATAAATAACATGAATGAAACTGGGCGATCAAGGCTCAATCAAACGGAGCCGATCGTATTGCATGTACTGAAAATGAAAATGTCTGTGCGATCAAGGCTCAATCAAACGGAGCCGATCGTATGTGGGCACGCCAGGTTCACACTCATAATGTAATGGGGAACATGCTCAACGCTCATAATGTAATGGGGAGCGGTGGCCTATGAAATTGCATGTACTGAAAATAATAAATTGCATCTAACGATAACCACACAACACTTGAAACAAACTGAATACACATGTTCATGATATGATGTATGCACAATGATGTAAATATAATATATAGCAAGACACATAATACACCCCAAAACGTGATTAAAACGGGGAATTTGTAAGATTCACTCACATTGGGTGCGTTGGATTGGAGATGGTGAGATGCGCACGAATTGGATGAGCGGAACAACGAGAAATAACTAACATAAATAATAACGAAAAAATATAGTAAATGAGTGGATTTTATTAAGGATTTTAATGGAATTTTTAGATATATTTTTGTGAGTTTAAGGCTATTTTCTATCTTTAAAAATGTTATTTTTAAGTATTTTTAATTGATTTTTAATTTAAACTAAATAAATAAAAATATAAAAAAATTGTTTATTTTGCGTTGACCGTTGACCGTTGACTTGTTGACCGGTTCGGTCAGTGTGCATGAATGCGCTGGGTGAGACTCGAACCCGAGACCTCCCGTACGCGTGCACGCAGCTCTACCAACTGAGCTACGTGTCTAACCCGAAATAATCTTGTTTTTAATTATATTTATATACTAATTCGATTTAACCAAAATTCTTTTAATTTCAAAAACATTTTAATTCAACAACCCGGTGCCAGTAACAGGTTTCGAACGCGTGACGTGCGACTTAGTGTTGCACACAGTCCACCGCTGGACTGTGTGTCTAACCTGGTTATTATCTCGGTTTTTATTATACTTAACAACTAACGGAGTTAACCCGGTTCAGTTTTAAACAAAAAGGCATTTTATTACATAGGGAGTGCGTGTATCAGGGATCGAACTCGTGACATGCGTGTATATTTTGCACACAGTCCACCGCTGGACTGTGTGTCTAACCCGTTCATATTACTGATTTTAAATAAACTTATAACTTAACTAACTTCGTCTTCTTCATTCAAATTACAGTCGACTGAATTACTAATCCGTTTCTTGCGTTTACGATTGTCAAGCATTCATAAGACTAGAATGAAATAGCAGAGACGGTGTTGGAAGTAAACATACCGTAGGAATGATTTATCACAGAGTTTCCGGCAAGGCGTCGGCTCTGTTTTTGTGCACCTCAACTGAACCAACAATTAACCATTTTGATTAGCCAATCGTGGAATTGAAGTGATAAACAAACGTTAACAGTGTGATTGAAGGTCCTTACCGTTTCACAGACGGAAATAAAGTTTTCCAGAAATTTTCCGGCGAACTGGAATTATCTGATAATGGTGTCTGAATTCGATTTCAATTGAAAGGTTTAAGTTAGAAATAGCTTAACAATTGTTAGATTACAACGGTATTGAAAGAATTACCGTTTTGATGATGAATACGGTTTTCCGGCGAATCTTGCAGAAATTTCCGGCGAACTGATTTAAGCGATCTGATGGACTGAATGTATGACGAAAGTGAAATGGAAGGGTTGTATGATGTCTCTGAGTCGCGAGAAGGGTTTTGATTGAAGTAAATTGGACTTTGATTATTTTCGGTTATAAAAACCGATGATGATGAAAATTGATGTTCATTCAATCTGAATTGATTAAAAATCGTCGGTGCATCGGTTATAAACCTGAATGTGCGATTAATCAAACGATTAGACGGTTGATTTGCCGATTTCGGTTTCTCAGTTGGCGCAACCGGTTTAAACTCGGTTTGTATATAAGAGTTATTTGTTTCCCTAAGTTGACAGAAAACAACAAGTGGCGGAGTGGTGATATGTGTGTGTGTTAAGTCTTTGGATTTCAGTTCTGGCTGACCCGGGTTCGAGTCCCGGCAGCAACATTTCATTTTTATTTATTTTGTTTTAACTTTTTATCAAATATAATTTTTATAGTTTAGTTTGTTTATGAATTATGTATCATTATAAATCAAAATAATCATAAATATACAATGTGACATTTATAACTTGATATTCGATTACAAAACGGAGCAGGTTTTGGAAACCCGTTTTTGACAAATGTTATAGTATCCCCTACTTTTAGGAATTTCGTCCCGAAATTTAAGTAGTAGAAGTAGTAGGAAAAAGATGCGGGTGTTTTTCGCGCATTGTGTCTTCACGTTCCCAAGTAAACTCAGGTCCCCGTTTCGACTCCCAGCGTACCCTAACAATTGGAATGCGACTTCGTCATAGACGTTTCTCCCCGAAGTCCATGATTTCTACTGGTCTTTCAATAAAATGCATAGATTCATCAATCTGAATATCTTCCAGAGGAATGTGGAGGTTTTCATCAGCGAGGCACTTCTTCAAGTTCGACACGTGGAATGTGGGATGAATCCTGTTGAGTTCTTCTGGTAGATCAAGCTTGTATGCTACAGCTCCGACTCTTTCGAGTATCTTGAAGGTCCTACGTAGCGTGGTGCTAGCTTGCCTTTTTGACCAAAACGAACTACTCCCTTCCACGGTGATACTTTTAGAAGTACATGATCACCAATGTTAAACTCTAAAGGCTTCCGTCGTTTATCTGCATAACTCTTTTGACGACTCTGAGCCGCTAGAAGATTGTTTCGGATTTGATGGATCTTGTCTGTGGTTTCTTGGATCAATTCTGGACCAGTGATTTTGAGCTTCCCCAATTTCGTGCCAACATACAGGAGATCGGCACTTACGACCATATAAGGCTTCAAAAGGTGCCATGCCGATACTTGAATGACAGCTGTTGTTGTACGAAAATTCTACTAATGGTAGATGAGCGTCCCAATTTCCCTTGAAGTCTATAACACATGCGCGAAGCATATCTTCAAGAGTTTGGATGGTGCGTTCAGATTGACCATCAGTTTGAGGATGATAGGCGGTACTGAGATCTAATCGCGTACCCATAGCGGCTTGTATTGCTTGCCATGTTCGTGAAGTGAAACGACCATCACGATCAGAAATAATGCTTAACGGTACCCCATGTCGGCTTACGATTTCGCTGATATAAATACGAGCAAGCTTTTCGTTCTTGAAATCTTCGCGGATAGGAATAAAGTGAGCTGATTTTGTAAGTCGGTCTATAATTACCCATATAGTGTCATACCCACCAGAAGTGCGAGGTACCCCGGTAATGAAATCCATGGTTATATTTTCCCACTTCCATACAGGTATTTCAGGTTGGACCAGAAGTCCTGAGGGTCTTTGGTGTTCAGCTTTCACCTTGGAACATGTAAGGCACTTGGAAACAAAAACAGCAATATCCTTTTTCATTCCAGGCCACCAATAGGTATATCGTAGGTCTTGATACATCTTATCGGCTCCTGGGTGTATAGAGTATCGCGTTTTGTGAGCTTCCTTCATAAGAGTTTCACGAAGATTGTTGTGGTTAGGAATCCAGACACGATCTAGGTAGTACAGAATACCGTCAGATTTAGTTTCAATTTTAAGTTCAGCTCCACAGGACATCTCCTTTCGTACATCATCTTCCGTTACTGAAACATGTTGGGCTTCTCGAATTTGATCTTTAATGTCGGTTATAATTTGCGAACATAGAAGACGAATGGAGTTCGCATAACCCTTTCGACTAAGTGCATCAGCCACCACATTTGCTTTGCCAGGGTGGTATCGAATTTCACAGTCGTAATCATTTAGAAGTTCGACCCATCTTCGTTGCCTCATGTTTAACTCCTTTTGATTGAAGATATGTTGAAGACTCTTGTGGTCAGTGTATATTTCACACTTAGTACCATAGAGACAATGTCTCCATATCTTAAGAGCGAACACAACGGCTCCAAGTTCTAGGTCATGAGTGGTTTAGTTCTTCTCATGCGTCTTGAGTTGTCTCGAAGCATAAGCTATAACTTTTCCTCTTTGCATTAGAACGCAGCCTAATCCTTGCCCTGACGCGTCGCAATAGACCACAAAATCATCACAACCTTCAGGAAGAGTGAGGATTAGTGCATCACAAAGTTTCTGTTTAAGAGTTTGGAAGGCTTCTTCCGGCTTGGGTCCCCATATGAAAGGTTTTCCCTTGTGAGTTAAAGCCGTGAGTGGTACAGCAATGCGTGAGAAGTTTGAGATGAATCGACGATAATAACCAGCCAAACCAAGAAAAGATCTTACTTCAGTTGGTATACGTGGAGCTTGCCATTCTTGTACCGCTTTGATCTTTGAGGGGTCGACATGTATTCCCTTGTCATTGACTACATGTCCGAGGAATTGACCTCTTTTAACCAGAATTCGCATTTGGAGAATTTGGCGTAAATCTTTTCATTCTCTAGAAGTGTAAGGATGAGTCGAAGATGACGCTCATGATCAGATTTAGACTTTGAATAAATAAGAATGTCGTCGATGAAGACTATAACAAATCGATCAAGATAAGGTTTGCAGACTCTGTTCATTAGGTCCATGAAGACAGCTGGTGCGTTGGTTAAACCAAATGGCATGACCATGAATTCATAATGGCCATAACGAGTTCGGAAAGCAGTCTTTGGGACGTCTTCCTCATGTACTCTAAGTTGATGATAGCCAGATCGAAGGTCGATTTTTGAAAAGCAATTGGCACCTTGAAGTTGGTCAAGAAGGTCATCAATGCGAGGTAAAGGATAGCGATTCTTGATTGTTAATTTGTTGAGCTCTCTGTAGTCGATGCACATACGAAACGATCCATCTTTCTTCTTTACAAAAAGGACAGGTGCACCCCAAGGCGATGAGCTAGGACGTATAAATCCCTTGTCAGTCAACTCTTGTAATTGACTGGCTAGCTCTTGCATTTCAGAGGCGGCTAACCTATAAGGAGACTTTGCAACTGGTGTAGCACCAGGTATAAGATCAATACGGAATTCTACTTCTCTAACTGGAGGAAGTCCTGAAATGTCGTCAGGAAAAACTCGCGGGAAATCTTTTACTACCGGAATGTCTTCAAGTTTCTTCTCCATGGTTCCCTTTTTGATGATATGAGCTAAAAACGCGACATAATTCTTGCGAAGATATTTTTGAGCTTGAAGACAAGACATTAAGCTGAGCCCTTTCGACGAGGTTTCTCCAAAGATTCGAAGAGTCTGACCGTTTGAAAGAGGAATACGTATAAACTTTTCGCGACATACAACTTCTGCCTGATGTTGACTAAGCCAGTCCATACCGATTATGATATCAAAACTTCCCAGCTTCATAGGAATAAGGTCGACTGAGAAATCGTGGTCGTTTAGGGTGAGTGTACAGTTGCGTATAATAGAGTTTAATGAAACTGGTTTCCCGTCAGCAACTTCTACCGTTATGGATTCCGTGAGCTTATCCCGATTTTGGTTTAAGATAGATTCAAATTCTAAAGACACAAAACTTCTATCCGCACCAGTATCAAATAATATAGAGGCATATCTACCGTTTATAAGGAACGTACCGTTAACCACATTGCCGTCAGCTCTAGCCTGATTAGCGTTGATATTGAAAGCTCTTCCTCTTGCAGGTGGAGGAGCTTGGTTTGCTTGATTCACCGGGTTGGCTTGAGCCTGAGCATGAATAATGTTTACCAACCTTGGACAAGTGTTTATGAAATGGCTTAGGTCTTCGCAATTGTAGCAAGCCCGCATAGGTTGGCCCATAGGATAATTGGGTTGGTAATATGTTTGGGCTAGGTGTTGGGTGGGTGGTAATAGTAGGGGTTGTTGGGCTTGACCCATTAATTGTTGGTGGGTTTGGGTTAAAGGTTGGTGGCGGTTCGTTCGCTGGGGCATGCGGCAGGTTTGAACCGTATGACCCGCGCGACCACAGCCGGTGCAATGCTGGCAAGGATAATCAGGAGAATGGTGATATTGGCAACGGTTACATTTTGGTAACGGGCCAGAGTAGGGTCTTTTGTATGGTGCAGGTGAAGGAGCGACTTGGGTAATGGGTGCAGCAGGAATAGGGGAGTTGGTTTGTGTAACTGTGAAATTTCTGGTGTTGCGCTTCCTCTTGTTAGCAAACATAGAGGAAGAGATGGAATGGTTTGAAGTTTGACCCTCAACAGGGGCTTTCTTTTTCTCCTCTTTAAACTTCCCGTTGCGAATCCGATTCTCGGTCAGTTCAGTCGCTAGCTCCATAGCAGCTTCAAGTGTTACCGGTGAAATGCTGAGAACTGAATCTTGAATTTTCGAGGGAAGTCCTCGAATATAATGCTTGATCAAACGATAAGTTGGAGTAAACAAATTTGGAACCATTTGGTTCAACTCCAAGAACCTCTTGTTATAGGTGGTGTGATCCCCCTCCTTCTGTTTTAAAGAATGAAATTCGTCCTCCAACTTTTTAATTTCACTCCTAGGACAGAAACGCCTAGTCATGATTTCTCTTAACTCCTCCCAAGTTAAGGCCATTGCATCTTCAGTTCCCCTCTTCCCTTTTTCAGTATTCCACCAAGTGAGAGCTACCCCAAATAGTCTCCCGGTGGCGTATCGAACCTTGCGATCCTCAGGACAATCGCAGTTGAGGAAGGTGTTTTCCATTTCCTCGAACCAGTGGAGGAGAGCAGTGACACCTTCGGTCCCCTCAAATTTAGAAGGATCACAAGATTTGAAATGTTTGTATGAGCGCTTGCTGGTAGGAGGGTTGTCGATGTTCTGGTCATGTTGT
Organism: Scalesia atractyloides; assembly: GCA_947069175.1. NCBI lineage: Eukaryota > Viridiplantae > Streptophyta > Magnoliopsida > Asterales > Asteraceae > Scalesia > Scalesia atractyloides. The sequence goes on along the minus strand of CAMTDV010000007.1, from coordinate 58,936,997 downwards.
TGGGGAGGGTTAGTAGGATTTGTAGCGAGAGCTTGTTGTACTTGGACCACAATGTCAGGCAGTATCGTGGCCATTTGTTTCGCGATGTGTGTGGCCAAGCGTTCCTGAGACCTTCCTGATCTTTTACCCCTTCGTTATTGTCTGGACGACATCTACAGGAACATGCATAAGAAGATTGTGAGTTTATGGAGTCTTTTTAGGTGTCATGTGTCTTTATGAAAAATGAAAATAACATAAATATCAATAATGCAACCACATCCATAGGATGTCTTGGGTTTGCTCATGTTGGGCCTCAAATGTCCCCCATACCTTCACCTATATAGTCATGTGGGCCCCCATGACTATGGGCTTGGTAGGATTCACATTAGTATTGGCAATTTAACACTCGCATCACCCGAATGCAAACCACAAATTATGTTCATGAGATGTTTGGTCGGAACGTGTCCAGGTGTAGACACAATGACAACTTAAAGTGGGGTTAGCTCACACGACGTTTGGTATAGCATGCTTTGGCCTAATAGGTATTTCGTACTCTCATCGTTAGTCCCCAGGTAGGCAAACTGGTCCTTTATTTTGGATTTATACGAATGCCAGCCTAGACAGGACGTTCCGACTACCGGTACTGGTACCTTTCCAGTTACTACATGCCTGTCATGAGAACTCACTTTGATGAGATTTGAAAATAAATAATCATTATAAAAGCAATCATGATGTGGTGGGTGCTTTCATGGATGTGATATGTTATGAGTATATGATTCATGATAGGCATTATATGGTAATACATACTTATGAACATGCTTGCATAATATTGAATGTAACATTTAACATAGAACATATAAACATCATGTAATTTGGCATGTAACACACAAAAATCTTATAAGTTTCTAATCAACTATAGTATAGGCTCTAAGGGTCTAATAACCTATCCTATATCCCTATAGTCATGGCTCTGATACCAATCTGTCACACCCCGACCCGCAGCGGAATAAGAGTCGGGGCATAATTGGGTTATCACCAAAGCTCATGATATTTACTAATATGTTTCATATTTATTAAAGTCAAAGTTACATTTCCATATATCCAAACATGTCCATACAATACAAAGAAAATAAACCAAACATAACATTCCCAAACTCTAAATCATTTTATTCTTCTAATCCAATCCTATGTGTTTCTGGCTGCTGCTGGTTCACCTGTATCATGTGTAAAAAAAAATGGGGGTTTTTGGGTTAACATAAGTTGGCGAGTGAACCTTGTTAGATAAACATTTGTTATTGATTTTCTTGTTAGTTTATCAATGAAAAATTGTGCATAATCATAAATGAGCAAATGTAAATAACCAAGCAGTAGCAATAGCAATCACAACTATAACATACAATAACACATGATAGCAAACATTAACATACCAACATCATACGATAAATAACATGAATGAAACTGTGCGATCAAGGCTCAATCAAACGGAGCCGATCGTATTGCATGTACTGAAAATGAAAATGTTTGTGCGATCAAGGCTCAATCAAACGGAGCCGATCGTATGTGGGCACGCCAGGTTCACACTCATAATGTAATGGGGAACATGCTCAATGCTCATAATGTAATGGGGAGCGGCGGCCTATGAAATTGCATGTACTGAAAATAATAAATTGCATCTAACGATAACCACACAACAGTTGAAACAAACTGAATACACATGTTCATGATATGATGTATGCACAATGATATAAATATAATATGTAGCAAGACACATAATACACCCCAAAACATGATTAAAACGGGGAATTTGTAAGATTCACTCACATTGGGTGCTTTGGATTGGAGATGGTGAGATGCGCACGAATTGGATGAGCGGAACAACGAGAAATAACTAACATAAATAATAACGAAAAAATATAGTAAATGAGTGGATTTTATTAAGGATTTTAATGGAATTTTTAGATATATTTTTGTGAGTTTAAGGCTATTTTCTATCTTTAAAAATGTTATTTTTAAGTATTTTTAATTGATTTTTAATTTAAACTAAATAAATAAAAATATAAAAAAAATTGTTTATTTTGCGTTGACCGTTGACCGTTGACTTGTTGACCGGTTCGGTCAGTGTGCATGAATGTGCTGGGTGAGACTCGAACCCGAGACCTCCCGTACGCGTGCACGCAGCTCTACCAACTGAGCTACGTGTCTAACCCGAAATAATCTTGTTTTTAATTATATTTATATACTAATTCGATTTAACCAAAATTCTTTTAATTTCAAAAACATTTTAATTCAACAACCCGGTGCCAGTAACAGGTTTCGAACGCGTGACGTGCGACTTAGTGTTGCACACAGTCCACCGCTGGACTGTGTGTCTAACCTGGTTATTATCTCGGTTTTTATTATACTTAACAACTAACGGAGTTAACCCGGTTCAGTTTTAAACAAAAAGGCATTTTATTACATAGGGAGTGCGTTTATCAGGGATCGAACTCGTGACATGCGTGTATATTTTGCACACAGTCCACCGCTGGACTGTGTGTCTAACCCGTTCATATTACTGATTTTAAATAAACTTATAACTTAACTAACTTCGTCTTCTTCATTCAAATTACAGTCGACTGAATTACTAATCCGTTTCTTGCGTTTACGATTGTCAAGCATTCATAAGACTAGAATGAAATAGCAGAGACGGTGTTAGAAGTAAACATACCGTAGGAATGATTTATCACAGAGTTTCCGGCAAGGCGTCGGCTCTGTTTTTGTGCACCTCAACTGAACCAACAATTAACCATTTTGATTAGCCAATCGTGGAATTGAAGTGATAAACAAACGTTAACAGTGTGATTGAAGGTCCTTACCGTTTCACAGACGGAAATAAAGTTTTCCAGAAATTTTCCGGTGAACTGGAATTATCTGATAACGGTGTCTGAATTCGATTTCAATTGAAAGGTTTAAGTTAGAAATAGCTTAACAATTGTTAGATTACAACGGTATTGAAAGAATTACCGTTTTGATGATGAATACGGTTTTCCGGCGAATCTTGCAGAAATTTCCGGCGAACTGATTTAAGCGATCTGATGGACTGAATGTATGACGAAAGTGAAATGGAAGGGTTGTATGATGTCTCTGAGTCGCGAGAAGGGTTTTGATTGAAGTAAATTGGACTTTGATTATTTTCGGTTATAAAAACCGATGATGATGAAAATTGATGTTCATTCAATCTGAATTGATTAAAAATCGTCGGTGCATCGGTTATAAATCTGAATGTGCGATTAATCAAACGATTAGACGGTTGATTTGCCGATTTCGGTTTCTCAGTTGGCGCAACCGGTTTAAACTCGGTTTGTATATAAGAGTTATTTGTTTCCCTAAGTTGACAGAAAACAACAAGTGGCGGAGTGGTGATGTGTGTGTGTGTTAAGTCTTTGGATTTCAGTTCTGGCTGACCCGGGTTCGAGTCCCGGCAGCAACATTTCATTTTTATTTATTTTGTTTTAACTTTTTATCAAATATAATTTTTATAATTTAGTTTGTTTATTACTTATGTATCATTATAAATCAAAATAATCATAAATATACAATGTGACATTTATAACTTGATATTCGATTACAAAACGGAGCGGGTTTTGGAAACCCGTTTTTGACAAATGTTACATCAGTCACTTAGAGGCCAAATTTAAGCATGTTGACATATCAGTCACTCAGAGGCTGTTATTTATGCATGTTGACATCGGACCGTCACTCAGAGGCTCCGTTTGAGTATATTGACGCCTTTACTCCTTATTGGTCTTTAGCAGACTTTATTTAAAAATGCAACACGTGTCACTATACTATTGGACACGATTTTACAGGGTGTTGCATCGGCAAATAGTATACAACCATAAAATTTCATTCATACACAGCGGAACCTTAACATAAATCACCCGATTACATGAAAGATTGTCTAAAACAAATCATGTCCTTACCAATATAAACTTTATCATGAACGTGATGTCAGTCGTCCACTAAGGTGCGCTCATCCGCCTAGGCCCGAAACTCTCAATCAAACCAAACCCTAACCTGATGTGCATGTTAAAGGTCAGCTACACTGAGTCAGTTCTATTTTGAGTAAAAACTGTAACTTTATTGAAGCACTTTAAAATAAACAAGTAAACAGTAGCTTATAGCACATCACTGTAACAATTATCTTTATATATAGCATACTATCACCAAACACAACGTATATACTTTAGCAAGTATGACAAACAAACTACATTATAAGCGATTATAGAATTACATAACAAGCTACAAAGGCGTTTCCTCTGTGCCACCATCCCGTAAGTAACCTCCTATACCAGGTCCTTGTTGGTAACCGCTTCTTACCCTATAGCATGAATAATGTAACACTTTATAATTTTGAACACTTTATCATTTTGTCACATTACTGAACTTTAACTTTAGAAACCAATTCGCGTTTCGGGCTTGTTACTTATGGAATGTTAATTTTTAACATAACCCCTTAGCATATCACCTATGAGACTAGAGGTTATAATATGCTCTCTTATATAACTTTCTTGTACTATGAACAAACTTTACTTATACAACTTCAAACTATGTCATACTTTAAAACGTAAAACTTTGATTTGGAAAACTTTATCAAGTATGCACGCCAAACACAAAATAGTAAAGTAAAGAGGGGTCTAGAAACTCACATGTGATACTATGTTGCAATCCACTAAACTAAGAAGGACCCAACACCTGGAATCCTAAGGCAAATCTGGTCAACATACACGCGCAATGTCAGCATTACTTTCCAATGTTCATGCGTAAATTGCTAATTTCTGCAAACTAAGTTTACGCGCAATCTAAGTTGCGTGTAGACTATGTCAACGCTCAAAGTCGAGTGACGCACGAAGGATAGTTCTACTTAAACACAAGCGTAAACTACTATCTATGGACAATCAATATTTAAGCGTAAACTAACCAAGTGTGAAGGACATTGCGGTTGCAAAGTCCTTCATGTGCTTAGGGTGATATGTAATGTACATGTCTTCTTCAAGAAAACCCTAGTCTAAACTGTTTTAGGTGGCTGTGGGTTCTTGATCTAAAAGCAAATCAAGATGCTAACTTTATGCATCCTTATGCTTCAAAATATACATAAACATGTTCCCATGTATAACCGTTCATGAAGATACAATCTTTTTAGGAAAACATTACCTTTAACCTTTCGGTGATCAAACCTAAGTTGTATCAACCTAAAGCACCCTTCCTTTTAGTGTAAATTAATAAACAACGTGCACCTTCAATCTCTAATGATGAAACCAACTTGAATCTTTGATCTTTATCTTGAAAATCACCCAAGGGAATGGCAGAGCTTGAATGAAGCATTTCTCCCTTTTAACTCCTTTCTCACTTTAAAAGCTTAAAGTGGCAAGATGGTGGCTAAGGGGAAATTAGAGTTTTCTTTCCCTTTTAAATATGTGCATCTAATTACAATTTTACCTTTTACGGGCTTTCCTCATGACTCTCACCCATATTGGACCTTAAAAGCCATAATCACATCCCGTAATTAAATCCATGTTTGATTAAATTTCAGGTTGTGACATGAACATCTATATCAATACAAGTCTTTCATGTAATTTAAAAACTCAAAACCGGTGCACCTCACCTTAAACTAGTTAAAAAATTAACTATTTTATGTTAAACCCAATTTCCCTAAACTGAATACATCACAATAAATGTTTACGTTTCAAGTTGATTTGCTAGAATCGCTTGGTTTGATTCTTTGATCACGATTAGTTTATCCTAGTGAAAATAAATCGTTGGCTTATCATGTTATTGATTCGACCAATCGGGCTAGCCTAGTTTTAAAAATATTCATCACAATCAATATTTGTTAGCATGACACAGTTTTTTTGAACGACTAATTTTCTGCTCCTTATGAGACTTGAACTCAAGGTCTCACACTTTAAGTGTATTAAAATGCTTTGTCTTACCACTGGACAACCAACCCCAGTGGTTGTTACTTGTTAGCATGACACAATTATCACTCTTAGTCCTTGCATAGTCGGGCTTTATGAAGCGTTGTACACCACCACAGTGTCTGGGTACACCGCCCCCGGGCGCTTTGGGGTGAAAAATTTGAGTCTCACGATGTGTATAACGGCGCCGATCAAGAAAGATCTCTCTCTCACTCACACACACACACACATATATATATATATATATATATATATATGTATACATACATATATAACCTCACATCTAAATAACTCCTCTACTACACACTCAATTAGTTATATAACCCCTATAACCCTCTTTTCTTACACATTTGGACTATAATCCCCATAACCCTCATGAAAAATTATGACCACACATGTCCTTAGTAGTGGATCTAGAAAACTTTCATAGGGGTAACGTTTTAAAAGAAATGGATAACGAAATCGAAAAACCGTCAAATTTTTTCCAAAATTTACACTACTGCTGGAGCGCGGCTACCCCTAATTATATAGTATATCCGCCCCAGCATATCCTTGGTAAAATGGTAAAAACAAATCTTTTAAGTATTAGAAAAAAAAAATATGTAAGAAGCTATTTCCTTTTATGAAGAAATGAGTTTGTTGATTGATATGACGCATATAAGAAACGCATGTTTTCTTCATGAACACAATGTTTCAATTCTATCCAAGTCCCAAGACACTTCTCATAGAAGTTTGAAAATGTTAAATCAATATTGTTATCTTTTTTGAAACGAAAGCTACAAAATTCACAGGAAACAAGACCTAACAAATAGATTTCTTTTACGTATTATATTATCATACAAGGGATCACGTGTCGCGAACTCTTTTTCAAAAAAGATTGTGATCATGTATCGTACGGTGCTTAAAGTTTGTTTAAATCTTTAATTATTCGTACTTTTTGCTAAATTTAAATCTTTTTTAAATAACAACAAACATTTCATTGATGGTTGTTTAAGATTATTGTATTGAATAAGTTCACAAATGAAAATATGTAATTATATGTAGTGTAGAAAATTTTTTACATATGATTATATCTCTAATTATTACGGAACAAAATTTTATTTTACAATGTATATTTATCGACGTGCATAAAAACTTATCAAACAAATTTGCTTACGCATGTTTTCATTAATTTGTACTATTTACCTACATACGTGTGGGCTGTATACGTTAACAAACAATCAAACTAATTTGTTTATATATATAATTTTTTTGAGCTTTAGGAAAGATAAGTGAGAATCAATAACTATATAATATCATTTTCTTTTATTTTTAGAATTTTAGGATTGAAAACATGAATGTTAGATTTGTTCTAGCGAAAATTTGTGCTTTGTCCAAATCCCTTGACACATATTTGATATACACACGTGGGTGAAGCTTTAAAGGGGTGGGAGGGGGCGGTCGACCCCCCGAACTTTTCGCTCAGTAGTGGAGAGTATGTAGTTTTTGTATAAAATTTTTGGGTATATACATTTTCGACTGTTGGTTTTATAGAAATTTTTATGTCTGATGATTTCTGCCCCCGGTCGAAAATCTCAAGTTTTTCCGCTGTATATACAGCAATGAAATATGAGAACCACATAGAATGTTTATTTATTGTTTAAATGTGATATAAAATGGATTATTTTTTGTTCCCACTATATACAATCATCACTTCGTACAGTTGGTTATTATGGTTATTAGGGCCTTCTAGTGAAAATTGATTATGTATTAAACAATTTTCTTATAACTAATTTCTACAATCTTAAGTTAGCATTTCATATAATACGTGTCTTTACATAAACCGAAGAAATAGAAAGACAATGATGTGTATATAAAAGTTTCTATGATATTTATTGGATGCCTAACTAATGAAAAGGACATACATAATACACAAAAGTCCATTCATTACCTCTGTAATTGATGGAAATTTAATTAAGAAAAGCAACATCCAACCATAATTCATATTATAAATAGTGAATCAATAAATTTTAAGATCTTTCCTCGAACATTTCTACTCTGATCTAAAGAGTTATAGAAAAAGCTTGATAATATAAAAGATTTTGCTCACAATGACATGTGAACGTGTGAGTAAATAGTTAAATGAGACACTAACATTGCGACACTAATGTTTCACAATGGTTTTTATATTGAGATATATATTAGACATAGAATACATAAATTTAGATAAACTGTAGATGACTTGAGTATGAATGACATTTGAAAGGGTGAAGGACAAATGTATCCATGTCATCTGAGAGTGTTAAGTGCTTTGGGTTGTAGGTGGTTCACGCGTTAGATTTGTTTTTATAGAGGTTAGTGGTGGTGGTAGAGGAGTGATGGGGATATAATGTGACCACCCAAACAACCTTATAAGCTAACTATGAATAGGCAATGACTACTCATTGAAAACCATAGACAAGAAAGAACGATAATGCACTTTTAGACTAATTGTCAAGTCCGAAGATTGTGTGTGAAATCAAACAAACATAGTGGGATGAATATGTTATTCTTAAAATTTGGTAGCCGCTATTTAAACAATTTGCTTATTTAGAATATGTTACTTTACTAGTTTATGCTTCGTCAAGCGGGGCGGTAAGCGGAATGAATATTTATCAGTTTAATAACATGTACGTATGTGTTTCGGTTACCTATACATATTACTCTCATAGCACGATCTCAATAAAAATTAGACATAAATAAAAATATGCGTGTCAAAGAATTTTTATTTAATAAAGTTTAGGAATTATAAACTTACTTTATTAAAGCCCAAGAGTAGTAGCGGTTGTCCACGAATAGCTAACGTCACTATTCTCCTGGGTTTATTCGTTATGGTAGCAAAGGGAATATGCTAAAAAATGAAATACCAAAAGGAATAAAAATAGAAGGACTAAACATGTACACTAACAAAAGTTAAATCAGAGAGAAAACACACATATAAAGAAAGTTAACCAATAAAAAGAAAGTTTTTTTATCTAAAAATAAAGGGGTTAAACACGTATATTAGCGAAATTGAAGGTTTAAAAGTAAAATACAAAAAATAACAATCAATTACTTAAAAGAATAAAAGTAGAGAGACTAAACATGTAGAGTACCAAAGTTTAAGCAGAGGGACTAGACACGCATATAAACAAAGTTAACTAATATAACAGAGGGGCAAAACTCGTGTATTAACGAAACTAAAGATTTAAAAGTTAAATATAAAAGGAATCGACCTACGAGATGGTGCCAGACAGCCGCCTGACACTATTCCCCCTCATGATTATTGTATGTATATAAAATAAGATCTTATTGGTTGCAAGACAAAAATAAGCTAGTTTAATAGGAGAAATATCAACATATAAACATAAACTTTTAGGGTTCGAGTGATGCTAACTATCCACCTTGTGTACACTCCTTGGTCTCCCTAAAGAGTGTATTTTTACTAAAAACTTGTGGATTCATTGTTGATCAGTTCTGTTTAAATATAATGGAAAACATGTAAATAATACATGATACAGTAGACAGGCCAGCAAAAAAATCAGATACAGATGCAGCCATGAAGTTCGACATGATAGTCAGCTTGATCTGGTTCCTCTTTAGGATGTATTTTCTTGATGTTAGTATTGAGTTCTTTAGGGTTGAAGAACTCGTAGTAATGGAGAGAGAGGAAGGGACGATTTTGGTGTTGATGTTATGAATATCTAACCCTAATCCCTCTCTAGTAATCTCCTTATATACACCCAAGGGGAAACCCAATTAGTTAATTAGGGTAAATTGGTCCATCAACAATTACCAACTAATTATATTATAGGCTTAATATATTTTGATCTATATTATATAAATGATAATGATGGCTATTAGATTAAATACATATTAATAAATATTTAATCTTACTTTCTCCAACTTAGCCGAATAATAATTTATCATGAGCCTTAGATAAGTCTGATCAGAAGTTAATACTCATTTTAGCTTTAAACCAAGAACCATAGCATAGAAATATAGTCGTTGAATCATCATTCGACTCAGGACCCCCATTATTCATACTACAGCCTCAATTTAAAACCTAACAATTATGATCAAAACACGCAAATAAGCCCTTTAACGTTTGATTTGTATTTATATTTGTCTATATGTCATTATACCGGTAGAACATATGTTAGAGACATACAAAATCAAGCTGATAATGAAAATTAATAGTTAATCATTCATAGTACGATATGTAGTTGTACATAGTCATCAATAAACCCGTCATTATTATAAGCGTTTACATAATAGTTATGGGTGATAGACTTTTAGTTATAGGATCCTTAATCATATCATGAATGCATTCGATACAAAGATTTAGTTTCCTAAATTCGTTCATAAACGAACAATCAATTTCGTATCAAATTTGAATGCAGCACCTCTCAAATTATTATTGTTCAAGGAGACATGGTAGCTGACTTTATCACAATAAGTCTTCAATTATAATTTGTATGGAGTTAATAAACTTATAAGTCCACTGATAAAGTTTCAACAATATTTATTTACAATTGTGTTGTGGTTAATCAACATATTATGTCATTATAACTTAGGTTGGTGTTATCAGCTCACTATGACTCCTCTATGAGATAGGTTTTGTCTGCTGACATAATGATATGCCCCGAAATTACATTTTGTCATATTTGAATATTACAAAGTTAGAGTAATAAACCGATCTGAGTTCTCACTTCTTCTTTAAATTATAGTCTCTCGTTTCCTTTATAGATATTTTAATACACCATAAGATGCTTCATATCAATCTAGACATATCTAGTGTGTTGCAATGTGAGTAATATCTAAACGAGTATACTTAAACTACATAAGGCTTCTAATTAATAAACCATATGTAAATAATCTCATTTATCCTACTATCCTATAAAGGAGAGCAATATTGTTTGTTACATATTTAACGACCCATTTAAGAATTAAATTTAGGGAACGAAACTAATGTCCCATTGGGTCTATCTCGGTATGTTATGATATCTATCACGTAAGAGATATCTCTGAGATCTATTATATCAAAGTTTGTGTTAACAATGCTTTGACTTATGTAACAGATACTTGTCAAAAGAATGTCATCTATAGAGACAAGTTTATTTTAGTTGCTCCCACTCATCTTGAGGTAGGTAGATTAAACGACTTGGTTCTTGAAAATAATTGCATTAAGATTTAAAGGCATTATGATGTTTGCATTAACCCATACATGGATTTTATCGGCTTATAGACAAACTGTTCTTTAACCATAAGTTTAGAACTTTCAGATTGTTTTATGAACATGTAAATATGTCAGCTAGTTGTTAGGGAAAGCAATTTTAATATTCAGATGTAACTCTAAATTGTTATAAGAAAATTCTTTGATAGTTTATCTCTTCCTAAGTATAACATTTGACAATCAATCATACTTCTTTGTTTCTTAGCGTTTATATTAGGATATAGTTTAGTTATGAACACTCTCAGGTAATTCAATCAAATCCTAAACGTTCTTCGGACACATAAAATCAGTTTTACTAGAAAACAGTTTTATTCCATTTAAAAGATTTATAGACACTAATGGTTTATTTAGAAGAGATAGGATCTGTAAACTTTTTCCAAAATCCATTTCAACTTTAATTAGGGAGGTTATATAATCATCAAACCCAGATGACCTCCTCAGTTGATTATTGGGTATATGAGAAGTTTCAGTTTTATCGATTAGCTCTTGGTTAGGTTGCTATCATTTTCAGAATTCTAAGTGTGTAAGAGTTGGTGCAGTATGGTGTATAAGAGGTGTAAGCGAAGTTAAATTCGGAGTAAAGTTTAATGACTTTCTTCCCCCGCCTCTTGTATTCCTTGCAAGTTGAGATGATGATGTCACACCCCGACCCGCAGCGGAATAAAAGTCGGGGCATAATTGGGTTATCACCAAAGCTCATGATGTTTACTAAGATGTTTTATATTTATTAAATTCAAATTACATCTTAAATATCCAAAACAAAATTCATACAATTACAAGAAAATGAAACTATATAATTATTCCAAAGCTTAAACTTGTTTATTCTTCTAGGCCTTCCTATGTGTTTCTTGTCTCAGCTGGATCACCTGTATCATGTGTAAAACGGGGGATATTTTGGGTCAACAAAAGTTGGCGAGTGAACCTTGATAAAACATTGTTACTGATTTCTTGATTTATTTAATAAGGAAAATTTGTGCAATAATCACATGTGAGCAAACATATATAGATAAACAATCACAAACCACTTTAGATGAGTATATGACATGAATGATGATGTATGTGAGATCAAGGCTCAATCAAACGGAGCCGATCTAATGAGGCCCCTGATGCTCAACCCGTCTCCCACGGGGAACTGATGGGCCTAATGAAATGCGTGCACTGAAAATGATAAGTTCAATCTACATATAATTCACACAACAATTGATACACATTTGATACATATTTGATACACATTTGATCACGGATATGATGTATGCACAAGTGTTTAAATAAAATAAAAGGATTATACGACACATGATACACCCCAAAACATGATTAAAACGGGGAACTGGTAGAGATTCACTCACAATGGGTGCGTTCTTTGATGACGATGAATGCGAACGAATTTATGATTCAATCGACGAGGGAAGAACTAACCTAGATAATAACAAAATGATTCGATAAATAAATAAATTTTATTTGAGATTAATATTTTTAATTAGTGCTCTTAAATGGGATTTTTAGATTTATTTTTGTGAGTTTAAGGAAATTTTCTAACTTTAATAATCTTATTTTTAAGTATTTTTAAATAATTTTCCAATTAAATAAATAAATAAAAAGAAATAAAAAAAGTTGACATTTTGACCGTTGACCGTTGACCGGGTCTTGACCGGTCAGACTGTGTTTTCTATGCGCTGAGTGAGGTTCGAACTCGGGACCTCTCGTATACGTGCACGCAGTTCTACCAACTGAGCTACGTGTCTAACCCGAAATATTCTCTGTTTTAATTATATATATATACTAATTAACCTTAAACTTATTTGGTTTTTATTAAAAATGATTTATATGGCCGAACCGGTTGCAGAGACCCGGAGTCGAACTCGGGTCCTTTGGTTCGAGTGCGCACAGCCCAACCAGTTGGGCTGTGTGTCTAATCTGCTTAACTACTGAATTATATTCCTCTTATAAACATTTCGTGACTTGATCTGATTAAGTTCTAAAAATGTTGGTTTTATTTCTGAAAGTCGGTAACTTGTGCGATTCGAACTCGTGACGTGCATATTGTATTTGCACACAGTCCACAGCTGGACTGTGTGTCTAACCCGTTTGAATATCCGGTTTTAATTATATTAATACATATATTCGACTTCATCTTCTTCGTTTACAAGAACACAGAACAGTGAAATCCGACTGTTCTGTTTAATCGGTCGACAACACTTATAATTGATTGAATTGGAATAGAGAAGGAAGATTAAGGAATAAGATGTACCAACATAGAGTGTTTTCTTCAGATTTCCGGCAAGAGTCGTCGCTCTGATTTGTGATTTCCGGCTGAGTGAACTGTTTAACAGTTTTGATTATTGTGTTGAGCAATTAGATCGCTAAGCAAGAGATAGCAAGAGAGTTTAGATGATTATACCGATCGACAGTGAGGCTTCGGTTTTCCAGTGATATTCCGGCGAGTGCGGGGATTTCCGGCAACGTTGTCTGAGACAGACTCTGGTTGAATGATTAAGGTTAATACATGCCGAATAATGGATTACAAAAAAAAAGAGTTGAGAATTATACCGATTAGGAGTAAAGTCTCGGTTTTCCGGTGGAATTCCGGCGAATGCGAATATCTCCGGCGACGTGTTTTGGAAGGAATAAAGCTTCGGAAACGAACGTGGTTCTGAGCGAAAGGATTTTCAGGAAGTTCAAGTGGGTATTTATAGTGGAAACAGACTGAATTGGGTTTGAATTGAGGTCAAAGTTCGCGATTAAAGATTTCCGTCGGTTTTTGACTGAAATTGATTGCCGGCAACGGTTATAACCGACGTCGAAATCAATTTATGCGTTTCAGTCAAAAGAAATATAGCCAAAATCGCGGAGTGCCGGTTTTTCCGGTGATGGCTAGTTCTGGGCGTGCTGATTACTGGTTTGACTTTCGGTTTTATTATAAATGTTATTTGTTTTAGTATTATACACAAACGAAGTGTGTGGCGGAGCGGTGCGTTGTGTGTTTGTCTTTGTGGGTGACCCGGGTTCGAAACCCGGCTGCCCTATTTTATTTTTTTATTTACTTATTTTTATTATTTATTAATTATGGTTTAAAATTCTAAAAATGTTTATTAGTTATGTATTGTTTGAAATTAATATGAACCATAAATACGCAACGAAACTTATAACTGAATATTTGATTGATAAACGAAGCGGGTTTTGAAACCCATTTTTCGACGAATGTTACAGATGATTTTTACTGCTCTCACTGACCTTAGAAGTCTTAAGGAACTCGGCATTCTTAGAGTTAATATTTAACGACCAACAAATTATAAGTGAGAAACAAATTAATGACGCTAGTTTTTGTAGTTTCTCTTGTTGAGGATTATTTTTAGTTTAGGTAAGAAATCTAAGTGTGCCCATACTTAAGCAACTATGAAACTTTTGTAAGAGTAACATTAGATTTTAAGGAGACAAGTTTTGATGGAACAGTGTCGAGATGGAGAAGTGTCTTGTACAAGAGGTGTAAATTGCAGTAATATGAAGTTTTCACTCCCCCACCTCTTGCAACTTTTGCAAGTTATAATTAAGAGGGCTTAATGCTCCCACTGATCTTTGATGTCTGTAGAAATGCTACAAGATAAGTTTTTAATGAGGTATGTGATATGAGAACCTATCATACATATGTTAGACTTTATTTGATTTTCTTAATGTCCAGATGTCATAAGAAGCTTATGGACATATTTAATAGAAATCATATTAAGTATATATATGAATATATTTCTTTAAGAATGTGGACCATAGAGACAAATTTAGATACAAGTGGATAGTCTTTAATTAATAAATGAATTGTGTCTGAATAAGTTCCATGAATGTTAATGAATAACTTCCGGTGGACCCATACTTATTCCTTAAGCTAAGTAATGATTTGGGCTTTCAACACCATGATTTTAATCACTTAGAATGATATTAGATATAAAAATCATCCTCATTAACCATGTCATGATTTCTCATGAGTTTCGGTTACAATAAATGAAATTAATAGGTCTCCTTTTTCTTTTGTCAAATTCTCATTTGCATAATAACAAAAGTTGTGAAAGTGTAAGGTATCATCCACTTTCATCTTTTTAATGTTTCTATCAATATATTGAGAACAAATAATATCAGATTTTAAGGTAAGTGTGACTTTATGTTGGTTATGCAAACCTCACGACCTTCATAACATAGCTCAAGTATTGATACTATATTATGATTAATCTCCAGAATATGTAAGGAATCAAATAGCGTTGTTAGAAGACTGCTTATTATGGTTCTTATAGCCTTAATTTTGCCACTAACTCTCATGTTAATTATTTGTTGAATTCTAGTAAGGAAACGTATAGAACTAGAGTCAATTTATCATGTGTTAATTGGAATATTAATATTGGCATACTTAAATATCATTAGTAGGCGACTACCTATTTTAGCCAACTATTTTTTTGAATTATGGATAGTCTCGTTACTTATACCTAGTCTAATGGCATAATTATGCAATGAGATTCTCCCTTCAAGAACCTTAGAGTTGGAATTAGTGTTTGTATTTTGTCTATGAACCTTAGAAGTATCCTCTTTTAGATTTTAGTGGTAATGAGATGAATTACATCTTATTTCCCAGTTTCAGGCATTTTTTTCCTGTACATATGTTGCTAATCAACAACTCATTTTCCTTTGGTACTTTTGAGTGTTTAGTTGATTTTAAAGCATCAAATTATATTAGTGGAAAAGTTAGTAGTAATGCACTAGAAAATGTACTTATTTCCATGTGTAAGCTCTTAATTTTATGGGTCATGGTTTTGGTAGATTATGATGTAATCACAGATGCCATTTAACCTTATAGTTTAGAATTTGAAATAAAGGCATGCATCTTAAGAGTTCTTTTGATTATTCCATAAAATTAGATTAGTCTTAGGAAAAACTTAATCTGGAATAAATTTAATGATAGCATTTATGTTAGATGAGTTCTTGATTATCATAAGAGACATCATGTTCGATTTATCCTATTCATCATGCTCTACTTTTCTTCTGTAGTACTTTTATCAGAAGAGAGCAATAGGATTATCGTGTCTTAAGGGATAATCAAGGATTTAATTTAAGAGCTGATTTTATAGAAACTTTAAGTAAAGAAAACATATTAGGTTTAGGAATTAGAGCGGATGAGATACTGATATATAGAAGAAAGTTACAATGAGTAATATTATGGATACTAAAATAAGGCAGACCAAAAAATGACATAAGATTAATGAAAGATCATTAATGTGAGGATCATTATTTGAAGAAGTTGTGATATATCTATTACTAACATCAAAGTAATAGACTAATTTGAAAATTCTACTTATACAAAGACAAATTACCTTTGGGCAGAAGTGTAATCATCTAAGCATGTGTGCAAAGTAACTGAGACAAATCAGCTTTGGCTAGAAATGAGACAATACCTTAGTTATGCACTTGTTAAGTATGCTAGACATGAATGAATTAAATCAGTTTTGGCCAGAAATAAGATATTCACATTTGTAATGCATAATTAACATAGCTTCTTATAATAGTTTAACAATAAATAGATGTATCAAATCACATTTGAGCAGAAATGATACATCAAAAGCTCATTCAAGTTAAGCTATTTGTGTTTGTAAAAGTTATTTTATTTTGTTTAAGTGTTTACAAAACCAATTGTTATTTAATATCAAACCACTTGTTAGCTCAAATTTAGTTCACAATAACAGCCTAATGAAGTAATGAGATTTCGGAAAAATCTTGATATTTCGAGAACATTTTAGATTTCGAATAAGTTAGATTTCTGATAAGTTAGAATTCGAAAATTTGTGATTTCGAACTTATCTGAAATGTGGTGATTTCGAATAAGTTTTTGGATATTGAAATTGATTTCGAATGATGTTTCGGATGAAATTTCGAATCTTTCCGAAATTAATTTCGAATGATATTTCGGATGAAATTTTGAATCTTTCCGAAATTGTGATTTCGAATAATATTTGGATTTATCCAAAACTGTGCTCTCAAATAAGGTTTCGGATTTATCCGAAATTTGTTCTCCAAGATTCGAATTCTCTTAATTTTGGCAGTTAATTGTGATAAGGTTGAAAATCCGAATTTTAAGGGATCATGGGATCGACTTTCCTTTTTTAATGTTGATTTAGGTTTATCAATTATTTCGAAAATAATATCCATAATAATTATAGCATATTTAATTTTTTTAATGGATAAACTAGATCAAAATAGGAAAAACCCTTTGATCCGAATTCATTCCAAGATACAGGAATTTATTCGAATTCTTTTAAGAAGATTAAGAACCCTAGAAATAATACAACAAATTCTAGAATCCGAAAACTGAAAAATTTAGTTCTTTAAACCGATTTCGAACATGATTATTTCAGATGTGATTGAAACATCCATTTAGATCATACAATCCGTGAATTCCAAGTTTTATTCGAATTTTATGTTTCCGAATTATATCAGGTTTTCGTAAAAGCCTTATTTCCAGATTTTAATCCCAGAATAATGGATACAAATAGAGCTGATTTATCAACATATGCTCTGATACCACATGTTAATCGGTTCTATTTAAACATAATGGAAAACATGTAAATAATACATGATACAATAGACAGGCCAGCAGAGAAATCAGATACAGATGCAGCCATGAAGTTCGACATGATAGTCACCTTGATCTGGTTCCCTTTAGGATATATTTTCTTGATGGTAGTACCAAGTCCTTTAAGGTTAAAGAATTCGTAGTAATGGAGAGAGAGGAAGGGACGATTTGGTGTTGATGTTATGAATGTCTAACTCTAATCCCTCTCTAGTAATCTCCTTATATACACTCAATGGGAAACCCAATTAGTTAATTAGGATAAACCGGTCCGTCAACAATTACCAACTAATTATATTATAGGTTTTAATATATTTTGATCTATATTATATAAATGATAATGATGGCTAATAGATTAAATACATATAAATAAATATTTAATCTTACATCCATATGTAGACAGAGATCGTAATTACAACTCCGCAGTTAGGATAATCGGTATTCTCTCTTATGGAGTTAGTTATCCTCTTTGTAGTTTCTTCATAATATGGTAGAAACCATCAATACAACTTTCAATAATCTCATAGTTTCTCCGTAATAGATAACACTCACAACTTAAAACACAAGTGCATGAAAGAATGTTAAGAATACGCTTAACACTTCATTTTTGGCTATTATGAAATCTTATTTAAAATGTGGGAGGTGTATAAGTACCAACCATATATGACATTAGGAGTTTAGATTTTAGTGCCAAATGCACAAGGAATGCTTGCATAAATTAAGCTAGTAAAAGTGTTAGTGTTTCTTAGTCATGTTCAACCAATATCACGACCATGGATCTCATAACTACGGTATTTTTAGATTTTGAGCGCTCTTTAGTTTCAAGTGTTTTACTAAAGCATATGATTGCGAATTTATCTTAGAAAGCAACAAAGTTGACAGCCTCTAAGAAGTAATTCTTACACTTTGGACATGTTTTTAAATTAAATACTTGTGCCCAAGGGTGGACCTACATTAGGGGAAGGGGTAGCCTCCGCTATCTCTTGGCGCTCCGCGGTAGTGTAAATTTTGGAAAAAATTGACTTTTTTTGACGTTTTTTCGATTTCGTTACCCCTTTTTCTATAAAACGTTACCCCTACAATATTTTCTAGATTCGCCACTGCTTGTGCCGATTATCAAATGATAAGAGTTTTTAAAATAAATACTTGTGCCAATTAGTAGATGATAGATGTGTTGAGTTTTCAAAACTTAAGCATCTTGAATAACTTCTTACAAAAAAAAGTTTTTTTTTATCCATTTTTGTTTTATGCTTTCAATATATAATCCATTATATAATCTGATAAGTTTTATAAAAAACTAAACCCTCTTGATTTGTTTTATACAAGTTCCGGTTTTTAATAGTGTTTTAAGCCTTGTTTTAGTTTTAGTAACCATTTTCATCATTACATCTTTAAGACATTTCTTTATTAAGCTAGTCTTTTTTATAAACCTTTTGTTGTAAATCTTTGGTTTAGCTTACAAAAGATGTATTTATATGTTTAATAAAATGGCAATCATTTATGTGCAGGGGCGTAGCTTAGAAGGGGCTCGGCCGGGTGGGGGGGGGGTAGCGCTCGGCCCCCGAACTTTTCACTCATAGTGTTATATATGTAACTTTCGTATAGACATTTTTGGGTATAAATGTTTTTAACCCCGTGATTCTATAGAAAATTTTTGGTATATTCGTTTCCTACCCCCCCCCCTCCCCCCGACCCGTTGGAAATCTTAAGCTTCGCCACTATTATGAGTTACTTTAAGCAAACATTATTTATCCTAAAACTGATATGCCTAACATGCCTAAGGATGTGTAAGTTAGTTATTGACTTGGAAAAATAAAATTCAACTTGGTTGATTTGCATAGACTTGTTGCTATCAGTACACTATTAATATCTTCTCATCAATCGTGTTCTACATTATCGATTTTTCAATACCACATAAGACTTTCGCACAGTCATTCACGACCAGATCGTATATGATCATACATCTTATGTCTAATATTTATTGATTGATTTGTCCGTTTGGTCTCTTGGACATCATTTTTCATTATTTAGGAATGTAGGCTATGAACATATGATATACATGTTTGTATTTTTATCATCGTTAGAGAAAGAAGTGCATTTTATTATGTGCAACCCTAAATGCACCAAGGAAATTGATAGAGAAGATCAAGATAGAGTGAATGAAACCCAATAAACACCTCCCATACTAATAATCATGTTCCTCAAACTAAGAGAATTTGATTATCTGATACGTAAAATAGTTGGTGAATATCTTCTAATAAAAAACCATCTTTTACTCAAGAACTACGATAAGCGTATAAATAGTTGTACTTATTTGGAAGTATTTGTTTAGAACCATGAATATTTTCTAATACAAAACCATCTTAACCATAGAACTACCATAATCGTATAAATGTTTGTAATTATTATATTAAGCCGGATATCTAATATAGTTATGTAATTAAGTACTCCAATCTATTTATTCTTCCATGTCATATTAATTCAAAACTACAGGTACTTAAAATTGATTTTATATTAAATCTATCATATATATATATATACATATATATATATATTGGAGAGTTCAAATGAGAAGAAAAATTTTATAAGAATAAAAAAATAACTTTTAAACCAATAGAAATTCTACATTTACTTCATTTAATATATGTATTTAATGTTATGAAAAAGGGGATATATGTAAATTTATAATTATCATTAGTTAGCTAATTAATTAAACTTGTAACTCATTTTTTCATATACTTTTTTAAGATAAAATAATTTATGGTGCAGGATAACTTTCGACATGTGTAGGATAAATTTTAGTATGTGTTGGATAAATTTTAAAATGTGTATGGTAAATTTACATGTGTGTAGGGGTAAATTTCGGTAATGTAAGATATATGTAGGATAAATTTTGAAATGTGTAGGATAAAATATTTTTGTTTTATTAATAAGAAATAACATAATAATGAGAGGAGTTATAAACTATTTAATATTTTACCATTATGTCATTTCTTCTTTTTCTTCTCACGTTAAATTTATTCTCAAATGAACGTTCTCATATATATATATCTATATATACTATGTAAATATAAAATATGCATTTTCTTTTCATAATAACAATAGTAGAAAAAAATAAAAGAAAATAAAAATTAAAAGCGTCTTCGATGGCGTTTACCAGCAAGCGGAAGGTGATGGGGAAGAAGTCAAAAGTCAACAATTGAGATCTGTAAACGTGGTCGTCAGGTCCACCAAATACTTCCTCTATTCTGGGTCCACACCACTAAATTAAAACAACACGAAAAAGTCAAACTTTTGGTCTTCACTTTCTCTCTCTTTTCTTATATTTATATCCCTCTTCATCCCACCATTCAAACACTTGCATAAGCCTATACATATTCATACACTCTTTCTATTCCATATTGATCTTATATGGGAAAAACTGGATGTGGTTTAACCCTAGACACTTCTGAGCCAATTGAATTGTTCTCTCCGGTGAAAACTTCTATGTATTCAGCCGTCTCGCCGCCGCCTTCGGATCATGATGATGATCATCACAAGAATTCCCATCGGAATGATGTGAGTGAGTTTGACTTTTTCTCCACGTGCAAGTCAAATGATGATCAGATTGTTGTCAAGAAAGAGATTGATAATTCTCATGGGAATGAATTAGATGTAAATGTATATGTAAGTATTATTATTATTTTTTGGATTATTGTTAATTTTTTTTTGTTGAATTTTGGAAAAATATGTGATAGATTATTAAGATTTTGTGGTTTTTTATTTTTATTTTTTAATGTAAGTTATTAGATCCAACAAATCTGAGTGTTTTAAAATTTTGGTTGACCTTAGTTTGTTCAACAAGATGAAGATAATATAATTAGAAGATTGAAAAAAACTAAGATTAAAAATTCAGTGATCACTATATTATTATGGTAGATCTGATTCTTTATTTTTATGTATTATATAGACAGGTCTTCATCTACTTACAACGAATAGTGATCAATCGTCTGTGGATGATGGAGGTTCATCATCAAGTGAAGATAAACAAGGAAAAAATAAGGTAAAAATAGATTTCGTTTAGTTTATTTTCTTTAATGTAAATTTTGAATTTAAGAACTATGAATATGATTTAATACAAACATTTATTTGATTGTTTTATTTGACTTGATTACTCTATAATAATTAGAAAACTATGTGTTCATTTAATGATGGAAGAACAATTTAAAGCTGTTATAAATTAGATAATTTACAAGTTTTGTGATTTTGTTGATTTTTCAGTTGAAAATATTACAATTTGAGCTAGAAAAGATGAACACAGAGAATCAAAGGTTAAGAGGGATGCTTTCACAAGTGACCAACAATTACACGGCATTGAAAATGCATGTGGCTAATGAAATGCAAAAGCAACAAAATCAGAAAGTTGATCATGAACAGGAAATGGTTGCGAAACAACTTATCGAGTTAGGTCCGACTTCTCATGATTCTTCGTCGGAAGAAAGGACTCAATCGGGCTCGACTAAGAATGGTGATCACAAAGCTGGTAAAAGAAACGGTCGGGAGAATACCCCGGATTCGGATGCTTGGATTGCTAACAAGGTACCAAAGTTGAACGGTTCAAAGATCGTCGAGCAACCAAATGAATCTACCATGCGTAAAGCTCGAGTCTCGGTCCGGGCTCGGTCAGAAGCACCCATGGTAATTTAGTTATTTTAATTTTTGTATGTTATAAAAATTTATATACTTGTGGTTAAATGCTAAAAGGTTTCCTTGTATTTTACGACAGATTACCGACGGATGTCAATGGCGAAAGTATGGTCAAAAGATGGCTAAAGGTAACCCGTGTCCACGCGCCTACTACCGATGCACGATGGCGGTCGGTTGCCCGGTTAGAAAGCAAGTTCAAAGATGTGTTGATGATCAAACAATCTTAATAACCACCTATGAAGGCACCCACACCCACCCCCTCCCCCCAGCCGCGATCGCGATGGCTTCCACCACATCAGCCGCGGCAAGCATGCTCCTTTCAGGTTCAATGCCTAGCAGCCATGGCTTGATGAACCAAAACATATTAGCGCGGTCGATCCTCCAAACTCGTCGAGCATAGCCACCATATCCGCATCCGCACCCTTCCCAACTGTCACTCTAGACCTAACCCATAACCCAAACCAATATCAAAGAAACCCTAACTCGACTCAATTCGTACCAACCATGGCAATGCCGTTGCAATCAGTAGCGGCTGACGACACTGTCACCCGCTACAACCAATCAAGATTCTCCGGTCTACAATTGTCACATGACATTGATCAGTCTAGACAAGCTACACCACAACAATACAACAATGGTACTCAACAACACACATTGCTAGCCGATTCTGTTAATGCTGCTACCGCAGCCATCACCGCGGACCCTAACTTCAACGCCGCCTTGGCGGCTGCAATATCCTCCATCATGAGTAATGGCAACAGTGCCACCACTGCTACATCACACGCTGCACCCAACACCCCCACCCTTAGCCACATTCTCAGCAATCACAAGACTAGCAATTTCTAAGGAAATTGAACATTGCATAGTTGAAAATTCTTTTCTTCTTTTAGTCACCATAATTATTTTTCGTTTCTGAGTACTTATTGTTAATTACATTTTTTTATTTCTTTCGCTCTTTTTTTATTATTATTCTGTAATAAGGTACTTTTTTTTCTTTTTCCATGTGGAAATATGCCTATAATATATATGAACTACTATGTAATTCAAGGTCCTTGCACAAGAAAGTCACCTTAAAAAATGGTTTTTGATTTTTTTTTGATAGCTTTTAGCATATATTTAGGTAATAAAAAAACAATTTCAAGTAAAAACGTTACTTGAATACACCCTTGTAAATAATTGATTTAACTTTGGTTTAAAAGATAGTTACACAACAACTTATCTCATTCCTTTTATATCTTCTTGTTAAATCTATCATATTTTACATACAAATGCATTTTTATATATATATATATATATATATATATATAATATTATATATATATATGATTCTCTAGTCAAAATATGTCTTAAACGCGCTGTCTATATATGATTCTCTGGTCAAAAATGTGTTTTCAACACGCTTTATAGTCTTTTTACTAGATAATATATGCTTGGACTTGGAAATTTGGATATATTTTTCTATTATTTATAATGTCTTTATTGAAATAAAAGGTCTATTTTTCATTGAATGTATACGCCAAACCAAGTTGAAAATCCCAAGAAGAAACAAAATTCAATTTGGAGAAGTTGAATGGTCACAAGTACTTTTATAGATAAAGAAAGAGGTTTAGAAAGATTCAAATTCGAGTCAACAACTTCGGCCAAATTTCTTGGTTGGTTTGTCTGACACGTAACTATTTTCTTCCGAATACAGCTCATTATTAGTTAATTTTTTAGAGAAAAAATATTAGTTAAAATTGTATTTATAATTTTGAAAAATAAGTATTACGTTTTGTATTTGTTAAAAGGGACTTGTGATAATTTAAACCACTAATCACTACCAACAATTCTTAAATGACTAGACCAATACACTATACCTAAGGATGACAATTGAAACTGAATTTTATAAGTAAACTTAAAACCTGATATATTTTGATAGAGGATTTAGGGTCAGTCCATCAGGTATGAGATAGGATTTGAGATTAAATTTAATTTTTTTTCCAAGATCTTTGATTTACTTGCTTCTACCAAATCTGAGTCCTGTTGCTCTCCAAACAATTGATGAAGAATAAAGTAATTAAAGAGTAAGATGACATTCACAACTCAAAAACTGTCGCTAAACCCTTCATGCGTAAATCAAACTTGCGACTACTTTGGACCAGTGGAAATTTTGTGAGGGATTTTAGAGACAGTAATTTGGGTTTTATATTTGCTAATTTTACAACAGAAGAACATCGTTTTTGACGCAAACATTAGCTAATTTTGCAATCGTCGTAATTCATGGTGGCAAATTTGTCGCTAATTTGCGTTTAGTAGAAAATTTTGGTTGCAATGGCCAGTTTTTTAAGAGAAAAAAAAGACTTTATCACACAAAAAGAACCACGTGGACTTCTACATGAAATAACAGTACCCTGGCTACGTCTATGGCATTAGCAACTGTGATAAACTGTTCCGGCGAAACTAATTTAAACAACCATGAGCTGCAAAAAGCGTGAAAGTATCCGGATCCAGATGACGTTTCGATAGCATGAAAGTGTCTAGATGGAAGTCATTTGATGTATAATTGTCTTGTATTTCAGTTATTATAACCAAACAGAAAATGATAGGATGGAAAAACTAACCTGAAAACACCAACATAGATTTCTTTTATTATATAGTATAGATAGATAGATAGATAGATAAGGGTGTCACACCCCAACCGATGACGGAAACATGGGGATGGACGAACAAATTACTCAAAACTTCATAACGCTATGTAATAATATAGATTAAATTCAAATTTCATTAAGACTAAATTGTCATACAAAAATTCCAAATAATAGTCAACAATTGTTTCAAAACGACATAACATCAAAATAGATAAATTAATCTAGGTGTGTATCTAAGTCCACCTAAATCTTGTTTCATCTTGTAACATCACCTCATCAATCAACCTGCAACATGTATTAAAATATATCAACAAAAAGTTGGCGAGCATACAAGTTTTGTTACATAGCATAATATAGAATAAATTTATTTAAAGTCTCATATCCAACATGAACCATAATATGCAAGTTTACTAGCATGCCGAAACGGTGTACTATATGTTCAAACCCAAGAATCCAACGCGTTAAAATAGCCTATCCCAAGAGAGTAGCGGGAGGTTAAAAATGTTTAACTTAACAATACCCCAAGTTTCGTGGGTGGTGCGTTAATCCTATAGCACTATAATTGTTAAGGTAGGCTAGCAAAGTTAATGAAGCATATATCAACACAAATAGTTTACATTAGCATAACAAGTCTAAACAAGCATCGCATCGTCTTATGTTAAGCATGGATAGAGATTAAAATAGTTTTAAGTGTCGTGCGATTTTGTATAAAGTACATGTTGCACCTAAAGTGTAAAAAGGAAAAAGGGATCGAGTATGCTCACAGTTTTGCAAAGTTTCCTTTGTTGATTCCGTGAAGAGTTGGAGGTTAGAGCTTCAAGCTTCCTTTAAAACACTTAGTGTTTTCTTTTAGAACTCTTAGAGTTCTCTTCCTTGCTTGGAAGATTTGAAGAAGTAGAAAGGTTGAAAGAATAATGGTTGGAACACTTAGTGTCCTTTTAGAATTCTTGATTTATAGAGACTGAGAGAATTAGAGAGATGGAGAGAAGAATGGTGTAAAGAAAATGGTAGAAGGAGGTTGGTATTTATAGGGAGAGAACGTGGAAAAAGATAAATATGATTGGTTAAAAAAGTGGAAGATGATTGAAAAGATGATTGGTGGAGAAAGGAGGTGGAAAAGGGTGAAGTATGATTGGTTAAAAAAGTGGAATAGGATTGATGATGTAACATCCGTAAAAAAAGGGGTTTCCAGAACCCGCTTCGTTTATTAACCGAACATCCAGTTAAAATTTTAATTGCATGTTTAGGGCTCAAACTAATTTTAAACAATACATAATTAATAAATATATTAGAATTTAAAATCTATAATTGAAAATTAATAATAAATAATGAAATAAAAATTATTTGCAGACGCCAGGTTTCGAACCCGGGTCTCGCCTATAACCAAACACAACACACACCACTACACTACACACACTCTTGTGAATAAATCTGAAATCAATTAAGTTTTATATTGAAACAAACGCCAACCTGTAATATTACAGAACCAGTAACTGTCGAAAACACAATCCAAGCAATCAAGCTCAATTAACGTTTTTCCTTATGATTAAACGTTTGTAACCGATGATAAACGTCAGTTATAACCGAAAACCTTAAAGCCAAATCATTCAAATCGTCAAAATCATAACCGAAGATGATTAAGTCATTTGACCGAAAACCGTCGAACATGTTGCTATGAATATCAAGTCCGAAGATTGTAAGTCTCGTTCAATTCATAACCACACTCTCACCGCATTTTGAAAACCAGTATCTGTCGCAAGAAATACATCGCCGGAATTCTCTGCAAGTTGCCGGAAAACCGAATCCATTTCATCCCTTCTGCCTTACTCTAAAATAAGACCTCTAGAGCTCAGACAGAAAGCACCACACTCACCTCAAACTTCCTGAAGATCCTCTGTCGCAAGTTACACGTCGCCGGAAAAGTTTCAGTCACCGGAATTTACTGTCGGAGTTAAACCGAAAGGTCTAAACACCTCGCCCAATCGGTACAAACATTTAACTTTCTTCAATACTGTTTATATGCATTTGTTTAAACTGGGAATCGAAATTATGTGGGCTAACAGTCGGGATTGGGAGTTATGGGTTGTTTTAACGAAGAAGATGAAGTTTAGGTTGTGTATATATTTAATATAAATCGGGTTATAACTCGGGTTAGACACAGAGTCCAGCGGTGGACTGTGTGCATTTGAAACATAGAGATACCGAGTTCGAGTCTGTCCTTGTTCCGATTCGTCACAATATTCAAACCTTTTTATAAAACCCAAATACGGAACCTTTCAGTTAGTATATAAGATTAATAAAAACAAGTATTTTAACCAGGTTAGACACACAGTCCAGCGGTGGACTGTGTGCAAAGTTAAACCACAGGTCACGGGTTCGAAACTCATCATGCGCACCGGTTCGACTAGTTTAAAAACCTTTTTAATTAAATAGAATTCTGAATAATCTAAGTAGTATATAAATATAATTAAAAACAGAAATATTTCGGGTTAGACACGTAGCTCAGTTGGTAGAGCTGCGTGCACGCGTACGAGAGGTCTCGGGTTCGAACCTCACTCAGCGCATATAATAAACACGGTCCGACCGGTCAACGGTCAACGCTCGGTCAACAGTCAAAGTCAAAAAGTCAACATTTTTATATTTTTTTATTTAATTATTTAATTTAAAAATCAATTAAAAATACTTAAAAATAATATTTTCAAAGTTAGAAAGTGTCCTTAAACTCACAAAAATAAATCTAGAAATCTTATTAAGGTTATGAATTAAAATTATTAATCTCAAATAAAATCCTTTTATTTACCGAACCACTATGTTATTATTTAGGTTAGTTCCTCTCGTGGTTAAATCCAAATTCGTGCGCATTCATCATCAATCCAAGAAACGCAACCACTGTGAGTGAATTCTTACAAATTCCCCTTTTTCTTCATGTTTTGGGGTGTATCATGTGTCGCTTAATTTATTTCGCTTATTCAAACTCGTGCTATACCATTATATGATCTAAACTTAGAATGTAAATATTTTTTGTTGCGATGTATTACATATTGTCAAGTTGTATGCAAATTATTTGTTAGGCCCATCAGTTCCTCGTGGGAGACGAGTTGAACAACACATGCCTCAAAACTCATTCATTAGGCCCATCAGTTCGTTGAACAACGCGTGCCTCAAAACTCATTCATTAGGCCCATCAGTTCCTCGTGGGAGACGAGTTGAACAACGCGTGCCTCAAAACAATCATTTGTTGTATGTGTGTGCAATATTTAATATTATATGTTTTGTGAATAAATTTACATCTACATTTACTCATATGTGGTTATGCACTTTATTTTATAATCAATACAATAAACACGTTTAAATGTTTTCATAGGATTCACTCGCCAACTTTTTGTTGACCAAAAAACCATTTTTACACATGATACAGGTGGACCATGTGAAGCAAGGAACACATAGGAAAATGCCTTAGAAGAAAAATAATGAAGTCTAGAAAGATGTATAGAACATGTTGTACTTGTATGATTTGATTGTATGATCTTCTTTAAAATTGTAATAATAAATATGAAACATTATAATAAATGTCATGAGCTTTGATGAAAACCCAATCATGCCCCGATCACCTTTTCCGCTGCGGGTCGGGTGTGACAGATTGGTATGAGAGCCTTTGACTATAGGGATATAGGATAGGTTATTAGACCCTTAGAGCCTATACTATAGTTGATTAGATTTTAATTGTTTATGTGGTTACATGCAAACTCATGATGTTTATATGTTTTCATATTTATTACATACACAAATGCATGCAAACACTTCCAATATTATATTTTGTTATACATAATGAATTATACTTACAGTCAAACATACATAATTACATATACATTCATCATACATATTTCAATGTTCACATATTCAAATCACCTTCATACTTCCGTTATTCAAGATTTTGTCGCATTTTTCATTTTTCAAATCTCATCAAAGTGAGTTCTGCGACGGGCATGTAGTAACTGTAAGGGTACAAGTACCGGTAGTCGGAACGTCCTGTCTAGGTTGGCATTCGTATAAATCCAATATAACGGACCAGTTTGCCTACCTGGGGACTAACGATGAGAGTACGAAGGACCTATTAGGCCAAAGCATGCCACACCAAACGTCGTTCGAACTAACCCCACTTTGAGTTGTCACCGTGTCCACACCTCGATACATTCCGAATATCATACGTTACATACATATTTCTCGATTTTCTCCGGGTTTTTAGTGTACGTAACATGCGAACCATATGAAAAACCCGGTAATCATGGGGGCCCACATGATTATGAAGGTGAAGTATGGCGGCATGCAAGGCCCAATTACGCGCAGAGCCCAAGACATCCTATAGATGTAGTAGATTTATTATTCTATATTTATTTTATGAATGTTCATTCCTAAGTACGACACATGACCCCTAAAACGTCCAACTCATACTCTTGATATGTATTCCTTATAGATGTCTTCTAATCTCGCTCGTAGGAAGATGAGATCAGGAAAAGCCCGCGAGCGCATGGCTGCCCAAATCGCTCAACAAATGGCTGCCGTAATACCCAACATTGTAGTTCAAGTTCAACAAGCCCTTACCGCTAATCCCGTCAATCAAGAAGATCAAAATATTGTCAACCCTCCCCCAATTACCACTAAATGCACCTTCAAGTATTTCAAATCCTGCGACCCTCCAAAATACGAAGGGACTGAAGGTGTCACCGCTCTCCTCCATTGGTTTGAGGAAATGGAAAACACTTTTCTAAAGCGATTGCCCCGATGATCGCAAAGTGCGATATGTTACCGGTCGTTTACTTGGAATAGCACTTACATGGTGGAATACAGAGAAGGCCAAACGAGGTGTTGAAGATGCTATGACTTTGACTTGGGAAGAGTTGAAGGAAATCATGACAAGACGGTTTTGCCCAAGAAGCGAAATCAAGAAATTGGAGGATGAGTTCTATTCTTTGAAACAAAAGGAAGGTGACCACACCACATACAACAAGAGATTCCTTGAGTTAAATCAAATGGTCCCCAACTTGTTCACTCCCCTCTACCGTTTGATCGAGCACTACATCCGAGGTCTTCCTTAAAAAATTCAAGACTCTGTAATAAGTACCACACCTGCAACTTTGGAAGCAGCAATGGAGTTAGCTACAGAGCTCACCGAGAACCGCATATGAAATAAGGACTTCAAGGAGGAGAAGAAGAATGATAAAGCATCAACTGAAACCTCAAACTCCACCCAAACCGAATCCCCTTCTCAACCCATTTCTAAGAGAAAACGAGATGGGCAACTTTTCGCTGTCACCCAACGCAATCAACCAGCCTCACAAGCCGTACCCTTCCAAGCTATCCCAATCACTCAAGTAGCACCCAACTCAACTTACCCAAATAAGAAACCTTACTTTGGACCTCACCCTCAATGCAACACCTGTTTTTATCACCATCCATCTACCTTACCTTGTCGACTATGTGCGAATTGTGGACACTATAGTCATTTGAGCAAGGTTTGCCGCACCCCTCAAAACCAAACCTCACCCCCTACTCAAAACATGATCCAAACATATCAACAACCCCAATACCCCATGTTTCCTTATGTTCGAGCTTGTTTTAATTGTGGCGACCCTACCCACTTTAGAAACACGTGCCCTCGATTGGTTAACATCATAAACGCCCAAGCTCAAGCAAACCCAGTTAACCAAGCAAATCAAGAAAACCTAACCACTAGGCCACCAGCAAGAGGAAGAGTTTACAACATCAACGCCAATCCTGTTGAAGATAATGACGGCCCAAACGAACCACCCAACTAGTCTTCTTCACCAAAAATCAAGATTCAACTCCAACCGCTTAGTTTTTATGTTTTTCTTTATGTTATCTCAATTTTCACGTATCTCAATTATAAATTGGAAATTTATCCAAGAATCTTAATGCGAATTACTATTTCAGTTTTGTTTTATACTCATTGATTTAATATTCATATCATCATACCTCATGCCGTATCTCCGTCTCATCATTTAAAGAAGTTGGGCTGTGTCTCACTTCTACATAGACTAACCTCTTCATCATAACAAATAAGAGAGGTACTGTCATCATTCAAACATGTATACTTTCAGAATTTAGACTCAGGCTTTGGTTGTTGTGTTTGTTTATGTTTTAGAGTCACATAGAACTAATCATAACTTACTGATAAAACCAATTAAAATTTGACAAGAATATGGTGGATACGCCGCTGGTACTTCCTATATATAAATATCCTTGCCAAAGGATCAGAGGCATTGTCAGGTGGTTATGAGAAGTTCCATGTAGGATTTAGTAATGTCATGGTTGAAGTTTGTTTTATACTCACTGATTTAGCATTCATACATCTCAACGTATTTCAATCTCATCATTCAAAGAAGTTGGGTTGTGTCTCACTTCTACATAGACTAACCTCTTCATCATAACAAACAAGAGAGGTACTGTCATCATTCAAACATGTATACTTTCAGAATTTAGACTCAGGCTTTGGTTGTTGTGTTTGTTTATGTTTTAGAGTCACATAGAACTAATCATAACTTACTGATAAAACCAATGAAAATTTGACAAGAATATGGTGGATACGCCGCTGGTACTTCCTATATATAAATATCCTTGCCAAAGGATCAGAGGCATTGTCAGGTGGTTATGAGAAGTTCCATGTAGGATTTAGTAATGTCATGGTTGAAGTTTGTTTTATACTCACTGATTTAGCATTCATACATCTCAACGTATTTCAATCTCATCATTCAAAGAAGTTGGGCTGTGTCTCACTTCTACATAGACTAACCTCTTCATCATAACAAACAAAAGAGGTACTGTCATCATTCAAACATGTATACTTTCAGAATTTAGACTCAAGCTTTGGTTGTTGTGTTTGTTTATGTTTTAGAGTCACATAGAACTAATCATAACTTACTGATAAAGCCAATGAAAATTTGACCAGAATATGGTGGATACGCCGCTGGTACTTCCTATATATAAGTATTCTTGCCAAAGGATCAGAGACATTGTCAGGAAGTTATGAGAGGTTCCATGTAGGTATTAGTGGTAGAAGTTTTGTTTTAGGATATAACCTTATCTTTCCAAACGTATCAATTCTCTCAAAACTCTTATGCATGAAATCATACTTAGTCAATCAACTCTGTTTATCCATGTTCCGTATTCATACACTTTAGGCAGCAAAAAGCGATTCCTGTAGCCGGGTATTCAACCCTTACTAGGAACGTTACCGCCTCAAATAAAATTTAAACTCTTACCCCCTTCTAAGTATGTAATTGCCAAAATCACCCTCCTTTCGAGACAAACATACCACTACTTAAATTTCGGGACGAAATTTCTAAAATTAGGGGATACTGTAACATCCGTAAAAAAAGGGGTTTCCAGAACCCGCTTCGTTTATTAACCGAACATCCAGTTAAAATTTTCGTTGCATGTTTAGGGCTCAAACTAATTTTAAACAATACATAATTAATAAATATATTAGAATTTAAAATCTATAATTGAAAATTAATAATAAATAATGAAATAAAAATTATTTGCAGACGCCGGGTTTCGAACCCGGGTCTCGCCTATAACCAAACACAACACACACCACTACACTACACACACTCTTGTGAATAAATCTGAAATCAATTAAGTTTTATATTGAAACAAACGTCAACCTGTAATATTACAGAACCAGTAACTGTCGAAAACACAATCCAAGCAATCAAGCTCAATTAACGTTTTTCCTTATGATTAAACGTTTGTAACCGATGATAAACGTTAGTTATAACCGAAAACCTTAAAGCCACTCATTCAAATCGTCAAAATCATAACTGAAAGATGATTAAGTCACTTGACCGAAAACCGTCGAACATGTTAGCTATGAATATCAAGTCCGAAGATTGTAAGTCTCGTTCAATTCATAACCACACTCTCACCGCATTTTGAAAACCAGTCTCTGTTGTAACATCCGTAAAAAAACGGATTTACCAATCCCGCTCCGTTTATCAACCGAACAGTCAGTCAAAATTTTCGTTGCGAATTAAATGCCCAAAATAATTTTAAACGATACATAATCAATTATTATACGGGAATATATAATTAGTTTTTGAAAAACTATTAAAAATCGCAAAATAAAAATGTTTTGGTTCTGCCGGGTTTCGAACCCGGGTCAGTACCGGTCAACAAACAAACTTAACACACCACATTTGAACCACTGCGCCACTGATACTACTTGTTAAATATTAGAATCATTTAATTGATATCATGACGTTACGAATTCAAAACCGGCGCCCAAAAGTTCAGTCGTCGGAAATCCCGGCAATCTCACGAGTTTTAACGACAACTTCCGTTATAACGTAAATCATAAACGCCATATCGGTTATAAAAGATGTTTGAGTCCGCGACCAAAGTCATAACCGCCGGAGAAATTCAAACCAATGAATCCTGTTGGAAATCAGGCCAAATACATCTCGGTTTCTCCCTATAAATTCACCCACAACCCACCGCAAACTTTTTCGCTCAAAACCACACCTTTACCGGACGTAATTCCACTCGCCGGAATATCTCTGCTCATCGCCGGAAAACCGGTTTCCCCATTTCTGAGCCTTACTAAACCTTTTGAACTTATACCGAAGTCATCCATACCTTTTTCAAACTTTCTGGAGACTCGCTGCTGCAAGATACCTGACGCCGGAGCTTATTGCTGTCGCCGGAGTTCTGCCGGAAAACAGAGGAAGATAGTCGGTATACCTCACGCTAATTTTCCTTTCTTT
The DNA here is from genome assembly GCA_947069175.1 of Scalesia atractyloides. Classification (NCBI taxonomy): domain Eukaryota; kingdom Viridiplantae; phylum Streptophyta; class Magnoliopsida; order Asterales; family Asteraceae; genus Scalesia; species Scalesia atractyloides. Next base: position 58,903,131 of record CAMTDV010000007.1, on the reverse strand, counting down.
TGCACTTATATCTCATCTATAATTAACCTAAAACGCTAAAGAACACGTTTTAATCATCGAACCAGTCGATTTCCGATTCTGGTTAAAACCAGTGAAGAAGACGATGACCGCTGTTCTGGTTAAAACCAGTGAAGAAGACGATGACCGCTGTAATGTTTAAGTATAATTAAAAACAAGATATTACTCGGGTTAGACACACAGTCCAGCGGTGGACTGTGTGCACAATAAACACGCAAAGGTCTCGAGTTCGAATCTTGTTCCACACACGTCGCCTTAATAAAAATGTTTTTTTTATTAACCGAACCGGAGTCATACTGGTATATGTTAAGTATATTAATAGCTGGAATAATAACCAAGTTAGACACACAGTCCAGCGGTGGACTGTGTGTATGTTTATATCACAGGTCACGAGCTCGAGTCCGGGCTACTGCACCGACTCGGACAATTATCTATTTTTTTAAACTAAGACAGAAAAGAAAATAATTAATTTGTGTTTAAGTATAATAAAAATCAGTTAAATTAACAAGTTGTACACACAGTCCAGCGGTGGACTGTGTGTTATCATAACCCACAGGTCCCGGGTTCGCGACCTGTGGAGCGCACCGTCCGATTCGCTTAAATTGTTTTTAAAAATAAAGGATTTTCGGTTTAGCATAATTAATATATATATATATAATTAAAAACAGATATATAACGGGTTAGACACGTAGCTCAGTTGGTAGAGCTGCGTGCACGCGTACGGGAGGTCTCGGGTTCGAGCCTCACTCAGCGCACTTATATACACGATTCGAACCGGTCAACGGTCAACGGTCAGAAAAAAATCAAATTTTTTTATTATTTTTATTTAATTATTTTAATTAAAAATCAATTAAAAATACTTAAAAATAACATTTTTAAGGTTAGAAAATAGCCTCAAACTCACAAAAATACACCCAACAATCCTACTAAAATAGATTAATAAAATCCGTTTACTTACCAAACCATAATGCGATTTATCTAGGTTAATCTCACTCGTGGTTAAAACCACTTCGCGTGCATTCAACATCATCAACCGAACGCACCCACTGTGAGTGAATCTTACAACTCCCCCTTTTAAATTACACGTTTTGGGGTGTGTCATGTGTCATAAAAATAATTAACTTGTTTATTTAAACTTGTGCCATACCACATCATGATCTAAACTTAGATTGTTTATATTGTTGTGATTACTTATTTCCTTTTGTCAAATTATATGAAACTCATTCATTAAGCCCATCAGTTCCTCGTGGAAGACGAGTTGAACAACGCGTGCCTCAAATCAAATTCATTATTGTTATGTGTGTATCATTGAGTTTATATTGTTTGTAGTTGTGTCATTCATAATATCATGTTTATTCAATTCATTCATTAGGCCCCTCAGTTCCTAGAGTTGAGCATCGCGTGCCTCTAAGTGTTCCATTATTGTTCATGTGTGTTTTATTTAATATCTTATGATTGTTGAATAAGTTTACATCTATTTATACTCATGTTTGGTTGTGCAAATATTTCATAATCAATTCAAATAAACTTGTTCAAATGTTTTCCATAGGATTCACTCGCTAACATTATGTTGATACAAAAACCCTTTTACACATGATACAGGTGAACAAGTTGAAGCAAGGAAAACATAGGAAATGCCTTAGAAGAGAACAAAGAAGCTTAGATTGATAGTTAGAACATGTTGTAACATTTATTGTAAAGTTCCATTAAATTGTATTTAATGAATATGAAACGCATAATAAATGTCATGAGCTTTGATGATAACCCAATCATGCCCCGATCACCTTTTCCGCTGCGGGTCGGGGTGTGACAGATTGGTATCAGAGCCATGACTATAGGGATATAGGATAGGTTATTAGACCCTTAGAGCCTATACTATAGTCTGCCTAAATTTTAATTGATTAGGTGGTTACATACAAACTTGTGATATTTATTTGTTTCATATTTGTTTACATTTACAGTCAAACATACATGCTTATATACATACTCATTATACATATATCGATGTTCATGTATTCAATTTATTTTCATACTCTCATTATCCAAAGATTTTGTGCAATTTTCAAATCTCATCAAAGTAAGTTCTGCGACGGGCATGTAGTAACTGGAAGGGTACAAGTACCGGTAGTCGGAACGTCCTGTCTAGGTTGGCATTCGTATAAATCCAATATAACGGACCAGTTTGCCTACCTGGGGACCAACGATGAGAGTACGAAGGACCTATTAGGCCAAAGCATGTCACACCAAACGTCGTTCGAACTAACCTACTTTGAGGTGTCACCGTGTCTACACCTGGACACATTCCGAATATCACACGTTGTATACATATTTCTCGATTTTCTCTGGGTATTTGTGTACGCAACCTGGCAAACCCGTGCGAACCATATGAAAAACCGGTATTCATGGGGGCCCACATGATTACACAGGTAAGGTATGGCGGCATGTAGGGCCTAACAGCGAGCAAAACCCAAGACATCCTATGGATGTAGTAGATTTATTTTTCTATAATTATTTTATGAATGTTCATTCCTAATGCGACCCATGAACCCAAAAACATCCAACTCATACTCTTGTCATGTATTCCTTGTAGATGTCTTCTAACCTCGCCCGTAGGAAGACGAGAGCAAGAAAAGCCCGCGAACGCATGGCTGCCTTAATCGCTCAACAAATGGCTGCCGTAATACCCAACATTGTAATCCAAGTTCAACAAGCACTTACCGCTAATCCTGTCAATCAAGCAAACCAAAACATTATTAACTCTTCCCCAAATACCACTAAATGTACCTACAAGCATTTCAAATCATGCGACCCTCCGAAATACAAAGGGACTGAAGGCGTCACCGCTCTCCTCCATTGGTTTGAAGAGATGGAGAACACTTTTCTAAATTGCAATTGCCCTGATGATCGCAAAGTGCGATATGCTACCGGTCGATTATATGGGATAGCACTTACTTGGTGGAATACATAGAAGGCCAAACGAGGTGTGGAAGATGCTATGACCTTAACTTGGAACGAATTGAAGGAAATCATGACCAGACGATTTTGCCCAAGGAGTGAAATCAAGAAATTAGAAGATGAATTTTATTCGTTAAAGCAAATGGAAGGAGACCACATCACATACAACAAAAGATTCCTCGAGTTACATCAAATGGTTCCCAACATGTTCACTCCCCTCTACCGTTTGATCGAGCACTACATTCGTGGTCTTCCGTCAAAGATTCAAGACTCTGTAATAAGTACCAAGCCTGCAACTTTGGAAGCAGCAATGGAGCTAGCAACAGAGCTCACTGAGAATCGAATCCGAAACAAAGACTTCAAGGAGGAGAAGAAGAAGGATAAAGAATCGACTGAAACCTCCGACTCCACTCAAACCGAATCCCCTTCTCAACCCAATTCAAAAGAAAAAGAGACGGGCAACTTTTCGCTGCTACCCAACGAAATCAACCAGTTTTACACGCCATACCCATCCAAGCTATCCCAATCACTCAAGTGGCACCCAACTAACTTACCCAAATAAGAAACCATACCTTGGACCTTACCCTCGATGCAACAACTGTTTTTATCACCATCCCCATACCTTACCTTGTCGTCTATGTACAACTTGTGGACGCTATGGTCATTTGAGCAGGGTTTGTCGCACCTTCCATAACCAAACCTCTTCCCCTACTCAAAACATGGCCCAAACTTATCATCAACCCCAATACCCCGTGTTCCCATATGCTCGAGCTTGTTTCAATTGTGGCGACCCTACCCACTTTAGAAACACATGCCCTCAATTGGTTAACGTCATCAACACTCAAGCCCAATCAAACCCAGTTAACCAAGTAAACCAAGAAAACCCAACCACTATGCCACCAGCAAGAGGAAGAGTCTTCAACATCAACGCCAATCTTGTCGAAGATAGTGACGGCCCAAACGAAGATACTCAACTAGTCCTCTTCGCCGAAGATCCAGATTCAACTCCTATCGTTTAGTTTTATGATTTTCTTTATCACATAGAACCAAACATAACTTAAGGATAAAGCTAATGAAACTTTGACGAGAATACGGTGGATACGCCGCTGGTACTTCCTATATATAAGTATTCTTGTCAAAGGATCAGAAGCATTATCTGGCGGTTATGAGAGGTTCCATGTGTAGACTGTTAGAATAATTATTGTTTATTATTTTCAGTATATGCATTTGCCGAGGCCGCAGCCCCCCCATTTATAAGGTTGAGCTTGATCCCCATTTTATTATGCGGTTGATCAGTGGCGTGCCCGCACGATCGGCTCCGTTTGATTGAGCCTTGATCGGTCATTTCATTTTACATTTCAATACATGCAATACGATCGGCTCTGTTTGATTGAGCCTTGAGCGCACAGTTCATTTTACATTTCAGTACATGCAATACGCTCGGCTCCGTTTGATTGAGCCTTGAACGCACAGACATTTTCATTATCAGTATCTTGTGGTTGTGGTGTTTGTAGTAGAGTCGCATAGAACTAACCATAACTTGCGGATAAAGTCAATGAAAATTTGACAAGAATATGGTGGATACGCCGCTGGTACTTCCTATATATAAGTATTCTTGTCAAATGATCGGAGGCATTATCAGGCGGTTATGAGAGGTTCCATGCATAGGCTGATTGTGTGATTGTTGTTTAGATTAAGTTGTTCATTTTCAGTACTTGCAATACGTTCGGCTCCGTTTGATTGAGCCTTGAGCGCACAGACAATTTCATTATCAGTATCTTGTGGTTGTTGTGTTTATTGTAGAGTCGCATAGAACTAATCATAACTTGCGGATAAAGTCAATGAGAATTTGACAAGAATATGGTGGATACGCCGCTGGTACTTCCTATATATAAGTATTCTTGTCAAATGATCGGAGGCATTATCAGGCGGTTATGAGAGGTTCCATGCTGTGTGATTAAGTTATTCATTTTCAGTACATGCAATACGCTCGGCTCCGTTTGATTGAGCCTTGAGCACACAGACAATTTCATTTTCAGTACATTCAATACGTTCGGCTCCGTCTGATTGAGCCTTGAGCGCACAGACATTTCATTTTCAGTACATGCAATACGATCGGCTCCGTTTGATTGAGCCTTGATCGCACAGATATATTTCATTTCAGTATTTTATGTTTGTTGTATTGGTTGTAGAGTTATAGGACTAATCATAATTCACTGATAAAACCAATGAAAATTTGACAAGAATATGGTGGATACGCCGCTGGTACTTCCTATATATAAGTATTCTTGTCAAAGGATCAGAGGCATTATCGGACGGTTATGAGAAGTTCTATGTAGGATTTATTAGTTTCTTGGTAACTAATCATAACTTGTGGATAATACTAATGAAAATTTGGCAAGAATATGGTGGATACGCCGCTGGTACTTCCTATATATAAGTATTCTTGCCAAAGGATCAGAGGCATTATCAGGTGGTTATGAGAAGTTCCATGTAGGATTTAGTATTGCCTTGGTTGAAATTTGTGTTACATTTATATCATCTTGCTATTTAAAGAGATTGGATTGTGTTCCGTTTCTACATAAACTAACCTCTCCATCATAACAAACGAGAGAGGAACTTCCACCATTCAAACATATATGTTATCAGAATGTGGATTCAAATACTTGCAGTTGTGTTTATTTATGTTCAAATATCAGCTGTTGTGTTATATTCCATGTAGGTTGTAGTGTTAGAAGTTTTGCCTTAGGATATAACCATACACTTCCAAACATATTCAAACTTTTATGCATGATATCATAGTTAGCGAATAATCTCTGCCTATCAATACTCTTACATTAGGCAACAAAAAGCGATTCCTGTAATAGGGTTCTTAACCTTTACAAGGAACGTTACCGCCTCAAACAAAAACTTAAACCCTTACTTTCTCTAAGCAAGTAACTGACAAACTAAACACCATCATTCTTTTAGTCAAATATATCACTATTTAAATTTCGGGACGAAATTTCTAAAAAGCAGGGGATACTGTAACATCCGTCAAAAAACGGATTTACCAAACCCGCTCCGTTTATCAACCGAACAGTCAGTCAAAATTTTCGTTGCGAATTAAATGCCCAAAATAATTTTAAACGATACATAATCAATTATTATACGGGAATATATAATTAGTTTTTGAAAAACTGTTAAAAATCGCAAAATAAAAATGTTTTGGTTCTGCCGGGTTTCGAACCCGGGTCAGTACCGGTCAACAAACAAACTTAACACACCACATTTGAACCACTGCCCCACTGATACTACTTGTTAAATATTAGAATCATTTAATTGATATCATGACGTTACGAATTCAAAACCGGCGCCCAAAAGTTTAGTCGTCGGAAATCCCGGCAATCTCGCGAGTTTTAACGACAACTTCCGTTATAACGTAAATCATAAACGCCATATCGGTTATAACCGATGTTTGAGTCCGCGACCAAAGTCATAACCGCCGGAGAAATTCAAACCAATGAATCCAGTTGGAAATCAGGCCAAATACATCTCGGTTTCTCCCTATAGATTCACCCACAACCCAGCGCAAACTTTTTCGCTCAAAACCACACCTTTACCGGACGTAATTCCACTCGCCGGAATATCTCTACTCATCGCCGGAAAACCGGTTTCCCCATTTCTGAGCCTTACTAAACCTTTTGAACTTATACCGAAGTCATCCATACCTTTTTCAAACTTTCTGGAGACTCGCTGCTGCAAGACACCTGACGCCGGAGCTTATTGCTGTCGCCGGAGTTCTGCCGGAAAACAGAGGAAGATAGTCGGTATACCTCACGCTAATTTTCATTTCTTTTGCACTTATATCTCATCTATAATTAACCTAAAACGCTAAAGAACACGTTTTAATCATCGAACCAGTCGATTTCCGATTCTGGTTAAAACCAGTGAAGAAGACGATGACCGCTGTAATGTTTAAGTATAATTAAAAACAAGATATTACTCGGGTTAGACACACAGTCCAGCGGTGGACTGTGTGCACAATACACGCAAAGGTCTCGAGTTCGAATCTTGTTCCACACACGTCGCCTTAATAAAAATGTTTTTTTTGATTAACCGAACCGGAGTCATACTGGTATATGTTAAGTATATTAATAGCTGGAATAATAACCAAGTTAGACACACAGTCCAGCGGTGGACTGTGTGTATGTTTATATCACAGGTCACGAGCTCAAGTCCGGGCTACTGCACCGACTCGGACAATTATCTATTTTTTTAAACTAAGACAGAAAAGAAAATAATTAATTTGTGTTTAAGTATAATAAAAATCAGTTAAATTAACAAGTTGTACACACAGTCCAGCGGTGGACTGTGTGTTATCATAACCCACAGGTCCCGGGTTCGCGACCTGTGGAGCGCACCGTCCGATTCGCTTAAATTGTTTTTAAAAATAAAGGATTTTCGGTTTAGCATAATTAATATATATATATAATTAAAAACAGATATATAACGGGTTAGACACGTAGCTCAGTTGGTAGAGCTGCGTGCACGCGTACGGGAGGTCTCGGGTTCGAGCCTCACTCAGCGCACTTATATACACGATTCGAACCGGTCAACGGTCAGTCAACGGTCAATGGTCAAGTCAACGGTCAGAAAAAAATCAAATTTTTTTATTATTTTTATTTAATTATTTTAATTAAAAATCAATTAAAAATACTTAAAAATAACATTTTTAAGGTTAGAAAATAGCCTCAAACTCACAAAAATACACCCAACAATCCTACTAAAATAGATTAATAAAATCCGTTTACTTACCAAACCATAATGCGATTTATCTTGGTTAATCTCACTCGTGGTTAAAACCACTTCGCGTGCATTCAACATCATTAACCGAACGCACCCACTGTGAGTGAATCTTACAACTCCCCCTTTTAAATTACACGTTTTGGGGTGTGTCATGTGTCATAAAAATAATTAACTTGTTTATTTAAACTTGTGCCATACCACATCATGATCTAAACTTAGATTGTTTATATTGTTGTGATTACTTATTTCCTTTTGTCAAATTATATGAAACTCATTCATTAAGCCCATCAGTTCCTCGTGGAAGACGAGTTGAACAACGCGTGCCTCAAATCAAATTCATTATTGTTCATGTGTGTATCATTGAGTTTATATTGTTTGTAGTTGTGTCATTCATAATATCATGTTTATTCAATTCATTCATTAGGCTCCTTAGTTCCTCGTGAGAGACGAGTTGAGCATCGCGTGCCTCTAAGTGTTCCATTATTGTTCATGTGTGTTTTATTTAATATCTTATGATTGTTGAATAAGTTTACATCTATTTTTACTCATGTTTGGTTGTGCACATATTTCATAATCAATTCAAATAAACTTGTTCAAATGTTTTCCATAGGATTCACTCGCCAACATTATGTTGATCCAAAAACCCTTTTACACATGATACAGGTGAACAGGTTGAAGCAAGGAAAACATAGGAAATGCCTTAGAAGAGAACAAAGAAGCTTAGATTGATAGTTAGAACATGTTGTAACATTTATTGTAAAGTTCCATTAAATTGTATTTAATGAATATGAAACACATAATAAATGTCATGAGCTTTGATGATAACCCAATCATGCCCCGATCACCTTTTCCGCTGCGGGTCGGGGTGTGACATCTGTCGCAAGAAATACATCGCCGGAATTCTCTGCAAGTCGCCGGAAAACCGAATCCATTTCATCCCTTCTGCCTTACTCTAAAATAAGACCTCTAGAGCTCAGACAGAAAGCACCACACTCACCTCAAACTTCCTGAAGATCCTCTGTCGCAAGTTACACTTCGCCGGAAAAGTTTCAGTCACCGGAATTTACTGTCGGAGTTAAACCGAAAGGTCTAAACACCTCGCCCAATCGGTACAAACATTTAACTTTCTTTACTGTTTATATGCATTTGTTTAAACTGGGAATCGAAATTATGTGGGCTAACAGTCGGGATTGGGAGTTATGGGTTGTTTTAACGAAGAAGATGAAGTTTAGGTTGTGTATATATTTAATATAAATCGGGTTATAACTCGGGTTAGACACACAGTCCAGCGGTGGACTGTGTGCATTTGAAACATAGAGATACCGAGTTCGAGTCTGTCCATGTTCCGATTCGTCACAATATTCAAACCTTTTTATAAAACCCAAATACGGAACCTTTCAGTTAGTATATAAGATTAATAAAAACAAGTATTTTAACCAGGTTAGACACACAGTCCAGCGGTGGACTGTGTGCAAAGTTAAACCACAGGTCACGGGTTCGAAACTCATCATGCTCACCGGTTCGACTAGTTTAAAAACCTTTTTAATTAAATAGAATTCTGAATAATCTAAGTAGTATATAAATATAATTAAAAACAGAAATATTTCGGGTTAGACACGTAGCTCAGTTGGTAGAGCTGCGTGCACGCGTACGAGAGGTCTCGGGTTCGAACCTCACTCAGCGCATACGGTCCGACCGGTCAACGCTCGGTCAACGGTCAAAGTCAAAAAGTCAACATTTTTATATTTTTTTATTTATTTATTTAATTTAAAAATCAATTAAAAATACTTAAAAATAATATTTTCAAAGTTAGAAAGTGTCCTTAAACTCACAAAAATAAATCTAGAAATCCTATTAAGGTTATGAATTAAAATTATTAATCTCAAGTAAAATCCTTTTATTTACCGAACCACTATATTATTATTTAGGTTAGTTACTCTCGTGGTTAAATCCAAATTCGTGCGCATTCATCATCAATCCAAGAAACGCAACCATTGTGAGTGAATTCTTACAAATTCCCCTTTTTCTTCATGTTTTGGGGTGTATCACGTGTCGCTTAATTTAATTCGCTTATTCAAACTCGTGCTATACCATTATATGATCTAAACTTAGAATGTAAATATTGTTTGTTGCGATGTATTACATATTGTCAAGTTGTATGCAAATTATTTGTTAGGCCCATCAGTTCCTCGTGGGAGACGAGTTGAACAACACGTGCCTCAAAACTCATTCATTAGGCCCATCAGTTCGTTGAACAACGCGTGCCTCAAAACTCATTCATTAGGCCCATCAGTTCCTCGTGAGAGACGAGTTGAACAACGCGTGCCTCAAAACAATCATTTGTTGTATGTGTGTGCAATATTTAATATTATATGTTTTGTGAATAAATTTACATCTACATTTACTCATATGTGGTTATGCACTTTATTTTATAATCAATACAATAAACACGTTTAAATGTTTTCATAGGATTCACTCGCCAACTTTTTGTTGACCCAAAAACCATTTTTACACATGATACAGGTGGACAGGATGAAGCAAGGAACACATAGGAAAGTGCCTTAGAAGAAAAATAATGAAGTCTAGAAAGATGTATAGAACATGTTGTACTTGTATGATTTGATTGTATGATCTTCTTTAAAATTGTAATAATAATATGAAACATTATAATAAATGTCATGAGCTTTGATGAAAACCCAATCATGCCCCGATCACCTTTTCCGCTGCGGGTCGGGGTGTGACAGATGAGGTGGAAAAGATGATTGGTATATTTCTTGGTATTTCTTGAGTATATATTATGTAATTGAGTATATAAAAAGTATAAAAATATAATTCAAGTATTGAGGATGTGCGTATAAGTACTTATACGTATAATTGTGTCGGTTTGCGTATAAATACGTATTTAAATGATCGGTTGTGTGAATAAAAAAATATGTATAAAATATGAATTTTATTATGATTAACGCCTCGAGTTGTGAGATTGAAATTAAAATACGAATGTAAGGTTTCTAAAATTAGAATACGGACACGGACATTTTTAAAAAAAATAGAAATACGAAGATACGAGGCGTTACACGAATAACGAATAACAATTAATAATATATATATATACACACACATATATTTTTATTATGTTTTAACGCCCCGAATTATGATACAAATATTTATTTTCTAAAATAAGGATGCAAAAAAGCGAGACGTTACAAAGGGTAAAATGAAAACTCATAAGATTTGTGAGAACTTAAAGAAATCAGCCTTACGACAGGTTTTTTCCAATTTTTTAACCAAAAATCCTAAAACAAATCAACTTTTAAAAAAAATTACAACAGCTGTAAAAGGCTGAAAACACCACTTCGAATATATTATTTTTACAGCCGTCTTTGTAACATTTTAATCTAAGAAGTGAAAAAATGTGGGCAAAACTCGCACGAAAGGCCGAGTTCTTTAAGTTCTCACAACTCGTAGGAGTTGTCTCTTGATCCGAATAATAGATAGATATAGATTAGAGAATCTAATGTAATTACGAATTTTCAATAAATTTCCTTATCCTTATGATAATTTAAATTAGTAAACGTGACTTCTTTTACTGATTTTTATTATTGTTATTGTTATTATGGGTTAAGTTATTCTACAAAGATTCCTAAAATAAGAAGTGTACAAAGACGCAATGGATTACACAAGATAACACAATGTCAAACAAAATATAACACAATGCTGAAAGATATAAATAACACAATGTCGAGAAAAGACACAATGAGTCGCAAAAAAAACACAATGACACAAATATAAAAAAAGACACAATGATAAATAAAAGATACATATAATAAACAAAAATTAAAAAAGCTACAACCTATTAATCCAAAAGTGAAAACCTAAAATCTCACTTTGTAGAGTTCGATTAGACGTTTTCAATGCCGCTTGAATGATTTCAATCGGAGTTCGTTTGATATCCTTTGTACGACTTCTTATTTTTAGAAGACTTTGTATTTTATTCTAAACATTATTATTATTATTTATTATTGTTGTTATTATTCTTATTATTATTATTATAAACATTTTTGTTAACAGTTTCTAAAATCTAAGTGTTAAGTGTAATTTAAATGTTAAACTAAATGAGAGAAAAGCCGCATGATCCTTGGGCTCATAAAAGAATTAGTGTAGCCCAACAACTAACAAAAGAAAGCGTTGTTGCGATAAGACATTTTTTTTTGCCAAACTAAGTGGGTTTTAAAACTGGTTCGGTATAGAAAACAGTTTATAAAGAAGGGAAAACGATTGGGACAGTTTGAATCTAGGTTTTATTTGGTTTGGTTTTAACTGGTTTCAAACCAGTTTCAACGAATGAGTTCTCAAACCGATTACAAACTGGTGATCGATATGCTTTCAAACCGGTTTCTGGTTAAGATCGGTGTGGTTTAGGTACCGATTGCGATGCACACCTCTAGCCTGACTTGTAAAACACTTCTAAACCATAAAAGAATTTAATGATATTATCGAGTTTGAATATTCAAAGAAAAACAAGTTAAATTATGTTAAGCATAAACTTCACGATAAGTGCTCATCTAGAATAGAGATGGGCAAAATCGGGTATTATTATTACCCGGAACCGGTTCTGCTTGAATGTCATTGGAACCGGGTATGGTGTGGAACCGGGTCCGGTTCCTACCCGGGTTCACAGCCAAGAATATGGAACCGTGTAGAACCGGGTACAGGTATTATGGAACCGGGTATGGTGTGGAACCGGTTCCTGATAGTGTTCAGAACCGGTTCCTGACAGTAAAAACCTGACTTTACTGTTCAGAACCGGTTCCTGACAGTAAAAGCTGACTTTACTGTTCAGAACCGGTTCCTCATAAAATGTTACCGGTGGAACCGGTTCCTGATTAAAAATCGTTTTTTTTTTATATAAACCCCTTCCTACTTACCGGTTCCTGATAAATGTTATTGTTGGTGTTTTAATAAAGTTTGTGTAACAATAATCGATTAAAATTAAAAACCCTTCTATTGTGTTTTTTTACATCTATTTTTGGAACGCTACTATTGTGTTTGTTATGTTTGATTTTTATTATTAGTTACATTGATAAATAAAAATAGTAACAATAATCGATTAAAATTAAAAAACAAATTAATCGGCTACAATATATAAAAAAAATTAACCGGTTACAAAAAAAAATAAAAAATTACTCAGAACCGGTTCTAGTAAGATTTTATTTCTTTGATCGTTTACTAGCGGCAGGTGCAACACTTTCCGACGAGTTTCTCTTAGGTACGGGTACCTCGGTACAATCGTCGTCCGAATCGTTAGTCTCCACTTCTTCGTCCTCCTCTTCGTCAAAAATTTTATGCTCTAACTCAACTTCATCTTCTAGACTAGTTTTATGTTGAACACGATCAACGGCATCCAAATGGTCCTTTAAGCATATTGCCATCTCTAGCGATTCTGGAGTTAGTCTTGTTCTTCTAATTGACAAAACCCTGCCACTAAGAGAAAACACACTTTCCGAAGCTACCGTGGAAGCTTGGACCGTGAGTATATCACGAGCCATGGTGGCTAGAATCGGGTATTCGGATTCTTTCGATTTCCACCATGCCAAAACATCAAATTTCCTATACTCCTCGGTGGTCATAGTAAGCGAATACTGAATTTTTTTATATCTCCCAAGTTCACTTGTTGGTTCACTACCCCTTTGTTGTCTAGCGGTCTCGTCTCTAACGACATTCAACATGGTTATAGGTGGATCCCCGCTTATTTCGTCGTTAGAGGCCGTGGACCGAGACTCAAACAAATTTGCATGATTTTTTTCACCATATTTTTTTAAATAATGATCATAAAGTTTGGCCATACACTCATTGAATATTTTTTTTGTTTTTGCTTTTAAAGTTGGATCCTCCTCATGCATATCCAACTTGTCATAAATTTCATCAATTAAAGCTTCAACACCCGGTACGTTTAAAGCTGGATTTAAAGCAGCGGCACATAGAAAAACGGGTGGTAGTTCTAAAAAATATTTTTAAAATTTTTGAATCATTGGTCTCGTCATATTCCTTAACATGTCACTAGAATTTTCAAACTTTTTAAAATTAGTTGTTATCAAATACAATTGGTCCACAACTTTAGAACTAGTAGGATAATAAACACCGGAAATCAAAGTCGTTGTAGTTTTAAAAACTTGTAAAAAAGTACTTAGGTTATTAATATTTTCCCAAGCCGTGTCGGGAAAGGGGACGACAAGGTACTCCTCACTTAAAGTTGTATGAAAAGATTTTAAAGTGCCCATTTGCTTTATAGCCATTTCAAACATATGACAAGTTGAATTCCAACGAGTCGGTATATCCCAATTCGGTCCAATAATTTTTTGGTTGACATCTTTACAAAGTTTTTTATATTCTTGATATCTTTCTTTTCCACTTTTGAAAACATCTTGGAGCATAGCTCTAAATGCTATAATAAAATCCGATACAAATTGATCTTTTAAACCGGTTTGCACTACTAAGTTAATAATATGTGCAACACATCGTGTGTGAAAAAAAACACCATCAAGTATTGGTTTGTACTTCAACTTTAATTTTTCAATCGCCGTTGTGTTGTTTGAAGTGTTATCAAAGGATATTGAAAAAATTTTATCTTCTAAACCATATTTAATTATTGTGCCATTTATAATTTTATAAATATTTTCTCCCGTATGAGGAGAAGGAAACTCGTCAAACGCAATCGTACGCTTCATCATTTGCCATGTATCGGGATCAACCCAATGAGCGGTGACACATATGTACGATTCCGGTAAACCATGTAGAGCCGACCACACATCACTAGTTAGGTTTACACTAGTTTTTAAATTCTTAAAAAAACAATTAAATTTTTTTTTTGCATTTTCCCATAAACTTAAACAAAGACGTTTTAAAGTGCGACGACTTACATGTTTATAGCGAGGTTGTAGCGTCTCCCGAATAAGATTTGTAAGATCGGGGTCGTCGAAGTGTCCAAACGGCAACGCTTTTTGTATCACCAACTTCGCCATCCGATCGCGAGCTAATTTTTGCTCATAACGAAAAATGGTACCATCTTTGGAAAGTGGAACTTGACCGGATGTCATTTCCTTTAAAACTTTGCAATACTTATTAATATGCTTCGTTAACGTTGAGTTTGATTCCTTGGCTAATAACGATCCACAATGTTTACATTGAGCTTTTTGCGAGCCGTCACTCATCTCGACCAACTCCCAATTGCTCCAAACTTCCTTACTGCGATTATGAGACAATGTTCCAACCACATATGGAACCGAATGTTCTTGAGGAACATTGTTAACGGATTGGGAATTTGCGTTTTTGGAACTCTTTGAGGGCATTTGTTGATTAGAATGTGAAAAAGAACAAGAAGGAAATGTAACAAGAAGGATAGATATGAGAAATTGTGTGTTAAACAATAGATTTCAAAAAAATATATATAGAATCGGTTCTAACAGTCAGGAACCGGTTCCAACGGTCAGGAACCGGTTCCAACGGTAACTTTTTTAATGGCTATAACCGGTTCCAACGGTAACATTTTTAACGGATATAACCGGTTCCAACGGTAATATTACAACGGTCAGGAACCGGTTCCACGTAGGAACCGGGTACGGGTAGGAACCGGGTACGGTTAGGAACCGGTTCCTACCCGATTCAAATGGTAAAATTGTGGAACCGGGTTGGAACCAACGGGTATTTTGAACCCGGAACCGGTTCTACTTACTGTCGGGTAGGAACTGGAACCGGTTCCAGTTCGGTTCCACCGGTTCGGGTTCGGAACCGGTTTTTATGCCCATCTCTAATCTAGAAAGCCTTCACCTCAATTATTGTTGTATCATAAACAAAGTCGTGAAAAGTGTTGGTTACAACTTACAAACTTATGAATACTAATCTTTCCTAAGACTATTTACAATTTGAAAATTATGGTTAATCACTATTAGATTACAAATTAATCTGGTTTTAGTTAGGATTTAGTTTTTTTAATAGTTTGAACTTGTGTCCTAGCTAGTTTACGTTTTTTTGAACGGTTTCTTTCTTTTTGAGTGACCCAATGTCACACCGCCTAAACGGCGGCCCTAGGCAAGATCTGCCCAGACTACGTTGTCTTAACTGGGACCGCGCTGGGTTGGTTAGACTTGGTTACGGCGTTCCCCGGAAACCGTACTGCCTCCAAACGAGATGCCTCGCTGAAGTAACAGTCGGATGAAAACCGGGGTGTTGCTCAGGATCGAACCCCCTCGGTGGGTTTGTTACCATCATTGCCCATATCCACCCCAATATGACATAAGTGGAAATTGAACTTGAGTCTCTATTGGAAAACCCAAGTCTCCAACCACTAGGCCACGATGCTTACTTTATCAATAGCACTTATTTGTTATCGAGGCCTTTGGACCCCTCAATTTATTACCAGTTCATATGCCCCATTTGGTAGGGTGTTTGTTTGATGTGGCGAGATGGCACTTTGCATTGTGTCATTGCGGTATTCGTTTATAGTAGTTTTCTTATTCATAAATATTTTTACAAAAAATTTTTATGTTCTTGTTTTTCAAAAACATTTTAGCTTAGTAACATCATTCTACTGGAAATACATTATAAGTGTTACACATAATCTTTAATAGAGAAGATAAAAGAAACACCTCGTGTAAACTTATGGGTATACACTTCAAGTTTTTTTATAAACAAAAAAAGCCCTAAATAACTTTATATATTTTATTTATTATTTTATAAAAAATGGTATAATGAATCATATTGAATTCACTCATACCTGAATCTGTAAGTGTTCACATATTAACCCATTTTTCAAATATGCTTTAATGGGGAACATAAAAGAAACACCTCGTATAAACTCAGGGCCGACTCTAGGGTGGCGAGTCATACTCTTGGCCGAAACCTGTATTTTGTCCGAGGCACTAAATTAAAAAATGTATCTCTTTTCGTTATATAAACATTGTAAGTTAGAGTTTAAATAAAAATAAACTTCGCTTTGTGTGGTGGTTCTTGCGTTGTTTTCATATCTAAGAGGGTTTTGTTCGCTTCACGTTCTTTTTGTTTATTTTCATTTATGTTGGAACTGGATGTTCAAATATGGATTATTTAACGTTACTATTAAAGTATAATCCAAATAGTTACACTTTAGAAAACGAATAATAAAAATATAATGTTTAATTGTTAATCACTATGTATCACAAGAGCGCATTAATTATGGAAAGCGAGCATTTGATGAGCTACTACGAGATATTAATTATCTACGAAACAATTAACTAGCGAACATATTTAGTGTCATTTAAGAAGTTAAACGAGTATTAATTTATTATTTAGATAATAAATTAAAGAGGTTATTTTAGTAGAAATAGAATAAAGTTAAAGCGTTTGAACTGTGGTTTTAATGGTCAAAGGTTTTTTGACAAGAACATGATTAATTATTATTGTATAACAATTAGAGAGAGAACTAGTTTTACTGTATGATAATACAACAAAGTTAAGGGCTTGACTTAATAACAAGTATTTAGTCAACAGCTAATTACTTGGAGGGAAAATTACTTATGCATAGGCCAAGTGTAATTAAGGGTTCTTCAAATATGAGGCCATACCTAAATCCTAATTACAGTTTTGAGGGGCACCCGAACACACACAAAGAAACCTGAAAACCCTTCTCTCTCTCCCTAAGCTATACTATACGCAATTCGTTCTCTACTTGGATGATACTTGGTTTCTCATCTAAGCTATACTATACGCAATGCGTTCTCAACGCGTTGTGTGTATTTAGTCTAAATAAAAATCATTTTATAAATTCAAAACTAGATAATCATTTTTCAAAGTTATTAAATTAACGCACTTAAGTGTGATCAGTATTACTAAAACTAATACACCTAATAACACACATCATAGGTCCTCTTCCCTTACTTTCAGTTGATAATACCCCAATGTGAAATCTATATTTGAGAACCAACTCACACCTTGCAACTGATCGAACAAGTGTCAATCCTATGTAACGGGTACTTGTTCTTCATTGTAAACCTTTTCAACTCTCTATAATCTGTGCACATTCTCATGTTGTCATCTTTATTCTTTACAAACAAGACCGAAGCACCTTAAGGGGAAATACTCGGCGTTATTAAAGCTTTAACACGGAGGTTTCTCAGCTGGGTCATAAAATCTCTCATTTCTAATAGAGCCAGATAGTAAGGTGTTTTAACAAGAAGTTGATCAGCAAACACTTAGTCATTTGAAACTTCGTCTCGTGTTCGGGCGGTACTATAGGCAAGTCCTTGGGGAGCACCTTTGGAAATATATCGGTGAGGTAAGTTCCACATCCTCTATACATAAACTTTGTTGCCTTGATCAAGAAGATGATCTTTTGTACTATACACACTTTCTCACCACAAATCGTAACTAGGCTACCATCAGGCGCTTTATGATGAATCATTTTCCTTTTACAAATTACATGGGCTTAAAAGGTAGTTAACCATTATGTCTAGTAGCTATTTATAGCTTCTATCACTTTCGTGTTTCTATAGCGGTATCTACCTCATAGGCCTCGTCTAACTCGTTAACATCAAACTTTAACAAAGGAACAAAGGTAGAGGCTATACTTGCACCAGAATAAAAAAGATCTAAAGTATAAACACTCTTGATAAGGAACGTACTTGATACAAAATTAGGGTCTTTCTTTGCTTCCTCATCGATAATAGATAATGCCCTAGTCCTAGCCCTGGACCTTTCCTTACTCTTTTTCTCAACAACTTTACGGTACCAAATCCACTTCGTCTGTCTTCCTACAATCTTTAGCATGATGCCCACTTTCTTTGCACTTGTGGCATTTGACAATATTACCACAGTGGTAACATAGATTCGAACCCACCATGCACTCCCTCGAGTGCTTCTTGCCACTCCTCTTTAAGCCATCAACTTCTTCTACTTTAACTTTCTTGAGTTGGTGTCCTAAATCATTTCCCACATAGTGTTCAACAGTACCATACCGTATCATCTTGGATTCCTTAGTAACAACGGCCTTTGTATCCACATCATTATAAACAATACCACTAAGCTCAACCACATACTCAAAAGTTAATAGGGCAACAGTCTTCACATAGGTGTGAACCTTTCGAGGCAACCCTCGTTAAAACACTTAATCCACCTTTCCATAACATTAAATAAATGTGGAACCAATCAACCCATCTCACTAAACTTGGACGTATACTTGCAGTGAGTTATGGTACCAGCTTTTGAGTGTCAAAAATTCGGTATTCACCCACTCCATTCTTAACACGATACTTCTTAATCACCAGCTTCTTCGATCATCCCACCTTGTTTACTTAAGGTCATGGCTAAATTTAGTTTGCTTAATGTTTTCCCACTAGAACAAGGCCTTAGATATCAATGAGAGTGCAACAAATTTGACAACTTGATCCTTCCCACATTATCTGATTTCAATCACAACTTCCATCACTAATGCCCATTACAAGGTGGCGGAAACATTTGCATTCCCGTCTAAGGGCAGCGGGTTACAATGTAACACCCTGTAAAATCGTGTCCAATAGTATAGTGACACGTGTTGTATTTTTTTTAAAATATAGTCTGTTAAAGACCAATAAGGACTAAAGGTGTCAACATGCTCAAACTAAGCCTCTGAGTGACGGTCCGACGTCAACATGCATAAATATCAGCCTCTGAGTGACTGATATGTCAACATGCTTAAATCATTAGCCTCTGAGTGACTGATATGTCAACATGCTTGAAATTTGGCCTCTGAGTAACTGATATGTCAATAGGCCCAGCCTCTGAGTGACATCGGAATCAACATGTTTATACTAAGCCTCTGAGTGATTCTTTATGTAGTCCTAACTCTCATATGTCTTGTTTGTCGGACAAGAGTGATCAAATCAAATAATATTTGAAAGTTGGATATTGGGGGGATTAAAAGTGTAAACATGTTAATTCTTACCTATTAGTGACCTTTTAACGAACCGAGAGCTCGACAATGTCCGGGCATAATCCCGGGTATGCCAAGTATTGGCTACGGAGGGCTAAAAGTGCCAAAAAGGTGTTTAAAAAGGTTTTTAGAAGCTTTAATAAGTTAGGGGTTAAAAGTGTCAAACTTTGAAACTGGCCAAGGGGCGGTCGCGGGCCGCGAGAGACTAGGCCTGGGCCTCTCCGCCGAGAAAGGCTCTGCTGCAGAAAGTTTGTTTGGCAGCCAAGCAAAACTCCACAAAACCAATAATTCGAAACTATGGACTTGTAATCTGCTATGCCACGTTTTGGGACACTTGTAAGCTTCTTCTTACACCCCTAAACACCTGGCTTCATCTCCTTTGAGTTCTCCAACTATAAATAGGTGATCATGTTCACCATTTGAACCTGCACCTTCTTATTCATACTCTTCTCCCTCCTCTGGAAGTTCCTAGCTAAAAGGAGCATCCAACATAGTTCTTTTGCACCTTAGGAATCACTGATAAGTGTTCCTTCTTTGTGCATTTTCGTTTATAGGCTTTTATAGCCAAAAGTCAAGCGTTTTACGGAAAACGCTTTGACTTTCGGTTAAGACCATTATGGTCCAACCATTGTTCGAAATGAACATGGCTAAGTGATCGTAATAAGGTAGGTTTAATCCCTATAAAGGGCACCTCCTGAAGATCACGTTTGCTAGACCAATTGACGGGTCAAAGTTATGATATTAAAAAGTCAAACAAGCCATTTTTCAGAAAAATCATAAATTGATCTTATATATGTTATGAAACCTGTTTTGACACTTAAACAAGTTGGTACTAATTATTAGAACATGCGAGAACATGTTCGGCTCGTCAATTTCAGCTCTAGGGTCGGTTCGCAACCGAAAGTCGCGAAGTTTGACTTCTGCTTTGACTTTCGATTCTGACCCGATTTAGATTAGTTATCTACTGATCTAAAGTTGCATTATGATCATAATATAATTTAGCATAACCCTCTGAGCTTATATTACATGATCATAATCAGAATCCAAGTTTATGCGCAAGTTCCGTAATTATGCCATTTTTTTACTAAAATGCCCTTTTGCATAAAACAAGGTTTTAAATAATAGTGAACTTGAAAATGAGTTTCATACTGATTTAATATTATATGTAGGATTATTTGGGATGATAAACCAAGTTATAAACTGAGTTTTCAAGCAAGTCCTTAAACTATGTCGATAAATGGCGATTTTAGCCCTTGTGGCTCATAAACTAGTTTTAATCAAATCTTTTCATGGTAAATCTTTTACCTACTGATATGTTATTTTAAATAACATATCTAAGACATTTTAATCTAACCTTAACATCAGTTTTCGTGAAAATCGCATAAAGACCATTTAACGACAACGCCATTTAGGCGCATAGTATGGTTTTAAACCATATTATTGACCAAAACTTGATACCTACTGATTTTAAAACTTATTTTAAACATATTTACAGTAGGTACATGTTATAAACTCAGAATCCCAAGTAATTTATAAACTATGTGTAAAATGACCAAATGCCCCTTCGGTGCATAGTTTGGTCATAAAGATAAATTACACATATAATTGATATCCTACTGATATTATATCGTAAATAAAAATATTTTTCCAGAATACTCATGGTTATAAACTTAAAATATGTTCAAGTTCCTTTTATACGGTATGTAATTACCGAAATGCCCTTATAAGGCGTAGTTTCGTTTTAAAACCATAACGGGCATACAAGTTGATATCCTACTGATATCTTAACTTATTTAAAATATAATGGCATATAGAACTCGTCCATGACTTATCCGGTTACCCGATATCGCTATTATGCGCACGGTTAAGTATATGTAACTATTATACGAAAATTAACCGAAACGGGTTTAACCTTGTCATTTAAGTCTCAAAATCCAGAATGTTTATAGTTTACCCATATTATACAAGTCAAGGTACTTGTCGGGATTAATACTCATTCTATCCGATCATCGTTTAATCAAGCGTTATACGTAATGACCATGTACACTATTCGGTTTATAAGACCGTTAGTATTTAATTGGCTAGCTTATGCCATAATCCATACTAGAGCTTTGCCGGTATATGCTATCTGCACGTTGTTACTTTTGTATACGGCTGAGTTATTAAAAAAATTAAAGAAGAAGACTAGCTTAGGTAAATACTCTCGATTATTTTCCCTATATAGGCTTGGGATACGGTAAATTATTACCGCTTTGTTCGAAATGAGGTCAATCGAATGCCCGTTTGTGGCTAGTAAACCCGCATATTCCGTTTAATCAGTTTTGTTTGATAACTTAAACATCGGGGGTTAAATTACCGTGTCCTGGATATCCTCGGCTCAATACATTAGTTATTGGCCACGACCTTAGCGCGGGGTGTAGGCATACACCTGACAAACGCTCATATGCAATTTCCTAATACGTTGGGGATGAGTCCTTCGTGAGTTCCTGAGTGGTGTGTATTTAATCATGTCTCGGTTTCTGTACTGGCCCTGTATGTATTGACAAACATGTGAATCTGATACAAGGTTGCAAGGTCAACTTTCCCAAGTTAATAAAAGATTTTGTGTCGTTTTGCACTTAAAAATCATTCTAAAGTTTTCAAAATGAGTCAGTTGGGTGTATTTACCAGCGAAAGCTGACGTATCGTCCAAAGGCTAACTGCAGGTACAATACGAAATAGGCCGGAAGCTGCTCGGTAGTGATAGAGGATCTTGCAAACCTAAATCTGCCCAAAGTCTGTTTTATATTCTTTCCATGTACAATTTATGATCCGCATGTGGATCTTCTATTACAAGCCTGTATATTATTTTGTATTTTCGAACATTCGATTTGTAATAGTAATTTTACTCCAAGAAATCCGTTGTGTCGTGTTTAAATTGACAATGATGTTATTAACTACGTCACAATACTCCCCACCCGGGCCCACCGGTGTATGGATTTCGGGTTGAAATCCGGGGTGTGACATACAACTTCTAAAAGTCCTATAAGCACAACCATGGGCAGGCTCAACAGTCGACCTTCCTTATCAAACTCACTATCAGTGTGTTATCCTCCTTGGAATTGTGACCCCCTTATGTTATCTCTTTCCGACAAACTTTAGAGCCGTTGTGAGGATTGTAGGCAGAGAGGACTACAACAATTAAAGGACCCGTCAAATAATAAATTACATATATGTAAATCAAACAAACATACATAATTGAGCAATTACAAATGTTGAAAAGAAAAATGAGAACATTTACACAAATGTAAACGGTTAACTTAGACATATGATTAACATTTACACATATAAATGCATGGTAAATTAACTTCAAGCGTTTTCTTCTTCTTCTTGATCAACCTTATCAAACGTTTTTTATCGTTCTTCATATTCATCCTTATCAAACGATTTCTAGTTCTTTTTCTTCGTCCTCATCGATTTTACCTTGATCTAGTTATCTTTTGCGTCTTCATCTTCATTGCAAAATTGTTACATTCTGTTGTTAAACCAAAATAACACAAAAAATAGTTACATATATGTAATTGTAGAACTACATAGGTGTAGTAACATAATATATATAGGTAATCACATAGTTACATATGCACAATAGTTGAATTACATGTGTAACAATGAAAATTTCATATAGGTAACTAAGTAATTATATATAGGGCAAAGCTACATATATCTAATATTATGATGACATATACCTTGGACAATCTGGACTTGATGTTCTTCGATGAAATCGATTTTTTCGTCATGTTTTTCGTCTAGTTAATTGTGGGACTGTAATAGAAAGAAATCATTTTCTTGATAAAGTGATGTTCTTGACGAGATCATGTTTTTCGAAATGGATGAAATTCACACAATCGTTTGTGAAGAACGAACCTTGTAATGTTGTTCTATCAATGTGTTCTTGAATTTCAATTTCCTCATCGTAAGATTGAAGAAATCGATGGAACCTTGCAAAACTTTTGAACATATTGATGAAACCTAGGAAAAGTATTAAGAATTGAGGTATTCTTTTCGATGTTGAAATCAGTGAGAGTGTTCTTGATGTTGAAGAAATCGTGAGATTGAAAACAAAATTGACGATTTCATTTAAACTTAGTGAAAAGTAATGGGGTGAAAAAGCTTCATAATAAATCTTACCATAAAAGATAAACCAAAATTTTATAAAATATATATTGTCTACAAAGTGAGACATAATTCATAACTGTTTTTTTGAATAGTTTGAATGTTCCTTACGTGACGTCTATTCTTTTGTTACCTATACATGGGATCACAAGATGTTTTCATAAAACTTGTCGTTCCAAAAACTATTGTGTCATTTATTTTACACTACTATATATATGTTCAATGTCATAAACAAAATTTGAAATCACCTACCCCGCTCATGATAGGCTTAGTCCACATCTAATCACATATCTTATCACTTTATATAGATTAACTTTCTCTAACATCACATATCATTGTAAATTAAATATATAGAAATAAATCTTTAATTGTTTGCAAATGCATAAGAAAAGCAAAAAAAGAGAGGAAAGTAGAACCTTTATAAACTAAGCACTTGTGGCGTGTATGGCAATCAGTTAACTTATCTCTCACGTAACCCAAACATAGATACGGTTATAACTTTTCCCTTAATTCTAGTGTCATTTTCGCTCACGTTATATATCCTTATCCCCTACAATTTTCAAGTTTTTCTATTTCACAATATTCTTGTGTGTGTACATTTTCATGTTTTGCTTATGAATTGTTGTCTCTTTTTACATTTAAGTCCTTTAGGTTTATCTCCGTTGTCATCTCTTACATTATATATTACATTCTTGACCAATTTGACAATATATAACGATGTTAATCAAGATTAATGATTCTAAACCAAGCAAAAAAACTCATATGGAATTGATATTTTAACGCAAGTTAAGCCGAGCCTAGCTTGTCTAAGCTTGAGTTTAATTCGTTTAACTTACGGAAACTATAACTTGAGTTCAGCTCGGGCTTGGATCTGTTATTATTTATTATATGTCTTTATTAGTTATCTATTTACTTTTTATGTTAATTTTTTATATATTATAAATACAAATTTTGTATATAACATAGCTTATATTATTTAGTTATTTTTCTCGTAACCATATATATAAATAAAAAAAACTCTATAAATGATGGGTTGTAAGCGTGTTCAAACTGATAAGTGAAGCTCAGTATTAGATTTGGTTTACTAAATGACTTTATTTTTAGACTACTCAAATTCATTTAAAGTCAGTTAAATTAAATCTTTTAAAGCGGATCTCGAGTAGCTTGCTACCGTCTCGGCTCGTTTACACCTAAGATGTTGGATAAAAGATATAGGCCAAACTTGTTACTTTTCAAACTAAAGGTACTGGTTTGGGCAAACAACCCCGTGACACGCGTTGCATCTACAACAAACGGACAAGATTGCGTAGCGTATCGATCCAACGGTCACGATTTAAATCCCAAGTGCATTCCGTCAGCTATATATGCATTCACTCTAAATTCTCCTGTTGATTTATATCTTTCGAGCCGATCATCAGCTTACAGGTATGTTCCATCACTTCATTAAAATTAGCTCATTGATTCTCTGTATTTTTTTTCATTAAAATATGATAGTTTTTGAGGTTGCATGCAATCAATTAGAGTTTAATATTATATAGAACAATAAATTTGCCTGATAGATTATATTAACAAAATGTTGTTTTCCATGAAAAGTTCAGGGTTTGTTGAACTTGCATGCAATCAATTTGTGTTTAATAGTAATTTTTGGGTACATCTGTTTTATAGAAATTTTTGGGTATATAGGGTTTCGACTCCCATTCGAAAATCTAAAGCTTCGCCACTTTTTCTAGCCACTGTTTCTATGTGATATTGACTTGTTGGACTTCGATAAGTCAAAGATTGACTCAAATGGATTTTGGAACAGAGTAATAAGAATCTTTATACTTTAGTTTTGGTTATAAACTTTTGGAGGTGTTTCAATCTTATTATTACTACAAGTTTATGTTAAGTAGCTAATTTTTAAGTGTGGGTTGACTTGTAGGTGAATATGGAAAGTAAATCAGAAATGTTAGCAATCTTCCTCTTGCTATCAACCCTTTTGTGTACTCAGGCCTTTTCGACATCAAATGATGGGCTCATTAGGGTCAGTTTAAAAAAAGCAAAATTTAATGATACCAATACTATTGCTTCAAACCTCGATTTGGATGAGGGGGATTCACTATTAGACTCTATTATAAACTATAAACAAAGTGCTGATAATCTTGTTGATCCACAAGAGCCCGATGTTGTGTCGCTAAAGAACTATATGGATGCTCAATACTATGGTGAGATCAGCATTGGCACCCCACCACAGAAGTTTACTGTCGTATTTGACACCGGAAGTGCTAATGTATGGGTGCCATCTTCAAAATGTATATTATCGGTAAGATTGTGTTAAAGGCCGCCTTGCAATAATTAATACATCTATGAGTATGACGAATGAAAATTTAAGTGTTAAAATTACGTTCATTTTTGCAGCTACCTTGCCTTTTCCATTCGAGATATAGGTCAGGTCGATCGCAGACCTACAAAGCCAATGGTTAGTTAATTACTCGTATACTATTTTCTTATTATTGTGCTGACTTGTATTGTGCTGTTTGATTATTTCATAAGATTTCTAAAATACCATTTAATACGGACAGTAAAGGGGTGTTCTATACCAAATGATCTTATCAACCTTGAAACTATACATCATAACTTATGAGGCAAAAATGGAGAATGGGTGGGTGTGTAATTTGTCCAATTATTTTTCACTTTTATAAAAGGTTTATGTATGAAATATAGTTACAAAAGCAATATTAGTACAATAATAGTCTAATTTTAAATAAAACGGTTTAAGAGTGTAACTTGTAAGCATTTGAATATGCTTTGGTCGATATTAGATATTTCTAACTAAAACTTTTACTTTACTAATTTGACATTTTGACCCATTATTTTGTTAGATACAATGGTAGGTGCATTTAGAACACATATTCTAACTTAATAAACATCCTATTTTTTTTATTCTAACCATTTTTTGGTGTCTTGAAGGACACCTGCTGCTATTCAGTATGGTACTGGATCAATATCTGGGTATTTTAGTGAAGACAATGTCCAAGTTGGTGATCTTGTTGTCAATGATCAGGTGAATTTACAACTTTGTCTTAAGCTCGCCTTTTACAAAAAGTTATTGCAAATTTGTTTGAAATATGTGATCTATAATCAGATGTTCATTGAGGCAACACGGGAGCCTGGTGTGACATTTTTAGCAGGGAAGTTTGATGGTATCCTTGGGCTTGGATTCAAGGAAATATCGATTGGCAATGCTGTCCCAGTGTGGTATGTTTATTTCTTGTAAAATGGGCAGGTCAAACGAGTTTGGTAACAGGTCAACACTTTCAGTAAAGAATGATTAATATGTTAAATATAATCACAAAACTATTTGGAAACTAATAATCTTGTGTTTTTGAAAAAAGATATTTTTTAAAGTATTTTCAATTTTACCATTCTTGACCCGCTATTTAAAAAAAAAATATAACCCAAGTAGACCCATTTTTACACGCATATTTGAGTTTAAACTGATTTACAGGGAGAACATGGTGAATCAACATCTGGTTAAGGATCAGGTGTTTTCATTTTGGTTGAATCGGAAATCTGAAGACGGAGAAGGAGGTGAAATCGTGTTTGGTGGTGTTGATCCGAAACACTTCACGGGTGAGCATACTTACGTTCCAGTCACACAAAAGGGTTACTGGCAGGTAATTAATTATTGCTTAAAACTATATTTGAAAGTGTCTTCAACCATATGCATGTATGTATTCTATTATTTTTGTTGTTTTTTCATTGATAGTTCGATATGGGAGATGTTCTTATAGGTGGAAAGCCAGCCGGTAAGAAATCAATGAACATTATTAATAACTTTATATAACATTGGATCTTGCAACCTTCAAGCATAGCCGGCCCGGGGTGGGCGGGGAGGACTCATGGCTAGGGCACACTAATTTTAACGTTATTTTACTTATTTTGTGAGAATACCGTTAGAAGCGGGTGTTAGTTAATCATGCACCATGTGGTGGCGTTGATAGCCGAAAAACAAGCGGGTACATGCACCAATCAGTCTTTGTCCCGATTACTAAGTGTTATGTGCCTTAGGTCTAAGGCTTGATGCAAAACTACTATCGAGTCGTGGGTGTCACTGGAAGCAGCCTCCCTATTCCTATGGAATAGAAGTAAGGTTGTCTACATCAGACCCTACCTTAGTTTGCTATTGGTGGGATTCAATGAGTATGATGATGTTGATGATAAAATAGAAAACCCATATAAAACATAAACTTATCTTAGGCCCATTTAAAACTATCAATCTAAAAATTTATAACTTAAGCTCATTAGGTATTAGCCCAATACCCATTTTAGTTTAAATAATAATAATAATAATAATAATAATAATAACAACAGCAACAACAACAATAATAATAATACAATGAGCGACAAAAAAATAGTTTACATTATCTATTTCGTTAAGGCCTAAGGGCACGTTTTTCCGGCTCGGACGGGCACTTGAATTCTAGGACCGGCTCAAGGGGCACATTGGTAGTGCCTGATTCCCCTCTCGCAGAGGTCTCAGGTTCGAATCCAGATTACATTAATTTCCTACCTTAACCCCTTGAAGGCCACTTGGTCCACTGTTAGCAGAGTATTGGTGGGGTGCGTGAGTTTTCCTCTATGGGATCTTGCATAACACATTGTGTTGTCTTTTAGGGTTTTGTACAAGTGGATGTTCAGCCATTGCAGATTCAGGAACTTCACTAATTGCAGGCCCATCGGTTTGTAATATCCCGTTTCTTGATATTCTACGAGCCATTAGTTAACTTAGTATCTTAAATAGCTTCTTTTGTCTTTTAGGCGGTTATCAAGCAAATAAATGATGCCATCGAAGCTGCGGGGTATCTTAACCAGGAATGTCAGAAAGCGGTTAAATTTTTTGGAGGCCATGTGTTTGACCAACTTGCAAACTCGGTAAAAAAAACTCTTTGGTTTTCCTTACATTTAAGTTATAGTTAGATGTTCTAGTTTCTTACTTTTGTTGTTATTAATTTTCCTTCAAAATAGGTTGTAAATGCAACACAGGTTTGTACCCGTATTGGAGCCTGTCCTCGACAAGTTGGTGTATCTAGGTCAAATTTCTAAGCATTATTTTTTGTATTTAAATATTATTAAATTCGTATATACTTATATATATATATATGTTGTATGATATGCAGCATTGGCATTAAGAGTGTTGTAGATAGGAGTGAGGATGTATCCTCTGGATTTGAGAATTCACCGCCATGCATCGCGTGTAAGATGATAGTTTCCTGGGCGCATAGAGAGCTGGTGGAGAATGAGACCCGAGACAGCGTTTTAGGTTTGGGCAGTGATGTGAGTTATTTTTAATTTCTCATTTTCATGCAAGTACATTTTTTGTCGATTAACATATACCGAACCCAAAGTTGCAGCTTTGTACTGTGGTACAGAGTCCGTTGGAACAGTCGACGGTTGACTGCGCTAAAATTCTTTCTATGCCTACTATCTCATTTACCATTGGTGGCAAAGAATTTGAACTCTCTCCTGATCAGGTATTATTCTACATTAACTGATAATTCCTAAGTCCAATTACATTATATAAAATCCGATACTAGTTTTCTGCTTTTGACTGGATCCTGGTAGGTAGGGTATGGATGGGGTCCCGTGAGTTTACCTGTAATGAGTTGTCACCAAATTATATTTTATTGATCTTATATACCTCCTTAATTTTTTGATTTGTTTTGCAGTACATACTTAAGGTTGGTGAAGGCGCAAGTGAACGTTGCATTAGTGGTTTCATTGCATTGGATATCCCTCCTCCACGTGGGCCACTCTGGTACGTCTGCGTATTGTGATTCGACTAGCGTTTTACTTATGATTTAGATATTCAAAATTATATGTGTTTCAAATTCGAGTTTGTAAGTTGCAACTGGTTTTGCTTGATTAATGGCACACAGGATATTGGGTGACACTTTTATGCGTCCTTACCACACCGTATTCGACTATGGTAACGCACGTGTTGGATTTGCACAAGCGGTATAGAACGGGATGCCCTAATAAAAGGTGGTACTAGTTCACATGAACCCATGTAAAAGTGCTATGTTTAATATATGTAAGATTGTGATTACATATACATTGGACAGTCTGGACTTGATGTTTTTTGATGTAATCGATTATTGTTTCATCATGTTTTTTGTCTGGATACTTGTGGGACCATAATGGAGAGAAATCGTGTACTTGATAAAGCAATTTTCTTGACGAGATCATGTTTTTCGAATTAGATGAAATTAACACAATCGTTTGTGAAGAAAAAAACCCTGTAATATTGTTGTTATTGGATTAAATATATTAATTATATTTAATCTGGTGACCATTGTAATCATTTATATTATATTCGACCAAGATTTTAAATTATTCCTTATTATTATATTGTTGGTAATTGTTGATGGATATATCTTTACTAACTGATAAAGCTTTTCACTTGAATGTATTTAAGAAGATAAATAGAGAGGTTAAAGGGTGAGATACTTCATAACATCAACGCATATTTGTCAATTTCTCTCTCCCAATCCACGAGTTCTTCACCTAAGAACTCATAACTTCACATCTCTAATATATACCCTAAACGAGAATCAGATAAAGATCTAGCTAGCAATCATGTCGTGTACTATCACACCCGCTCATAGGCGGAAGCGCGCGGTGTGATCTGATTGATTCTCATTGCATACAACATAAGTGAACATACTATACGAATAAAACAAACTCCTATGCCATTACTGAAATTGTTTCAAAATGCCACATAAGTTAAGTATATCGTTTACAAACCCTGAAATGAGATTAATTGTCAAAGTGCTACATAATCAAAATGCAAGATTTTAATTACTAAGGTTTTAACCCTTATATCACTGCAAGTAGGCGGGATATACTGGGCAAATCCTTCAAAGGGTGGCAATGGAGACTTGGTAGTTGTTTTCTTCATCGAAACTCCTTGCATAGATCCACTAATTACCTGAAATACATGTTAAGTTGAAAATCAACAAAAGTTGGCGAGTTCATGTGTTTTAACTGTATGAGTTGGATCCATAAAACGTAAGTAGTATTTGTATCACAAAAACCCGGTATGTAAAACGTCAATGAAATCATGATCATTAATGTTTTGCAAGGACATAAATATGTGTGACGACATAGGAAGCATCCAAACCTAGACGATTTCTGTCGATTAACCTCGACTGGGACAACAAATGCACTCTTCCGTGTGGGTCCATGACCAAGAGTGGGGCTTGCCAACACCTGTTAGATCTAACCTTTGTACCGTGGTCTTAAACAAGATTAATGGTGCTTACGCCCACCCTATTCGCACATGATCAAGTTATTTCATTCCCTAGCTTATCATACCATAGACATGTATTTCACCCCTGATAGTTGTAAAACTGTAAAATATTTAAGATGAAAAGGGGGACATGAACTCACTGGATTGCTTTCTGCTTTCACTGATTAACTCAAATACTTTTCCTTGGGTTCGTATCACAACCTACAAACGCGTTAGGTTTTGTTAGACACTTCGGTCTTTATATCAATTCGTGTTCATGTTTCTTGTCTTAAGTATTTGTTAAGACTTGTTCAGTGTTTTGTTTCGTTTAGATATACATTTCGATGTATGATGCCAATAGATATACTTCATTAAGTATATTTGTATACTTTCAACACATGTGTTGCTAGTACGGGCCCAGCTCGCTAGACTTCGTGCCTCGCACGAGCAAAATATATACGTTTCATGATTCCTCATAGATGGGTTCCACCCGTTTGCCTCGACGATACCATCGTCGGATATATTCCATATATTATTCTTCTAAATTATATATGATTCCAAGTTTGATGTGTTAGTTAAAATACTATATTTTAACTTGTATTATTTGTATGCACCACTTTATATATCATTTTGTAATTGTGATGGGTTTGTTAAAAATAAACTATTGTTAACATGTATGGATATATAATTATTCACGTGTATAGGTTTTAAGGATCACGTGATCATATATTGAAATTGTTAAGTATTATACTTATGACTCTTCCCAAGTATAAATATACTTGTATGTTTGTATTTCCATTGTTGGGTATAATACTTGTATTATGGTATTTTTAACTAAACTTTAGTGGTATATGTTGGCATGTATTTGTACGTTTAGGAATACGTATTTTTCTTGAATTTATTACCCCCACTTTTGTGTATACTTAAAATATATTATTTTTAAGATATACCCAAATTAGTGTATGTATATTATGCTTGGTAAGTGTATATATCCCCAAAATAATATATATTTTTATGACTAGTTCTAAAAATATATATTTTAGTTTCCACCACAAACAATATATTTTTAGGAGGTTTATGAAATATATATTTTTATACACTTCGAAAATAAAATGTTTTTAGTATCGACGAAATACGATATAGTTTATATACTTGTAAAAATATATTTTTGTCACTTGTTTGGTTTTTGAAAATAATACTTAACAAGCTTCGATATATTATATATATTTAGTCCGTGGTTCTTTATATGCTACAAATGTTCAATATATCCATATTAGTCTCCATGTATGGTTATGGATATGGATATGGATATGTATATATATATATATATATATATATATAATATATATTTGTAATTCTTCGTTTGCCACTTATTATGTATTTGTTGGTGTGTATCATTTTCAAGTTCCTAACTTTTATATATATATATTTAATACAAACAATAAACACCTAACTTGTGATTCTTATGATCAATAAATATATATTTTTTCAAAAATATATATTTATATCCATTTTTATTTTATAAAAACATGATTTCTTGGACTTACATTTTCTACAAAAACATGGGGATTTTTATGTTTATAGCTTTTAAACATGTTTATTTGTAAGAACTTGGTAAACATATATTTTTCTAAGTATTTAAATTTTAGAAAATTTTTGCCATAGTCTCCCCTAGATTTAGGAGGTTTTCCATGTTTTAAAACATATATTTAAGCTTCAAAACTCATCAATTTATCCTTAATAATCTCAACAAGTATAACATGTACATATCTATGCATTTTTAGGTTATGATGAACTTGAAAGTTTACCAAAACATGTAGTCTTTTAACTTTGTGTTTGAGATGTTCATACATCTTTAAAAATGAGTTTGGTTACTAAGATTTACTAACTTTGTTAACAATCACTTTTAACAACTTGTTTACATATATTTTTAGAAAACATCACAAATCACTTTGATCACATTTACAAGTTCACCCATTATGTTAAAACATGTTTATCAAGACTTTTGTTATTTTTAAATCACTTGTTCATACATCTTTTTAAGAACATGATAATCATTTTATCCACTTTAAAGAGTCTATTTATTATATATAACAAGTTCATCATTACTTTGATCATGGATCTTTTAAGATCCATGTGTATACTTGTTAGATTTATACTTCTAGCAAGTATACATATGATGGATATCATCTATAGCACAAAATAAACATTTACATCTTCATTATATCTTCATTATATGTTCATAATCTTTAGATCATGTTGCTTATTCATGTGTTCATCTTTTAGAGGTGATACTTTTAGATGATGTAACTTATATATTAACAATGTACTAGTAATAAGATATCAAATAAAAGATTAGGAGGCTTACTACTAGCTCTTGTGGCTAGGGAAGTGGCAAGATGAACTAGTTGAAGAAGATGATGCAAAGTTGGTAGATAAAAGCTTCCTAGAGAGGTCCTTGAACTTCCAATGCTTAGCACCTTCTTAGATAGCCTTGAGACACCTTAGAATCACCTTGGATTAGCTTGGAAATAACTTGAAGATGGAGATTAAGTGTAGGTATATGTGGTCGTGGATACGGAAGGAGATGAAGGTGTTCTTGTTGTTGATTTTTGGTGAAAGGATAAGTGAAAGAAAGTGGTTTACTTATGTTGAAAAATGAACACAAGACCCTCCATACAAAGTCAAGTTACTTCCAATGTTGGGGCAAGGGGGACAAGGTTGTGGGAGGCTTGTGGGCCCTCACTTGGCTGTCTAAGATGATGATGGTGTTGGTTAACTAGGTTAGTTTTCTTAGTTAAGTATTTAGTTAGGAATTTAGGGGTTAGTTAGGGGGTTTTAGTGTGTTAGGGGTTTTTGACGTATTTTGAGGTATAAAATGCCATACACTAGTTTAATATTGTTAAACAGTGTTAACTAGTTTATATTTTATGTCTAGTTCGTGTTCAGTTGCTTAACGGGTGCTAGATTCGTTAACGGGACCTTAAACGGAGGTTTAAGTAACATGTAGAGGTTTTAGGGATTTTCAAGCCAAACAATGTGTTTAATAATTTGAACTAGTTGTATGATGTTAAATGTTGTTAACTAGTTCATATGATGTGTCAGATTGTGTTCTGTGTTCGTTTCATTGTCGGTTCGTTTCAAACGTTAACTTTCAAGACTTGTATGATTTGATATGTTTTGGTGCCAGTTAATACTTCCAATATCTTTTAGGTAGTGTATGATGTTTAACACTATTTCTGCATATTACATAAGCTTATGTATGCTGAATTTTTGCTGATTGCTGTTTAGTGTATATTTCGGACAGTTTTCAGTGCATGTATAGTTTCCGGAAATGTTAGCATTAATCCCTGCTTTCCCACATGGGGTTTAATATACAGTTTGTGTTGGACTCCCATCTAAGTCCTAAATCTGTTGTTTAACGACGTACTGACACTGTGCTGCCACATCTAG
The DNA here is from genome assembly GCA_947069175.1 of Scalesia atractyloides. NCBI lineage: Eukaryota > Viridiplantae > Streptophyta > Magnoliopsida > Asterales > Asteraceae > Scalesia > Scalesia atractyloides. The sequence goes on along the minus strand of CAMTDV010000007.1, from coordinate 58,868,557 downwards.
TCTACTAGTTGTTTTCGACGCACTGTTTTAAACTGTTTTTGAAAGGTAACCACTAAACAAATAATATGCATCATGTAACATATTCAGTGAGCTTTCTAGATTTATGCCATGCAATTCACGCAGTTTAGTTGTTCAAAACACATAATTATATCATCTATTTCACTGTTTAAATGTACAGAATTATGCAAAAGTGACAGTTGTCACATACTCCCCCCGTTAAAGAGAATTTCATCCTGAAATTCAAGCTGATTCATCAGTTGCAGGAATCTTCTCAAACAGGTAAGGGTATTTGGCTATGATTTGATCCTCACGTTCCCAAGTATACTCGGGTCCGTGCCTTGAGTTCCAATGAACTTTGACTAACTTGATACGACTTCTCCTAGTTTTCTGGTCTTTCCCGTCCATAACCTCAACAGGTTCTTCAGTAAATTGGAGCTTATCGTCTATGAGAATCTCCTCCGCAGGGATGACAATTGTTTCTTGCGTTGGGCTCTTCTTGAGATTTGACACATGGAAAGTGTCATGTACACTATTAAGTTCATCAGGTAATTTCAACTTGTAGGCAACGGTACCAACCTTTTCCAAAATTTTGAATGGTCTGATGTACCGCGGATTAAGCTTCCAGCGCTTTCCAAATCTGGCTACGCCTTTCCAAGGAGAGACTTTCAACAAAACCTTGTCTCCGACCTCGAAAGATAATGGTTTTCTCCTCTTGTCCGCGTAGCTCTTTTGTCGATCACGAGCCGCCTTGATACGGTCTCAGATTTGAAATATCTTATCGGTAGTCTCTTGGACTAATTCAGGACCAATTAACTGTTTATCGCCAACTTCCGCCCAACATAGCGGAGAACGACACTTTCGACCATCAAGAGCTTCGAACGGTGCGACTTGTATGCTTGTGTGGTAACTATTGTTATAGGAGAACTCCACCAAAGGTAGGTGAGTATCCCAATTGCCGCTTAGATCCATCACACATGCACGAAGCATGTCTTCAAGCGTTTGGATGGTCCATACACTATTTGTGGATGAAAGGCCGTGCTTAGGTCTAGTCGAGATCCAAAGGCCTTTTGAAAAGATTGCCAAATTCTTGACACACAACGACCGTCTCCGTCTGAGATGATAGAAAGAGGCACTCCATGACGAGCCACTATTTCTCTAAGATATAGCTCGGCTAATTTCTCTGTGCTATCTTTCTCGCGAATTGGAATAAAATGTGCGGACTTTGTCAATCTATCCACTATTACCCAAATCATGTCGTGACCTCTTGAGGTTCTGGGTAGTTTTGTAATAAAGTCCATAGATATTTACTCCCATTTCCAGACAGGAATCTCGGGTTGTTGTAACAATCCCGAGGGCTTCTGATACTCGGCTTAACTTTCGCACAAGTTAAACATTTACTGACATAAGTCGCGATGTCGCTTTTGAAATTAGGCCACCAATAATATTCGTTCAAATCATGGTACATTTTATCCGAACCCGGATGGATTGAGTACTTAGACTTGTGTGCTTCGTCCAACACTACTTCCCGAAGTCCGCCAAAAAGTGGAACCCAAATTCGTCCCATAAGGTATAAAGTTCCATCTTCCTTTGGTATTAACTGTTTCTCCATGGGTCAGAGAAATTCCTCTTGAATTTGTTCTTCCTTGAGTGCTTCTACTTGCACGTCACGAATCTGAGTGGTAAGGTTCGTTTGAATTGTCATTTCAAGTGCTCGAACCCTTAAGGTTTTAACTCGTTCCTTACGCTCAACGCATTTGCTACAACGTTTGCCTTGCCTGGATGGTACTTGATCTCGCAATCATAGTCGTTCAACAGTTCAACCAATGTCGTTGGCGCATATTTAATTTTTTCTGATTAAACATATGTTACAGACTTTGGTGATCCGTGAATATAGTACATTGAGTACCATATAAGTAATGTCGTCCATATCTTCAAAGCGAATACCACCGCACCTAACTCAAGGTCGTGCTTGGTGTAGTTCTTCTCATGCACCTTTTTTTGGCGTGATGCATATGCGATGACTTTTTCCCGTTGCATAAGCACACAACTAATCCTTGATGCAAAGCATCGCAGTATACCATGAAGTCATCGGTACCTTCAGGGAGTGAAAGAATCGATGCATCACACAATTTATCTTTTAGGAGTTGAAACGCCTCTTCTTGTTTTTCTCCCCAATCGAACTTCTTGTCTTTTTGCATGAGTGAGGTTAGTAGTTGAGCAACTTTGGAAAAGTTCTCAATAAATCTCCGATAATAGCCGCTAACCCCAAAAATTGTCGAACTTTCGTTGTTGTTTTCGGCACTTCCCAATTCTTGATTGCTTCTATCTTTGATGGGTCTACATGAATACCTTTCTCGTTTACTACATGGCCGAGAAATTGCACTTCCAGAATCCAAAACTCACATTTAGAAAACTTCGCGTAAAGTTTCTCTTTCTTCAGTAGCTCCAAAATGGCTCTTAAATGTTGCTCGTGCTCGTCCTTCGACCATGAGTATATTAATATATCGTCAATAAATACTATCACAAATTTGTCGAGGAACGGCTTGCACACTCGATTCATCAAATCCATAATAACTGTTGGTGTTTTGTTAAGCCAAAAGGCATAACAAGAAACTCGTAGTGACCATAACAAGTTCTAAACGCCGTCTTTGGTATGCTCTCTTCTTGTATCCGCAACTGGTGATATCCAGACCTTAAGTCTATCTTGGAGTAGAAACTCGATCCTTGCAAGTGGTCGAACAAGTCATCAATTCTCGGTAGTGGGTACCGATTTTTGATGGTGAGCTTATTCAACTCTCGGTAATCTATACACATTCTGAATGTTCCGTCCTTTTTCTTCACAAAGAACTGGGGCTCCCCAAGGCGAAAAACTTGGTCGAATGAATCCTTTATCCAACAATTCTTGAAGTTGTGTGGATAACTCCTGCATCTCCGAAGGTGCTAGACGATATGGAGACTTGGCTACGGGTGCAGCTCTCGGCAAGTCCTCAGGGAAGACTTCGGGAACTCCTTCACCATGGGAATGTCTTCAAGCTTGGGCTCCTCGACCTTCTTGTCTACCACATGTGCTAGGAAGGCTATGCAACCCTTCCGTAAGCACGCTCTAGCTTTCATACAATTAATAATCCGCAAAGGTGTGTCACGTTTCTCCCCATGAATAACAATGGTTTCCTCATTTGGTAGCGGTAGGCCAATAATTTTCTCATGACACACGACTTCGGCTCGGTTATCAGACAGCCAATCCATACCGACTACTATGTCGAAGCTACCTAACTGAACAGGTAAGAGATCGATATTGAACTTTTGCTGACCCAGTTCCAACGAACATCCTTTAATGATCTCCTTCGATTCAACTAATTTACCGTTTGCCAGCTCTATAGAATAGGGGACATCTAGCTTACTTGATTCTATGCCCAATATATTTTTAAATTCCATGGAAATAAAGCTAAAATCGGCACCTATGTCAAATAATATGGATGCAAAATGATTGTTGATAGGGAACGTACCAGTGACCACATTATGGTCTCAGCGCGCATCCTTTGCCCCGATCACAAAAGCTCTCCCACGAGCTTGATTTCCTTTGGGACACTCTTTCCTCCAGTGATCCTTGCTTCCACAACCATAGCATCCAGTTTCACACCCAACTCCATTCCCATTTCCAATACCAATACTGTTTCCATTTCCTCCTTTACCCGTATTTGTCCAACATGCCTTGGTACGATGGCCAAGTTTACCACACTTATCACACTTAGGAGTCCAGCAAGCACCGGTTTGGTGGTACGTACATTTGGTGCACTTGGAGTAAGGACCTTCATATTTCTTTGGACCAGTGGTGGTTGTAGCCACAAAAGCACTTGCTTCCCTCGGTTGATTAGCCGTTCTCCTATTGTTACCACTGTTGTTGTTGGAATGGTTGGCGTGATTATTGTTGTTGTAGTTCACCTGTGTACCCTTCTTGAAGTTTGCATATTTCCTTTTCCATCATTTACTGATTCGACGTGAGATTCTTTCTTATCTGCCCATTTTACAAATAATTTTTTCATTCTCACAGCATCTTCTGTGAGACTAATAGCCAGTGTCACAGCAGAAGTAATGGTAGTAGGGCTCGATGCGTCACCATGCTACGGATTTCGGGTACTAAACCCCAGATATAGCGCTCGATGCGCTTGAACTCCGGTATTACAAGGTACGGTATCACGGGAGACAGATCGTGGAATCTCTGGGTATAACCCACAATGTCAGCTCCAATCATGGTTAAGTTCCAGAACTCGGTTTCCATCTTTTGAAGTTCAGCTCTTGAACAATATTTTTCTCTCATTCTTTCCTTCAAGCTCTACCAAGTCATCCCATAAGCAACGTCATCACCCAGAGTTTGCACTTGTAGGTTCCACCATGTAAGTGCTTCATCAATGAACAGACCAGTAATAAAAGTGACTTGCTGGTCTGGGGAACATCTGCTCATTTAGAGCGTGGCATCTGTTTTCTCCGTCCAGCGCACAAAGGCCACGGCACCACCGGTGCCATCGTAATTTAGCGGCATGTAGTCCAAAAACTGCTTATAGGTGCACCCTGAAATGTTTATAAACAGATTATGAATGAGCAAATAATGAAACGCACGAATAGATTAAAAGAATTATTTGGTTGTAACAACAAATGAATATCACTATTCGCTTGTTTCCTACCAGAGGAACCGTCCTGTCCCTGGCTTCCAGATCCACCAGTTCCAGCAGTTCCACCTGTTCCGCCTGTTCCACCAGTCCCTCCAATATTGCTTTCATTTCGAGTGGCCTCGTATTGGGCTAGAGCCTGAGATATTCTTTGTTCCAACAAAGCGTTCAATTCGGCCTCATTCCTAGGCATTGGTTGTGGTTGGTTGACATTTCGAGTGCGAGGGTTCTTCGTCTTGGTGGCATGATCTTTTAAGATAATATGGTAGCAAAGATTAGACGTTTATTAAATATATATTCTTTCAGTTAATTATAATTTTAAATATTCATACATACATACATACATACATCATACATACATGCATACATCATACATACATACATACACACATACATACATACACAACATACATACATACATACACAACATACATACAACATACATACATACACACATACAATACATACATACATATACATACATACATACTACATACATACATACATTACATACATACATACATACATACATACATACATACATACATACATACATACATACATACATACATACATACATACATACATACATATATAAGCAAGTAATCAAGTAAGCAAGCAATTTAATGACACATAGTAATTTATATATAGAAATGATCCGTCGAATAAATAAGTCGGCTCCGTGCAATATACCATGCATAGAAATCAATATAATGCATCATAACGAAGACATCAAGTTTTTATGTATAATAAGACAACTTGTTACATGATCGTTTGTAAAGGAAACGATAATGTACTTGGGTTACACCACCCGGTCATGCAAGTTTAATACATATAAAAACAAAATCTTCTTCACTTGCGATCTTCATTCTTCCAGTTGTCTTTAAAACTTGATGTGTAGTCTTCACCAAAAACGGGTACCTAGCTCCCGTCCAAAAGTACCTGCAAATAAAAACCTAAGGTGCTGGGGGGGGATGGTGGTGGGGTAGGAATGACTAGACTGCGGAGATAGATAACCTCCTGCTCGAGCTCATGGACTCAGCAGAGTAAGACGCCTATTTGATGGCATGGGAGGTGGTGGTGGAGGCATGGCATTCGCCTGCCTCTCCATATCGCAGACCCTCTAACGTAGGATCTGTATCTGTTGCTCTAGAGAGCGAACCCAGCTATCCATGGAGTACGGATATGGTGGAAGGGATGGTAGGGGTCGGACATGGGCATCATATGTGGTGGTGAGTATGGAGTAGGGCTAGTAGGTACACGAGATGGACCTACCTCATGGCGTGGTGATGGGGGTATATGTGAGGGTCCAGAGGAGTGGGTGTGATGGGAACGAAAAGCCTCCTCATAGGGAATCGGTCTAATCCAGGTGGAATCGCCTACAGGTCTAGCAAGGTGAGGGGTACTCTCAGAGGATAGGGTAGAGGTGCGGATAAATGTATGTGTGGGTACAGGAGTGGGTTTCGGGGTGGCAACATGTATCATATCAAATCTGCTGCTGGTGGCATCCGCCCGAAGCCCGGCTCGGCGGATAGCAGCAGAAGATGTACGACCGCGACAGAAATTACCAGTGAGGATACCTCCAAAATGGCTATGTAAATCACCTCTCCATCACCGAGGTCCTCGTCTAAGTGATCAACGTGAAATACCGGGACCTTGTCCTCATCTTCAGATATGTTCATAATAGGGGGCCAAACAGCAAGGGGAATGGCATCGATAGGGAGGATCTCTACTAGGTGTTCACCCTCAGAGTGACCTATGATGATCTGCTGATGGTGCTGGGGAGGTAGGGCTAGAACGTCGTCCACCAGAGGGATGTCTGCGTCAGCTACGAAGTCGGGGTCCTCCTTAGGCACCGACTCGCTATCAGAAGAAATATAGTGCACGATGGGTCCAAGCTCATGTCTGATTCGATCTCCATTAGGTCATGGTCGTCATATACCGCTTTCTACTGACGACATCATAACCTGGAAAAAGGGTTTGTACGACATGTATAATTAATTGTTATTTAGTATATATAATATACATATATATATACACAAAATGTAGGTATCACATAATGTCCATTTTAAATTGCACTATTTGTTTTGGGTGAATCAACTTAATGTATTATGTCGATCCTTTATAGACTAAGTCCCATAATGTCCTTACATTATTTTGTAAAATGAGTTTTTATAACGGATCTTCTGAAATAGTTATGCAATGAAAATTCTTTTGTTTATGTAAAATTGTTTTCATGAGAGGATCCTAGTGATTGTAGACTAGACTCGAGAAGGAATCCTGGTTCACTATAATCGAAGCTCTGATACCAATCTGTCACACCCGCTCATCAGGCGGAAGCGCGCGGTGTGATCTGGTTGATTCTCATTGCATACAACATAAGTGAACATACTATACGAATAAAACAAACTCCATATGCCATTACTGAAATGTTTCAAAACGCCACATAAGTTAAGTATATCGTTTACAAACCCTGAAATGAGATTAATTGTCAAAGTGCTACATAATCAAAATGCAAGATTTTAAATACTAAGGTTTTGACCTTATATCACCGTAAGTAGGCGGGATATACTGGGCGAATCCTTCAAAGGGTGGCAATGGAGACTTGGTAGTTGTTTTCTTGATCGAAACTCCTTGCATAGATCCACTAATTACCTGAAATACATGTTAAGTTGAAAATCAACAAAAGTTGGCGAGTTCATGTGTTTTAACTGTATGAGTTGGATCCATAAAACGTAAGTAGTATTTGTATCACAAAAACCTGGTATGTAAAGCGTCAATGAAATCATGATCATTATTGTTTTGCAGGGACATTAATATGTGTGACGACATAGGAAGCATCCAAACCTAGACGATTTCGGTCGATAACCTCGACTGGGACAACAAATGCACTCTTCCATGTAGGTCCATGACCAAGAGTGGGGCTCGCCAACACCCGCTAGATCTAACCTTTGTACCGTGGTCTTAAACAAGATTAATGGTGCTTACGCCCACCCTATTCGCACATGATCTAGTTATTTCATTCCCTAGCTTATCATACCATAGACATGTATTTCACCCCCGATAGTTGAAAAACTGTAAAACATTTAAGATGAAAAGGGGGACATGAACTCACTGGATTGCTTTCTGCTTTCCTGATTAACTCAAATACTTTTCCTTGGGTTCGTATCACAACCTACAAACGCGTTAGGTTTTGTTAGACACTTCGGTCTTTATATCAATTCGTGTTCATGTTTCTTGTCTTAAGTATTTGTTAAGACTTGTTCAGCATTTTGTTTCGTTTAGATATACATTTCGATGTATGATGCCAATAGATATACTTCATTATGTATATATGTATACTTGCAACGCATGTGTTGCTAGTACGGACCCAGCTCGCTAGACTCCGTGCCTCGCAAGAGTAAAATGTATATGTTTCATGACTCCTCATAGATGGGTTCCACCCGTTTGCCTCGACGATACCATCGTCGGATATATTTCATATATAATTCTTCTAAATTATATATGATTCCAAGTTTGATGTGTTAGTTAACATATTATATTTTAACTTGTATTATTTGTATGGACCACTTTATATATCATTTTGTAATTGCGATGGGTTTGTTAAAAATAAACTATTGTGAACATGTATGGATATATAATTATTCACGGGCATAGGTTTTAAGGATCACGTGATCAAATATTGAAATTGTTAAGTATTATACTTATGACTCTTCCCAAGTATAGATATACTTGTATGTTTGTATTTCCATGGTTGAGTATAATACTTGTATAATGGTATTTTTCACTAAATGTTAGTGGTATATGTTGGCATATATTTGTACGTATAGGAATACGTATTTTTCTTATATTTATTACCCTCACTTTTGTGTATACTTAAAATATATAATTTTTAATATATACCCAAATTAGTGTATGTATATTATGTTTGGTAAGTGTATATATCCCCAAAATAATATATATTTTTATGACTAGTTCTAAAAATATATATTTTAGTTTCCACCAAAAACAATATATTTTTAGGAGGTTTATGAAATATATACTTTTATATTCTTCGAAAATAATATGTTTTTAGTATCGACGAAATACGATATAGTTTATATACTTGTAAAAATACATATTTTGTCACTTGTTCGTTTTTGAAAATAATACTTAACAAGTTTCGATATATTATATATTTTTAGTCCGTAATTCCTTATATGGTACGAATGTCCAATATGTCCATATTAGTCTCCATGTATGGTTATGGATATGCATATATATATATATATATATATATTATATATATATATATATAATTCTTTGTTTGCCACTTAGGATGTATTTGTTGGTGTGTATCATTGTCAAGTTCCTAACTTTATATATATATATATATATATATATAATTAATACAAACAATAAACACCTAACTTGTGATTCTTATGATTATTAAATATATATTTTTTCCAAAAATATATATTTATATCCATTTTTATTTTTATAAAAATCATGATTTCTTGGACTTACATTTTACAAAAAATACATGGGGATTTTTATGTTTATGGCTTTTAAACATGTTTACTTGCAAGAACTTGGTAAACATATATTTTTATCTAAGTGTTTAAATTTTACAAAAAATTGTCATAGTCTCCCCTAGATTTAGGAGGTTTCCCATGTTTTAAAACATGTGTTTATGCTTAAAAACTCATCAATTTATTCTCAATAATCTCAACAAGTATAACATGTACATATCTATGCATTTTTAGGTTATGATGAACTTGAAAGTTTACCAAAACATGTAGTCTTTTAACTTTGTGTTTAAGATGTTCATACATCTTTAAAAATGAGTTTGGTGACTAGGATTTACTAACTTTGTTAAAAATCAATTTTAACAACTTGTTTACATATATTTTTAGAAAACATCACAAATCACTTTGATCACATTTACAAGTTCACCGATTATGTTAAAACATGTTTATCAAGACTTTTGTTATTTTTAAACCACTTGTTCATACATATTTTTAAGAACATGAGAATCATTTTATCCACTTTAAGAGTCCATTTATTATGTATAACAAGTTCATCATTACTTTGATCATGGATCTTTTAAGATGCATGTGTATACTTGTTAGATTTATACTCTTAGCAAGTATACATATGATGGATATCATCCATAGCACAAAATAAACATTTACATCTTCATTATATGTTCATAATCTTTAGATCATGTTGCTTGTTCATGCGTTCATCTTTTAGAGGTGATACTTTTATATGATGTAACTTATATATTAACAATGTACTAGTAATAAGACATCAAATAAAAGATTAGGAGGCTCACTACTAGCTCTTGTGGCTAGGGAAGTGGCAAGATGAACTAGTTGAAGAAGATGATGCAAAGTTGGTAGATAAAAGCTTCGTAGAGTGGTCCTTAAACTTCCAATGCTTAGCACCTTCTTAGATAGCCTTGAGACACCTTAGAATCACCTTGGAAAATAACTTGAAGATGGAGGTTTAGTGTAGGTATATGTGGTCGTGAATACGGAAGGAGATGAAGGTGTTCTTGTTGTTGATTTTTGGTGAAAGGATAAGTGAAAGAAAGTGGTTTACTTATGTTGACAAATGAACACAAGACCCTCCATACAAAGTCAAGTTACTTCCAACATGTTGGGGCAAGAGGGACAAGGTTGTGGGAGGCTTGTGGGCCCTCACTTGGCTGTCTAAGATGATGATGGTGTTGGTTAACTAGGTTAGTTTTCTTAGTTAAGTATTTAGTTAGGAATTTAGGGGTTAGTTAGGGGGTTTAGTGTGTTAGGGGTTTTTGATGTATTTTGAGGTATAAAATGCCATACACTAGTTTAATATTGTTAAACAGTGTTAACTAGTTTATATTTTATGTCTAGTTCATGTTCAGTTGCTTAACGGGTGGTAGATTCGTTAACGGACCTTAAACGGAGGTTTAAGTAACATGTAGAGGTTTTAGGGATTTTCAAGCCAAACAATGTGTTTAATAATTTGAACTAGTTGTATGATGTTAGAATGTTGTTAACTAGTTCATATGATGTGTCAGATTGTGTTCTGTGTTCGTTTCGTTGTCGGTTCGTTAAAACGTTAACTTTCAAGACTTGTATGATTTGATATGTTTTGGTGCCAGTTAATACTTCCAATATCTTTTAGGTAGTGTATGATTTTAACACTATTTCTGCATATTACATAAGCTTATGTATGCTGAATTTTTGCTGATTGCTGTTTAGTGTATATTTCGGACATTTTTCAGTGCATGTATAGTTTCCGAAAAATGTTAGCATTAATCCCTGCTTTCCCACATGGGTTTTAATATACAGTTTGTGTTAGACTCTCATCTAAGTCTTAAATATGTTGTTTAACGGCGTACTGACACTGTGCTGCCACATCTAGTCTACTATTTGTTTCTGACGCACTGTTTTAAAATGTTTTTGAATGGTAACCACTAAACAAATAATATGCATCATGTAACATATTCAATGAGCTTTCTAGATTTATGCCATGCAATTCACGCAGTTTAGTTGTTCAAAACACATAATTATATAATCTATTTCACTGTTTGGGGTCCATGTTTTTTATTCTATGCTTTTGCGGTTCACTAATATTTTAAAGTGAACTCATAAAAGGTGTAGTTCATTTTAAGAGATCTCATAAAAGTTAAAGTTTTAAAAAAAAGTTAAAGAGTTTGTTTTAAAAGAACTCAATTTGAGTGAACTCAATTTCAAGAGAATTCAGATTTTTATAGAATTTTAAGAGAACTTAAATTCAATAAACTCAATTTTAAGAGAACTCGCATTAAGGGAACTCAAAACTATAGACCATTTTAAGGGAACTTAAAACTAGAGAACTTATAACTAAGAGCATTCACATCCATTCCATCAAATGGTGTGAATAAGTTTTTATAATACAAAGAGTATAAAAAGTGGTTGTGAGTGGAGAAGAGAGAAATGTTATTGTTCATCTGTATACTTGAGAGGACACTATTCACCATCTATAATTTTTTAATATATTTTAAAAGTGGTTATGAGTGAAGGAAAAAAAGATAATGATAAAGGTATAAAATATATTATTTAATTAAAAAGAAAGAGAAAATGTAGTGTTTTTAGTGTAGTTTAGGGTGAAAATATGGTGAAATTGATGTGAATGCTCTAAGAGAACTCGAAAACTCATAAACTAGGGACTCAAAACTAGAGAACATATTTATTGGGTTTCGTACTGAATTACTGTATAGGCTTTAGGCCTAGTGGAGGTGGATATGATCGGGTGGTTCCGCTGGTGGCACGATAATACTCCAGTGGTCCTGTCCAAATTTGCGTTAAAAAAAAAACTAAGAGAACACAAGAACTCTCAAACACAGAGAACTCACATACAGTGAACCCAAAATCTCGAGAACTAACTGTTTTCTCGAGAACTCTTTTCGTGAACTAGTTTTTTTTTTTGTGAACGCAACTCATGTGAACTATTATCCTGAACTAAAATTAACTTAATATTTGTAAATACTAAGATAAAATTAAATTTTTACAAAACTAGATAGCTTAACTTGAATGAGTTCTTGATGTTTCACTTATGCCCAAAGGTGATGTGCTATAGATATTTTATTGTTCAAGTATTATCAAAAGCTATGTTATGTATACCTTATATACATCAATGTCCCATTCCTGTCTAAGGGTGATGTGCTACATTTATATCTAGCATAACTAACTCGTGCCTAATTAAGATGCTTGTCACACTTTCACCTAAAAGTGATCTGACACAATTATTTTGCACACATGCTTAAATGATTTTACTTCTGTCCAAAGGTGATTTGTGTTTGTTTAAGTAGAATTATTTAATTAACCTAGTTTAATAGTTTGATGTTAATAATAGACATATCACAACTTCTTAAAATAATGATCCTCACATTAATTATCTTTCAACAACTCTAAGATCATTTACTTTAATACCCCACAACATTATTAACTATAACATTCTTCTTTAAGTATATAGTCTAAATCAATCACTCTAATTTCACAACCCAATATGAGTTTTGCTTTATAAAGAGTTTCAATAACATTTAGCTCTTCTCGTTTTTTTATTATTCCTTAAGACATGACATGACAATTATGCTGCTCTTTTCCGATAACAATCGTAAGAAGAAAACTAGAACATGATAAATGGGTTGAGTCAAACATAATGTCTCTTATGATAATAAAAAAACTCATTAAAATAAATGCTATTACTAAAATTATTTTAGATTCAGTTTTTTATAAGACTAATCTATTTCTTTGGAATAATCAAAAGAACTCCTAAAATGCATGCATTCATTCTAAATTCTAACTATAACGGTTAAATGGCATCCGTGAAACATAGTAATGTACAATACCATGATCCATGAAATTAAGGGGTTACACATGGAAAGTACAATATTTCAGTGCATTACATACTAACTTTTCCACTAGTACAATATGATGCCTTAAGAATCAACTGTAACACTAAGAAGTATCAAAAGAAAATGAGTGTGTTGATAAGCAACATATGTACAAGGAAAGAAATGTTTGAAATTGAAAAATAAGATGTTATTCACATCATTACCAGTAAAACCTAAAAATATTATAGTTCTAAAGTTCATATACAAAGTATAAGTACTACTTCCAATTTTAAGTTTTCCGGTAAGAATTCTCATTGCACAATTATGCCATTAGACTAGGCATAAGTAACGCTACTATCCATATTTCAAACGTACAGGTGGCTAAAATAGGTAGTCGATATTAATGATATTTAAGTCTACTAATATTAAAATTCTAATTAACATATGATAGATTGAGTCTAGGTCTTTACGTTTCCTTATCAGAAATCAAGAAATAACTAACATGAGAGTTGGTAACAAATTTAAATATTAGGCCTATAAGAACTATAATAAACTATCTTCTAATTAGGCTTTATGATACCTTACATATTCTCATAATTTAGTATCAATACTTCAACTACATTATGACAATCTTTATCTTGACTTTCCAGAAATACAAGAGGTGGGGGAAGAGAGTCAATAACATTTTACTCCGAATCTAACTCCGATTACACCTCTTGTACACCATACTACACCAACCATTACACACTCAGAATCCTGAAAATGATAGTAGCCTAATCTAAGAGTTAATCCACTAAGGCAAACTCCTAATAAACTCAAAAATCAACTCAAGAGGTCATCTAGGTTTAAAAATCGACTAACTTTAATGATAATGTAAACTCCCTAACTAAAGTTGAAATAGATGTTGGAAAAGTTTACCGATCCTATCTATTTAAATTAAACTAATAGCATAAATTAATCTTCTGAATGGAATAAACCTATTATTAACATAATGGATTCTATGAGTTAGAATAACGTTTAGGATTTGAATGAATCACCTAAGAGTGTTCATAACTAAACTAAATTCTAATATAGACGTTAAGACACTAAGAAACATGATTGATTACCAAATGTTGTAATCAAGAGGGATAAATTATCAAAGAATTTTCTTTATGTTTTACAAAAGTTTTCTTTGAAGATCATCATTAATCTAGTACCTTATAATATCTTAGAGCTACATTACATGAACATTAAAATAACTTTCCCTAACAATTGACTAACATATATACATGTTTATAAAACAACTTGAAAGTTCTAAACTCAAGGTTAAGAACACTTAGTCTATAAGCCAATAAAATCCATGTATGGGTTAATGCAAACATCAAAATGTGATGAAATCTTATTGCAATTATTTTCATCAAGAAGCAAGTGCATTAATGTACCTACCTCAAGATGAGTGGGAGCAACTAAAACGAATTTGTCCTTAAATTAGATCTCATTCTTTCGACAAGTATATGTTACATAAGTAAAAGCATTATTCACACATGCTTTGATATAATAGATGTTAGAGATATCTCTTACGTGATAGATATCGTACATATCGAGATATACCCAATGGGACATTAGTTTCGTTCCATAAGTTTTACTTTAAATAGGTTCTTACACATGTAACAAACAATATTGCTGTTCTTTAGAGGATAATAGGATCAATGAGATTATTTCCTTATGCTTCATTAATTAATTAGAAGCATTATGTAGGTTCAAGTCTATACTTGTTTAGATATTACTCACATTGCAACACTCTGGATATGTCTAGATTAATGTGAAGCATTTAATAGAGTATTACAATTTCTTTTAAGGAAACGAGAGATTATAATTTAAAAGAAGAAGTGGGAACTTAAAATTGTTGATTACTCTAACTTTGTTATATTCAAAGATAACTAAAAAACATTTTCGGGTATATCGTTGTGTCAGCAGACAAACCTATCTTATGGAGGAGTCATGATGAATTGATAGCAACAACCCAAGTCGCAATGATAATAATATGTTGATTAATGGCAACACAATTGTCAATAAATACTGTTGAAAATTTATCAATGGACTCGTAATTTTATTCACTCGATATAAATTATATGCTTTAAGGATCGTATAACCAAAAATCTATCACCCATAACCATTATGTAAGCACTTATAATAATGACGGATTTATTGATAACTACGGGCAATTGCATATCATACTATGAATGATTAAATATAAATTTTCCTTATTAGCTTTGATTTTGTATGTCTCTAGATATGTTCTGCTAGTGTACTGACATATAGACATATATAAATACAAATCAAACGTTTAAAGGGTTTACTTGTAAATTTTGATCATAACTATTAGGTTTTAAATTGAGGTTGTAGTATGACTAATGGGGGTCCTGAGTTGAATGATGACTCAATGGATCTCTACTAAGGATTTTGGTTTAAAACTAAAATGAAGGCTTATCTAATGCTTATAATAAATGATTACTCGGCCAAGTTGGAGAATGTTAGATTAAAAATATTAATTATATTTAATCAAGTGGCTATTATAATCATATATTTAATCAAGTGGCCTGTATATTCAGTTATATTATATTAGATCAAGATACTAAAATTATACCTTATTATTATATCGGTTGGTAATTGTTGATGGACCATATCACCTTACTAACTAATAAAGGTTTCATATTGGTGTATTTAAGAAGATAACTAGAGAGGTTAAAGGGTGAACCACTCCGTAACATCAATACATAATTGTCCCCCCTCTCTATCTCCCAATCCACAAGTTAATCACCTAAGAACTCATAGCTTCCCATCGCTAATATACACCCTAAATGAGAACCATATCAAGTTGATAATTATGCGTCTACATCAAATCCCTGTTGCGATTGCTGGCTTATCATGTATACTTTTATCATGATTTCTATTACATACATACAAAATTGATTAACAACTATATCATTCATTGTGTTATTGGTGTTTTTCAATTTCAACTTTCTCATCATAGGGTTAAAGAAATTGATGGAACTTGGCAAAAAAATTGAAGATATTCATGGAACCTTGGAAAAGTATTAGATATCAATGTATTCTTTTCGATGTTGAAATCAAAGAGAGTTCTTGATGTTGAAGAAATCTTGAGATTTAAAACAAAGTTGATGATTTCATTTGAACTTAGTTCAAAATAACGGCGGGTGCAAAAGATACATAATTAATCTTACCATTAAAATATACCAAAATTCCAAAAAACATATATTGATTGATTAGAATATTTCTTTTCGTTTTATAAAAAAAGATGGTGTTTTCAACCAATCATCCCATATATATATAGTTGTCCATGAGAATTCTTAAAGAAATTTAGTCCTTAGGCGATATAAAAAACCGGCTCAAAATTGTGGTAAAGAGGAAATGAATTAAAAAAAGATCTTGTTGATGGAGGCAAACCTTGAATTTGAGACCTCTATATTATCTTAAGATGGTTTTTTACACTTAACTACCAACATTTTTATGTATAATAAATGGATGCATATATTAAACATATAATTTACTATATATATAAAAGCTTATAAAAATCTTTTGGACCCTTTGAAAATTTGAGTATCAGACTACGACACGGATTAGCCAACACTGCGTACATATACATACGCATACCTACATACGTATGTATGTAAATGCATTCATGCACAAGCTTACATATACGCACACATACACTTTCATATCTCTGTTGGGGGTTAGGTTCTCTATAAAGTGAGACATAAATCATAACTATTTAATTTTTGAATAGTTTGAATGTTTTCATAAGACTTTGTCGTTTAAAAAAACTAGTGTCAGTTATTTTTCAGCACTACATGTCCAATTTAAAAAAGTGTTTTGGATCTGAAAGAGTAAAAATATATATTAGTAATATTTATTTATATGTTCATCATTATCATTTATATTATATATTGATCAAAAGATAATTTATTTATTTCTAGATTAGTTAGATTTATTGATCAAAAGATAATTTATTTCTTTCTAGATTAGTTAGAATTTGTTTGATAGACATAATTATCATTCCTAACTAATCAAAGAATTTTCTTTTAGATGTGTATAAGGGAGATAACTAGAGAGATAAATGATTACATAAATTCATTAACATCATAACCCCTAAATCGTCCCAACTCTCTCTCTTTCTCTCTCTCTCTCTCTCAAGAATTGTGTTCTTTAGAACAATAATCACCATCGTAAACTATACACTCTTAAGAGAACTCGACCAACCTAACGAAGATCAATGGCATTTACTTCCCTCTCCGATGAAGTTACTGGACTCTCTGTTGTAACATATATCATTCTTTATCATGTTTTCCATTATATTCATACAGAATTTATCAACAGGATGTTAGGAAATTTTATAAATAATATTATAAAATTGAATAATACAATGACTATTTGATGATTAAAGCCGATATAAATAAGAGATCTCTTAAGCTTTACTTGTGTGTTTGAACTTTAATGTGTAGGAAGTGACATTGTCTCATATTGGTGGAGAGATAAATCTTTTCTTGATTTATAATTAGAATTCTCTACAAAAATTTATTCCTATGTGATAAGTCACACCCAGTGACAGCGAGGAGGGTGCAAAGCACCCGACACGCGCATGCGCCTGAGCCCGAGCATGGGACCAGGACGATGGCAATGGACGTAATTTGGCATGTTGATAGCGTGTGGTCTGCTGAATTCATTGTATCCATGTGGATATTTAAACAGACTATATACAAAGCTATGTGTTTTGTTCTAGACACACACAACACAGCAAATTCGTATGGTTGATACTCCACACACAGACACCAACGTTTCCCTAATTATTCTATCCTGCAAGCTCTTGTTTTAGGTATTCTTTCAGGTGCAAGGCTAATCCTGACAGTGCAATCTGTCTTGACTGTTGTACCTTGGAAAACAGACGGGTTCACCTGGGTCACCCGAAATATTTTTAAAAGAAACGTGTTCTTCACGTGCCTCAGTCGTCGTTGTTTTCTACTTTTCTTTATTTCGTTGTATTATGTTTTTGGTCGTTGATTACATCTTGTAGTGTGTTTTGTTTCAGTTCTTGTTTATGTAGTGTAATCCTAATATTAATTAATAAAATTGTTATTTTATTTTATTTCTTGAATGGTTGTCCTACAAAATCACCTTCCCCGCTCACGATAGGCTCAGTCCACACCTAATCGCACATCTTATCACTTTATATATAGAAATTAAAATTGTTTGTAGCTAGCTTCTTTGTTAAGGTTTTAATGGGTAATAGTTTTCAAGTGGAATACACACAAGTAAAATGCAAATACATAAGAAAAGCAAAAAAAGAGAGGAAAGTAGATGACAATGAAATAACTTATCTCCTCACGCAACACAAATATAGGTACGGTTATAACTTTTTCGCTAGATTAAGGGTAATTCTCGGTCACGTTATTTTTTTTTTATTTCACGATATTCTTGTATCTATGCATCTACATGTTTTGCTTATGAATTGTTTTGTCTTTTTGAATATAACCCCTTTAGGTTTATTTCAGTTGTCATTTCCTACAATTTTCATGTTTGTTATTTCACGATATTCTTGTGCCCATACATGTTTTGCTTATGAATTGTATCGTCATTTTTACCATTTACGCCCTTTAGGTTTATTTCAATTGTCATTTTCTACGTTATATATCACATGCCTGGCCAATTTCACAATATATAACAATATTGATACGGAATAATGAAAACCAGTAAAATTCTATCACTCGTTGCAGCTGGTACTCGCTTGGTATCGATTCGATTCAAGGTTCCGATAGTAACAATACCGATACTGAAATTGTTCGGTCGAAAACCATAAATTAACCAATCAAAGCAAATTAAAATAGAACTCAACCAATATAAACAGAACAAAATAGAATAGCAATATTAGAGGAGACTAGAAAGTTGATAACTAATAGTGGGAAGTAATTATAACCTAAATACTATATAATATATTAATTTAAAAATATTTAAACAATGGACTTCTTTAAACTCGCGAGAGCCTACTCCAACTCGATATGTGAAACTCGGGTTCGGCCTCATCTATTAATTAAATAAACTTGTTTTCAAGCTCAAGCTTGTTTATTCTCAGCTTGATTCAAGCTTTTACAGAGCTGATCTTGAATAACACACGATCAACTCGGCTCGTTTACACCCCTGATAAAATACGTTGAAAAGAGATCAGGGCCAAACTTGTTACTTTCCAAACCATAAGTACTAGTTTAGACAAAAGACCAAAGATTGCAGCACCATGCACGCGTTGCATCTACAACAAACGGACAAGATCGCGTAACGTATTGATCCGACGGTGCGCATTCCATCAGTTATATATGCAATCACTCTAAATTCTCCTGTGAATTTATAACTTTCGAGTCGATCATCAGCTCACAGGTATGTTCCTTTAATTCCTTGTGATCTTCAGGTTTTAATACACCTATATTTTATTATAATAAGCTCATTGATGCTCTGTTTTTTTTCATTAAAATATGATTGGTTTTGAGGTTGCAGGCAATCAGTTTAAGTTATAACTATATAGAACAATAAATTTGTACGTACGCTTGATTCTTTAACGTTTTAGTCAGCGGAATTAATTTGCTCTGTAGTTGTTGTTTTCGCCAATGACCTTATCGTGTATTCCCAGCCCCGTGATCTTCCAAGGTGGAGGTCATGGATTCGAGTCTTACTTGGAGCAAAAATGCTCTTGGTTGAGCCAGAGGTTTTACCACATTGGACCTTTGGGCGGTGGGTTTTCTCTGAAATGGTAATGGGCTATCGGGCCAAACCAGCTCTCTCTATGTTTGCAGAAGTGGGTGGCCTTTTACTATTGGGTTTACTGGGATGATCAGACTTTTATTGGTCATAAAAAAAATATTCTGTTGTTTTCCATGAAAACTTCAGAGTTGATGATCTAGCATGCAGTCAAATTTATTATTATTATTATTATTTTTATTATTATTATTATTATTATTATTATTATTATTATTATTATTATTATATAGTGGGTTTTTAAGGGGTGATTGTAGTGGTGAATCTTCTATTTCTAAGTGATTTTGACTTGTTTTGACTCTTTAAGCTTTTGGTTTATATGATTGTTGGATTATGTGTTTGAATATAAACTTTTGGAGATTAATGAATCTTATTATTATTATTCTAAATTTATCTTATTTAGCTAATTTTTAAGTGTGGGTTGACTTGTAGGTGAATATGGAAAGTAAATCAGAAATTTTAGCAATCTTCCTCTTGCTATCAACCTTTTTGTGTACTCAGGCCTCTTCGACATCAAATGATGGGCTCATTAGGGTCAGTTTAAAAAAAGTAAAATTTGATGATACCAATAGTATTGCTTCAAACCTTGATTTGGATGAGGGGGATTCGTTATTAGAGTCTATTATAAAATATAAACAAAGTGCTGATAATCTTGTTGATCCACAAGAGCCCGATGTTGTGTCACTAAAGAACTATATGGATGCTCAATACTATGGTGAGATCGGCATTGGCACCGCACCACAGAAGTTTACTGTGGTATTCGACACCGGAAGTTCTAACTTATGGGTGCCATCTTCAAAATGTAGACTGTCGGTAAGATTTTGTTGATTAGATATGTTATTAGCTAGAAAAATTCCCTTTGTGTTGCGTTTGTGACGGAAATTCAGTTGACACAGGCTTAATGAAAGAAAAGAAAATTAAACATAGAGTACATGAAATTTTACTAAATGACAAATAAGTAAAGTACATTGTGGCATAAGTGTAAAAGACACACTAAAATACAAAAGAACAATTAACTTGCCTTTTGTAATTTGTATATTGTCTAATTAAGGAGCGACTCAACTTATTTTGTGGCTACGAGCCAGATTTTATTTTGGGGCATTTGTCATAAAAGAATTTAGATATAGGTGTTTAAAATTAAATAACATTTTTATAATCAACTTTTAATAGATCTATAACTTCCATTACACATTGGTGAATAAGAAATTTTTTAAAGAATGTTAAAAATAGATCTTTCAATCCCATTTAGTGAGGGAAGAAAGTGGTGTAAAGATTTAAAAGAGGTTCCAATCCAAATTTTGCAACTAATTCTTTTTTGAAGTCTTTCAGTTATGAGGCCCTTGAATTGGGCCTAAAGCCCTTACTTTTTTCTTTAAGCTAAAGGCCGCCCATGCAATAATTAATACATCTATGAGTATGACGAATGAAAATTTAAGTTTTAGTTATGTTAATATTTGCAGCTACCTTGTCTATTCCACTCGAGATATAGGTCAGGGCGGTCGCAGACCTACAAAGCCAATGGTTAGTTAATTACTCGTATACTATTTTCTTTTTATCGTTTGGACTTATTTTGTTAAATGACACTAGTTAACATTTCATAGCGGACATGACTTTATAAAAGTGAAACTCTATGGTTGCAAAAGTCGCTATATGCTCCCAGGTCGGTTGACTAGGAGTTCTGAGTACTCGGTCTAGGCAGAGAGTACTCGGGGAGTATTTGAATATGTTGAAATATAAAGTAATTAGTTTTCGGGATATTATATATATGTGAAGTATCATAAGTTTACTAATATTTATAACAAAATACGTGAATATTATTATAAATAAAAAAAAAACTTGTTCAAATAGTTAAATATTTCAAAAATTGATATTCATTTCTTGAGAAATGATAGCCATTCTTTATTATTATGATAGACGTAGGCATTATGTCTTATTTTTGTTTTAAGTCAATCCCGGCCCCTGTTGGCCGAGGTTGGCCGCGTTAAATCGATTATGAGTAAGTAGTCGGAGTTGAAAAAATCACATCGACAGCCTACCTTGTAGCGATTACTCTGCCTCTGAGACCTTGTTTTACAACATTAATTATTTCTTAAAATTTCTTAAATACCATTTGATACAGACAACGTAAAAGGATGTTCTATACCAAATGATCTTTTTAACTTTGAAACTATACATCACTTCAATAGAAGGTTTTGTATGCAATATAATTACAATAACAATCTGATTTAAAATAAAACGGTTTAGGGGTGTAACTTGTAAGCATTTGAATATGCTTTGGTGGATATTCGACCATTTCATTTCTAACTAAAAGTTTACTTTATTAATTTGACCCATTCTTTTGTTAGATACAATGTAGGTGCATTTAGAACACATATTCTAACTTAATAAACATCCTATTTTTTTTATTCTAACCATTTTTTGGTGTCTTGAAGGGACACTGCTGCTATTCAGTATGGTACTGGATCAATATCGGTATTTTAGTGAAGACAATGTCCAAGTTGGTGATCTTGTTGTCAATGATCAGGTGAATTTACAACTTTGTCTTAAGCTCGCCTTTTACAAAAAGTTATTGCAAATTTGTTTGAAATATGTGATCTATAATTAGATGTTCATCGAGGCAACACGGGAGCCTGGTGTGACATTTTTAGCAGGGAAGTTTGATGGTATCCTTGGGCTTGGATTCAAGGAAATCTCTATTGGCGATGTTGTCCCAGTGTGGCATGTTTATTTCTTGTAAAATGGGCAGGTCAAAACGAGTTGGTTAACAGGGTCAATTTTTTAAATTTTACATTGTTGACCCGCTATCTAAAAATCCAATAACCCCACGCATATTTGAGTCGAAATTGGTTTGCAGGGAGAACATGGTGAATCAACATCTAGTTAAGGACCAGGTGTTTTCATTTTGGTTGAACCGGAAATCTGAAGATGGAGAAGGTGGTGAAATCGTGTTTGGTGGTGTTGATCCGAAACACTTCACGGGTGAGCATACTTACGTTCCAGTCACACAAAAGGGTTACTGGCAGGTAATTAGTTATTGGTTAAAAACTAATTTTATCAACAAGTGTATCCAAATATTTGCATGTATGTATTCTAATATTTTTGTTATTTTTTCATTGATAGTTCGATATGGGAGATGTTCTTGTAGGTGGAAAACCAACCGGTAAGAAATCAATGAAGATTATTAATAACTATAACTAACATTGAATCCTACAACCTTCAAGGGGCACAATGGTAAGCGCCTGACTCCCCTCTTGCAAAGGTCTCAGGTCCCTTGAAGGCCACCTAGTCCCATTGGTTAGCAGAGTATTGGTGGGGCGTATCAGTTTTTCTTATGGGATCTTGCATAGCACACTGAATTTTCTTTCAGGGTTTTGTACGAGTGGATGTTCAGCCATTGGAGATTCAGGAACTTCACTAATTGCAGGCCCATCGGTTTGCAATATCCCGTTTCTTGATATTCTACGAGCCGTTAACTAATTTGTATCTTAAATAGGTTCTTTTGTCTTTTAGGAGGTGATCAAGCAAATAAATGATGCCATCGGAGCTGCGGGGTATCTTAACGAGCAATGTCAGAAAGCGGTTAGATTTTTTGGAAGCCATGTGTTTGACCAACTTGCAACATCGGTGAAAAAAACCTCCCTAGTTACTCATTACATTTAAATTTTACCTAAATGTTCTAGTTTCTTACTTATCGTGTTATTAATATTCCTTCAAAATAGGTTGTAAATGCAACACAGGTTTGTGCCCGTATTGGAGCCTGTCCTCGACAAGTTGATGTATCTAGGTCAGGTTTCTAAGCATTATTCCTGTTTTATAAATTATTAATGTCATACATACTTTCAAATATATATATATATATATATATATAAATAAATCTTGTATGATATGCAGCATTGGCATTAAGAGTGTTGTAGATAGGAGTGAGGATGTATCATCTGGATTTGAGGACTCCCC
Source organism: Scalesia atractyloides (assembly GCA_947069175.1). Taxonomy (NCBI): domain Eukaryota; kingdom Viridiplantae; phylum Streptophyta; class Magnoliopsida; order Asterales; family Asteraceae; genus Scalesia; species Scalesia atractyloides. The sequence goes on along the minus strand of CAMTDV010000007.1, from coordinate 58,844,788 downwards.
GCCATGCACCGCATGTAAAATGGTAGTTTCCTGGACGCATAAAGAGCTGGTGAAGAATCACACCCGAGACAGCATTTTAGGTTTGGGCAGTGATGTGAGTTATTTTTAATTTCTCATTTTTGTGTAAGTACGTTTTTGTCGTTTATTATATACCGAACCCAAAGTTGCAGCTTTGTACTGTGGTACAGAGTCCGTTGGGACTGTCGTCGGTTGACTGCACTAAAATTCCTTCTATGCCTACTATCTCATTTACCATTGGTGGCAAAGAATTTGAACTTTCTGCTGACCAGGTATTATTCTGCATTAACTGATAATCCCTAAGTCAAATTACATTATATAAAATCCGGTACTGGATTTCTGCTTTTGACCCGTTCCTGGTAAGCAGAGTATGGATGGGGTCCCGTGAGTTTACTTATAACGTGGTTTCACCAAAATATATATAACATATATATATTTTATCTTATATACCTCCTTAATTTTTTGATTTGTTTTGCAGTACATACTTAAGGTTGGTGAAGGCGCAAGTGCACGTTGCATTAGTGGTTTCATTGCATTGGATATCCCTCCTCCACGTGGCCCACTCTGGTACGTCTGCTTATTGTAAACTGGTCGGGTCAGGTTTGGCCATTCCGCTAACATTCTACTTCTGAGTTAATATATTTGAACATATATATGTTTCAAATTCGAGTTTGTAATGGGTTCGCTTGGTTAATGGCACACAGGATATTAGGAGACACCTTTATGCGCCCTTACCACACTGTATTCGATTAAGTTGGATTCGCACAAGCGGTATAGAACGGGATGTCTTAATAAAAGTTGGTACTAGTTCTGATGAACCTACTTTCTTTGTTTGGGTCATGTAAAAGTGTGATGTTTAATAATAGTAACTTGTTTCAAGTGCTTTAAAGGACTTGTGCATAAATATGTTGTTCTTTGTGCTGTCGTCGATCGGAATGTTTATTACAATTGCTCGATACATGCATTTGTTGTTGGCAAAGGAGACAACGGATCATTCAAGTTAATATTTGATCTCGACCACATATATACACGTCATACTTGCAAGTTAATGCTTTGGGAAATGATTTTTTAAAGTGAACATAAATTTGAAGCAAACTAAATAGAAAGATGGTTATTTGTTTCGAGATGAAGTAAGTAATAAAAATGAGTATAAATATATTGTTTCTCATAATACTATTTAATTTGTCACCTGCTATCATCGTTTCATTTTTTCCCACTGAATTCCAAACGAATTGGCTTAATGTTTAGTGTTGACGAGTAGGCTAAATGTTCATTTTTTTCCATTAAAAAATGAGTATAAATATATTATTTCTCATAATACGAATGTTCATTTTTTCGATTCAAAAGATGGCGAGAGCAAAGAAAGAGGAAATCCATCGAGGGATCACCGACATAGGCTATGTACGACATATCACTGAAAAGACGGAATCCATTGAGGCATAACCGACGAAGGCTACTACTGACATATTATTGAGTAAACTTAGACTATCTCCAACTCTTGCTGCCCGTTCAACCTCCGCCCGGTGCCACCTCACCTTGTCCGCCCATCCTCCCCCTCCTCTGCAATGGGCGGCCTAGCCAAGGCCCACCTCCCCTCTCACAATCTCCGTCTCTTTCCTCCATGGACGCACCCTTGACGACGTGCGGCTCTCCTCCCTCTCTCTTCCACCTCACTGTCCACGTTGGTCCACGTCAGAGAAGCTTGCTACGGACGATTTCCCTACAAGCGCGATGGAGACAGTCTTACTAGCAGATCACATGTAAATTTTACCGACGAACCAATGATAGATGATATAATGAGGGATCACTGATGGGGTATGGGGTTTTACTGACTTATTACAGACGAATGTCTCCGTCGATTATATCTTTATTTTTTTTACTATAAGTCAATAAATGTTATCGGTTTCTTGTAAATATAAATTATAATGCTCTAAAGAATAATAAATATCGGGCGCCAAAAACAAATCTCATACAATCAAAATCTTGGCACCCGGGGTGCCCCATTATGAACGATTCTTCACACGTTATTCCTAGTGAAACACTGCGGCCACCATATTTGTTCACGCGTGGTCATCATCACACGCGTTGAATTTCAAAATAATACCGTTGAAAACGACCGTTGGGTGAAAAATTACACCGTTTTTTATTTTGCTATATACATAACACAATACATTTTTTTAAAAATACAAAATGATACAATCATTCCAACACAAAAAAATACAATCTTTCAAACTTCAATTCAACCCAAAATGGAATGTTCAAGCAAACGAGGTTCGGGTTCGAAGAAAAAACCCGTACGACCGAAGTTCGAGCTAATCTTGGCCAGCCGGTGAGATTTCGGTTGCAAAACAAACCCGACCCAATCCCACCGTTTCAACCCCAACCGTTTCCCAACCAACCCTTTCAAACCTAACAATTTCCACCATTTCAAACCCAACCGTATTAAAACCAATTTTTCATTCCACCATTTCAACCTCAACAATTTCAAACACAACCGTTTTAAACCCACCATTTCAACGTCGACCCACTAGAAGATATCAATCTCATCCACCAATTCGCCCGTGCATACTGTAATGCCTCGCTTTTTCATACTTTCCTTAATTAGAAAGTGTAATCGTATTTCTATTTATGGAAACTTGTATTCGTATCGCATTCGTATTTCATTTCCCAATCTTATAATCCGAGACTTTGATCGTAATAAAATTCATACCTGATACATACTTGTCTTACATGCATTTAATTGTTAAATACGTGTTTACATACAAACCGATACTTGTTATATGTGCAAATACTCATACATTAATACTTGATACCTAAAATATACTTACAAATACATTATACACTTGAAAACATGCGAAAATATCAAGTTTAACCATGAAATGAAAGATAAACTAAGTTCAAGGACTAAAAATAGCATAATCCGTAGATTCTTGTTTCTAGCTCATGGATTAGGCAAAAATGTGTTTGTTGGATTGTGCTTCTTGCATTTAATACTCACCTAACTCAACCCCCCAACCACTACCAACTTCATTAATTATCTAAACCCTAATTCCCCATTATAAATAGAAGCCTCATCCCACACTCATTTCACACCTCAATCATCTCTTCTCTTCTCTTCTCTCTAAAAGCTCTAAGAGCTCTCTTCTTCTAAAGATTCAAGGTTTCAAAAGATAACTCGGTGTTCCTCCAAGCCCTTCACGAAGTAACAAGGGAAGCTTTTGCAAAATCGTGAGTACACTCGACCCACTTTTCGTTTACAACACTTTTCGGTGTAATATGTTTACTTATACCAAAACCACAACACTTAAACTTTGTGAAATGCACAAACAATCCTATACACATGAATACTTGATACGATTACTTGATGCTTATATCTTGGACATTCTTTATGTGATACTTTAGTCATTAACTTGTTTTAAAGCCTTCGTTTGACATGTATAGCGCTATAGGAATTCACGCATCCCCCTCAATCGCATAAACTTGAGGCCATGTTAAAACAGTGTGTTGCGTTAAGGGTTTGGCTAGTAGTATTGCATTTGTATTTGCTCATGTAGAATCATAGTTGCCATGAGGATTTGTTTAAACTTTAATCGTGTACGTATGCTATGCTTAAACTTGTGTACTCGCCTTTCTTTTGCATTGAATTGTATTTTAAAACATGTTACAAGTTGATGAAGAGGATGCTATGAAAACAAATAGCAAGTACTTAGATACACACAAGTAGACGTTTACGCTAAAATGTTGTATCAATTTTGTTGTATTGTATTTGCTTCGATGTTGTACTTGACAATTGTTATATGAAATGAAATTCGACTTTAATTAAATATTGTCATTAATAGCGTTGTGAGCAATGAGCAATCTCGTTATCGTCTCACTCCGATGTTTCCGTCATCGGTTGGGGTATGACACATACCGTGAACCACAACAACAACATGATGACGATAGTGAACTGGTTCAAGAAGAAGAAGAAGAAGAAGAGACGACGACGATCAAGAAGTTGAAATCGTCCCAACATTTGTTCGGAGACCTTGGAGGAGCGGGGAGGAGGTCGCCTTGGTCAAGGCATACTTGCACATCTCCGAAAACCAAAAACATTCGAATGAACAAAGAAGATATTTGTTTTGAAGACGAGTTATATCTCATTTGGTCAAACTTCCCATTTCTCCGAACGAAACATTGATAAAATGACTTCGAAGTTGGGAGATTTGAACCGAAAAATGAGTAAATTTTAACGCTTGCTTCATTCAGTTGGTACGCTTTTTTTAACTTATCTCTCTGTATTTTTTTTAAAACTGAAAACTGCTTTTTTATTTTTAAAACCGTAAACTGTTTTTTTTAATTTTTTTAAAACCGTAAACTGTTTTTTTTTTATTTTTTAGAACCGTCAACTGTTTTTTTATTTTTTAAAACCGTAAACTTTTTTTATTTATTTTTTGTAGACCTGAAATCCACAAAGCCGAGCGAGCGAGACGACTATCATATAAAACGCCTTAGAAGAGTATTGTCAGACATACAAGCATAAAACGTTTCCACACATGGCGGCATGAGAGGTTGCGAGACATCATCCGAAGTGGGAGCCGGTTGACTTGGTCAACATGCATGGACCGACGGCTCCAAGGAGAAGAGGAGGTCCCAAAAGATCAAAACTTCCGAGTCCGAGAACTACACTACTTCCGAGTCCGGTAACATGCCCAAAATGAATTTGAACGAACCCGATGACGAACCCGATCAAGATGATACACCCACAAGGCCGCGCCGCAAGAAAAGTGGTGATTCGCAAAGTAGAGGAAAGGAAGGGGTGGCAAAGTCCATTACTGAATTCAAAGAGGCTAAATTGGTGGAAATGGCTGAATCTAAAGAAAGAAGAGAAAAACTTGTGGCGGCAAAACTTAATCGTGAGGAGGCGTATATTAGACACTTGACTGAAAATGAAAAAAATAGTGATATAAACGTCTTGGTACAACTGCACAACACTCTCGATGAACCGCTTAAGTCGATCGTACTTTAACGCAAATGCGAAATATGTGAAAATGGGGTTGGGAGATGCCGTAGATTTTTAGGTTTTGTTAGTTTGCAATGTTTAGTTTCTTTAGTTTGTAATTTAGGATTTATTTAAATGAAATTTATAATTTATAATTTTATTGTTTTATTGTAACTTTATAATTTAAAAAAAACCATCACTGGTGATGGACACCCCTAGTAAAATCCATCACTAGTGATGGAATAAAGCTCGATGACGTGACGGAACTTCATTGAATGTTATGTTGTGAGTGATGAAATTCCATTACTAGTGCAACACCCCTACCCCTAATAATATGCAAACAAATATGTTAAAAATCAATACAATAAGAAATAAGCTAAGTAGGGGGCGGGTGGTGAGGTGGTGGCATTTCTAACTATTGTTGAACAAATCTTGGAACTACTTATTGCTTTCGCGCTTTCTCCTACTGCACCTGAATAGTTGCGTCCCATGCCTCTTGATCCTCCCGCATCACCTCCAGGTTTTGTTGTAAGACGATATCTACAAACAGTAAACAAATGATTAGTTGTTTGTTGACGGTACAAAATTAATTTAGTTGTATAAAATAATTGCATCCCTTTGCAGAATGAACAGTAGTGTAAGATCTAACAATGCTAGAAGTAACGACATCGCCAATGATTAAATAGCAGGGATCACCAGTGGTCCCAAAGTCAAAGAGGTGCCATTCTTCTGGTGTCCATTACTAGATCTCCTCCATAGTTGTGGGTTACCAACAGGTGAGCAGTGCGGTCTAGAGTCAATAAAAATTTATTGGACAACTGATCATACCTAGTTATTGCCTATCATGCGGTTTACCAGACAAAAAAGAAATGTATTAGTTTTTGAAAAATCCGATTGCATAACTGTTATAAATCTATCTTTTTCTCTGCAAGTGTTAAACTAGCATCCTAACATCAGCCTAAAAGTACAATACCAATCATAATGTTTTGATAATTTTCTTTTTGACATTTACACACATAGTTAAGAAAAATTCAAAACAGGTAAAACAATTATTAAATTTATAGAAATTTACTAGGTTATAACCTTGTATACTACACGGGTTGATAAATGAATTTTATATACTAAATAATAAAACAACATATCTTGAAAAACCTTCTTTACTGCACGGGTTGAATAAATTTAATTTTATATATTAAATAATAAAAATCATATCTATAAGAACCATATTGTACGGGTTGAATAAATGTAACTTTGTATACCAAATAATAAAAAAAAGTTATATCTTTAAAACCACGTATATTACACGGATTGAATAAATGTAATATTATTTACCAATTAATAAAAAGAGTTATATCTTTAAAAAACCTTGTGTATTACGCGGCTTGAATAAATATGATTTTATATACAAATAATAAGAAAATAATATTTAAAAAAATAATTGATATACTAAAAATGCGATAGATATGATGATGCGGAGATGATTATTGATTTCAAAGATACAATGATCAAACATGTTATTCAAGAACCAATAAACAACCATTTGAGTGATAAAATATAAATTATATTTAAAAAACATGAAAATAAATTAATTTCATATATAAAGTAACATTGAAAGTTATATACAATTTGTATAAGATGTAGAAAATCAAATAAATAATATTGTAAATGAGAAGTATACATTAAATTTAAACTAAATAATAAATATCTATAGTTAAGTAGAAGAGATTAAACAAAACAATATTTAGTAGAAGAGTTATCTATAATTAATTAGAAAAGATTAAACTAAATAATAATTATTCATAAGATATTAAACTAAATGATATTTAGTAGTAGGGTTATCTATAATTAATTAAAATAGATTAAACTAAAATAATAATTATTCATAAAACATGGCATAATATGATGACAAGTATCTCCTAATGGTTTCTTTTATTATATAATATAGACTAGATTATAACCCCGTATATTACACGAGTTAAATAAATGAATTTTATAAACTAAATAATAAAACAATATATCTTTAAAACCTCATTTATTGCACGGGTTGAATAAATGTAATTTTATATATTAAATAATGAAAAGTTATATCTATAAGAACCATATGTATTGTATGGATTGAATAAATTGTAATTTTATATACCAATTAATAAAAAATTATATCTTTAAAAACCCTCATGTATTACATAGGTTGAATTATATGAATTTATGTATCAAATAATAAGAAAATTATATTTAAAAAACTAATTGTTATACTTGGTACGCGATAGATATGGTGATTGTGGAGATGATTATTGAAAAGAAGTTGCAGTGGTCAAACATGTTATTCAAGAAGCAAACAAGCAGCCATTTGAGTGATAAAATAAATAATATTTAAAAAACCGTGATAAATCTAATTTTATATATAAAGTAATATTGAAAGTTATATACAATTTATTTAAAAATTATGTAATAAAATTGATATAATATTTTTTAATAATGAAAATAAAATGAATAATATACTAATACAAAGTTTGGTTTTGGTGATAAATAATTTGGTTATTTAAAATATCTTAAATTAACAATTTAAATTTAGAAATAATATTTTATTAAAAAAATATAAGTGTTCTATTCGACATTTAACGTAGGATAAGATTTATATTAATTTTTATTTAGTTAGTTAATATAAGATAGTAAAAAATTATGATTGAATAGTTGGGAGATTGTATAATGATAAATTGGTTAACTTTATTATAATGTCATATGTTTTTTAGTTATATACTTTTTGAATTATTATTTTTTTAAATTAGGACTTTCTTATTATTAGTAAAATCAATGATTTTATATTTGTAATTGTTTGGTATTATTTTATAATTAAGTTCATATGATACATATAACTATATTGTGTCTTAAGTTATTGATGCCATCCAAAATGTTTTTTTCGACTTTATGTCTACCATTATATATACTGTGGTAAAAGTTTAAAGTTTATTAGAGATAATTACATCATTGAAAAGAATAAGAGTAAATTTGTGTATTACAAATATAAAGTAGGTGTCTCTAAAAAAGAAGTACTAATTGGGTAAAAGAAAACTAAAAATATAGTTGTTATATAACACGTTAGGTAATATAAACAATGAAGATAATATGATATAGAAAATCAAATAATGATACTATTATAAATGAGAAGTATACATTAAATTTAAACTAAATAATAATTATCTATAATTAAGTAGAAGAGATTAAACTAAATAATATTTAGTAGGAAAATTATCTGTAATTAATTAAAAGAGATTAAATTAAATAATCATTATCTATAAGAGATTAAACAAAACAATATTTAGTAAGAGGGTTATGTATAAATATTAATTATCTATAAGAAATTGGCAGGAAATCAAAAAATACATACCTAATATGATGACAAGTGTCCCTAAATTGTTTCTTTTATTATATAGTATAGAATAGGTCTAGATAATAGAAATATAATGAAGAATAGATAAGACTGTGGTTACAAATAATAATACTATTATAAATGAGAAGTATACATTAGTGTCAACGCCAACTGGAGTACAATAATCTTACTGGCGATTGTGTTTGTGTCTTGACGGATTCGGTGAAGAGGATAGAGGAGGAAGTCACATTAGTTAAAGAAGGTAAACGGTTCCAGGTTTGGGTCGAAGAGGAAAGGGAAGACTGGGTGCCCAATTCAATTGAGAATCAGAATGGACAGTGGGAGGAAGGAGAAGGTTGGGATTTGTTGTCGGAGACTGATAAGTCCATAGGATACATGAGTATTGAAAAGGTCTCGGCAAAAGAATCACCGGAAGTGGAGATGAACGATAGCTTTCATGGGCCGGTGGAGATGTTCAACGTCGTCGGAGTTAACAGTCGCGCGGTTATGTGTAGTGTTGATAAGGAAGTGGGAAGGTTTAACCATATCAGTGATGGTGAAAGTTTCGAGAATAATAACGGTAATAAAAGGCCAAACACCAATGATGATAAACATATGGATAAGGTACGAGGATGGGTATTAAAGAAAGGAATGGAAAAGATTGTTTTGATATCAACACTCAAGGTTTCTGCGTAAACCTTCAGGTAAATAGGCCATTCAAAATCACAAAAAAAAAGTTAGAAAGCCCAATAATAAAATAAATAGGGATAAGAGGAAGTGTGTAGACAGTCTAGGCCCAGGAAAAGATCAAGACAAAATGACCCAGTCGATTTAAATGAAACAATTGGTATTCAAGAAGAAAGTAATTCCGAGAGTATTCAGGATGATATCCCATCCCAATCTAGTGGAAATGGCGGCTCACGAGAAGGAGGCGTCGCTTCGTCCCAAAAAAAAATAGAATTGGAGGTGGAGGATGTGTGCAAGTATACAACAGTTGACGATTTAACAGTTGGCGATTTAAATGTGCAACTTAGAGACGAGGAAGAAAATATTAATAATGAGACTTACTTAACCTCGATAATGGGGGAGTGGTGGGAGCCGATCTTCAAGATCAGTTGATTAGAGACGCGATAAAGGAAGAAGGTATTCAAATAGTGAACAAATGAATTTTTTATTCGGTGAACATTAGAGGTTTAGGGGAGGGGTAAAAAATAAAGCTGGTTGGATTAAAGACTTAAAAAAAGAAAATGGGGTCGATTTTATCGCTTTACAAGAAATTCAATTTACTGATGTTTCGGGCATCGAATTCGAGAAATTTTGGGGAGCTGGAAACAGCCAATGGAAGATCAGGAGGAGTGGTCAGCATGTGGGACCCGAGCGTCATCAAGGTACATGATTCTATCAGACATTCTAATTTTATTTGTCTAGGGGGTTATCAAAGGGAGTAATAAAGCAATTAATATTTTAAACGTATACGCTCCGCAAAAAGTCCCTCAAAAAGGGCTCTTTGGGATGATATTGGGTTGGTTTTGGGGAGTTACGCGGGTGTGGGGTTTTAATGGGGGATTTTAATGCGGTGTGCAGTTAAGAAGAGAGAAGGAATTCAAAAATAAATAAAACTTGCACTTCTAATTTTAATAATTTCATTGTCGAAAATGGGTTGAGAGAATACAATATGAAAGGTAGGAAATTTACTTTTCATAAGGATAAAGGAAATAAACAGAGCAAGATTGACAGAATCCTGGTATGCCAAGACTTTTTTAATGAATGGCCGGTGGCTTGTCTGAGGGCTTTACCTAGGTTTCACTCAGATCATTGCCCTCTTACTTTGACTTGTACGAAAAAAACTTTTGCCCCAAACCTTTTAGAACTTTTAACTCTTGGATGGATAGAAAGGATTTTGATAAGGTGATCTAAAAGGCGTTGGAAAACATTATTGGGGTTGGGAAGGTGGATTTGATTTTAATGCAGAAATTTAAGGTGATACGGGAAAGTATAAAAAACTGGAAAAAGGATGTCTTAGCTAGGGAAGGGGAGGCGGAAACGATGCTTAGGGAAGAGTTGGAAAAGCTGGACGATGTGGTGGAGTCTAAAGAGTTGTCTGAAGAGGAGGTCTGGACTACACTTGAATGTTTGAAAGAATTAAAGAACCTGGAAGAATATAAAATTAAAGATCTCAAACAAAGAGCTAGGATTAGGTGGGATTTGGAAAGAGACGAAAACACGACGTTCTTCCATGGGTATATCTATAACAGACGTGCCAACAATAATATTCCCGGATTGTTGATTAACGAGGTGTGGACAACAAAACCATCTTTCGTCAAAAAAGAACCCATGGGCTTCTTCAAAAAGCATTTGAGGAAATGATTGGAGACAGACCTAAACTCACGTGCCATAATATCAGGATATTATCGGAGTAGGATGCGGCTTCCCTTACGGGCCCGTTTAGAGCAGAAGAAATAAAGAGCGCGATGCTCGAATGTGGGGCAGGTAAAGCGCCTGGGCCCGACGGCTTCAATTTCAAATTTATCAAAAGGTACTGGAACTTATTTGAAAATAATTTTGCTAACATGTTAGCTTCTTTTTACAGTAAATGCACTATTTCGGCCGAGTGTAGTTCATCGTTTATAACTCTCATTCCAAAGAACAAGGACCCGGTGGGCCTAAAAGATTATAGACCGATAAACCTGATGGGGTGATAAGCAAAACGATATAAAAAATTCTTGCAAATCGCCTCAAGAAGGTAATTGGCTCTATCATTTCGGAAAACCAAACGACTTTCATTAAAGAAAGATACATTCTTGACAACCCCTTAATGTTAAATGAATTAATTGCATGGATTAAAAAGTTAAAAACAAGGCCTTCATTTAAAAAATTGATTTCGAAAAGGCTTTGATAACGTTAGTTGGTGGTTTCTTCTGGAAATTATGGGTCAAATGGGTTTTCCTGATTTATGGTGCAAGTGGGTTAAAGGGATCCTTGTTTCGGCGAGTTCTTCGTCCTGGTGTATGGGTCTCTTACTTTCGTATTTAAATGCTCCAAATGAATTAGGCAAGGAGACCTGTTATCTCAGTTTTTGTTTCTTATGGTTATGTAAGCGTTGTCTGGCATTTGTTGCAAAGAAGGAGAAGTTAAACCTACATTGTGCACTCTTATTCAAGCGGTTAGATACGTTCGAAATGGGAGTAAGGCATACTTAGCCTATGTGGTGGATACCCACCATGGGGTTCCAAAATTTGAAGAGGTAAAAATTGTAAATGAATACCCTGATGTATTCCCGGATGAATTACCGGGGCTTCCACCCGAACGAGAAGTAGAATTTCGAATTGAGTGAAATCCGGATGCTAAACCGGTGTCTAAAGCACCATATCGATTAGCTCCTACCGAGATGCGAGAACTGATGACTCAATTACAAGAATTACTCGACAAGGGTTTCATACGCCCAAGTGTGTCACCGTGGGGTGCACCCGTACTCTTCGTGAAAAAGAAAGACGGCACAATGCGAATGTGCATCGACTACCGAGAATTAAACAAATTGACAGTTAAGAACCGTTACCCCTTGCCTAGAATTGACGACTTATTCGACCAGTTGCAAGAGCTAGTTGGTTCTCGAAAATCGATTTACGATCGGGGTATCACCAACTTCGGGTACATGAGGGCGATATAGCCAATACTGCGTTTAGGACCCGCTTGTAAAGATGGTGGAAGCATACCATTTTAAAAACAATCAATGGAATATTCTTCCTCTTAATGATAACATTTCGGATGTTGGAAAAATATTATGATTTTGGTGGCTAAAATGAAGTTTAATAGGAAGGGTTTAAACCGGTTGATTTTGAGTAAGGTGGGGAATGGGAAAGATATTAGGTTTTGGGTTCACACATGGGTGGGCGATCTTCCTTTCATGGAAAGATGGCCGCATTTGTTTGGTTTAGAGTTGTTTAAATTATGCAGGGTTAGAGACAGGATTGCTTTGGGTCCATGATCTGGTGGCCTAACGGGGAATTGGTCTAGACAACCAGAGTCAGATGCTGAGTTAAGGGAGTTGCATGATCTACAAGAAGTTCTTAACTTGGTAGTGCTTTCCAATGAGAAGGATTCGTGGTCGTGGGCAGGAGATGAGTCGGGATGGTTCTCGGTGAAGTCGATAAAAAAGATGATGATAGAAGATAGAGATGAAAACAATCTTCCTAGTTTTAAGTGGTGTAAATGGGTCCCTCTAAAATGCAACATCATGGCCTGGAGAGGAAATATGGACAGATTAGCTATGAAAGTAAATTTAAGAAGAAGGAATGTGGAAATCACGTTTATAATGTGCCCATTCTTTGAGGAATATGAGAAAACGGTGGATCATCTTTTTACTGCTTGCCCGGTGATAAATAGGGTCTGGATGGTTTTAGTGCTTGGTGCAATATTCCACCTATTTTCGCTATCGATTTCAAAGATATAATGAGTATTCACAAGTTCTCTCAGTTGGGCAAGAAAGCGAAGAAGATTATTCAGGTTCTCATGATCAATACTTGTTAGTGTATTTGGAAAGGAAGGAACGAGTTGATTTTCAAGCATTTAAAGCATAGCCCGCAAGACATTTTAGGAGATATTAAATCAAAGGGGCTTCGGTTGGGTTAAAATAGAGCTTCATGTAACTATATTAGTTGGGGGGTGTGGTGTAAATACCCGTTGTATATGTTGTAATTTGTTGCCCTTTGCCGTTTGGGTCGGAGGTTGTGTATTGTTTGGCCTTTTGCCACTTTGAGTCAGAGGCGTGTTATTGACTTGTGGATTCGCATCATAACTCTCTAGTCTACAAGAAAGTTTTAAGTCGTATTTTTTATTACGCGCTTTGGTGGAGACAGAAAAATAATATATACATATATCGGTGCTCTAAGTTAGGGACTTCTTCCCGGTGAGGCGGGGGGATCCTCCCTCTTGGAAAAAACTGCTGAATACTTTTTGGTTGTATATTCTGGTTACATGGGCTCATGGCTATGTGTATGTATTAAGAGGGTTTTAATATTCGGTTTCAAACCAATAAAACTAACCAAACCTGAAATGAGTCCTGATTGCTCCAGTCCTCGTCAAAACCCCAAGCCCAATTTCTTTGGGCTTCAACTTCGGAATAGTTACTGAATTCGGAATATAGTTACTGAATAAAACTTTTATTTTATATTATACATATGCATATTAGAATTCCGAATATCAAAAGTTATAATATAAAGGTCATTTTTTATATATAGTTTTCATTTTTTTTATAATGATAAAGTTCAAGTGGTTTTACAAAATATATATCAGAAGATTTAAATACAAAAAGTTAGTTGTATATGTTCGGATGCTCAATTTTATAGATTCTCTAGAAGTGAATAACAAATGTTATTGTTCTCTTATGATCTAATTATGCACAACTAAACTATAAGGGGTCGGGGCGCCTCCGTGTTGGCGTGGTGGCCGTGATCACACCATTGCAGTGGTGTGATCAAGGCAGTGGTAGTGATTTCGTTTCCGTGGTGGCCATAACAATAGTGGCGGGTTTAATGGTTGTTTTTATCATTGGCTGGGATTGGTTCGTTTTTTAGGGAATGGGTGGCGTTGTTTTGATTGGTCGAGAATGATTTAGTGATAGGTATGGTAAATGATGCAAGTGATTTAGTGATGCTGTAATAGAATTGAGTGGAATGAAGTAACATTTTTATGATTGGCTGGTTTGTAAGTAATGATGTGATAGCCGATAGGGTGATGTGTACCCGACCCCCCTAAGGGTGGAAGGGACACCCATCACACTATTCTTAAACTTCCAGCCAAACACAATCTAACACCCCAATTCCATCCAATTGTATCACACCATCACTAAATTACTTAGAGCACCCGTCATAAATTACACTCCATTAACTTAAATTAAATTAAATATAAACTAAAAACCACCATTTTAAATATATAGAAGTAAATACCAAATTTAATTAATATAAATAAACAACCAACAAAAATAAACTTAAATATAAAAACTAAAATAAAATTAAAACTAGTATTTGTCAGAATCGGGAAAGTTGAGACTTGAAGCACCAATTTGTTCCATTAAATTTAAAGTTACGAATAAAAATATAAAAAACCAACCTAAATTAGCACAAACCTTCGGGTTGAAAACAGTTGGGTTGGTCAAGATTCATGTTGAAAACGAAATCTATTCGGTTCACCTAGATTAGCACAAACCTTCGGCCAAATCTTTTCTTTGAAGCAGACAATTTTTTTTTGTTTGAACCCTCCATTTGTTTAGTGTGGTGTAGTGTTTTTTGAGTGGTGTGGTATGTGTAAAAAGATATAAGATTTAGTGTGTAAAAAGATATGTGTGTATCTATGTATGTGTATATAGGTAAATTTGCGTAGTACGTCCCATGATATCTACAATGTAAAACCAAGTATGAGATTTAACAAATATGATTTGTTGATTTTGATTTTTAGGATTTAGTTATTTTGTTATGCCTTCGGGGTTGTGAGATTTAGAATATATAATTTAGTCGTGTTTTAGTTAGATTATTTAATTTAATCGATTTTATCTCCATTTAACAGCTGCTATAACAGAAACAAACCTTATTGGAGATACTTGGTGCAGGGAATCTGGAACTATAGTTTATCCATCTTTGTATTATACCTATTTTAAATAGGAAGTATCTTCTTCGGACTTCATTGTGCCTGATTGTAAACCGAGGTTTGTGACGGAATAAACTTATAAGTTAAATATTAATCTAAGATTTCATTCTAGCGTTAAACGTAAGGGTGTTCACGCCCCAAATTGACATTTATCGATTTGTCGTAGTACGTCCCATGATATCTACAATAAAAACCAAGTATGAGATTAAGCAAATTTGATTTGTTGATTTTGATTTTTAGGAATTAGTTATTTCTGTTATGCCTTCGGGGTTGTGAGATTCAGATTATTTCATTAAGTCATGTGATTTAGTTGTGTTTTAGCCTCATTTAACAGCTGCTCTAATAGAAAACAAACCTTGTTGGAGATACTTGGTGCATGGAATCTGGAACTATAGTTGATCCATCTATGTATGTTACCTGTTTTAAATAGGAAGTATCTTCTTCGGACTTCATTGTGCCTGATTGTAAATATGGATGTCAATGGGTCGGGTATTGGTAATCCCATACCCGGTTATAAAATCACATCCCATACCCGACCCAATACCCGTCAAATATTTGTCGGGTATTGGGTATACCCATTAATTTGTTAAAAGATATACATTGGGATTTCTAAATACATTTTTTTACTATTGTAATTATTATATTATTTTATTTATACAACAACTATTATAAATTAAAAATGTACATTACATACATATAAGTTTCATCATAAATTAATAATAACTTTATAATACTTATACACTTACATTTATAATTCACAACAAACAAAATATAAATACTATTATCAAATACATATACTAAAAAAGGATTTGTTTTTTTCACATTATGAACATACTAAAATTAATCACTAATAGACAAGGGTTAAAGGAAAATAAAAATAAAAACTAAAAAAAATCGGGTATATATTTCGGGTAAATGGGTATGTGGTTTCGGGTAATCGGGTCGGGTATTACCTAATCCAATAACTGACCCATACCCGCGAAAATTTTTAAAACTAATCCAATACCTGTCGGGTATCGGGTATTTTTGCCATTCCTAATTGTAAACCGAGGTTTGTGACGGATTAAACTTATAAGTTCAATATTAATCTAAGTTTTCATTCTAGCGTTAAACATAAGGGTGTTCACGCTTCAAATCGACATTTATCGACAGATTTGGAGCGTGAACACCCTTACGTTTAACGTTAGAATGAAAACTTGATAAATATTCAACTTATAAATTTAACCCGTCAAAAACCTCGGTTTACAATAAGGCAAAATGAATTCGCAGCAGATACTTCCTCTTTAAAACATGTAACATACATAGACGGATCAACTATAGTTTCAGATTCCTGCGCTTACCTAAAAAGATATTGACATGTGTCAACATACCTTGTTGCTGCCTTGTTCTCTTTTTTGACCAAAGCAACCTTAACATGTCCATGTTCTTCAAAAGCAGGCCGGATCTATCGGGAAAACAAACTAAAAATTAGAATTTGCATGATGACTAACAGAAAACAAATAAAAACAGAACTTAAATATGCAACACTTACATCCTCTTTAGTGACGGTCTTAGGATCAGAACTAATAGAAAGTTTGGTAACATTGCCTCCAGATAGTTTTTTCTTAGCAAAACTGCCTCCACCATATTGATCTGTGAAGTTTATCAATTTCATCATTTGCCGCATTGGGTTACACATTCCGTCAATTAACGATTAACAAGAATGAAGCTCATAGCTAACTAACATACTTATGATAAAATCTTACTATTATATCACAAATCACTTACACGTTAATAGGAAATTAAAAAAGAACTTTAATTACACACTTATACCTTGTTGCTGCCATGTTCTCTTGTTGTTGCCGAGTTATCTTGTTGCTGCCATGTTTGTTAGAAAGGAAAGTCTAACCTTGGAGGAAATTGTAGCTAATCAACAGCCGGACATCCTGCGGCAGCTAACCAACAGCCGCATATCCAGCTAATCCACAGCAATCAACAGCAACGATAAAGACAGCTAGCAATCAGCTGCTGTCTTCTATATTTAGATTACGTTTTTTGTGTATAAATAGCATACCCTTCTTTGTAATGATACACGAATAAAAACACACATCAATTCAGTGTTTATGAATCAACCTTTTAACATGGTATCAGAGCAGTGTCGTTCTTGACCTGTTCATCATTTACCTTGCTCACCCAAATCAAAACATCCTCTCAACCAAGCTGCCATGGCCGAAGCCGGTAACTTGGGAGAAGATTTATCAATTCAAATCGCCAACCTGCTCAAGAATGGCCTCAACCCACAAAACCGAAACCCAAAACTGTCCGATAACCTTCAAATAAACCTCAAGCTCAACAGCCAGAATTACGCCTTATGGACCCGGATGATGAGGGTAGCCATAGGCGGTAAATCAAAAGCCTTTCTAAACCATTTATCAACCAACCCGCCGAACCAAACCAGCGAGGAATATGAGCAATGGGAACAAGACGACCTAGTCGTCTTCTCATGGCTCATACAAAACATCGAACCAACCCTTGCCAGCAATCTAACCGAATTCCCAATAGCAAAATCGCTGTGGGATGCCCTAGCTATAACATATAGCAGTGGGCGTGACAAGCTCCAAACCTTCAACCTACATGTCAAGGCGAATGAAATCAAACAGAACAATCTCTCCCTAGAAGAGTTGTGGATTATACTCCAAGGAGTATGGGGAGAAATTGATCGGATTGACCCAAACCCTATGACCTGCCCAACCGATATCCAAGCATATCACAAAATCAGGACGGAGCAGAAACTGTTTCAGTTTCTAAACGCCCTCAACCGGAAATATGACCCTATAAAGAGGGAAATACTCCGGTTAGAACCCCTTCCAACCGTAGAAACTGCATACGCCACTATCCGCAAGGAGGCCGCTCACCAGAACATTCTGGGAACACCTCTCAATGACACACAGGGTATCACAGTGGGTCTAATGGCCTCTGAAACTGACGGATTAGGGCTTGCATCAAAGGGATACCGACAGGCCGAGGGAAAAAGAATCGGAACAAGTAACAGAGACGACAAAACTCACCTCAAGTGTGATCACTGCGGTATGACGAAACATACCCGGGAACAATGTTTCAAACTCGTTGGATATCCCGAATGGTGGTCTGATGGTCAGAAGAGAGGCACAAAGACTACGGAAAAGGGGAGGTCATCTACCACCAGCAGCCGAGATGTCACCAGAGATGAAAGCCGGAGCAGATCAGGGTTCGGCGGAATGGCCGAGGCAACAGGTGAAGGAGATGAATGGCTAGGTAAAGGCGGAGAAGAAGAAAGAAAAGGGAACGGGTTTGGGGCGGATGGGTTTGGGGCAGGTAAACCGAAACCATATAATCAAAATGTGAATATGTCACATTTGGTCCCTGAAAAAAATGGGAATGCTAATATGGCCCAAAAACATCATGGTAAACAAAAACGATGGATATTCGATTGCGGCGCAACCGACACAATGACTTATGAGTCATCGGATATTATTTCAACAACTAAACCAGAAAAAACACATATTCAAACGGCGAATGGCGGGATAATGGATGTAAAATCGGGAGGGACTATTGAGATTTCACCCACAATAAAAATCTCTAATTGTCTTTATGTTCCCTCGTTATCACATAAGCTGCTTTCAATCAGCCATGTCACAAAGGAACTTAACTGTATTGTCCTAATGTACCCTACGTTTTGTATTCTACAGGATATCAGGACGGGAGCGATCATTGGGCGTGGCACTGAAAGTCAAGGGTTGTATTATGTGGATGAGGTGACTCAAAGTGGTGCTGTGATGCTGACTCATGGGACATCAGAACGAGAAGCTTGGCTGTGGCACCGAAGATTAGGTCATCTTTCTACAAGTTATTCGCATATTTTATTTCCAAAACTATTTCCAGTTAATTCTATGTCACATTGTGAAACATGCGTTTTAGCAAAAAGTCATAGAAAAACTTTTAAACCCAATAATACTAAGGCTGCTTTGCCATTTTCGTTAATCCATTCTGACGTATGGGTTCCTGCCCCAGTTCTTGGGGGGCAAAACCTTCGGTACTTTGTGATGTTCGTTGATGATTGTACCCGAATGACCTGGGTTTATTTTTTGAAAAACAAATCCGAAGTATTTGAAAAATTCACTATGTTTTACGCCATGATCCAAACCCAATTTCAAACAAACATCCAAATATTCCGATCTGATAATGGCGGTGAGTTTGTTAATACCTCGTTTAAATCCTATTTCCAAGACAAGGGAATAATCCACCAAACTACATGCCCAAACACCCCAGAACAAAACGGTGTCGCCGAAAGGAAAAATCGCATTTTGCTAGAAATGACACGAGCTCTCCTAATTGAATCTCAGGTTCCGAAATATTTTTGGCCTGAAGCCCTTGCTACTGCTACCTATCTTCTCAACCGACTCCCAACAAAAATCCTAAAGCTTAACACTCCGTTACACACCCTTTCAAAATTCTTCAAACTACCCTCAGTTCCTACTCTTCAACCACGAGTCTTTGGATGTACTGCCTTTGTTCACATACCTAAATCAGATCGAACCAAGCTTGACCCTTGTGCTGAAAAATGTGTCTTTGTTGGGTATGGAATGAATCAAAAGGGATACAGATGTTATAATCCAAAAACACGTCATATGTTCACCACGATAAACTGTGACTTTCTTGAAACCGAGTATTACTACAATTCCCAACTCAGTGGTCAGGGGGAGAAGGAATGTTTAGACACACTAAGCTGGTTAAAATATGTTCCCTATGTACCAACTAAAGAGTCACCTACTACAGAGTCACCAGACTTCAATTTCAGTGCCACTGACGATCCTAATGTTCCTCCTAACCTGGTGTCCGAGGTAAGTAATACTCACCCTATTCAGTCTGGTGGTACATTTGAAGTTTCTAATGACTCCGAGGATACCGATACGTCTAACCATGAAACTGCCACAGAACAAACTGAAAATTTGCAGGCAAATGAACCCAGACAAGAAGAACCACCATCAAGATATGTATTGCCCCCTAGAACAAACAGAGGAGTTCCTCCGAAACGATATTCTCCTGAAAAAGAACCAAGAAGATCTAGTTATCCTATAGCTAGTGTGGCTGATGGAAATTTCACTAAGGAAGCCAAAGCGTTTATCTCATCTGTGTATTCCGAAGAAACTCCTACAAACGTGGATCAAGCCTTAAAATCTAAACATTGGAAGGAAGCAATGAAAACGGAAATGGAAGCCCTAATCAAGAACAATACTTGGGAAAAGTGTACTCTCCCATTGGGAAAGAAATCTGTGGGGTGTCGTTGGGTCTATACGGTTAAGTATAAACCAGATGGTACAATTGAAAGATATAAAGCCCCACTGGTAGAAAAAGGGTATACCCAGACACATGGGATTGGCTATGCTGAAACATTCTCCCCAGTTGCAAAAATGAACACAATTAGGGTCCTTTTTTCGATAGCTGCAAATGAAGGGTGGCCGCTTCAACAGTTTGATGTAAAAAATGCTTTTTTACACGGGGACCTAGATGAAGAGGTATTTATGGACGCTCCTCCAGGATTCACAGAAGATTTCAAAACTGGAGAAGTTTGCCATCTGAAGAAGTCCCTTTATGGTCTGAAGCAATCTCCCCGGGCTTGGTTTGGCAGATTTACGGTAGCTATGAAAAAATTTGGATATAAACAGAGTAATGCCGATCATACTTTGTTTCTCAAAAAGAGGAAAATTCGTAACCTGCCTAATTATCTATGTAGACGATATGATCATTACAGGGAACGATAAAGAAGAAATGGTAAAACTCAAAGAAAACTTGTTTGCTGAATTTGAGATGAAAGATTTGGGCAGACTTAAGTATTTCCTCGGAATTGAAGTACTAAGGTCAAAACAAGGAATTTTCATTAGTCAAAAGAAGTATGTCCTAGACCTGTTGGCAGAAATTGGAATGATCGATTGCAAACCAGCAGATACCCCTATGAGTGTAAACCAAAAGCTTTACATGGAAGAAGGAGCAAAATTAGCAAATAAAGAAAGATACCAACGGCTAGTGGGAAAACTAATATATCTCTCACACACTCGTCCAGACATCGCCTATGCTGTAGGGGTAGTAAGTCAGTTCATGCACCAACCTCAACAGTCACATATGGAAGCGGTTTGGAGAATTATTAGATATCTCAAAGGTACAGTAGGACACGGAGTCCTGTTTCAATCACATGGACACCTAAATGTCCAAATCTATACCGATGCAGACTGGCAGGAGATAAAGGAAGTCGGAGATCAACAACAGGCTACTTCACTTTAGTTGGAGGGAATCTTGTTACCTGGAGAAGTAAAAAACAAAAAGTGGTTGCTCTTTCAAGTGCAGAAGCTGAATTTAGAGGTATAGCTCGGGGTTTAACAGAAGCCATGTGGATGCGGAGACTCTTAGCTGAGATTGGTTTTCCGCCAAAAGAAACAAGTAAGATTATGTGTGATAATAAAGCTGCAATTCAGATTTCAGAAAACCCAGTACAACATGATCGAACAAAACACGTGGAAGTTGATAGGAACTTCATCAAAGAAAAATTGGAAGACGGTACGATTGAACTACCATTCGTTCGATCAAAGGATCAGCTTGCTGACATTCTAACAAAAGCAGTTAACGGGAAAATTTTCAATGATTGTTTGGGCAAGTTGAATTTTGGAAATCCAACTATTCAACTTGAGGGGGAGTGTTAGAAAGGAAAGTTTAACCTTGGAGGAAATTGCAGCTAATCAACAGCCGGACATCCTGCGGCAGCTAACCAACAGCCGCATATCCAGCTAATCCACAGCAATCAACAGCAACGATAAAGACAGCTAGCAATCAGCTGCTGTCTTCTATATTTAGATTACGTTTTTTGTGTATAAATAGCATATCCTTCTTTGTAATGATACACGAATAAAAACACACATCAATTCAGTGTTTATGAATCAACCTTTTAACAATGTTCTCTTCAGTGACGGTGTTAGCATTGCTTCTACCAATATATCTTTTAGAGTAAATTGCACAAAACATCCTTTATGTTTCCTCAAACTTACAGGTTCCAGCCTTAATGTTTAAAAGTTGCTAAAAACAGCCTTTAAGTTTATTTTTGTTGCGGGTTCAATCCTTTACAGCTAACCACGTTATTTTCTTCAGTTAAGTTCCCTCACATGCATAACATGTGAGGGTATATTCGTCATTTTGGTTGATCATGTGAGGGAACTTAACTGAAGAAAATAACGTGGTTAGCTGTAAAGGATTGAACCCGCAACAAAAATAAACTTAAAGGTTGTTTTTAGCAACTTTTAAACATTAAGGCTGGAACCTGCAAGTTTAAGAAAACATAAAGTATGTTTTGTGCAATTTACTCTATCTTTTATCAAAACTGCCTCCACCATATTTATCTGTGGAAAATAATGCATCACCATATGCTATCTAAGTTCGTTTGAACCACATTTTTTAGCATACTGTATCTTAGAGTAATAAGCACGTGTGTTTGTTGTTTTAACACAATTAAATACATTGGGTTATGTTTAGATTCACATATCCATCCCAACATGTTAATGTTTCATCCTCAATTGTTTTTCAAATATATAGTTTGTCAAATAATCGACAAAGACTACCCTAAGATACCAAAGATCAATTAATCCTATTTAGACGACTCAACATTTATTAATCTTATCTATATTTCTAACTCATGCATAACCCATACCAAGTCAGACCCCATCAAAACTAAAAAAAGTAACAATACTTCTGTTAAAACTTAAAACCAATGCAGTAGAGAAACACAATCAAATCTGAAATAATTCAAATAAACAACAGATTGTGTTTACAATAAGGATACCTGCGACCGCACCTTGCCCCCTGCCACCTCTTGCCACAAAACCACAACCTTTGCTGGCATCTGCTGTACTATGTGCCATGATACCTACAAAAAATAATTAATAGTTAGACAAACGATTACATAAAAATGTTGGTTAGTAAAATAAATCTAATTATGCTCCAATCTTTATGTAATCTATCACAAAGTGAAAAAAGTTTCAAAAAACTGATCAACAGTTCTATTTTATTCTATTAGACATATCAATAAGACTAGAGAGATGTGTCATGTGCTAGAGAGATACTACCAGGAACTTAAGTAAACATCACACACTCACCTTTATAACTTTCTGTGTAATCAATTTAGTTGTAGAATGTGTAGAAAGAAGGTTATAAAGACTGTTTAAGATAATATTATATGATAAGACAAGTAGAAATATCAAGTTAATGTAGTTGGATTTGCATAACAGACCACAACAGTTCAAGTTAAAGTTACAATACAACTTTGGAGATGTGGAGTAGATGCTCGTATAAAACTTGACTGAATTTAACTTCAATCAAACAGTTATAACAGATCAATTAATCTTGATATAAGAATAGTTCTAAAATCAAAGCTCACTAACCGTATCTGGTATCCCTTACATTACACACGTTCTGATCTGATTTAACTTCAATCAAACATTTATAACAGATCAATAATCCTATTTATACAGCTCAACATTTACTAATCTTATCTATATTTAGCAAATAAAAAAAACTTAAACACATACAAAATTAACAACTGCAAGTATTGTAACACATCAAATCTGAAATAATTCAAATAAACAACAATAGATTGTGTCTACAATAGGGATACCTGCGACCACACCTTGCCCCCTTCCGCCTCCTGCCACAAAACCACGACCTCCGCGGGCATCTACTGTACTACTACCATGATACCTACAAAAATTGAATCTAATTATGCTTTGCATCAGCTACATCAAGTCATAGATAACAAATTGACAACTAACTATATGTAACTAACAAGTTGACAACACATAATAAAGATTGAAAAAACTATTATTATCAGACATTAAATAACTGCAAATAGCGAGTTATCTATACTACTAAATAATGCATTTTAAATGGACAAAATTGGAAATTCGTTGTATATGTTAAGACAAATTTAAGACAAGACATTAATTCCATTCGTAAATATAATGGATTGAAATTTAATGATGTTGGCTATTAATTAGTTGTTTGAGATCATATGGTATTGAGTGGTTAAAGTGTTAAGCCTAGCTATTGCCAACAATAGAAATGATTGAACGAACACAACACTATGTGTTTAAGACGTTATCATTCATCATACCATCATATGTTTACGCGACTATCAAGATTCATCATACCATCATATCACCGGGACCAGCAATTGAATGCTAGGCTCATCAACACTGACAATTGAATGCATGGTTCATCCATTCGATTCTCATCATCATTATTACTAGCAATGATTTAATTTCTTTCGAAACCATTGAGACGCTTAACATACATCGAAAATTCCAATCATCCTATGAACTTTAATCTTGCCATATCCCTCCAACTTTCCCTCACCTTGTTGCGCCACTCATACCCGGAGATTGTATCCAGCAACTAAACCGTCTCCCCTTTAGTTCGTCGCCTCAACAACCTTCGCTCTCTCCAGCCACCACCTGTTTAAGAAGTCGGAAATGGAAATCATTTGCCCACAGTTGCACCTACATCCCCATATTAACAAGTTAGCCTTTTTTCCTCTCTTAGTACTCCCCATTTTCTTACTTTGATTTCATACGTCATCTGTTATGAATCAGGAGCAACATCATCCCCGGATTGGTACTTTCTCAGATGTGAATTCTACATCTTCTGACAATATGTTGTTATACTACAAATTATTGCTCATTGAAAACTATTTGGTTACTATGATTTGTTTAATTACAACTTCACATTTGAAATTTTGGTTGGTCAATTGTCTTGAAAACTTGTCAGTGCATAGTTCAATTATTGTTTGTTATGTACCACTTGGATTTAGATAAAAAGAATGGGTTTAGAGTGGACCAGAAGCAGAATCATAGAAAGAGATTAAGACTAATTTTGATATTCAATTTCATACCTCAAAAGAAATTACCGACTCAAATATCCACTAACCAACATGGAATTACTCAAAGACAATAAAATAAATACAAGAAATAAATAACAATTAAAAGTCAACCACTTGACCATGCACTCTAGCACCAAACATGAACTCTAATGTCTGCATGCATTCACCATGCACATAATATTTGTGAAGGGCGTATATCACTGTTATGCACATATCAATGTAGCAAAACTGATTTTGCTAAGCAGAAAATGTATATAATTTTTTTTTTTAACTTTTAAACCTAATACTCATTTACACAACAAATCTGATTTTGCTTAGAAAATTTGATTTCTAAGCCAACCAATCTTCAAAATTTGGAATAAAAAACCAAACTGCATGCTGTTAAGTTTAGTTAGAATTGACAGAGATATGACTCCAATTGGATACATACACATTGTGTCTACTATATGCTTGCAACCTGCTCGATGAGATGCTACATATCAATGTTTGTTAGGTTAGTCCTTTTACAAAAGAAGATAAATTTAGTTTGGAGAAACAAGTGAGAAGTTGTTTCAAGTAAACTAATTATTAGGAGAAAGGTAAAGTTACCTAATTATGCCAAGTTTGATCAGGATAATTTAAATTTGTGTCATCAATTTGGAAGTTCACATCCAAACAACCCCTTTTTATTGGCTTTGAAACAATTATATGTCATATTGGCCAACAACTTTTAGAAGTTTGTTGTCCGAGAGCCGTGTAAATCACTAAATCCCCAATTAGGAACATTAGCCACTTAGAATGATTTCCTTTTGCTCTAAAACAAGAAACAACTAGTTCTATACCCGTCCGATGGACAGGTTATCTAAAGTCATCATGGCATTAAAAAAATTAGTTGAATTATCAATAAAAAAATTATTTGTTTAATAAAGAGCAAAACCATGTAGAATGTTTCACTAAAGAGTTCATATTAACATGTAATTTATGTCAAAGAACACTAACAAAGCATGGTTGGAGGCAAGTTTTCGATTTTACACTTTTATACTCGCTAGAGATAAAACATCACAAGGTCATTCATACCATCATGATAATCGAGCCAAATTGTCAGTCTAGTTGAAAGACGTTAATTTCATGGTTCATTACTCCGTCATAATTCCTCTAGTATGTTTTGTATTTCTAAATATAATACCTAACCATGGTTCATAACTCCATCTGTGTAACTGTTGGCACTTGATATCTTCTTGTTTAGTACCTAAAATCCTGAATAATATCTTAACCCATGAATCAGCCATTTTTGGTCCAAAGCCATGGTTTGATTGAAAATACCATCCAACCTAAGATAAAAATAATATTAGTTTGTCTAAATTTTAATTGCAAGTTACAACTAATCAAATCCAGAAAAAGATCGGTACCGGTATCAAATTTCCCAAACTGAAATATTTTCGGTACCAATTCGAGTACCGACTTTAGGCGTTTTCGGTACCGGTACGATAGAGTACTTGGTTAAATAACCACATCAGTAAAAAACTGACCTGAAATGTATTTAAAAGGTTTGCATGTATAATCTCTTATTGAAAAGAAATATGCGTTAGTCCTCTAGCAAAGTATCTTTTACTAATAACATGGTCAAAAAGGACAAAGAATATTTGTGGCCAACCAGCCCGACCCCTTCGTTACCTCTATTAAAAATTCACCATCATTTTAGGAAAGAAGGATTTACCTAGCCACTTGTTGGTTCATATGGTGAAGTAGAAGATTCACAATTGTGCTTTGCCCACTAACACCAAGACCAACCCGTCTCCCTTGATGTATAGCTAAATGATACAGCTAAATGATACATTCACAAACTCAATATGAACCTTCACATTTGGCAACTTTGACCCTGCCAAAATTCAACATGCACATTAGTTCAAATACTAAGATGTGTTTCAAAAATAAAAAAAGTGCTAGCACCGGAAGTGAACTGGTCATTAGCCGCAATATCCATCATTTAAAATACCTTTGCACTTGCACCAACAGATTGCATTAATAATGATAAATTGTCACCCACAACCCATGTTGAGTAAATCGGTCGCCTTCACTGTACAATATAAACTTTGTAAGTTGCTCAACAGTGTTGAAATTACATAAGGAGCACTTGTTCTAGAGCTAACATGAGCTAGTTTTTCTAGCCAATTGTTGCACCTAAACGTGAATACAAATCAGTAAAATAGTCAAATGCTTATACTAATAAAAATACCACCAAATGTGTACCTTTCAAGTTCTTTATGCCATGTTTTATAGACGGGTCAAGTTAAAAAGAAAGAGTAGTTAAAAAGGGGAATGTGTCGTTGAGAAGTCATCCAAAGTCCCTACAAAATCATATCATTTGTTAAATACGATTATTGTAAAATATTGTTTTTGTAACCATAATTCATGTGTTAATTATAAAACAAAACGGATAAAAGTGTTATGCATCATTCGACCTGGGCACTTTCAAACCTTACCAAATTGACCCGTTACCAACCCATCTTTCCACTTCAAATAGATGTGATTAAACTTGTATTCTCTGAGTGATTAACTCTTAATATTGCACTTGAAATCGATTAGCAGCAAGCAGAAAAGCATCAGTGCAACAATATCTTGAGAAATAGAAAAATAGGTACCCCTTTAGCTCTCTATGCAGCAAAGCACTCAATCCAGCAGTTTGTTTGCTTCCCTTTGTTGTTTTTTCTCATTCCTTGTTAGGTTTAGGTTTCAGAGCAAGAGAAAAAGGGAAGGTCCAGCATACAAAAAACGAAAAGTCATTAAGTTATTACGTGTGTTAGTTGACAGGAGTTGCGACACCACCGAAATACCTAATTAGATGCAATACCATTCAAATACAACCTGTCTGGATTACTTAATTAATTTTGCAGAAGTAATAAGCTGAGATAATATGTTTTAATTGGAAAATCAAAATTTGTAGAAGTAAAATTTGAAATAACCTGGTTGAGTGTTCATTTGAATAGTAGAAGCCAAAATAATTGGGGGCGTGTTCGTTCTATTTGAAATAGCCTGTGTTACAAACTAAACACTAACCCAATTGCGAATTGGAAAGCAAATTTATGCAAATCATGAATGAATCTGGCCCTGTGATCCGAGAACATGAATGATTACGGTGAAGGAAAATGTAGACAACAATGTCGCGAGGTCTGTAGCCAAACACAATCATAAAAAAGTATAATCATAAGAAACCTAATTTAAATCTAGATGCTTACTATATCAGATCGCAATGGAAGCATGGTTGAATGTTCTGATATCGACATTGAATATCTGCTACAAAAGGAAGGGGATACGGTGGTACCTGGCGAGACGTGGGGAAGAGAAAAGGGTTGACCCAACCGTTTGGTAACCTCCCTTTCTAGAAGGTTTTTCATAATTACAAGGGTCAGGATTTAATCTCACTCTCATCCAACAGCTGAGATTGCAAGTTGTTTTCATTGACTTTAATGTGAACATAAGTATATATAATTTGACTTTTCAAACTTTAAACCTTTCAGGAGTTCTTCGGAGAAACTTGATTATCATCTATGGAGTTTATACATAGTATTGTGTGGAGAAACAATATTAGCATGACAACATTTGTAAATAGTCCAGCATAACATCAAATACAGTTGATTAAGTGAAATTACTTTATGTTGTTTTGTATTTCTATGTTATTTTTGTCATGTGTTCATGCCATATGGTATGGGTTTGGTTGTATATTATATAGTAATAGTCATTACTTTATTTGCATCAAACTGAGAATTGGTTTTTGAAACACTTGGCAGATTCATGTTTTATCCTTTTGTATATACAAAAATATAGGTGGAATTATTTTGTATTTCTATGTTATTTTTGTCATATATTCATGTCATATAGGATGGGTTTGTTTCTACATTGTAAAGTAATGATATATATTACTTTAAGAGGTATTTTGATGTATGTACTACATCAAACTAAGAACTGGATTTTGAAACACTTAAGTCGAGAACCTAATTGCAAACTGTTTTCCCCCTAAAACTTGAGAACCCAAAACCAATCAAACTGGACTAGCTAGTTCGGTTTTTCAAACCTAGCAAGCATTACCCTTTTAAAGACGAGCCACACTTTAAGAGTTGTTTCTTGTTTACTATTCCATTGTTTCTTTTTTCTTTACCTTCGATATTCAAATTAGATTTCAAGTGTTTGCATGTGTGTTATTAAAGGGATTATCTAAAGAGATATTAATCTGCTAAGTGCATTAGTAAGGTGACCTATAAACATGGTTGTAAAACAAGGTCTCAAAGCCAAGTACTCGCTACAAGGTAAGTTGCCAAGGCCAGAGTACTCTTCGTCTAGGCCGAGTAGTTCCGGAGTACTCTCAAATCCAACTAGGGAGCGCTTAGTGACTATGCCAATAAATAACTATCATTTTTATTGAACCAACTCTTTACTATAACGCCCCAAAATCTAATTCTACACATTTATATGTAGTATTAGAGTATACTACAAGTAATAACTAGGAGTGTGAACCTAGTTTGGATGTAAATTAGAACTTTAACTTTAAAGAATAAGTTTTTAGCCATTTAAAAATAAATGTTCATAATTGAGAGGCCAAATGGGGAAGGAATGAAAGTTAACTTTATAAAACAACTAAAAGCACACCACACACATATCAGTGTGTGTGTGGGTGTCGCCTAAGCAAGAGAAAGAGAAGAGAAAACCCTCATCTTCACAAAATCATGAAATTAGAAGGGAAATCATGGCCAAATTCACTGCATGAACACTAAATTCGGCCATCTAAACTAGTCTAACAAGAGGTAAGTTGAATTTTATGATTTGATGAACTTTCATAAGTGGGTTATGATTAATCCATGAAATTGAATGAAATTCAGTATGAACATTTGATAGAATCATTATGTAAAAGATGAATTATGCTTGGATTTCGATTATCTTGATGATTCAAAGTGAAACCGACTTATAATAGAAATATGGTGAAGTATGATAATCATGTTAGTGCAAATTCATGTGATGTTGATGTAAAAGTTTGTATCTAATAAGCATTAGTTAGATAACTTGGTGTAGATGATGATTGTGTAAATTTGATTGATTATGATGGTTCATGTTGTGAAATAGGAAGAGCATGCATATAATACTTGGACATTATGCTTTGCTAATGGTACGCACACCAAGTGTCTATTAAAATGCATGAATGAAGAATTCTATGTGACAAAGATGATCTCATGTGAGTATAATGTTAAGTGGTTAGAATTGGGAAATGATAGTTGTTAACTTGATTCGTTAAGAAAAGAATGGAAATGAATACATGAGATTAAAGTATGGTAATTGTGAATTGTAGGCGTAAAGGAAGAAGGCACAACCTATTTCGGATCGCAAGCGAAACACGACAAAGGTAAGTCCTTATGCTTACGAGTACTAGTGATGTATAATGTTTATGTTAAATTATCATGTTACGTATATAAATTGGCATCTTGTTAACTGAAAATATATTGAAGTTCGTTTCGTGTATACGGGTTCGAACGAGTAAAAATGACATATGTATATATTGGGAATTGATTTCGAACCGTATATAGAAGATAGAAGGAATTCGACATTAAGACCCATTAGAAAGTGCGATAGAATGAATATTAAAGAAGGATTATTATTACGTTCGATGGAAGATTTGAATTCTATGTTAGTTGATTTTGAAATAACTAATTGTGTGATATGGTTGTAGGTAAATCATCGTGCTAAGTTGGCGCCAAGTTTGGAACGAACACACCATCTGATATGCTTCTGCTGTGATATTCAACTAAACGGGTCAAAAGCTTTTGTAGAAAACTTTCAAGTTTCGCCTAGTTATGTAAATGTTGAACTTTAAAAGTTTCTCAAACTTTTGTTGTATAAAAGTATGACGGTTATCTTCGAAGTAGGATGCAAACTTTATTATCTCGTTAAAATGGTTTGTTTCTTTCAAAGTTTTGTGTTTTGATCCGTTTCGTTGTCATGAATAAACTCGTTATGTTTTAAGTAAAATCAAGGTCTGACATTTACTTTCTTTAAAATATTGTTTTATCAACTTATATATTCAGTTAGGTTAATTTTTAAAACGTTTTTCAGCTATGTATAAACTTTTTTTTTTTATAAATTGATAGATATTAATTCAAGTAAAGTGTGGATACTTCCTTAAATATTACGTTAACTTAATTTAAATTACAAGTATAAATATACAAAAATATTAGTACCTATAGAAAATTTTGGACTAAAATTTGGATTTTTTTATTACCACCGATTTTTATGGCATATTTACCATTCAACTATTAAACCACATTAGATATTTGATTTTAAAGAGAAATCGTCTAGAAAAATGATTATTATTTTTATTTTTTATTTTTATAATATTTTAACAAACATAATTTTAAATATGGATATTTAGAGATTTAAATATAAGTATTTAAGTAAAATGAAAAGTTTATTTAGAAAATAATAACTATCAATAGTTAAGTTATAGTTTTGCATATTAAATAGGAGAGAGACGTATACAAAAGTAGATGAATTAAAATTATGACAAAGTCCTATAACTTTTTTATATTATAGTATAAGTATAGTTAGAGATTTTAGCATACCTAACTCATGAGAAAAATTGAAACTAATACTTGGTCTTTCTATCCGGTTAAACTACGCATCATTAGAATTTCTTCGTGATTTCTGAAAATGATGTACAGCTTAAAATTCTAGAAAGTAGAAACTGAGTTTTAGTTAACACATTTTACAATTGCTAGTTATTTACTAAACAAAAAGAGATAGATAACGACTACATAACAACTATATCAAATAAAATCACCACAGACTTCGTTTAATTGTAGACTACTAATAACATATTGATTGATTACACCAATTATAGAACTAATTTTAAAATCGATTAATTAAAACAAGTATAGATATACATCATGTGCAAATTTATCTGAGAACACTAAAAAATATAGAGAATGAGCTATCATTTGAAGTTTTGCACTCAAAGAAAAAGATTTGAGGGGTTAAAACTTTGGTGAATAAACTTAAAACTACATGTGAATAAAATCATCCTTTGTTACAAAATGTATATCTATCTGTGATAGGCTGGCCAAAAAAAATTATTATGTGTGATAGGTTAAATCTTAAGGAACCAGCTTCGTTTCCTAGCTGGTTTAATTATATGGTTAGTGAAGAACTTAATTCCGTCACCGACTACTTCAAGGATATGGATTTTTTGGGAAATAGTAGGGAAATGAATAATTGTATATTTTTCCTTGAAAAACTTATTATTTTTATATTTATCTAACTCAAAAATAAATTGCATATATCCTCTTTCTTAACTAATAAAATTATAAATATTCCGTTTACTTAACTAATAAAATTGGAAATTTACCTATTTTGATTTATTTTATTAAAATTAAATTATATAATGACTATCCTACGCTTAATATTACAAAAATTACATAATTTATCATTTTTACTAGTTTTGGAGGCTTTTTCATAATTTTTGTTGTTTTTTTTGTTTCGCTAGTTAGTTTTTTTGTTATCGTTTATTTCGCCATTTTTACCAAGTAATTTGTTTTGCGTTTTTCTTTTTTTGATTATTAAATGTATATTAATGTATATATTTATAAATTAGCCCAAAATAAAAAAGACCTCTATATCTATATCAATATACACTCATATGCAAACACTCGAAAATGATCGGACTCAATTTGAAATGGGTGTTATAAAATTACACCACTACCCATTTTCATTAATATTTATGTACCAATTTTGCAATATATCTTTATTTAAAAAAGAAATATTAATACCACCTACGCTGAAAGAAGAAAAATAAAGCATGTCATTATATATAAAAAAAGCTAAATAGCGAAACAAAAAATAAATAAAAAGAACAAAAATTATAAAAAAGCTACAAAAAAACTAGTAAAAAATGGATAAACATGTAATTTTTAAAGTTTTAGTAAAAATATGGGTAGAATAGTCATTATATAAGTTATTTTCAATAACATAAATCAAAATGAGTAAATTTGTAAATATTACTTAAGGAAGGGGATATATGCAATTTTAATTTTAAGTTGGATAAATATGCAATTAAGAGGTTTTTCAAGGGGAATATGCAATTGTCCCTTAGGAAAACTACATGAGTATGGTGAGAGAGTACATGACTTGAATTCTTTACTCTCGCTTGGTCCTTATGCAAGATGTCTGAAGAAACACCGAACAGAGATCTATCGGAATAGATCTAGGTATGTGGACATGGTTTTTGTATATGAGGGTTAATCTCCTGTTTGATCGTCGATGGAAAGAACTTCGTTTGGAATTACTGCAAAACAGAAAACCGCCGTTAGCCTCGCCACGGGGAGATCTGGGTTCTCTCAGGGACCACCTCCGGCGTGAGAATAAATACAGTGACTTGGAGAAGATGAAGTGTAAGTAGTGAAGAGTGAATGAAATAGCTTGTACCTCAAGTCTTCTATTTATAGCTATAGATTTGGGTGTCAAGATTTAACGGAGTTATAACGGAATCTTTCCCATCGTTAGTGGTTACATCTCCATCCATGCACATAGATTAGAAGATGATCAACCATTGGGGAAAAGCCATGTGGACGGTGATTTACTTTGGATCTTTATGAAGATTGTGCTGATATTGAGTGCAAGATAGACGTCCCAGATGTTGCCACGTCATATTCGGTTATAACCATATAAGGGCCTGCACGATTGCCATTTAATGCTTCTAGAAAATCCAAGGTTGTGGAGCCTTGATCTGATGCCACCTGTCCAGTTGGTTATAACAGAAAAGATTCCTTTAGCTTAGTTCATTGTTACCTGCGCCCGAAGATATCTGTGCACCAGACTTAAGAGTTTTGATAGTTCCTTCTTGCTTCAAGCTTAACTATACCTTTGTGCGGTTCTGCGCAAGGATGTTAAATGAAGTTTAGATGTTCTCTTTGTCCTCGCACGAGGTTTAATAAGAGCTACGCTTTCAGGTCTGACTTACCATTGCGCAAGGTGCGCAATGTTTATTAAGAAACCTGGTAACATTCTGATGGTATGGTCTCATGCGCCGGCGCGGGTTTCTGGGACCATACCCCTTCAAGTCCCCAAGTCTAGTATTGCTCCTATGCGCAACTGGCAAGTAGGTGGAGCACTGAACTATAATAAAAATCAAGTATGCGCGTTGCTTACAAGGGTTGTAAGTCGTTAAGGATCTCTATGATGGAAAAGCAAGAGAAAACCTCTAGGGGAAGGAAACCCACTACTCAAGATAAGGTATTTGAATTTTCATAAATCTGACACATTGGCAGGCAAGTTGTTGAGGGAACTCGGAATGAAAGTGACATCTGATGGCTGTGTGGCAAGTTGTCAATAGCGTCGGATGCTTTTTCATTAATGAATCGCAGAAAAGTAACGGCCACGCGCGCGTAGTACCCATCAGACTCCCACTTGCCCTCCACGTGTCATCTGTAGCTTCGATTCCGGGTGTTTGGGGGCATCACGTTTCCCCATCGCATTAAATGCGATGAGTATAAATACTCGATTTGGCTACTGGAAATTCACCCACTTCCCCATCTCATTATATCTCCTCCCAAATTCTCTTTTTCCAAAACCCTTGTTCATCACTATTTCGCATATTAACCGAAAATGATGACCAAAGACAAGCCTAGAGGCGCCGTCGGAGAAGAGACGATGAGCTTGTTGCCAGTGTTAAAATGGTTGGATAATAGCTTTAAGAAACTTGTTACAGGTTTCTGTTTTCTGGAAAAATAGGATGCCAGTTATCCCACTGAGAGCGACACTGCGGCGAATGCCCCACCTGGTTATATAACCTTGTTCTTCAATTATTTTGCCGAAGGGAACTTTAGATTACCGGCGACAAAATTTTTCTTGGACATCCTCGATTATTACAAATTCCACATTTTCCAGTTGAATCCTATGAGAATGGTTAGGATAAAACATTTCGAGTTTGTGTGCCGGACGATGGATATTCATCCAACCATAAACTAGTTCCGGGTGTTCTACCAACTTCACTGCATGTTAGGGTTTTACTCGTTACATGGAACATTCAAGCCAAGAAAATCCTGCATACGCCGCCAACATATTATCATGATTGGAAACAAAGTTTTTCTATATCAAAGCCGGAGTTATTCCTCTGAAGATGCACTTTCGTGGTGTGTAGGATATTCCAGTGGAGACCATCTCTATTCCTGATCGAGAATCATGGTATCAGGACATCAAAGAGATCCCGGCTTTTCAACTACAAGAAAGAGCTTTGATCGCTGTAGGAATGAGTTTGTTGTGGAATGTCGAACGCCACGAGAAACCGGTGCCATGGAAGGAGACAAGAGTAAGTCCTATTGTGGTGTTATTATTTTCCTTTT
Organism: Scalesia atractyloides; assembly: GCA_947069175.1. Taxonomy (NCBI): domain Eukaryota; kingdom Viridiplantae; phylum Streptophyta; class Magnoliopsida; order Asterales; family Asteraceae; genus Scalesia; species Scalesia atractyloides. The sequence continues at coordinate 58,809,488 of CAMTDV010000007.1, read as the reverse complement.
TTCCAATAATTGCCTAACCATGTGCTTTTATGTAGGCATTGCGCTGTATATTGCGGTGTATCAGAGAGAAAATGGGCGGATGAAAAACTTCCACTAAAGCCGGAAGCGCCAACTTGGTATTCTTAGATACTTGGGAATTTTGAGTTGCCCAAAGATGAAGAAGATCTAACAGTTCCTATCTCGTCTGGTATCGGTAAGTGTTGTCTGTCTTTTGTATGTGCACCCTTTACTTTTTGTTGCGCAATGATGTAGGTGAGTTGTTGAACCTGGACATCGGCCCAGATTCCAAGAAGAAAAGGCGCGTAGGGCCTAGTATTGGTGTAACCAAAAACCTGCTACAACCAAGGCGGAGCCTCAAAAAGGTACGTCTTTGTGCCTGATACATGGGTTGACTATGTAGTGGTGTCTGATTACTTAGAAGGCCTTACGCCTGTAGGCTTAAGGAAACCCAATACCGAGCCTGAGGATGTTGCAGAGATACCAGCAGCGAACCCTGATGAACCGATTGACTTGGACGCAAGTCCGGAACCTCTGAAGAGGAGGACTGAAAAAAGAACTCTCCCGAAGGATAACACCATTGCGCAACCTCCCAAGAAAATCGCCAGAAAGAAAACCATAGGGAAGTGCGGTAATCTTGATGTCCTTGCAGCAAAATTTTTCTCCATGTAAAGCTTTAACCTCACTTGATATTTTACGAGTCTTGTATAACCCTTTCTGCGCATATGTTATACAGGGAAAGGTGAAACCCCAGTCCTTACATCGGAAACTCCTACCTTACCCACAGAGCCTGTACAAATGCCATCACCCCTTATAACACTGCCCAGGCACAGAGTTCAAGGGGTGGTGAGTCAAGGGTTAAGGATGTGGAGTGTAGGTGTTGAGAAGACAATTGCGCCGGAGGGAACATCGATGGTTGAAGAGGAGCTCATGGAAACTCCTGTTAGTGAGTTGCCTAAGGACACCACTCCCCAGAAGTTCCAACAGTCGAACAAGAACTCGAGGGTGAGGAGCAAGGACTTGGTAAGGTATCTCATGACGAGGAATCCCCATCGTCTCGACGAAACTCCAGGTGATTATTATTATCGATCCTACTCAGAGAGACATGCTGCTAACATTCATACGCCAGTCTGGAAATTGAAACAAGGCGAAACGTTTAGCCACTGGAAAGTGTACCGCAAATGGTTTAAGGGTTCCTTCCCTCCAGCGGAAGTGAAAGCACGAGGTGAACAAAGCTACGAACAGACTTATCGCGCTTATTTGCAATTATCAGCCAGTTCTGCCTCCAAAACCCACAAACTAATTCGTGAATGGCGCCGCATGCACAAAGAGCATAAAAATTTGAGGTTGTAAAGAAGGAGATGGCTACTGAGCGGGCGCAAATGGCCGAGAAAAGACTAGAGTTTGAAGCCGAAAAGGATAAATTTGCCGATGCGAAGAAAACAGAGGAATGGTCGGTTATGGGATGGAAGAAGAAAACGGAAGCTGCCACTGCCACGCTTGCTAAGGAATGCAAGTTGTGGAAAGAAGCTTGTGAGATGGATAACAACGAGAAGATATCCTTAAGGAATGAGGCGGTGAGCCTGCGCGCTGAGATAGAGCGCTTGAAAAAGAAAAAAAAGGCCATTGCTGCCATAGAAGAGGCGAAATCTCATCGAGAACGCAGTGAACAAAATGAGGTAGAAATTTATGCGACCCTTATCTTACGAAATAAGGGGATTGCAGAACTTACATCGTTGTTGCATGATCAGGAGGAGACCAAAGATGCACTTGAAGTTATGAAGAAGGATCTTCAAGCTGCCAACGTTAAAAGAGCTGAGCTGCAACGCTGACACTTAGAGAATCAAGAAAAGATTCAACTCTATGAGGTGGAGATTGGCACAGAAAAAATGTGCTGAGCTTGCGGAGCAAAAGCTCGAAGATTCGGAGGCAACACGTGTTACGATGGAAAGCATGGTTCAACTGTTGACAAACAACACGCTCTAGAAGCAACAACATGGGGCTATGAATGTAAGTCTTAACTCTTATTGTTTTGACAGTATGTTTATCATGAGTTGCTAATCTCATATACTTGTCTTATACAGATTGTGAATTCCAATCTGAATTCGTTGGAGCTGGACAGCGTAGTGGCCAAGCTGATGGTCACAACACGCCATGATGGTTATGCTCAGGTTACGCAAAATGTGATCATCATGTAACGTGTGCTTTAGACGTATCCTAGGATAATAGCCGCTCCGCTACACAAGGGGCCAATACCAGCGCTGCCTTTGCTAAAGCGAAGCAGGAATGTGACCATTTGCAGTTACCTGTGATGGATCTAGTGAACGAAGCGCTGCAACATGACAATTTTGTTGACGTTTAAAAGACATCTTTCATGATGATGCCGCGGAAGAGGAAGTTGAAGGAGCAGAGAAATAGTGCGCGAGAGTTCCTGCTGCATGTTGTTTTTAGGGTATGGATGTAAGGGGAGAATCTGTCGTTTGTTGTAACCCCTTGTAAACCGTACAAGTTCCATGTACTTGTATTGACGGTTGTTTAGCCATTTGATGTACTTTTTGGCCCAATACGGGCATATGATAAATAATAACTGTTGCATATGTTTTGAATTACAATATATGCGTGATAATAACTACTTTGTATATGTAAAACAAATAAAGTTGGTATAAAGCTCATGTTTGAACTAGTCATAACCCTGTCTGTGCGCAATGGTTTGCGGCTGACCCTGAGGTAGAATTTGTTCATGAGACTTGTATTATACCGTAATTTTTTGTGTATACCCAAAGTGGTTTCACGCATTTGTAACAAGGCATAAATAAGTAACATCGTAATGTAAGTAACAATTTTTGTATTAAAGATAAGGCGCAAAGGGCATGTAGTACAAAAGTCGATAAGATTACATAAAGACCATGAAATATCTGTAAGTAGCGATCTTTTGCACCAAAACTGGTAAGGCGCAAGGCCGGTGCGTATAAAGATGCTAAGATTACATATAGCATCGTCGTAATTGCTGCGCGTTCCAAGTCCTGGGAACGCTCGTGCCGTCCAACCGTTTAAGGGTGTATGCGCCTTTGCCTAAGACTTCATGGATCACATATGGCCTTCCCATTTAGGCGCAAGCTTCCTTGGACGCTCAATGTTTATGCTCATTGTCTCTTAAAACCAAATCTCTCGGAAGAAAGTACATATGCGGACTCGCACATTATAATACTTTTCAACTTTTGACTTATACCTGGCCTCCTTGATTGCGGCATTTTCCCGTCCTTCTTCAAGGAGATCCAAATCAAGCCTGCACGCTTCCTCATTGTTCTGGGCTTCCATTGCAATCATGCACGGTGATGGGAGACTAATTTCAGTTGGGATCACCGCCTCGGTTCCATAAACGAGACTGAAAGGTGTTTTGCCAGTGCTAGTTTTTAGCATAGTTCGATGAGCCCAAAGGATGCTTGGTAGCTCATCAACCTAACCTCTCCGCGATGTTCCCAATCTCGCTTTGATTCCTTCAACCCTATTCTTGTTGATACTCTCAACTTGGTCGTTGCCTTGAGGATGCGCTACCGAAGTGAAAACATGCTCAATGTGCATCTCGCTCAGCCATTGTTGTATATATTTGGAAGCAAAATTGGGACCATAATCCCTGACTATGCGCAAAGGTAGACCAAAATGGCAGATAATGTGTTCCCTAATAATTTACGAACGGCCGTTGCAGTGGTTGACGCGAGCGGCTTGGCTACCACCCACTTGGTAAAATAATCAACTGCTACGATTATAAACTTTACAGCTCCAGGGGCATCTGGGAAAGTGTAACATCCGTCAAAAAACGAGTTCTAAAACCCGCACAATTTTTGTAACTAAGTTTATGTTATGATCTTTCTTCGTTACGTCTTTATGTAAATCGTTGAGTGAATCATTGAATTAATGAAGATAATACAATAAATAATCACATGGATAGTAATAATAAATAAATAAATAAATAAATAAATACATAAACATATGTGGAGACCGCGGGACTCGAACCCGGGTCTCGCATATAAAGATAAACACATCAAACCGCTCCACCATCTCATAACAACTGAAGATATTAAAAATAATAACGGTTATATACACTCCTTCAGTTATTCTCCTTTGAATCTGCCACCCAGTAACGACTGCAAACAATCCGGTAATCACCAAAGACGTCAATTCTTTGCAATTAACTGAAGAATTCACTCCTAATCTTGAACCTGGACTCAGTTACGTACCAACCGCGTTCAGTTGAGATTACAGTCAACTCGCACATACCAAATTTAACCCGAAACACCTTCAATCAAAATTCAACCGTTATGACCTACATCATCTATAAATAAAGGCTCTAGGCACTTTTAGAATGCACTAACACACTCCCAAAGTTTTCTATAAGCTCCTGTTCGTCAGAATCACCCCGCCGGAAAAACCTTTAAACGCCGGAATCCTCGCCGGAGAACTAAAGCGACTTCTGTTGGCATATCGTTACTTTACTCTTTCCATTTTGTTCTCATTTGTAGTCGCCTAGGAAAATTATATAAAAGAAAAATTAAACAAATCAAGAACAGATGGGTTCAACAATTCTGTGTTTTTGAAATGAAGAAGATGAATTGGAGTTGTTGTTTAAATGAATTAAAATTCGTATTACAACCGGGTTAGACACACAGCCCAGTGGTAGGGTTGTGTGCACACACACGGTGAGACCCGGGTTCGAACCTGTTTGTGATCTGATTCTCTGAAATAATGAAACCTTTTTATAAAACCTTATTTTCGAAACCTGTAACAAGTGTTTATGAACCACCCACTTCGACGAAAGGTCAAAACATAACGTAGTTAAACTTTAATAATGTATAATAGATCTTTTGACCAAAGGCCCCCCTTATTTGACGCAACCGAACTTTTAAACAAAAGAACTATGATGAGACATTAACTTATATGAACATACCAAAACACAAGTCTTAAGTTTTGCACACGGATAACATAAGTAATGTAGACGACATAAACAACCCAAAAGATTTTGTTTTGACCCGTTAACACTAAACTTGAACCGAAAGCGCATAGAGGTTAAGCGGTGTGTTCGTTCCAAGTGCGTCGTCATCACGATTGCAATTTTCCTATCAATCACAACACAAATGTATTCGTTAGTACGACTTATTAACATAAAATTATCATCCTCCCTTCACCCTCTTGATTGACCCGTAAACATAGGCATGATATTGTAACGCTCTTTCTACGTACATTTCTTCTTTGTAATCATTTCACCTACAACGGAATCGTAAACTTCATTCTTTTAACATTCACACACAACTTTATGCAACCCGATCGTACGGATATGCAACTAACATTTCATTCTTATTGACACGTTTACAATGGGTCATTACATTCGTGATTTTATCATCTTACAAATCATCCGTTTTTACCCATTTCAATGGATCAATGCACATACTTTTAACCATTATTTAACAAATTTATCTATGTTCATCATTTCGCATTGCCACACATAATTATAGTTAACAACTAGTAATAATGTAAGACGAAGTTCGAATGAACTTACCTTTGTTTTGCGTTGCTTATAATGAAGATTGGCTCGTATTCTCTTCCTTCACTCCTACAATTACACATTCAACATTCTTTCAATCTCATACTTTTATCGTACATTTATATTAACACATTGAGCTAACCTCTCATCATTTCCAATGATCCCAATGATCTATCATCTTATTACTAAGAAATCAATACTCAAGCATTTCATCAAACACATGGTGTGCATACCATCAATAGAGCATAATGTGCAAGTATCTTATGCATAAATTTACTAGTTCATATCAAGATCATCAAACTTAACAAGTTTCATATATCCTTTTTCCAAAACCAATTCCATCTATTAAATGCTCTTTCTAAGTAACTCCATACAAAATTATTACACTAATTTTTTCATACAATCCCATAATACACTTTATTAAACTTCATTATCCTATAAATACAACTGGGTTTTACCCCAAATCATCAACATAGTCAAGATTAGGCACATTACAACTTCTACATGTTGATATTAAAAAACATCCAGATTCAATTTCATAAAACACTCACTGATTTCACATAACCCATCATATCAAGATTACCAAAAACATAAAATTCGCCTTACTCATTGTTATACTCACTTAGCTGATCACGAATCTTAGTTCATGCATCAATTCAGGCTTCAATTTCGTTGTTAATCTTGCTGATTTGAGACATTAGGGTTTTCCTTTTTCTTTCCCTTGTTCTACTCAACACACACACACACACTGCTGATGTGTGTGTGATTCAGTTTTAATTGTTTTATGAACTTAAGTTTTCAGTTTGTACACATTCGGTCCTCAATTGTAGAGTTTTTATTTTCTTGACCCAAACATTTTTCTTTTTAAGTTAATAATTTTATTTACATCATTATCTTTACATAATCACATATGTATGGATTTTGGGGTGTTACAAATCTACCCTTCTTAGAGAAGGTTTTGTCATCGAAACCTGAATTCTTACCAAATAAAAACGGGTAGTATTCTCGCATTTCATTCTCCAATTCCCATGTAAGATCGGATCCCTTTCTGTGCTGCCATTGTACTAACACTTGCCTAATAGCTTTGTAGCGTAGATACTTTACCTTGAAGTCTTTAATAGCTACCGGTCGTTCGATATAATTCATGTGTTCATCTACCTCAATATCATCTAGGCGTACGTGAGCTGTTTCTTGCAATACATTTTCTTAATTGCGACACATGAAACATGTCAAGTATACTTTCTAATGTCGGGGGTAACTCTAACCGGTACGCCACCTTTCCAATTCGTGCTAGGACCTTGAAAGGTCCTATATAACGTGGTCCCAACTTTCCCCGTTTGCGAAAACGAATTATACCTTTCCAAGGGGAGACTTTCAGGAATACACGGTCTCCCACTTGAAATTCAATAGGACGCCTCCTATTGTCCGCGTATGATTTCTGCAGGTCTTGTGCCGCCTTCAAACGTGCAAGTACAAGGTCAATCTTTTCATTTGTTCTAGTTACCACATCCTTTGATGCAAGCTCTCTTTGCCCAACTTCTCCCCAACACACAGGAGTCCTACAGTTTTGTCCGTACAACATCTCATACGGTGCCATTTGGATGCTCTGGTGATAGCCGTTGTTGTACGAGAACTCCACTAAAGGTAGATGTTCATCCCAATTTCCCCCAAAATCTATGACACATGCCCTTAACATATCCACCAGCGTTTGGATGGTTCTTCTGACTGACCATCCGTTTGGGGATGATAAGCGGTACTTAAGTGCAATTTAGTACCCATACTTTAATGAAACTTTTGCCAATAACGGGAAGTAAATCGCGTATCCCGTTCTGACACAATGGATACGGGTACGGCGTGACGGGATATGATTTCATCTACAAATATTTCCGCCTTCTTTTCTGAGGGATATGTTTCTCGAATAGGTAGAAAATGGGCACTTTTAGTGAGACGATCGACAATGACCCATATTGCATTATGCGCTTTTCTCTTTTCGAAAGCTTCGTTACGAGGTCCATGTTTATGTCCTCCCACTTCCACACTGGGATTTCCAAGGGTGTAACTTGCCGTACGGTTTTTGATGTTCTGCTTTTACTTGAGAGAAGGTCATACATTTCGCAACGTACTTGACAATATCCTGTTTCATTCCTGGCTACCAATAATTTTTTCTTAAATCCCGATACATTTTCGTGGCTCCCGGGTGAACCGAGTATCGTGACTTATGAGCTTCCTCAAGGAGTGACTCCTTTACATCAAAACTCCAAGGTACCCAGATTTGGTCCATACCTTGTTTTAATTCCTTCCGCATTCTCCTCTAACCTATGTGCAAAGCCTTTGGTTCTTTCTTTCTTTAGATCATTAGCATTTAATGACTTGATTTGAGCTTCATGTATACTTTCGAGAAGATTAGGTGTAACTATCATTCTCATTGATTTTACCCGAATTGGGGCGGGTATTCCTTTTGACTTAGAGCATCTGCCACGACATTAGCCTTACCGGGATGATAGAGGATGTCATAATCATAATCTTTGATAAGTTCTAGCCATCTGCGTTGTCTCATATTAAGATCTTTCTGCTCGAAAACATATTTGAGGCTTTTGTGATCTGAGTAGATCGTGCACTTCGTTCCATACAAGTAGTGCCTCCATATTTTTAGCGCGAACACTACCACCGCCAACTTTAAATTGTGGGTCGGATAGTTAACGTCATGTTGTTTTAGTTGTCTAGAGGCATAGGCAATGACCTTGCCCCTTTGCATCAATACGTATCCCAATCCTTGATGCGAAGCATCTGTATACACAACTAAATCTTTCGTACCATCAAGTAACACTAGCACCGGCGAACTTGAAAGCTTTTCCTTCAAGGTTTGAAAAGCCTTCTCTTGATCTGTACCCCAATTAAACTTTTCATTCTTCTTTGTTAGCTTGGTTATGGGCAGGGCTATCTTAGAAAAATCCTGAATGAATCTTTTATAGTAACCGGCTAAACCTAAGAAACTTCTTACTTCACTTGGGTTTCTTGGGGAAACCCACTTCATTACGGCCTCTACCTTAGAAGGGTCTACCTGAACACCTTCTTCATTTATTATATGGCCAAGAAATTGCACTTCCCTTAGCCAAAATGCGCATTTGGAAAACTTAGCATATAATTTTTCTTTACGAAGTGTTTCTAACACCTCAAGCAAATGACAGGCATGTCTGATTCACTCCTGGAGTACACCAATATATCATCTATGAAGACTATCACAGACTTATCTAACATTTTCCGACAAACCCTATTCATTAAATCCATAAACGCAGCTGGTGCATTAGTTAGCCCAAAGGACATTACCAAGAACTCGTAATGTCCATAGCGGGTCCTAAACGCAGTCTTGGCTATATCGCCCTCATGTACCCGAAGTTGGTGATACCCCGATCGTAAATCGATTTTCGAAAACCAACTAGCTCCTTGCAACTGGTCGAATAAGTCGTCAATTCTAGGCAAGGGGTAACGGTTCTTAACTGTCAATTTGTTTAATTCTCAGTAATCGATGCACATTCGCATTATGCCGTCTTTCTTTTTCACGAAGAGTACGGGTGCACCCCACGGTGACACATTGGGCGTATGAATCCCTTGTCGAGTAATTCTTCTAAGTGAGTCATCAATTCTCGCATCTCGGTAGGAGCTAATCGATAGGGTGCTTTAGACACCGGTTTAGCATCCGGATTTAACTCAATTCGAAATTCTACTTCTCGTTCGGGTGGAAGCCCCAGTAATTCATCCGGGAATACATCAAGGTATTCATTTACAATTTTTACCTCTTCAAATTTTGGAACCCCATGGTGGGTATCCACCACATAGACTAAGTATGCCTTACTCCCATTTCGAACGTATTTAACCGCTTGAATAAGAGTGCACAATGTTGGTTTAACTTCTCTTTCCCCATGCACGGTTATTTGTTTGCCACTAGGCGTCGTCACATTAATGGTCTTACTTTCGCATTGAACTTCGGCAGTATGCCGAGACAACAGTCCATACCAACCACCACCTTGAACTCCCCCAAGATCATGGGGACAAGGTCAATATCGAATTCTTCGTCGTCAATTGTTATCTTAGAACCCTTACATATTTCATGTAATAGATAGCTTTTGCTATCGGCTATTTCTACTTCTAAAGGTATCCACATCTTTTCTATTCTGAATGATGGGTGACATATAATATCACTTGACACAAATGACTTACTAGCTTCCGGTATCAAATAATACATAAGTAGGCATCGAATTTATTAAAAATATACCTGACACAACATTCGGAAGTGCCTTAGCTTCTTCAGACGATATCTGAAACATTCTGCCTCGGGCCTTTGGAACTTCTTCTTTCTTTCCTTCCTTGCCCGGTTTATGTTGAAGCTTTAGACATTCAGCCTTGATATGACCCAGTTGAAAACAGTTGAAGCAAGTTCTCGAGGGATTAGGACACTTGTAGTACGGGTGTCCTTCTTGACAATAGTTATAACATTCCTTCTTACCCATTAGACATTCCCTCGTATGGAGCTTCCCGCAAGTCTTGCATTTGGGAATACCTCCCCTCGTTTTATCCTTCTTATCATGATCTTGGAACTTCTGTTTCTTTAACGGACTTGAATTGGTGAACTTCTCAGATCTCTTCTCATCCCTTTCCACTTTTCGTTTCAATTCAATCTCCCATCCCGAGCCTAATTAATGAGTTCGTTCAAGGTTTCACATTTAGAGGGAGTTATAAACTCTCGATACTCAGCCTTCAACATGTCATGATAACAAATTATTTTCATTCTTTCTGTTCCCACTATTTCCTGACAAAACTTCAGCTATTCAAGGAAGATGTTTGTGATCTCGTCGATTGATTCATCTTTCTGACGAAGACGCAGAAAATCCTCTTGGATTCTATCGATAGCGGATTGCGGGCAATGGTATTTTAAGTAGGGTTCCTTAAATTCTTGCCACGTTAAGGCTTGGATCTTATCTTCTCCCACTTCTTTACAATAGGCATCCCACCAATCCTTAGCTTGGAATTGGAGTAGGCCCGTTGCAAACATCACTTGATCTTCTTTTTCACATCGACTCCTCACAAACACGGCACCTTTGGCATGCTATAGGATCAATCTCTCCCTTGTATGGTGAGGGGTTATCATTCACATTTATTTCGCTATCATTGCTTCTTGCTGTGCCGCTTCGCTATCATTCACATTTATTTCATCTGCCATCTACAATAACATTTATCATACTCATTAATTGACATACTTGTTCCATCACATGTCATTACAAGTTATCATGATTACATTTTTTTATTGCATTCTGTTTTCTTATTCCTTGCCATCGTCTTTTATCAATAAGGATTGTACAACACATGACTACTAGTCTCAAGGATTTGAAATCCTTACCCTTCCTTACTTGCATTTACACACTATACCTTCCAAAACGAACTCATTTAGTATAGTCGTAATGTTCCAATGTTCTTTTAGGTTATATTAACTTCCCAGAACTTTATTGGGATCTAAATACACGTCGTAAGGAATACAAATTTTCTAAACATAACATTTTATCAAACTTAAAAATCTTTATTTGTTATATTAAACACGCCGTAAGCTACGTTTTGTCCACCATAGCTTACGGTAGACATCAGATATTATTTCAGAAATTGTTGAACGTAGGTTACGGTCGTCCACCGTAGCCTACGGTACTCTTTCAACTGATAACTCATCCTCGCCGTAAGCTACGGTATACATACCGTAGCTTACGGTATTGACACATTGGAGCAGAACCTTTTCACCGTAACCTACGGCAAGTAACCGTAGGTTACGGACAGCTACTGCTGTCATTTCTTGACCATTTGAACTCCACCGTAAGCTACGGTAAAACTACCGTAGCTTACGGTCGTTCTCTGCAGTTTTATTCTTGTTTTTCATTTAACTGGTTTCGAAACTGGCTCGTTGCGTCCTGCCCCAACGTATGCCGATCACACTTCTTTCTAGCATTAATCTGTTTTTCGCTTCTTTCTAGTCTTTCTATAACATCACCCAATCATATCTAGATTTATGAAGGAGTAATTAAATGTTTACCTCGCACATAAAGATAAACACATCAAACCGCTCCACCATCTCATAACAACTGAAGATATCAAAATAATAACGGTTATATACACTCCTTCAGTTATTCTCCTTTGAATCTGCCGCCCAGTAACGACTACAAACAATCCGGTAATCACCAAAGACGTTAACTCTTTGCAATTAACTAAAGAATTCACTCCTAATCTTGAACCTGGACGCAATTACGTACCAACCGCGTTCAGTTGAGATTACAGTCAACTCGCACATACCAAATTTAACCCGAAACACCTTCAACCAAAATTCAACCGTTATGACCTACATCATCTATAAATAGAGGCTCTAGGCACCTTTAGCATGCACTAACACACTCCCAAAGTTTTCTATAAGCTCCTGTTCGTCAGAATCACCCCGCCGGAAAAACCTTCAAACGCCGGAATCCTCGTCGGAGAACTAAAGCAACTTCTGTTGGTATATCGTTACTCTACTCTTTCCATTTTGTTCTCATTTGTAGTCGCCTAGGAAAATTATATAAAAGAAAAGTTAAACAAATCAAGAACAGACGGTTCAACAATTCTGTGTTTTTGAAATGAAGAAGATGAATTGGAGTTGTGGTTTAAATGAATTAAAATTCGTATTACAACCGGGTTAGACACATAGCCCGGTGGTAGGACTGTGTGCACACACACGATGAGTCCCGGGTTCGAACCTGTTTGTGATCCGATTCTCTGAAATAATGAAACCTTTTTATAAAAGCTTATTTCTGAAACCTGTAACAAGTGTATAAAGTTAATTAAAAACATATATCCAACGGGTTAGACACACATCCCAATTGGCCGGGCTGTGTGCACACACCAGGCTAAGGTCACGAGTTCGATACCGGTTATGTGCATGATCCCTATATTAAATCAAGCCTTTTTATAAAAGCCCATTTCTGAAACTGATAACAAGTGTATAAATATAATTAAAATTCAGTATACTCCGGGTTAGTCACCAGCCCAATTGGTTGGGCTGCGTGCACACGTACAAGAGGTGGTCGGTTCGACCCCACACGCTGCGAATTCCAACCGCTTTTATCCAATTTAATTCAGAAAAACATATTTTTTAATTAAATAAAACCTTTAATTATTTCCCCAAAAATATATTATTTTAGAATCAACTAATTTTGTTTACAAATTAAAAGTCTAGGATAATAAAAATATAGTAATAAAAATGATAAAAATCAATTTAAATAATAAGCTAATTAAAAATACTAAATTCAACCAAAAGAAATATATTTTTATCTAAATTATTATGTGAATATTTAGGTTAGCCATTTCGTCGTTTGGTATCTAAACCACTCAATCGTGCGCAATCTTCATCGAATCATAATCGCACCCACTGTGAGTGAATTTTACAACTCCCCTTTTATGTCACGTTTTTTGGGTGTATCATGTGACGCTATTATTTTTTCGTTGTTTTAAATCTCGTGCTATTACCATTATATGATCTAACGTTCTATGTGATATTGTTTGTTTATTGTCATTTTTTGTTTATATTCTCATTACAGTCAATCTCTCACATTAGGCCCATTTGTTCCCGTTACCTACGGGTGGAGCGTCGCATAGCCTAATATACTAGATCGGCTCCGTTTGATTGAGCCTTGATCTCGCAGCACATCGCTTATCGTGCTCACATGTACATTATTAGTGATGATGTGGTTTGTGACTTAGATTACATACACGATGTTCTCATATTTGGTTAATGCACTTTTTTATAAAATACTAAATATATCATTTTTCCTAATGATAAAATGGAATTCACTCGCCAACTTATGTTGACCCAAAACTTTATTTTTACACATGACACAGGTGAACAGGTTTGAAGCGTGGATCACATAGGACATGGGCCTTAGAAGAAAATAAAATGTTATATGCAAGTTTGTTTGGAACATTATAGTGTTGATTGGAATGTTTTAATAAAAATTGGAATAATAAATATTAAACTTTTATAATAGTAAATGTCATGAGCTTTGATGAAAACCCAATCATGCCCCGACTACCTTATCCGCTGCGGGTCAAGGTGTGACAGATTGGTATCAGAGCGAGTGACTATAGGGATATAGGATATGTTATTAGACCCTTAGAGCCTATACTATAGTCAATTAGAAATATAATTGTTTACGTGTTAAGTTGGTTACATCCAAACTTATGACATCTACTTGTTTTACACTTCTCCCACACACAATTACATGCAAGCACTTTCATTGCTATTTGATTTTGTGTGACATTCAACTTGTTATAAATATTGTCAATATAACATGCATATATACATACGTATATATTATCGTCATAATGCACGTCTTGATTCTCACGTATTCAAACATTTTCTTACTTTTCTCTTCATAATTTGTGATGTTTTTATTTTCAAATCTCATCAAAGTTAGTTCTTACGACGGGCGTGTAGTAACTGGAAGGGTACAAGTACCGATAGTCGGAACGTCCTGTCTAGGATTGGCATTCGTATAAATCCAAAGTAACGGACCAGTTTACCTACCTGGGGACTAACGATGAGAGTACGAAGGATCTATTAGGCCAAAGCATGCCACACCAAACGTCGTGTGAACTAACCCCACTTCGATTTGTCACTGTGTCTACACCAGGACACCTTCCGACCTTACACCTTGCAAACATGTTTTACGATTTTTATTCAGGTGGTGTGAGTGTTAACAGGCCAAAACCAATGTGAACCCTATAAAGCCCAGTAGTCATGGGGGCCCACATGACTACCTAGGCCAAGTATATGGGACATATGGGAGCCCAAACATGAGCAAAGCCTAAGACATCCTAAGGATGTAATGTGTCACACCCAGACCCGCAGCGGAAAAGGTGATCGGGGCATGATTGGGTTATCATCAAAGCTCATGACATTTATTATAACGCTTCATATTTATTATTACAATTTAAAGGAAATATACAATCATAATTACATCATGTCCTACGTATCATTCTAGACTTCATTATTTTCTTCTAAGGCATTTCCTATGTTTTCCTTGCTTCATCCTGTTCACCTGTATCATGTGTAAAAATGGTTTTTGGATCAACAAAAAGTTGGCGAGTGAATCCTATGAAAAGCATTTGAACAAGTTTATTGAATTGATTATAAAATAAAGTGCACAACCACAAATGAAAAAATATAGATGTAAACATATTCATAAAACACTTAATATCAGATAATGCACACACATACAATAATTGATCGTTTTGAGGCACGCGTTGTTCAACTCGTCTCTCACGAGGAACTGATGGGCCTAATGAATGAGTTTTGAGGCACGCGTTGTTCTACGAACTGATGGGCCTAATGAATGAGTTTTAAGGCACGCGTTGTTCAACTCGTCTCCCACGAGGAACTGATGGGCCTAACAAATAATTTGCATACAACTTTGACAATAAGTATACATAACTACAACCAATATTTACATTCTAAGTTTAAATCATAATATGGTATGGCACGAGCTTAAATAAACGAGTTAGTTTTAGTGACACATAATACACCCCAAAACGTGTAATTAAAAAAGGGGAGTTGTAAGATTCACTCACAGTGGGTGCGTTTGGTTGATGATGTTGAATGCGCAACGAAGTTGGATTTAACCACGAGTGAAACTAACCTAGATAATAACATAATGGTTCGGTAAATAAGCGGATTTTATTGATCAATTTTTAGTAGGATTATTGGATATATTTTTGTGAGTTCAAGGCTATTTTCTAACTTTAAAAATGTTATTTTTAAGTATTTTTAATTTAAATAAATAGATAAAAGAAATAAAAAAAATGTTGATTTTTGACTGTTGACCATTGACTTGTTACCCGTTGACCGTTGACTTGTTGACCGGTTTATTGTGTGTATGTATGCGCCGGGCAGGACTCGAAACCGAGACCTCCCGTACGCATGCACGCAGCTCTACCAACTGAGCTACGTGTCTAACCGAAATATTTCTGTTTTTAATTATATTTATATACTAATTGAATTAATCCGAAAATCATTTATTTTAAAAACGATTTTAATGTATCGCTCGGTGCTCTCCACAGGTCTCGAACCCGGAACCTGTGGGTTAGTTTGGCACACAGTCCACCGCTGGACTGTGTGTCTAACTTGGTAAATATTCTGGTTATTATTATATTAACATCTTACTGAGTTAACCCGGTTCGGTCTAAAAAAAAGGCATTTTATTTCTGTGAAAGTGCGTGTGTCAAGAATAGAACTCGGGACGTATGCGTGTTTATTTGCACACAGTCCACCGCTGGATTGTGTGTCTAACCCGAGATATAAATTGATTTAAATTAAACATATATAAAACCGAAAACTTCATCTTCTTCGTTAAGCTTAACCAGAATCGATGTCCGACTGTTTTGACAAAAATAATCAGTTTCTTTAGTGTGTTGTGATTAGCTACATGTGAGTTTAATAAAAACGAGAGAGATTAAGTGTAAGATATACCGAACAGAGCTCCTCTGTTTCGCCGACCAACTCCGATGATAGCAGGTTATTCCGGCGACGTGTGTTTTGTGGCAGAGGGTCTTCAGGAAGCTTGAGGTGAGTGTGGGTGGCTTCGGTATGGGCTCTAGGTGTTCTGTTTTTAGAGTAAGGCACAGAGGTGAAGGGGTTCGGTTTTCCGGCGAGTTGCAGAAAATTTCCGGCGAATGAAATTACATCGAGAAAGGGTGTGATTGTGAGCGAAAAGGTTAACAGAAGTTAGAGGGTGTATATATAGGGCAGAACATTGACGAATTTGGTCCATTTACCGTCTTGATTCGTCGGTCAATGATTTTTCCGGCGGTTATGACTTGTGTCGCGGACTGGACATCGGTTATAACCGATGTTGAGGTAATTGCTTCGGTTAAATTAGAAGAAACCGTCCAATCTCGGCGAAATCGTCGGGATTTCCGACGACTGCGATTTTGGGCGCGACTTGACGGATTTGATTTCCGAGATTCATTATTTCAATTAATTGTTTCGGTATCTTAACAAAAACCCAAAGTGGCGGAGTGGTTGAGCGCGTGTGTGTTAAGGCTTTGGAATCCTGGCTGACCCGGGTTCGAAACCCTGCAGCAGCAATATATTTTTATTTCATTATTTTTAATACTTTTTCAAATATAACTTTTATAATCCAATATACTTATTAATTATGTATCGTTTAAAATTAATTTGGGCATTAAATACGCAACGAAATTTTAACTGATTGTTCGGTTAATAAACGAAGCGGGTTTGGTAAATCCGGTTTTTGATGGATGTTACAGTATCCCCTACTTTTTAGAAATTTCGTCCCGAAATTTAAGTAGTGACATATTTGTCTAAAAAGGATGGCGTTTAGTTTGACAGTTACATACTTAGAAAAAGAGTAAGGGTTTAAATTTTTTTTTGTTTGAGGCGGTAACGTTCCTTGTAAGGGTTGAGTACCCTGCTACAGGAATCGCTTTTTGTTGTCTACGGTAAAAATATTGATAAGCGGAGTTGATTTACTAAGCATGATTTCATGCGCAAGAGTTTTGATATGTTTGGAAAGATAAGATTATATCCTAAAACAAAACTTCTAATACTACAACCTACATGGAACTTCTCATAACCGCCTGACAATGCCTCTGATCCTTTGGCAAGAATACTTATATATAGGAAGTACCAGCGGCGTATCCACCATATTCTTGTCAAATTTTCATTGGTTTTATCAGTAAGTCATGATTGGTTCTATGATACGACTCTAAACATACACAAACACAGCAACCACTGTCTGAGTCCTAATTCTGATAGTATACATGTTTGATTGGTGACATAATCCAATTTCTTTAAATGATGAGATGATATAAATGCTAGATCAGTGAGTATAAAAACAAACTTTAACCAAGAAATTACAAAATCCTACATGGAACTTCTCATAACCGCCTGACAATGCCTCTGATCCTTTGGCAAGAATACTTATATATAGGAAGTACCAGCGGCGTATCCACCATATTCTCGTCAAATTTTCATTGATTTTATCAGTAAGTTATGATTAGTCCTATGTGACTCTAAAACATAAATAAACACAACAACCAAATCTTGACTCTTAATTCTGATAGTATACATGTTTGAATGATGATAGTACCTCTCTCGTTTGTTATGATGGAGAGGTTAGTCTATGTAGAAATAGAATACAATCCAATTTCTTTAAATGATGAGATGATATGAATGTTAAATCAGTGAATGTAACACAAATTTCAACCAAGGCAATACTAAATCCTACATGGAACTTCTCATAACCGCCTGATAATGCCTCTGATCCTTTGGCAAGAATACTTATATATAGGAAGTACCAGCGGCGTATCCACCATATTCTCGTCAAATTTTCATTGGTTTTATCAGTAAGTTATATTAATTCTATGTGACTCTAATACATAAATAAACACAACAACCAATATCTGAGTCTTGATTCTGATAGTATACATATTCGAATGATGACAGTACCTCTCTCGTTTGTTATGATGGAGAGGTTAGTCTATGTAGAAAATGGAACACAGTCCAATTTCTTTAAATAATGAGATGATATGAATGCTAAATCAGTGAGTATAACACAAATTTCAACCAAAACAATACTAAATCCTAAATGGAACTTCTCATAACCGCCTGATAATGCCTCTGATCCTTTGGCAAGAATACTTATATATAGGAAGTACCAGCGGCGTATCCACCATATTCTTGTCAAATTTTCATTGGCTTTATCCGCAAGTTATGATTAGTTCTATGTGACTCTAATACATAAATAAACACAATCAACTTAATTCTGATAGCATACATGTTTGAATGGTGACAGTACCTCTCTCGTTTGTTGTGATGGAGAGGTTAGTCCTTGTGGAAGTGAGACATAGCTCAACTTCTTTAAATGATGAAATTGAAGTACGTTGAAATGTATGATGAACAAATTTCGACCAAGACATTACTAAATCCTACATGGAACTTCTCATAACCGCCTGATAATGCCTCTGATCCTTTGACAATAATACTTATATATAGGAAGTACCAGCGGCGTATCCACCATATTCTTGTCAAATTTTCATTGACTTTATCCGCAAGTTATGATTAGTTCTATGTGACTCTAAAACAAAAACAACAGCCAAAACTTGAGTCTCAATTCTGATAGCATACATGTTTGAATGATGACAGTACCTCTCTCGTTTGTTATGATGGAGAGGTTAGTCCTTGTGGAAGTGAGATATAGCTCAACTTCTTTAAATGATGAAATTGAAATACGTTGAAATGTATGATGAACAAACTACGACCAAGACATTACTAAATCCTACATGGAACTTCTCATAACCGCCTGACAATGCCTTTGATCCTTTGGCAAGAATACTTATATATAGGAAGTACCAGCGGCGTATCCACCATATTCTCGTCAAATTTTCATTGGTTTTATTAGTAAGTTATGATTAGTCCTATGTGACTCTAAAACATAAATAAACACAACAACCAAATCTTGACTCTTAATTCTGATAGTATACATGTTTGAATGATGACAGTACCTCTCTCGTTTGTTATGATGGAGAGGTTAGTCCTTGTGGAAGTGAGATATAGCTCAACTTCTTTAAATGATGAAATTGAAATACGTTGAAATGTATGATGAACAAACTACGACCAAGACATTACTATTCCTACATGGAACTTCTCATAACCGCCTGATAATGCCTTTGATCCTTTGACTAGAATACTTATATATAGGAAGTACCAGCGGCGTATCCACCATATTCTTGTCAAATTTTCATTGACTTTATCTGCAAGTTATGATTAGTTCTATGTGACTCTAAAACAACCACAACAACCAAAACTTGAGTCTTAACTCTGATACCAATCTGTCACACCTCGACCCGCAGTGGAAAAGGTGATCGGGGCATGATTGGGTTATCATCAAAGCTCATGACATTTATTATAACGCTTCATATTTATTATTACAATTTAAAGGTAAATATACAATCATAATTACATCATGTCCTACGTATCATTCTAGACTTCATTATTTTCTTCTAAGGCATTTCCTATGTTTTCCTTGCTTCATCCTGTTCACCTGTATCATGTGTAAAAATGGTTTTTGGATCAACAAAAAGTTGGCGAGTGAATCCTATGAAAAGCATTTGAACAAGTTTATTGAATTGATTATAAAATAAAGTGCACAACCACAAATGAAAAAATATAGATGTAAACATATTCATAAAACACTTAATATCAGATAATGCACACACATACAATAATTGATCGTTTTGAGGCACGCGTTGTTCAACTCGTCTCTCACGAGGAACTGATGGGCCTAATGAATGAGTTTTGAGGCACGCGTTGTTCTACGAACTGATGGGCCTAATGAATGAGTTTTAAGGCACGCGTTGTTCAACTCGTCTCCCACGAGGAACTGATGGGCCTAACAAATAATTTGCATACAACTTTGACAATAAGTATACATAACTACAACCAATATTTACATTCTAAGTTTAAATCATAATATGGTATGGCACGATCTTAAATAAACGAGTTAGTTTTAGTGACACATAATACACCCCAAAACGTGTAATTAAAAAAGGGGAGTTGTAAGATTCACTCACAGTGGGTGCGTTTGGTTGATGATGTTGAATGCGCAACGAAGTTGGATTTAACCACGAGTGAAACTAACCTAGATAATAACATAATGGTTCGGTAAATAAGCGGATTTTATTGATCAATTTTTAGTAGGATTATTGGATATATTTTTGTGAGTTCAAGGCTATTTTCTAACTTTAAAAATGTTATTTTTAAGTATTTTTAATTTAAATAAATAGATAAAAGAAATAAAAAAAATGTTGATTTTTGACTGTTGACCATTGACTTGTTGACCGTTGACCGTTGACTTGTTGACCGGTTTATTGTGTGTATGTATGCGCCGGGTAGGACTCGAACCCGAGACCTCCCGTACGCGTGCACGCAGCTCTACCAACTGAGCTACGTGTCTAACCCGAAATATTTATGTTTTTAATTATATTTATATACTAATTGAATTAATCCGAAAATCATTTATTTTAAAAACGATTTTAATGTATCGCTCGGTGCTCTCCACAGGTCTCGAACCCGGAACCTGTGGGTTAGTTTGGCACACAGTCCACCGCTGGACTGTGTGTCTAACTTGGTAAATATTCTGGTTATTATTATATTTAACATCTTACTGAGTTAACCCGGTTCGGTCTCAAAAAAAAGGCATTTTATTTCTGTGAAAGTGCGTGTGTCAAGAATCGAACTCGGGATGTATGCGTGTTTATTTGCACACAGTCCACCGCTGGACTGTGTGTCTAACCCGAGATATAAATTGATTTAAATTAAACATATATAATACCGAAAACTTCATCTTCTTCGTTAAGCTTAACCAGAATCGATGTCCGACTGTTTTGACAAAAATAATCAGTTTCTTTAGTGTGTTGTGATTAGCTACATGTGAGTTTAATAAAAACGAGAGAGATTAAGTGTAAGATATACCGAACAGAGCTCCTCTGTTTCGCCGGCGCAACTCCGATGATAGCAGGTTATTCCGGCGACGTGTGTTTTGCGGCAGAGGGTCTTCAGGAAGCTTGAGGTGAGTGTGGGTGCTTCGGTATGGGCTCTAGGTGTTCTGTTTTTAGAGTAAGGCACAGAGGTGAAGGGGTTCGGTTTTTCGGCGAGTGAAATTACGTCGAGAAAGGATGTGATTGTGAGCGAAAAGGTTAACAGAAGTTAGAGGGTGTATTTATAGGGCAGAACATTGACGAATTTGGTCCATTTACCGTCTTGATTCGTCGGTCAATGATTTTTACGGCAGTTATGACTTGTGTCGCGGACTGGACATCGGTTATAACCGATGTTGAGGTAATTGCTTCGGTAAATTAGAAGAAACCGTCCAATCTCGGCGAAATCGTCGGGATTTTCGACGACTGCGATTTTGGGCGCGACTTGACTGGATTTGATTTCGAGATTCATTATTTCAATTAATTGTTTCGGTATCTTAACAAAAACCCAAAGTGGCGGAGTGGTTGAGCGCGTATGTGTTAAGGCTTTGGAATCCTGACTGACCCGGTTCGAAACCCGGCAGCAGCAATATATTTTTATTTCATTATTTTTAATACTTTTTCAAATATAACTTTTATAATCCAATATACTTATTAATTATGTATCGTTTAAAATTAATTTGGGCATTAAATACGCAACGGAATTTTTAACTGATTGTTCGGTTAATAAACGAAGCGGGTTTGGTAAATCCGGTTTTTTACGGATGTTACATAATGGATTTATTTTTCTCATTTATTTTGTGGATGTTTAGTTTTATCTCTAAACCCTATGCGACACACATGACACCTATACGTCAAACTCATAATCTCGTTACGTATTTCCTGTAGATGTCTTCTAGGCACTCTCGTGGAGGTAGGAGATCAGGAAAATCCGGTGAACGCATGGCTGCTCAAATAGCCAAACAAATGGCCGCCGTGATTCTCGATATCGTAATCCAAGTTCAGCAAGCTCTCACTGCTAACCCTGTTAATCCCAACAATCAAGATAATCAAAATGTCGACAACCCTCCCGCAAACACCACCAAGTGCACTTACAAGCACTTCAACTCATGTGACCCTCCAAAATACGAGGGAACTGAAGGGGTCACTGCTCTCCTTCGGTGGTTTGAAGAAATGGATATTACTTTTCTCAATTGTGACTGCCCCAACGACCGAAAGGTTTGTTATGCTACTGGTCGTCTATTTGGGGTAGCACTCACTTGGTGGAATGCCGAAAAGGGCAGAAGAGGTGCAGAAGCCGCAATAGCCCTAACTTGGGAACAACTTAGGGAACTCCTGACAAGATGTTTCTGTCTAAGAAGCGAAATTAAGAAGCTGGAAGATGAGTTCTATTTCCTGAAGCAAAAAGAGGGAGATCATATAACCTACAACAAGAGGTTTCTCGAGCTAAACCAAATGGTTCCAAATTTGTTCACTCCTCTATACCGCCTGATTGAGCATTACAATCGGGGTCTTCCTTCGAAGATTTAGGATTCAGTGATGAGTACTATGCCTGCAACTCTGGAAGAAGCAATGGAGCTAGCCACTGAGCTCACCGAAAACCACATCAGGAATGGGGATTTTAAGGATGAGAAAAAGAAAGAGGCAAGTAGCAAAACACCGACCGAAACCCCCAACCCAACTCAAGCCGGATCCTCTTCTCGATTCACTGGCAAGAGAAAGCGAAATGGGAAGAACTTTGCAGTCACCCAAACCAGTTAGCCAACTATATACAACCAACCCATTGCAGCCGCTCCAATCACCCAAGTTGCTCCCCCTACCGCTCCATTCAAGAAACAATACACAGGACCTCACCCGAAGTGCAATCGATGCCAATATCATCGCCCTCTCGAGAACCCATGTCCCCACTGCACAGGGAGTGGCCGAGTAGGCCATACAATCCAAACATGTCATTCACTTCAAAGATAAACCCGCAACCAACCTCAAGCCCAACCCAACAAACAAATGGTGGGCCAAGTTCCTTACCAACAACCACTAATGTTACCACCATGCTCAACCCATAGCCCAACCCTTTTACCAAGCTAACTACCCTATGATGCCACACGTTAGGGCTTGCTTTAATTGCGGTGATCCAACACATTTCCGCAACACCTGCCCGCGATTAGTGAACATCATCAACGCAAAGACCCAAGCTAACCCTGTGAACCAAGCCAATCCGCCAGCGAGGGGTAAAGCTTTTAACATCAACGCCAATCAGGCTAGAGCGGATAACAACGTGGTCAACGGTACGTTTCTTATTAATGATAGCCATGCATCTATTCTATTTGACACGGGCGCGGATAAGAGTTTTGTGTCCCTAGAGTTTGAGTCTATTCTTGGTTTACCTCGTGTTAGTCTAGCTAAATCATTCATAGTGGATGTAGCAGATGGTGAACCTATTATGTTGGATTCCATCATTCGCGACTGCACTCTTACTCTTAACGATCATGATTTTCTAATCAATCTTATTCCCATGAAATTAGGAAGCTTAGATGTCATCATTGGTATGGACTGGTTCAGTCAGCATCATACCGAAGTCGTATGTTATGAAACATACATTCGAATTCCACTCATTGACGACCAAACTCTTCGTATTTTTGGTGAAACCCCATCCAAAGGACTTAAGTTGATATCGTGTCTACAAGCTCGAAAGTATCTTCGCAAAGACTACGTGGCGTTTTTACTCTCATTGTCAAGAAAGCAGGCAAGGAGAAGAAGCTCGAAGATATCCCGATCGTTAGAGATTTTCCTCAAGTCTTTCCAGACGACGTCTCAGGACTTCCTCCTATACGAGAAGTTGAATTTTGAATCGATCTTGTACATGGTGCTACCCCAGTTGCAAAATCTCCATATCGGTTAGCCCCATCCGAAATGCAAGAGTTAGCTACTCAGCTGCAAGAGCTGACTGACAAAGGGTTCATACACCTAGCTCATCACCTTGGGGTGCGCTGGTTCTTTTCATCAAGAAGAAGGATGGAACATTCCGAATATGCATAGATTATCGAGTACTCAACAAGCTAACCATCAAGAACCGTTATCCTTTACCTCGCATCGATGATCTCCTAGACCAACTTCAGGGTGCAACCTGTTTCTCAAAAATTGATCTTCGTTCTGGTTATCATCAGCTTAGAGTACGAGAAGAAGACGTTCCAAAGACCGCATTTCGAACTCGCTATGGTCACTACGAATTCATGGTCATGCCCTTTGGGTTGACCATTGCTCCAACCGTTTTCATGGATTTAATGAATAGGGTGTGCAAACCCTACCTCGATCGTTTCGTCATTGTATTTATTGATGATATTCTCATTTATTCCAAGACCAAGTCAGATCTTGAACGACATCTTCGACTAATTCTAACACTTTTGAATACTGAAAAGCTTTACACTAAGTTTTAGAAATGTGAATTCTGGTTAAAGGAAGTTCAATTCCTTGGTCACGTTGTCAACGACAAGGGAATTCATGTTGACCCTGCAAATATCAAAGTAGTGCAAGAATGGAAGGCTCCACGCACGCCTACCAAAGTCAGATCATTCCTCGGCTTAGCGGGTTATTATCGACGTTTTATTGCCAATTTCTCTCGTATTGCCTTACCACTTACAGCCTTGACTCATAAGGGCAAGCCCTTCAAGTGGGGGCCCAAACAAGAGGAGGCTTTCCAAACTTTGAAGCAGAGACTTTGTGATGCACCTATCCTCACTCTCCCTGACGGTTGTGATGACTTTGTGGTCTATTGTGACGCATCAGGGCAGGGACTAGGGTGTGTCTTAATGCAAAGGGTAAGGTGATAGCCTACGCCTCAAGGAAACTCAAAGTGCATGAGAAGAATTACACCACTCATGACCTTGAACTCGGAGCAGTCGTGTTCGCTCTAAAGATATGGAGACATTATCTCTATGGCACAAAGTGTGAGATTTACACTGACCATAAAAGCCTTCAACATATCTTCAATCAGAAAGAGTTAAAAATGAGGCAACGACAATGGGTCGAACTTCTGAATGATTATGATTGCAAAATCCGTTATCATCCTGGTAAAGCCAATGTCGTAGCAGATGCTCTTAGTCGGAGAGAATATGCTAACTCCATCCACCTTTTGTGCTCTCAAATCGTAACTAACCTTCAAAGACGCATTCGCGAAGCTCAGCATACCTCTGTCACGGAAAATGATTTGCGAGACGAATTATCTTGTGGAGCCAAAACTAAGTTGGAATCAAAATCTGATAGCATTCTTTATTATTTAAATCGTATTTGGGTACCTGATCGTGATAACCTTCGCACATTCCTCATGAACGAAGCCCACAAAACACGATACTCCATACATCCAGGGGCTGATAAGATGTATCAAGATCTACGATACTCTTACTGGTGGCCTGGAATGACAAAGGATATCGCCGTCTTTGTCTCCAAGTGCCTCACCTGTTCGAAAGTTAAAGCCGAGCATCAAAGACCCTCAGGCTTACTTGTTCAAACCGAAATACTCGTTTGGAAGTGGGAAAATATAACCATGGATTTTATTACCGGGTTACCTCGCACCTCCAGTGGGCATGATATGATTTGGGTTATTGTCGATCGTCTTAGCAAATCCGCTCATTTTATCCCGATCCGCGAAGATTACAAAAATGAGAAGTTAGCTCGTATTTACATCGATGAAATTGTCAGTCGACACTGTGTGCCTTTGAGCATCATTTCGGATCAAGATGGGTGTTTTACTTCCCGAACATGGCAAGTCGTGCAATCACCGTTAGGTACTCGCTTAGATCTCAGCACCGCCTTTCATCCTCAAACTGATGGTCAATCTGAGCGCACCATACAGACTCTTGAAGACATGTTACAATCATGTGTTATAGACTTCAAGGGCAATTGGGATACTCATCTACCATTGGTCGAATTCTCATACAATAAAAACTATCACTCTAGTATCGGTATGGCTCCTTTTGAAGCACTATACGGTCGTAAGTGCCCTCACCTGTATCTTGGCACGAAATCGGTGAAGCACAGATCACCGGACCGAAATTAATTCAAGAAACAACCAATAAGATTCTCCAAATTTGCAACAATCTTCTAGCAGCTCAGAGTCGTCAAAAGAGTTATGCAGACAAACGACGAAAGCCGCTCGAGTTTTGTTTTGTGATCAAGTACTTTTGAAAGTGTCACCATGGAAGGGAGTTGTTCGGTTTAGACAAAAAGCAAGCTAGCACCTCGCTATGTTGGACCTTTTAAAATACTCGAGAAAGTTGGTCCTGTAGCTTACAAGCTTGACTTACCTGAAGAACTCAGCAAAATCCATCCAATGTTCCATGTTTCTAACTTGAAAAACTGCCTTGCCGACGAAAACCTTCATATACCACTAGAAGATATCCAAATTGAGAGTCGATGCATTTTGTAGAGCGACCTGTAGAAGTCATGGACTTTGGTGAGAAACGTTTAAGACGTAGTCGAATTCTATAGTTAGGGTACATTGGGAGTCGAAACGAGGACCCGAGTTTACTTGGGAACGTGAAGACTCAATGCGCGAAAAATACCCTCATCTATTTCAAGATAAACCTACTACCACTTAAATTTCGGGACGAAATTTCTAAAAGTAGGGGATACTGTAACATCCTCAAAAAAGGGGTTCTAAAACCCACACCACTTTTGTAACTAAGTTTATGTTATGATCTTTCTTCGTTACGTCTTTATGTAAATCATTAAGTGAATCATTGAATTAATGAAGATAATATAATAAATAATCATATGGATAATAATAATATATAATAATAATAATAATAATAATAATAATAAAATAATAAAATATAATGATAAACACATAACCGCTCCACCATCTCATAACAACTGAAGATATTAAAAATAATAACGGTTATATACACTCCTTCAGTTATTCTCCTTTGAATCTGCCGCCCAGTAACGACTGCAAACAACCCGGTAATCACCGAAGACGTTAATTCTTTGCAGTTAACTAAAGAATTCACTCCTAATCTTGAACCTGGACGCAATTACGTACCAACCGCGTTCAGTTGAGATTACAGTTAACTCGCATATACCAAATTTAACCCGAAACACCTTCAACCAAAATTCAACCGTTATGACCTACATCATCTATAAATAGAGGCTCTAGGCACCCTTTAGAATGCACTAACACACTCCCAAAGTTTTCTATAAGCTCCGGTTCGACAGAATCACCCCGCGGAATCCTCGTCAGAGAACTAAAGCAACTTCTGTTGGTATATCGTTACTATACTCTTTCCATTTTGTTCTCATTTGTAGTCGCCTAGGAAAATTATATAAAAGAAAAGTTAAACAAATCAAGAACAGACGGTTCAACAATTCTGTGTTTTTGAAATGAAGAAGATGAATTGGAGTTGTTGTTTAAATGAATTAAAATTCGTATTACAACCGGGTTAGACACATAGCCCAGTGGTAGGGTTGTGTGCACACACACGATGAGTCCCGGGTTCGAACCTGTTTGTGATCCGATTCTCTGAAATAATGGAACCTTTTTATAAAAGCTTATTTCTGAAACTTGTAACAAGTGTATAAAGTTAATTAAAAACATATATCCAACGGGTTAGACACACAGCCCAATTGGCCGGGCTGTGTGTACACACCAGGCTAAGGTCACGAGTTCGATACCGGTTATGTGCATGATCCCTATATTAAATCAAACCTTTTTATAAAAAGCCCATTTCTGAAACTGATAACAAGTGTATAAATATAATTAAAATTCAGTATACTCCAGGTTAGTCACGCAACCCAATTGGTTGGGCTGCGTGACACGTACGAGAGGTGGCCGGTTCGACCCCCACACGCTGCGAATTCCAACCGCTTTTATCGATTTAATTTAGAAAAAACATATTTTTTTAATTAAATAAAACCTTTAATTATTTCCCCAAAAATATATTAATTTAGAATCAACTAATTTTATTTACAAATTAAAAGTCTAGGATAATAAAAATATAGTAATAAAAATGATAAAAATCAATTTAAATAATAAGCTAATTAAAAATACTAAATTCAACCAAAAGAAATATACTTTTATCTAAATTATTATGTGAATATTTAGGTTATCCATTTCGTCGTTTGGTATCTAAACCACTCAATCGTGCGCAATCTTCATCGAATCATAATCGCACCAACTGTGAGTTGAATCTTACAACTCCCCTTTTATGTCACGTTTTTGGGGTGTATCATGTGTCGCTATTATTTTTTTGTTGTTTTAAATCTCGTGCTATTACCGTTATATGATCTAACATTCTATGTGATATTTTTGTTTATTGTCATTTTGTGTTTATATTCTCATTACAGTCAATCTCTCACATTAGGCCCATTTGTTCCCCGTTACCTACGGGTGGAGCGTCGCGTAGCCTAATATACTAGATCGGCTCCGTTTGATTGAGCCTTGATCTCGCAGCATATCGCTTATCGTGCTCACATGTACATTATTAGTGATGATGTGGTTTGTGATTTAGATTACATACACGATGTTCCCATATTTGGTTAATGCACATTTTTTTAAAATACTAAACATATCATTTTTCCTAATGATAAAATTGGATTCACTCGCCAACTTATGTTGACCGAAAACTTTATTTTTACACATGGTACAGGTGACAGGTTTGAAGCGTGGATCACATAGGACATGGGCCTTAGAAGAAATTAAAATGTTATTTGCAAGTTTGTTTGGAACATTATAGTGTTTGTATGAATTTGGTGTTGATTGGAATGTTTTAATCAAATTTGGAATAATAAATATCAAACTTTTATAATAGTAAATTTCATGAGCTTTGATGAAAACCCAATCCGCGGGTGTGACAGAAAAGTCCCACCATGTCAATTGCCTATTGCTGAAAAGGCCACACTGTTGCCATTGGAATTAAAGGATTTTTGGGGCGTAGTGTTTTGGGAGCATGTCGTTTACATGATGTGCACTTCCTCAATGTCTCGACTGCGTCTAAATGCATGCCCGATTAATAATACCCGACATTCATGATTTTTGCTACTACCATGCGGGGGCTGGCATGAATTCCACATAACCCTTCATGAATCTCACGGATCAAGTACTGCGCATCTTGTGGGTCAACACAGCGAAGGAGTGGTCCAAGATATGACTTCCGAAAAAGTATCTCATCTACCATTTCGTAATTTAGCGCTTTGTTTTGGACTTTCCTCGCCTCCGCTTTGTTTTCTGGGAAAACGCCAGATTGTAAGAACATGATGATTGGAGACATCCAAGAGGGATTTCCCATTTCTACCACATTAATTTGACGTAACGATACGGAGGGATTTTTCAGCACTTCGATGAGCATTTCTTTTGCGAGGTGTTTGAAACTGGTAGCTGCCAATTTGCTAAGCGCATCTGCGTGTTTGTTCTCACTGCGATTGATGTGAATTACTTTAAAAGTTTGAAATTTGCTAATCAAAGATTCGCCTGTTCAAGATACAGGGCCATTGTCTCGCATTTTGCATCGCAAAGGCCATGGATTTGCGCGGCTACTAAAAGAGAATTTACTTGCGCCTCCAGAATTTTAGGGCCCATTTTGATTGGTAAAAGAAAGCCCGCGAGAAATGCTTCGTATTCTGATTCGTTGTTGGTGCTCTTGAAAAACCTGATGGCGTAAGTAAATTCATGATTATCGGGGCTTATTAAACGAAGACCAGCCCTACACCGTCATCATTGGGCGCGCCATCAGTGTGTAGGGTCCATACACTATCGTCCATGATAGGTATTGGATTTTGAATAGCCTCGCACTCTTGCGCCTTGTTACTTGGAACCTCAGTAATAAAGTCGGCTAATATCTGGTCCTTGATGGCTGGTCGCGGTTTATAAACAATATTGTGTCCCCCCAATTCAATAGCCCGGTTTGACCCAGATGGTAATTTGTAAGAACTGTGATCACATGTCCAGAGAAATACCTGCGTAACCAACGCGATGCATGAACCAATGCTAATACAAGTTTTTGCATCATTGAGTATCGTGTTTCCAGATCGGTTAACATTTTGCTGACGTGATAGATTGGAGTTTGGACCCATGCGCGCTCCACTAGCAAGATTGCGCCAACGGCAATGTCTAAAGCGGAAAGATACAAAACCATTGGTTCGTCTTTTCTTGGAGCAGTCAGAGTGGGTAACTGAATTAAACATTCCTTCATTTGTTGAAAAGCTTCCTCTGCGTCTGGAGTCCATTGGAACTGATTTTGTTTTACATAGCTTCGCAACGTGCTGATGAATGGAAAGGATTTTGTTGCGTGATTTGCCAAGAATCGGTTCAGCGCAGCCAGTCGTCCGGCCAACATTGCATTTCTTTAATGGTTGACGGTGATGGCATGCGCTGGATTGCCTCTACTTTCTCTGGGTTGACCTTAAAACTGTCTCGCGTGATAATAAAACCCAGGAATTTCCTTTCCTCTATTCCGAACGAACACTTTTCGAGATTTAATTTTAAATTAACCTTGCGTAGGGATGCGAAGGTTCTTTGAATATTTGTTAACATCAATTCTTCATCTGGGCTCATAATGACAAGACCATCAATGTACACTTCAACAGTTACGCCTATACCATCGCCAAAGACTTGATCCATAAGGCAAATTCTTCATCTAGGACCATACCCCTTCAATATCGTTACCTATCATTATCACGAGATGGTGGACCCAAAATGGAATATTTGTCATGATAGTGTTCACCGACGATATGACTGCACTACATACAAATCAACATTAGAGAATAAAGTATTAGTGATATATTAGTCTCAAAGAAGTAATAGCTAGGACTGAAATTGGAGATTGTTTTTTATGCGACTTATATTAGTGACTGATAATCAATCCTTAGTATTAAAGACTAAAAATCAGTTCTTAATATTTTTAGAATGGGCCAGAATAGGGACTGATATTTAGTCTCGAAAGCATTTTTGTACGTATATGGAAGGATCGATGATTGCTTTTCGGTTTTTGGTTGTCAACGTAGACTCTACCTTCTTAGTAAAGTATCGCAAGTTGAAAATTGATCTTAAAAATCTTATGAGATACCTTTTTAGAAACTAATATTCAAAATATTCAGGGGCTTAGTGAAAAAAAACATTTACACAAGCTATAACATATTATGGGGGTGGGGCGCCATGCGGCAACACCACCACTACCCCCGTCGGATTGCAGGGTAGTTTTCCGCTATGCAAACTTTAAGGTGTGTGTGAGGAGGTGGAGTAAAAGGGTGCGATTCATGGTTCTGTTGTGAAAGTGTTTATTTTATACCATGAGTAAAATACAATATTCCTTAACAGGAGATGTGTATATGAGAAAAGTTTAACGTGCATAATTATTTTTATAACATCCGTGATTAGGGTTTACCCATGCGTGATTTCTAATTATGTTCATGCGCGATTATATGTTTTTGTTCGTGCGTGATTAGGGTTTGATTTTTATAACATGTGTGATTTTATATTGTACGCATCGCACGTTAAGGAATATTGTACGTTAATCTTCTCATATATGTGTGTGTGTGTATGTTTGTGTGTGATGATTCGGATAAAGAGAAAATTCATACGAGTTGTGAGAACTTAGAGAACTTCGACTTCTCGTGCAAGTTTTGCCCCTATTTTTTTGCATACACCTAGTAAAGAAAATTTCAAAGTCGTGTTTTTCGGCTTCTTATAGCTGCCGTAAAAGTTGCGAACATTAGCTTTTTATAGCATTTACGACAAGTATAAATAATGTACTAGGTTTTTTTTTCTTTTTAGAAAAATTGGTTTTTTAGGATTTTTGTAATTTTTTTTAAAAAGAAAAACCCTTTCGTAATGCCGAGTTCTCTAAGTTCTAACAACTCGTAGGAGTTTTCATTTTACCCTAAACCTATAATATGGAATTGGTATGGTTATCTTTAAGATAATTGTATAGAGTCTATACAAGATGGCCTCCTTCATTCACTAAGGCTGTTGGGTGTGGGGGACGGCCTTGGCCCGTCGCAGCTCGTCGAGGGTCGTTCACACCGCCCCTAGGCTCGTCCTGTCGGTTTCGCCGGCTTATTGCCGAAGGCGACACTCCCATCTCATTCTTATCCGACACACACATATACATACATCTTGTATATATAACATCAAATGATGGGACTCATCACCCACACCTTAGATTCGTCACTTAGGACTCATCACCCATACATAATGATGTGACCGCTTACGTAGAGGCTAATCACCAAATCATAGAACACCTTACACCCAATAGCAATGTAGTATGATGTGAGTGCTATGATCCCATAGTAGCCTTGTAGGGGCATGTATTAACGGTGATATACATTTATACCCCATCTTCGTAAGTAATTCTAGACTTCTTAGTCTATCTTAATAAATGTTTGAAGTTAGATTAGTTGTAAATTATAATTTCTTAATTAAATTATTAAATTCTAATTAAATTATTTGCAGTCAGCTAAACTTGCATAAGATAACTTGAATGCATATACATTTTGACCATTTAATATTTTTTTGAATGACGATGTCAGTTTGTTAAATAAACTGTCAAATTAAAATCATAATTTTATTTTATTAACATGAAAATTTATTCCGTCAACCTCTGACATCTCTAAAAATTCATATACCTTGTTCGAGCTCAAAAAAATGTGTAATTATACGTTAACGATAAACAATGCAATTACTATTTAGACCATGAAAAACGGGCTTACTGAACCTAATGCCAATAGGCTAACTTCTAAACCATAAAAACTGATTTGTAAATGAGCATATGTTAGAATTGGTATCAGTATACTATTTAAAAATAATTTAAATATATATATATATATATATATAATGTATATATATATATGTATATATATATATAGAGTTAAATGCTTGGTTGGTCCCTGTGGTTTGCAAATCTTGCAGACTTGGTCCCAGTGGTTCACTAATTACACACTTGGTCCCAGTAGTTTCAAATTTTGCACTCGGGTGGTCTTTACCACTAACCTTTGTTAGAGTTCTCAGTTAAGTATATGCAAAATTACTATATTACCCTTGAAATGCAAAATGCACTCGGGTGGTCCCTTCTCCGGTCATCCCCTCCGACTATATACCACTTACACCGACACCCATGTTCTTCCGGCGACACCACCCTGCAACCTACCTCTCCTCTTGAACATTCAACCTACCTCCTGAGAGAGAGACTGCAGGAGAGAGAGAGAGAGAGAGAGAGACAGTGAGAGAGAGGGGAGATGCAGCGGTAGGGTTGGGTCGGGGTAGACGACAGCAGCGGGGTAGCCGCGGTTTTGCGACTCACCGGCGGCGGAGAGGTTTGGTTCACATTCGAATCGAGACTCGGTTCAGTGATGGTTCAGCATGCTTCAAGATGTGTTCGATTCGACTCGATCATAAACAGTCAACGGAACCTGAACCGGAAATCTGGACTGAACCGGGTTCCGTTGAAACCCCCAACCCGATACCCCGCTGCTGTCGTCTACCCCGACCCAACCCTACCGCCGTGAGCTGCGCCGCTGCATCTCCCCTCTCTCTCACTGTCTCTCTCTCGAATGTGAACCATCACTGAACCGAGTCTCGATTCGAATGTGAATCAAACCTCTCTGCCGCCGGTGAGTCGCAAAACCGCGGCTACCCTGCTGCTGTCGTCTACCCCGACCCAACCCTACCGCTGCATCTCCCCTCTCTCTCACTGTCTCTCTCTCTCTCTCTCCTGCAGTCTCTCTCTCAGGAGGTAGGTTGAATGTTCAAGAGGAGAGGTAGGTTGCAGGGTGGTGTCGCCGGAAGAACATGGGTGTCGGTGTAAGTGGTATATAGTCGGAGGGGATGACCGGAGAAGGGACCACCCGAGTGCATTTTGCATTTCAAGGGTAATATAATTTTGCATATACTTAACTGAGAAATCTAACAAAGGTTAGTGGTAAGGACCACCCGAGTGCAAAATTTGTAACTACTGGGACCAAGTGTGTAATTAGTGAACCACTGGGACCAAGTCTGCAAGATTTGAAAACCACAGAGACCAACCAAGCATTTAAATCTATATATATATATATATATATATTGATTTTTTTCTAAAAGAAACATGTAACTCTCGAAATCATGGGCCCTGTAGGATGGTCTACCCGCACACCATAAATGCCGCGCATGTCCACACATAATATATACAACTACTAAAGATAAAGTTACAAAAATAAAAATATCATTTAATCCATAACAACAATATATGTACTAGAATAACTTGCTTCCAAACTCTTTCATTTCTTTTTCATTTTTGGTGGAGGAAGCAGCAAGATCTCTAAGTTCTTGTACACTTCTTCCAAGCTGCAAAGCCAACTTCATCTCAAACAACTCTCCATCCTCCCTTTTCTCAACATCCCCTTCCTTCAAATTTAGTTCTATAGATTCCTCCACCATTCCAAAGAATCCGGCATTGCTCCGGTACATTTCCACCACCATCCCAACCTGTCCTCCATGCTCGATACTATTTACCACACTCGCCACCACCCCACACATAACTCCGGCCACCGCAGCCCAAGAATGATGAGAAGATCCAAGAAAAGCCGAACCAATCGCGCCAAAACCGGTTAGCAATGGACCCGATAAAGCCAACACTTTGTTAAGCATCAAGAACTTCTCATCAAGCCTCAAGTAATCAGCCTTATCCTTTTTCTCCAAAACCCTAGCAATTTCTTTCATTTCGTCTTCCAAACCCTCATTCCAACCATTTTTACTATCCTTCCCTTTTACCGGATTACTTCGTTTTTCCGGCCACCAAACAGCCGCTTGTACCTGAAAGAATTGAAACAAAGAACAAAGCGACGTTGATAAATAAGATTTCCAGTGTTGAATAACTGAAAACAGATATCTTTATTAAATAAATTATATGAAAAAGAATATATTAAGGTAACTAAGTCTAAATAATGATAAACTAAACAATTTCATAATAATCAATCCTCAATAAAGTATCTACTATTTAAACTAGAGATAAAATAATAAATTATATACAAGCTTAAAAATAAATGATAAATCAAATAGCAATAATAATACTAATAATAATAATAATAATAATAATAATAATAATAATAATAATAATAACTCGGATAGATGATAAACTCGGTTAATAGTACCTTTGACGGAAACTTTTCAAGCATAACACCAAGTAGAGGAAGTGGGTATGCTCTATCAATGGCTAAAACTTCCTCCATGGCTTCATCTACATCATCTTGTGTTGGGTTAGAAATAGCTATTTTTGTCTGGATTTGACCATGGAGTTGCTTAAACAACCTAGCAGCGTTTCTTTGTTCTTCAGCCAACTGGGATGGCTGAATCTTGTTCATAACATTTAACATGCCAGTGACAGCAACGTACATGAAGCTAGAAGAAAGCTTGGGTAACTCCACAGATGCACCATATGCAACACTTGTAGCAGCAATTGCAGCCATGATTGCAGCCGAAAGTGTGATGGCGTTTATGGATGTCAAGAGCAGGCTGTTCCAGTTGTTTCTTTGCTCTCCGATATTCTTGTGCATCTCCACTCTGTCAGCCACTGCCTCCATGATCAGGTAAAGCTTCTCAACGGCTACCGAAATGGTTTCTTTGGTGTTTGTTTTAGGTTTTTGGTTTAATTCTTGATCTATAGACAAAGCTCCCTGTGAGGGGAGCTTAGGAAGATTTAGAGGGTCTGTAGTGAGTTTTTTGGGCATTTGAATGCATGCCCTTGTGATTGTTTTTGCCCTTTGGTAGCACAAGAAACTTGATGCTTGAGTTAATGTTGACATTATTAGGTTGAAAATATTTGAAACCAATGTGTTTTTAGGGTAGAAAACTATATTTGAATGCTCAAGACTTTGAAGAGAGCAAAGGTGGGAACACTGTGGTTCTTACTTTGAATATATAGTGTAAAAAACTATAAAATTCGAGTACCTAATAAGTATTTTAGTTATATATATATATATATATATATATATATATAAAGATAATGGTGATTACGAAATAAATTTATAATAGTTGTGGACAATCAACTTTAACTACCACCATAACTAATTATTGAATAATTAAATTTTCTTCAATTAAATCAAGGGAATTAAATATTGTTTACACTTCATTTATATATTTACAATAACAATGGTGATGGTGATCAACTATGCAAATTTTAATTTGTTGTGATGCGTGTTTGACCAAGAAATATAGCATGTGCAGTGCATAAAATTTTGTTTAGTGCACTATCACATTTAGATTTTTCTCTTCATTACTTTTATCTTTCTTTGATATATAGAACTCTTAATTACAAAATAGAGTAAACTATGATTTTGATCCCTAAGATTTGATCATTTTTTCTATTTTAGTTTAAATTCCCTAAGATCTAGATCTATGTGGTTTTTTTTGCTATTTTGATCCAAAAATAAAATCAACTTATATTTTTAAAATTAAATCTTGGTTTATTTTCCTTTTGGTCAGGAGCAAAATGATTATAAGTTTTATATAACACATTATTAAAATAATTAAATCTAATTATAATAAATAATCATAATAATAAAAAATATAATATATAAAAGATTATGTTTAATATATATATATATATGTATATATGATGAGGTTATTGTGAAAAAATTTAAAAGTGTGAAAAGAATAAGAAAGAATCTAAACCGTTAGATATTTAATATAATAGTTGAGATCATAGTGGCAATTCTATAAATAATGTTGACTATTAAACTAACTAATTTTCTAGATTAAGAGTATAAATGTAAATTTAATATTTTTAAATTAAGAAACTAACATTAATACACAAGCAAACTTTCCTATTCTTTTTTAAACATCATAACTTTTTATACGTAACTCCTTTTTTTTTAATTACACTATAATAACGAGTGTTTTTTATCTTTAATATGAGTACATATTGATATACTTATGTAGAGTTATTTCTATTTTTATATATTTAGGGTGTTATTTCTGTTTTGATTCTGATTAAAGTGTTGACTGGTATTATATTAAGGTGTTATTTCTATTATATTCAATGTTATGGTGTTCTTTATAAGATGTATGCCTTCAATATAACTGCTGTGGTGTTTTTATGTGTTATGGTGCTATTTTTGTTATATTTATGTTCTTTATAAGATGTATGCCTTCAATCTACATGTTGTGGTGTTTTTATGAATTATGGTGTTTTTATGAGTTAGGGTGTTTTTATGAGTTATATTTCTGTTCTTTATAAGATGTATGCCTTTAATATACATGTTGTGGTGTTTTTATGAGTTAAGATGTTATTTCAAATTCGAAAATTCCTACAATAACTGTCAAAAATCTGTTGCATATATTTATTCCATAATTAGATTTTATTAGTTAAATTACACTCATACC
The DNA here is from genome assembly GCA_947069175.1 of Scalesia atractyloides. Classification (NCBI taxonomy): domain Eukaryota; kingdom Viridiplantae; phylum Streptophyta; class Magnoliopsida; order Asterales; family Asteraceae; genus Scalesia; species Scalesia atractyloides. The sequence goes on along the minus strand of CAMTDV010000007.1, from coordinate 58,772,046 downwards.
CTTAAACTATCAAAATAAAAAGGGACAGATGTCACCTCCATAATCTTTCTTATCCTTCTCACACTTTTAAATTTTCTCACATGAAACACTCTACCTATATATATATATATATATATATATATATATATATATATATTACACACACATATCCTCTCTATATATCAGCTCTTTCTCTCTAAAACTCACCCCTAAGTTTAGTTTTAAACTATGTGACAAGTTCTTATTATCTTTGCCTCTGATTTTCGATTACAAAAAAAATGTACCTGAGATTGGATGAAATTAGGGTTTTCGTTTCAAGTTGCTTAGAACTCACGGATCTGAGAGTGGCGGTGGCTGGGTGATGGGGGTGGTCGAGTGGCGGTGGCCGGCTGGTGGTTGTGTAGAAAAGAGAAAAAGGGGTGAGAAAAAATGTGGGTTGTTTATGGTGGTGGTGCTATAATGGTGGTGAGAAGAAGAAGGTAGAAAGGGATAGAGAATTAAGAGAGAGAAAGAGTATGAAATATCACAGAGGGAGAAAGATCTGTCATTCAAAAATAGATAGAAGATATTTAATTTTTGATTAATAATGTGTTATAATAAAACTTATAATGACTATTTTGTTCCTGAGGAAAAAGACAAAAAAAACAGGATTTAATTTAAGAAATATGAGTTGATTTTATTTTTTGACCAAAATATAAAAAAACAAAATGAAACCACAAGAACTCAAATGCAAAAGGTTTTAAATTTGGATTAAAGTGATAAAAATAATCTCAGGGACCAAAATAACAGTTTACTCTACAAAATTGCTTATGCTGATTTCTATTTCATTATTCAAGTTTATATGAAGCTTGGTTCTATATCATGTAGTTGGACTAATTGTTCACTAGACCTAATGTGTATTTATACTAAGAGGACTAATGATAATAAGTGAGTTTTGCTTATTAATAATTAGGAATTATGGTTTGTCTTGTTATGAAAACTACCACTTGTATTTAGGCTTTTTGTTCATCAAACTAGATATCATGAGTAATTGCATGGAAGCTAAATTTTGTTCTAATCACCAAGTAAAGACGTCTCCCCATCCTTATTTACTCTCGAAACCGCAAAATCTTGCAAAGTGGGGGAGGGGGTAGTATGCAAATGTTTGGAATAGTGATGGAAGCAAAGATTGAATTGTAAGAATATGTATTTATATTTATGTAATCTAGTAGCCATCATTATCATTTATATAATATAAATCAAAATATATTAAAACCTATAATATAATTAGTTGGTAATTATTATAGATCGATTTACCCTCATTAACTAGTTAATTTTCCACTTAGGTATATATAAGGAGATTATTAGAGAGGGATTAAGGTTAGACAATCGTAACATCACATAAAATTTGTCCCTCCTCTCTCTCCATATTACGAGTTCTTCAACCCTAAAGAACTCAGTACTACCATCAATAACATACATCCTAAAGGGAACCAGATCAAGCTGACTATCATGTCGAACTCCATGCATGCATCTATTCTAGATTATCTGCTAGCCTGTATGCTGTAACAAGTATTATTTACTTGGTTTCCGTTATATTTAAACAGAACTGATCAACATGAATAACAAGTGAGAACTTCTAGAACTCCTATCAATGTTCCTTCTTAATAATTTGATTATAAATTATTGCAAGGATTGTTGAATAGGGTTGGGTGATGATTCAGGAGAGTTTGCAGTCCTCTCTTTTCGATGGATGATTGTAAAAGGTATGTTTAATCAAGAATGTTATACACATTGTTAGGTCAAGTGAGTTTTAAGCCCTTAAAAGTCAATTGCTTTAAAAGGCTGGTGGCTTTAAACAACAAACCGATATCTACATTAAATGTAAAAGAGATTGAGATAAATGCGTATAAATGGATTAGAAACAAGGCGGAAATTGCTCATTAGAGTGGGCAGCTTGGGTAATTTTAATTTCACAATTTGTGTGTAACATCTGTATGTCTTTAATTAGCCCCTTGCTGGTAGCTTGTTTATCTTTCTAATAAGATCTTTTTGCCGATAAATAACTTTTTTTAATATAAATGAAGATGAAGAACTTCATGTTAATTATCTAAGATATGTTTATTAGGTTATAACGAATAAACTACTTCTTTTTTATTTAACAATTAACACAAGTAGACTTATTTATAGGTTTAGTCATCCAGGGGGAAGTCAAATATTTACAGAAAAATAAAACAAATATGTACATATAAATATACACATATACACACTCACGTTTGGACATAACCATGTGATTCTTGCATTAGTTATCTAATGTTGTACTAAGCATATAAATACGTTAATTAATTTTCTGTCAACACCAAGACTCAATTGTTGTCTTAATTTTTGTTTCGAAGTGAAACTTTGCCATAACAACGAATTGGCTTGGTAGATTATTTTACTTATTAATCAATTATATTTAATTGTTCAATCATATAGTTTACTTGTCACAATCTTTAGGTCAGCACTTTGGTTTATATACAGCTTTTCCAAGCGACAATAGTTTAATAAAATAGGTAAATGGTGCTATTTAGATTGGTGGTACATCTCACTAATTCTAGTCTATGACTTTTTATACGTGGATTATAGATTTTATAAACTGGGAAAAAGTTTAAATGTATAATCTTTTAAAAATAAAAAATTATAGGAAAAGTATCAAACGGATTCTGATTGAACTTATTCTAGCGGAATTGAAACTGTCTTGTACAACTCTACGATTTTAGATTTTAGTTTTTACTTTTGGATTTTTAGCATGTAGATGTATAAGAACATGTTCATAATGTTTTTTAATCATAATAGAACACGAAGAAGACGACGCATAAAAAAAAGAATACATATTTGTGTCTTGACCATCACATATACACAAATAAAGTCACATAAATGTCTAGATAAAATTATATATATATATATATATATATGAAAATGCTCTAAACACAGCGGTTGTTATATTTGCTCTTTAGCACATAGTTCTTAAGCCAAAGAATTCATCCAATGGTAATGAAACATTAGTCATAACATCCAAATATAACACATCATTAAACAAAGCCATAGTTTAATACAAAATATAGATAAACGTGATGCCAACCACGAGGTAGGGTAGCCTTCAAGTCTATGCCAACTGTGCCTTCTAAGCATGCCTAAGCATTAACCTGACATGCATACTAAAAGTAACTATGGTGAATTAGTTCTAGTTTAGTAAACATTTAAAAAATAAGAATAACATAACATTTTCAAGATAACTCATGATATGCGTCAAATACAACATATAAATTGTATCAAAAGAAGTATAAAATCAACCTTTTTTAGTACTAATGTTGGAAAAAATACGTTTCTTTGTTTACTTTTTATTTTCAGGATTAAAAGAGCTTAAACGTACAAAAGAAACAAATTAACAGCAATAACCAACGTGAAAACAAAAGAAGGAAAGTTGACGCATTATACCAACCCTCCAAGTTTCTCCCCAAGACCAAAACAACGAATCAGAAGCCAATCACGGGTCGTGCCTGCCATGCATGGGGTCGTGCCCCACTCAAGAATCCAGAAAGAAAAAGATAAATAGAAGCAGACATGAGACACAGGGCCATGTCCTATGAACACGGGCCGTTGTCAACTTCCGGATATGCAAATCTTGGATACTAAAGCAAGTATAGTAGCCACAGGGCCGTGCCATTGACACCGGTGTCGTGCAAGCAGCCAGACTAACAAGCTTATTTAATGAAGACAGAGAAGAAGGATGGCACGGGGCCATGTAAAGTGTTTGTTTCCAGCTATAAATAGAGGTGCTTGGTTCACTTGCAATTCATCTCTTGGCAAACCATTTCTCTGTCACTTGCCACCACTCAATCACCATCATCAACCACAATCATTCGAGTCTAGAGTGTGTAGTAGTCTCAGGATTCATGAGTGATCGTAAGAGTTTTTGTCATATAAAGCCCATGATTGGCTAATCTCTTACATCACTTGGTGAAGACAAGTTATTTATGTATTACTTTTGATTTCCAAGCTTTGGTTTACTTTTTAATTGGGTTTGTATTAATGACTTTAATATCCAGTTTTTTATATTGAAAGTAAACTTTATTCTATCATCTCTTCGTGTTTTGTTGATTCACTCATTCATGTCTTTACGATTTATATAAAGCGCGTTAACTGCCTGGATGGGGGTTAGAAGGATGGTATGGGTAAAGTTCTTGCCTCGTTCAGTGTACAGATCCTGTGAGGACTTGATTCAAGCTTATTAGGACTTCCTTTGAGGCAGATAGCATCAAATCGGGGGGAAGTAAGAATGACTTAAATCCCTTAAAAATAAGCTACTATTAAAACTTTAAACTGGCCTTGCGTGACTGTATCCCTGCTGAATCGGACCAATATGGCCGAGGGTAGCGTTGCCTCCAAAAGAGGGACATGACACATTTTGCATTAATAACTTACTAATTATCTTTCAATATTCTGGCCTTGCGGGACTGTATCTCTGCCGACTCAGGCCAATATGGCCGAGGGTAGCGTTGCCTCCAAAAGAGGGACATGCCACTTTAACTAAGATAATCACTTAAAAAATCCAAAGTGCGGAAATCATCAAGAAAACATAAATAACAAGTCAGAACCAAGTGACTCTATCTTTTCTATTTGTAACTTTTATTTATTTTATTTCCTTTCTTACTTATTAAAATTTTTTTCCCAAAAATTGATTAGATTAGACGTTGATGATATTCCAGTAATTAAAGCTCTTGTGTACTTTGACGACCTCGGTATCTTACCATCACTATACTACGCCAACGATGGATGCACTTGCCCTAGCGTGTTGTAGAGAGTGATAGTGTTATATCGTGTTTTATAAATTTAAAGCTTGAATAACGAGTGAAAAATACTTAAAAATATATCTGAAATCATACACACCCTCGCTCACATCAACTCACTTCAAGTAAACATGCTTTAGACGTACATTAAGTCAACAAATCTTTTGTCTAATTTCCACAAACATTTCATTGCTAGTTGTTTTTATCCATGATCAGATCCTTTACCTAGTTATACAATCAATTATGTGGCAAGAAAAAAAGGCATTCCCCCCTTAACATGCTTATAACGTGATCTTATGTGACACAGTTTTCATTCATCCCCATTACACATGTCAAATTCATAATCAGCAAAACGTTAACTTTAGACGTTTATCTGAACACATTCTTGTGAATGTTATGGCTATAAGCCCAAAAAACGTCTCTTTGAAAGAAAAAAAACATGTGTTTCTCTAAAACAAACATTACCCTTAAAACATCGATTATGCAAATCACCCCAAAACAACATAAAAAGGGTCTATGAACTCTCCTAATGAAATAGCTATGAGTACTATGAACTTTCTAGTTTGACCCTTGTTAAATGTCACACCCTGACCCGCAGCGAATATGGTAGTCGGGGCATAATTGGGTTTTCCTCAAAGCTCATGATATTTACTATAATAAAGTTTCATATTTATTATTCCAAATTAAAAGGGAATATTCCAACAAACACGTAAAACATACAAGTACGAAAAATGTTCCAATTATGACATTTAAATAACTCTTTATTTTTATTCTATGGCCCAATCCTATATGTTCCTTGCTTCAACCTGTCCACCTGTATCATGTGTAAAAATAAAGATTTGGGTCAACAAAAGTTGGCTAGTTAATCTCGTTTAATCATTCGAAAGAAATAATGATATTGATTAATTTAATAAAAATGTGCATAAACCAAATATGAGCATACGTATATGTAAACTATCCACAAACCACATAACATCTAGTAATGTACACATGAGCATGATAAATGATGAACTGTGAGATCAAGGCTCAATGAAACGGAGCCGATCTAATTAGGCAACGTGATGCTCTACTCGTATCCAACGAGGAATTGATGGGCCTAATGTGAATGCTTGACTGAAATGAGAAAATCTAACCACATATAACAATAACCAAATATTACATAACACGTTAGATCATATATGGTAGTAACACAAGTGTTTGAATAAACGATGTATGTAAACGACACATGATACACCCCAAAACATGAATAAAAAGGGGAGTTTGTAATAATTCACTCACAGTGGGTGCGTTTCTTGAATTGATAACGGATGCGCACGATTAAAGATTTCAACCGATGAGAAAACTAACCAAAATATTCACGTAGTAAATTCGGTAAATATATTTCTTTTGTTTGCAATTAATATTTTTATTTAATGCTTTTTATTAGACTTTTTAGACTATTTTCATAGTATTTATTACAAGTTTTACGCTTAAAAAGACTTATTTATATATATATTTTTTTACGGATTTTTGAAAAAGATAAAGAAAAGTTTATTTAAAAAAATATACCCCCTTTTAGGGGTTGAACCGGACATTTAAGCGATTTTGGCAGCGTGTGAGGATCGAACTCGTGACCTCCCGTTTACGTGCACGCACCTTGACTATCGGAATTCGACTTCGTCTTAAACGCTTCTCACCGAAGTCCATGATTTCTACAGGTCGTTCTACGAAATGCATTGATTCATCAATCTGAATATCTTCCAAAGGTATATGGATATTTTCATCGGCGAGACACTTTTTCAAATTTGATACATGGAACGTGGGATGAATTATGTTGCGTTCTTCTGGTAAGTCCAGCTTGTAGGCTACAGGACCAACTCTCTCGAGTATTTTGAATGGTCCCACGTAGCGTGGTGCTAGCTTTCCTTTTTGTCCAAAACGAACCACTCCCTTCCATGGTGATACTTTCAATAGTACTTGGTCGCCAACACAAAACTCGAGTGGCTTTCGTCGTTTATCAACGTCACTCTTTTGACGACTTTGAGCTGCTAGAAGATTATTGCGGATTTGAAGAATCTTGTCGGTTGTTTCTTGGATCAATTCATGTCCAGTGATTTGTGCTTCACTGATTTCATGCCAACATACAGGAGATCAGCACTTACGACCATATAATGCTTCAAAAGGAGCCATACCGATGCTTGAATGATAGCTATTGTTGTACGAAAATTCAACTAATGGTAGATGAGTATCCCAATTGCCCTTGAAGTCGATGACACATGCTCGCAACATGTCTTCAAGAGTTTGTATGGTGCGCTCAGATTGACCATCAGTTTGAGGGTGAAAGGCAGTGCTGAGAACTAAACGTGTACCTAACGCTGATTGCACGGCTTGCCATGTTCGTGAAGTAAAACGTCCATCTCGATCCGAAATGATACTTAAAGGTACACCGTGTCGGCTTACAATTTCATCAATATAGATACGAGCTAACTTCTCGTTCTTATAGTCTTCGCGGTTTGGGATGAAATGAGCTAATTTGGTAAGACGGTCAATGATAACCCAAATCCTATCATGTCCACTAGAAGTGCGAGGTAACCCGGTAATAAAGTCCATGGTTATGTTTTCCCACTTCCAAATGGGTATTTCAGGTTGAGCGAGTAATCGTGAAGGTCTTTGATGTTCAGCTTTAACCTTAGAACATGTGAGGCACTTGGAGACAAAGATGGCAATATCCTTCTTCATGCCAGGCCACCAGTAAGAGTATCGTAGGTCTTGATACATCTTATCAGCACCTGGATGTTTAGAGTATCGTGTTTTGTGAGCCTCATTCATGAGAAAAGTACGAATATTATCACGATCAGGTACCTAGATACGCTTTAAGTAGTAAAGGATACCATCGGACTTGGATTCCAACTTGGTTCAGCTCCACAAGACAATTCATCTCGCACATCATTTTCTGTGACAGAAATATGTTGAACTGCTCGAATGCGGTTTCGAAGATCAGTCACGATTTGAGAACATAAAAGATGAATGGAGTCCGCATACTTTTTTCGGCTAAGAGCATCAGCCACAACATTGGCTTTACGAGGATGATAACGGATTTCACAATCGTAATCATTCAAGAGTTTGACCCATTGTGGTTGCCTCATGTTTAACTTTTTTTTATTGAAGATATGTTGAAGGCTCTTGTGGTCAGTGTAAATCTCACACTTGGTACCATAAGGATAATGTCTCCATATCTTTAGAGCAAACACGACTGCCCCGAGTTCAAGGTCATGAGTGGTGTAATTCTTTTCATGTACTTTGAGTTGCCTTGAGGCGTAGGCTATCACCTTTCCTCTTTGCATTAGGACACACCCTAGCCCCTGCCCTGATGCGTCACAATAGACTACAAAGTCTTCACAACTATCATGGAGAGTGAGAATAGGCATCACAAAGTTTTTGCTTCAAAGTTTGAAAAGCCTCTTCCTGCTTGGGCCCCCAAATGAAGGGCTTGCCCTTATGAGTCAAGGATGTGAGTGGTAAGGCAATACGAGAGAAATTCGCGATGAAACGTCGATAATAACTAGCTAAACCAAGGAATGATCGAACTTCGATAGGAGTGCGTGGAGCTTGCCATTCTTGCACTGCTTTGATTTTTGCAGGGTCGACATGAATTCCTTTGTCGTTGACGACATGACCAAGAAATTGAAATTCTTTTAACCATAATTCACATTTCAAAAACTTAGCGTAAAGCTTTTTGGTTTTCAAACGTGTTAGGATGAGTCGAAAATGTCGTTCATGATCGGATTTGGTCTTAGAATAAATAAGGATATGATCGATAAAGACTATGACGAAACGATCGAGGTAGAGTTTACACACTATATTCATTAAATCCATGAAAATGGCAGGAGCATTGGTCAAACCAAAAGCATGACCATGAATTCGTAGTGACTGTAGCGAGTTCGAAAGGCAGTCTTCAGAATGTCTTATTCACGTACTCTAAGCTGATGATAACCAGAACGAAGATCGAGTTTTGAGAAACAGGTGGCACCCTGAAGTTAATCTAAAAGATCATCAATGCGGGGTAAAGGATAACGGTTCTTGATGGTCAGCTTGTTGAGCTCTCGATAGTCGATACACATTCGGAAAGTTCCATCCTTCTTCTTTACGAAAAGAACCGGCGCAACCTAAGGTGATGAGCTAGGACGTATGAATCCCTTGTCAGTCAGCTCTTGCAGCTGACTAGCTAACTCTTGCATTTTGGATGGGGCTAACCGATATGGAGATTTTTCAACTGGTGTAGCTCCAGGTACAAGATCGATTCGAAATTCGACTTCTCGCATAGGAGGAAGTCCTGAAACGACATCGAGAAAAACTTGAGGAAATTCTTTAACGATCGGAATGTCTTCGAGTTTCTTCTCCTTGCCTTCCTTTTTGACGATGTGGGCTTAAAATGCTATGTAGTCTTTGCGAAGGTATCTTCGAGCTTGAAGGCATGACAACAACTTGAGTCCTTTGGATGGGGTTTCACCAAAAATACGAAGAGTTTGACCGCCAGCGAGAGGAATCCAAATAAATTTTTCGTAACAAACAACTTCAGCGTGATGCTGACTAAGCCAGTCCATACCAATGATGACGTTGAAACTACCCAACTTCATAGGAATAAGATCGATTGGAAAATCATGATCATTGAGAGTAAGAGTGCAATCATGAATGATAGCATCTAACGCAATAGGTTCACCGTCGCTACTTCCACTGTAAATGGTTCGGCTAGACTAACGCGAGGTACACCAAGAATAGATTCAAACTCTAAGGACACAAAACTCTTATACGCGCCAGTGTCAAAAAGAATAGATGCATAACTACCGTTAATGAGAAACGTACCGTTAACCACGTTGTTATCTGCTCTAGCCTGGTTAGCGTTGATGTTAAAAGCTCTTCCTCTAGCGGGCGGATTAGCTTGGTTGGCTTGGTTGTTGGATTAGCTTGGGCTTCAGCATTTACGATGTTCACCAAACATGGACATGTGTTTCGAAAGTGGGTTGGATCACTGCAGTTGAAACAAGCTCTAACGGGTTGTATCATAGGGTAGTTGGGTTGGTAGAAAGGTTGAGCCACTGGTTGAGCAGGTAGTAGTAGTAGAGGTTGTTGGTAGGGGGCTTGGCCCACAACTTGGTGGTTTGGTTAGGCTTGAGGTTGATTGCGGGCTGGTCTTTGAAGAGAGCGACAAGTTTGGATTGTATAACCTGCTCGGCCACAACTTGTGAAGTGAAGACATGGATTCTCAGGAGGGTGGTGATATTGACATCGGTTGCACTTTGGGTGAGGCCCTGTATCCTGTTTCTTGAATGGTGCGTAGGAGGAGCAACTTGTGTGATTGGGGCGGCGGCAATAGGGTGGTTGGTTTGGGTAACCGCAAAGTTCTTCCCATTTCGCTTTCTTTTGCTAGTGAACTTAGAAGACGATCCAGTTTGGGTTAGGGTAGGGGTTTCAGTAGGTGTTTTATCTTTCTTCTTCTCATCTTTGAAATCCCTGTTCCTGATGCGATTCTCAGTGAGCTCAGTAGCTAAGTCCATTATTGCCTCTAGGGTTGCAGGCGTAGTACTCATCAAAGAGTCTTGAATGTTCGAGGGAAGACCTCGAATGTAGTGCCGATCATGTGGTAGAGTGGAGTGAACAAGTTGTCCCCCATACTTTGGCCTAGGTAGTCATGTGGGCCCCCATGACTACTGGGCTTTGTAGGGTTCACATTGGTGTTGGCCTGTTAACACTCGCACTACCCGAATGAAAATCGTAAAACATGACTGCGAGATATAAAGTCAGAGAGTGTTCAGGTGTAGACACAGTGACTACTCAAAGTGAGGTTACTTCACATGACGTTTGATGTGGCATGCTTTGGTCTAATAGTCCTTCGTACTCTCATTGTTAGTCCCCAGTTAGGCAAACTGGTCCGTTATATTGGATTTATATGAGTGTCAGTCCTAGACAGGACGTTCCGACTACAGGTACTCGTACCCTTCCAGTTACTATGCCCGTCGTAGAACTCACTTTGATGAGATTGAAAAATGAAAACATCATAAAATTCTTAAGAAAGAAAACATGAAAATGTTCAAATATGTGAAAATTGGAACGTGCGTGTTTGCGAAAGCATGTTATGTTAACAATACGTATATTTAAATAAATATCACACAACAACATATAGTAGTGAGAGTGCTTGCATGCATTTGTGTGTGAGATAAGTATGAAACAAAAATCTAATCAACTATAGTATAGGCTCTAAGGGTCTAATAACCTATCCAATATCCCTATAGTCAAAAGCTCTGATACTAATCTGTCACACCCTGACCCGCAGCGGATATGGTAGTCGGGCCATGATTGGGTTTTCATCAAAGCTCATAACATTTACTATAATAAAGTTTCATATTTATTATTCCAAATTAAAAGGGAATATTCCAACAAACACGTAAAACATACAAGTACGAAAAATGTTCTAATTATGACATTTAAATAACTCTTTATTTTTATTCTATGGCCCAATCATATATGTTCCTTGCTTCAACATTTCCACCTGTATCATGTGTAAAAATAAAGATTTGGGTCAACAAAAGTTGGCTAGTTAATCTCGTTTAATCATTCGAAAGAAATAATGATATTGATTAATTTAATAAAAATGTGCATAAACCAAATATGAGCATACGTATATGTAAATTATCCACAAACCACATAACATCTAGTAATGTACACATGAGCATGATAAATGATGAACTGTGAGATCAAGGCTCAATGAAACGGAATCGATCTAATTAGGCAACGCGATGCTTTACTCATATCCAACGAGGAACTGATGGGCCTAATGTGAATGCTTGACTGAAATGAGAAAATATAACCACATATAACAATAACCAAATATTACATAACACGTTAGATCATACATGGTAGTAGCACAAGTGTTTGAATAAACGATGTAAGTAAACGACACATGATACACCCCAAAACATGAATAAAAATGGGAGTTTGTAATAATTCACTCACAGTGGGTGCGTTTCTTGAATTGATAACGGATGCGCACGATTAAAGATTCGAACCGATGAGAAAAGTAACCAAAATATTCACGTAGTAAATTCGGTAAATATATTTCTTTTGTTTGCAATTAATATTTTTATTTCATGCTTTTTATTACGCTTTTTAGACTATTTTCATAGTATTAATTACAAGTTTTATGCTTAAAAAGTCTTATTTATATATATATTTTTACGGATTTTTGAAAAAGATAAAGAAAAGTTTATTTAAAAAAATATACCCCCTTTAAGGGGTTGAACCGGAAATTTAAGCGATTTTGGCAGCGTGTGAGGATCGAACTCGTGACCTCCCGTTTACATGCACACAGCTCTACCAACTGAGATACGTGTCTATCCCGAAATAATCTCAATTTAATTATATATATAACTAACTGAGTTAAACTATATTTTGTTTTTATTTAAAAAGATTTTTATGCTTGCAAAACCGGTTACAGAACCGGCTCGAACCCGCACCCCGTGATACATTGCACACAGCCCTTCCAACTGGGCTGTGTGACTAACCCGTAATATCTGATATTTATATTAGACTTATACACTTACTAAATGTTAATATATGTATGTATTAAAAAGGTTTGGTTTAATTCGGAAATTGGTGTGTGTTAAGTCTCGAACCCGGACCTCTCTTTAACTTTGCACGCAGTCCACCACTGGACTGTGTGTCTAACCCGGTATAAACATCAATTTTAATTATATTTATACACTCTCAGAACTTCATCTTCTTCATGTTTAAAACCCACTGATCAAAAACCCGACTGTTTTAATTATAAAACTATTTTGAATTCGGTGATTAATTACTTTTAACAAATCACATAAAGTAAAAGGATTAAAGGAATGGTTCGTACCGAAATGGATATAGTTTGGTACTCCGGCGACAACACAAGAATTCTGGCGAGGTGTTGATTGGAGCAGAGAGGTTCTCTCAGAGAGTTTTGAGTGGTGATTGAGACTGAGCGAGTTCAATTGAGGTGTATGGGTCGCTATTTATAGTGTAAATGACAGTTATGTTTTCGGTTTCAAAACTTGGATTTAAGGTCAACGATTTCATTCGGTTACACATGAATTGATTCCGAATTTCAGTTTAAAACTATGATTGAATCAGTTACACACGTTAATCAAAAGAAAAACAGTTAATTGAGTTTGATTGCTCGGATTATGCTTCGACAGTTTCTGGTTTCTGCGATTTGAATTGCAGGTTCGGTAGTTGTTTTTGTATAAGACTTAATTGTTTTAGGATTAGAACAAGTTTGCATGTGTGGTGTAGTGGTGTGTGGTGTGTGTTGATTCAATGGGGAATGGGGACCCGGGTTCGAAACCCGTGGTCACCCCTTATAGTTATTTTTATTATTTTCCTGTTTTATTTATTAATATTATTAATAGTTTTTATTTATCTATTTATTTTAACCCTTTAATTTATTTATTAATTACAGAAATTTATATAATGAATTTGAATGGTTAATATAAATATGTAACGAAACTTCACATCAATTACTTGAATTATTTAAATGAAGTGGGTTTTAGAACCCATTTTACAACGAATGTTACATTAAACACTCAAATAACTAAGTCAAATATGGTCAAAGGTTCACATGTAAAATGGTCAACTTCTCGCATAAATCCTTTATGCAAAATCTTGGAGTTTTCGTACAAGATTATCATGTACCATGTGAAGACTATCTATAAACAATTGTGTAAACTTTAACTTTCACCCTTGCGGAACGAGAACCGTGTTTTAAAGCCTTGAAGCTCCTGTTTTCGGCTTGAAACAACCTCAACAACCCTTGGAAGGGCAAGAACCCACACCCACCGAGGTTCCTTTGCAAAACTGAGAAAAAAAATTGTGATCCTTGGCTCGAAAACCACCTTCCTCATACTAACACCTTTCTCTCTCTATGTTTCCTCCAAAAGGAAGGTTTGTAAATGTAATGGGTGGCAACTAGTACTCTAGTAGTACAGTTACCCTTTTAGGATTATAATTAAATTGTAAATATGCCCTTAAGGTTACCTTTAACATGCACATGAAGAAACTGGGTCTTCCATAGATGTTGGGTTTTAGTCTAACCCCATTATATTTGGTTTCCTCGAAACATGTTACATAGCAAACCATTGTGGGTAAAACTTTTTCATTTCCTCTTCAGATTCTCATTCTCATGTTACTTCTGGTCCCTTTTTATGTTTCCACTATACCTTTAGTTGTTGTATCACTTTGTTACGTGGTTGCTTTTCTTTCTCGTCAAGGATCGCGACATCCTCCTGAGTTGATCGTCTACTTCAATATTGAAAAGTGACACATGTGCCACTTCTTCAGCTAGGCATCTACGTAAGTGCTACACGTGAAAGGTAGGTGAAACCCACTCAATGATTTTTTGATTGAAATTTAACAATTATGTAGTTTATCACATTTATGTAAATTAGATCGACCAACAATTTCGTGTTCTTCCTCTCCTTCGATTGCATTGGGATGTTACTAAAAAAAGATTAAGTCAATTATTTTTATCTTTAAACTTTATCCCCCCCCCCCCCTCTCTCTCTAGGATGTCACAGTAATAGTGAATCAAATGGGGAATTAAGGTTTTCTCTCCCACAAATACTATATTGCTGAATGACTCCTTTGCCCTCATGGGCTTTCCATGCAACCTTTCCTTTTTGGGCTCTAAATTCAAAATAAAATTCTTTCTCAATAAATTCATAATGAAAACTGGGGTTTACATATTAAAAGGTCCATTTAAAAGAAACACCCGTGAGATACAGAGAGACTATGATAACTTAATGAGATTTGGTTACTGGTCTTTGGAGTTCTTAATAAGCAAAGCACAAATGCTAATATATAGAAAAAGGGTTATGAATTTATAGATTACCATTTGTGGAAGGACTGCTTTGCCTCGGAGTCGTTGTTCTTTGATAATTATTTTATACGAAGTTTTCGGATGAGTATACGTCTTTTTAATCGAATTGTTGAAGTTATATCCCACCATTTTGAATACGTTACTCAAAGAGTGGTGCAATTGGTAGAAATAGTTTGTTGCCTAGACAAACAACACATGTACCATGCCGTCAATTGGCATATGACACAACTGACCAATGGGATGAATTCATATGCATTGGTGAAAGTACTATTATCATATGTCTACAAAAGTTTGGAATGTCTATTGCTAAATTCTTTGTAGAGGAATATCTATGAAGGCCTAATCAAAGTGACATCTAGCGGTTACTAGAGGTACATTGATCCCAACATGGGTTTCCTATTATGCTAGGAAATCTGATGTGTCAGATGTCTAGATGTGCTTGTGGGTGTTTTTAGCCCTTAGGGATATGGATATACTTTAACAACATTTATTTACATCTAAATACCATCATATCTTATACTTACGAGAATTTAAACTTACACCACTTTTATGAAAGAAAAACTTACCGCTAGAATGCTAGGTCATGTATCTTATGGATATACATAGAATTTGTGTAATGATATACGAGAGAGGCGCGTGTTCAAAATTCAGGGTAGAGATGGGTCATAGATGACCTAAACCCCAAAGAAAACTTTTGGCTCCCCAGCTAATTTTTCTTTGAGACCAGAAGTGAAAAAAATATACTTTAATCTTTTAGAACCTTAAGTTCTTCAAGCCTAAATCCCTAATATCTTTTAAATATATGGGACACATATATAGTTATGCCCAGTGGTGGAGTTACAAACATTTTCCTTTAACGACATTTTTTGTACTTGGATTTATAACCGATGTCAAAATTTTTGGGTTGGTTCGGGTTGAACCGCATAATAAAAGTGCAATATCCTTCATCTTTGATCGGAAATTCAGAATCGATCATTCATGCCTCTTGTGTTTAAACAAAATCGTCCCTAAGTTACACCAATCGTGACTCTTCTTAGCGTATGTTCATCTCTTGATGGTCTTATTTTTTATTAAGGTTAAACAATTGGAATCTATTAATTGAGACTTTAACTGATTATTGGGTTAAAAACTTCAAAATAAGACATTGATTTTCAATTGAAGTGGATTATATATTAACTAGAATTAAGTAATTAACTAATAAACTATAAATTTTTTAGGTAATTATGTTTATATTATTCTTTTCTTTAGTTAAAAATATATATAGTTTTATCATGCCAGTTGGGTTAATTATTTATAAAAAACATAAATCAGTTGTGTCAATCGTAAAAGATATTGTTCGAAAATTTTCTATTATAAATTCTATATAATACGTGAAATATTACACTTATATACATGTTATAAATAGACATCCATGTAGTTCTTTACACGGCTTCTATGATAAATTTGCTCCGTGTATAATTTACTCACCTAGTCTTTTTTTTAATAAACTGACATTAGGTACAACCCATTTATGAAACGAGTATTTAATTAAAGACGTCTTAATTAATGACGTCTTCCACATAAATAATATATAATTACATCAACATTAATGTATCCGACTCTCCGTGTATGATTTACTTACCGTGTCCTTAATAAAATTGGGTAGTTGGGTTACAAAACAGGCCATGAATTCTTTCTAAATTTAGTAAATTAATCCCATGTATTGGATAGTTCATGGTTGGCTGTAAACAAAAAAAAAAAACATTTTTTTGTTAGAAAATGTTTGAACTTGTATTGAAAAATGATATAGAAAAATATATCATAAAATGCACGTCGATACGTGCTACGAGTTAATATATTAGAAAAGCTTGCTTCCAAATTCTTCAATGTGTATTGAGGATGAAGCTGCAATATCTCTAAGCTCTGATAAGCTTCTTCCAAGCTGCAATGCAATTTTCATCTCAAACACATCCCCATTCTCTCTACTCTCCACATCTCTCTCGTTCAAATTCGATTCAATCGACTCTTGCATCATCTTAAAGAAACCTGCATTGCTTCTATACATCTCGAAAACCATCCCAACTTGCCCTCCATGTTGTACACTATTTACAACACTTCCAACTGCACCACCCATGACCCCAAGCACCATGGCCCAAGTGTTATGAGGAGATAGTAGCAGAAAAACTGACCCAATGGCTCCTAAGCCGGTTAGTAGAGGACTGGCTATGGCTAGTCCCTTGTGAAGTTTTAGCGCCTTTTCCCCAAACCGCAAGTAATCGGCTTTATCTTTTACTTCCAAGATATTAACTATCTCTCTCATTTCCTCTTCCAGTTTAACATTCCAACCATTTTTAGCTTTTCTTGCTTTAGTTGGTGTCCTTTGTTGTTTTGGCCACCAAACAGGTGGTTCCACCTTAGATGGGAATTTTTCGAGCATGACCCCAATTAAAGGTAGCAGATAGGCTCGGTCTAAAGCCAAAACTTTCTCCATCGCTTTGCTTACATCGCCATATGTAGGATTGCCAATGGACACTTTGGTTTGGATTTCATTTTGAAGTTGCTTGAACAACCTTGCAGCATTTCTTTGTTCTTCAACAAGTCGGGAAGGCTGGATCTTGTTCATGACAATCAGCATCCCCGTTGCGGCCAAGTACATGAAGCTCGAAGCGAGCTTAAGCATGCCCAAATGTGCATTAGGTATATTACTTGTAGCACAAGCAATGGCAGCCATGGTGGCAGCACAAAGAGTGATCGTGTTGATGGATGTCAAGAGCAAGTTGTTCCAGTTATTCCTTTGCTCTCCAATGTTCTTGTGCATCTCCACTCTATCGGCTACTGCCTCCATTATCGAATAAAACTTCTCCATGATCACTTCATGATCAGGAAAGGCTCTAGGGTTTGTAGGGTTCTTGGGGAAAGAATGTGTGATTCTTGAAAAATGGTTGGTTTCTTCTTCAACCAAAACCCCTTTTGCTGATTGGATTTGCATGATAACGGGGTTTTGATCGTGTTTTTTAATATTCGGAAATCGAATAGAAGCCCTAATGGCATATCTATGCTTATAGGAGGAATAAGAAGAAGATGGTGATGAACTAAAGAACTTTGAAGCTTGATTAACGGCTGCCATGCATGCAAGTAGATATAAGATAATGGTTTCTTTTTATTGCTTCAGGCAACCCGGTTTGTATGTTTTGAACACTTAGAATAGATCTGCTTAATTTTCTATATATAGACGTTGGGTCATAACTCATAACTTTGGAGGTTTGAATCGAGTTATTAAGCTGGCAAAAAAGTTTCCGTTTTTGACTTTTTCTTAATTCATCATCTTTTGACTTCAACAGATTGAACCATATGTATAATTAGGTCAATTCAAATATCATATATGTAACTTCCATGTGCCATTCTTGAAGGAGTCTACGATCCAAGTATTGTGCAAGTAACAAATTATATATTTGGTATCAAAGCACCTTTATATTAATACGTATTTAATTGACTATAGTAAGAGCAATCGCTGCATTTGCTTTGTTTAAGATTATGTGTAGTGGGGAAAGGTTTGATTCCTTCCTTTCCTAGTATTTTCTCCAGCATCTGATGATAATGGCAGACTAGGCGAATAGATTGAGATCACTGGTTCGATTCTTGAACTAAACGGGTTTAATCTCACCGAACTGTCGTGCCTTCGGGCAAGTGTTCATGGGCTTCGGCCTTAGGTGAGGGTTTTCCCCGATTCGGAGGCGAATGCATCCCGATGTAGTGAATTTCGTCAGTAGCTCATTTGAAGATTCGTTGGCCGTTCAAGAAAAATTATCCCTTAGGCATGAAGTGACATGTGGCATATGAAACATTATTGGAGGTGAAGTAAAAGAGGTGATGTCCCATAATGCCCAAACAATGACTACCTAATTATTATTGTTTTAGAAAAATAAAATAAATAATATTATCATAATTGAGTTAGAAATTTGTTATTGGTTATATAAAAGTTGAGGAGGCATATTTGAGGAGATGCCCAACACAATTTTTAGATAAAAACGTCTGAGGGGCGGTGTGTGAGACGTTTTAGGGCATTATGGGGTCAAAAACGCCCAAATAACTCAAGCAACGAAATAAATTATTGCATATAGAATTATAATAAAAAAAAGAGAATGTAAAAGAAAGGGAAGATGACAACATTTTTTTTAAATTAACTTTCATACTTTAATTTGATGTTATCAACTAAAACATTGATTAAAGTATTAGAATTCTTTATACATCTTCACTTTTCAGTTCAACCTCTTTTTAACTTTTTTTAATTAAACCTCCTATGTTATACATATCTTTAAGATCTAAACTACATGTCGTTCCCGGTTTTAACTTGCGAAGGATAATTAAACCATTCTAGTCTCATTTATTATCTAGTAAGGACGAAGATTCAATGAAACACCGTAAAAAAATTTTATCGTCAAAATCAAGTATTTTTAATTTATTCAACCGGAAATTGGGATGTTAGTCATGTTACAAGGACAATGTACACGGTAGATAAAAACAAGAATTTTGATAAGTTTCGAAAGTTTCCATTTTAACATGTTACATAACTCGAAGTAGCACATTTAGAGGTTGTTTGTTCACCAAATATTTTTCTAATGAATTAGAAATTGGAACTGAAATATGAATGGAATCCTATAAAAATTGATAAAGTATTTGGTTGGTATATTTATGTAAGGAGAGTCACCCAAAACCCCCCCCCCCCCCCCCCTCACCATAATATGTCTCACTCGCAACCTAAAGTTACATTATATCAAGTACGATGATTTATCGTTTTGTGTTCGTATTTCATCTTCATTTTTTCCTTCTAGTTACAACTATAGGTTTGACTTCATGCTCTATTTTATTTATTTGATTTTGTTCCAGGTTTAGATTTTCATGTTCCAGGTATTCCCGGTGGGTATCTCCAAAATCGGTGGACTTCAGAGAGCTCGGTGTTTCTATTTATGATATCTTCGTAAAGAAGATTGGCGATGGTCGTAATACTTTGTTTTGGAAAGATCCCTGGTTCCGAAAGTATGTTCTAGGGATCTTTTTTTTGTCGCTTTATGAGCTGGAGTCGAACAAAGGTTGCCTTGTCTCGAATAGAGTGTTGGTGAATGGTGGATGGCAACAGAATCAAATCGTTTTCTTGGAGTTGGAAAAAGAGAAGTATCGGTTCAGCTGCCCTAAATGATGCGTCAACCCTCCTCTATGGTAAACCGTTGCGTTTTTAAGCCATGTGAGGATGATTGGAAGTGCTGGTCAATCTAGTGAATGACTTAGTTTGGACGAAATGGATTCCTAATAAAGTTTCTTGTTTTTATTGGTGACTGCTTCTTAGCCATGTTTGAATCTGATTCGCAAGGGAATTATGATCGCATATTCCTGTTATCGTTTTGTAACGGCGAAGATGAGTTTAATGACCATGGTTTGTTAATTTTTCGCATGTGAAATAAATTTGGAGAAAGTGTCGACGAGGTGTGGTAGAGACTTTCAATCAATTCCATATGTGCAAGGTTTATTCTGCACAACAGCCTCCTATTTTGGTTTAATGGACCAAAAATGATGGGTCTCGTGACGGTCTATACCACTACTTGGTTAAACTGAAAACCCGTAACCAGTTGGTCTTCAGGATTTCCTGGAGCTCTATCTCTAGCTTGGTGGAGGGCATCATCAGCCAACTATTCTCTTGGGATCGAAAACAGATCCAAGTATCAGGCTTCATACTGGACAATTTGGAACAACTCTTTAGATGGGTACTTTGTTGTTTGCTATGTGATGTTGTCTTTCTTTCCATGTTTGTGTGTACTCTTTTCGGTCTCACGAAAGTGTTGCAGTTAAAAAAAACTTTAACTTTATGATTTAGTTATAACTAGAATTATGCCCGCGTGCGTTGCGCCGCAGACACGTTAAATGCAAACTTTTTGTAAGATAGACGGACAGTTAGTTTTTGTTACGTGTTCTTAGTTTGTAGTACACGAAACTTTCTTACAAAATGTAATATACATCAACAAAGTAAGCAAAACGAAGGAAAAAAATATACAACCAACAGTGCACATAAATCTTGTAAATTAACATTATATACAATAAAGTTGTCACAAATAACACTTTTACAAAAATAATAAGCCCAGCCGAATTTTTATGTACTATAAAACATTAGCATCATGTTTTGTGGCAATTTTCTTTCCCACCATTGGCTATGACAAAAAGGGCTTAATCAGCGGTTACACCTGTTGGTTGATACAACAAAAACACCATCTTGAAATTGCGTATACCAGTTGATCTACAAAAATAATAAGTAATTGTTCGTTAGCATAAGAAAAGACAATTAATAAAAAACGAAACCTACTAAGCTGACCATGATGTAATCAACTCCGCCACACGACATGAATCTAAAATACTTACCCCACTGGGTAGGCGATGAGGAAATAAGAAATAAACAGAGTAAACGAAGTTCTGCATAAAGTCTAACAACCTGTTCACAAAACAACAAAAATGCATAAGTTCCTAATGCCATCAAATTTAAACACAAACATATAAAATATGGGTATTTAAGATATTATACCTATTCGTAGTAGGAATTTCCCAATGTTACCCACTACTTTAGCATTAGACTTGACACTCAAAATTCTGTAAGAAAAACAATAATCAGCCGTTATACTAACGACAAATGTAGGTGGCAGAAACCCCAAAGCAAAAGGAAGAAAACATTAATGACAACCGAAAAAGACAATAATACAACCAACAATCAAAGTAGATGTTAGTGCTTAACAATATGTAAATACATATACAAGCACAGGTTATCGACTAAAGTGGTGGCTGCATTAAATCCACTTTCATTGCCATGTCTAGAAAAAAATCTTCATAGCCATAAAAAAATTAAGCATAAACCGTAAATACGTAACCACATATATAAAATAGACAAAATATGTTAGCCACTTACTTCATCGAAACCTAAAAGTGAATAACAAAACCAACATACCAAGTAAGGAAAAAGCCTTAGGTGAGGTTGCTCTCACCATCATCGACCACATAAACAAAATCAAAGCAAAAGAGTAGTTACAAACATCCGCCAATGATGGTCGACATGATTTTTGGAATCCAATATGCGTACAAACTGCTTATTATGAACCCAAAGAACAATTTTCTTTAGCAAATAAAAAGCAAAATGAAAGCGCGGAAAAAAAGTATGAACAAGGGCTCAGAATAGTAGTAATTGAATTCATCTTCGCCTAAATCTACCATTGCTACAATCGTAGTTGCAAAGTTGTAGAGAAAATGTCAATATAACACAACTACCATCTACATTTCCCTGCCAAGATATAAGTTAGTTCTAAAAACTCCAATTACTACAACCAATCATCATCACGGCTTCGTCTTACAAAAACAAACGCAATAGCGAAACAAGGTAAAAGATAAATTTGTTACTTAAAATTCCAGCAAAGCATCACATATCCGAGCCATACGATAATCCTATAAAAAACCAATTCAAAGATTTCTATGCATTGTTACGTTTACTTCTAAGTTTGTGTGTCTCAACATAGTGTCACAGACACACAGACTCAATCCAAGCAGTCTCGTACAACGACCAAGTCATCCTCACCAACCGAATAACCAACAACTCATCGATTGCAAGCAACTATCATCTCAGTAAAGCATCACAGACCCAACAAAAGAACATAAATAGTCTCAGACGGCTGAAAAGCCACACTCACCGACCGAATACCCTACAATGCACAACCTTCAAAAACAATCTCAAAATCATATCATTATAAAACGACACACAAAATTGAAACAGTCTCGGACAACTAAACAATCATCCTCACATGCCGATTATACATTAGCACACCAACAGCCAACAAAGAACACCTTAATAAAGCATCATACAACAAACCAAACAGTCTCCAAATACTAAACATTAAACATCATCATCAAACCAACATCAAAAACACAAAATCCAACTGCTTTTGAAGACATGCAAGTATGTATCGCACGTTAAAACACAGAAAACCCTACAAAAACATCATCAAACTCAACATCGGATATAAACCGTCAAAGGCAATCGATAAACCTAAAACATCATCCGATTGTAGGAAACCCTAAAATATGAAGATGATGAAAAGTCAGAAAACGTAAAATAAAAAAATGAAGACGACGAAATAACATACGTCAACAAAGGAAGCAAACACTTTATAACGTTGGTCGGAAAACACACGTAATCACTAAAACAGATTGTTCAAACAAAACACCCAATAACCAAGTCAATCGAACAACATCCGTAAACCAGCAACAAAACCTTACCTAAAGTAGCTGAAAAGCCATCGGAGAAAGTAGGTCCAACATGCCCAAGTGTATAGAGAGAAAGAGGTGTGTAAAGAAAGAGAGAGTGAGAGAGCGTAAAGGATAAGACATGGTGAGGGGACAACCTTTTAAACTCCCTACAGACACACTTGTACAACCAAAAAAGCTACAAAAATAAACACCTAAAGCAAGTTATATCAACAAAGAACAAGTTACAAACTATAATGCATAGAAATCTTTTAAATTAACAATATATAAATTAAACAACTAAACTAGTTCTAAAACTAAACATGTGCAAAATATTATGAATATATTGTTACATTGAAAGAAAAGGTTTATCACATTCTATATAACCTACTATTTAGGACCTGCGCTTTGCGGAAGGACCGTTAATCAAACAAAAAGTAGACATAAAAACGTTGAACCACGTACACGCGTTTAGACCAAAATGTAAAGTGTAGAAATTAACAACTAATTCGACTTAGGATTTGTGTGTTGCGATGGGGCCATTAAACCGCAATAATATACGTGATCCACACACGCACGTTGCAACTTATATCAAGTCTAAGCGAAGGTAAGGAAAATTACACAAAAGCATGACCAACAGAGCACAATGTACCACATAAAGCACAAACTTGTATGTTGAAAAAAATGAATAACAAATATTGTCGAAAAACTCAACGTATAATACGGTAAATGATAATATAAAGGTAAAACTGAAACTTAAAAACCTAAGACTATATATAGTATAAAGCTAAAAACATTAAACCTAAAAAAGGGAAAAAACTACCTTGGTCACTCACATTTAAAAAAGAAAAAAGAAAGAATAGTAAATCTAACACAAAATCTAAACTTGCAAATTAATATATATATATATATATATATATATATATATATATATATATATATATTTCGCCTACTTCTACTTCTAACTTAACACACTTAGTTTCCTTTTTCTTCAGCCTACAACCTCTTGTTGGAATGATTAACTAAATAAGTTGTAATCAACGATAGTTAACCAAATTAACAAAACCACCGTTCTCTTTGACAAAAAACAAATCAAATAGTTTTAACCAAAATCAAATAGCTACAACAATTTAAAAACCCAAATGAATAAGTGATAGATCAAACGGACTCATCTAACTAGGTTCGACATGTTGTGCTCATCACGAGAAGAAGAGGTGGGGGGTTCTTCTCATAAACACCATCTAACGTGAGAATAAGTAATCTCTTTTGCAGTGTAAATAGGAGTAAGAGTAGAGAGAGTAGAGTCATTTCACCTGAATGAGGGTTGTGGTATTTATAGTCGGGATGGTGAGAGGTTACTAGGCGAGAAGTCACTTTCAGAATATCCCTTTAGTCCCCTCCCTATTGTCCGTTAGTGGTGGCAGGGGAGGATGCGTGTCTGCGGAAAGACATTAGCTGGACGTCGCTATTGGGATGTCCTTGTAGTCTCTTTTGTGATAGATAATAATGGAGGTTAAGAGCATCCAGAATCTGTCAAATGTGATTGGCCAGACGTCGCTATCATTGTCTTTTTGTTCCTTCTTCGATAACCGCTAATGAGATCAATGAGGCAATAATCCACGGGACATTATTTGTAACATCCTAGTTTTAACATCAAGATATCTTAACTGGTTTGTCTTGTCTGGTTTCAACCATGGGACAATTGGCAATTAAACATGATGGATTCGATTTAATGAAATAAAAGGGTCTGGTTATCATTATTTTAAAGTCAATGGAGTAACTTTGGGAACAAGGCGCGTGGGGATCAAACATGGGGGACTTAAGTCTAAATTGGTAAATTAATTTCATAGGAAAACCCAAGATCAACCATTTTAGTCGATCTAGGGATGTACGAAGTCAAAAGAGTGAGTGGGGAAGAGTGAAGGAGGTGATGAAGCTAGATCAAAGGTGTGGCACTCTCCAATTCGCAATCCGGGTAATTCTTATTACAATATTCACATTCTAGGGTTTTAGATTGATTCGGTAATGATTGGGGTGAGATTTTAATTATAGGATTCAATGTTATTTTAGTTCGAGATCGATGGATAGAAGATTAGAAGTGGAGATGGCCAGACGTTATTTGATTATGGGATTCGATTTATTTTAGTTCGAGATCGAATAAAACAAGAACTCCGACGAAATTCTAACAGGCTTTTCCAGTCAACGGAGGTGGAGATGGCTGGATATGGTGTAGTTCATGATACGGATGCGTGGATATATTATTCACCTAAATCCATGTTCATTTTGGTCTAATTGGAATATTGACGCGCAAAACTGAAACCAAGAAGAGTGAAATATCTGTTCTAGTAGTAGCGGTGGAGTCGACGGCTAATGCAGATCATTTACAAAGATCTGGCGTGTCGAGACGAATGCATGGATATGTGGAACACATGAAACGGAGTTCGTATGGTCAAGTTATGGGCGAAACAAGATTTTGTTCGTATTTTGTGACAAAAGCTCTGAACAAACGTGCCAAGGATGGCACATATGCATAGGTATGACTCCTATAATGGATATTTCTATTTGTTACTGTGTGAATAGGCCAGACAAGGTCTATACCAAACATGTATGTTAATTGTGTTTAAACGCACTAGAATAGTTAAACGTATGAGAGATATGTTTGACTTAGTGCCAAACTTTTGAATGTGTCAACGTATGAGACATACGTTTGAACATATCAAGCAAATGAGCCATACTTTGAAGCTCCCAAACATACGGGTCATAAGCTATAAATAGAGGTGCCAAGCGTTTAAACAAATAGAAGTTTCATTCGAGAAGAGACATCATACTTGATTCTCCCAGGCTTAAACAATTATAAACTCTTTCAAGTATATCAACAGAATCTATGTTGATTCATTCTTATCACGTCTATCTTTACAAAATTTGTTTATCTATCACAAAACTTCCGTCTTGAAAGCGTTTAAACACTAATCTATAGGTTGTATGATCTGTATTGCATAATTTTAACCCCATAGAACTTTATATTCGTCGTTGGGGACTATTTTGGGATGTGGGAAAATTGTTGGGGATGACTTTCGGGAAAGATTTTCGGTAACGTGAAAATTAGAGGTTTTTTACGCGAATAGACGCGTTAGGTGTATGGTTTGGAATGGTCTAAACCTGAGCTTATAACTCACTTGTCCTAACTAATCGCATTAGTGATTTTGAGGTATAAGGATTGTGCGACGATGGGTTCGTGTTTGGGAACTTATTCATGAAACGGTTTGCTTGTGGAATGAAAGCTTCACAAGTGGTGAGTTCTAATCCGCTTTTTAAATGTTTTCGGGGCTGACATACATGCTTTTAACATGTTTTCATACTTCTTACGAGTTTTCAATTAAATTTTTATATATATATTTGTCCTACAGACAATGGTTTTTACAATGTGTTGGTTAATTAGGCTTTATTATTCCTGCATAGGTGTCTAGTGTTTTATTGGTGATCTAAAGTCATAGAGGTATGAGGCGTTGTAGGTGTTCATATTTAAAGTATGACTGGAGTCATTTATAATTTTATCCTGGTATTTTATCATTAGGTTTTAAACCTTAGTGGTGGTAGGCGTATGATGGATTGTAATTGTCGGGTAGTTGACGTGCTCTAGACCTTGTATGTTAATTCTATGTGCTTTTATGTGATTTAGCATCCTTGAGGTGCTTGATCAAATTACTCGTGATGAGGTCGTTACCTTCAGGGTGGCATTGGGTCACGAGAAACACCCTTGAGGTGTTTAAATGAATAGCCCTAGTGGCAACGAAGGACTCCTCAGGGTTAACATGCTCGTGCCAGACTATTCGGAGTCAAATTAGAGGTGACAATCCTGACAAGGGTAATGATGAAAGCCTATGAGCAACAACTGATATATTAGGTTCCCACCTTAGGTGTTTATATGTTACGCGCTAGTTAAATAGTGGGTAAATGATGTTTATTTGTGCAGTTGTTGTATGATGATAACTTATGCGGGCGACGAATGATGGTTTGTTATGCAGTCGTTGAACGATGTCAAACAATGTAGTTGTTGAACAAGGTTAAGTTACAAATGAGTTTATCCTAAGGAATATCTTGTATGTTTTAGGAACGAGCTTTAATAGGTAAAAGTACTTAACGATAAACAAGTCTTTTAGGCTATTAATTATCATATCCTAAATACATGGTTGATGTGTATAAATGTGTACTCAATATCGGACCTAATTTTAAAAGATGGAATTATCCAAAAATTACACACAAACGGCAAGCATACCGGACGTGTATAGTATAGAAAGTAAGACCGAGTATCGAACCTAGGGACTAGATGTGGAAAACTCTAAAACTCAATCTAAACTGAATTCCTAGCAAAACTTAATTTGGATTTTTAATTATTTTAATTAACTAACTAATGATATATTAACGAGAATTAAGATGAAATCGAGAGTAGATAGCAAGCACGAGTGTAACAAGTAATGATGAACAAACCACCTATGCAAGAATCCCTAGCCACATGCAAGACTTCTACGGTTGATAATTACCAGGTTTTTCTGGTTTTAGACCAACTACCCTCTTGTTAAAGAATACAAATCCTATAGTAATTAGACAAGATGAATGTGACCTACACTTTTAAAGCCTAAAAACCGATCTATGACGCGCAATCAGATAGTGAATGAAGTGCTAGATTGAAACGACTCGACCTATTGAAACCAAATCACACAACTATATACATGAACAATTAACACACTTTATCAACTTTTAATTGTGAAGCTAGTTTTAAATTGATACACCGAAAACCTAGAATTATTTAGACGCGAATAAATAAAAAGACCCCGAGTTATCGAGTGCCGAAAACTATCAAACAACGACTAAACAAAACCTAGCAATCTCAAATTATATTTCAATTCAATAGAATTGGATACACACTCATGTCTACTGATTTTAATTGATTAATTACTCTATATTATTTCAAATGAGAAGTTAAAATGATATTGGCCGGATTAACGAGTTAACTAGTGATTTCAATGTGTCTATGGTGAAGTTCTTCTTTAGAAACACATTAATAATGAAAACCAATAAATAAATATTTGTAAACAATAGCACATATGATCATAATCAGCAACAACCAAAACTATTTTAAATTAAACACATGAACTTGGATAAAAGTCAAACCGAACAAAGTCTAAACATACAATTAGTCCATCAAACCAATGCGGTTATAGAAGTTTAGCCTCTAAGCATGTTTGTATAATCAAAACAAAGTTCAAACGCAGAAAACATGTTGTTCAAATCAAAGAAAACGAATAAAAATCAAAACCTAAGCCTTATGGGTTGCAATTTTCAATATGATATCTCAGACGTCAATTCTGAAACTGACACCACTACAAAAAATGAGTATTTAGGACTGAAAAATCAGTAACTAATACATCAAAATCAGTCCCTAATGGATATCAAGGACTGATTTGCTAGTCCCCAGCTAGTCTCAGATACCTAGTCTATAATATAATTCATCAAAATGGTTATATATGTGTCATGTATGGACACCAAATATTAGTCTCTAATTATTTTGTCTACCAAATTATTAGTTGACAAAATTTTAGTTTCGTATAAGGTCACTTACAAGAGAGTTTCGTATAAGGTCACTTACAAGATATTTGAGACTAATTATTCAGTCTTAGATACTTCCTTTAAAATCATAGAATTTGAGCAATAATAGAGCACTAAAAATCAGTCCTTAATAATTTCTTATATAAAAGGCATTCAAGACTGGTCCCTAATTTGACCAGATATTAGAGACGAAGTTAGGTTGCCAATATGTTTACGCTTTTTTTCATTATAGATGGAATGCAGTTGAGATCAAAATTCAGTAGCCAATAAATGTCCCTCCAAAAAGCTATATCAAAAAAAACATATCTGCGACTGAAATTTAGTCTCAAATAAGGGTTCAAGATATTTGGGACTGATTTTTTGTCACTAAAATATGTCGCGTAGAAATTAGTCCCTAATATCATTTGTTATTTATAAATCATTTCTAGATATAACATATTTGAGACTGATATACCAATCCTTAATAATTTAGTCTCTAATGGTCACTTTTCTTGTAGCGTTGTCTCCTCTTTTACTCCGAGGAATCGCCTCTCAAAATTCGATGCAGAATAGATTCGTATTTTATTAAGATATATCATCCTTAAAACCCCTCAAAAAAAATTTCTAAAGGTCATAATTATCAACTATCAAAATTTTAATTTTAAATATATAAGGGTTTATTATATAATGTAGTAGATTTTGAATCTTTTCCTTATAAGCTTGATATTGGATTAGATAGATTTGTGGATCTTGAGTGTGACCCATTTAGATGGATTGTTAACTCGAACAAAAGGCGAAAAAATTGAACGCCTATTTTGTCCTTTGTGGTATTCGTATTTTAGATGGATTGTTAACTTGAACATAAAGACTTTATGATTATTAAAGATGTATATTTAAAACAATCCAGGGAACCCTCTAAGTCGATTGGACCTACCAGTACATCCCATAAAATACGTCTTTTATCTATTTTCATCTCAAATATATAATATATTGAAAACCAAAAATCCTAATTTTTCTTTCATTTTCCATTTATTTGCAAAAATTTCAAAAACAAATTCCTTTTTTTCAATATTTTTTGTATTTTTAAATTTTTTTTCCGACTCAATCTACCTAATAAGACGTAGTCTCCCATCCCCACACTTAAATCACACATTGCTCTCAATGTGGATGGAAAATCCGCTAAAAGTAAAGAAGAATAAAAAACTAAGAAGATATACAAAAACTAAAATTACAACGAATCAGAAATGACTTAGCTGCTTAGGAAAAAAATCAGTGCCAGTTGCATGTGTCTTCATTCCAACCAAACGATTGTATAGCATTTCATTCATGATCGTCTCTGACAAAATGGTATCCTAGGGTTGCCTTTAACAAATAGATAATCAGCATAAAAATCCATGCCGAGTGCGGATTGAGTACGGACGGGTTAGTCAAACCTACACAAGACAAAATAAACAAACCCCAAGCATAATACTGAATCAAAATAAATAAATAAATAAAAGAAAACGACTTAAACTAACTCAAACCAAACTCGACAAAACTCACAATACACAAATATACAAACTATAGAAATAAGTTTTCTATCATTTAGCAATCAATGGAAGGTCTGCATCCTCCACAACTCTATCAACATTTGGTCCCTCGATATAATGCTTCAACCTATGACCGTTTACCTTAAAACTCTCACCTTCCCCACATGTCAACTCAACCGTACCGTAAGGAAATACATGAACAACCTCATAAGGACCTGACTACCTAGTCTTTAACTTTCCTGTGAATATTTTAAACCTAAAATTAAACAATAAAACCTTATCTCCGGTTTAAGTCCTTATTACCTTTCAACTTAGCATCATGCACTCTCTTCATCTTCTCTTTATAACCTACACTCCTCATATAAGCCTCACCTCTCAACTCCTCTAACTCATGTAATTGGAGAAACTGATGTTTCCCCGCACTCGATAAATCCATATTCACCGTCTTCAACGCCCAATAAGCACGGTGCTTTAACTCTACTAGTAGATGACATGTTTTCCCATAAAGCATCCTAAAAGGTGTAGTGCCTATAGAAGTCTTAAAAGCTTTCCTAAATGCCCACAATGCATCATCTGACTTATCCGACCAATCTAACCGGTTATTCCCAAATGTCTTCTCTAAAATCCTCTTAATCCCGTGATTAGCATTCTCCACTTGCCCACTAGTTTGTGGATGATAGCGAGTCGAAAGCCTATAGGTGACCCCATACTTTTTCAACACCTTCTCTATCTAAGCATTACAGAAGTGGGTATCTCTGTCACTAATCAACGCCTTAAGAGTACTAAAGCGTGCAAACAACTTCCTAAAAAATCTCACTACAACCCTCGCATCGTTTTTAGGCAAGGCGTGGGCCTCCACCTATTTAGAGACATATTAGCAACGAAGATGTACCCACGAGACATTGGGAACAAACCCATGAAATCAATAGCCCATATATCAAAGATCTCAACCACCTGGATGGGGTTTTGGGCGTCTCATTCGGGATGAGATATTACTTGTCCTCTGACAGGAATCACAACTCTTCACCAACTTATACGCCTCCTTAAAAATAGACGTCCAATAAAAATCCACGTCTAGCACCTTCCTCACAGTATACTGCACTCCATAATGGCCACGAGTCGGCCCAACATAACACTCCCTCAAAATCTTCCTAGCCTCATCACCATTAACACATCTCCTCAAAACCTGATTAGCTCCAATCCTAAAAAGTTACAAATCCTCCCAAATATAATATTTAGCATCCGCTATAAGCTTCATCTTCAGATTGGGAGGCATCTTCTTCATAATAGTCCCACGTGCTATGTAGTTCACCAAATCAGAAAACCATGGCAAAGCTTCTTCCGGAGGTCTCACATACATCAAACTCTCATGAGGAAAACTATTACCTATCTCCTCAACTATACTCTCCTCATCACCCTCAACTTCGTTTAACCTAGACAAGTGATCCGCTGCAAGATTCTCGTCTCCCTTCTTATCATTAATCTCTAAATCAAACTCTTGCAACAAAAGAATCCACCGAATCCAACATGGTGTTACATCCTTCTTAGCAAACAAGTGACTCAATGTCGGGTGATCGGTATAGACAATAACCTTAAATAGATCGAGGTAAGAACAAAATTTGTCAAGAACGAAAAAGACCTCCAGTAGCTCTTTCTTAGTCGTGGAATAATGCTCTTGGCGTCATTCAGAGTCCTACTCGCGTAGTAGATCCGATGAAAGTGTTTTTCGCTACGCTGTCCTAAAACTGCCCCAAACGCGAAACCTTTCGCGTCACACGTCAACTCGAATGGCAGGCTCCAATCGAGTGCTATAAGAATAGGGGCACTTACTCACTTCTCCTTCAGAAACTTAAACACCTTCATGCATTCCTCATCAAACTCACACAGAACATCCTTCTCCAACAATCGGGTGATGGGCCTCGTGATGTTAGAGAAATTATGAATAAAACGTCGGTATAATCCCGCGTGGTCCAAAAAACTCTGATAGATTTCACTAAAGTAGGCGAAGGGAGTTTGTAGATGGTTTCAATTTTTGCCTTATCAGCCTCAATACCCGCCTATGAAATCTTATGTCCTAACACTATGCCCTCATTCACCATGAAGTGGCATTTCTCCAAGTTTAGCCTGAGATTTGTTTCTTCACACCTAGCTAACATACGATCTAGATTTCGTAGATAATGATCGAACGAACTCCCGAAAACTGAAAAATCATCCATGAACACGTCCATGGAGTCCTCTCACATCATGAAAGATAACTACCATACAACACTAAAATGTAGCTGGAGCGTCACATAACCTAAACGGCATACGACGATAGGCAAAAGTATTGTACGAGCATGTAAATGTGGTTTTCTAGGGATCCTATGGTGTGATGCGATAGGGATATGGAAATAACCCGAAAAACCATCAAGAAACTAGTAAAACTGATGACCCGACAGTCGCTCCAGCATCTTGTCAATGAAAGGAAGAGGAAAATGGTCTTTCCTCGTAGCATCGTTAAGTCTGCAATAGTCTATACAAACTCTCCAGCTTGTAACAGTCCTCGTTCTTCTCGCTCTACACGATTGTCATCCATGCCTTCTTCAGTAACACTTGTACTGGACTAACACATGCAGAATAAGATATTGGGTAAATCAAATCGACATCGAGTAGTTTGATTACCTCCTTCTTCACAACCTCTTGCATGTTCGGGGTTAGTCGACGCTAAGGCTGAATTATTGGTCTGTACTCGTCCCCCATAAGAATTTTATGCGAACAAAAAGATGAGTTAGTACCCGTGATATCCATGAGCTTCCATGTGATAAATAGCTTGTGTGCCTTCAGCACACCCATCAACTTCATCTTCTCCTCATGTGTCAACTCAGCAGATATAAGGACAGGTAATAGAGATCTATCATCTAAGAAGGCATACTCTAGGTAAGATGGCAGTTCCTTAAGCTATAAGGATAAGGGACTCTCTACCGAAGGGTTTTCTTCAGGCTCCTTCTTCCTAGAAATCTCTAAAACCTTCTCACAACTCCTAAATTCTCCATAGCCTAATTCCACTAACTCTACCTCCTCCAAACCTCTCTCCAACAACTGCGTGTCAGTCAAATCATGCCTACAAAAATCTCTAAACAATGACCTACATGCGTCATAATAGTGCCAATGAAGTAGCATGTGTCGTTGTGCTCTCTCGCGTGTGCCATCGATCTTTTGACATCAAAGATGTGTCACAATTCACATGAAGCGTGAGCTTACATCAAAAACACCAATCGATGCTCTTGTGGTAGTTAAGAATGGTCGATATCAAAGGTACATGACTATCTCATCTATGTCAAGAATAATGAAGTCATCAGGAAAGATAAACTTGTCAAGTTTTTCAAAGAGGTTCTCGATAATTCCTCATGAATAATACTGGTTTGGCCCGCGAGTTGGATACTCATGCGTGTAGGGTCTGGCTCGCCTAGGTTAAGCTTAGCAAATACTGAATATGTCATTAAGTTTATGCTAGCACCTAAGTCCGTCAACACATTACTGATAGAAAGATTTCCGATTAGGCAAGGAATAGTGAAACTGCCTTGATTAGTTCTCTTTTTTAGAAGCTTGTTTTGCAAGATAGTTGAGCACTCATCACTTAAGGAAAGTAGGAGAGCTCTTCAAGCTTATACTTGTTTGTCAGAAGATCCTTCAAAAACTTAGCGTATTTAAGCATCTGCCTAAGAGCATCTATGAATGGAATATTCACGTGAAGCTGCCTAAATATCTCTAAGAGCCTAGTAAACTGCCCGGCCTCCTTCTCTCTCCTCAATCTACCCAGGTCTGGAATGCGAACAGAAAAATCTCAAACGGGCTCTTTCTTCTTTTGTTGCTGAGACTCACTAGACTGTGTTGTACTTGCTGAGACTTGTAACGCCCCTATAAAATATCAATTACTTAACATTAATATTTACCTTGATGGTAAATATTATAAACGTGAGTGATGTTACAATTTATGTGTTCCTTTTATAATAATAATCAATACATGAAGAGTTAAAAGGGACAATTAGGAAGTTTATTTTAATAAAAGAATTAATACAAACCCCAAACACACACAAGTGTGTGCTCTAGGACGACCAAAAGGAAAAGAAGAAAGGGAAACCTTCTTCAAACCAAAAATCAACAAATTGAAGACCAAAAAGAGACCTAAATTCGTGCATCATTAGGAATTTTTGTTTATCTAATCATAATGAACATAAGGTATGTTGCAATTTTCGTTTTAGATGATAATGATGCATATGGAAGAACTTGGTTGATTGAGTTCTTGAGAAATTATTGATAGAATAGGCTAAGTAAGGTATAATATAGACCTAAGGCTTTAATTTTAACTGAAATTATAAATACCTTTGTAAGAATCAAATGTTAGGGTGATTTGCACTTGTAGGTGTAAGTGGGTTTTGACAAACGATTAAATCCATGAGATTAGAAGGTTAAATTGGATAAATGAACTCAAAACAAACTGAAATTTTGATGTTAAAATATTCATAACATATGTACCTTCTTGTTAATAAGAATGTATGGTTAGAAAGATGCTTGCTTGAATGAATAGAAGTTTCATAAAATAGTGCACATAAGATGTATGCTAAAGTGCCTAAATGAGACGTAAGATACAGGAATTGTATGAGAAAAATGTTGATGGGAAACACATAAATTGATTCATTGTAATATGATGGAAATCATAATGATAATTTTGGTGGGGTTCGGCTACAAAGTCTAAATTTCCTAAAAGGTATAAAAAGTCTTAAAACACTATAGTTTCAGCCATAAAACACACCTAAAACCCACATATAATAAAGTGAAGATAACTAAAACACCATATTTAAATCCTAATAGTCCATAAAAACTTCAAACACACCATCGAAGAACTATGAATATTAAACACAACATGCTAATCAACATAAAACACAGTAATGTTTGTTATTCCATAATCAGAGCCTTATCATCCAAAACACAAACAAAACCTACATATATGATGTTTTAGTAATGTTTATTATGTTATTTGTGGGGTTTTAGTATGTTTTATGGTTGACATTATGATGTTTTATGACTTTTTTACACTTTTTAGGAAATTTGGACTTTGTAGCCAACTCCTAGCCTGATAATTTAATAAATAATGGGGTTGTATACTATAGACGACTCGAGGAATAAACCGGGAGATCAATCCAAAAGCGATAATCGACTCAAATGAAAGCTTTAAGGTTCGCGACTAAATGCTTCGTTAATATCGTTATTTAAACTTTTGTTGATGAGAATTGTTGTTATGTAGAAATTGGAAAATTTGTATCTTTGGTTTACTTGAAATGTCGGATTTCATAAGGGTAAACCAACTGGGTCAATTAAGGGTAAGAGCTAACCGGGTAACGGGAGCACTTATTCCATAATTGTTAACATCGGGTGACGGGTAGATATTGGTTAAACACGCAAACCGGTGATGGAAGCGTGAGTATCATAAAAAATGAACCCGGGAATGGGTAGAAGGGACATGTGAAATCCCATGTCATAAATTTTATAGAAGTCTAAGTTTATTTACTTAGATTACTAATGGGATGATTGCATTAGAAGCGCAAACCGGGAATGGGAGCGCGAGATAAGAAAGATAAGGAACCTGGGAATGGGTAGTCATATTGTGAAATAAATCCCTTCCGTAAGGATATAGATTAATTTGACTAAAGGGTAAATTGGTAAATATTTCAAATAAAAATATAAGCAAGATTATGTTTACGATAATGCATGATTGCTATAAATTTTGCTATGAATGTGTTATAAGATTGAGAACAGGAAAAAAATATGTTTTTGCAACGCGTTTCTGGAAATCCCGGATCACATTTTAATGTACGGGAACTGAAACGGAACAAATGGGTCAAACAAATATCACAGCAGCAAAACAGTTACAGAACAAGGCGTCACCAACGCAAGGTGTGGCCGTCGCCGATGTGGCCTAAAGTTTTATAATTGTCTGACACCTTAATATACTGCCTACGGCAGTTTGGTGCAGACGCCAAAACAAGGCGTCGCCGACGCCATCTGCGACTTGAAGCTTTCTATTTTGTTATTTCGCAACGCGAGTCATGTTGTATGTTTTTTTTTTTTTGCATTATAACACTAATATATTGTAAATTTTCAGTTTTAGGTCATCTGCATCTACTTTTGGATGATGATCAGACATTTCTAAGGAACCGAACACGATGAAGATCTAGTTTATGCGCCTTTTGTTAATCATATGTATATAATTTAAATATTTTGTTGTCATGGGACACACACATGTTTCTAAATACGTGTTTAATAGTTGTAGTTATGTAATGTCTTTTCCATTAACTTGAATTATGAAAATCCTATTTAAACTAAAAAGATTAGCTTATTTACTATTTAAAGATTGTAGAGATATGGATCTAAAGGGACTAGCCTCGGTTGTACTTCACCAGTGGGAGTCTCCATCTATATCTCCTCATCAATCAGCTCTTCCTCTACTACTAATTGATCCTTAATCGCTCCTCTGACACTCTAAGTAGTCACCGTTGTAGCCTGAGGCTGCGAATAAGAATGAATCATGTATATATAGTATTGTGTGTTCGTTAGTTGATAAGTTTTAGAGATCCCAGAGGGGAAATGCTAGAGAAACTTTGTTTCTCCAGCTTGTAAACGATGTAAACTCTTTTGGTATGAATGGAATCATTCGACTTATGACTAATCTAACGAAATTATACCAAATTAACTTTATTCTATCCAAACTTCCATCTAAACCCGTCGGATCCCGAACTTACAATTAGTATAAGAGCTACAGTACCGAAATCGATCTAACAGTTGATTGAATCACCTACGCTCATGAATTATAGACTTTTATGGGTTTTTAGACGTAAATCATCAAATAAAAGTCAATTCACAGACAAAAAAAAATTGAAATCATAGAATTGATTAGAATTGAACTTCGACCATGTCTGTGAAGGGATCATCATGAAATTCAAAGAAATAAAGATTTTGGATCGAAAAATTGAATCAGCAGTGTTTGAATGGATGAACTACGTCCGTATGGATGTAATACATCCGCACGGAAGTCACACATCCGCACAAGAAAGTGTTCTTTCGCATGAATGTAGACACATCCGCACGAATGAGACCTCATTTGCATGAACGTACTTATTCGTTCCAAAATCAGTTCGCCCGCACGAATGTAGACTTTACATCCATGTGAATGTGCCATAATGCCTAAAAAAGCCAGTTTTTTGATCGTCGTGACGAGATGAGTATCCCAAAAAAAATTGGTGATTAGAAATATTTTTGAGATTTTAATGACAAATACAGGCGGTTCGTGGACACCGTTAAGGGATTAAGAACAAATATGATGATGAGATCATAGTGTAGTGAAGATAATGGGGTAGTCATTGATATCTATGCAGAATGGTTACCATTTGGTATAACGACTATTAATGGGCCAACAAGAAAAAATCCACATAGTTGAGTTTTTATGTGAACAGAGAGGACTGAATTTGTCAAGTTTGAGGGGGAAATTCAGCGATAAGTTTTAGAAAGGTCAGAATTTGCAAACATTGAAGGGGAATAAAAAATTTCATTAGAATATATTGAAATTCTGACATTTTTTAAATTCAGACGTGCAATGGTATTCGGATGGTTCCGACTTCAGATTGTTCGGGGATGCATAAGATCTAGATTCGTTAATTAGTGATCATAGGAAGTTCAAATTCTTCAGATCGTGACCAGATTGATGTCTTAAGGTTTGAGTCTCGAGTCTTCATCAAGCCAGATAGCAGGATTAGCATCAGGAGATGCATTAATATTGTCAATTCTTAAAAGATATTTGGAACCGATAATTCTGTGATAGTCTAAAGTGTCAGAATAGTTAATCTTCGAGCAGAGAAATTGTTTTTCGGACTAACCACCGGGGAATGATGATGTTTGTTGATTAAGTTACTGCCGGGTCTAACAGAGAAGACTATATATCTATTATCGTGACTAAAGAGCAAGAATGTGATTCTGATCGTGGAAGAATGTTTCTCAGATCTGAATGTTTTACCAGATGATTTGTTATCTGATGAAGATTTGCTAATTATGGAAATTACCGTTTATATTGATCTATCATTCAGGAATGTGCTTAAAGATGATTACAGAAAACGGGATTTCAGTCTTTTGTGGGTATTCACAAACTTGAAGTTTACTGGTTTGGTGATTCGAAGTTTTTATCAATTGCCGGTTGGGTTTTTGAAAATTAAGAAATTCAGCTAAAGTGTTAAATCAAAAATCGAACGCGGATGTGATTAAAGACGAAACTGAGAAGCTGCATTGATTAGTTTCGAGTTGATGATTATTCTTGAAGATTACAGTTAAGCAAATCAGATGAGGTCGGGAACCGTGCAAACAAGACCTGAAGATTTTTATTTCAGGGGAAATTTGTTTATAATGAAAATAATGCAAGCCCGAATCATCAATCAAGGGGGATCAATTGAAGATATCAAATACTTGATTGAAATTGCAGAATATTCAAACACCGCTCTCATATTTCAAGATCAAGATTCGACAGTGACAGCCATGGGGGAATTTGTTGGGTGAATATTATGTATGTCCGCCACTGTGCGAATAGGCTAGATAGAGCGTGTGTTGAATATTGTATAGTTAAGATATGAACACATGACTTTGGAAAGGATGAGAGAGAATCATACGGATGTAACTTCGTATAGATGTAACTCATTCGTGCGGCTGTAACTCATTCATGCAGATGTAACTACATCCACACGGACAAGTTCATCCGCACGGAAGTGCTAGTCCGTCCCAACCTCATGTATATATATAGTGTCATGTGTTCATTAATTGATAAGTTTTGGAGATCCCAAAGGGGAAATGCTGGAGAAACAGCTTGTAAACGATGTAAACTCTTTCAGAATGAATGGAATCATTCGACTTATGACTAATCTAACGGAAATTCTACCAAATTAGCTTTATTCTATCCAAGCTTCCGTCTAAACCCGCCGGATCCGGAACTTACAGGAAGGCTTCTAGCCTGACACTGATTCAGCTGATTCACCAACTCTCCCACCGTCTCCTCTAAATTCTAAATGGCGGCGCCTTGACTCCTGATCATCTGCTCATTCTGCTGGTGACGCATCTGATTATCTGCCATAAATTGAGTCATTTGTTGAGAATGGTGCATCATGAACTCCTTCAACTCTCCACCACCCTGCTGACCATTAGATTGAGCTTGATAAGAATGTTGTTGGGGATGCGGTTGATACCAAGGCGGGTTTGAATTGGCGGCACTCCAACCTAAATTTCTCTAACTCGAATTATAAGAATTACTAAAGCTAGTGTTTTGAAATCAGTGCGGATTGGAAAGCAAATTAACCTGCTCAGTAGATTCATTCATGAGAGTAGGACAATAACCGTTTTCGTGACCTCAATGACAAACCTCACACATATTCAACCTCATCTTCACATCTTTCATCTCCTTTGTCAGTGCTTCAATAGCTGCCATTATATAAGTATCAGAATACCATGTTCAGATGCGGCTGACCTGGTAGAGGGAATGGAATTCCTAACTGTAGATGGTTGCTCAGCATGAGCAAAAGTCTCGAAAAGACCCTCACACTCACTCACATCCTTCTTCTCCGTCAAATTTCCTCCAGCAGCAGTGTTGAACCTTTGCTGAGTCTCAAAGGTCAGTCTATTAAAGAACTTCTCAATAAGTGCCCAGTCAGTCAGTCCATGCTGGCGGTATCTCGCAAGCAGGGTCTGGAAACGCTCCCAAGCCATGTGGTATGGCTTGTTAGGGTCCATTCAAAAAAAGTGGATCTGGTCCCAAAGAAGAGCGTCTTTGGAGGGCGGGTAATATTTCTTTAGAAATTTGGCCTTTAGATCTTCCCATGTAGTGATGGAATCCTGAGGCAGAGTGTCGAGCCAAGTGGCAGCTCGACCAGTGAGTGAGAATGGGAAGAGGCGTAAGTAGATAGCCTCAGGAGTAGCATGTTGAATGTTGAAAGTGCTGCAAATACAACTAAAGTGTGAGATGTGTCTGGTGCATCCTCATCATCGATTCTGTGAAATTGAGCAGTGTTCAAGATGGTGGTCATAGCATAAGATGGAATCTGCCAGTTATGAGTGGAAGCGATGGCTGGCTCAGTGATAAGGGATCAGCCCCCTGTGAAACTGGCACTGGCGCTGGTGGATGGTCTGCCTAGTTTGCTATCCCATAGCAAAAGCAAGAAGTGGAACGCGAATTTGTACCTTTTTGTCGTTGAATTTCTTCACACGCCCCTTGTGCTGGGATGGGCGCTCGTGAAGATCTTGCTTGGGCTCTGAAAAAGCTGTTGTGTTAGCTGATCCTTATGAACAAGTACGTGGCATGCACTATAAGAGTAAACCTAAAGGCACAGATTGCAATCAAGCAAGCAAAATATACCTAAAGGCAAGCAATTATATAAAGCAGTAAAAAGCTAGAAAAACATTTAAATTATTGCAAATAAAGTGATAAAAACAAGTCCCCGGCAACGGCGCCAAAAACTTGATGTGTGCGAATGTGTACTCAATGTCGGACCAAGTTTATGGAATTACCTAAAACTACACTCAAATGGCAAGTGTACCGGACGTGTATAGTATAGAAAGTAAGACCGAGTATCAAACCTAGAGACTAGATGTGGCAAACTCTAAAACTCAATCTAAACCGAATTACTAGTTAAACTTGATTTTGATTTTTAATTATTTTAATTAACTAACTAATAACCTAAAATTATATTAACGAGAAGTAAGACGAAAACGGGAGCAGATAGCAAGCATGAGTGTAACCAGTAATGATGATCAGACCACCCAGGCAAGAACCCTAACCACATGCAAGACTTCTACGGTTGACAATTAAAAGGTTTTTTTTCTGATTTTAGACCTACTGCCCTCTCGTTAAAGAGGACAAATCGCGTAGTGATTAGACAAGATGAATGTGACCCACACACAAAAGCTTAAAAACCAATCTATGACGCGCAATCAGATAAATGAAGTGCTAGATTGAAACGACTCGACCTATTGAAACCAAATCACACAACTATAGACATGAAAAATTAACACACTTTATCAACTTTTAAATGTAAATCTAGTTTTAAATTGTTACACCGAAAACCTAGAATTCTTTAGACCCGAATAAATAGAAAGACCCCAAGCTATCAAGTGCTTAAAACTACCAACAACGACTAAACAAATCCTAGCAATCCTAAATTATATATTTATTCAATGGAATTGGATGCATAGTTATCTCTACTAATTTAGTTGATTAATTAACCTATATTATTTCTAATGATAGGGTTAAAATGATAATTGGCCGGATTAACTAGTGATTTTAGCGTGTCTATGGTAAATTTCTTCTT
This sequence comes from Scalesia atractyloides, assembly GCA_947069175.1. NCBI lineage: Eukaryota > Viridiplantae > Streptophyta > Magnoliopsida > Asterales > Asteraceae > Scalesia > Scalesia atractyloides. The sequence continues at coordinate 58,730,636 of CAMTDV010000007.1, read as the reverse complement.
TACAAACACATCAATAATGAAAACGAATCAATAAATATATGCAAATAATAGCACATATGATCACAATAAGCAACAATCAAAACTATTTTAAATCAAACCTGAACTTGAATAAAAGTCAAACCAAAAAAAGTCTAAACACGCGATGAGTTCATCAAACCTATGCGGTTACAGAAGTTTAGCCTCTAAGCATGTTTGTATAATCAAAACAATGTTCAAACGCAGAAAATATCTTGTTCAAATCAAAGAAACAAATAAAAATCAAAACTGAAGCCTTACGGGTTGCAATCTTTAATACACTATCTTGGACTTCAATCCTCGAAACTAATACTTTGTTGTCTCCTCTTTTACTCCCAGGAATCGCCTCTTAAAATTTGGTGCAAAAAGGGTTCGCATTTTATGAGATATAACATCCTTAAAAACCCTCAAAATACTAATTCTTATACAACACAAATACCACAAAAAGACGAAATAGGCGGTCAATTGTTTTTTTCTTGGTCAACGAAAACACCGAGTGGCGTATCGCGAGGGATTAAGCCCTAGTCTTTCGCGATACGCCTAGGACTCAACTTTCAGCCTTTTCCATTTTCAACCCATGGACTTCATTGGTTGCTCCTAGTTCTTCGTTTGTTGTCTGTTTTAACTTGTTTTCGCTCCATTTTCGCACCGAAACCTACAAACACACAAACTAATCAAATACAAGGCTAAAATAACCAAAAACCAATGAAAATCTATTTAAATATTACACATAATATAAAGGAAAATTAGTGTGTTTTGCAACACATCAAATATCCCACACTTAAATATTTTTTCGTCCTTGAAAAAAACTTTACAATAGAATCATAACTAGGATAAATGGTTTCAAAAACTTCTGATTAATTTAATTAAAAGATATAAACACGTATAAGCATGATTACAGGTATTGTTATCCACTTAAACCCAACCACTGATTTGTCAAGCCCCTTTTATATTCGCATTATGTTTAAATTAACAATCTATCTAAATGTCTCACACTCATGAGATACTGATCCAATGTTATTAACGATGTACAATTGAACTAGTAAAATATGGTATATTCGTTGGAAAACTTTTTGAAATTAAACTTTGTAAGCCATGCTATATAATTGTTGACAATCTTTGTTGGATTTTCAATACGTAAAGTGTTAACTATTGATGCCTTTATCTGGACCAACGATTGATGTTCAACTTAGGATATGTTTTTTAAACATTTTGATGTGTAAACTCCGAACATGCTCATATTTAAATATTTTCTATAATTTTTTATGCAAAATTATAGAATTGATTGAAAATAATAATAATAATTCTAGAAAGTGGATGAAAATATGGCTCCCTCATTCTCTCTCTTCTTTTCTCTCCCCATTCTTGGAATAAATTCGTTCATCTGTCTGTCTGTCTGTATAATCAACAAAAACCCACGTTTCTCTGTCAGAAATTCTTCATCATTTTCAACCAGGTAACCTCCGATTCGATTAATTTCACCATCCATTGTTAACTTTTAAACTGTTTATGCTTCACGCTTCCTGTGCGTTCCAGCTGTTTACCCGATCAGAACAATCTAGAACATTTAAATCCCCTTTTTGTCGTCATTTTCTCGTTTTATCGGTTTCAAACCCTTGTTGATCCTACAATTTGGTACGATTTTATACGTTTATGTGATATTGATTGCTGATATGAGTTTGATTTGAGCATTGATTTATTAGGGTTTGTTTTTTTGTACGATTAGGGCATTTCTAGAATTTGAGATCGGTCATATTTAGCTTATAATTCTTTTACTTGTGTAGGGAACATTAGAGGCATGATGTGGCCGGTTCTGAGGCGGAAAGCTGCTTCTGCGGGATCGTCGAATCTCGTGAGTTATGTATGTATGCTTTTTCGGTTTTGTTTAGTTGTTAACTTGGGTGTTTATGATGACAAACTATTGATTTGTTTTTGTTGACATATAGTGCCACTAAACCTGTACAGTTAAGCTATAGAATCTGTAAAAATGTAGTTGTCGAATTGAGAAACTGAGAATTTGTAAAGGCTATGAGCAGTATTAACATTCTTGACATGGTATGATTATGACATGAGATTGATTAATGGAACTTAAGCAGTTAAATCTATCTGCTACTTGAGCTATGAAGAGATTGGTAGTTGGCTATCCTGATACTGAATTGAATATGTTTCTGTTTCACGTATGGCGTTAGGCCTGCAGGGGATGGTGGAACACTATGTCATGGTTGTGTGTCGGTGTACATGCAATGCTATAAGCTTACATCCATGTATCATCCATGATTGTTTAGTTAATTTAGGTTCTGGACATATAATGATTATATGTTTGGCACCATTACAGAGCCGATAATATGGTCATGTCTCTTTTAACATTTAAGTTTGTGTTTGCACTGCTGTTGAATAGGAAAGTATTTGGAAACTAAGTAACATCAAAGCATGAGTAAGGATATACATATACACATATTCACACACACGCTTGATTTGAAAAGCGTCGCTTCAAGCATGAGGCATTACATAAAAGAAAGTGAGGCATTACTTGAAAGAAAGTAATGGAAGACACTATTAACCTCTTTACACTCGTGGCACATTCTCTTGCATATTATTTCCACAACTCTCCATTTTTCCACTTTTCTATTTTTGTCCCTTTATGATTTGTTTTCTTTTATAATTTTTTGTGTTATTTTTTGTTTCTTGGGCTTCTTTAGGTTTTACTTATCATTTAGCTTCTTAGGTGGTACATAAATCCTTTTTATTCTATATTTGTTTTCTTGAGTTACTTTAGTTGTACATAAAGCTTGTTTGATTGTACACATAGGCTCTTCGTATATTGAATCATATGCATTAATGGTGTGCAAGGATTAACAATGTAGTAAATATTATCTAGAATTAATTTATACACATTTAATGAATACATGACACCTTTTGTACATGAAGCTCTCGCCTCGTGCCTTTTATTTTTGGGACCTAAATGCGTTGTACACACACGTACATACAAGTATATAAATCAATCTGCATTGTATAACTTGTTTGAGTTGTTTCTAGGGCAAAATGAAATCTTTGGGGAAAGCTCGGCCAGCATTGGCAGGATCTATATCACAAAGTTCTGCTGATAAAATCTTTACACCTGAGGTAGTAAATACATATATTATCCAATAATAGTTTAACTATTTGATAAAACGATTGCTTATGCATCAAGAAACTTTTCTTATCCCAGTAATAATCTTTCAACCTGTTGTCTTGTTTGACCAGTTTCATTTTGAGCTATGTTCTTTTTACCCGTTTGACCATTAATCATTATCGTTTAAACATAAACCGAATTGACCAATTAATAAGTACATGGGTGGAATTGTCACATCTACTTATTACTTAATTCAAGTGCTTTACAGATGCTTATATTAAACTGTAGTGAATATTTTTATTATATTTTTTTAATTTACATTAAGGAGCCACTATCTATTTTACATAATGATGTCTTATGCTATTGTTATAGGCACCAACTCTTGGAAGAAATCCTAAATTAGCACGTCAAATTCATCAAGGTAATTTTCTTATTCCAACATAAATTGTCTATTCTTAAAACTTAAACAATCTTGTATAAATTAATCTTTTACCTCATTAATGATTACAGGGGTTCCTGTTAATTCAATGCCTATAAGGTTGGTATAATCTTTTACCCTTTCTCTCTGTGTGTGCGTGCGTTTATATTCTCTATACACCATTTAATATTCACATGTACATAGATGCATACATATGTGCATGCATATGAAGATACACATACAAATATATACATATACACATATAGTGATGGATTCAAATAAGAATCACTAAATATTTGCGAACCGTTTTATTCACCGCATGGATGTACACTACGGTTTCAAAAATGGTGTATTCATCGACGAATACATATATTCACTAGTGAATGCAACGAGGAATGGATATTCTAGAGATGTCACAGATAGTGAATGCAACGAGGAATGGATATTTAGTCGTTTTCATTTGAACCCACCTGTATTATACACACACATGCACATAGATACCCAAAAAAACAAATTCGAATTGAATAAAAAGTAACAAAAGTTACATCACATCTTTTTTTGTTGGATTAGCAACCTATTTAGATGGCTATTGATTATGAATCACTGTGACATATGAATCATAATATGAAGGATCTATTTATCATTTTCATAGATTTTATATGCAGCTTGAGGATAGTGTGATACAATTTATTTGTACAAATGAACATTAAACATCGTTGGTGTACCATCTCAAAGGAAGTATGTCATTAATTTACAAAAGCATACTGCATAAGCGTACTTGCAATAAATAAAATATAACTTCTTCAACTTTTCCATGTTACAGGAATGTTGTCTCGTCATTAAGAACAGATTTTTCAACCCAGATGTGGAGTCGATCTTTTTCATCGGATAGTGGTACGTTTATGTTTTATCTGTTATCTCATCATCTTATAAAGGCTCATTTAAGCAACCTGACTGATTTGTTTTTTAGGTGATTTGGTTGATGCTGTTGTCCCTTTTATGGGTGAATCTATTAGTGACGGCACTCTGGCAACCTTTTTAAAGAGTACGTTGACTAGTCAATTTCATTTACTTTTTCACTGCATTATCAGTTTCTTTGACTTATCCTTTGACTTGTAACAGAACCTGGTGATCGTGTTGAGGTGGATGAGCCAATTGCCCAAATTGAAACTGATAAGGTACTTATCAGTTTCCACAGCATTAGAATATGTTAGTATTAGATCTAAACAATATTCTTAATCTTGCAGGTGACTATCGATGTTGCTAGTCCCGAAGCTGGTGTTATCCAAGAGGTAAATTGTAACTTCAGTAAATAATGCGCAAAATGGTATCATGTGGGTTGGTGATGTTAATTAATGTGTTAAATATGATTCAGTTAGTAAATTATTAAAAAAGTAAACTAAACAGATGGTCAGTGTGGTTAACCATAATTTTGGATTTGGTCCCTATCTTTTCAAAAGTAGACGGATAGTCCCTGTGGTTTGCATTTGTAACATATTTAGTCCCCAACTAACATATCCAAGTTAGGGGCTAAATGCGTCACAAAGTGCAAACCACAGGGACCATTCATATTCTTTTGGCAAAAGTTGGGAACTAAATGCGTTACAAAGTGCAACCCACAGGGACCGTCCACGCATTTTTGGAAAGCAAGGGACCAAATCTAAAATTTTGGTCAACCACATGGACCATCCGTGTACTTCACTTTTGTTAAAATAATAATCTGAGTTTTTCAACACGGCAATTTAGTAGAGCTTTTATGCATTAGAAATACAATCTGGGTGACTTTGACCCGTTTGACGTGTTTCTTTTGTATTTATTATTTCATTGGTATTTTCCATTTGATCTCTTAGAGTAACACTTCCTCATTTATATATATATTAATTTTTCTTTTCAGTTTGTGGCAAAAGAAGGAGATACGGTGGAGCCCGGTACAAAGGTTGCGATTATATCAAAATCAGGTGAAGGTGTGACTACTCATGTGGCACCATCTGAGCCACCTACTCAGGATGCAGCTGCAAAGGCGGAGAAACCATCATCGCCGCCGCCCCACCGCCGACACCTTCTCAACCTGAAACCCAACCGCCAAAAGCGGCACCTAAACAACCATCTTCTAAACCTTCGGCCACAGAACCTCAATTGCCTCCAAAGGATAGGGAAAGAAGGGTGAACATCTCATTTGTGTTCTTTTTCCAACCATCAAATTTCTCTACTTTTCTTACTTTTAAAATGGTTATAAAATGATTTTGGTTAATATTTGTTTATTTAAATATATAAGGTCTTAAAAGAAGCGTGCGTCTTGAAACTGATTATGAGGTACTTAACATTAAATAATCACATTCGGAATTGATCATAGGTACCGATGACAAGGCTCAGGAAGCGTGTTGCCACACGATTGAAAGATTCTCAAAACACTTTTGCATTGTTGACTACGTTCAATGAAGTTGATATGTAAGTTTGGATATTTTTATAATTAGCTAAACCGGGTAGTAACTGAATATCCTATGCAATTCACACATTAATTTTCGTAAATTCAGGACAAATTTGATGAAGCTTCGATCCGAATATAAAGACGCTTTTCTTGAGAAGCATGGCGTGAAGTTGGGGCTCATGTCTGGATTCGTGAAAGTAAGTTGTTACTGTTTGCTATAAACCGAATCTTTAATGCTGTTATTTCATCAAAGTTCTTTTTTTTAATTATTAATTATGGTTTTATATTTTTCAGGCTACTGTTAGCGGACTCCAGAATCAACCAATAATCAATGCGGTCATTGACGGAGACGACATCATATATAGAGATTATATTGATATCAGTATTGCTGTTGGTACTCCTAAGGTATATTTCCATCTTTACCCTTTTCACTATTTTCCCCTTGTTTTTTCTAAGAATAACTATTGATGAAATACATATGTCGTGTGTGTTCTTGAAGGGTCTCGTGGTTCCAGTGATCCGTGACGCTGAGAAAATGAACTTTGCTGAAATAGAGAAAACAATAAACACCCTTGCTAAAAAGGCCAACAATGGCTCCCTGTCAATTGATGAAATGGCTGGTGGTTCGTTCACGATCTCTAACGGGGGTGTTTATGGAAGCCTTTTAAGTACTCCCATCATTAACCCGCCTCAGGTACGATAAGCTATAGGAATTTTGTTCTGGCATACGGACCGTAATGAAACAAGGATCTTATATGTTTCTTGCTTTTGTAGTCTGCTATTCTGGGTATGCACTCGATAGTGAACAAACCGATGGTAGTTGGGGGTGAAATCAAAGCTAGGCCTATGATGTACGTGGCATTAACCTATGACCATAGGTTGATAGATGGTAGAGAGGCTGTGTTTTTCTTGAGACGTATTAAGGATGTCGTTGAAGACCCTAGAAGATTGCTACTCGATATCTAAAGAAACACATGAGCAAACAAAACGCGTGTTCGCTTTCTTTTTGCAAAAAGCCCAAATAAAAACCCGTTAATGTCGGTAGGCTATTGAGTCACTTTTGAGGATACAATCATTGAATGTTTGTTCATTGTTCATTCATGTGCGTTTGAAGCTTTGGGCTCTTGTTTTATCTATATGCAGAAAATGAGCTCTTTTAAGTTTATGGGGCTTTTTCTTGGTTTAAAAAAGCGCGCCTTATGCGTGATTAAGCGCAAAGCGCATCTAGGCACAAGTCCTTAGCCTTATGTAACACAAGGCGACGTATGTACAAGAAGCGCAACTGAGGCGCGCTTTTTAGGGTAAAATCGACCTAAGGCGCAACTGAGGCGCACACTTCTTGTACATGGCTTGTTTTTGTGTTGTTGAGTGTTGTACAACAGCCTTTTTATGTTGTAGATTTATGTTTTTTTCATTTTATAACATATATAAAGTTTAATTATAGCTAAATCATAGGTATTGGATGCTAAACACTTATGGTATATATAAAATAAATTATATAATAATCACTTTGCACTTTGCGTACGAAAAGCTCACGCTTTTGCGCTTCGGCACTAGACCTCATCGCTTTTGTGCGCTTTCCGCTTTTTATACCAAGGGGATTTTACAGTTTTGGTTCATTCTTTATGTTATAGGTTGGCTGATAAAAAGTCAATATGTCTATTTAGTAGGGTTTACGATCTAGTTTAGTTGGTTATGACTTATGAGATGAATTCTGGGTCAAACTGTCAACTATAACTTTAAAATATAGCAAATCAAAATAGCCGGGTTGGTTGAATTGGATAGACCAGCCAAATCGAGTTCTGTTTGATGGTTTGAAATAACTTCATTTAAAATTTTTAGTCTGTATTGAATTTATTAAATTAAAATATATGGTTTACGAATTATTTATATATAGTATGTCAAAAGAATGAGTAATAAAAGTTTAACAATCGGTTTCAAACTGTTAAACCTGATGTTAATTTGCTTTGGTTTTATAGTACGTTCAAAAACAACAGCAGCAGAAGCACACTCTCCACAATGATTGTTTCCACTGCTTTAACGGCGTCGAATGTCTCCTCTTCATATGCCTGAGAGCATTCACATATTTTCCTCATATAATGCAATCTATATAATATAGAGGAATAAATAGAAGAAACAACAAAAATAACACTACACTGAAAGCTTTATAATAGAAAAAAGTTTTAGAGATACTAAAGTACACCTCTATATATATAGAGGCTTTTATCCAACTCTCTAAAATGTTAGTGTGATTGTGGAGAAAAGAGAAAAAAATAATAAAATAAGTATATGTGAGTAAGATCCAGATAGAGAGTTGAATATCAGACATTATTGAGAAATAAACATAATTTAGAGAAAAATGTGTTTTTTGATTGAATTATATAGATGAGATAAAGGCTCCAATATGAATGCTCTAAACCTATCTGATATACTAGTCACTTTTAACATTTTCTTAAAACCATATTTCGTATTTGATCTAACTTTGTGTGTCTGTACATCCACCTCAAATTCTCATCTCTTTTGATATCCATCCTGTTGCTACAGGTATGTGTCTTCCTAATGACCCAATAATTTATCCATATAATATAATAGGTCTAACTGTAGCTCTATTTTAGTTGGAAACATTTTATTACACAATACTATAGTGGCTTTTTTCAGCTACTAGTCAACTTGTATGAGGGTACAACAAAGAACCGTAAGAATTATAAAAATACTTGAAGGGGTTTGGCCTGGCCTGGGGTTATCTGAACTTCACTCATTTTTTGCTTATAATGTTAAATATTATATTTTTAAGAGTTTGACTTGTTCAAGCTCTGTTATACTTGTATGCTTAGAAGATAATCACTCTATCTAGTAGGAGAGAAAAATTAGAATAGCTAAAATCCAACTTATGTATTAGATATGTAATAATTACAAATATATAATATTTATTTATATTTTGTTAAAAAAAAAGAAAATATGATAATATGGAGTTGCAATAAATTTAGTGCCACGTAAACACGAGCACATGGAAGAAGGAAACAATAACGATCACCACCAGAAGATCCTATGACCATTTTTATATGAGCCATTCATAATATTCGTGGCCCCAGCAGCTCAGCTAATATCAATCTCCTAGATTCGTCCTTGTTTATTAATTTCACTTCAATTTATCTGTGGATCTTCTTCATCTTCTCAGAAACTACTAATACGTTAATTTGGTGAGCACCATAACCCTAAACCTTTCTGTTTTAATGTTATAAAATTAACATATGTGCTCGAACTTAATCCGATCAAGTGTTTGTATAAAGTTCTGATGGTTCATATAGTGTAACTTCGATTTAAATTGGAGTTAATATGTTTCATACCTATTTGTTGTAGTTGATATTTTTGTTTCGATTCTTACTTCAGTAACGTTTTGTGTTGCAGGTGAGTTCATGTCCACTGATTAGGTGACTAATGTTTTGTTTTTTTCATTTTTTTTTTGGCTTAAGAGTCGTGATGGATAGTTTGTTTGATGCTCTTTGTTTTATAAATTAGGTTTACCGAACCATAATCTAATGATCATTAAGAGAATCTACAACAAGGATGTTTTAGGGTGTTTTCTTGTTTTTAGCTTCCAAGAACACGACATCATCGGGTTTTACTATTGTGGAACTCATTTTTGGCAACTGTTTTTGGGTTGTAGTTCTTGGCCAAGAACAAGAAAAACAGATTGGGGGTGGGGGCCATTGTACTTTTTAGTTGTTAAATATATAGAGAGAGTGAAATGAATAGTTCAAAATAAAAAGATGGTTACGTTGTTTCAATGTTTTTGAAGAATGAGTGTTTTCTGAGGTGACAGCTTACTAGGCACGTTTTTTAGTGTTTTTAGTTCTCTTACTGTGGATGGTCTAATTTGACAGCTTGAACATCCTATTGTCATTTGTTGAGGTGGATACTTTGCATTAACCTAGAAATTTCAACCAAATGTCTATGAACATACACTAAAATAGGGAAACCCTTTTGAGTTTGTATTATTTTTGATCAAGAGTGTGTGTGTCTTTAGATCAAAAGTGAAGTGTATATTTGTATGCATATGCATTTTAGCTAATTTTAAACCCAAGCTTTGAACCTTTTGAAGGTAGTTATATCATGGTTGTTAAACCATGTTGATGACTCAAAATCCAGGAGCTATCAACAAGTTGTGCACAGTTTCTGATACTTGCACTAGGCTCGAGCCCATTACCCCGTGTAAAGTTACAAATGTTTCCGTAAGTTCTTGTGTGGTGGCAAAAGGATGTTGCAGCAACGGATTTCAGATTTCACCCATCTCATGGAAAGGCTTTACCCGCGACAAAAGTCATCACCCGTCACACCAAACAACATCCAAGAGATTGCTAGTAAGTACCTACACGCTGATTAAGTTGGGTAACGGGTTAAAATGTGTCGTTTTATGCGCAGGTTGAATCTGGTCAGTTGGGTCAGCATCCTTTTTTATTGTTATTGAAGTATTTACATGATTAATGGTCTTTTTATTAAGATAATACTGTAAGTGCTAAGCATTTGAATACATGTTATTAATTTTAGATTTTTTTATATTTTTACCTTTTTAACCCGTTATCAAACAAATACGACCTGCATCGACCTGTTTTTTTTAATATAAACGTGTCGAAATAGGCTACATCTACTCTACTTTGATCGAACTGCTTATTGAAACTGTGCTAGTGTCAACAACAAGACTCGGTTTCTTCGGATGATGATGAGTACCGATCATCCCGAAACATAGCAATCAGCTTGTTTAAGAGATACCGAAATTTCATCGACAAAGGCGGAGGCGACAATCTAAAAGTAAAGTCACTTAATATTTATTCATTGTGAACTCAGGTCATCTATTTATGTCACTAACTTGTTTCTAACAATATTTAATTAGGAATTCATAAGTGCTGGGGTAAATGCGTACGCGTTGGGGTGTACCGATGAAGGTTTACGAAAAGAACTTACAAATATGAAAGAATCCAGCGTTGAAATTGAGGAAATGCAAACATATGGAGGAGGTAATAGTTTAAAATCCAAGATTAGTTATGAGGAGGTAAGGTTTGGGATTTTTTTTGTACCAATTTTAATATTTTTAGTACACTGGGTTGACCCGAAAACAGTTTTGTCCATTTTCAATGTTTTTTTTCTGTTTACTTTAATAAGCGTTCCGGGATATAGGTGAACGAGTGTATATTGTGGCTGAGCATCATCTTTATAACTATATTGTGTACTCCTCAACCTACCGTAGTTCGGTGGTCTCCGACGTCTCCGGTTTCAGATGAGATAAAGCTACAATGGAAAGGGTTTTGTGCTATCATAGCAAATGCTTATTATTTAAGAGGAATGGCATGGTGAGAAAGCTTCTTTGATCTTTTTCTTGATGTTATATCGGATTTCAAAACTAGTTTCTTCTGAAGAAACAATTTTTAGCTGCAAAATATAATCATTTTTAAATTTATTTTGTTTATTTAGTTCTTTGTCTTTTTTGCGTAAGGCTACCGGTGAAAACACTGCAAATGGAGCAAATGGCGGTTGTGGGGTGGTCGGAAGAGCCATCAGTTGTTGCTAGCCGGATGAGATTAGTTTTTAGCACCCTTGAGGTTAGTGTTTAATCCTTGACAAGTCTTAATGCGAAACCGGACAGTCAAAAATCGTTTATTTATCATTAGAGGTGTCAAAATGTGTAGATTGAGTAACGTGTACAAAAGTGTAATTTTTATATGGGTCAACTCGGGTGGGTGATTGATTTGAGATAAAACACCTTTTTCGAATAATTAGTGACAATTTATCACAAAACTATAATATTTCAACAATGATCCAAGTTTTTAGGTAACAATCTCTTAGATTTCATGCATCAAAATTAGATTTTGAGCAGCTTTGACCCATTCGGCCCGTATTGGATAAAATGTAACGTAAATCAGCTTATTCATTAGTGGTACCAAGATAGTACACAGCTAAGAGGTTACGGGTTCTAAGTTCCAATAAGGACCAATGTTGAAACTCACTTGCAGGACTTGAATTTAGGGGATAACATAGTGAGTATGTTGGCTTTTTGCAGGTTGTTAGTCCACAATGGCCACGAGTGTAGCGGGTTGATTACGGGTAAGAACGTCTTTGTTATGTTTTATGGATCTTTAGGAAGAAAAAAAAGTATGTATTCGATGTAAAGTGTACACTTCATCTATTAGTCATGTGACATTCACATATAAAAGAAAACACGAGTTAAGACATAATAAAATGAGAAAAGATATAAAAATCTTACTCTCTATGCATTATTCTTCATTAAGACAAATTATTTTTTTTCCATTTTATATAAAATACTCAAAACTATTGTTGTCTTTGTATGTGTGTTTGGTTTATAGATGGGATTTTTATATTTAGGAATAAAACCTAAGCTTGGATTTGTCTCAAACCCGGTGGATATGGAAAACTCATTTCACCTTATATTATGAAATTGTACATATGATGATGATTCAGGACTATATACCAAACGACAAACGCCCCTAGAGGTATGAGCCCTGTATTCTAGGACTGTGAGCATTTTCATTCGGTTTCTCGTCCCATCCATACAGTTTAGCTCATGCGGAACTTTATCTCAAAATTTTGTTCATCTTCTAAAAACCTCCTACGCCTCATTTCCCATCTCTATCTCTATTCATCTAAATAAATATTTATTTGTTTATTATTAATTGCCGGAATGATATAAGTTAGCAGACTTTGGGGGTGGGATACTTGCGGCCAGAAATTGGTGGTGAAGAAGCCAAAGATGATGAACTCCTGATCCGAAGAAGCATAGGAGGGTAGAAGATCTTCAACCTGATATAAACATATGAATATTCAAAGACCTTTGTATATATTACTTATTAGTTTCTTTCTTTTAGTAAATTAGGTAGATCGTTCACACAAATTACGACTTTGTCTTTTAACATTTTTGTTATTTAAATAGCCTATAGTATTAAATTTATAACAATAAGAAGTCAAGTTAGATCTTATAGAAGAGTGTCGCTACATTTTAAAAGATTTAACTTTGACTTTTTATTGTTATAGATTTTAGTATTATAGCCGAATTGAATAACAATAAGTGTTTTAAACGCCGTAATTCATATAAACTACATCGCTGATCTACCTGATTTACTGAAAGAAACAAATTTAATGTATACAAAGGTCTTTAAATATTCATAGGTTCACATCCGGCTTAAGATCTAACCTCTGATGCTTCTTCGTAGCAGGAGTTCATCATCTTGGGTTCTTTCACCAATAATTTGTCCCACCCCCAAAATCACTAACTTTTCAAAGAAATGTGCATTGGTGCAAGTGGGCCTAAACTTGCAAATGGACCTGTGTACATGTCAAAACTATCAAAACCAAACTGTTTGGGGTGGCAATCCAATTATATTGGACCCAGACCATCTGGTTGGCATTTTTTTAACACCATATTTAACTGGTTGACATAGAATTTTCATTAACACTAGGATTGAACCAACCTATGAAAATAATAATTTCGATGTGACAATTTTTTTAAGATAGCGTTTGGTATTACAGAATAGAAGTGTAATGGGATAGATTATTCCATCGGAATGAAAAGAAAAATGTTCGGTTATCATGTGGTAATAGAATACAACATTCCAAAGGAATGTAACTACTTCCAAATATAACAATTTTTATTCCTTGATATAAGGGTTTTTTTTCATTCCATCAAGGAATGGAAATAAATAAATATATTATTATTATATTATTATTATTAAGGCAATTATATTTTTGTCGTTTTTAATACAATTGTGTTTCGTTACTTCGTCTTTTTTGTTTATCAAATTGTACAAAATAATGTTTCGTTCTATTCACATATGATTAACCAAACATCACAATGGAATGGAATAATCCATTTTATCCGTTGTCCATTCTATTACCTCTTACATTCCATTCCCTCATCCATTTCATTACCTCATACCAACAGACCCTAAGTTTTGGTAAATATTTTAAGAAATAACTACCATGGTTCGGATTCTCTCTTCATGCGCTATATTAATTCCCCGAACCATCTCGAGATTTGTTTAAACTCTTAAGCAATAACATACCCATAGCGTGCAAGTAGTTAGTTTCTTATATCGAATGCCACCACAACACGGCAAGTGATAACTACTCAATAAAGTGTCAAATTGCTAATTATAGTTTTAGATAAATTTCGAGAAAAATTTCCCCGAATAATGAAACCGATTTGGGATTTATAACAATGTTATAAAAACTGGACCGACTATCCAAATGGTTGATTTACCCAGCTGCTCATAAATCATAATAACTAATGATCCAGGCTATCATATTGCTCATCTATGATCACTACCGGCTATGATGAAGCTGAAGGTAGTGGTATCCACCCTCCAAATTGGACTTCATATATTCTCTAAGAAGGCTCAGTCAACTCCTAGAAAACTGGGCCGTTTCTAATCGCGATGTTCCTTGGAAACACGTAGACTTACACTGCTTAACGTGTGTGACTCGAATAATGATTTGTTTTATCAAACTGTAGATAAACATGATCAAAATAGGGTCCATTCTACACATCTAAACTCCACATACTTCTAAACACCAAGGGCCTTCTTGACACCTTAGTGATAGACCACACGAAGGTCCCCCACTTGGCCACTTGTCCCTCCTGGTGAATCTTCATTGTAAACCTACATCAAAGATAATGGCTCGATGCCGGACCAATGATTGTTAAGGTATTGTTAATATTTGGTGTTCAATACCATTACTAGAAAACTGCTATTATTTCTACGTTATTTCTATGGGAAATCCGTGGATAACTGCAATTACCCACAGATTTCCCAGGAAAAGGGCTGTAGCAATTCTACTCGTGGGTAATTCTCTTATGACGCATTTCCTACGGATTTGCCTACTCTTTTCCCACACAAATGTTTTGTTGGAATCCTCCTACTTATTTCTCACAACGCATTTCTCACGGAATATTTATTTTTTTTTAATTTGTGTTTAAATCAAATATATTTATATTTATTTATATAATATTTATTATATCTTAATTTTCTTACAAAATTCCTACGAATGTTTTTTTCTTCCTACACAATTCCAGCAGAATGTATTCCTTTTCCCTACACAGTTCCTACGAAAATAATTTTTTTCCTATACAATTCCAATTGAATGTATTCATTTTTCCTACGCATCTCCTACAAAATTAATTTTTTTTCCTACATAATTCTAACGGAATGTATTATTTTTCCATCGCATTTCCTAGTTTTTTTGTTAGGTTCGGGTTGTACTATTTAGTTGTTACGCATTGACCGTTGGTGCATTAAAGCATATTAGCAATAGTCAAAAGAAAAGAGAGCAATAATTACATTTATGTAGAAGACTCAAAAAAAAAATAATAATAAACATCAAAGGTAGGTAGAAGACATCTTCATATATTAAGCAATTGGTTTTCACTTTGAAAATTATAATTTATATATATAATAATTTATATATATATAAAAGAAAAACATAATTTCAGAAAAGTCTTAGATTTTCAAACTGTCGGTAAATGTAGAGTTTGCAAGAGCATCATAAAAACATGAAATATAACATGACTTTGAGTGTCCATAATATTGGAATTGCATATTTATAATATTAATTTCTAAATTTTTTAAGATTAATACACCTGTATTCTGTAGGATTTAAACCTCTAACATTTTCGTTAAAAGCATATACCTTAAGCATCAGGATGTCATTCTTGAGAAAATCTACATAATTGCATAACTCAACTACGCATTCCATCACAAAAATAACAATATCCATATCGATGTCTATCATAGCAAAAAGAGTTCGAATTTCAAAGCCTATTAAGGTTTACATGGTCAAGCAGTTTATAGTCAAAAGGGTAAGAAAACTAAATAGTCTAAGCCAAGAATGAGCACAACGGGAAAGTTTACCTTGACTATCGATCTAATTTCTATTATTCTCTCTCTCTTTCTATATATATATATATATATATATATATATATATATATATAATGGGGTTATTGTAAAAAAAATACTTTTTGTGAGAAGGTAAGAAAGAATCTAAACCATTAGATATTTAATCTAATGGTTGAGATATTTATGACAATCTTGTAAATAGTGTTTACTATTAAAATAATTAATTTTTAGATTAAGGGTATACATGTAAATTTAACATTTTTAAATTAAGAAACTAACATTAATACACATGCAAATTCCCTCCCCTCCCCCCTTCTTTTTTCAAACCTCAATAACTTTTTATAAGTAACTTTTTTTTTAAAAAAAAACATTACACCATAATAACGAGTGTTTTTTTATTTTTAATATGAGTACCATATTGATATACTTATGTAAAGAAAAAATACGCCGCTTGGATGTTTTAGTCCATGGTGTTTTTTCTATGTTCATACAATGGTATTTTAATTGTATTGTGATTCAAGACGTTGTATTTTACAGTAAAACTGTAGAGAAAAAACTATATCTAGCTTGGATGTTTTAGACCATGGCGTTTTTTATATGTTCATACAATGGTGTTTTAATTGTATTGTGATTCAAGACGTTGTATTTTACAGTAAAACAAACTTGATTAAATTCAGTTTACAGATGTTCAAAAATTAGGACAATAGGGAACTACAACAAAAACACCATACAATTCATATACTATGAAAAACACTATATATATAAAAAACATCATACTCCTTTAAAATAAAACACCACAAAGATAATATGAACAGAACCCAACATTATATATGAAACAATAATACTCCTTTAAATAAACACCCTTTAGAAATAAACACCTTGTGCAAGAAAACCACTCCCTACTACCAATGCACAAATTAAACACCATATATATATATATATATATATATATATATATATATATATATATATATATAATACCATACTCCTTTAAATAAAACACCATATATAAATAAAACACCACAATGATAACATGAACTGAACCCAACACTATATATGAAACAATAATATGAACACAACATGTGGAAAAACACCCTTTGGAAATAAACACCTTGTGCAAAAAAATCACTCCCTACAACCAATGTACAAATTAAACACATAGAAGTATGATACTATCATTATCAGCCATAACATAAATAACACCATACTTTTTAAAACATCAAAAACCACAAACCCCACACGATTGTATGAAACAATCTACAACAAAAATGAAATAAGATACCACAAAATGGTCTATACAATAAAAAACACCATTTGGAAAAATAAACACCTTGTGCAAATAACCTCTCCCAACAACCAATGTACAAATAAAACACCATATACGTATGATACTAGCATTATCAACCATAACATAAAAACACCATATTTTTTTAAACCTCAAGATCCACATACCCAACACGATTGTATGAAAAAAAATATGAACAAACCAGAGAATTAAAAAAAAGTATTCATCACCGAACAACAAAAAACCGTAATATATCGACTGAATAAACAACAAAAGACACCCTAAAAATTCATACCTGGTTTATCGTTATCCATCGATCAAGATATTAATGAATATCCAGATACAATAAACCAAATCTCATAACCGTGAATGAAAATATGATCAAGATGTTATAAGTAATTGTTCGTAATGATACGTGGGTGGCGACTATGATCCGTAAATTCAAAAACAATTAAAATTTGAATTCCCTAAAATGACTCACTAAAATTGGTTACAAATATTCAGTCGTTAACTAGATTTATTAGTTAAATTACAATGATAACGTTAAACTACCAAAATAAAAAAAAAGGACATGTGTCACCATCATAATCTTTCTCATCATTCTCACAATTTTAGTTTTTTTACAGGATCCTCTCTCTCTCTCTCTCTCTCTCTCTCTATATATATATATATATATATATATATTTTATATATATATCACAAGCCTAAAGTTATTACAAATCATGATAGAAGGTGAAATGGTGGAAGGAGGTACATCAAATCAAGATCGCACAAACTACAATGAAGAACTAGCGGAGTCGACCGGCAACAAACTAAATGTCAAAGAACCACCTATGCTTAACCATCGTAACAAGGTTACAAACACAACTTACAAATATTTTCAAAATTTGCATAACTTATGAATTATAAGATATTTACAATTTCAAAAGATTTATGGAAATAATAAATAATATTTATCATTCATGCAAATATCTCATATTTATTCATAAACTATACAGATTTAGAAATATTTGTAAGTTGTGTGTGTAACCTTGTGATGAGGATTAAGCATAGCGGGTTGTTTGACATTTTAGTTTGTTGTTGGTTGACATTACTAGTCCTTCATTGTACTTTTTTACGATCTTGAATTGATTCCTTCCATCATTTCACCTTCTATCATAATTTGTAAAAACTTCACGCTTATTTTCTATGTATATATATAGAGAGACAAAGAGGGATCAAATATAAAATATATTTAAACAATTTGGACCACTGATTACATCATTTTTAATGGTCAAAATTAATTTGATGACAATTTCATAATTACTTGAAAACTAGGAAAAAATACACTGTCATTCACTTTAGTTTTATTTTGGAGGCATCCTAATTTGATCAAAAGCTCTAATCAAATAACCAACTATAATTTGTTAATTATATATCTCGTTTATAAATATAATTATTTTTATAAAAACTGAAGTAAATGAAAAGCTATTTATACATCTAATTTTCGAGACTTGTCATACTTGCTAGCAAGTGATAATTGTTCGGATCTGAGGTATGAAATTGTATTGGTAATTATTATCGGTAATAAATAATATAACTTCACACTCACACAAAAAGAATGTAATTATAGAAAATTTTCAAATTCTCTCTTAACATATTAAAGTATAACTAGTTCTTTTACGTCATGCGTTGCGACGAAACCAAGCATATGATAATGTAAAACAAACGTGATTTGAAAATAAAGCATGTTGTTTAGAAAGCCAAATTATTAGAACGATTTACTTTATCATATTACCGTTTTATGATACCAAATAAATATTTCTTTTTGAGTATAACTTCGTTTTTAACATAACTTATAACGAATGTTGAAGAAAAAATCAAGCAAACTATGTACTTAAGTTTTTAGAAAAAAAAATTATAAACGTAAATTATTAAAGAAGTATCAAATTAATCGATAAATTACTATATGTTCTAAAAAAAGAAAAAAAAACAATTATCAAAAAAATGATAAAGGAAATATATTTTTTTAAAAAGGAAAATAAAAAATAATAGAAAACGATATATTATTATAAAAATAAATTAGTATTCATCATCTCTCATCAACACAATAAATATATATATATTATAAAAATAAAATTACTGTTAATCATCTTTCATCAACAATAATATAATAATATAATACTATAAAAGAATAAACTAATAAAAAAACTTAAAAAAAGGTAATCTATTAAACTATATCAAAATACATTTAAAAAAGTATTCTATTAAACTATATCAAAATACATTTTAATAACTACCTTTTTATTTATATACTAAAAATTCAATCCGAACATTTAACTAATGTTAATGAAAATGAAAAAAAATGTAAACCTAGTAGACAGATGAGAAAATTTGTTATTGCTATTGTTATTATTATTATTTATTTGTATTTATAGTATTATCAGAATTATGAATTATTATTATCTAAGTTAGTAGGTTATAATCTTGTCTATTACACGGGTTAACGTAAGATATTGTCTTTATTCAACCCGTATAATATGTGAGTTTATAAGCTAGTTTAAAATAAAACATCATATAATACAATTTTCTTTTTAAATTAAATTAAAATGACATTTTTTCTGATTGTGAAAGCCAATACTAATTATTACCTTTTTATTTATCTCAAATACTAAGGGTGGTAGGGTTGTAATCGGTGAGTGGGGTGTTTGAGTGGGTTCACCAATCGGTGACACCATCACCACCCCTCTTTCGGTGATTGGTAACTTAAACAAAGATGTGGAAATCGGTGGGTATTCACCGAACAAGAAGAGAAGAGATAGAGGGGAGAGAGAGGATTAGTGGTGGGCCCACCCTTTTTTAACCAATCATAAATTTTTTATTTATTATTATTTTTTAAATATTTACTATTCTTCATGTGTTTGAGCATCCTTAATGTCTGAGTGCAAATTAAGTAATAGATGAAGAAGTTGATATGACATGATTTTATTGGTTAAAAAAAATTTACCCCTCCTCAAAATAGGGAGTGCCCCTTCACCCTAAGGATTCAATGGAGTTTTTCCTTTAACATCATTATTTTACTCCTAACTAATGTCTATCCAACGGTCATTTCTTTCTGAAATATAAAATAAAACATCAAGCTACACGATACAATTTTTTTTCGTAAATTTAACTTGAATGATACTTTATCGATTGCGAAAAGCAATAATATTTACTACCTTTTTTATTTATCTCAAATACTAAAAATTCAGTGCAAGCATTTAAGTAATGTTATTTTTCATTTTTTAACATCATTATTTTACTTCTAACAAATGTATATCTAGTTGTCATTTGTTAGTGAAATAGAAAATAAAAAATATATATATATACATTGCACAATATATTTTTTTTCTTAAAATTTTGTTGATTGCGAAAATCAATAATAATTACTACCTTTTTCTTTATCTCAAATACTAATTATTCAATGCGAGCATTTATGTAATATTAATTCTCACTTTTTTAACGTTATTATTTTACTCCTAGCTAATGTATATCTAGCGGTCATTTCTTTGTGAAATATATTACAAAACATCATACCCTACACAATACAATTTTTTTCTTAAATTTAACCTAAATGGTACTTGGTCAATTGCGAAAACCACTAATAATTACTACCATTTTGTTTATCTCAAATACTAAATATTCAATCAAAGCTAAGTAATATTATTTTTCATTTTTAAAAGATTATTTTGTTACTCTATCTAATGTATATCTAGTTGTCATTTCTTTGTGAAACATAAAATAAAACATCATATGTTACACAATACAAACTTTTTTTTAATTTAACTTGAATGATACTTTGTCGATTGCGAAAACCAATAATAATTACTACCTTTTTATATATCTCAAATACTAAAGATTCAATGCGAGCATTTAAGTAATGTTATTCTCATTTTTTAACCATCATGTTTTTACTTCTAACTAACTAATGTATATCAAGTTGTCATTTTTTTGTAAAATATAAACTAAAACTTCATATGTTACACAATATAATTTTCCGTAAAGTTAATTTGAATGTACTTTATTTACTACTTTTTTTATCTCAAATACTAAATATCTAATGCGAACATTTAAATAATGTTATTTCTCATTTTTATAGATCATTTTCTTACTCCTAAATAATGTATATCTTTTTTCTTAAGTTTAACATAACTGATATTTTGTTGATTTTGAAAACTAATTATAATTACCATCTTTTATGTATCTCAAATACTAAATATCCAATGCGAGCATATAAGTAATTTTATTTCTCATTATTTTTTAACATCATCTTTTACTCCTAAGTAAAGTATATCATCTATCATTTCTTTGTGAATATAAAATAAAACATTATGTGTTACACAATGCAATATTTTTCTGAACTTTAACATGAGTGATACTTTGTCGATTGCCAAAACCAATAATAATTACTTCCTTTTTATATATCTTAGATAAGAAAGATTCAATGCGAGCATTTAAGTAATCTTATTTCTCAATTTTTTGAACATCATTTTTTACTCCTTTACACCCCCGCATCGAATCGGAGGCTGCCGGACGTTGAGACTGGAACGAAAATCATCAAATAAGATACGAGGCAGACCCTTAGTAAATATATCCGCTATTTGATAGCGAGAAGGTACATGTAAGACACAAACACACCCATATTGTACCTGCTCCCGAACAAAGTGAATGTCCAGCTCAATGTGTTTGGTGCGCTGGTGTTGAACAGGATTGTCGGATAAGTAAATAGCGCTGACATTGTCACAATAAACTAGGGTAGCCTTGGTAAGCGTTTGTTTTAACTCCAGCATTAAATTTCGGATCCAACAAATTTCAGCAACGACATTGCTACTCCTCTGTACTCAGCTTCTGCACTGGAGCGTGAGACTGTTGGTTGCCGTTTGGATGACCAAGATATCAGATTATCTCCAAGATAGACACAGTGATCCGAAGTAGAGTGTCGAGTGACAGGGCAACCTGCTCAGTCTGCATCAGTGTATGCCCGAAGAGATATATTGGGAGCAGGATTAAGAGAAAGACCATATTCTGTAGTACCCTATAAATACCTGATGATGCGCTTAAGGGTGTTCCAGTGATAAGCGGATGGAGAATGCATATGCATGCAAATCTGTTGAACAGCATAAGAGATGTCAGGATGGGTGAAGGTAAGGTACTAAAGCGCATCTGCCAAGCTGCGATAAGTAGTGGGGTCATGAAATAATGAGGAAGATGCAACTCCAAGCTTAGAGCCGGTGTCAACTGGGGTGGCAACAGGTTTGCAGGAATCCATGGCTGCACGGTGAATAATGTCCCTGGCATATGACTGCTGAGATAAGAACATGTTCCCGATCCGTGTAACCGAGATACCGAGGAAATAAGTTAAGGGACCTAAATCCTTCATTGCAAACTCCCCAGATAATGAGTGCAAAATGCGTGTGCGCAGTGCATCAGAAGATGTAGTGAGGATGATGTCATCCACATAAAGGAGCAAGTAAGTTGTGTCCTGACCATGATGATAGATGAACAGAGAAGTGTCAGACTTGCTCTATGTAAAACCCTGCAATAAGACAAAATCAGTGAACCTTTGGTACTAGGCTCGTGGAGCCTGCTTCAACCCATAGAGAGATTTCTTGAGCCTGCAGACAAAAGTAGGGAAACGGTGGTCTCTAAAACCCAAGGGTTGATGCATGTAAACTGTTTCTTCCAAGTTACCATGGAGAAAAGCATTGGTAACATCCAATTGATTTATGGTCCAAGACCGTGGCAATGCCAATGTAAGAACAAGACGAATAGTCGCCAGTTTAACCACCAGACTAAAAGTGTCCCCGCAATCAATACCCACCTGTTGACTTCGCCCGTCACAAACCAGACGTGCTTTATATCTCTCCAAACTCCCATCAGAACGAAACTTATGTTTAAAGAGCCACATACACCGAATGACGTTCATATCGGGTTGACGAGGAACGAGCTCCCAAGTCTCATTTTTAATAAGTGCACTAAATTCGTCGGACATGACATTGAACCATTCCGGTGAGGACAAGGCAACCTGTGGGGACTTGGGTATAGGAACGATAGTGGTGGTATGGAGGTTAAAATGGTGTTTTTGTTTGGAGATGTCGTCCATGGTGCGAGTGCGCATAGTACGGGTCGGTGGTTGTGGTGCGGGTGGGGGTTCAGTGGAAGGTGCGGGCACGGTGGGGTGGGTGGTGGAAGTGGGAGTCGAGTGGGCCTGAGGAGGAGGGTTGGACGGATGGGCCGTAGAGGGGGTTTGTGGTGGGTGAGGTATTTGGGCCGTAGAGGTAGAGGAGGGAGTGGTCGAGGGGTTGGATTGGGCCGAGGAAGGGTCCGGTGTAAGAGAGGGCTGTACAGGGCCAATGGGCCAAGTGGGATAGCGGGCTGGTGAGCAGAGTGTGGCGAATCGGATGGGGTAATGTGATCCCATAACAGTGGGTTGAAGGTGTTATCAAGAAAGTCATATGACTTGGGTCTGGGAGGTAGAGTAGTGGCAAAGGGAAAGATAGTCTCGTCAAATTGTACGTGACGAGAGATGAATATGGTGTTGGTGGTAAGATCTAAACAGCAGTAACCACGGTGATTTGGTGGATAACCAAGAAAGACGCATGGTTTAGATCGGTTTGCAAGCTTGTGTATGGTGGTGGAGGGTAGCAAGGGATAGCATAGGCACCCGAACACACGAAGGTGTTCATAGGTGGGGTTGCACCCGTACAAGTGAGTGGTGGGGGAAAGAAATTGTTGATGTTTGTTTGGGATAATGTTGAGGAGGTAAGTGGCAGTTTCAAGGGCGTGGTGCCAAAAGGAGGGTGGAAGAGAGGATTGGGCAAGAAGCGAGCGTATCATATTATTAATAGTTCTAATCTTACGCTCGGCTTTGCCATTTTGGGAAGAGGTATAAGGGCATGAAAACCGAAAGTGCATACCGTGGAGACGACAAAAGTCATGGAAAGAGCGATTGTCGTAT
The DNA here is from genome assembly GCA_947069175.1 of Scalesia atractyloides. NCBI lineage: Eukaryota > Viridiplantae > Streptophyta > Magnoliopsida > Asterales > Asteraceae > Scalesia > Scalesia atractyloides. Next base: position 58,706,499 of record CAMTDV010000007.1, on the reverse strand, counting down.
TCCTTGCCATTATCTCATTGAAACTGTTTTATTTGACTACCGAATTGGGTATTTATGTAGGTGTTAAAAATGGAGAAGATGGAGAACACATGTGATTTATTAGTGAGAGGAAATGTCCAAAGAAAATTTGTAAAGTCATCTAAAAACAAAACATAATACCAGTGACCCCCGGTGCTAGGCACGGGAGACGTTCAGAGATCATTATGAATTATATCAAATGGTAAATAAGTACGAATACATGAATCAGAAAATGGAAATCGAACACTTTTACCAAAAACACAAGCTGGACATAATGTTTTGTCATTTTTATTATATGAACTAGAAACAGATAAAGGCAACGAATGCAAAATGGAGAAGCCCGGGTGCCCAAGGCGTTGATGCCAACGGTCTTGAGTGGTGACCACGAAAGTTGTAGATGTGGTGTTGGAAGGAAGAGGAGCTGTCAGCGGGTATAGATCGCCCGAGCTATTGCATCGTAGGAGGTGTGCCTTGGTCTTGAGATCCTTCACAGTGAAACCGAAAGGGTCAAATTCAATGGACAATGAATTATCAGTAGTAAGTTTACGAACAGAGATAAGGTTTTTGACTAGTTTTGGGGCATAAAGGACGTTATTTAATTTAAAAGGTGGGAAGGGTGGGGGTAAGGTAAGGTTGCCTTAGACCAATCACGGGAATGGTCATACCATTACCAACAACAATATATTTATCAGTGCAAGTATTAAAGAGAGACGGTGAGTCGGTACCTTGTGGAGATTTTATGTGGCCAGATGCCCCGGTATCCATGAATCCATGCGGGTCCGGTTGGGTAAGAGATAAAGCATACAAGGCCTGCTGGATTTCGGTTGGGGACAGAGTGGCCGTGTAGGCATGTTCCGGTGCAGCGCCTAAGATGCCGACCGAAGAGTTGTTGGTACGAGGAGTAGAGGGATACGGGCATGGCGGTGTACTGGTCTGTGGTGCCGAGGAATGCGGGCTGCTGTGCATAAGAGAGCTCCACTGATTTGCGGTCCAAGAATTTGGGAACACGATGTACGGGTGTGGGTTGGATTTCCGTAGGATCGTCCGCCACGCGAAGCACCCCTGCCACGGCCCCTGGACCTGCTTCAGCCTCTGCCGCGGGTAGAGGCAGTGGCAGCCGCATCATGCGGTTGAGATGAGGTGGTGGCAGCCAAGGCGTGGCCGAAGTGGCGGTAGCACGAGCGGAGACCGACTTCTTCGTTGTTTCAGCCATGGTAAGACGGGAGCGACATTCACTGAAATCTGGTAGAGGGTTTTGCAAAACAGTAGAGATGCTTTCGTAGGCGTCGGTTAGGCCAGACAGAAGTTGAGTGACAAGTCGTTGATTGTCAACTAGTGCGCCCACATTGTTCAATTGATCGGCAAGGTGCTTGACTTGTTGGCAATAGGCAGCCATATTTGGAAAGGCGTCAAGATGGATGTTGGAAAATTGTTGTTGTAGGTGAATTTTACGAGCACTTTTATTGTCATTGAAGTGGTTTGCGATTGCAATCCATGCTTCGTATGCAGTCTGACCGGGAGCCAAGATGATGAGAAGATTGAGAGATTCTGCCATATATCCACTGTAAGACTATGGCGTCAAGCCGAGATCAAAGGGCTTTATCGGCCTCAGCTTGGACAGCAAGGGCCTTGGCAGCGTCCGATTCAGAGGAGGAACCGGTGGGGGCAGGTGCTGCAACACTGGGCTGCATGTGTTCGTACACCTGGTATGCACGACAGTGCACTTCAAACAGGGCTGTCCAGGTGGTAAAGTGGGATGACTCGTCTTCAAGAATCAGAGGAATCATGTTTTTGATGTTACTAACCGTCATGGCGGGGTGGATTTTTGAGTCCATTAGAAAGAACAGAGGAAGAGAATTGCAAGGGAAGAAAGGCAGACGGGTTGCAGATTAGATAGAGGCGGATGGGTGAGGAGGGCCGGCGGTTAGGTGATGGATCGAAGGAGACCTAGAAGTCTCTTGATACCATATAGGAAGGATTATAATTTACTGAATGAATCATTCCATTAACAATGATTTTCAATTTATAATACAATGATGGGAGATAATTAAGGAAGTGAATCAATCTATACAAACTAATATGCCTAAGAATATGCTATGTGCAATAAGTGTAAAGATACACATAATCTTCGCTATTACTCCTAACTAGTATATATGTAGCTGCCATTTCTTTGTGAAATATAAAATAAAAGATCACATGTTACGTAATACACTTTTTGTCTTCTTAAATTGAACTTGAATGATATTTTGTCCATTGCAAAAAAGAACAATAATTACTACCCGTTCATTTATCCTAAATACTAAAGATTCAATGGGAGCATTTAAGTAATGTTATTTCTTATTTTTTTAACATCAATTTTTACTCCTAAATAATGTACTTTAAGTGATGTTAATTTGAATAAAGTTTATGCTGAAAGGTTGATAAAAGAAGTACACGGAATTTTTTAAAAATATCATATCTTCAAAGTTATAAAAGAAAAATGAGAAAAGATTCCGAGTGGACCACATGTGAAAATCTATAGGGATTAAATAGCAAGTCTACTTAAAGTTCAGAGGGTCTTATTGCAACTTTCATGAGAAGGCAAATTTTCAGTTTAATAACCACATGCTTGAGGGGCTTGTATAAATGTGCTTAAGCAACTTGTGTACAAAGATTTGACTTCGTGAGCATTGAATTGTGTATGTGTAAGCAACAACCTAAATTAGTCCATGAATATTGTAGCATAAACATACTGCATTTGTGATATGGATGGTGAGCTGGAGGTGTAAGAGTGAAGAGAGAGTATAGAAAAACAATTCACTAAGTGCATGTATTTGTGATGAAATTTTATGTTATGAATCAGATGAAAGAGAAAATAAAAAGAGATTGTGTGAAATGAAAGAAAATAAGAGGGTTTGATGATGTAACATGTATTTACACATTTACTATGATGTAAGGCCTTACTATATATATATTTACATCATCTGACAACATAAAAATCATCATAGATACACGCACATAGGGAATTGTTTTTCTATACTCTCTCTTCTATATATATAATTCCCTTATACACATAGGCTATGAGTTAGCTATAAAGTCCAAAATTTCTAAAAAGTATAAAAAGTCATAAAAACACTCTTATATCAACCATAAAACACATAAAAAGCCAACAAATAACATAATGAAGATTAATAAAACATCATATGTGTGGGTTTGTGTTGTGTTTTAGATAATAAGGCTCTGATATGTAATGACAAATATTATTGTGTTTTATATTGATTAGCATATTGTGTTTTATATTCATAATTCTACGATTGTGTGTTTGAAGTTTTTATGGACTATTAAGGTTTAAATATGGTGTTTTAATAATCTTTACTCTATTATTTGTAGGTTTTAGGTGTGTTTTATGGCTAAAATTATAGTGTTATATTACTTTTTACACCTTTTGGGAAACTTGGACTTCGTAGCCGAACCTCACCTTCTATATATAGGGTAAGGTTCATTTGAGAACCACTCTTATTGTGGAAACCATGAGAACGAATGTGAACACAACAAAACAAACCCACCCACCACCACCTAAAACCAAAACACCCACCCCTACCCCACCACAACCAAAAACCTAAAGACCCCCCAACCCCACCCACCAAATCTAAATGCTAAAAACTAAAGCATAAAGCTAAACCCACAATTAAATGCCAATTTTTTTTATATTTTTTATTAAAAATCGCTAAATTTTGTCACTAAAAAAACTGAACAGTAATGACGCACATGTGCATATGCATACGCATTCACAAGTGCAATAGTACTTTCTGTTCACATTTTTTTATTAAAAAACGCTAAATTTCGTCACTAAAAATGAACAATAGTACCGATGCACATGACTGCACACGTGCATCACTACTGTTGTTCATGTTTGGTTTTTTTAGTGACGAAATTTAGCTTTTTTTATATAAAAAAATTATTTTTGTGTGTTTTTAATTTTTTTAGGTATTTTTGGTTTAGTTCATATTGATTCTCGCGGTTCTCGCAATAAAGGGTGGTTCTTAGGATCCTTATCCTATATATATAGTGTGAGGTTCATTGGGAACACTAAAAAGTGAGGAACCGACTCAAACGAACCCCGATTGGACTCATTCCTGCGGCCTTGGAACCGGCTCATCAAACCCTAACTAGAATCTCTTAACCTTAAATCCTAACCCTTAATATAATTAGGGTTTGGATTTTAGGATCTTAAATTAGGATTTAGCTTAGGGTTTAGTTTTGTAACATTTGTCGTAAAACGGGTTCTAAAACCCGCTCCGTTTTGTAATTTAAATATACGTATGATGTTCGTTGCGCATTTATGTTGAAAGTTAAAATTTATTATATTGTTATTAGTATTTAATAATAAATAAGATAATAAAGTTAAAATAATAATGTTAATATATAAAATATAAATAATAAAAATAAAATATCAAAAAGTGTAAACCGAAGGTTTCGAACCCGGGTCTCCACTCAAACAATACACCAAACACACCACTACGCTACACACACATATCTGAATTTATCCTAAATCAAATAAATCTTACATCAAATCAACACTCTGAAACCATTTCAAAAACACCGCCCTGTAAAAAGTTGTAATGCCCAATTCACCATCAATTACCATTTCATTTTCAAATTAAATCGAAGAAACTGATTTCCAATCATGTATTAAGACTCAATTCGATTACAGAATCATTGTGGCAATCAAGCCTCTGACCGAAATATTTTGAAACCGAAATCTAAACTCAAACCGGCATTCACCTATAAATAGCGATCTTTGAACCTTTAGAAACTCGCTCACACTCGCTCAAACACTTGGCAATCTCTCTGTCTTTGATTTATACATTCGCCGGAGTTATCTTCAGTCGCCGGAAAAACTCACCAGAGATCAGGAAGACACCGCTGTTGGTATATATAAACTCTTCTCTTTCACTGTTTAAATCCTAATCTTGTTTTAAGAAGCATAAAAACTGAATTGTTAAATCATCACCCTCAAAATCAGGTTCTAATCTTTTATGTTCTCATAAGGAAGAAGATGAAGTTAAAAGTGTATATATATATATAAAATTAAAACCGGTGTTTATACCGGGTTAGACACACAGTCCAGTGGTGGACTGTGTGCATTTACACAAATTGTTCCGGGTTCGAGTCTTAACATGTTGCCGATTTCCTAATTAAACCAACCCTTTTATATAACTAGTATATAAAACAGTCCAGTTAGTACATAAAATTAATTAAAATCGTATAATCTCCGTGGTAGACACACAACCTAGTTGGTCGGGCTGTGTGCAACACGAAGCTTTGGTCGCGGGTTCGAGTCCGGTCGGTTACATGTTTATGAAATTATCAAACCTTTTAAATAAAATCAGAATATAGTAACTTATTATATGTATATATGTAATTAAAAACGTATATATTCCAGGTTAGACACGTAGCTCAGTTGGTAGAGCTGTGTGCACGTATACTAGAGGTCACGCGTTCGAGTCCCACACGATGCCAAAACCATTCGTATTAAACCGGTTCGACCCGCTGAAGGGTATATTTTTTAATTAACCTTTTTCTTTATTTTTCTCCAAAATCTATAAAAATATATAATAAAATAAGTCCTTTTTAAGTATAAAATTAGTAATAAATACTATAAAATTAACTAAAAAGTCTAATAAAATCCATTAAATAAAAATACTAATTTTAAATAAAAGAAATCTATTTACCGAATTATTACGTGAATATTTATGTTAGTTTCCTCGTCGGTTGGAATCTTTAAATCGTGTGCGCTTGTTATCAAATCAAGAACGCACCCACTGTGAGTGAATTCCTACAAACTTCCCCTTTTATTCATGTTTTGGGGTGTATCACATGTCGTTTATTTATATCGTTTATTCAAACACTTGTGCTACTACCATTATATGAACTAACGTGCTATGTGATATTTGGTTTATTGTTATTTGTGGTTATACTTTCTCATTTCAGTCAAGCTTTCACATTAGGCCCATTAGTTCCGCGTTTCATACGGATACAGCATCGCGTTGCCTAATTAGATCGGCTCCGTTTGATTGAGCCTTGATCTCACAGCTTGTAACATCCGTCAAAAACGGATTTTACCAAACCCGCTCCGTTTATTAACCGAACGATCAGTTAAAAATTTCGTTGCGAATTTAATGCCCAAAATAATTTTAAACGATACATAATTAATTATTATATGGGAATATATATATAGTTTTTGAAAAACTGTCAAAAATAAGAAAATAAAAACAATTTGGCTCTGCCGGGTTTGGAACCCGGGTCAGTCAGCCGGTCAACACAGACTTAACACTTAACACTTAAACCACTGCGCCACTGATGTTGCTTGTTAAATGTTAGAATCATTTAATTCATAACATGACTTTCCGAATTCAAAACCGGCGCCCAAATGCAGTCGTCGGAAATCCCTGCGATCTCGCCAATAAGTTAACGATTCCTTCAGTTATAACGTAAACTTTAAACATACATCGGTTATAACCGACGTCTGAGTCCGCGACACCAACTATAACCGCCGGAGAAATTATAACCGACGAATCAAGTCGGAAATCGGACCAAGTTCATCGATAACCTGCACTATAAATACCTCCTCGAACCTCTGCAAGCATTTTCGCTCAAAACCGCACCCTTTCTCGGCGAAAACTCACTCGCCGGAAAACTTCTGTATCTCGCCGGAAAACCGAGCCCTTCACTTCTGAGCTTTACTGAACCCCCTGAGCTTATACCGAAGTCACCCACATCCTTTGTAAGCTTTCTGAAGACTCGCTGCTGCAAGACACACGACGCCGGAACCTGATACTGTCGCCGGAGTTCTGCCGGAAAACAGAGGAATCCAGTCGGTATACCTCACGCTTACATCATTCATTCTTTTTCTTTAATCTCACTTGTAATTAACTGAAGAACGCTAAAGAAACCGATTAAAACATTGAACCAGTCGGATTTCCGATTCTGGTTAAAAACGGACGAAGAAGACGAAGTTCGGTAACATATAAGTATAATTAAAATCAAGTTATAACTCGGGTTAGACACACAGTCCAGCGGTGGACTGTGTGCACAATAAACACACTAACGTCTCGAGTTCGAATCTCGTCCCACACACGCTGCCTTAATAAAAATGTCTTTTTTGTTAACTGAACCGGATTCATTTCATATATATGTTAAGTATAATAATAATCGGAATAATAACCAAGATAGACACACAGTCCAGCGGTGAACTGTGTGTATGTTTAAATCACCGGACACGAGTTCGAGTCCGGGCTACTGCACCGACTCGGACCAATAACTAACTTTTTAAATAAGTCAGAAATGAAAATACTTAGTTTGTATTTAAGTATAATAAAAATCGGTTTATATAACATGTTAAACACACAGTCCAGCGGTGGACTGTGTGTTAACGCAACCCACAGGTCCCGGGTTCGAGACCTGTGGAGCGCACCGGTCCGATTCAGTTAAATCGTTTTTAAAAATAAATGATTTTCGGTTTAATCTAATTAGTATATAAATATAATTAAAAACAAATATTTCAGGTTAGACACGTAGCTCAGTTGGTAGAGCTGCGTGCACGCGTACGGGAGGTCTCGGGTTCGAACTGGTCAAAGTCAACAGTCAACGGTCAATGGTCAACGGTCAAAAAAGTCAAATTTTTTATTATTTTTATTTATTTATTTTAATTAAAAATCAATTAAAATACTTAAAAATAACATTTTTAAGGTTAGAAAATAGCCTTAAACTCACAAAAATACACCCAACAATCCTACTAAAATGGACTAATAAAATCCGTTTACTTACCGAACCATAATGCTATTTATCTAGGTTAATTTCACTCGTGGTTAAAACCACTTCGCGTGCATTCAACATCATCAACCGAACGCACCCACTGTGAGTGAATCTTACAACTCCCCCTTTTTAATTACACGTTTTGGGGTGTGTCATGTGTCACAAAATAATTAACTCGTTTATTTAAACTTGTGCCATACCATATCGTGATCTAAACTTAGATTGTTTATATTGTTGTGATTACGTATTTCATTTTTGTCAACTTATATGAAATTCATTCATTAAGCCCATCAGTTCCTCGTGGGAGACGAGTGAGCAACGCGTGCCTCAAAACCAATCCATTATTGTTCATGTGTGTATCATTGAGTTTATATTGTTTGTAGTTATGTCTTTCATATTATCATGTTTATGCAATTCATTCATTAGGCCCATCAGTTCCTCGTGAGAGACGAGTTGAGCAACGCGTGCCTCTAAACGTCCCATTACTGTTCATGTGTGCTTTATTTAATATCTAATGATTGTTGAGTAAGTTTACATATATTTTTACTCATGTGTGGTTGTGCACTCATTTCATAATCAATTAAATAAACTTGTTCAAATGTTTTCCATAGGATTCACTCGCCAACTTTTTGTTGATCCAAAAACCCTTTTACACATGATACAGGTGAACAGGATGAAGCAAGGAAAACATAGGAAATGCCTTAGAAGAAAACAAAGAAGCTTAGATTGATGTTAGGTCATGATGTAATTATAGTTGTAAATTTCCTATTAAATTGTATTTAATGAATATGAAACGTATAATAAATGTCATGAGCTTTGATGATAACCCAATCATGCCCCGGTCACCTTTTCCGCTGCGGGTCGGGGTGTGACACAGCTCATCATGTCACACCCCGACCCGCAGCGGAATAAGAGTCGGGGCATAATTGGGTTATCACCAAAGCTCATGATGTTTACTAAAATGTTTCATATTTATTAAATTCAAATTACAACTTAAATATCCATAACAAAATTCATACAATTACAAGAAAACGAAACTACATAATTATTCCAAATCTTAAACTTGTTTATTCTTCTAGGCCTTCCTATGTTGTTCTTCTCTCAGCTGGATCACCTGTATCATGTGTAAAACGGGGGATATTTTGGGTCAACAAAAGTTGGCGAGTGAACCTTGATAAAACATTGTTACTAATTTCTTGTTTTACTTAATAAGAAAAATTGTGCAATAATCACATGTGAGCAAACATATATAAATAAACAAACACAAACCACTTTGGATGAGTATATGATATGAATGATGATGAATGTGAGATCAAGGCTCAATCAAACGGAGCCGATCTTATGAGGCACCTGATGCTCAACCCGTCTCCCACAGGGAACTGATGGGCCTAATGAAATGCGTGCACTGAAAATGATAAATCCAATCTACATATAATTCACACAACAATTGATACACATTTGATCACAGATATGATGTATGCACAAGTGTTTAAATATAATAAAAGAATTATACGACATATGATACACCCCAAAACATGATTAAAACGGGGAATTAGTAGAGATTCACTCACATTGGGCGTGTTCTTTGATGACGTTGGATGCGCACGAATTTTAGGATTCGATCGACGAGGGAAAAACTAACCTAAAATAATAACGAAATGATTCGGTAAATAAATGGATTTTATTTGAGATTAATATTTTTAATTAGTGCTCTTAATGGGATTTTTAGATTTAATTTTGTGAGTTTAAGGAAATTTTCTAACTTTAAAAATCTTATTTTTAAGTATTTTTAAATGATTTTTCAATTAAATAATAAAAAAAGAAATAAAAAAAGTTGACTTTTGACCGTTGACCGTTGACCGGGTCTTGACCGGTCAGACTGTGTTTTCTTATGCGCTGAGTGAGGTTCGAACTCGGGACCTCTCGTATACGTGCACGCAGCTCTACCAACTGAGCTACGTGTCTAACCCGAAATATTCTCTGTTTTAATTATATTTATATACTAATTAATTTTAAACTTATTTGGTTTTTATTAAAAATGATTTATATGGCCGAACCGGTTGCAGAGACCCGGAGTCGAACTCGGGTCCTTCGGTTCGAGTGCGCACAGCCCAACCAGTTGGGTTGTGTGTCTAATCTGTTTAACTAATGGATTATATTACTCTTATAAACATTCTGTGACTTGATCTGATTAAGTTCTAAAAATGTTGGTTTTATTTCTAAAAGTCGGTAATGTGTGCGATTCGAACCCGGGACGTGTGTATTGTTTGTGCACACAGTCCACCGCTGGACTGTGTGTCTAACCCGTTTGAATATCCAATTTTAATTATACTAATACTTATATTCGACTTCATCTTCTTCGTTTATAAGAACACAGAACAGTGAAATCCGACTGTTCTGTTTAATCGATCACGACTTATACTTGATTGAAATGGACAGAAAATTTAAATGATATGGTATACCAGAACAGCGAGTTTGCTTCAGTTTTCCGGCAAGTGTCGTCGGCTCTGATTTGTGATTTCCGGCGGTATGAACTGTTTTAACAGTTTCGATTATTGGTTTGAACAATTAAAGTATAAGTTAAGAGATAGTAGGAAAAGTTTAGATGATTATACCGTCTGATGAACGGACGCAGTTTTCTGATCAGGGATTCCGGCGACGAGCTTTTGAGGAATTGCAACTTCGAAAAAGTGTGCGGTTCTGAGCGAAAGGATTTCCGGAAGATTGAGTGGGTATTTATAGGGATGAACAACTGAATTGAGTTTGAATCGGGGTCAAAGTTCGCGATTGAAGATTTCCGTCGGTTATGACTGAAATTGATTGCCGGCAACGATTATAACCGACGTCGACATCAATTTGTGCGGTTCAGTCAAAAGGAATATGGCCAAAATCGCGGATTGCCGGATTTTCCGGTGATTGCGAGTTCTGGCGCGTTGATTACCGGATTTGACTTTCGGTTTTATTATATATGTTATTTGTTTTAGTGTTTATCACAAACATAGTGTATGGCGGAGCGGTGTGTTGTGTGTTTGTGTTTGTGGGTGACCCGGGTTCGAAACCCGGCGTCGCCATTTTATTTTTTTATTCACGATTTATTATTAATTATAAATTATGGTTTTTAAATTCTAATATATTTATTAATTATGTATTGTTTAAAATTAATATGAACCATAAATACGCAACAAAATTTATAACTGAGTATTTGATTGATAAACGGAGCGGGTTTGGAAACCCGTTTTTCGACGAATGTTACACATCATTTATCATGCTCACGTGTACATTGCTAGATGTTTATGTGGTTTATGGATAGTTTACATATACGTTTGCTCATATTTGGTTTATGCACATTTTTATTAAATTAATCAACATACCATTTCTTTCAAATGTTTAAACAGGATTCACTCGCAAACTTTTGTTGACCAAATCTCTATTTTTACACACGATACAGGTGATCAGATTGAAGCAAGGAACACATAGGATTGGGCATTAGAAGAAGAAAAAATTGTTACTTGAATATCTTGTTTAGAACATTTGGTGTTTGTATGGTTTGTGAGTTGATTGGAATATTTCATTTTAATTTGAAATAATAAATATGAAACTTTTATAATAGTAAATGTCATGAGCTTTGATGAAAACCCATTCATGTCCGACTACCATATCCGCTGCGGGTCAGGGTGTGATAAGTTTTAGGGTTAATCATTAGTATTTAGGGTTTAGCTTTTAGGGTTTTTAGTTTAGATTTTACTGTTTAGCTTAGGTTTTAGCCTTATTGTTTAGCTTTAGGATTTAGAGTTTAGGGTTAATAGAACCTAGTTTGAGTTTGATGAGTCAATTCCAACACCGCTGGAATGAGTCCAATCAAAGTTCGTTTCAGTCGGTTCCCAGTGTTCCCCAATGAACCTTTTCCATATACATATATATATATATATATATATATATATATATATATATATATATATATAGGATCGAGATTAAGGGAAAACCATCCGAGTTGTGAGACCTTAAAGAACTCTGTCTTCCTGTGCGAGTTTTGTCCCATTTTTTCACACCCCTAGATTAAAATGTTTAGAAAAACTGCCCTAAAAATATAAAACATCATTTTGAAGTGGGGTTTTTCGGCCCCTTACTGCATTTACGGCTGCCATAAATGAATTTTTTTTTTTGAAAAAGTTGATTTTTTTATGATTTTTGGTAAAAAAAAATTAAAATCTTTCGTAAGGCCAAGTTCTCACAACTCGTATAAGTTTTCATTTTACACTAACCCTATATATATATATAGAGGATGGATTACAAGAAAACTAGTTTAAATGAGAAAACCAAAAAATTACTTAAAAAGCCTAAAAAACACACTAATTTTTTTTCAAATTGTTTCCCTAAAATTCGCTATTTTTAACATGTGCGTCAATACGAAAAAACCTAAACCTCATAACCCACCCCCACAACACCCCCCCCCCCCCCCAAAAAAAAAAAACCTAAACTTCGCACCCCCAGCCCCCAAAACCTAAACCCAAAAAAAATCTAAAGCCCCCACACCCCAAAAAACCTAAATCCCCAACCCCCTCCCCTAATTTTATTTTAATAAGTACTACACGTGTGCATTTACTATCATGTCTAGTTTTTTGGTTTTTTCATTTCTTATCCTTCATTATATATTATTATATATATATATTATAATATATAAAGGTTAGGATCGTGTGAGAAGTAATAGGCTAATTAAGAAACTTGAGAAGCATTTTAGACCACACATTTTTCGTAATATACATATATATAGTTTAAAATTGATTATATACATATGTGTATAATTCAAGATTTGATGATATATACATAAATGTATAGTCAATTTTAAATTATACATATGTGTATATTACGAAAAGCTTAGGGAAATGTGTGGTCTAGAATATATTTATAGTTTGAGGATCCTGTAAAAGTGACATTTTTCATGAGAAGAGATAAGAATTGACATGTAGGACATCATGTTTGGACTTGGGTATAATGTTTTGAATTGTTTTGACAAGAAAAACACCAAATATAACATTTAAGACACTATGCAATGAATTCTAGGTTTAAAACTTATAACACCATGCCAAGAACGTTAAGTAGTGTGTTTTAAGTTTAAGCCTAGACTTTATTGCATTGTGTTTTAAATTGTTATGTTTGGTGTTTTTCTTGTTAAAACAAGCTAAAACATCATGTCTAATTCCAAAACATGATGCATACATGTCAATTCTTATGTCTTTTTCACACTTCTCACGAAAAAAGACTTTTTTTACAGGAACATCACCACACACATGTATATATATATACACACACATATTCTCCCCCAAGTGAGCCTTCATTGTGAAGCTACATAAAGGTAATGGCTCAGAACTATGATTTTTTAAGGGTGTTACTTGTATTTGGTGTTTAGATATCAACTTAAACACATTTTGTAATTGGTTTGGGTCAGGTTAGACTAATTAGTTGTAATGAGTTGTTTAGCCTTTGATGCATAAAAACATATTTGGGATAGTTAACATTATTAGATAATTACATTTGTGATTGAATGTAATAAAAAATAAAAATAGACATCGAGGGTAAGTAGAAAACATCTTCTGGTGAGAAGTTGGCCGGGTTCTACTTGTTTTGAGATTATATTTCATTTCTAGAAGAAAAAAAATTACATATTTTCAAAAAAGAAGCCTTGGTTGATTCTCAAATCACCGGTAATTGTCCATTATTTGATAAAATTATGCGATAAAATAAAACACGACTTGGAGTGTCCAAAATTTCTACAAAATTGCAAAACTCAACTATGATATGTCATCACAAAAACTGCAATATCTATATCGATCAAAGCAGAAGAAGTTTAAAATTCAAAGCCATTAATTAAGGTTTACATGGCCACATAACTATAGTCAAAAAGGGTTAAAAAAAAAACTAAAAAATTAATAGTCTAAGCCAAGAGTGAGCTCAAGGGAAACATTCTTGCTATCGACACCAGAAGCTTCTTTCAAAGAAGAAGAAGTTACATCTTCATGATCTCCCTGCGATTGTTATAAAAGAATAAATTAATAATTATTCAACTTCAAGAAATATCCTAGAAATTAATATGGATAAACCGTTCACAATTTCTATATATTTATACTTATAAGTTTGTTATTTCGAAAGATTTATTGAAATATTTTATAATATATATCATGCATGCAAATTTCTCATAAGCTTTCAGATTTTGAAATATTTGTAAGTTAGTTTTTCTAACCTTGTGATGAGGGTTAAGCATATCTAGTTCTTTGATATGTAGTTGGTTGCTGGTCGACTCAAGTGGTTCATTATAGTTTATGTAATCTTGTTTTGATATACCTCCTTCCACCATTTCACCTTCTGTCACATTTATAAAAACTTCACGCTTGTAAAATAAATAAAAGTATGTCGTAACACTATATACAGAATTTATTAAAAAAGTCATATTTAAAAGTTATTGAACAAAAAAGAAAAAAGAAATTATAAGTAGACCACATATCAAAATCGGGTTGAAAAAAAAGTACAGGACTAAATGGAAAGTCTACTTAAACTTCATATTGCAATTTCATGAGAAGGCAAGTTTTAATTTTAATAACCTCATACATAAGGGGCCTCTACAAATGTGCTTAAACAACTTGTACACAAGTATTCGATATTTGAACAATGAATCATGTGTGTGCAACCAACATCCTAAATTAGACCACCACAAATGCAACATTTAAAGGCTACATTTGTGACATGGACAGTGAGCTGGATATGCGAGGGTGGAGAGAGAGTGTTGGAAAATCAAGTGGATGCATTTGCGATGATTTTTCATGTTGTGAGAGAAGATGAGAGAGAAAACAAAGAAAGAGAACGTGTGAGGCCATGTGTAATGGGGCATTATCAAGGTGTAAAGGGATTGATAAAGCCCCCTACACCGGCCCGTAAACTTTATAGGGGCATAAAGAGGGAGTGGTGTTTCTAGTATAATATCAAATGGAGAGAAAACAAAAGGGAAAGTAATAATTGAAAGGTCATGGGGCGTTAACTATTACACATTTTTTAAAGTGACGTTATGATGCTGATGGGAAGAAAAATGCCCCTTACTAATTATTAATCATTATGAAAGATAGAAAAGATGAGAGATGGGCATGATGAAGTAAGAAGCATTTACCATTGAGGAATGTCTTATTATATATATTATAATGAGACTTATCAATTTACCCGATATATTTATAAGAGATGGGCGTGATGATGTAACATGCGTTTACCATTGAGGAAGTTCTTACTAAATATATAACTAGACTTACCAATTTATTCAATATATTTATATATAGCATTTAAGTCTTTAAGTGATTTTATATTTGATTACAAATAATTCAACATGATACATAGTCATATTCTAGGTCTGGCTTTCAAATTTCCGATGTTCAAAATATAAAATATGTCAAAAACAAATTGGAAACATCAATTTAACACCTCTAAATATCGTATTTATCCAATCAATAAATACAAAAGGATTGTATCCTGATGGTGTAAAAATGTCATAAAAAATGTTCATCTCTATAAAATTAAGGGTTTAAGCCTTATACTGAATAAAAGATGTGGATGAGTGGATGTATGAATTAAATATTTTAAAAGAATTTTTTTTAATGAGGTAGTGGTGGAGTGATTGGGGAAAAACTTGGTGTTCTTTGTAACCCAGGTTCGACTCCCACCCTCCCCATTATTTTATGCGGCATCTAAGTGAATGGCGAATACGGGTAGCGCCGGTTTCGTCTTGGATGGAAGGCGAGGTTTTATCAATTATTCCACTGTCGTGCTTTCGAGCAGGTGGAGGTCGGGTTTCCCGCATCTGGGAGAGCCAAGGGGCTGGCGGCGGTCGAGTAGTCGACCTTAGCCACAACACCCGGTGTCACGATGGTTGATATGTCGTTCTTTGCCGTTCAAATATATATATATTATAAAATATATAAATTATATATTATATATATATATATATATATTCATTAAACATGTATTTTAGTTATCAATCACATAGTCAACATGATATTACCGTCAAAGCTAAAAGCATGCGTTGCAAGAACATTTGTTTAAAGTACCTTTTAGGCTCATCTTATTTTTAACACCGATAAACTGTGCATATTTCAATATGAAAATGACTTCATTAGATATCAAGTTATATATACAGATTATTCTAAAAAGAGAAAAAAAAATCCTAACAAGAGTAAGAAGCAACCCAAAGGGATCTTGTGAACCAAGGATAAGGGATAAAATTGTTCAATGGTCTCTTGAAAATATAAAAATTTGGGCAGTTCTCGGCCACCGATGTAAATTTAGACGCCCCATTACGCTCATTACAGAAAAATCTCTACTCATTATTTTTTTTATATAGCAATACTATATTCAAACAAAAGATAAATTCTTAATTTTAAAGTGTATTTTTTAAATAAAACATAATGAAAAAGTTATTAACATTTTTTAATGGAACTTGATTAAAGTAGACACTAGTACACTATTCCAAAAATACCCCTCAAACCCTCAAATCATTGGTGGATCCTGTATGGTACACCGCATCCATCTCACCAATTGATTTATCTTGATCAACAGGTCACACTTCTTCTCACTTATTAGAATTTTGGTGCATTTGTTTGATTATATGTATGAGAAAGAACACTTTATAAAATGAATAAATAGTTTACCTGAAGATGACTCTTGATGTTAGACATCGTTACTCCCTTTACATTCATCATTTGCAATACCCTTTTTGGAGTTGCCCCTAAAAAAACAAAACAAAAATCATACAAAACCATATTAATTAAAAATAAAAGGATATATTTTTTTGGTTCACCATTGTAAATATTAAATTACTTAACACAAATGTAAATGTCTGAGACATAAAGGGAGAGATGCATTTATATACGTTCTACACCACCAAGCCTTTCAACGGTGTATTCAAATACGTGATGGAGCTCGTCTGACCAACGTAGACGGGGCACTTTTGACCTACTATAAGATCGAATGATGAGGTTATGTGAGTTTATGTTAGACGAACTTTCATTTAGTCGTGGATGAGGAACAGTTGGTTGCTCCTTGGTAGAGTCACCCTTGGTTTCAAGAGAAGATAGATGCCCTTTTTTTATATGAATTGTATGATATAACTATGAATTGTATGATCTAAATAAGTAATGTACAAGAGAATTATGTTTTTCTTCTTGTACGCGTGGCAAACATGAATAAAATAATAGTGTTAAATAAATTTGTCCGTTTTTGCACCGTGTTTTGCGGTGTTCTTTTTCTATTTGAAGATGATTTTAATCGATTAACTTCGTAACGTCGTTAATTTTAATTGATACTAACTTAATGGTTTAGACCAACAATTAAAAATCTAAAATTTATTAACGATGTTCATTTTAATTAATGCTTAAATGAGTTCTTATCTAGGTTAAAAAGAAAAGTTAAGGCTCTTATGATTATGTTTGAGTAAATTATGGTTTTGGTCCATGTGTGTGTGGGTGACAATTATAGAGAGAAAATTCTTGTGAGTTTAAAAAACTCAAGAAACTTAATGGACCTAGTCTTATTATTTGTTACACCTTTTTTAGATTCTGACACGTAACTTTTTTTATCAAGAGAGAGAAAAGAATATGTTACAACTTTCACCCGTTTACATTATATGTAACATCACATATTACATTTTCTTTGTTTTCAATAAAAAATTTTCTGGTTTTATGACGTGTAACAATTTTAAAACTTAGAACTTATGAGTTTTTTAATGTGTAGTGCATATAAAAAATTAGGTTACATATTTTATAGAAAAAATTTAATGTAACAGACAGAACTGTTACACCTTTTTTTGTCAACATGAGAGAAAAACAAAAAAAGTTGTTACATATCTTTTGACAGGCTGTAACAGGTTTCTGAAAAAAAAAACAACTTTTGTAACAAGCTAGTTGATATGCCACCAAATATATATATATATATATATACATATATATATATATATATTAGTGCATAATCACTCTCTAATTTTACGTACTTTTATAAGTTTTTAGTTGTAAATACTACTTAAATCGTTCCTATTTGACAAATGCAGGTTTCTAAGGTCTCGGAATGAAAAGAAGTGAAAAACAAGCATATACGAAGTAACAATCCAAGATTCCAAGGAAATCGGCAAGTTTCCAGATAGACACGGTCCTGTACAACACCCAGCAGAATGAAGTCAAGAAGTCAAACAAAAATAGTCAACAAAGTCCACGACATGCGAATGCACAGACATGCACACGTTAGCATACCATTGGTTAGCTAAAAAAGTTCAGAAGCTTGGAGAACCAACATAAATTCCACATGTTCAAGCCTTGTCGGGAGACCAGTCCATGCATGGTCGTGCGTATCTATGCGCCCCTGTGCCCATAATTGCAAGCCAGTGCCTAGGCACGCTCGTGCTCCCCTGCATCAGCTTAGCCTATAAATAGAGAACTTTGGTTGCCCATTTCCACCATCCCAATTCACCCACTCCTCTTCTAAGTTTCACGCACACTTTGCTCTTGAGAGGTCACATAGGAGTTTGATATCACTCCAAGAATATACTTGTAATAGCTTCGTTTGAGAGAGGGAACTTGTAATCAATAACCTTCTTCTAGTTGTTGAACTTACACTTGATCCATCCTATGATCATTGCTTGTGGACAAGTTATCATGGTTATTCTTAGCTAAACCCTTTGTGTTGCTTGGGTTGTAGATGAAGCTTGGTATGAATTAGATGTTTAACCTTTGGCAAAGTGGTGTGTTATGTCTTTAATAATTTCTTCTACTCTTCTTCTTCGTTGATTTTGGTCTTTGATTTTGTGGATGTTCTGGATAACCTTGGGAAGTGAACCTTATTAGTACACTCATGGTATGTAATAACCCATATACTAATAAGGGAAATCAAAACTTGGAGAAGTGGCTGGCCCATTTGTGAAAATGCTCTTGTGATCAACCCTCGTTTATAAAGGATATCATTGTTTGCCTACACGGTCTATATGCTAGGCTTCAGTGATAAGCCAAAGCTTGATTATGCGACTTGTCTAACACGATCTATATTTATGCTTGGCGCAAACCAAGAGTTGGTGAACCCATGTTAAAATACTATACGTCTTTATATATATTTATTATTATAGCATCTCCTGTTAAAGACAGAGCAATCACCTCAACTATCACAAGCGTCACTAACAACATATGGGGAGCACTATGATATATCATTGGCAATCTTTAAAGTGAGAGAGAGTTTTTCTCTTTAGAGGATCGCAAACCATGAGAATTTTTAGAAGAAAGAAGAGTAGTTGGATGTTACTAACCCAAATTAAGAGATTGCTCCTTAAAAGAGTCTTCTTCTAAGGTTGGGCAATGAATTATTTTTAATCGACTCTAATTCTATTTTAACCTCAAAGTCACACTTTGTAAATCTAATAAAAACTCGTCAGTAACCTCTTTTGAATTAGTTAATCTCACCACTTGCCAATAACTTAATTATAATTCATCCTAAGTGGATTCAAAGATCCAAAGCAACACTCTTCGTGCTCTTGATATTCTCTACTAATCCTTATTACTTGCTTTTATTTTCTGGTTTTAATATAACTTAACAAAGGATAATTAATCAACTAGCTGGTAATCTAAAGTTATGTAGTAAAACTCATAATATTTAGGTTCGATACTTGGTTCTTACATAAATCTACTACAAACGATAGATATGCTTGCCTATTGTGTGTGTGTGTGTGTTTAGTCTAAGTAATAATCATTTTCTATAAATTTAAAACTAGGTGAAAGTGTCTAAAAGTTATAAAGTTAACCCACCTAATCGTGCTAAGAGTTATTAAATTAATTAGACCAACACGGCATGACATTATCAATCTCCACCATAGATTAACTAGATGGACGGTGGAGATATGGTTTTCTAAGTTTCTTGTACTCAAATAGTTTTTCTCCATATCCTTCCATGTGTATCTTTTATAAAATATATATATATATATATATATATAGAAACACACACGCATGTACATATACGTGTATATATGTGTGTGTGAGGGTCACCAAATCGGGGAAGCAATCCCAATCTTGGCATTTATTACAGGGATGGTTTTAGGGCTGAGCAGGTTGGGCTTGGTTAGTCCACAATGGCTATGAGTGTAGCATGTCGTTTATGGATGAGAACGTCTATGTTATGTTTTATGGATGGAAAAAAAAGTTGTATTCGATGTAAAAGTGTACACTTCATATAATAAAATGAGGGGGGAGGGAAATATAAAATATTCAAACCATTGTTCTCTTTGTACGCGTGTCAGGTTTATGATATGAGATTTTTATATTTAGGAATCTAGTTCTAATAAAATATTTCAAAGAATGTCACGTGTCAATATTTCTTTATTCTTAAGAATAATAATAAATATACAGCTCATTATATTTATAATTTGTTATTATTGTTTTTACAAATGGTAAAATATATATAAACAGTATACATATGTTTAAAATATACATGCTTTTAGATCTGAACTAATTTCATTCTATCTCCTACTTTGATAACACTTTTTTAGAATAAGAAAACATTAATTTGTAATAAAATATACTAACTCTTTTGTATTCAAAAACAAAACTCTTTCTTTGTAAAGGCATCAATTAAAATAAGTAATCTTATAATTTCTTTAATTTTTTATGTATAGTTCATATTAGGGTTATATATTCATATCAAAACTTGTATTTATTATGTGTTATACAAGAAATAATATGAAATTTAAAAATAATTCAAAATTTATAATCGTTATGTCCTTCAAACGCAACCAATCTTAATAATAACATATTTATTTAAAAAATCATTCAAGTTTATATAAATGTAAATCATATCTTTTTCAAAGAACCCGATCAACTCCATAACTGAAGGCCTTTCATTTTCTATCCTCAAATTCAAGTCATACATGGTCTATAACCTAGTAATATATAAACTTGGGTTTGTCTCAAACCCAGGGAGGTGGATCCGTGGATATCGAAAACTCATTTCAACTATCATAATATGAAATTCGTACATATTCTCGGACTGTGAGCATTTTCATCCGGTTTCTCGTCCCATCCGTTTAGTTTAGCTCAAGCAGAACTTTATCTCTAAATTTTATTCATCTTCTAAAAATCTCTTACATCTCATTTCCCATTTCTATCTCTATTCATTTAAATAATATTTATGTGTTTATTATTATTTTTTTTTCATTTACAAGATTAAAAAAATAAGGGTTGAGTCTACAAAATTTAATCACATTTTGGGTAATGGGATGAAGTGAAACCCAAATTTTTAATGAGATTGAATAGGAATGATGGGGTTGAAATGCTTAATCGAATAGGAATGAATTGATAGACAGGAGCCATATAGAATTGGTTTTCTTGTTTCGTCAAAGTTATAGAGATTAAAAAGTGGTAATCAACTGGACAATTACAGAAAGATAAAAGTTGGCAACTTTGGGGTGGGATACTCGTAGACAAGGGCTTACCCATCTCAAGTCGTGGGTGGGCACGTCCTTTGAAAAAATAATTTTTAGTGTTGTTTTTCGCTGAAAATTTCGATCGCAACTCTTAAAAATTTTCAGCTGTCCCATTTAGAAAAAAATAATTATGAATTTATAAAAAGATAAACACTGATTATCTTCTAATACTAATAAAAGAGTATAAATAATGCCACATGACATCTAATGCTAAGAAAGGAGTATAAATAATGCTAAGAAAGGATTATAAATAATGCCATATAGCATTTGCTATTTTAATCTTCCAATTTTTTTAACTTTAATTTATTAATATCACTTAGATTTATCTTAATCTCTATTATATTATAATATATGTTTTAAAAAAATATCATCAAATCTCTTTTTCTAGTATTCATATTCTATATAAATATCTTCATTATAATATAGATATAATATTATATATATTATGAACATATATATTTTATTTGTTTTATTCGGATACTCTGAATATTTTAGATTTTCGCAACGAATGGATAACAAAATATTCCGAATTAGTATTAGCGATAAAAACAGTTAATATAAATTATATTATTGTAATTTCTCCATGATAATTCATTTGTTACTTTTATTTCAAAATATTGATATTATTTTAGTTTCATAAATATTGTTATTTGTATATTTGCAACAACTACCATAAATAAGCTTCACATAACTCATGGATAAGTATAACATACTTTTTTATGTATTTAGAATTCTGTAACCAAAAGCTTTTTATCTATATAACAGCTTTCAATTTCAATATATATTTATAAGCTTCTCATGGATCAATCACAATCTCAATTCACTTTTTTTCTTAATTTATAATCTTAATATTTTTAGTTTATTTATCTATATAATATATAATCATTTATCATATTATCTTATATATATTATATATATATATATATATAACAATTATGCATCATAACCGATAATAATCTTTCAAAACTTAAGATATAAAAAGTACCTAAATAAATATATAATCTAATTTATCATCATTATTAAATGTATATTTTATGAACTCTAGTTTTTGTAAGATTATACCATCATTTAACAATATTAATCAAAAGTAATATTTATTTAGAGGTCTAAAGCACTTAGATAAGAATCTTATTTTAATTATTATTTTTATGAATCGTTTTGAAATTATCAATGGTCTAGAATTTCATGGAATAAGCATGGTTTAAATATGTAATCTAAATTACTATAGTTTAACGTATGTCATAAAATAATTTAGTTTTTAAATTTATGTATACCTTGTTATAAAATTACTTAATTCTATCTTTTAATCCGTGTATTACACGAGGTCTATAATCTAGTTTTTAATATATAAGTATATAATACAATTTATATAATTATTCTTTAATCACTTACTCACTTGATTACTTAACCCAATCGAAGCTCAATTTACGATCTATTTTTATAGCCCAAGCCCAAACCCAACCCAAAGAAATTGAACTAAATAAAATAACCCAAACCCATCCACCCATTCTAATTCCAAATCCCGCCCTAAAAATAACTCTTAGTAACTTGACGCCACTGCTCACGTCGGATGCTCGGATGGCTTTTTTGTCGGAAAAAACAAATTCCGACAGGACCGACCCATATCACGACAGAATTCCAATAGAACTAGTATGATTTCTTTATTGATGTTTTTTTGTTTTATGTGATGATTAGGAGAGAATATAGATGTATAAGGATTTGATATTTTTATGTTTTGTGGTTGTTCTAGACTTGTAGTTAAATGATTTTGTTGTTTTATTTATAGCTTTGTTTGTTTAAATGATTAACTTCAAGTAATCAACATTTAATGCTAGGGCTTGAATGTTTGGAAATAAAATTGAAAATTATGGATTATGGTTGAACATGATTGTTTATTTTGGTTTACTGTTGTTTTATGAATTTATGGAGCGATTCATATCTCAAGGAACCATGAGTAAGAATGTAATGAACTGATCGAGTGTTTAGTATCTCTAGATTATATTTTGGATAGATTTTAAAAAATGAAATCCTCTAAGGTACATTTAAATACATTTGTAATGACGTTTGACGTGTTTTTGATGATTATATAAATTTTAGATTTGATGTTCTTTTGCCTTATATGACCCGACCCGATCTGACCCGCTATAAACTAATTTTATTTTATATAGTTAGGTGCCTAAAATCTTTAAAAATATTCATTGGTGCAAGTGGGCCTAAATTGCAAATGGGCCTAATGTAGGTTCATTTATTCATGTCTAACTATCAAAACCATATTGTTTTAGACGGCATATCCGATTAAAGTTGGACACATACCATTTGGTTGGTTTTTTTAACACCGTGTTCAACTATTTAACTGGTTGACATAAAATTTTCATTAACACTAGGATAGAACCAACGTTTGAAAATAAAAAGTTTTAGTATGACAGATTTTTTAGGTTTTGGTAATATTTTGAAAAATAATTACCATGGTTCAGATTCTCCATGCCTATGTCAACTCCCCGAGCCATCTCGAGATTTGTATAAACTCTTAAGCTAAGGTCATCCATTATGGCATTGCGCCCCATGCCACCTAGGAAGGGTTAACCCCCTTTCACACCCAAACACCGACCCAAGGGGTATGAAACCTTGAGTGAAAGTGCAAGGCGTGAAGGCAGTGATGCCTTCAATCTCTGCAAACCTCACTTTTGAAGATGGAATTAATTGACAATCAAAAAATCCACATAACCGAGTTAAAATGTTTGGTTGGTCCTTTTGGTTTGCAATTTTTGCAGAGTTAGACCTCAGACTTCAATAATTATGTAGGTGATCCCAGTGGTTATAATTTTTAAACTCGGGTGATTCTTATCACTAATCTATGTTAGATTTCTAGGTTAATTATATTAAATGTCTATTTTACCCTTGAGGTTAAAAATAAACTAGTTAAAAAAGTAACAAAATGAAAGATGGGCACACTTTATTCTATCTTTCACTCTTAAAAACCTTTCTTCTATCTCTTTCTTAGATCTTGCATAGTGGGACGCGACCAAGGCGTTATATGGTGGATGGCACCCCATAGCGTCGGGGAACACCACCCTCCTTCAGCGTTATGGGTTGAAAAATTCCGATGGCGCGATGTGCATAACGGGAAAAAATTGATTTTGTTTTGCTTTTTGACCGTTTAATGGTCAAAAGCATTTAATATATTTTTTTTAACATTTCCGACCTATATAAACCAATCACCTTATATTTTTATACCACTATCCCACCTTTCATTTTCTTCACGCTCTTATATTTTTTGTTTAAAATAACTTTTACTCTCAAAAAACTGCACCCCCACAACCGGGTTTCGTTCCTTCTCGTCTACGCGGTAGTTCGGAGCAAGACCCGAACCAAAGTCACGTTCCAAACCAACCCTTTGTTCCGGTTCCCACCTGACCAACCGCCTTTGGAACCGGGTTTGCCGACTCTTTAGACAACAACTAAACCGGTTGCATGAACCTCTTGAACCAACCCGTCTCATGGGATCCAAAATCAATTCTGTTTTAATCCGAACTTCAGCACGAGAGGTTACGGGTCATCAAAAGGCAATCCCAATTATGTCCTAGAGAAACAACCGGAGCCAAGCCAACGAGGCAAACATGTGTCACATAAGAAGAAAGAAACCAAGGGTCGGAAAGTGAAAAATGTGCAACTGTGGACGACGAGTACGCGTTAGCCCGGCCTTGTCTCGACGTATCGGAGGACCCCAAAATTTGTAAGCTTTTTATAGATTTTTTTATCTTTAATTTTTAATTTTAATTTAACATTTGTACTAATTTTTTTTCATTTCTTTTCTTGTAGCCAACAATCAAAATAGAATTTTTTGGAAACAAATCCGAGAACTCTCTTTTGAGCTCGGCAGCAAAGAGGAGGTTTATCGGTCAACAATTCCATATCGGGCAAGTAGACCGATATAAACTCTAAATGCAAAAGATTTCAATCAGTTTATCAACGTGTTAGAAACGGTGGAAAAGCGGCGCGCACGATAAGGATATAATTTTGGCGGTTATCATAGAATACCAAGCAGACGAGGTACGTAAATGTTTGGAGGCTTCTTCGTTATAGCCTAAAGTGGGACAACGTCCCTTCGTTGGTAGGAACTTCTTCCGCAAGGTCGGGAAATACAAGGCCTTCAAAGAAGTCCAAAACCTCCTCTTCCGTAGATCACGGAAAACATCAACTTAAACGATGTTAGTCCGTTGTTTGCGAGGGAGGACGAGGAGGAGGCAGAGACGGAGCTGCGACAACCACCCAGTAGAAGAAGCGGCAAAAAAGAGAGGCGACCGAAGTCATTGCCGGGGGGATTTGACTTGAAAGAAGAGTTTGTCGAGATGAATCAACGCCTTCAAGATATACGCGACCTCGGGGCTCAACGTATACAAGAGAACCGAGAAGTAGTTGAGCTTATAAAGAAGAGACAAATAGAGAGAGACATTGAGTATTACTCGAAACCTTTCGACCACCTAACCGGAAAGGCGTTGGAATTGACTCGAAAGCGTAGGGAGCTTATCGAAAAAATATGGAATTTATTTATTTAATTGTAAAGTGTTTTTTTATTTTTATTGTAGTGTTTTTTATTGGAATGCTTTGAATAATGGTGTAATATTTTTTTTATTTAATGAAATGTTATTTTTTTTACATTTATTAAATATAGAAATTAAAAAATAATAATTAAGTAATGATTGCTAGTGGGGTTATGAGGTGTTATCACTACACATATTTATGAAATGTTATATAACACCACTATTACACTTTTTATGACACTTGTTATACAACCTCACCTTCACCACGTAAATACCACTACATATGGTCTTGGTTCACCTCTCTCTGTCTCTATCTCTATCTCTCGAGCTATCGATGGATAGATCAAGCGATCGATCAAAACACAACATTAAAGATTCACCACTACCATGAATCCAATCCAATTCTCTCTCACAAAAAAATTATCTCAATCTCAAATTCGATTTAAATCTCACTGGAGATCCCTCCCCCGTTGGAGAAACCGTTGACCAGAGATTGCGGCGACACAAATAATGTGTTTGGTGCGTATGCGTATGGTGGTGGTATAGGTTCGATGGAGATGGAGTGGTTGTATGTTGGAAGGGGAAGATGGTGGGTGTTCAAGGTGGTTGACGAAATGGTGGAACGCGGTGGTGAGTGTGGGTTTCGGGTGTAGTTGTGATGGAATGACGGTAAGTCGAGATGGAGATGGTGGTTAACGGTGTTTGTAGGTGGCGACACAGTGGCCATGGTAGTGGTTGATTATTCTGATTGAATAGTCTTCTCAAGGATTCTCATACAATTCTTTGATCAAAACTGATTAGGTTTGAACTTTGAAATGGATTTTTCTTAAACTTCAGCCTTGGAGTTGAAGCTTACAAGAGTACGGAAATTCAAGCGTCAGTACACCTAGCTTATGTCTTGGATTCATTGAAGTTCTTTGATTTTTTATTTGTAAATATGAATTAGCATTTCAATTTATGTATAACCAGTTTTTAGGACCCCGTGCATTGCGGCATGACTAATAAACCGAACAAAAATAGACATACAAACATTGAACTATGCACACACATTACGAAATGTTAACTCCTCAAATTGAGAGCAAGACATTAAACATTATTATAGAAAAGAGTAACTAAGCCAACACAATAACAAATACCGCACACGTTATATAAACCATGCCAAAACAGAAAGCAAAACCATAAATATGTTCAAATTACTTGTAAGTTGCAATGTTAAATACATACTATACACAATTTAAGCAATTATGGAAGTATATATATTAATTTAAAACATTCATTGAATAATCTAGCAATTTAGTTATATTAAATACTTTATAATTTTTACCTAGAACAAAGACCTAATCCGCTTCACACACTTCTCATTTAAATTTATTTTTTTTAAATCAAGCATATACATAAATAGAGTATACACATTTGAATTTATTATTATTATTATTATTATTATTATTAAATTATTATATCTTATTATAATAAGAATACACCAAACAAACTATTTTTTAGCACACACATAGAGAGATGTGATGGAGTATTGGACCACTGAAAACCAACAATTATTAAGATAGTGTAGTGATAAACCAATAAATAAAGAAATTAAATAATTAGGAGGAGGCTTTAAAGTTGATGATTAATAGAGGGGTTCATGTAACGCCTCGTATTTTCGTATTCCTACTTTTAGAAAGTTTCGTATTCGTATTCTATTTTTAGAAAACACTGATGATACATCCTCTGTTGGTCTTCAGCAGAGCTTTGCCTTGACAGACCTTTACCCTTGATCTTCAACAGAGCTTTGTCTTGACAACCTTTAGCTTTGATCTTCAGCAGAGCTTTGTCTTCAACAGAGTTTAGCTATAGCAGACCTTGGACATTTAGTCTTCAGCACAACTTTGTTTTCAACAAAGCTTAGCTATAGCAAACCTTCAGCTTTAGACTTCAGCAGAGCTTTGTCTTCAACAGAGCTTAGCTACAGCAGACCTTCAGCTTTAGACTTCATCAAAGCTTTGTCTTCAACAGAGTTTAGCTATAGCAAACCTTGGACATTTAGACTTCAGCACAACTTTGTTTTCAACAAAGCTTAGCTATAGCAGACCTTCAGCTTCAGACTTTAGCAGAGCTTTGTCTTCGAAAGAGCTTAGCTATAGCAAACCTTCAGCTTTAGACTTCACAGAGCTTTGTCTTCAACAGAGTTTAGCTATAGCAGACCTTGACATTTAGTCTTCAGCACAGCTTTGTTTCAACAGAGTTTAGCTATAGCAGACCTTCAGCTTCAGACTTCAGCAAGCTTTATCTTCAACAGAGTTTAGCTAAGCAGACTTGGACATTTAGTCTTCAGTAGAGCTTTCTTCAACAGAGTTTAGCTATAGCAGACCTTGGACATTTAGTCTTCAGCAGAGCTTTACTTGGGCAGATGTTACATTATCATTAGGATCAGAGGTTGTAGTATATTTTGGCTTTCTATCATCTGTTCTTTTGTAGGGTTCAATTCCAACAATCTCCCCCTAGAACAGATGACGCCAAAACAAAAACTTTGATACATACATGATTCCCATACGCCTAAGATTAACTTGTAAACAATCATTGTGAATTCGTAATTCGTAAGCATTCGGTACATTCAAACACTTTACTATTCGATTACGAGACTTATGCGTAACTGACACTTCCTTATACTATTACACATACTTGTTTAATCCTTATAATACTTCTTTTATTATTAAAACATAAAACCTATGTTTACATACTTGTTTAGCACATGTTTTCATGTTCCCTTTGCATATTAGGCTTTTTTACATGTTTGTCATATATTAAATAACATGTAACACCTGAATATACAACAAATATACACCTTATAATGTTTATAATATAGGGTTGGGTTTAGTTGTCTTGTTTCAAGGTTAATTACCCACTAATCATATTCAAAGCCTAACCCATTGAAACCCTAATCCCTTCCCTATATAATGAAAACTTTCCCATCCTTTATCCCACTTTTACAACCCTCTAACACTCTCAAAAACATACCCAAACTCATCTGAGTTTTTTTCAGCAACACATCATAAAGTTCAAGCAATTAATAGTGAGTTTTAATGCACTTCTCCTTCTAATTTCTTCTTGTTCTTTTTTCTACAACACTTGGATAACCTCTAAGAAGGTCTTCACGAGTTTGCTTGGGCCAACTAAGGTGAAATCTCACCATTTTTGAGGTCCAAAGTGCCTATAACTTTCTGCTTGTTTTTTTTTTACTTTATTATTTTCATGTTTTCTTTATTTTTCTTACTCTACAATGTTTGTAATGCCTCTAGGGATGTTACCATAGGTTTTCCATGGAAAACCAAGGTGGAACAATACCACTTTTAAGGCTAAAACTTTCTGTTTTGGAAGATGAAATTGTAAACTTTATTTAAACATACTTTTCTAGACAAACTTGGCTACTTGTGCCCTAATCAAGTCCATTGTTAGGGAGCTAAGCGAAGGTTGTTTCATACAAATTAGGAGGTGTAAAATACCTCTAAACTTTCTGATTTTGTAAGGGTTCTAACCCATAAATGTTAAGACCATCCAAGCTTGACAAGGCTTGTATTTTGGGTGAAGGTGTGATTACTTGGAAGCCTTGGCTATCCTACTTTCAATCCACCACCTCACTTGATGATTTCTAAGTAACCACTAAATTACGTTCAACCTTCAATTGAGTAACACGGCTACGACACGTCCCCAAACGTTACCATGTTCGGGATGCACACACCTAGCTTGCTTACTTGGTCGATGCATAATTTAGTGAAGTATTTCTTTCATTTCATTCATGACCATCCGAATCGTCCATGTGACGGTTTGTGTATTGGTGAATCATATAACGAGGTTTAATGGTTGCTCATCATCCTACCTCCATGCATGACTTATATGACAATCTATGATATCCTTGATAGACTTAGCTTAAAATTATTATATAAACTATATAACATCTATATATATATACACACACACACACACATAACCGAATCCTTGATGATGATCAGCATGGTTACTTGTCATGGTAATAGGTTATATTATTTAAGTCTTGGACCTCTCGTTAATGATTCTAATGGATATCTTGACCCATGAAATCACATCAACCCATACGGGATTTATAGTGTCAAAAACGAGTGTTTTAAGACTAGATAATTACTTTGTGTATACATACTTTTTGTACTTAAATTCCAGATTCCGAATTCAACCACTCCATAAACCCCGAATGACCGTATACCCTCGATTCCTCATTCTCAAACAAGTCACCTCGCGGATAATCGGAAAGCTTTGCAAATTTGTGAGTATACATGACCCTTTTGCTTTTACACTTTTGGTGCAATACTTATACTATTAAACACACGCAATCACTTATTGTCACACCCCGGATTTCCAACCCAAAATCCATACACCGGTGGGCCCGGGTGGGGAGTATCGTGACGTCAGTTGATAATCACCATAGTCAATTAAACACGGCACAGCTGAAGTCTTGGAGTAAAATTACTATTACAAACCGAATGTTCGAAAATACAAAATAATATACAAGCTCGTAATAGAAGATCCACAGGCGGATCATAAAATGTACAAGAAAGAATATAAAACAGACTTTAGGCAGATCTAAGGATTTGCAAGATCCTCTTATTCACTACTGAGCAGCTTCCGGCCTATTTCGTATTGTACCTGCAGTTTAGCCTTTGGACGATACGTCAGCTTACGCTGGTAAATACGCCCAACTGACTCATTTTGAAAACTTTAAAATGATTTTTAAGTGCAAAACGGCACAAAATCTTTTATTAACTTGGAAAAGTTGACCTTGCAACCTTGTATCAGATTCACATGTTTGTCAATACATACAGGCCCAGTACAGAAACCGAGACATGATTAAATACACACACTCAGGGACTCACGAAGGAGTCATCCCCAACGTCTTGGGAATATTGCATATGAGCATAAAAAAGGTGTATGCCTACACCCCGTGCTAAAGTCGTGGCCAATAACTAATGTATTGAGCCGAGGATATCCAGGACACGGTAATTTAACCCCGATGTTTAAGTTATCAAACAAAACTGATTAAAACGGAATATACGGGTTTACTAGCCACAAACGGGCATTCGATTGACCCCATTTCGGACCAAGCTGTAATAATTTACCGTGTCCCAAGCCCATATAGGGAAAATAAGTCAAGAGTATTTACCTGAGCTAGTCTTCTTCTTTTATTTTTAAATAACTCACCCGTATACAAAAGTACCAAGTGCAGATAGCATTTACCGGCAAGGCTCTGGTCTGGATTATGGCATAAGCTAGCCAATTAAATACTAACCGTCTTATAAACCGAATAGTGTACATGATCATTACGTATAACGCTTGACTAAACGGATAGAATGTAGTTTAATCCTGACAAGTACTTGACTTGTATAATATGGGTAAACTATAAACATTCTTGATTTTGAAACTTAAATGACAAGGTTAAACCCGTTTCGGTTAGATTCCGTAAATTAGTTACGTATAATTAACCGTACGCTCATCAGCGATAATGGGTAACCGGGTAAGTCATGGACAAGTTCTATATGCCATTATACTTTAAATAAGTTAAGATATCGGTAGGATATCAAATTGTATGCCCGTTAAGGTTTTAAAACGATATTATGCCTCATAAGGTCGTTTTGGTAATTTCATACCATATAAAAGGAACTTGAATGTATTTTAAGTTTATAATCATAAGCATTCTGGGAAAAATAGTTTATTTATGATATGATATCAGTAGGATATCAATTATATGTGTATTTTACCTTTTATGACCAAACTATGCACCGAATGGGCATTTTGGTCATTTTACGCATAGTTTATAAATTATTTGGGATTCTGAGTGTATAAGATGTATCTACTGTAATATGTTTAAAATAAGTTATAAAAATCAGTAGGTATCAAGTCCTTGTAAATAATATGGTTTAAAACCATACTATGCGCCTAAACGACGCTTATGTCGTAAAATGGCGTCTTTATGCGATTTTTACAAAAACTGATGTTAAGTTCAGATTAAAATGCCTTAGATATTTTATTTAATATAACAATCAGTAGGTAAAGATTTACCTTGAAAAGATTTGCTTAAAACTAGTTTATGAGCCACAAGAGCTAAAATCGCCATTTATCGACATAGTTTATGGACTTGCTTGAAAACTCAGTTTATAACTTGGTTTAACATCCAAATAATCCTACTTATAATATTACATCAGTAGGAAACATATTTTCAAGTTTATTATCATTAAAACCTTGATTTGTGTAAAAAGGGTATTTTGGTCAAGGATGGCATAATTATGGAACTTGCGCATAAACTTGGATTCTGATTATGATCATGTAATATAACCTCAGAGGGTTATGCTGATCAAAATGCAACTTTAGATTAGTAGGTAACTAATCTAAATCGGGTCAAAATCGAAAGTCAAAGCAGAAGTCAAACTTCGCGACTTTCGGTTGCGAACCGACCCTAGAACTGAAATTGACGAGCCGAACATGTTCTTACATGTTCTAATAATTATTACCAACTTGTTTAAGTCTCAAAACAGGTTATATAAGATCAATTTATGATTTTTTCCGAAAATGGCCTGTTTGACTTTTTAATAACTTAACTTGGACCCGTCAATTGGTCTAGCAAACGTAATCTTCATGAGGTGTCCTTTATAGGGATTAACACCTACCTTATTACGATCACTTAGCCATGTTCATTTCGAACAATGGCTGGACCATAATGGTCTTAATCGAAAGTCAAAGCGTTTTCTGAAAAACGTTTGACTTTTGGCTATAAAAGCCTATAAACGAAAATGCACAAGGAAGGAACACTTACCGGTGATTCCTAAGGTGCAAAAGAAATATGCTGGATGCTCCTTTAGCTAGGAACTTCCAGAGGAGGGAGAGGAGTTATGATTTAGAAAGGTGCAAGTTCAAATGGTGAACTTGATCATCTATTTTTAGTTGGAAAGCTCAAGGGAGGTGAAGCCAGGTGTTTAGGGGTGTAAGAAGAAGCTTACAAGTGTCCCAAAACGTGGCATAGCTGATTACAAGTCCATTGTTTCGAATTAATGGTTTTGTGGAGTTTTGCTTGGCTGCCAAACAAACTTTCTGCAGCAGACCTGTTCTCGCGCCCCGCGAGAGACTCTGGCCAGGTCTCTCGCGGCCCGCGACCGCCTCTTGGCCAGTTTCAAAATTTGACACTTTAGCCCCTTAACTTTAAAAAGCTTCTAAAAACTTTTTAAACACATTTTTGGCACTTTTAGCCTTTCGTAGCCAATACTTGGCATACCCGGGATTATGCCCGGATATTGTCGAGCTCTCGGTTCGTCAAAAGGTCACTCAGAGGTATAAATTAACATGTTGACACTTTTAATCCCTCCATCATCCAATTTTCATATATTTACAAAATTGAACCCTCATGTCCAACAAAAGGCACGAATGAGAGTTAGGACTTCACAAAGGATCACTTAGAGGCTTATTATAAGCATGTTGATTTCGATGTCACTCAGAGGCTGGGCATGTTGACATATCAGTCACTCAGAGGCCAAATTTCAAGCATGTTGATGTATCAGTCACTCATAGGCTAATGATTTAAGTATGTTGACATATCAGTCACTCAGAGGCTGTTATTTATGCATGTTGACATCAGACCGTCACTCAGAGGCTCGGTTTGAGCATGTTGATGCCTTTAGTCCTTATTGGTCTTTAATAGACTATATCTAAAATACAACACGTGTCACTATATTATTGGACACGATTTTACAGGGTATTACACTTATACTTTATGCAATCACAAACAATCCAATCATACATGCTTAAATACGTGATACTTGATTTGTATTCTTGGAACATTCTTATGTGATTTACTTGTCACTAACTTTGTTTAAAGCCTTATAGCGCTATAGGAGTAACGCACCGCCCGTATTCTTGAGGTCATGTTAAGTCATTCATTACGGTCTTATCGTTGCGATGATAAGATTATGCTTGCGGTAAAATTTGGGTTGACTTGTGTAATTGCATGCCTTGGTACATTAATCTAGTTAACTATTTTTTGTCATGTGGATTGTTCAAACCTTCTTTACATATATGGTAGTACTCAAACTTGTATGCTCGCCAATACTTTTGTATTGAACTATACTTTAATACGTATTGCAGGAATTCTATGATGATGACGATGAATGGAACTTGATAAGAAGGACTAGAAACACACCAAACTTTAAATTCATGTTTATAGATTAGTCATGTAATATTAGTTGTATTTTTTTTTTGTTTTTCAATTCATGTACTTAAACTATTAGAAATGAAATGAAATATTAATTATTAAATACTTGTCACATTTAGTGTTATGAAGTCTCGAGCAATCTATTTACGTCCGCCCGATGATTCCGTCATCGGTTGGGAGGTGACAGTTAATATGTCATTATATGAAAGATATTTAACGTTCTGTTGGTTAATAATTTGTTGTTATAACAAGTATTCATTTACCGATGGTGATGATGGTAGTAGTTGTGGGTGACGGTGGTGGATAGGCGGGTGGTGATGGTGTGTAGATGGTGGGGGTTGTGTTTTAGTTAAATAAGATGGGCTCGTCTGTTTTTTAACCGTTTTATCGTTAACCACAAGGTTAAATAGACATTTTACACACGCTTTACTGAGAAATTTAACATAGATTAGTGATAAGAATCACCCAAGCTTAAAGACTGCAACCACTGGGATCACCTATGTGATTATTGAAGTCTCGGAACCAACTCTGCAAAAGTTGCAAACCACATGGACCAATCAGACATTTAACTCTTTATTGAATTTTATTTTTATAAAATTTAAATTAAATATTATGTTAATATTGGATAGTGAAAACTTGTGAAACGATTACGCAACAAATGTGAAAAAAAAGTGAGTGAAAGCTCATGCTTAACATGGCTGTGATATGAAGTAAAAAAAATGTAAAACCATAACACGTATCCTAAACATCACCCATAGCGTGCAATTAGTTTAGTTTCTTATGTTGAATGTCTTAACACGTCAAGTGATAGCCACTCAATAAAGTGTCAAATTTCTAATTATACTTTTAAATAAATTCTGAGAAAAACTTACCCAAAAATAAAAGAATAATGAAAACTATTTGGTATTTATAACAATGTTATAAAAGCTAGAACTATTATCAAAATGGTTTTTTTACCCGACCCAGATCGTTGAAGGGTTAGTTGACTACTAGAAAACTCAAGAAACAGGGTCATTTATAACAATGATGCTCTTTGGAAATGCGTGGACGCACATTGCTTAACGTGTGTGACTTGATGTAACACCCCAAAAATATTAAATCATATATGTGTATATATAGGGACATTTAACCTAGTTGGTAATAGGTTGTTAAATAATAAAAATAAAAATCATAAATTGTGGTCCTCTTGATAATGAACTAAACATGAAGGACTAAATTTGCAAAGAGGGTGAAAGTTGTTATATTAAAACACAAAAAAATCCATAATTGCCTAACACCAGGTAAGTTGTAATTTTGATTTTGGTGATACTTGATTTTGGATGATTGAAGTTCTTGAAACATTCAATTGATGTTATGACATATGGGAGGTGTAATTTTAAGTGTAGGATCATAATCCTAACTAAAAATAGATGATGAATTTATAAAATTTTGAGTAGAGATTATTATGCTTTATATAAGAAGTGGGTTTTACTCTTGCATGACAAAGCCCCAAGTAATTTTATGAATTATGAATGCAATAATGTAAGTTTGCTAAAATGGCATGTTAATATGGACTATGATGAATAATTGAGACAGCGAAATTGTAGTATTGATGTTAATTTTACATACTAAACATAGAGGTTTGAAAGGATAAGGATATATGGCTATTAGACAAATCATAGGCTTGATAAAGGTAGTACGTAAATCTTGCCCACAAAATTTTGATGTAATGTTTAAATGATCATGAATAGTTGAGAAGTATAAAAGAATCACGTAAATGCGATTTTGACAATGACGCATGTCCTATATTGTATTATGAGTTCTAAACGATATATCGGATTGAACTCTATAGGCAAATTGGGGGAAGCGCAAGTGGCCAAGCCGGGACGGAAGCGCGCTTGAAAAGAAAGCTTTAAAATACGTGGCTTTATGCTTCATATAATTTTCTTGTTGTATTGCATTAAATAACTTGATCATCAATTGCAACATTTGTGAAATATGGTTCGGTCAAAATGATAAAATCGATAAAGGTTTGGTTGAATAAAAGCCATGGATTTCGCTAAATCAACCAAACGGGTCAAAATGACAAGATAGATAAAGGTTTGGTTGAATAAAAGTGATGGATTTCGCTAAGGCAACCAAACGGGTCAAAATGATAAGATAGATAAAGGTTTGGTTGAATAAAAGCGATGGATTTCGCTAAGGCAACCAAACGGGTTAAAATAACAAGATAGATAAAGGTTTGGTTGAATAAAAGTGATGGAATTCGCTAAGGCAGCCAAACGGGTCAAAATGATAAGATAGATAAAAGTTTGGTTGAATAAAAGCGATGGATTTCGCTAAGAAAACCAACGGGTCAAAATGAAGTTTTAATGCATACCGGAATGGATGCGTGAATGCTTATTTTGGTTTAAACGTGGTCAAAGGGTAAAACCGGAAAATAAGCGTAAAACCGAGTAACGGATGCGTAAATCATATGGTAATTATTCCGAAGAATTGGGTATATTATATAATTAATAATTTTGTAAAACTAATAAAGTATATCAAGTTCATTTGCTCAAATGTGCAAACGGGTCAAAACTATTAGATTTAAGAATTTAGAATCAAGTAGTATAAACACTCGTAACAAAGGTACTATAGGAATGAAAACAAGAAATAATATTTTACGGACGTTTTTCTGCAAGTCCCGAGTCATGTTTTAATGTACGGAACTTGAAACGGGTCGAACGGATAAGTAAAACGACACAGCAGCAAAAGTGATGCAGCAAGTGGCGTCGCCGACGTCTCGTTGGGTCGTCGCCGATGCAGTATGTTTGGCCGACGTCCTAAATTATTGCCTACGACAGTAAAGTTCCGACGCAACTTTAGATATGGCGTCGCCGACGCGGCCTACTGCCGTCGCTGACGCCACCTCAGCATTTCGAATTTTCTTGATAACTTTTTGTTTAATTAGTTAAGTTGTGTTCCCCTTATCTAGTATAATACTAACTAACTGTAAATTTTAGAAAAAGGAAATCGAAAGCATCCATAGACGATGATCAAGTCATGACGAAGAACCAAACACTTCCGAAATTCAAGCTTCCGTTTTGCTTTGTTCATTTTATGTATCAACTATAGTTAAAATGTCTTAAGGTGTTTTAAATACTTATAAATTTTAAAAAATTGGTATTTTGAATGTAAGTTGGAATTGCCTTAGTTTAAATCAATGCAAAATTTTGTATAAATTTATATATAGTAAGTATGGTTCTTACACGCAAATAATGATTTGTTTTATCAAAATCTACGTGGAGATGATCATGATCAAAATAGGGTCCACAATGAGTTAGTTTCTACACACCTAAAGTCCACATACTTCTAAACACCCGTGGTCCTCATATGTTAATGACACCTTAGTGCTAGACCACACAAAGGTTAAGGCTCCCACTTATCCCTCCTAGTAAATCTTCATTGTAAACCTACATTAAAAATAATGGTTCGATGTCGGACCAATGAGTTTTTAAGGTATTATTACTATATTCAGTGTTCGGATATCAACTTGATTATATAGTTTTTTGCTTAGGGTCGGGTTGAACTATGTAGTTGTAACAAGGCATTGGCCTTTGATGTATTAAAGCATATTAGCAATAGTTAAAAGAAAATAGAGATATATTTACTACTGTAATTAAGGTAGAAGACTAAATAAAAAAAATATTAATAAACATCAAAGGTAAATAGAAGACATCATATATTGTGCAATTGGTTTTTACTTTAAAAAGTTTCAATTAAAGCACCACAACTTACATTCTGCGGGATTTGAACCTTTGCACGAGCATCATTAAAACATGGGATATAACACGACCTGGCGTGTCCATAATATCTGTTTAATTGCAATTTTTAACAATAATTCCTGATTTTCTAAGATAAATACACAACAACCTGCATTTTACAAGATTTGAACTTTTAAGTTTTTTGTTGACTACCAGAATGTCCCCCAAGGTGATCTACATAATTGCACAACTCAACTACAATATACCATCACAGAAGCCGCAATATCCACGCCTATCAAAGCAAAAAAAAGTTTGAATTTCAAAGCCATTACTTAAGGTTTACATGGCCACATAATTTATAGTCAAAGGGGTAAGAAAACTATCAGTTACTTCACCTCGCGATGCATGCAGTATGTTACTTTGTTTCCTTAATAAATACAGTATGAAACCACCAATCAACCTTGCAATACGTTACTTTGTTTCCTTAGTAAATACTTGGTATGAAACGTATCATTTGCACATATTAAAACGACACCACTACTTGTTTAAATGAACTCGTTCAAACACGCCGGTCCAATCTTTTTGTTGCTCAAAGGCAAAATGAAATTTTGAGGCCATTTTTTCCGTTGTTGATTGTTATTTTTTTGAACGACAAATTTGGATCACTGACATAACCATCCGATCATATCCATCTCCACTCGGCTATAATATTATACACCAATTCAGGAGAAAACTCAATAAACCCCCTTGTTTGTGGGAATTAACTCACGACCTAATGGTTTCTAAGCCTTATCTCACCCCAACCTAATTGTTATTAATCATACTTCTTTATTTGTTCTTGAACCAAGCAAAAATCTAAGAGAGGATAAAGAACCAAAATAATCTAAAACAATAAATTTACGATAATATTAATAATTAGCATATCTATAACTTTTTTTAAGTGAGGGCTTCAGCTCAAGCGTAGGTTATTGTTCCGTAGGCGGACCAGTGTTCAAAAGTTGCACCTAATCAGGGGCAGACCTAGAGTGATAGAAGGGGTAACCTACGTTGCCCCTTGACGCTCCGATGGTAGTGTAAATTTTGAAAAAATTTAACGTTTTTTCCGATTTCGTTACCCCTTTTCATTGAAACGTTACCCTTATACGGATTTTCTAGATCCGCCACTGCACCTAATAGTAAATGAATTCACTATTTGTGTCAAACAAACTAGTTAAGGATATAAACATCAGGAGTTGCTCTACATGTAGCATTTGTAGGATTGGTAAAAACCTGAGCTCATATACCATGGAAAAACAATACTTTTTTAACAAACCCGAGTTTGAGCTTGCATACTACAACGCCTCTAAAGCAATTATGTAGTTTCAAGTCTTCAACCATAACGGTGGTTGTCACATTCTAAACTTGGGTTTAAGTTGCTTGATTCATTGGCTTTTGTTAATTCTGTAGAGCTTAAGAATTTAATTAATTGTTAAACAACGAAAGTATTAATACGATAAATAAGCAGGGCTTCAAGCTAGAGAAGAAAAGTGGGAAAAAGTGATGCATGTTGGGGGCAAAGGCGCCCAGAAACCCCTCGATTTGGAAAAACAAATGAAAAAATTTAATGGAAACCTTGTGTGATTTGAAAAAATAATTAATGAAAATTTATATAAAGAAACCCTTAGAGAAAATTTCTTAACCTGCTACTCAGCAAATGACCTAATATTTTACACGGGTGAGGATGAGGGTGCTGACGATGCCTTCGAATAGAGACGCCTACCCGAATCAAGGTCTCCCTTTTTTCTCAATGAATTTAATATTGTTTTCCTTCCTAGATTTTATGTGTTTTCTCCTTGATTTAATTTCTTCGTGTTACATGTTATGTATTCTCTAGATTTATGTTTCTTTGTTTTCTTATCTTTAGATTTTATGTTATTTTTTCTCCTAGTCCGATTTTTTTATCTTATTATTTATGTTATTTTTTTCTCCTAGTCCGACATTTACAGATTATGTAGACTCGATCATGGGCATTTTTATCGCACAAAATGCTCATTTCTCTACACACAATATTTGATATTTGACAGAGATATTTACGACGTTACAGCTAACAAGTCTTTTACACAACAAAATTTGATTATAATAAAAATAATCCCTACTTGTTGAGAGAATACACCCATACAAGCACCATGAAAAAGAGAAGTTATGTTAAATTCTCAAATGTCCTGCACTAACATAATAACCAATATCAACAGGTCAAGATAATCTCATCAATATACACAACTTCAGCCGCTGGTCCGTTAACCCAGTCAAAGAAAGGTTTGACCATCAATATGTTCATCTTGAACTAGAGCCTGGAGAAAGAAAAGAACGTTGGTTCTGACCCGTTAAGGCTGCAATTTCCAGCCACGTTCGGCTAGTGCTCGAACCACATGCTCCGCTGCTTCCCTCGTGTCTTGTAAGGGAGGATAGGTCCATGTTTTGGCTATCTGTACAGTAACACCATCTAACAAATCCTTAGATATGGTTATTTGCTACCACTTAATAGTGTTCATAAACAGTTGAGACCGATCAAACATCCCGGTTCGGTAGGCTTGAGGCTTACACGGCTCGGTTTTGGTGGTTTGGAACTTGGACCCCTAACCCTAATCGTTTAATTTAACAAAAATAACAGAAATCTTAAATTTTAACAATGAAGGGATTTGATTGTGCGTTTCGTATGAGATCCATATTTTTAAGATAGCACAGGGACTAAAAGTGTAATTTATTCTTTTTCAAGGGTTAACGTATTTTGCTTTGCTAGTAAAGTGCTATAATTCTGTTTCGTTGTATGCAAATAGACAAAAACTTACATTCTCTTCACCAGTGAAAGGTCGCACCTTCCCTCTTTCTTGTAGACATTTATGAAAGTATGCAAACTTCCATGTGCACCTCTCAGCTCCAATTACATAAACAGGCTTTCTGGAATGTTAAAAAGTATATGATAATTAGAATTGATTATATTCCAAGATTTTGAAGGAATGGAAGATGCATACCCGGTACTGCAAGCCTCACTTAACATGCTCACTGAATCAGCAGTAATCACAAAAGCATCGGCCCATGCTAGATGCCCCGTGTGTGGATTCGGATCTACACAGTATCATGTATTCACCATGTCAGTATCTTCTATTCCTGTTTGGTAGAGCTGGCAAAATGGGTGGGTTGGTCCACGGGTCAATACAAGTAATTATGGTGTAGGTCGGGTAGCTGTGTCACAAAATAATTTTTGTCCAGAACTTTTTTTATTTTAAAAACTAGTATCTAGGACATGTGCTTTGCGGTGGGACCGTTAAGCCGAACAAAACGTAAAAATGAAGAATCACGCACGCACATTACGGCGTGTTAACTTGCAAAAATTAGATCGAAAAAGTAAACAGAGAAAAGAATAACTAAGTCGGCTAGGGCCCTCAAGTTTCGACGGAGCCGTTAAACCGTTCAAAATAGACGTAAAAACGTTGAACCACGTGTGCGCGTTGCAGCGTGTTTACTCGCAAAATGTAGAACGAATCATAAATTGACCAATTTGTAAAAGATGTAACACAGGGGACCAAAGTTGAAAGTGAAAAGGGTTGGGGTTAAAATAGAAAATGTTTATGACAAGTATGTAAAAGATGAAAACTATGGGGTTAAAAGTGTAGAAGATGAAAACTATGGGGGTTATGTAAAAGATAAAAACTATTAGGGTTAAAAGTGCAAAAGATAAAAAGTAAAAGAAAATTGAATAGTGAATATGTGAGGAGGAAAATATTTGGTAATTAATTATATATAGTTAACTAGTGCTTTGACAGGGATCACAACATAAATGATTTCGCAAATTTTAGGCCTTAAAAATCCAGGTGAGACGACTTTGATTATTTGAACCGTATCCTTTATAGCTATTTTTTTATATTACAACCTGATAAAAATAAACACACGACCCTTGTGAATGGTTCAAAATCGCAATGTCTATAGTTA
Organism: Scalesia atractyloides; assembly: GCA_947069175.1. Classification (NCBI taxonomy): domain Eukaryota; kingdom Viridiplantae; phylum Streptophyta; class Magnoliopsida; order Asterales; family Asteraceae; genus Scalesia; species Scalesia atractyloides. The sequence continues at coordinate 58,664,742 of CAMTDV010000007.1, read as the reverse complement.
GGGAACTAACCTTGGCCATCCCAAATATAAACCTTAGGATGGTTATGAAATTCCCCTACCAAGATCTCAGATACCTGTTGGTTAAAACATCAGAGTAATATTTTTGGTTTTATATTTGATAATGATTTAATTAATAGTTGAAACAATCCATACCTGCTTGGGGTTCGTCTGGAAAACGAAATCCTAACACTCCCACATGTTGATAGAACATTCATCAATGACGCTGTTAACTGCTTGGCCAGGTCAGCACCATATCTGCAGTGACCTATTATACAAATTATTTAGGTAACTAAAGGGAATTTGCGATTCTATTAGTAATTTGTAACTTTAAAATGACACTTATTTTCTATCAACTATGGTCAAATTATTATATAAATCAGTTTCATATCACACATCGGAGCGACTTTATAAGAGAAGGAAACTGTGAACAAAATAAATCTGGAAATAAACTCACGAATAGGTCCTCCTATGTTGACCACAAGCAAGGGTTTACACAGTGATGCCAGCTCATCATGCCAGGCTGAGGCTGCACACTCTAGTGCATCTGAATCAATTTGATGAAGGGCTCCGAGTGTTAAGACCTAGGATTGTATATATAAGTATATTTGCAATTAAAATATGATACATATATTTTAAAGGTGGTATTTTTTTCCAGTTACTTACAACTGGGTTAAATATTTTGACCTGTTACCCGACCCACCTAAGTTGCCACCGCAAGTAATATACATTAGAAGTGCACAAATGGGCTTAAGCCTTGGGCCTGGCCCAAAAATAATCATCCCAGAAAAACCAAGGAAGGATGTTACCCACCACATTTTCGTCGAGGAGGTTGACGAGGAGTAATCCACCCACGAAGAAACCAAGGAATTTGTTTCTTTCCTTCGGGAGTCAGTGGATAATAATCATGATAAGGGCTAATCACCAAATCAAACCTACTCAAATGTGACCGCGGATGTTGTATCTACAACCATCATAGAACAATAAAAGTCATTTGTGATTATATTGTGTTGAATGTTCAAACTATATCATGATAAGCAAATGAACTTAACTTTGTAATAGGAAAAAGAAAACTGAGAACATAATACTTGAACAGTTACAAGCACAATTAATTAACTCTCATTATACTGCGGATCAGGTCAAACCTTGAACTTAATAAGTATTACAAAGAATCAAAGTAACATAATAATCAACAATTCCCTCTCAAACCTGTACAGTGAAAACATGGTCCGGAGCTAACCGTTTAACTGAACTTGCAACAGATATAGTATCCCGGCCAGATGCAACCACCAATAACGGACCATCTCTAGGATTAACAAAAAACAAATATAACAACTTGGATCCATATAGCTACAAACTACAACTGGATGAGAGATGTTATATGTGTAATTTCAATGATAAATTTTAGATAAAAATCAAAGCATACTTCTCAAAAGTCTCACTAGCTTTGGATGCAATTAGCTCAGGATCAGCTTCTAAGATATCAGATTGATCTGCGCCACCATAAACAGCAGACATCAGTTTGGTTCCCCTGCAATTAGAGGTGTAACCGAGCCGAGCCGAGTCAAGCCCGAGCTTGGCACATTAAATTACAAGAGGTTGAGCTCGAGTTCGGCTCATTTATTATTTTATGAACTAATTTATATATTTATAATTACTTTTTGTATGTATTTATATAATTCAAATATCTAACATAACTCAGATTATTTAGTTACTTTTTATTGTATAATATAATAATGACAATTATTAAACAAACAATTAATATATAAAAATAAAAACTACATAAATAACAAGCTCATTCAGGCTCAGGCTCAATATTATATGAAATTCATATAAATAAATATTTTATGTAACTTACGAGAAACTATGGACTGTGGATCAAACAGTTGCCTTTTTATTCGATCTAATCTTGTGTGTGTGGAAACAGGGAGCCAATTAAGCCACTTATTGATCCCCTCTTTCGGCCTACGAACACGCTGTTCAAACAATAACAACACACACCACATAAATATAGCGACAATAATGTAGATGTTCGTAAGCAGAAGAGATGATGAATGATGATAAACACTTACATAGAAAGAATGACGATGACATAGGCCTAAAGCTCGGATTAATCCATAACATTGATTCTCGGCTCCGGCGAAGCCATTTCCGATTATTATAGCTCGTCTTACAGTTCTGTGCATTTCAGTGTGTGTGTGAGATCGGGAGGAGGTTTTTCTAGGGTTTAGGTTGAAGGATGTTCGTTTGACTGGGTGGGGTTCGGAACCGGGTCGCCCGCCCGTATATGCGTTTCAACATTAAAGTTGGGTATAGAATTAAGGCTTTCCAAAACGCTCGTTTGAAAAATTACTAGCCCGGTTGTAAACAAGTCGTTCTGTTTAGTTTGGCTTGTAAACGATTTAAGTATGAGTAAAAGTCCGTTCGGCTTGATTCGATTAGATTATTATTTTGAATTAGTATATACATATACATGCTATATATATAGTGGTAAGATCAAATAAAAAGTTCATTTTGTCTAAGTAGAATGAGAAGAAATCTTAACCATTTATTTTTCAAATCAATGTTTTAAGATGAAAATGTAGGAAAAAAAAGAGAAGTGTAAGGTTTTCTTAGGAAAATCCTATTTATTGACTTTTTCACTTCACATGCAATGCACATGTATATTTCACCCTCATTTTTTAAACGTTCATAACTTTTTATACGACATTATTTTTTCATAAAGATTTCACCATAAAATCGAGCATCTTTTTATCTTTAATTTGAGTACCGTATTACTATATAAAATATGACGACTAAAAAAACCCACAAAAATATGTTGTATTTCTATGTTGTATTACATTTTTTTGTGCTGGATTTTTCGTGCTGAATTTTTTTGTCTTAAAATTTTCTTTTCTTAATTTTTTATAATGGAATTTTTATACTATATTTTTTTGTGCTGAAGTTTTTTTCTGTTATATTTTTTGTGCTGGACATTTTGTGTTAGATTTTTTGTACTAAATTTTTTTTTTATTCTTTAGAAACAAAAGGGGTGTCATATGTTATTTTCATATTTCTATTTATAAGGACCAAAATATCCTTCCTTTCAACTTTTAAGGAGTACCACATATTATCATCACAATCCTTCTTAGGCTATTTAGGCAAAATCCACTTTTTAGTGGATCATTCCCCTATATACATATATACACAACCTCTATATAGAGTTTTTTCCCAAAAGGGTGGTGGTGGAAAAAATATTTACCAAAATGGGTGATTTGAAAACTATTTACTAAAATGGTTGTTTTTTGTAAGTTTTTTCCCAAAATGATGGTGGTGGAAAAAAATATTTACCAAAATAGATAATTTTGAAAAAATATTTACCAAAATGAGTATTTTTATTTGTTTTATTAATTTAAACTATATATTGTCTTTTTTTCTTTTGTTTTTTGTTCAATATCACTTTTTTTTTCAAACATCTCAAAATGCTTTTTATTTACTTTTATTTAACTTTTTATGTCTCTTTTCTTTTTTATTTTTTAACGTTTTTTTATTTTCTTTATATTTATGTAAGTTAAATAATTCAACTATAAAGTTTACTCTCCTCATTATTAATTTCATAAAATTAAAATTAACAAGAGTATTGAATTGTTAATTATTTATACAAACCAAATAGTTAATGAAATATTACCTCAGCAAATAAATAAAAAAAGTGGGTGAGAGGTCTTACTCAACAGTTTCAATTTGTTTTAACTTGGTTAGATCATAAAATAAGAAAAAATAAATTCAATAAATTATATATATTATTGATGAGTTGATTGAAGAAAAAGAGTATAAAAGTGATAATAGGTTAATTGAACTAAAAAAGGAAGATTTATAATATAATTAGTTAAAAATAAAGAAAAACACCTATTTTGGTAAATATTTTCAAATCACCTATTTTGGTAAATATTTTTTCCACATACACCTGTTTGGGAAAAGAAATCTTAACATTTAATAAAAAGTTGATTTTGCCTAATTAGATTGAAAAGAAATCTTAACATTTAATTTTTCAAATCAATGGTTAAGATTAAAAAGTAAGAAAAAGAGGAGGATAAGGGTATCTTTGAATATCATATTTGTTGACTTTCTTTCTTTACATAGAAAGCACATACATGTTTCACCCTTATTTTTAAACGTTAATAAATTTTGTATACGACATTATTTTTTATAAAATATTCACTAAAAAAGCGAACGAATTTTTATCTTTAATTTGAGTACCATATTCTTATATAAAATATTACAACTAAAAGCCCAAAGAGAAAACATGATTAGCTCACAATTTCTAAGAATTACTTTCTTCTTTTAAATTTCATGAATTTTCCATGAACGTACCAAATTTTATTAATGGAGTGGCATTTAAAAAATGAATAATATGGTAGTGGAATTGCTGTGGCTGTCAATGGTGGTGGCGGCAGTGAAGATTGGGTGGTGGGAGATGGTGGTAGATAGAGTTGGTGTAACATCCGTCAAAAAACCGGATTTACCAAACCCGCTTCGTTTATTAACCGAACAACCAGTTAAAAATTTCGTTGCGTATTTAATGCTCAAATTAATTTTAAACGATACATAATTAATAAGTATATTAGAATATAAAATTTAAATTTGAAAATGTATTAAAAATAGTGAAATAAAAATTAAATGCTGAAGCCGGGTTTCGAACCCGGGTCAGCCGAGAACTCAAAGTCTTAACTCACATCCATCCAACCACTCCGCCACTTGTGTTGTTTGTTAACATATTGAAACAATTAATACATAAAATAAATCTGGAAATCAAACCCAGTCAACAGCGCGCCCAAATCCGCTGACGCCGGAAAACCCGACGATTTCGCCAATTATCGTCGGTTACTTTTGACTTAACGTAAGAATTAACGACGCCATCGGTTATAACCGACGTCCAGTTCCGCGACATCCGTCGTAACCACCGGAGAACGGCTGACCAACGAATCAAGACGGGAATCAGACCCAATTCATCGATATTCTTCCCTATAAATGCACACCCAAGTCTCTGGTAAACTTTTCGCTCAAAATCGCACCGATTATTGAATCAATCTCACTCGCCAGAAAATCTCTGCAAGTCGCCGGAAAACCGAGACTTTTATCTACACGGTAAATAACTCGACTTTTTCTGTTTTAACCCATTGTTAGACTAATACTAACATCAATCCCTCACCCAGAATCTATTCCAGACGACATTGCCGGATATTCCATTTTCGCCGGAAAACTTCTGAAAGTTCCAGAATTACGCCGTGAGCCGGTATGATCATTTAAACTTACTGATAATCGTTGCTCAGTAGTTCAATTTCACATCTAATCCATCCAAACTGTTAATTGACCCTAACAGCCGAAGTTCACAAAACAGAGCCGACGAATCCTTGCCGGAGTCTGAAAAAGTCACCTGTTCGGTACGATCATTCTCCAAACCCTTTCTGTTCAATACACTACAATCGCTTATAAAGTTCGTTAAATTAATTTAACAAGTAACAGCCGGTTTAACCATTGTCTGTGTTTTGAACGAAGAAGACGAAGTCGCTTAGGTTATAAGTTTAATTAAAATCAATATTATGAACGGGTTAGACACACAGTCCAGCGTGGACTGTGTGCAAACAATACGCATACGTCCCGAGTTCGATCCTTGACACACGCACATTCGCTGTAATAAAATGTCTCTTTTTTAAACCGAACCGGATCCACACGCAGTAAGATGTTAAGTATAATAAAAACCGTAATATTTACCAAGTTAGACACACAGTCCAGCGGTGGACTGTGTGCCAAACTAAACCACAGGTCCCGGGTTCGAGACCTGTGGGAGCACCGAGTCGATACATTAAACCTTTTTAAAATAAATGATTTTCGGATTAACTTAAATAGTGTATAAATATAATTAAAAACAGAAATATTTCGGGTTAGACACGTAGCTCAGTTGGTAGAGCTGCGTGCAAGCGTACGGGAGGTCACGAGTTCGAACCTCACTCAGTGCAACTATAAAACGACCGAACCGGTCAACGGTCAACAGTCCGGTCAAAGTCAAAAAGTCAACAATTTTTATTATTTTTTATTTATTTATTTAATTTAAAATCAATTAAAAATACTTAAAAATAATGTTTTTAAAGTTAGAAAATAGCCTTAAACTCACAAAAATATATCCAAAAATCCTATTAAAATTGATTAATTAAATCCGCTTATTTACCGAACCGTTATATTATATCTAGGTTAGTTCTCTCGTGGTTAAATCCAAATTCGTGCGCATTCTTCATCAATCCAAGAAACGCAACCACTGTGAGTGAATTCTTACAAACTCCCCTTTTTATTCACGTTTTGAGGTGTATCATGTGTCGTTAAACTAATTCGTTTTATTCAAACTCGTGCTATACCATATTATGATCTATACTTAGAATGTAAATATTGTTTGTTGTTATGTATTATATATTGTCAAGTTGTATGCAAACTATTTGTTAGGCCCATCAGTTCCTCGTGGGTGACGAGTTGAACAACGCGTGCCTTAAAACACATTCATTAGGCCCATCAGTTCGTAGAACAACGCGTGCCTCAAAACTCATTCATTAGGCCCATCAGTTCCTCGTGGGAGACGAGTTGAACAACGCGTGCCTCAAAACGATCAATTGTTGTATGTGTGTGCAATATCTAATATTAAGTGTTTTTGAATATATTTACATTTACATTTACTCATATGTGGTTATGCACTTTATTTAATAATCAATTCATTAAACTTGTTTAAATGTTTTTCATAGGATTCACTCGGCAACTTTTTGTTGACTCAAAAACCATTTTTACACATGATACACGTGAACAGGATGAAGCAAGGAAAACATAGGAAATTGCCTTAGAAGAAAAATAATGAAGTTTAGAAGGATGTATAGAACATGTTGTAATTGTTTGATTTGATTGTATGATTCCTTTTAAATGGTAATAATAAATATGAAACATTATAATAAATGTCATGAGTTTTGATGAAAACCCAATCATGCCCCGATCACCTTTTCCGCTGCGGGTCGGGGTGTGACAGATTGGTATCAGAGCTTTTGACTATAGGGATATAGGATAGGTTATTAGACCCTTAGAGCCTATACTATAGTTGATTAGATTTTAATTGTTTATGTGGTTACATGCAAACTCATGATGTTTATTTCTTTCATATTTATTACATACACAAAGCATGCAAACACTTCCAATATTACATTTTGTGATACATAATGAATTATACTTACAGTCAAACATACATACTTACATACACATTCATTATACATATTTCAATGTTCACATATTCAAATCATCTTCATACTTCCGTTATTCAAGATTTTGTCGCATTTTTCATTTTTCAAATCTCATCAAAGTGAGTTCTGCGACGGGCATGTAGTAACTGTAAGGGTACAAGTACCAGTAGTCGGAACGTACTGTCTAAGTTGGCATTCGTATAAATCCAATATGACGGACCAGTTTGCCTACCTGGGGACTAACGATGAGAGTACAAAGGACCTATTAGGCCAAAGCATGCCACACCAAACGTCGTTCGAACTAACCCCACTTTGAGTTGTCACCGTGTCCACATTTGGATACATTCCGAATATCATATGTTACATACTTATTTCTCGATTTTCTCCGGGTTTTAGTGTACGTAACCAGGCTAACACATGCGAACCGTATGAAAAACCCGGTAATCATGGGGGCCCACATGATTACGAAGGTGAAGTATGGCGGCATGCAAGGCCAATTACGAGCAAAGCCCAAGACATCCTATGGATGTAGTAGATTTATTATTCTATATTTATTTTATGAATGTTCATTCCTAAATACGACACATGATCCCTAAAACATCCAACTCATACTCTTGATATGTATTCCTTGTAGATGTCTTCTAGTCTCGCTAGTAGGAAGATGAGATCAGGAAAAGCCCGCGAGCGCATGGCTGCCCAAATCGCCCAACAAATGGCTGCCGTAATACCCAACATTGTAGTTCAAGTCCAACAAGCCCTTACCGCTAATCCCGTCAATCAAGAAGATCTAAACATTGTCAATCATCCCCCAAAAACCACTAAATGCACCTACAAGCATTTCAAATCCTGCGATCCTCCAAAATACGAAGGAACGGAAGGTGTCACCGCTCTCCTCCATTGGTTTGAGGAAATGGAAAACACTTTTCTAAATTGCGATTGCCCCGATGATCGCAAAGTGCGATATGCTACCGGTCGTTTGCTTGGAATAGCACTTACATGGTGGAATACAGAGAAGGCCAAACGAGGTGTAGAAGATGCTATGACTTTGACTTGGGAAGAGTTGAAGGAAATCATGACAAGACGGTTTTGCCTAAGGAGCGAAATCAAGAAATTGGAGGATGAGTTCTATTCTTTGAAACAAAAGGAAGGCGATCACACCACATACAACAAGAGGTTCCTCGAGTTAAATCAAATGGTTCCCAACTTGTTCACTCCCCTCTACCGTTTGATCGAGCACTACATTCGAGGTCTTCCTTAAAAAATTCAAGACTCTGTAATAAGTACCACACCTGCAACTTTGGAAGCAGCAATGGAATTAGCTACAGAGCTCACCGAAAACCGCATACGTAATAAAGACTTCAAGGAGGAGAAGAAGAAGGATAAAACATCAACTGAAACCTCAAACTCCACCCAAACCGAATCCCCTTCACGATCCATTTCTAAGAGAAAACGAGATGGGCAACTTTTCGCTGTCACCCAACGCAATCAACCAGTCTCACAAGCCGTACCCCTCCAAGCTATCCCAATCACCCAAGTAGCACCCAACTCAACTTACCCAAATAAGAAACCTTACCTTGGACCTCACCCTCAATGTAACACCTGTTTTTATCACCATCCATCTACCTTACCTTGTCGACTATGTGCGAATTGTGGACGCTATGGTCATTTGAGCAAGGCTTGCCGCACCTCTCAAAACCAAACCTCACCCCCTACTCAAAACATGATCCAAACATATCAACAACCCCAATACCCCATGTTTCCTTATGTTCGAGCTTGTTTTAATTGTGGCGACCCTACCCACTTTAGAAACACGTGCCCTCGATTGGTTAACATCATACACGCCCAAGCTCAAGCAAACCCAGTTAACCAAGCAAATCAAGGAAACCTAATCACTAGGCCACCAGCAAGAGGAAGAGTCTACAACATCAACGCCAATCCTGTTGAAGATAATGACGGCCCAAACGAACCACCAACTAGTCTTCTTCACCAAAAATCAAGATTCAACTCCAACCGCTTAGTTTTTATGTTTTTCTTTATGTTATCTCAATTCTCACGTATCTCAATTATAAATTGGAAATTTATCCAAGAATCTTAATGCGAATTACTATTTCAGTTTTGTTTTTATACTCGTTGATTTAACATTCATATCATCATACTTCACGACATATTTCAATCTCATCATTTAAAGAAGTTGAGTTGTGTCTCACTTCTACATAGACTAACCTCTCCATCATAACAAACGAGAGAGGGTGTCATCATTCAAACATGTATACTATCAGAATTAAGACTCAAGCTTTGGTTGTTGTGTTTGTTTAGTTTAGAGTCACATAGAACTAATCATAACTTACTGATAAAACCAATGAAAATTTGACAAGAATATGGTGGATACGCCGCTGGTACTTCCTATATATAAGTATTCTTGTCAAAGGATCAGAGGCATTGTCAGGCGGTTATGAGAAGTTCCATGTAGGATTTAGTAATGTCTTGGTTGAAGTTTGTTTTATACTCACTGATTTAGCATTATATCATCATAATCTCAACGTATTCATTCATCATTTAAAGAAGTTGAGCTGTGTCTCATTCACATAGGACTAACCTCTCCATCATAACAAAGAGAGAGGTACTGTCATCATTCAAACATTATACTATCAGAATTAGACTCAAGCTTTGGTTGTTGTGTTTGTTTATGTTATAGAGTCACATAGACTAATCATAACTTACTGATAAAACCAATGAAAATTTGACAAGAATATGGTGGATACGCCGCTGGTACTTCCTATAATAAGTATTCTTGTCAAAGGATCAGAGGCATTGTCAGGCGGTTATGAGAAGTTCCATGTAGGATTTAGTATGTCTTGGTTGAAGTTTGTTTTATATCACTGATTTAGCATTTATATCACTCATCATTTAAAGAAATTGGATTGTGTTCCATTTCTACATAGACTAACCTCTCCATCATAACAAACGAGAGAGGTACTGTCACCATTCAAACATGTATACTATCAGAATTAGGACTCAGGCTTGGTTGTTGTGTTGTTTATGTTCTAGAGTCACATCATAGAACCAATCATAACTTACTGATAAAACCAATGAAAATTTGACAAGAATATGGTGGATACGCCGCTGGTACTTCCTATATATAAGTATTCTTGCAAAGGATCAGAGGCATTGTCAGGCGGTTATGAGAGTTCCATGTAGGTTTTAGTAGTAGAAGTTTTGTTTTAGGATATAACCTTATCTTTCCAAACGTATCAAAACTCTTAGCATAAAATCATACTTAGTCAATCAACTCTGTTTATCAATATTCTTTATCGTAGGCAACAAAAAGCGATTCCTGTAGCAGGGTATTCAACCCTTACAAGGAACGTTACCGCCTCAAACAAAAATTTAAACTCTTACCCTTCTAGTATGCAATGTCAAATTAAAACACCATCCTTTTGAGTCAAACATGCCACTACTTAAATTTCGGGACGAAATTTCTAAAAGTAGGGGATACTGTAACATCCGTCAAAAACCGGATTTAACCAAACCCGCTTCGTTTATTAACCGAACAACCAGTTAAAAATTTCGTTGCGTATTTAATGCTCAAATTAATTTTAAACGATACATAATTAATAAGTATATTAGAATATAAAATTTATATTTGAAAATGTATTAAAAATAGTGAAATAAAAATTAAATGCTGAAGCCGGGTTTCGAACCCGGGTCAGCCGAGAACTCAAAGTCTTAACTCACATCCATCCAACCACTCCGCCACTTGTGTTGTTTGTTAACATATTGAAACAATTAATACATAAAATAAATCTGGAAATCAAACCCAGTCAACAGCGCGCCCAAATCCGCTGACGCCGGAAAACCCGACGATTTCGCCAATTATCGTCGGTTACTTTTAACTTAACGTAAGAATTAACGACGCCATCGGTTATAACCGACGTCCAGTTCCGCGACATCCGTCGTAACCGCCGGAGAACGGCTGACCAACGAATCAAGACGGGAATCAGACCCAATTCATCGATATTCTTCCATATAAATGCACACCCAAGTCTCTGGTAAACTTTTCGCTCAAAATCGCACCGATTATTGAATCAATCTCACTCGCCATAAAATCTCTGCAAGTCGCCGGAAAACCGAGACTTTCATCTACACGGTAAATAACTCGACTTTTTCTGTTTTAACCCATTGTTAGACTAATACTAACATCAATCCCTCACCCAGAATCTATTCCAGACGACATTGCCGGATATTCCATTTTCGCCGGAAAACTTCTGAAAGTTCCAGAATTACGTCGTGAGCCGGTATGATCATTTAAACTTACTGATAATCGTTGCTCAGTAGTTCAATTTCACATCTAATCCATCCAAACTGTTAATTGACCCTAACAGCCGAAGTTCACAAAACAGAGCCGACGAATCCTTGCCGGAGTTCTGAAAAAGTCACCTGTTCGGTACGATCATTCTCCAAACCCTTTCTGTTCAATACACTACAATCGCTTAAAAAGTTCGTTAAATTAATTTAACAAGTAACAGCTAGTTTAACCATTGTCTGTGTTTTGAACGAAGAAGACGAAGTCGCTTAGGTTATAAGTTTAATTAAAATCAATATTATGAACGGGTTAGACACACAGTCCAGCGGTGGACTGTGTGCAAACAATACGCATACGTCCCGAGTTCGATCCTTGACACAAGCACATTCGCTGTAATAAAATGTCTCTTTTTAAACCGAACCGGATCCACACGCAGTAAGATGTTAAGTATAATAAAAACCGTAATATTTACCAAGTTAGACACACAGTCCAGCGGTGGACTGTGTGCCAAACTAAACCACAGGTCCCGGGTTCGAGACCTGTGGAGAGCACCGAGTCGATACAATTAAACCCTTTTTAAAAATAAATGATTTTCGGATTAACTTAAATAGTGTATAAATATAATTAAAAACAGAAATATTTCGGGTTAGACACGTAGCTCAGTTGGTAGAGCTGCGTGCACGCGTACGGGAGGTCACGAGTTCGAACCTCACTCAGTGCAACTATATAACCGACCGAACCGGTCAACGGTCAACGGTCAACAGTCGCGGTCAAAGTCAAAAAGTCAACAATTTTTATTATTTATTTATTTATTTAATTTAAAATCAATTAAAAATACTTAAAAATAATGTTTTTAAAGTTAGAAAATAGCCTTAAACTCACAAAAATATATCCAAAAATCCTATTAAAATTGATTAATAAAATCCGCTTATTTACCGAACCGTTATATTATTATATAGGTTAGTTTCTCTCGTGGTTAAATCCAAATTCGTGCGCATTCTTCATCAATCCAAGAAACGCAACCACTGTGAGTGAATTCTTACAAACTCCCCTTTTTATTCACGTTTTGAGGTGTATCATGTGTCGTTAAACTAATTCGTTTTATTCAAACTCGTGCTATACCATATTATGATCTATACTTAGAATGTAAATATTGTTTGTTGTTATGTATTATATATTGTCAAGTTGTATGCAAACTATTTGTTAGGCCCATCAGTTCCTCGTGGGTGACGAGTTGAACAACGCGTGCCTTAAAACACATTCATTAGGCCCATCAGTTCGTAGAACAACGCGTGCCTCAAAACTCATTCATTAGGCCCATCAGTTTCTCGTGGGAGACGAGTTGAACAACGCGTGCCTCAAAACGATCAATTGTTGTATGTGTGTGCAATATCTAATATTAAGTGTTTTGTGAATATATTTACATTTACATTTACTCATATGTGGTTATGCACTTTATTTAATAATCAATTCATTAAACTTGTTTAAATGTTTTTCATAGGATTCACTCGCCAACTTTTTGTTGACCCAAAAACCATTTTTACACATGATACAGGTGAACAGGATGAAGCAAGGAAAACATAGGAAATTGCCTTAGAAGAAAAATAATGAAGTTTAGAAGGATGTATAGAACATGTTGTAATTGTTTGATTTGATTGTATGATTCCTTTTAAATGGTAATAATAAATATGAAACATTATAATAAATGTCATGAGCTTTGATGAAAACCCAATCATGCCCCGATCACCTTTTTCTCTGCGGGTCGGGGTGTGACAGTTGGGGTGGTTTTGGATGGTAGGTTTAGAGAGAGATGGGTTTATGTTTTAAATCTAATTGTTTTATCATCTAGATTTGTTTTAGATAATGACCATTTGCCCTTCATTAAACCGAGGAAAAGGGTAAAATCTTAGATTTTTTTTAAGAAATCTGAGCTGAATTTGCTTTTGGATTAAAATGTCAACAAAACTAAAATCACAGGACCCATATTTAAAAGGTTTGAGCTTTAAACTCAAGTGGTAAAAGTAACCAAAACTTAGGAGCCAAAATGACAGTTAACTCCATACACTAATATTCAAAAAGTTTGAAGTCCATTAACTATTTACGAAAATTACATAGCTTCAATACTCGATTTCATTTAAATAATTTTCTATAACTTATAAAGTTACACATTTAGACTTCCTAAATAATTAATGGTCATCAAATTATCATCATAACATATGGTCTACTTACAGTAATATCATCGAGAACAAATATATAGATTAAAGGTTGAAATATTTATGGCCGTAAAGACTAAAAAAAAAGAAAAAAACCCACCAGCTCAAAATGTTGAAAGCTATTCAACATGTTACCTACTAATAACTATGATAAGCAAGTATTGTCAATTATTTTTACCCCTTTTGATTCCAAAAACAACTTATTTAGAAATTACCAACATACCTTCACATTAACTTAATCATTCATTGAAAATCTCCATTAAATCAATGTATAATCTCATATCAATAGACTTAATTACATACCGAAATTGATAAAACTTCATCAGATATGCACGTAAAAAACTAACATACATGACGAACTAGTAAACTCAACAATGGAAGCAGATAGAATGTGCTTCAGTTTTCGAACCACTTGCCTCATGGTAGGTCTTCTAGCGATAGAATCCACAGTGCAAAGCAAGCCCAAGTGTAGCAGCTCCACAAGAGCATCCATCGGACCTGCTTCTCATGATTTGATACTAAAAACCTCATTTGCTCACCCTTCTCGATAGAACATCATCGCCCATGATACGATGGTGTAACCATTTTCATGAAACGAAAATGATACAACCAAAGCTCCTTGCCAATGCACATTTGTATTAGATGGAAATCCTCATCCATCACCACATGATATTGGAAATTATGGAGCATTGAAGATTCCAAATTAAAACAAGAGTAAACTGCTAAATTGGCCCCTGAGGTTTGGTTACTTTTGTCACTTTAGTTCAAAACTCAAACCTTTGAATCCGGGTCCATCTGGTTTCAATTTTGTTGCAATTTTCAATTTTGTTGCCATTTTCTCAGTTAACATCCAGCTTTTCTGTCTTTTTCCTTCCTTTTAAAGAAGGGCAAAATGGTCTTTCAACGTTTATTATAACAAATTAAAAAAATCTGACCATTTTGTCATTCATTAAAGCGACGAAAAAGACAAAAAAAAACTAGATGTAAACTGAAAAATCTGATCAGAATTTGCTTTTGGATGAAAATGATAACAAAATTGAAACCAACGGGAACCAAATTCAAAAAGTTTGAGTTTTGGACTAAAGTGGTAAAATTCAAAGATCATTTTAGCAGTTTACTCTTAAAACAAAATGGTGAAACCAAATAGTTAAATATTTTCCAATCTCTAAACTACCAATTTACTTATGACTTGGTCCATTTGGGTTATTTCTGATCAATCAAATGGTTAAACTGAATAGTTTAGCTAAAAAGAAAATGGGTCAAGTGTGTTAAAACCTAGTATAAGATTAACGGGTTTGGGTCAGTTTCGAGTCAAATACGCAACCACGTTTAGCAAAACGGCTCATGTTTATGCCAACCCGATGGACCCTCATGTTGAGGTTGACCTGTTTATCCCAATTTTTAAGTTTTTTTTTTCAAATGTGTTTGTATCATAAGAAAATATTTGTATATTTTTTATGGCAATATTCAAAAGTTTAAAGATAATTGGCATATACTAAACATAACTACTTCAAAATATAAAATTCATATGAAAATTAGAACTTTAAAGTAATAATAATATAATATATAAACAGTGTTAAATAAAATCCTATTATTTGGGTTAAACAGGTTGTATTTATGTCAACTCATGAATACACGTGTTGTGTTTAGGTTCATTTGTGTGACACGATATTTAAACTTGTATTATGTTAAGTTTCCAAATCCAACCCACCAACCTATAAAAACAACCCATTTTAGAGCCCTGACTTCAAAAGACGAATCCTGGTGTACTTTTAGGATAAAGTCACCAAGTAATAAAGCAACTTTTTTCTTCATGAAACAATATTTATTTGAAAACAAAAACTCTTTCTCCTAATATCTGTTTCTCTTGGCTTCGATAGACGGTCCTAGTGTATTTCAAGGATAAAGAAGTCACTAAGTACTAAAGCAAATATTTTTCTTTGTGAACGTAGTATGTTTATTTAAAAAAGAAAAATTGTATCTCCTAATCCCTATTTACATGTTTCTTTTTGAAAATAACTATTTAACCATCTTAACTATGAAAAACTACCATAACAATATAAATGTTTCTTTTTGAAAATAACTATTTACGTCAATTGATGAAAGTGTAAATTGAAGACGCCCATTGATGATTGAAACGGTGGCAACAATTAATATTAATATAATCAATTAGGTTTGATGATTGAAATCAACTCAAGAATCATCATCCTATTTGCTCTTCCTCTTTTGATGACCATAGATTCAAGTTAGATTTCGAGTATTTTGATTGTTTAATTTATATATTTATGCTCAATGGGGAAGACTAATTGTTTGTTGCTTTCTCATATTTTGATGATAAAGATGGCAGTGGCTATATCACCCTTGATGAACTCTAACAAGCCTGCCTGCCTGCCTGCAAAGATATCAGAGTAAATGATGAATCTTGTAAGTTGCTAAATCGTAGTGATTTTGTTATCTAGGTGTGTTTTGATTCCGTTAAATCAGCTGTGTGTTGTTAATTTGTTTCTATTACGGAACTAATTGTTTCGTTTCGTATGATAACGATTAGAAGATTCATAGTGACAGGAATAAGATCTTGTGGTTGCGACTGTTTTTATGTTTTGGATGATGTAGATATGTGGTTTGGATGTTGTAATGTTGATTTATAATTTATATAGCCTTTTTTTAGTGTGTTTGTGTTTTAGAATTAGGACTAATTTGTTTTTGGTGTTAAGTTTTGGACGGCTGAGGAAAACATACACGGTGATCTTCTCCACCGGTATCTCTACCTCTTTCGGCAGGTTGACATTAGGCAAGTTCAGAAAACCATTCCGTATCTCATTGGGTATGTAATGGTAATATTTTTCTTTTGTATATTCTTGTTGTGAAACTTGTTTTCTTTATTTTTCTTTGCCTAGCATCAGTAGTTGATCTTATGGGTGGGAAAATGAGTGGGTTTCATGCAGGTTGGAATGGTTGTGCCGGGCTGGTCACACTTTTTGTTCACTTTCTAAAATATGTTCATAAATTGTTTGCGTTAAATATGATTATATTGTTAAAGAAATTGTAAGTTTTGGAGTAAAGTGATTTAGTAAGGTTGTTTGCACTAAAAATGCACTTCAAACTTTTGACCCATTTAGCCTGCCCTTTGGCAATTAGGTTTAGCAAGTGTTCCTTGTGATACCGTGTCCGTTAGTTATTCATATCTATGTTGTCAAAGATGCAAGGCGGCAAGGTGCATAGGCTGAGCCCAGAACATAAAAAAAAACATGTCTAAAACCCCTAAATATGGTATTTTATACTATGTGCCTAGCTTAAAAAAGCCCTCACCTTTTAAGCGCCTAGGCTCCGGGCTCGGACTGTGTGCCTTGCGTCTTTTACAACATAGTTTTTGCTATTTTTTAGTTTTGTCAAAAATAAAAGATATGAGGATCAGCTAGAATCTCTCCTCTTCACATCATATCCCCAATTTTTGGTGAACAAGATATACGGTTTCCCCATTCAAGGATTATCAACCTTATATAGCTTTTTCCTTATTTAGAATAGCTGTATAAATCAACGGGTTTTTTATTGTAATTACATACAAGAAATAACAACAATTCAGCCTTTTTTTACCTTTGATATGATGGTATCAGAGCATGGTTTGTTCAAAACCTAATCTGCTCATCATCTACCCAACCTGCAACCCGCAACCATGTCAGAAAACAGTAACCAGAATGAGCTCTCCATACAATTAACCAACCTGCTCAAACAGGGGTTAAATTCCCAACCAAAAGGCACTAAACTTTCCGACAGTTTACAGATTAATCTCAAACTCAATAGCCAAAATTATGCTCTATGGACCCGGATGATTCGGGTTGCCATAGGAGGAAGATCAAAAACCTTGTTGAAACATTTGACCTCAAATTCCCCAGATCAAAAAGATGAAGAATACGACCAATGGGAGCAAGATGACCTGGTCGTCTTCTCGTGGTTAATACAGAATATTGAACCAGTAATTGCTGGCAACCTAACCGAGTTTCCCACAGCGAAATCGTTGTGGGATGCCCTAGTGGTTACATACAGCAGTGGTAAAGATAAGTTACAAACATTTAATCTCCATGTCAAGGCAAACGACATCAAACAAGACGACAAGTCTTTAGAAGATCTCTGGATCAAACTACAAGGAGTGTGGGGGGGAGATCGATCGTATCGATCCAAACCCTATGAAGTGCCCGGAAGATATCCAGACATACCACAAGATTAGGTCAGAACAAAAGTTGTTTCAATTCTTGAACGCTCTTGATCGAAAATACGACCCAATTAAACGGGAAGTTCTCCGATCTGAACCCCTTCCAACTGCCGAGGTTGCCTACGGAATCATCCGTAAAGAGGCCGCTCACCAAAATATTTTGGGAGCAGCCTCGGCCAATGCACAGGGCATAGGAGCCGGACTAATGGCCAATGAACCAGAAGGTCTAGGGCTCGCAACAAAGGGACATCGGCGATTCGAACCAAAGAAGTCTGGATCTTTTGCAAAAGAAGATAAGTCTCACCTCAAGTGTACACATTGTGGTATGACAAAACATGTCAAAGAACAATGCTTTCGGCTTGTAGGATATCCAGAATGGTGGGGAGATGGCCATAAGAAGGGCATCAGAACAGGGCCAGACACCGGGAAAGCATCTGCGGCGGCAGCCGTGGGCAACAATGAAGTCACCGACACCGGCGACAAGCAAAAGCTCACCGGTTTTGGTGGTATGGCAGCGGCGCAACCAGGGGAAGAAGAAGGGTTTCAAGTGACAGGTACAGGGTTTAAGAGAAAATTCTCGAAAGCCCACACTTGTTTTTCTCACAGTTACAATAAACCCCCTGAACTTACTGGCAGTGCTTTAATGAGTCAAAAATACGGTGGAAAACAGGAACCATCATGGATATTTGATTGTGGGGCAACCGACACTATGAGTAACGAATTATCAGATTTTTTCTGTGACCACCGAGCCTACCAAGTCGTTTATACAAGCGGCAAATGGTGGAAAAATGAGTGTAAAAACCGGAGGAACAATTGAAATTTCTCCTACACTTAGACTTTCGAATTGTCTTTATGTTCCCTCATTATCACACAAACTCCTATCTATTAGTCATGTAACAAAGGAACTAAACTGCTCAGTTCTCATGCAACCTACCTTTTGTATTTTACAGGATATCAGGACGGGTGCGATAATTGGGCGTGGCACTGAAAGGCAAGGACTTTATTACGTGGATGAAGTGACTCAAGGTGGTACTGCTTTGCTCTCTCATGGAACAACAGAACGTGAGGCATGGCTGTGGCATAGGAGATTGGGACATCCTTCCACGGGTTATTTACATATGTTATTTCCAAATTTATTCTCTTCAAATTATAAGACTCATTGCGAAACTTGTGTGTTAGCTAAAAGCCATCGAAAAACGTTTAAACCTAATAACACAAGGGTTGATTCACCTTTTTCATTGATTCATTCAGATGTATGGGGCCCAGCCCCAATCATTGGGGGACAAAACTTTCATTTTTTTGTGATATTTGTTGATGATTGCACACGAATGACATGGTTGTATCTATTGAAAAATAAATCTGAAGTCTTTGACAAATTCATAGCCTTTCACACCATGGTCCAAAACCAATTTCATAAAAACATTCAAATTCTTCGATCAGATAATGGAGGAGAATTTGTAAATTCCAACATGAAACAGTTTTTTCAATCTAAAGGCATCATTCATCAAACAACGTGCCCCTATACTCCAGAACAGAATGGAGTCGCGGAACGAAAGAACCGCATACTGTTAGAAATCACAAGGGCCCTTCTAATTGAATCTCATACTCCAAAATTTTACTGGCCAGAAGCCCTTTCCACTGCTGCCTATCTGATTAACCGTCTTCCAACTCATATTCTGAAAACGAAAACCCCACTACAAGTTCTCTCAGAAACCACTAAACCCCCTTCCGTTCTTACCCTTGAACCTCGGGTGTTTGGATGTACGGTCTATGTTCACATACCCAAGTCACATAGAGACAAACTTGATGCTTGTGCTGAGAAGTGTGTCTTCGTTGGGTACGGGGTAGATCAAAAGGGATACAGGTGTTACAATCCCAAAACTCAACATATGTTCACCACTATGAACTGTGATTTTCTTGAAACAGAGTATTACTATGTATCCCAAAATAATCCTGATGAAGTACCTTTTGATAATCTAAGCTGGTTGACTAATGTTGAAGCCGTACACAGCCCACAAAATGAGTCACCTCTTCCACACAAACCGAAGAACAAGATATCAGTGCCACTCAAGAAATCGCTCCCAACCTGATGTCCGAGGTAAGTAATACTCAGTCTGATCCTGGTTTTGAAGTTCCTGAGAACATCACTAATGAACAAATGGAGCAGGATAGTGTTTTTCAGGAACAGGAAGATTCTCCCATACAAGAAGAAACCTCAGGAAGGTATGTACTACCACATAGAGTAAACAGAGGAGTCCCACCTAAAAGATATTCTCCAGAAAAGGAGTCTCGTGGATGTCAATATCCCATGGCAAACCTAGCCTCAGGAAATTTATCCAAAGAGGCTAAGGCTTTCTCTTCTTCCTTGTATGCTGAAGAACTTCCTACCAGTACGGAAGATACTTTGAAGTCAAAACATTGGAAAAGTGCAATGGAGGATGAGATGAAGGCATTGAAGAAAAACAACACGTGGGAAAAATGCAGCTTACCAGCAGGAAAAAAACCAGTTGGGTGTCGATGGGTCTTTACAATCAAATATAAACCCGATGGTTCAATTGAAAGATATAAAGCCAGGCTGGTAGCTAAAGGGTATACTCAAACTTATGGAATTGATTATTCAGAAGCTTTCTCTCCAGTGGTGAAGATTAACACGATTAGAGTTCTCTTCTCCGTAGCAGCAAATAAGGAGTGGCCACTTCATCAGTTTGATGTGAAAAATGCTTTCTTACATGGAGAGCTCAAGGAAGAAGTCTACATGGAGGCCCCACATGGTTTTTCAAATGAGTTTGGAGAACGGGAAGTATGCCTCCTGAAGAAATCTCTCTACGGCTTGAAGCAATCTCCCAGGGCATGGTTCGGCAGGTTTACTTTAGCTATGAAGAAGTATGGATTTAAGCAAAGTAACTCTGATCACACACTTTTCTCAAACAAAAAAATAACCTTATAACTTGTTTAATAATCTATGTTGACGACATGATTATTACTGGAGATGATCATGAAGAAATAGCCAAACTAAGGAAGAACTTATTCGAAGAATTTGAGATGAAGGATTTAGGGAGACTTAAATATTTCCTTGGGATTGAAGTTCTGAGATCTAAACAAGGAATCTTCATGTGTCAAAAGAAGTATATCCTTGACTTGCTGGCTGAGGTTGGTCTGATTGATTGTAAACCAGCAGATACTCCTATGATTGTGAATCAGAAACTATACATGGAAGAAAAAGCAGAACTAGCTGATAAAGAAAGATATCAACGAATGGTTGGAAAGTTAATTTATCTCTCTCATACCCGGCCTGATATCGCTTATGATGTGGGGGTGGTCAGCCAATTTATGCATCAACCCCAAAGCACTCATATGGAGTCAGTCTTACGAATTCTAAGGTACCTCAAAGGAACGGTGGGTCATGGTGTCTTGTTCAAGCCTAATGGACATCTAGGAATCCAATTGTACACTGATGCAGACTGGGCAGGGGATAAAGGCAACCGAAGGTCGACATCAGGATATTTTACGTTAGTTGGAGGAAATCTTGTTACTTGGAGGAGCAAAAAACAGAAAGTAGTAGCCCTCTCAAGTGCTGAAGCTGAATTCAGAGCTATAGCTAGGGGAGTTACTGAAGTTTTATGGATACGAAGGCTCCTAACAGAGATAGGATACCCTCCACAGGAAGCAAGTGAAATAGTAAGTGATAATAAAGCTGCCATCCAAATCTCAGAAAATCCTGTTCAACACGACCGTACTAAGCACATTGAAGTTGATCGACACTTCATTAAAGAGAAGCTAGAGGAAAAAATCATCACTCTACCATTTGTTCGATCAGAAGACCAACTTGCAGATGTCTTGACGAAGGCTGTGAACGAAAGGGTTCTACAAAAGTGTCTTAGCAAGTTGAATTTTGGAAATCCCACAATTCAACTTGAGGGGGCGTGTCAAAAATAAAAGATATGAGGATCAGCTAGAATCTCTCCTCTTCACATCATATCCCCAATTTTTGGTGAACAAGATATACGGTTTCCCCATTCAAGGATTATCAACCTAATATAGCTTTTTCCTTATTTAGAATAGCTGTATAAATCAACGGGTTTTTTATTGTAATTACATACAAGAAATAACAACAATTCAGCCTTTTTTTACCTTTGATATGAAGTTTCGCATATTTTAAACTGTTAAAGATGAAATTATAGTTTTGACTTATTGCCCTATGCTTTTTTTCTTAACTTTCTAAGTCCCATATGTTGAAGTATTTGATCTTGTTTTTTTTTAAAACTGTTCTTTCTCCAAACTTAACAGACTGTCGGTGTTGGAGGAGCTGCTTTTTCTATTATACGTGTACCAACAAAAGTATTTCATATGTACTGCTAGAAGTGCATAGGTTATGTGCTGCCAAAGCATAAAAGAAAAATAGATTTTTATTTCTAACCCTCCTGTTTGAATAAGCACCAGCAGCCCCACAGTTGCCCTTAGCAACACCCAACCTTGAGTGGTAGCTGGTCCTAGAAGTACACGCTATTTCTTTTATCTTTTTCTATTTTGTCATGTTGATCCTCTTTTATGACACCTTGAAAGAGATTTTGGCTGACCTAGAGAACCCGGGGAGTAAGGTGTGGAAGCGCCTCATGTATACGGTAGCAACGGCAACAACATGGAGGATAAGGCTAACTCGGAACGTTAAGGTGTTTGAAGACACGTTTGTCCCAGCAGTGAGATCAATGGAATTGATTAAGGAAGACGCGTATAATTGTGTCTGTAATAGGGTAAAAATTACCACGCCAATTGGGAGAAGTGGGTTCATTTTGATGTAGCGGACATTGTATAAGTTCCGGTCGTTTGTTTTCGTTTTGTATTGTTTCCACGCCCTATATATTTATATATATATATATATATATATATATATATATATATATAGTTGTTGCCGTTAAAAAAAAAAACAAAAAGTGAACCACCAAACCATAACTTTTTCCTTGAAAATCAAATACTAAAGACGATGTGAAATGTGGTCAAATAAAAACTGCAATTTTATTCCACTTAATTCCGTGATGCTCAAAACTCTTTACCAACCCAAATAGCGGGACTTAGCCCACACTCACTAAAACAGACCATGTCTACATAAATACACAACCTACACCCATCAAACTCGAACCGTTTATCATCGGAGTGCATTCACGAAAGCCATCAACGAATCGACATCCCTCTTCTCCGAAGAATACTTGATCGGTCTAGTCGAGTGTTTTGGAAAGAAAAGAATGGTCGGAAAGCTCCCTAACTGCAATTCTTGTTGCGCAAACGCCTTTTCATCACCGTCCGCCCTAAATTTCCCGACCTTCATGCCACTCCCACCCAACTTTTCCGCCAATTCAATGTACGATGCTTCCATTGCCTATAATCGCGTAGAAAACAACATAAATATACAGGGTTGGGTAACGGGCTAAAATATTAATAAAATTATACAATCTTAAGGTTTAGTACCTGACAAAATTGGCACCAAGGTGCATAAAGAACAACTATCCATGGATCTTTTCTACCTTCCATTTTGAGCAAGTTTTCCAGTCCAGGTCGGGTCAAAGTCAAGATATCATTGCTATTTAAGATATCCGAAACACTTCCCTTAGCATGAAGGGTATCATTCCCATTCCCATTTCCGTTAACTGATTCCTCCTTGATGTTTCCTTTATGTAACCCGCATTCCTTCGACTTCGCATCCTCCCACCACCACCTTCCTTCCCGCTCGTGTTGACCCGGTAACACTGCCCTGGTGCACGGGTCGCACCCTATGGAAACATACCCTTGAGCATGCAACGAGTTAACCGGGACATCCATGGTTCGTAAGAAGTTCCATATATCATTACCAGAAACATTAGCTACAGGGTTCCATTTCACCAAGCTCCCTGACCCACCATCTAACCCTTCAAAAACCGGGTCCACTTGAACCACGGGGACTTGTGATCGAGTCCCGGGTGACTGGTCTTTTCGTTGACCAGTGATCCATGCTCGTAACCCCTTCAAAGCGCGCCTCAACGGTCTAACCTTTCTCACTCGACAGCATTCTTGATGCCCGTCTTCGTAAAAGGAGAACAAACCTTTGGTTCTAACCAAGGCTTGAACTTCTACGGAATCTGGGAACATGTATTCGATCCGGATGTTGTAATGTTTTTCAACCGCGTCAAAGAACTTGTATGTTTCCGGGTTTAACCTCCCGGTATCAAGACTGAATACGCGATAAGGTCGGCCTGTGAGGTGTGCATACTCAATCAAAGCAACATCTTCAGCCCCACTGAAAAATTAACAAGTATATTTATATGCATTAGAAGTCTGTACAAAGTGCATAAATAGGCGTATACAATAGATGTTAATACCTGAAGGCTATGGCAATATCATTGCCATATTTCTCAAGGGCTTTATCCATGATTTCAAGTGGGGAAGAATTCTCAAGATCTTTAGCTAATTTTTCAAAGTCCTCAACTTCTACTGATTTCTCCACCACATCTGTAAATCCAATGCAAAGGGCATTATTGTCATTTCACAACCTCACTCATGAATTTAATCACTTCAGTTAATAAGGCATGACTTTTAGAGTCAAATCAGCTAATTAGCATGTTCAAAATATCATCATAAATTTAAAGAAAATTAAGCCAGCATATCACTACATCAGACTTTATAACAACTAGCACATATATACACAAACCAGTGTCAGATTTGTAATAAACTAAAATATAACCGATTGTAAAATCCACAAGACTTTGACCTTAAAAGTCAAAACTAAAATAATGGACATCCTTCATAACAGTAATTCTCGTTCAACAATTTTATAAAATTACCTGGAGCAAAAGTGGTGGCAGCTGACGTAACAATCGCGTCATTCCTCCTAGATTCAGCATTCAACGCCTTCACAGCAACAGATCGTTTCACAGATAAACTCAAAACCGTCGGTGATACAATATGAGCCCGATCGGACGGCTGAAACGTCGTCGTATTCAGCTGAACCACTGCAGAAACAGACAAAAATAAAAATGTTAAAAAAAATCCCATTCGAATATGATACGTTAAAATTAAAGATTATATTACCTTGTTCTGCACGCAACGAGGAAGAAGAAGACGATGAAATTGAAATGGAGCTAGATGTAACAGCTAACGCCATTGTTGAAGCTTCAAAATCTGTTTTACAATGAATGATTTGAGGATGAATGGGAATATTAATAATATTGAGGGATTTATATAAAATGAAGAGAGAAGAAAGGGGGTGATAGATGGTGAGGGGCGGCCCTTTAGGTTCATTGAATCTGGACGTGATTTAGGATAAGAGAGAAGAACATAAAGTGTGAGTGACACGTGGCGATTTCTAACAGGTTATATGGTCAGTTTTTTATTCTTGGCTAAGCACTTATGTCACTTGGCGGTCCAAAGGGTCGTGAAACACTAAAACCATTAGCCCAACCGTATGATTAAGGAATAAAGAATTTAAAGTAAAAACAAAATTCTAATATTAAAACTAGATTAGTTAGCTACTTAGCTACTATAGGTGCACGAAACGGCTTCGTGTTGGATCAAAGATGGTCAAACTGGTTTTTTCTGCAAACCGGTTAAGATTGAAACCGGTTTTTGAGAGGAAGAACCAGTTTTGATCACTATGAAATTGCGTTTTAACCAGTACGATTTGGGTTTGACCGGGATGAAACCATTTTCTAAGTGTAGAGTACTTACAAACCAGTTTCAACTATATGGTTCGGTCTACGTGCAAACCAATTTCCAGATCAGGCTAGTTTGAGTTCGAAAGTGGGTTCAGTTTCCAACCCGGCTTTCTTGTGCACCTATACTCATTTCTTGTGGGCCTGTACTCCAAATTGGACTTGTGTTCAATAGGTCAAGCCCAACCAAGATGGGCCAAAGTTTAGTAAGCCCAATTTTAAAACTTGGCTCATTAAGTTAAAGCCCAAATAAGGGTTAGGTCATTGGTGCGCTCTCTTTCTTTCAACTATATCTCTACATTGTACATATGGATGATTATCATGTCTATGATACTAACTTGAGCATTAGAATGTCCTCGTAGCTATGGTCCCATATCTCTAGATTATGCATATGGGTGATTATCATGTATATGATACTCACTTGAGCATTAGAATGCCCTCGTAGCAATGGTCCCAAGCCTTCTAACAAGAGCTTCTTGTGGTTGCATCTTGCTACGTGGCCCACCAAATTAAGAAGAAAACATAATGACTACACGAGATGGATCTAACAGGGGAAGATACTCTTTTATTGTAACATCTCAACCTGACTTAGGCTTGTTGGAAATTTTGAAAAGCAAATGAATGAGAGATCATAAGCTTTAATTGTGTGTTGGAACTTTTATGTGTGGGAAGTTGTGTTTGTCTCACATTGGTGGAGAGATAAATCTTTTCTTGATTTATATTTATAATTCTCTACACGAATGTATTCCTATGTGACAAGTCACACCCAGTGGCAGCCAGAAGGGTGCGAAGCACGCGCCCAGGACCGGGACAAGGGCGATGGGCGCAATGTGGCGCTTTGATGGCGCACTTTGCATTTCGCACGCTCGCATCCCTGCTTGGAGCCGCCTTTACTATTGTTTAGATGTGGCTTGAGGCAGTGGTCTATGACTGTCTACATTCCTACTGGTCAAGTGAATTAAGTTCTCAGAATTCATTAGGTCATTGAATTTGAGACTTAATTTTTGTTGAATTCTGTATTCAATTCTGACCTTTTAGTGCGATTTCTAAACACATTATATGCAAAGCTTTATGCTATGTTTAGGATACAGAAGACAGAAATCGTATGGTTCATACAACACACACATCAAACGTTTTTCCTAACTTTGCATCCCTGAGAACTCTTGTTTTAGGTATTCTTTCATGTGCTTGGCTATCCCCGGCAGTACAATTTGCTCTGGCTTTAGTACCCTGGGAAACAGACGGGTTCACCTGGGTGGCCCGAAATCTGTTTTAAGGGAAGCGTGACCTTCACGTGCCTCAGTCACCTTTGTTTTATTTTTCTTTATTTCTTTGTAATTTGTTTCTCAGTTCAGTTTTGTATTGTATTTTGATTTTGTATACTTCAGTTCCTGTTTATGTAATGTAATCCGAATTTGATTAATAAAATTGTTAATCTATTTTATTTTGTGAACGGTTGCCCTACAAGCTTAAAACAGATTTTAAAACCCGTTCACTGTTTTGGTTTTAAAATTTTTATAAAGTGTTTCTTTTGTTTATTGCAAAACTTTTGTAGTTTGCGTTAGCTTTCTGTAAACCAATTCGTTTCTACCATAAGCTAATTGTTTATTTTTTACTCTTGCTTCAGAAATGGCTACTGTTCAAGCAAACACATCAACCACTGTTGGATCCACATCCACTACCATGGGACCATTAGTTGGTACCCAATCGGCTCAAGCGGCTGCTAACCATGCTGAAAAACCAGAGAAATTTACTGGTTTGAAGTTTAAGAGATGGCAACAGAAGATGTTGTTCTATCTGACCACTCTAAACCTTGCGAGGTTTCCGACTGAGTCCCCTCCTGTTCTCGCAGAAGGGACATCTGATGTTCAATCTGTGAGTGCTGTTGATGCTTGGAAACATTACTGAGTACCTATGTCGCAACTATGTGTTGAACGGCTTGTCAGATGCCTTGTATAACGTGTATCTCAAGGTTCCAACTGCCAAAGAATTATGGGAGTCGTTGGAACGCAAATACAAGACCGGGATGCGGGTACTAAAAACTATGTTGTGGCTAGATTTTTTGACTATAAAATGATTGATTAAAAAACTATTATGAATCAAGTTCAAGAATTGCAGATTATTCTTAGTGACATTTTGTCTAAAGGAATGAATCTTAGTGAAACATTTCAAGTGGCAGCAATTGTTAAAAAGTTGACTCCTAGTTGGGTGGAATTCAAAAATTATCTTAAGCATAAGCAAAAGGAAATGACCATTGAAGACCTTGTGGTTCGTCTTCGTATTGAAGAAGACAACAGGCTGTCACACAAAGGAAGTCAAGTTGAAGCTTCTGCAAAAGCAAACCTTGTGGAACATGGTCAATCCTCAAGGGGTCACAAGGGTAACAAAGGCAACAAGTTTAATGGCAAGGGGAAAAAACAAAGGTGTTGACCTTGGGCTAAAGAAAGGTGGTGTGAAGAAAAAGGTTGGTCCCTTTAAAGGGAAGTGTTACAAGTGCGGACAAACTGGTCATCGTGCTGACCATGCAAAGAGCCTAAATGTGACACGGCTCTTGTGACACCGATCTTATGGTTGATGATGATGGTATGCCTTTAGTGGCCATGATTTCAGGCCTCACTGCCATGATGGAGGAGGTAAATTTGATGGCTAACTAGCCAAAAGGGTGGTGGGTTGACACTGGGGCAACCCGCCATGTGTGCCCAGAAAAGACCCTCTTTAATACGTTTAAAGATGTGGTGGGAGAAGAGAAGCTGTACATGGGAAATGCTGCTACAACTTATATCAAGGGAGAAGGTGATGTGATCTTAAAGTTGACTTCTGAGAAAGAGCTCACTTTGAAGAACGTCCTTTATGTTCTTGATTTGCACAAGTCTTGTGTCGGGTTGGATGCTTAACAAGTTTGGCTTTCATTTGGTTTTTGAAAGTGATACATTCGTCTTAAGTAAGCGTGGTATGTTTGTTGGAAAGGGTTATGCCCAAAATGGCATGTTCAAACTTAATGTAATGTTGTTAAGAAAAACATGAATAAAATGCTAGTACTTCTGCTTACTTGGTTGAGTCTCCTAATGTTTGGCATGGACGTCTTGGTCATGCAAATTTTAATTCGATGCGTCGTTTAATTAAATTAGATTACATACAAACTTTTACCATTGACTCTAAAACAAAATGTAAAACATGTGTTGAAAGCTGATGGCTCTGTCGACAAGTATAAGGCAAGGCTTGTGATCAAAGGTTTAGACAAAAGGAAGGTCTAGACTATTTTGACACATACTCGCCTGTAACTAGAATAACCTCTATTAGACTGGTGCTTACAGTTGCAGCTTTGAGAAATTTGGAAATATATCAAATGGATGTAAAAACCGCATTTCTCAAGGGGGAATTAGAGGAAGAGATTTACATGCAACCAGAGGGTTTCTCTACTCCTGGCCAAGAGGGCAAAGTGTGTAAACTCGTCAAGTTATTATATGGCTATTTTGATTTTGTATACTTCAGTTCCTGTTTATGTAATGTAATCCGAATTTGATTAATAAAATTGTTAATCTATTTTATTTTGTGAACGGTTGCCCTACAAGCTTAAACAGATTTTAAAACCCGTTCACTGTTTTGGTTTTAAAATTTTTATAAAGTGTTTCTTTTGTTTATTGCAAAACTTTTGTAGTTTGCGTTAGCTTTCTGTAAACCAATTCGTTTCTACCATAAGCTAATTGTTTATTTTTTACTCTTGCTTCAGAAATGGCTACTGTTCAAGCAAACACATCAACCACTGTTGGATCCACATCCACTACCATGGGACCATTAGTTGGTACCCAATCGGCTCAAGCGGCTGCTAACCATGCTGAAAAACCAGAGAAATTTACTGGTTTGAAGTTTAAGAGATGGCAACAGAAGATGTTGTTCTATCTGACCACTCTAAACCTTGCGAGGTTTCCGACTGAGTCCCCTCCTGTTCTCGCAGAAGGGACATCTGATGTTCAATCTGTGAGTGCTGTTGATGCATGGAAACATTCTGAGTACCTATGTCGCAACTATGTGTTGAACGGCTTGTCAGATGCCTTGTATAACGTGTATCTCAAGGTTCCAACTGCCAAAGAATTATGGGAGTCGTTGGAACGCAAATACAAGACCGGGGATGCGGGTACTAAAAACTATGTTGTGGCTAGATTTTTTGACTATAAAATGATTGATTAAAAAACTATTATGAATCAAGTTCAAGAATTGCAGATTATTCTTAGTGACATTTTGTCTAAAGGAATGAATCTTAGTGAAACATTCCAAGTGGCAGCAATTGTTAAAAAGTTGACTCCTAGTTGGGTGGAATTCAAAAATTATCTTAAGCATAAGCAAAAGGAAATGACCATTGAAGACCTTGTGGTTCGTCTTCGTATTGAAGAAGACAACAGGCTGTCACACAAAGGAAGTCAAGTTGAAGCTTCTGCAAAAGCAAACCTTGTGGAACATGGTCAATCCTCAAGGGGTCACAAGGGTAACAAAGGCAACAAGTTTAATGGCAAGGGGAAAAAACAAAGGTGTTGACCTTGGGCTAAAGAAAGGTGGTGTGAAGAAAAAGGTTGGTCCCTTTAAAGGGAAGTGTTACAAGTGCGGACAAACTGGTCATCGTGCTGACCATGCAAAGAGCCTAAACGTGACACGGCTCTTGTGACACCGATCTTATGGTTGATGATGATGGTATGCCTTTAGTGGCCATGATTTCAGGCCTCACTGCCATGATGGAGGAGGTAAATTTGATGGCTAACTAGCCAAAAGGGTGGTGGGTTGACACTGGGGCAACCCGCCATGTGTGCCCAGAAAAGACCCTCTTTAATACGTTTAAAGATGTGGTGGGAGAAGAGAAGCTGTACATGGGAAATGCTGCTACAACTTATATCAAGGGAGAAGGTGATGTGATCTTAAAGTTGACTTCTGAGAAAGAGCTCACTTTGAAGAACGTCCTTTATGTTCTTGATTTGCACAAGTCTTGTGTCGGGTTGGATGCTTAACAAGTTTGGCTTTCATTTGGTTTTTGAAAGTGATACATTCGTCTTAAGTAAGCGTGGTATGTTTGTTGGAAAGGGTTATGCCCAAAATGGCATGTTCAAACTTAATGTAATGTCTGTTAAGAAAAACATGAATAAAATGCTAGTACTTCTGCTTACTTGGTTGAGTCTCCTAATGTTTGGCATGGACGTCTTGGTCATGCAAATTTTAATTCGATGCGTCGTTTAATTAAATTAGATTACATACAAACTTTTACCATTGACTCTAAAACAAAATGTAAAACATGTGTTGAAAGCTGATGGCTCTGTCGACAAGTATAAGGCAAGGCTTGTGATCAAAGGTTTAGACAAAAGGAAGGTCTAGACTATTTTGACACATACTCGCCTGTAACTAGAATAACCTCTATTAGACTGGTGCTTACAGTTGCAGCTTTGAGAAATTTGGAAATATATCAAATGGATGTAAAAACCGCATTTCTCAAGGGGGAATTAGAGGAAGAGATTTACATGCAACCAGAGGGTTTCTCTACTCCTGGCCAAGAGGGCAAAGTGTGTAAACTCGTCAAGTTATTATATGGCTATTTTGATTTTGTATACTTCAGTTCCTGTTTATGTAATGTAATCCGAATTTGATTAATAAAATTGTTAATCTATTTTATTTTGTGAACGGTTGCCCTACAAGCTTAAAACATTTTAAAACCCGTTCACTGTTTTGGTTTTAAAATTTTTATAAAGTGTTTCTTTTGTTTATTGCAAAACTTTTGTAGTTTGCGTTAGCTTTCTGTAAACCAATTCGTTTCTACCATAAGCTAATTGTTTATTTTTTACTCTTGCTTCAGAAATGGCTACTGTTCAAGCAAACACATCAACCACTGTTGGATCCACATCCACTACCATGGGACCATTAGTTGGTACCCAATCGGCTCAAGCGGCTGCTAACCATGCTGAAAAACCAGAGAAATTTACTGGTTTGAAGTTTAAGAGATGGCAACAGAAGATGTTGTTCTATCTGACCACTCTAAACCTTGCGAGGTTTCCGACTGAGTCCCCTCCTGTTCTCGCAGAAGGGACATCTGATGTTCAATCTGTGAGTGCTGTTGATGCATGGAAACATTCTGAGTACCTATGTCGCAACTATGTGTTGAACGGCTTGTCAGATGCCTTGTATAACGTGTATCTCAAGGTTCCAACTGCCAAAGAATTATGGGAGTCGTTGGAACGCAAATACAAGACCGGGGATGCGGGTACTAAAAACTATGTTGTGGCTAGATTTTTTGACTATAAAATGATTGATTAAAAAACTATTATGAATCAAGTTCAAGAATTGCAGATTATTCTTAGTGACATTTTGTCTAAAGGAATGAATCTTAGTGAAACATTCCAAGTGGCAGCAATTGTTAAAAAGTTGACTCCTAGTTGGGTGGAATTCAAAAATTATCTTAAGCATAAGCAAAAGGAAATGACCATTGAAGACCTTGTGGTTCGTCTTCGTATTGAAGAAGACAACAGGCTGTCACACAAAGGAAGTCAAGTTGAAGCTTCTGCAAAAGCAAACCTTGTGGAACATGGTCAATCCTCAAGGGGTCACAAGGGTAACAAAGGCAACAAGTTTAATGGCAAGGGGAAAAAACAAAGGTGTTGACCTTGGGCTAAAGAAAGGTGGTGTGAAGAAAAAGGTTGGTCCCTTTAAAGGGAAGTGTTACAAGTGCGGACAAACTGGTCATCGTGCTGACCATGCAAAGAGCCTAAACGTGACACGGCTCTTGTGACACCGATCTTATGGTTGATGATGATGGTATTCCTTTAGTGGCCATGATTTCAGGCCTCACTGCCATGATGGAGGAGGTAAATTTGATGGCTAACTAGCCAAAAGGGTGGTGGGTTGACACTGGGGCAACCCGCCATGTGTGCCCAGAAAAGACCCTCTTTAATACGTTTAAAGATGTGGTGGGAGAAGAGAAGCTGTACATGGGAAATGCTGCTACAACTTATATCAAGGGAGAAGGTGATGTGATCTTAAAGTTGACTTCTGAGAAAGAGCTCACTTTGAAGAACGTCCTTTATGTTCTTGATTTGCACAAGTCTTGTGTCGGGTTGGATGCTTAACAAGTTTGGCTTTCATTTGGTTTTTGAAAGTGATACATTCGTCTTAAGTAAGCGTGGTATGTTTGTTGGAAAGGGTTATGCCCAAAATGGCATGTTCAAACTTAATGTAATGTCTGTTAAGAAAAACATGAATAAAATGCTAGTACTTCTGCTTACTTGGTTGAGTCTCCTAATGTTTGGCATGGACGTCTTGGTCATGCAAATTTTAATTCGATGCGTCGTTTAATTAAATTAGATTACATACAAACTTTTGCCATTGACTCTAAAACAAAATGTAAAACATGTGTTGAAAGCTGATGGCTCTGTTGACAAGTATAAGGCAAGGCTTGTGATCAAAGGTTTAGACAAAAGGAAGGTCTAGACTATTTTGACACATACTCGCCTGTAACTAGAATAACCTCTATTAGACTGGTGCTTACAGTTGCAGCTTTGAGAAATTTGGAAATATATCAAATGGATGTAAAAACCGCATTTCTCAAGGGGGAATTAGAGGAAGAGATTTACATGCAACCAGAGGGTTTCTCTACTCCTGGCCAAGAGGGCAAAGTGTGTAAACTCGTCAAGTTATTATATGGCTTGAAGCAAGCTCCAAAACAATGGCATCAAAAGTTTGACCAATTTATGCTTAACAATGGTTTCAAAATAAATGAATGTGATAAATGTGTCTTGTGAAAGACACTTCTAAAGGTTATGTGATCTTATGCCTTTCTGTAGATGATATGCTTATCATTGGGAGTGATGATAAGATGATCAGATCTACTAAAGACATGAGCGAGATTTGACATGAAAGATATGGGTCTAGCTGATGAGTAAAGATCATTAGTTACCAAACTGGTTTGGTGCTAAGTCAATCTCATTATGTTGATAAGATCCTTCAGAAGTTCAATCCAGAGGACACGAGTGTAGCTCAAACTCCAATTGATACCTCTCAACATTTGTCAAAAAATAGAGGCGAGGGTGTTGCTCAATTGGAATACTCAAGAATCATTGGCAGTCTTATGTATCTCATGTCATGTACTCGGCTAGACTTAGCATGTCACACCCCGACCCGCAGCGGAATAAGAGTCGGGGCATAATTGGGTTATCACCAAAGCTCATGATATTTACTAATATGTTTCATATTTATTAAAGTCAAAGTTACATTTCCAAATATCCAAACATGTCCATACAATACAAAGAAAATAAACCAAACAAAACAATCCCAAACTCTAAATCATTTTATTCTTCTAGTCCAATCCTATGTGTTTCTGGCTGCTGCTGGTTCACCTGTATCATGTGTAAAAATGGGGGTTTTTGGGTCAACATAAGTTGGCGAGTGAACCTTGTTAGATAAACATTTATTATGGATTTACTTGTTTGTTTATCAATGAAAAATTGTGCATAATCATAATTGAGCAAATGTAAATAATCAAGTAGTAGTAATTGCAATCACATATATAACATACAATAACACATGATAGCATACACTAACATACCAACATCATACGATAAATAACATGAATGAAACTGTGCGATCAAGGCTCAATCAAACGGAGCCGACCGTATTGCATGTACTGAAAATGATAAATGTCTGTGGATCAAGGCTCAATCAAACGGAGCCGATCGTAATGTGGGCACGCCAGGTTCACGCTCATAATGTAATGGGGAACATGCTCAACGCTCATAATGTAATGGGGAGCGGCTGCCTATGAAATTGCATGTACTGAAAATAATAAATTGCATCCAACGATAACCACACAACAATTGAAACAAACTGAATACACGTGTTCATGATATGATGTATGTACAATGATTTAAATATAATATATAGCAAGACACGTGATACACCCCAAAACGTGATTAAAAAGGGGAATTTGTAAGATTCACTCACATTGGGTGCGTTTGAATGGAGATGATGAGATGCGCACGAATTGGATGAGCGGAACAATGAGAAATAACTAACCTAAATAATAACGGAAAAATATAGTAAATGAGTGGATTTTATTAAGGATTTTAATAGAGTTTCTAGATATATTTTTGTGAGTTTAAGGCTATATTCTATCTTTGAAAATGTTATTTTTAAGTATTTTTAATTGATTTTTAAATTAAATTAAATAAATAAAAATATATAAGAAAAAATTGTTTATTGCGTTGACCGTTGACCGTTGACTTGTTGACCTGTTGACCGGTTCGGTCAGTGTGTAAGTATGCGCTGGGTGAGACTCGAACCCGAGACCTCCCGTACGCGTGCACGCAGCTCTACCAACTGAGCTACGTGTCTAACCCGAAATAATCTTGTTTTTAATTATATTTATATACTAATTCGATTTAACCAAAATTATTTTAATTTCAAAAACATTTTAATTCGTTCAACCGGTGCCAGTAACAGGTTTCGAACGCGTGACGTGCGACTTAGTGTTGCACACAGTCCACCGCTGGACTGTGTGTCTAACCTGGTTAATATCTCGGTTTTTATTATACTTAACAACTAACGGGATTAACCCGGTTCAGCTTTTATCAAAAAGGCATTTTATTACTTAGAGGGTGCGTGTATCAGGGATCGAACTCGTGACGTGTGCGTATTATTTGCACACAGTCCACCGCTGGACTGTGTGTCTAACCCGTTTAAAATACCAATTTTAATTATACTTATAGTGTTATCACAGTCATCTTCTTCGTTGAATTTTACAGGCAGTCGATTATACCGTTATATCTTGTGTAGTTCGATTGTTAAACATTGTACAATCTAATATGAAATGGCAGAAACGATAATTAGAAGTGAACATACCGATGAACGGTATATTTCAGAATTCCGGCAATGTGTCGGTCCCTGTTTTTATGCTCTTCAACTGAACAAGACAATTAACCGTTCTTGATTAGCTAATCGTGAAATTGAAGTGATCAACAAATGTTAACAGAGGGTTGAATGCCCTTACCGATTCTCAGATGAAATAGAGATTTTCAGAACTTTTCCGGTGAACTGAAATTATCTGATAACAGTGCCTGAATTCGATCTCAAGTGGAAGGTTTGAGTTAGAAATAGCTTAACAACTGTTAGACTATGATGGTATTGAAGAACTTACCGATTTGAGGACAAATACGGTTTTCCGGCGAACTTGCAGAATTTTCCGGCGAGTTGATTTAAGCTTTCTGGTGAACCGAATGTGTGACGAAAATGTAATGGAAAGTTGGTATGATGTTTCTGAGTCGCGAGAGGGGTCTTGAGTTGAAGTAATTGGGACTTTGATTATTTTCGGTTATAGAAACCGATGATGATGAAAATTGATGTTCATTCAATCTGAATTGATTAAAAATCGTCGGTGCATCGGTTATAAACCTGAATGTGCGATTAATCAAAGATTAGACGGTTGAATTGCCGATTTCGGTTTCTCAGTTGGCGCAACCGGTTTAACTATATTTGTGTATAAGAGTTATTTGTTTCCTAGAGATGACAGAAAACAACAAGTGGCGGAGTGGTGATGTGGGTGTGTGTTAAGTCTTTGGGTTTAGGTTCCGGCTGACCCGGGTTCGAGTCCCGGCAGCAACATTTCATTTTTATTTATTTTGTTTTCACTTTTTATCAAATATAATTTTTATAGTTTAGTTTGTTTATTAATTATGTATCATTAAAAATCAAAATAATCTTAAATATACAACGTGACATTTATAACTTGATATTCGATTACAAAACGGAGCGGGTTTTGGAAACCCGTTTTTGACAAATGTTACATAGCATATGCTGTGAGTAGGCTAAGTAGATATACTAGTAATCCTAGTTCAGAGCACTGGAAGGGTATGGCAATATTATTAAGGTATTTGAGATACACGAGAAACTATGGACTGCATTATGGTCAAAATCCAGCTGTTGTGGAAGGATTCAGTGATGCCAACTGGATATCCGATACGAAAGATTCCAGAGCTACAAGTGGTTATGTGTTTACCCTTGGAGGAGCAGTTATATCTTAGAAGTCATCCAAACAAACACTTATTGCTAGATCCACGGTGGAATCTGAGTTTATCGCGTTTAGATAAAGCTGAAGAGGCAGAATGGTTCCGTCAATTCTTGGAATATGTTCCAGGATAGCCTAAGCCTGTGACGGCTATTTGCATACATTGTGATTGCCAATCAGCTATTGGTAGAGCTCAAAATGCAGTGTATAATGGCAGATCAAGGCACATACGACGTCAACATAAGACGATACGACAACTACTCTCAACTGTAGTTATTACGATTGATTATGTGAAGTCAAAGGATAACATTGCGGATCCGCTTACAAAAGGCTTAAGCAGATAGGTAGTACATAAGTCGTCAATGGGAATGAGACCAAAGCCCTTGAGTAAGTTTGTACAACGGAAAACCTATCCTAGAAGATTGGAGATCCCATGATGTAGGCTCAATAGGACCTAACTGTACGAACTGAGGTCACTGTGGGGGAGTAGCTCAACATACAAAGGGAGTTACAAACTTCCTAGTATGTTTCTACTTAAATCAGTGATATCAAGAGAGGTTAAGCATATGGCTTTTAATGATTTGTAAATCACCTATGTTAGAGAGAAGTGGGGTCGCTTCAAATGGAATTGGGGGCATAATTCCTAGAGCTCTCGCAGAACTAGGATAGTGTTCCATGACCATAACGGACACAACTATGAGGGGTTAGCCAAACCAGGAAGAGTAATGTGTGATGTGTAATAACGTCTACGTAAAAATGTGTTGTTTCAAGGACATCGCGTCTACTAACTACTAGGAGACTAAGTATATGTCACAAAGGAGGGTTCAAAAGGAAACTTACTAATCCTGCATTACTTAACCACTGAAATTTTATCGCGACACTTGAGTGTGTGGGATGATCTCCATTCATGTGGGGATTGTTGGAAATTATGAAAGCAAATGAATGAGAGATCATAAGCTTTAATTGTGTGTTGGAACTTTTATGTGTGAGAAGTTATGTTTGTCCCACATTAGTGGAGAGATAAATCTTTTGTTGATTTATATTTATAATTCTCTACATGAATGTATTACTGTGTGACAAGTTACACCCAGTGGTAGCCAGGAGGGTGCAAAGCACCCGACACGCGCCGGCGCCCGCCCCCGGGCCCGGGATCGGGATGAGGGTGATGGACGCAATGTGGCTTTGATGGCGCCCTTTGCACTTCTCACGCTCGCAGAGCCACTTGGAGCCGCCTTTACTATTTTTTAGATATGGCTTGAGCCAGTGGTCTGGTGACTGCCTACATTTTTACTGGTCAAGTGAATTAAGTTCTCAGAATTCATTAGGTCATTGAATTTGAGACTTAATTTTTGTTGAATTCTGTATTCATTCTGACCTTTCAGTGTGATTTCTAAATACATTATATGCAAAGCTTTATGCTATGTTTAGGATATAGAAGACAGAAATCGTATGGTTCATACAACACATACATCAAACGTTTTTCCTAACTTTGCATCTGTGAGAACTCTTGTTTCAAGTATTCTTTTAGGTGCTTGGCTATCCCCGACAGTACAATATGCTCTGGCTGTAGTACCTTGGGAAACAGAAGGATTCACCTGGGTGGCCCGAAATCTGTTTTAAGGGAAGCGTGACCTTCACGTGCCTCAGTCACCTTTGTTTTATTTTTTCTTTATTTCTTTGTAATTTGTTTCTCAGTTCAGTTTTATATTGTATTTTGATTCTGTATACTTTAGTTTCTGTTTATGTAATGTAGTCCAAATTTATTTAATAAAATTTTAATCTATTTTATTATGTGAACGGTTGCCCTACAAGGCTAACATAGGTAACAAACATAATTCAATTAATACTCGTTACAATTTATAAAAGAAATACATAATAAAGGTTGATTACATTAATCTAATTCATATGTCTCTCTTTAACTCTTGAGCACAATCCTTCTCCAAAGCCTAACATACACGAAAGGAATTTACATCTAAGCTAATGCACAATATACATAAAGAAATACATAATAAAGGTTGATTACATCAATCTAATTCATATGTCTCTCTTTAACTCTTGACATTAATCTAAAATGAAATTTAACTCTTAATACTAAATCCGGCTATTACATACATACCTCTTAATATAATTTATTAAAGCATATAGTTAGGATATATGTGACATCAAATCACGTAACTACCTTTTTATATTCGTAAGGGGTCCTCTACGCGACTATATGCTGCGTATCCAACTTTTATTTGCATTTCGTTAAATACCACCTAGTCATTAGAAGTTAACTAGCAAATATTCGTTACATGCATGATCGTGTATCGTGCATGGCATGTTCTAATCATGTATGGTATGGTACGGTATGGTATTGTAAAAGCATAAACGTTCATTTGCGAGAATATAGAAAAGCTAAAAGTGTTAAGAGAAAAAAAACAGAATAGCTACAATTGTTGAATCAAGTACAACGTTTGAAGTGATCCGATTTCGGTTAATAGAACAAGGTAAAAACAAAGATACTCAACATAGATTCATAATCAAGGAGTAAGAAGAAGATGAGAAACACAGGTTCTTTCATGCTCTAAACTCTATTCTACGCATCCTTTTATCCTGTGATAGCTCCTGGCAATTCTTCATAAATTGTTGGGCCTCGCTAACTCTTGAATCGGGCTGCGTAATTGGCCCATTGTGGTGATATCGACATTAGTTGGGTTTTGGTTCATAGTGTTCATAACAACGTGAATTTTGATCTTGCAATTCAATGGTTGTTGTTTATTTAACACGTTATCTCATATTCATGTCTTTATTATTAAAGAAGTATATGATGTTTTGTGATCTATTTACATCGTGCACTTCACAAAAAAAAATGATGATGCCTTCAAATTTTCAATGTGTGAACTCTCTAACAATCAAAAAAGTCATCTTATATCAATGATGATGCTATTTTAGAGAAGTACTAAAAAGCTACCGATCATACGCAGCCAAACCAAAAAAAAACTTAAAACTCCCTTGACGTTATAGATAGAAAATTTAACCTTAAAATGTACACTATAACGATTTTGAATAAAACTTAACCTTTTTTCAAGACTCTAAGAAATTCACGTAGATTTAAAAAAAAATCATTATCTTCTTTACACAAGTAAATCAATATAATCATTGAAAAACAAATAAGATAGCATTCAACCTCCGTTTTTTTATAATTCCACTTGTTAACCATTATTCTTAGTCCCTTCTTGAATAATCACACCACACATTATGCATTTAATTTGTCTGAGAACTATTATATTAAGATTACTCTATTAATACTTCGAATTGAAAATAATCTAGAATTAAGCCTCTTCGCACGCTGCGGCGGGGTATAAAACCATGCCAAATAGCATCAATGGCATACTATCACCAGCGACCACCAACACCAAGTCAATTTAGGATCCACGTGTTACAATGAACCTGTCAAATGGAAAAAAACTATAAGTAAGAACATTAAACTACACATGCACGTTGCGTTGTGTTAACTCGATATTTTTTGAAAGAAACATAAAAACGTTGAACCACACACGCACGTTGCCCGTGTTAACTAGCAAAATTTAGAACGAAATGTAAAATGAAAATTTGCGAAAGATGAAAAGTACAAAGGATCAAAATTGAAACTAAAAAAGTTGTGAGTTTAATCGCAAATAATAAAAAGCTTTGGGTTAAAGTTAAAAGACAAACTTTGTGGGATTAAAATTGCAAAAGATGAAAAACTTTTGAGTTAAAAAGTAAAAAAAAAACAAATATTTTTGAAAAATCTCCTAAAGCATGAGGTATAACACCCTTATGCACAAATTTTTTTTGCTAATTAATGGTATATAAATTACACCTAACTAACAGTTTTCATCGTTCAAAAAAATTGACCTCTTGTCTATTTTTAGTTTTGATTGTATATAATAAGGTTGGAGGGGCACCACACGGGTAGCGTGCAAGGTTTCTACTCGCAAAGGCTACACCGCCACCACCCTTCCCATAGGTTGGGCAGGTAGGTTGCGAGGGTAGTGGAAGGCCGCGATTTGGATGTCAAATATGATTGTTTTTAGTATCAAAACAATTGTTGTGGGTCTAGAAAACATTAAAAATAAATACTTTTCAAAACAATATAAACACATAACCATTCCACCATAATCTTTCACCAATCAAAATTTTCACCATTCATAAACCTATAATCCTCTCTATTTTATCACTTAGCTAATAGCATGTTTAATTTCTACTATGATAACATCGGTATGAATCATTCCGCCTAATGATTCCAATAGTGATATTTTCTCAGACGATAGTAGCGTAGAATTTTTCAACGATCTCAAGTCGAAGAGGGAGACAATACAACTTCAATATCTACTAAAAGAATCGTGAAACTTTGATAGCGAAAAAGGTCATTAAGTTCGTATGGAAGACTACTTTGTGGATAGCCCAAAATATAATGAAGATATTGTTCGTCAACGGTTTCATATGTCGAAACGCTTGTTTCTAAAGATTGTTGGTGACGTAGATGCATGGTTTGAATGGTTTCAAGAGGGCGTAGACGATACGCTAAAACTTTTTTACTCCATTACAAAAAATCACACGTGTCATTAAAAAACTAACTACCGGTAATACTCTAGATGAAAACTATGAGTATTTATGCATGTCTGCAAGGACTTCATGGGAATGAATACAATTTTTCAGCAACACTATCATTCATTGATACAACGATGAGTTCTTGCGTAGATCTACAAATCATGATGTGGAGGTTTTGTATCAATCATATGAAAAAAGGCATCACATTCCTAGGATGATGGATAGCATCGATTGTACACATCTGGTTTGGAAAGTGTGTCACGTTGCTTTGCGAGGCCAATATACTAGAGGTGATCACAAACTCCCCGTTGATCATGATGGAAGTGGTTGCATCACAGGATTTATAGTTTTGGCATGCTTATTGTGGGTCGCTTGGGTCAAAGAATGAGGTCAGTGTTCTCCAGCAATCTCCAATATTTCTCACTCAACGGAATGGAACCACACCTAAGTGTTCTATTTACTGTGTAAGGACGCTCATACAAACGTGGGTAATATCTAACTAAAGGGATCTACCATGCTTGGTTAACATTTGTGAAAACGTTTGCATTTCTGAACGATCCAAATGAAAAGAAGTTCAAAAAAATTGCAAGAGTCAGCAAGATGGGGCATACTTAGGTGACCCATGCGGGTTATGTCTGTAGACAAGATTAAGAGTGTGATGTACGCGTGCATTATATTTTATAACACGATTCTAAAGGATGACGAAAAGGCTTTATCACCGATTCACATACATGATCCTCCGATTTAGCCAGTTTTGGACGACGCTGCCCTTGGTGAGTTGATGGATTCAGATACGTATTTTCGACTTCGATTCTATCTTTTGGTACATCTTGCAACTCAAGATCTACCCTACCTACTTGAGTCAGATGAGGAATATTTTATTTGTATTTTACATTTGAATTGTTTTTTTTTATTTTGAATTATGTATTATTTTTATTCTAATGCTAACAAATTAGACTCTTGTTGACCTTTATCAACCGGTACAACATTCTCATCATTTTCGTTTTCATCGTATTCGCATATGGCATTACCTTCGTCTTCGATAATCATATTATGCAACAAGATACAAGCATACACACGGTATCTCTATTTTTAAGTGCAAATGCTCGTGCCGGATTTACCACAATGTGTCATTTTTGTTGTAGAACCCCAAATAACCATTTAACATCTTTTCTCGCAAATTCTTGACATTTGGCCAATTTCTTTCTTTTATTATCTTCCGGATTTGTTACATTTAATCACTGCGTAGCTTGGGTATATTCCATCGGCCAGACAATACCCGTGCTTGTATTCTACTCACGAAACCATAAGCCTAGAATCTGGGCCGATACCATTAATTACACTAGGAAATAGTTATTACACAAAAATATATATAAGTAACACAAAACAATAGTAATTACACTAAAAATTGAGTTACACTAGAAAATAAAAAATAAAATTACCTTCCTGGTCCCTATTTAAGCATATCTTCCGTGTTTTAACGTTCGGACGTAGTTTTTTCTTTCTCTAAAATAATTGTGTGTGGTTTCCATTACCATGTTAAAATGTTAAAAAAGGCGCTGGTTTGATCGGAATAAGATGAAGACGCCATGGGTTTAGATATATAATTTAGAAAGTAGGTTTTGTTTAAATATATGTAAGAATAGGAAATTATTATTATTTAAAAAAAATAGACCATCTTTTAACGGTTAATTGATTCTCAAATTTGGGAAAGTGGACCGTGGTGAGCATAAACATATCTATGAACTCCATATGTGGAGGAGGAAGGGGGCGATGTTTCACCATCCCACGTCCCTAATGGCATCCCTATGACCCTCATCATGCATCCTTAATACATCACTTCAAATAATAAATTCATTTTCCTTTAAAAAAAGTAACAAATTCATTTATTTCACGTTAAATAAACACTCATTTATTAATCATATTTTGATCATAAAAATAAAATATTTTGATTTTGATTTTTTTTTCCCATTTCATTAGTGTTAATGTTGAGTGGTATGGAATGGAGCTTTTAGTTACGCCTGCCACGTAGATATATGGCTTCGTTACCTATTTCAATAACATTCATGCAAATAAAGCCAAAACAGAAAAATAAAATAAAAAGATTTATGTTTGGTCAAGTACATGGGGCCCACCACCTTGTCTCGTTACTCGTGAATGGGTTGACGAGTGATCAATGGCGCCCCCAATGACGTTCAAGCAATGAAGGGAGAGACGTTATTGTGTTGTAAATGACAGAGATTGATGGGAAATGATGCCCATACCATTAGCTTTATGATTCTTTATAATTTAACTACTTAGTGTTGTAAATCACCACCGAATTTCTAGAAAAATTGATTCTATTTTCCTCAAAAATATTTTCATTTGATTCTATTTTCCTCCAAAAATATTTTCAAATTGTATAAAGTCATATGGTAGGAAAAACAAAATAAGAACTAATCAAATTTGTTGTGGTCACTATGATTTAGGTGGGAAAGCGTTAAATGGGCACCCTTTTTATATGACATTAACATTAACAAAACATTAAAGGCCATGGTCTGTCTGGTTTTTTTAATATATTTTTCAATTTTTATTATTTTAATTACTTTTAAACATACATTATATTTCTTGCTTATAAACTCTTAAAATATAACGTTTAATAAAATTCTAAATATGTTATTGTGACACATATATATTTATCTACGTTTAGATATAAATTTTAATCAAAATCGAGTTGTAAATATTATTATACAAGTGATGAAAGCACAGACATATACGTCATTAAAGTTACGCCACGGTTTTTTTTAAATTTTTTTAACAAAATGACGCATTTACCTTTTTTTTTTTTTTGTATTTTAGCAATAATATAATGGTTTACACCATCGATACAAATGCATGTTAATCATATCATATTGAATTGAACTGAACCGGTCAAACATGATTGGTACTAGTAATGCAATTTGTTTTGATGGTTTTCCAATCGTTGTTAAACACATGTCAATATCCCTTTGGACATGTCTATATAGAGTGCCCGTATTATACAAATATTGTAACAAACTGAACCAATACCATGATGAACTGAATCGAACCAATACCAACTAAAAAGCTCTCGCAGAACTCAAGAAATCCCACTAGTGATATATAAAAAACCTAACTTATATCAAGAGTTCATGTGACTTTTAAACTTTTAAATATATAAAGTAACCTCTAAACTCACTAGAACAAAGAAAATGTGTCAGCTAATGAAAACAATGAAAAAACTGAGTCAGTGTTGCGTACCAATTATATGAAAATTAAAGTCAACGTCAATGTACATGTGTCTAATCATAATCCACAACTTAGAATGTA
Organism: Scalesia atractyloides; assembly: GCA_947069175.1. Taxonomy (NCBI): domain Eukaryota; kingdom Viridiplantae; phylum Streptophyta; class Magnoliopsida; order Asterales; family Asteraceae; genus Scalesia; species Scalesia atractyloides. The sequence continues at coordinate 58,620,159 of CAMTDV010000007.1, read as the reverse complement.
ATATGTATGAGAATCAAGTTCTTAAAGGTTATTCCTAATCAAGATCGTCATCTTCAAGCTTAAAAGTTAAATCAAGTTCATAACTCTTTTCTATTGATAATTTGGTTATCTAATTCTATAACACTAACACTGTCAAATTTGGTTACTAGCTAACAAATAATCTTAAATGCATGTAAATTAAAAATTGATAGTATAGGGATATCAAACAAAACCCAACAGGCAAATTTAAAACCCGAAACATTTGAGACGGGTAATGGGCCAAGTATTTGAATATGAGATAGGCATTGGCATTAGTTTTAAAATTTCACAGGTATAAAAAAGGTATGATATTAGGTGATACATACCTGACCTGACTACCCTAGATATACGTACATGCTTACTTGAACCATACATGTTTACTCAAATTTGGTCATGAGTTAACAAATAATCTTTAAATGCATGTAAATTAAGAATTAACAATATAAGGATGTCAAACAAAATCCGATAGGCAAACCTGAAACCCAAAACATTTAAGACGGGTAATGACCTGAGTATTTGAATATGAGATAGGGATTGACATTAGTTTTAAAATTTCATAAGTATGACATGGGTATAATATTAGGTGATATGTACCTGACCTGACTGCCTAGATATAGATACATATGTACTCAAATCATATACGTTTACTCAATTTTGGTCATGAGTTAACACATAATCTTAAATGCAAGTAAATTAAGAATTGACAATATAGGGATGTCAAACAATATAGCCAAACCTATAAACCCGAAACACTTGAGACAGGTAATGGACTGAGTATTTGAATATGAGATAGGGATTGGCATTAGTTTTAAAATTTCATAGGTATGACAGGGGTATGATATTAGGTGATATGCACCCGACCTGACTACACTAGATATACATACATGTTTACTTGAACCATACCTGTAAACATTTTCTTTTCTTCTTATATACTTTTTTCCTTGGTAATATAATAACTTAATTTAACATGACATTGACTTTTGAGGTCAAATTAGCTCATTTGCAGGTTTGAAATTTCATGAAAGTTAATATAGGTTTCAAGAAAACTGAGGCGAGTATCAGATTTTATAGTAAGTAGCACAATTGTATATAAATTATTGTCAGATTTGAAACACACTCCTGTTTAACTGAAGATAAAACATCACAAACTTGACCTCAAAAGTCAAAATTTAAATATGGGGAATTAAGCTCCTTACTTAGCTGGATCATGGATGTTTCATACGCTAATTTTTTAATACACAGAATAATTTTATCATGTGACGTTTTTACACATATAAAAAATGATACCAGGAGCACAAAACCACTAGTGATACCAGATGAGACCAATCTGATGGATGAAATGTTGTGAATTTACGAAAATGGAGTAAAACATCTGCAGCAAGCTACAACAAATACAAGATCAATAATGGTAACGATATCTTTGGGGTAAAAGGGTTCAAGGTTTCGATTAGCCTAACGCAGGTATGAGGTCCCCCATGTTTGCAGTACGTGGAATTGGATCACTTTGTTATTGTTATTCTTGAATTTGGTATTGAAGAATGTTCAACCCAGAATATTGGTGTTTAAACAAGATTGTGTTATAGTGAGTGAATAATAGAACATGAAATGAGCAAGTTCTAAGGGTGAGAAGAGAGATTAGGAATGTCCTGGCTGAATGACCAGGAGCTGTTACTTATAGAGAGAAGGTTGTCTATAAAGAGAAATTTTTGACTATCTGTGACTGTAGTGAAGGGCTTGCCTTTTTGGTGGGTTAAAGCTTTGGACCTGCGGTAAAAGAGTGTGCTCTCCCACATGCTCCTATTGCGGCTTGGTAGGAGAGTTCACACGTAAAGTGTGATGTGACCAGAACTATCTCGTTCTTGTTGTTGTTCACAACAGGTGGTCATTCTCGAACCTTTTAACCTTTTAAGTTGTTGTGTATTCTAATCAGTTTATTAAGGTTTGAGCTACCCACGTCATCAACCCCCCAAGTCAGAGGTATTTGAGGTGTAAGCTCAAATGTTTCTTACTTTCGTACACTATTTTATTGCTTACAGGCTTCAAGGCTTGGAAGGTTACTAGGCGGTTGAGATTCTGAATTTGAATTTTGAAGTGACAGTTTGACATGACTGATGGCAGTTTTTTGCGGGCAGCGGTTTTAATGCCTTGTATGTAATAATAACTTCCCAGACTTCATTTTCTTTTTTCTTTATCACAAAAAGAACTAACTCTTCACATTTCTCTCCAAGCTTTCCATCAATTTCCTTCAATCCAGGTCAGTTTCTTCTTTCTCTTTTCTTTCTTTCTTTGTTTCCTTTCGATCATCTCTCATGGGTGCTAGGAAATATCTGTCTATAAGTTATTCTCGCCTCACTCAAGAGGAAGTTGAGGCTTTCTACAAAGAATGGAGATCGATCCCAAATTTAATCCGGTTGCTCCGGGTTTAGATAAATCGACAATCAGTGCCCTGTTGGTTCGATTGCACTGTACTGTCGTCATTTCAAGTTTTCCAATTTACGTCATCCGTTTTCCCTCTTTGTTCTTAACGTTTTAGAGTATTCTTGGGTATGTTTTGGTCAGTTACATCCTCACGGCCTCTCTAGGGTTTTACACTTTGAAGTTTTATGTCGAGCCAGGTTATGATCCTTCGTTGTTGTTATTTCCCCTTTCTTCAGTTAGCCAAGAACGGCGATTAGTTTACATTTGAGACGTCTCAAGTTGATGTGTGTTTGATTTCTTCGTTGGTTACCACGCTTGGTTCTTGGAATGACCGATTTTTCTGGGTCTCGGACTCTATTGTACCGTTTAAGATGGTTTGGAGGCATCCTAATGCTGTTTCTAAATGAATTCGAACCCTCAGAGTCTGAACTAGACAGTTGGCTCTTAAAATATCTTACGGAGTGTCCTTCAAGGCTTCATCCCTTCTCGGAACACCTGTTGGTGTTAATGGGTGTGAGCACGTTGTGGGACAAGCCAGATCATGATCTTATGCTCATGAGGGGTGGTCAGGGTATGATATTTTGCTTTATGTTTTTATTCCTTATGTTTTTATATGTTCTCTTATGTTATATGCTTGTTTGTTGCAGTTTGTCTACCTTAGATTTTATCAAGAGTGATGACACTTCTGATGTTGAGTTTTGGGATGCCGAGGCTACACCTGGTGAAGATGTTGTTGCCAGGAACGCTAAACAAGGTTCGAGGGTTCAGGCTATGTGAATGCTCCTAATGTCAAAGGTTTTACCAAGGCTGATGCTTCCAATCCTTCTACTCGCCGCTCAATCTGTCGTCTGATAAAGATGCTGACCAACCTTCAGCCTCTGAGCCAGTTGAGCTGAGTGATGACATAGAGGCTTCAGATGATCTGGGTGTTGGGGTTGAAGGATAGTCAAAGAAAGACAAGAGAGTTGCCTTTGGTAATTGGTAAGGGAAACAAGACAACAGGTAAGAAGGTTGCAAGCTTGAAGGGTTTAGGGAAGGGTGGTGAAGGTTCCACCAATGTTAACCAGGGGGATGTTTATGTGCCAGAATGGAGGGTCACAGTTGGTGACAGCTTTAAGTCTTCATCCGTTTATGAGGATGTTCTTACTCACATTGCTCCTCCCGTTGTTCGAGATTCTTATTCCTCTATGGACGATGACCTGATGATCTCGAAAATGATGATGAGTGCTTGTAGCCTTGCCGCTTTGCTTCCGGAAGGTGTATCCTGATTCCGCAAGAGGATGCAGGAATATGAGACATTCTCGAAGAAGAGGGATGGGATGAAGGCTTCCATGGCTGATTTGAAAAAGGAAGCTAAGGGTTATGCGAGAAGGAGAAAAAACTGTTGTTAAGGATTGATGAGCTTTCCTCTCAACAGAAGATTGAGATGGCAGAATTGGAGAAACGCTTAGAGGCTGATAAGAAGTAGGTAAAAGCTGATAGGGCTGCCTTGGAAGTTCAGAATAGGCCTTCTTGGAGGAGAAGGAAAAGTTAAAGGCTTCAGTTTCCAAGGCAACCGGTGACAATCAATGGCTCATTGAGCATTGATTCTAGCATGTGATTCCTACATTCTCCACTCGTCATAGTTCAACAAAGCTTGGGTGGTGTTTACAACAAGATCTTGCCCATGGAAGACACCAGGTTTAGTTGCTGGCTACAAGGCTTGTGAATCTGGACAACCGCAGGAACAATCTTCTCTTTTTCAGCCTAAAGCCTTCGAAGCGTTCAAGGAATCTGTTTTGGAATGGAGCATATGACCTACCCCTATGTGAGTGAGGTTTTCAAGCATTTTGGTAAGTCTTTTTCTGTCTTGCAGGAGTTGAAACCTCGTGGCCTCAACAAGGCTGTGGGTGCTGAAGTGCTAAAATCTCTTTTTAAGAAGCGTTCCTACTCGGGTGATAGTGAGGAAACCTTTTCTGATGGTGGTGAAGGCTCGAAGGAGGCAAGCCTTGAAGCTTCCGAGGCAGCAGGTGATGGTGGGAGGAAGAAGAAGAAAGCCAAAAAAAATTCAAGAGTGGTGATGCAAGTGCAGCAAAGACTACCGCTTCTGATGCTGCTAATTAAAAACTACTTGAACTTTATTCGTAGCTTTCTTAGCATCTTAAAACATTGTTATATAATGTGGACAAGTAGTTTTTTTAGGAAACCCTTAAGGTTTCATTGGTGTTTGGTAGTCTTAGAGGCTTTTGAACAATATTTTAGGTTTATGGCTCTTAAGGCCCTATGTTATGGTTTAAAACTAATGTTTCTAATGTTTTATTCTACTTTTTTTCTTATGTGTTGATGATGTTTGCAGTTGTCTTGTTATGTACCCTTCATTGATTATACTTTAGAAAGTTCAGTGCTGCATCACTTAGCTTCAAGGTAATTTAGATAAAAGATACATGTTGCTTATCCTATTTACGACATTATTTGATGTCCTCTTATTTGTAAGCGTTTATGAGGCTTAAGGAACAATTGTGTAGGTTGTTCGGACCCGTCTATGAGACAAGTTAAAGTTTTATTTAAGTCCATAAAGTTTATATGATTTAGGAACTCATCCCATTATATAGGTTCATTCAACCCTTGAACCTATTGAGCGATATGGCATGGGATATCCCTTTTATAGCCCCTGCCATGGAGTGTTTTGCTAGATTCTCAACCTGATTGTAGGATGGAAAAGACAAATTTTGATAGAGAACGTCATCATTCATTCATAAAAGGTGTACATATGTTACAAAAGAAGATGGAACATAAAACATTCTGCCTACACATAGAACCTTTTAAGGTTCTTGCCATTCCAGTGGCGAGAAAGTTTTTTGCCTTCTGCGTCGGCTAGCTTGTATGATCCTCCTTTTGTGTTTCGAGAATGGTGTACGGTCCTTCCCATTTGGGACCAAGTTTGCTTTGATTCTCCTTTTTGCTTGCTTCATTGTTGCGGAGGACCAGGTATCCAGGCTTGAACCGTTTGTGTTTCATCCGGGTGTTGTAATAAGCTTCCATTTTCTGCTTATACTTTGCTTCCCCTTATAGCGGCTTGTTCACGAGCTTTGTCCAGGAGTTCCAGGTTTAGCATGGTTTCAGCCTGGTTTGCTTCAAGGTCGATGTTGAGTGTTCATTGTGTGGTGACTCAAATTTCTGTCGGAATGACAGCTTCCGACCCTAAACACTAAGTTATAGGGTGTTTTCTTATGGCTTGTTTTTTGTTGTTCATATTGCCCACAAGACATTAGGAAGTTCTTCAAGCCATTGAGTACCATGCCTTCCTAGTCTGTTTTTTATCCCTTCCACAATACTTCGGTTTGTTCTTTCAACTTGGTCGTTTGATTGAGGATAGGCCACATAATTGAACACATTGTGTAATTCTGAACTCTTTGCACCATGAGCTAAAAGGCTTCTTGGCAAACTGTTTGCCAATGTCTGTGACCAGCACCTCTGAGAGCCCAAAGCGGCAAATGATGCTTTCCCACACAAAGTCAATGACTAGTTTTCCTGAGATTTTGACCAAAGGCTTGACTTCTGGCCATTTTGTAAAGTAATCCACGGTCCCCAATAAAAAATTTACTCCCCCTTTGGCTGGTGGGAATGGACCGACGATGTCCATCCCCCATTTGTGGAATGGCTAAGCTGAGGAGATGGGAACAAGATCATGCTTAGGACTTTTAGGTACTAGTGCATGTATCTAACAAGTTTCACATTTTCGTAATTGTTCAGTGGTATCTCGGTGCATGAAGGGCCAGAAGTATCCAAGGATCCTCAGCTTTGAGACTACCGATCTTGGGCCATAATGAGCCCCAAATATTCCTTCAAGGACTTCCTTGATCAGATATCGACTTTATTATGGGCCAACACATCGGAGTAGTGGTGCAAGGTAACCTTTAAAGGGTTTCTCCTTGCAACAATATTGCCTTGACTTGATACGAACCCTTTCAACCTCTGTCTGATCATTAGGTAACTCACCATTTTTTAGGAACTTTATAATGGGAGTCATCCAATTTGGCCCTTTTCGGTGATCACGTCTTGCACCTCAAGTTCCTGAATGGATGGTGACTTCAACATTTCAACTAATACTTTTTTTGGTGAGATGGGCAAATGTGAGAGATACAAGCATGCTTAGTGTATTAGCTCTCTTGTTTTGAGATCTTGGAACCTGTTTGATAGCACATGTTTGAAATGTGTTCATCAATTCTTTTGATTTCTCCTGGTATTTCTTCATGTTGGGTTCTTTTGCTACATAGCTGTCGTTCACTTGACTTGAGACAAGTAAAGAGTCCATGAATACTTGAAGCTTTTGAACCCCATTTCTTTGGCTAGCTTTAGTTCAGCGATCAATGCTTCGTACTCTGCTTCATTATTGGTGGTCTGAAATTCAAGTCGAAGAGCATATGTAAATTCTAACCCTTTAGGGTTGATTAAAACTAGCCTGGCCCCTTACACTTCAATACTGGAAGCTCCATCTGTAAAAAGCTTCTAGGTTTCAGGGTCAGAGGGTTCATCGGCAGTTGGCTTACATGTGTTTTCTTCATATTGTGATCTTGGCTTTTGAAAGGGGGTACTGTTCTACAATAAAGTCTGCTAAGTACTGGGTTTTGAAGCTTTTCCTCGGAATAGGTTGATTTTGTGATTGAATCGAGTTGCTGAATACTCAAGCCTCATTTGGCTAATACGTCTAATTTTCCTGGTTTTTCAAGCTAATTTAATAGTTGCTATGACACTGAATGAAATCGGGTGCCTGAAAGTACTTCAGCCTTTCGTTTGGACTAGAGGATAGAGCAGTTTATCAAAGGAGGAACATTGATCTCTGCTAATTTTTAAAGCTTCTACTAAAGAAGTAAAGAGGTACCTAAATTGTTTCGTTCAATGGTCAGAACCGCACTATGGCTTCTTAGCAACCGAAGGTTAGACATAGATCGTTTCTCTTGTTTCGGAGCGCGATGGCTGGTAATGAGTCAAGTGTTGCTTCATTTGGTTGAAGGCTTAATCGCTTCTTCGGTCCATCGAAAGTCTTTCTTGTTGTTGCAACCATTAAGGGTTTTTAAAGAAAGGTAGGGACTTTTCTGCTAACTTGGACGTGAAACGCTTCAAGGCTGCAAGATTTCCATTCATGCTCTCCACTTCTTTTTTTGCTTTGTGGAGACTTGGTCTCAAGGACAACTTTGACCTTGTTAGGGTTGGCTTTTATGCTTTGTTTCCCTACGATGTGCCCCAAGACTTGCCTTCTTCAAAACCAAACGAGCACATAACTAGATTCAGCTTCATGCTAATTTTTCTCAAGTTTTTGAATGTCTCTTGTATGTCATCGAGCATTTGATATTCCGTTTTGCTCTTGATCACCAAGTCATCAACATAAGCTTTCATGTTCTTGCCAAATTTTCCAGCAAATGCTTTGTCAACCAGACATTGATAAGTTGCACCTGCATTTCTTAAACCAAAAGGCATTTTTTGATAACAAAAGATACCTTTATAGTGTGGAATGCGGTTTTTTATTTGTCTTTTTTTCTTTAGGATATGATGGTAACCCTTGTAGGAATCAAGAAAACACTTGAACGGGAAGCCTGTGAGCGAGTCAACCTTGAGGTCTATTTCTGGCAATGGTTAGCAATCCTTAGGACAGCTTTGTTCAAGTCTTTAAAATCAATCCACACTCTCCAAGACTTGTCAGGTTTTCGAACCATTACCAGATTGGCTACCCATGATTGATACTTGACCTCTCGAAGGATTCCGGCTAGAACAAGCTTTTCTACCTCTTGTCATGCTGCGAGGCTTCTCTCTGGAGCTTGGCTTCGTTTCTTTTGGACAACGAATTTGAAATCAGGTGGGATTTTTAACTGGTGCTCAGCAATGCTACTAGGGATGCCTGTCATATCTTCTGGGCACCAGGCAAAGAAATCAACGTAGTGTAAATAAGTTTCTCAAGGTATGTGAGGGTTTACTTGGAAAGGTTAGTGTTTACCCTTATCCTTTGATGAGGATATTTTGGGTTTATGATCAGCCTTTGTTCATCGTCTTCATCCTTTTTTAAACTTTTCCCTTCAACCACGAAAGCTTCTTGGGTAGGTTGAAGGGTTGCTATCCCTTTTTCAGTGGGAAACTTTACAGTGACTTGGTTAACTGAAACTGTCATCCTAAACACACTCTGCCCTGGCTTCCAATGATGACATCGTAGTTGAAAGAGATGTTGATTACCACAAAGGTGAGTTGTTCGGTTCGTTGTTTTGTTCCCTCGCTGAAACAAACATCAAGAGTTAGTTGGCCTAAAGGCTTGATAGGTATGTCAGTGATACCTTTGATGGAGGATTTAGACTGTTGAAGCTTCGAAGTTCATTGTTGCTAAGACGGTTGAAGCATTTTTCAAACATCATTTCGGTGGCTGCACCGGTGTCAATGTAAGCCTTGGATGTCTTGATGGTTCCTATTTTGGCTTCCATTACCAGAGGGTTTGAAAGTAACTCCCCTTCTGGAGGTGTGAAGCAAACACACTAGCGTTTCCAAGCTTACAGACATCGGCGTTTATGGGAAGCTTCTTTTTCAAAGTCAACCATATTTACTTTCTTCTTTTTTCCTTCAACCATCTTGTCCTTCACCCCTTTAACCAAGTGGGCTAGTTCTCCAGACTTGACGGCTTCTTCGATCCTCTTTTTGAGCTGGAAGCAATCGTTGAAATGCTGACATTTTTCTTGTGAAAATCACAAAATTGGTTTTAGTTTTCATTTCTCTTGCTTTTTGGTAAGGGCCAAGGAGGCCGGAAGCTGTGCTTGACTTCTTCAGTGGCCAAGATCTCTTGTGGGGTCTTGGTCAAAGCTGTGAAATTTATGGTTTTTTCTCGACTTGGAGGGTTCCTTCCTTCAGGTCTCCTGGAGTCTGAACTCTTAGAGCGTTTATCATAAGAACCAAAGTTTCCTCTTTTCTAGTTGGGACTGTTGTTCCACAGTTAAGAGTTCTTTTTCTTTTTCTTTGATGTCAACAACTTCCTCTCTTCGAATGTGAGCTTCGGCCCTTTCGAGTGCTTCTTCAAGGGCTTTGGGCAGGCACTTTTTGAAATCTCTTGTGAGATATTTAGAATTTATGGCATTCATGAACGCTCTGACCCTCATCTTTTCATCAACACTTACATTGGTTAAACCTTCCTTTTTGTATCTTTCGATGAAGTCTCTGAGACTTTCGTCATCACGTTCTTTTATTTGGAAGATTATCGTAGCATCCTTGACATACCTCCGTTGTTGTGAGAAATTGGCCAGAAAACCTTTGCTGAGATCGTCAAAGGTTTGAATGCTTCGTTCGGGAAGGTCATTGAACCATATACGTGTAGACCCTACAAGGGTTTGCATGAACATAAGACAGCATTCAGGGTTGGACCATTTTTCAATTCTTGCAGCCCTAGTAAAGATTTGTAGGTGGTCTTCAGGATCATCGGTACCATCATAGGTTCTTATATGTGATGGTATCTTTATCCGAGTTTGAAACTCGTAGTCAGCGATTTGTTGGGAGAAGCGAGAAAAGTTGTTGGGCTTGTAAGGTTTTGTGAGATCTTCTTCTACCCTTGATGCCTGGTTATCGTTTGAGGTACCTTTGTGAGTGGCCAACACCTGATTGATGAAGTGTTGCCAAGGAACTTGTGCCATCATTTGTGTCATGAGTTGGGGCATGAGGTTAAAGCCTTGAAGGCTTTCTGGTGGCACTGTATGAGGTATTCCTATGGATGTGCTCATGACCGTACCTCGAGCCAAATGTAGGGTAGCCATGGTTTGTTCCCACAAAGTGGCAACAGGAGGGGGAACACTTCGGTGACTGCCAGAGTTGATCAATAGTGGTTTCGTGCCCAATAGGTGTACCGGTTGCAATGGGTTAGGAGGTAAACATAGGGAAAGTAGTTGGGCTTGGCCTCCCAAAAGCACAAGGGCTTGGATTGAGTGGCAGGTTAGTTGTACTTGGACCAGCTTCAAAATACGATGTGGTTGGTCGTGAGCTGCTTAAAGGAAGCGTAGAGGGCCGGTGACAATGAGGGTTCGGAATCCTCATAGTCTAGCCTTATTCTCATTCATTTTTCTCTTTCTCAGTTCATGTGTTGGTTGAGAAGAGATCTCAACTGTAGGAAATGTCAAGCTACTCCCTCGGGTGTTAGATCTATGCATTCTGGTGTATGCATAGCACCAATTTGAGGAGAGGCAACCCCTGATGAGATCTAACCGGAGTTTGGTGGATGTTTGAAAAGAGGTGAATTCGGGAACGTAGTCCCTGTTGGAGTACTTCCGGGAGTAGAGAATGGTGTGGATCGGACCGTGAGATCCAACTGGAGTTTGGTGTTAAATTGTTGTTAGGCACCTGATTTACCTCGCCAGGAGACTCACTTTCAGACATGGTGAAAGGAGAACTTGGAGCTACACTACTGGTATTCAAGATAAAGTTAGTGGCGTAGCCCCACGGTGGGCGCCAACTTGTTGCTACAACAAAGACAAACCAAGGATGGTAACGAAATCTCCGGGGTAAAAGGGTTCAAGGTTTCGATTAGCCTAACTAAGGTCGTGGGGTCCCCCAGTTTGCAGTATGTGAAGTTGGATCACTTTGTTATTGTTACATGAATTTTGGATCGAAGAATGTTCAACCCAGAATGTTGGTGTTTAAACAAGATTGTGTTATAGTGAGTGATGAATAGAACATGCAAGGAGCAAGTTCTAAGGATGAGAAGAGAGATTAGGAATGTCTTGGCTGAATGACCAGGAGCTGTTACTTATAGAGGGAAGGTTGTCTATGAAGAGAAATCTTTTACTAGTGATCCGTGACTGCAGTGAAGGGCTTGCCCTTTTTGGTGGGTTAAAGCTTTGAACATGCGGGTAAAAGAGTGTGCTCTCCCACATGCTCCTATTGCGGTTGGGTAGGAGAGTTCAACGTAAAGTGTGATGTGACCAGACACTGTCTCGTTCTTTTTGCTGTTCACAACAGGTGGTCATTCTCAAACCTTTTAACCTTTTAATTGTTGTGTATTCTAATCAGTTTATTAAGGTTTTAGCTACCCACATCATCAGCAACCAAGAATATTAAGAAGACGGAATACAAACGTAAGACAACAAAAACTGTTCACACTTCAAGATCAGACATTTCTCCAACAACTTCCAACATCATGTTAAAGTGTCGATTAAACGCCTTAAGATCAAGCGTGAACGTGAAAGAGGAGAGTGCCATATTGGAACCACGACCGCACGCACTAGTGCCGCATGGTGGGTTCTTGAAAACAAAAGGGTGAGTGTGTTCACGGCTTGAATCTATGATTTTATTTATTTTTAATAATAAGCCATTGAAGGAGTTAAAACAGGCAACTTTATTTTTAAAATTTTTATTATAATATTAATTAAAAACTTAATCTGATTTTTCTTGTGTTCGTTTGTTAATTTGTAAATAAATACACAGTCTTGCTTAATTTCTTGTTCTGAATATACTAATAAACACTTAAAAAAAGAGTTGTTTTAAAAGAAATATTTTTGGACTCTTAAGCAATTTTAACACATGTTTGGATCAACATTCCTGATGATAAGTAATTGTTTAAAAATAATTAATATTCTATGTTAGAAAATAATTTAACAAAATGCAAAAAAACTAGAAAAACACTTTCATTTTCACATTCACTAACTATAACACATAGCATAACACATGTTAGTAGCTTTTTATTATTCCTGCGCTTGATGAGTACCTACTACCTAGATGTGTAACAACAAATAATTATTTATAATTGAAGAGATCAAAATCGATAGCTAACCAATTGAACCTAGTTATAATGTGTAACAGAAATGATAACATGCTAAATTAATTCCTTAGGTTGTGTGTTATACTCAACATACATCATTCCATCCCATTACCACTTCAGCATCGCATAATTTCTAGCAGTTACTTGTTCGAAGATCACTCTATTATCCTTCTAACTGAAACTTGAAAGTAAATTACACCCAACACACAATTTCTCCTTTATTTTGAGTTTTGACTCTAAAGGGCCACTTCAAATAATGCGTGACATTGAGATTTATGACTTGTAATTATGCATACACAAAGATAATATATGAATAATATGATCAAAAGCAATTTTTTTCTTTTTTTCTACGAAAAAGGGTCCCAAATTTGTCATCCGCTTTGGGCCTATAAAATTTTGAGCCGGCCCTGTTGACGGGATCGGGCTTGGTGCAAAACTTATCTTATTCTTGCCTTGTCTTTTTTCTAGGATATATTGACTATACACAAGTCAATTCCAAATCCGTGACAAGGAAAGGTTATCTATTTTGTGTTACTTATACCTTGTTGGGTTATATGGCTAGCTAAAAATGATTTTATTTTCATAGGCAACAAACCGGAGATCAAAAGTATTATCAATGAGGCTATTATGAATTTCCACTCGTGCAAAATCCATTGGGGTGACAAATTTAAACCGGAAGGATTTTAACTTTGTGTAACATGTTTTCGATGTGTTTGTGTTGTTTTGTTTCCGGCTTTTGTTTGTTTTGGCTAGCTCCTTGCTAGTTATGTTTCGAATAAAATCTTGCCTATAAAAAAAAAACAAACATGTACAAATCATGTGGTAGGAAACAACATAACTATATAATGACTGTTAATCAAATTCTTTGGGCCACCAAATTTAGGTGGAAAGCTTTAAATGGGCACCCGTTTTATCTAGCACTTAATAACAAAACCTAACTTTTATCCAATTTTCAATATAGTAATGACTAATTAGTTTATATATGTGACTAATAAATGTTTAGTGTAACCTCTAAACTTACTAAATTAAATCAAATGTGTGGATCAATGTTCACAATGAAACGTGAGTCGATGTTGACAATGCCTAATATGTCAAGTATACGGTTAAATGGGTGTTAATCAAAACCAACGATGTCAATTATGTGAAAATGAATGCCTAACTACCTGTGTGAATCATAATCCAAAGCTTTAAATATGTGACAATCAAGTTCTTAAGGTTATTCCTAATGAAGATCAATGTCTTTAAGACCAAAGTTTGAATCAAGTTCATAACTTTTTGCTTGTATCTTCTTTTTAACGGCTAATTTCAATTGCCCAGATTTGAACTGAAGTGTTTTTTTTCTAGTATCTGGTTCTTGAAGATTATCACACTAGCAAATTTGGTCATAAGTTAACAATACTTTCAAGAGAGAATTTCATATATATATATATATATATATATGAACTTCAATAAGTTTTTACTCATAGACAATTTTAGCTTCTCAATACTAAATATCAAATTATAGAGTTTTTGAGAAAATGATAGAATAGTATTATTTTAAATAGATTTTGATATTATATTTTTGCTTTGGGTGCTGGAATATTATACATGTAAATTAAGAATTAACAGTTTGCATAACTTATCATCCACAAATAGCTAGTCCGCATAATTTTTTACTTATATTAACATGTTCGCATTGCACAAAATAAGGACGGAAAAACTAAACAAGTGAATCCTTAAAAAGTGAATGGTTTTAACGTATCACGTATGCCCTATTTTGGAAAGCTCTAAGCCACGAAGAAACGTGTAAGACTGTAGCATGTGCCTGAATCGCTAGTACCTCATATGGAGTAATCAAAACACCATTGTGTTTTTCTAAAAAGGATAATATTAACTAAAATGACTAATGATCAATTTAGTCATTAACTAGCGGGATACCCCGCGTTATGTAGAAAAAAAATGATAGGTATTGATTCAGTTTGTTTTTTCTCAAACGGCAAATTTGAATCACTGAGAGACCACTGAAGTATCATCGTGCCATTAGCTGAACCAGCTGATCATATCCATCTCCGCTATGCATAATGCCTTACACCAATTCAGGAGGAAACCCAATAAATATGAGAATACTCTCTTGTGAAAATCAAACTCAGGACCTATTGGTCCCAAGCCTTATCTCACCCCAAGATGCCACTAGGTGATTTTCATACACTCGCTAAAGCAATCAAAAAAGGAAAAAAAAAACAAAGTCGTAATATATCTAAAAGGATATAAAATAGATGAAAATAAATTGCGTTGTAAAGGTATAAAAAATTAGTATCAAAACATTAAGAAAATTAAAGTGATGACTTAAAAGTCTTCTTAACAATATTAATCATTAAAAATATTAATGAAGGAATATAAATTAAAAGGAAAGCAAAGATAGGAGGGGAAGAGAATGATGCAATAGAAAAAAAAGACTAGGAGAGGAAGCAAGAATAACAGTGATTTAAAAAAAATTAAAAGCTAAAGAATAATGTGCTGAAAATCACCAACTGACCAAGTGACTTGAACTCGGGTGGCCTGAGAACCCAACACCACTTGGCTGTGTGGGTTTTGCATTTTAGTTATCGACTTGGCGTTAACACTATCTTCTCGAGTTTAATAAACGAAAGAAAAGAAGAATAAGAAAAGAAAAAAAATAGAAACTGTGTTTCCGAGTTCGAACGAAATTAAAGTAGAAATAAAAATTGTATGTATTAAAAATCATTTCCTTTTATATCTCTCAGTTTGGAAGCGTTTAAAATAAAGGAAAAAGACATAGGTTTCCTTCTATTTCTCTTTATTTTCTTCCTTAAAAAAACTCTAAAACACAAAAACTCTAGAACACAATTTTTTCTTGACAACTTTCCAAATTCTTTCTTCCTTTCGTTAATGAAATTCAGGAAACAGCGTAAAAGTCTATATAATAACAAGGTAAAAAATAGTTATAGCCAAGTGGCCCAATGATAGATAATCGCTATTCACCCAACTTATTAATGTTAACTAGGGAGATTTATCAGCATTGTGACGGACATTTGGTCGGTTTGTTATGGTAAGACTATGGAGTGTGGAGGGGGTTGGGGGCATTACTGACATGGGACGAGGATGAGATCCATAAGGTAATACTCAAAACTAGGGGTGTGGTATGGCGTGGCCAGCCATTTGGATTTTTTAATTAAAGTAGCCAACTAAAGCCAGCATATTGGACCAGCCAACCATGTCACCCGCCCCCCCCCCCCGCCAGGCTCAATCCCCACGCCATGCCCAACGCCAACACAGGGCGAGCAGCTGGCGTTGAAGGGCCATGATGCCCAAAACCACACCCACACCCCATAGTCTAAAGGTACGATACGAACATTTGGTATAACAATTAAAAAAATATGCCCAAGAGGATATCGATATGTGTTTTGCATACAGCCGAAAATCTTAAAATACCGGTACCCCTTCAGATAATACTGATATCAGTACCGATGTTAGTCACAGTCAATTTGGTTCGTCATGAAAAAAACAAAAAAACAACTTTTATCGAACATAGATAAAAATAAGTATGTCACAACGGTATACTCGGAATTTTGTACGACACAATATTATATCATCAAAATAATGAAAATGGTAAAACCTATAAGAAAACTAACATGAGACAACTTTGATAAAAGCACATTTGTGATTCGATCTCTTGTAAATTACTATTTACAATTCGTTTAAAGTAGCACTTATATAAAAAACGTAAATTAAGATAAGCACATCGTAAAGACATATCAGTATTTTATATGAATTTTATTTTAAATTTTGTGCAAAAAATGCACAAATTTAATCACAATAATAAAACACTGAAAAAGGTAAAACGAAAACTAAAAAATAATAATATTATCATAATCCAGAAAACAAACAAAATTCTGATAAATGTTATGTAAAACTGATTATTTGTCTCAAAAATACTAGTTTCCAAACTTCTAAAATAAATTGATAAATTTTCATGTTTATGAACACAAAAATAAAATCTTATCTTCCATTAAAAATGAGGAAAATGCACAAAACGTCCTATATGTTTTCTCAAATTTGCAGGTTTGAGCCTTTATATTTAAAACTTGCTAAAAAGAACCTTTACGTTTATTTTTGTTACAGGTTCAATACTTTACGACTAACTAAGTTAATTTTCTCAGTTTAATTCCCTCACATGCCTGACATGTGAGGGTATATTTGTCATTTTAGATTTCAGGTTAGATCGCAACACTACTACAACTACAATTGGGTTTAAATATGCTTGAAATGAACGCTACAACCCACAACAGAAAATGAAATCCAAGCCACTTTATGCGATTAACAAGTACACACAATTACTAAAACCTACTTATACAAGATAAATTAAAAATAAAGAGAAGAAACCTCTGCAACATACAAATGGGCTTAAACATGAACCCGATTCGACCCATATCTCATAACAACACCCCGCCCCTCCATAATCATCGGCGGTGTAATAACATAAGACCCTTCAGAATCTCCACCAGTCAAAACCGAAGCATCCATGGGAATAACAAACATCGCCTGAAGATGCCCGTGTGAAACATTCTCCAAACACCACCACTACTATCTCCACATTGACAAGCCCTCTCCCTAGCAGCACCCTGTATCACCAAGTAATGATGTGATTCACTGTCTGCTTTCTGATCGAGGTCAACATCCAATTCTTTTTTATAATCCTCATCTTCTTCATCGTGGTGAAGATGCGTCTGGTGTCAAGGTTTTCGAGACTGCTCTCATCGCTTCTGTTTCCTCCACATGTTCCTCGTCTCTGCTATTTCAAAATCAGAACCAAAATCGACATCAAAATCACTAAAATAACCTAAATTGGAACTATTTTACGGATGAAATTTAATTGACACAAACTCGTAACAGTTAACCTAAATTAACCTACAATGGAACTATTTCGAGGTTGAATTTGAAATTGAGAACATAATCGGAAACATACAAGAACCAATTGTGTGTATGGATATAATAGATATAGAGATAGATGTAGAGATTGAGAGAGAGAGAAAAAAAGATTGAGAAGAAGCTGGCATTATAGCAATGAGTGAGAGAGGAAAAGAGGGGGGGGGGGGATGAGAAGGGGTTTAGAGGGATTAGAAATTTATAAGTTTGAGTACATGTTCATACTTGCCATGAAATGGGTTTTTGTATGATATGATGAAATTGATAATATGCATGTTAATTGATACTTGAAATCATAGGTATATGAAATATTTAAAGCCTTTGGCAAGTTTGATAATCGGGTAAATTTCATACATATGATGCAATGGGTTGTTTCTGGTGATGAAACAATCCCTAGTTTTTGTATAATATTAATAGATTAGCATACGATGATTGAGACTATGTTAATTTAATGATTTACGATTTCATGAACTTGGTTGAGAAAAAGTAGTTAAAATGGTAGCCTAAGAATAATGTCTACTGGGTATTTGACGAATTGCCTAACTGAGTTGTTGAACTTAATTGTGCATTGCATATGTTAATAGGCAGTTGGCTTTTAAAAGTAAAACTAACCTATAATAGGATCAAATGGTAATTTTGATATAAATTTCGTAAGGTGGGATAGTCTTGATAAATGATTACTAGTCTAACCATCTGTGGATTGATAAAAGTTAGTTTAACGCTTGACAAGCTAGGTGGAAGTTTTGGAAGAAGTGGGTCAAACGGATCGAATACGCATGGAAAACATAATCGGATTTCAAGGTAATAAAACTTACATCTTTTAAGTAGAACACATACTTATAGTATTGGTTAAAGATAAGGTAAATTAGCATTTGAAATATGACGTTCTGACGCGAAGTGATACGGGTTGGAACAAGTGAAAATGGTAAGAAACCATAGTTGATGGTAAAAAGGATAAAACCGTAAATTAGTCATGTGATGACGAATAAATAGGAGTTTGAAACTTACCTTATGGTGTAAACCATAATGGGTAAAAATGGGTAAAATGGTAATCTGGTCACGAGTTGAAGGATAAAAAAAGAGTTTCGAAAAAAACACCATATGGCGTAAGTCATAATGGGTCAAATGAATTAAGAAATGACTTTTAAGTAATATTATCCTATGGTGTAAACCGAAATGGGCTAAATGGGTGAGATGGCAAATAAATACATCTCATAGTAATAAATGGTCATTTAGGCCAAACGGGTCAATGGTGATGTTATCACCATTTGACAATGATGAGTAATGGTCGTTTATCGAGTTTTTGCTCACAGGAAGAATAGCGTATAACTTGCATTGCTATTAATTAGCAACTAATAGAATAAGTATTAAATGGTCAATGCTATGCCGAGCTAGTATGTTAAGTCAAACTTCAAGAGATTAAGCCGATGAGAGTCAAATGAATCATGAGTGAATATTGGATTACCTACAGTAAGGTAAATCTAATAAATTAAATTATAGACATTATGTTCTTAGAAACATAATGATTTTAAATAGTTTATGGTTAGAAATGCCCACTTGATCAAAATATGCTTTTAAAAGTCATTCGTCGTAAAAAGGACTAAAGATGACCAAAACGCAATCGAATGATAAATTGAGCAAACGACCCTTGAGGATAGTTTTGTAAGTAAGTACACTCTTTCATGTGTAAAAGCAAAAGGCATAAGCCATTTTGGTTTAATGCCTCTTAACGGAGTCTTTTTCGTAAATTGTCAAATCGAGTGATAGAATTTGGAATATATGATTTTACCATATCAAATGCACCATAAATATAGTTGTGGTGAAAGATAAAAAGAAGTCCTAGTGTGAAAATATGAGGTAAGGAAAGAAAGAGCGAGATTTAAGCTCAAATGCTTAAATCCCTTAACGGGTCAAAGTGAATATACCCATAAACCGGGAATGGTTGCATAATTCATGAAAGTTATGAATCCGGGTTAAGGATTTCTAGTTAAATAGGTCGGTAAACATTTTATGGACATTTAGAAACAAGTTTTGAGTGAAACGGATGAAAAATGAATAAGTTACGAAAGTTTTCGTACAAAAACGGCAAAATGGAAAGAGGCTGCAGCAGCCTACCATAGGCTACGGTGGCCTATCGTAGCTTACGGTGGCCTACCGTAGCTTACGGTAGGCAGCTGCTGTTCAAAAAGTCAGAAGTAACCGTAAACTACGGTACTGAACCGTAGCTTACGGTGGCAGATCTAAAAAAATATGATTTTGTTATTTTTAGGCCTTCGGGTTTATTCGGTCACGTTATAAACTCACTATAACTAACGTATTTCATAATTTATGAAATCTAGGTAATAATTTGAAGCACCGGATGACGATCAAGCTCAATGAAGAATCAAACACGATCAAAGTCGAAGCTTCCACAATTTGTTTAGTCCTTTCGAAACTAAACAACGATAATATGTTAAAGTGTTTTAATTTTTTAGAAGTTTAATAAAACTCGAGTTTTGTATAGACGTCTAATTGTACTTAGACATTTAAATACAAAAGTTTTATATAATTTCAATTAATTAAATAAGGGTCTTACATTATTATAATTCATTTTAATAAATAACCAGTGTGTAAAACATAATATTTCATATTATCCCACTCTAACACGAATATTTGCATGTGAATTGATTAAAAAATAGGTATCATAATTAAAAATTAATAGTGTTCTTATTCTATTTTAAGCCATAAACATGCTTAACTTTTCATAAAATCATTACCTGAGTTCAAAAACTCACAAACTCAAGAATAGGTTAAAGTGAGCAAAGCACTTAGCAATAGCCCAATCTCCATTCTCCACTCCAGCACACTTATACTAACAATAATTCAGTTTGATCACTAGTGTTTAACTCAATTTCTTGATTCCCTGTCATTCTCCTCATTGTCAACCACACCAAGAAGCTCTCAACACACTCATGACGTTTTGCTACTTTTAACATGCTAGCAAACAATCCCCTTTTGCTTTGTTCCATGACTTAAAGTGTGGACCAGGGCAGAGCTAGTATAGAATAAGGGGTTGTATGGGATATCTCTCAACCCCGTCTCTGTCGTGTAAAATACCACCCAACTTCGTTTACGTAGTGTATTTTTATTTTTTTTCGGTTTTATACAAATAATACCCCTAATCTAGAATTTTTTTGGGATGCTCCTGAACTTTTGGACTAATTCTGCCGCTGATATGGACAATAGCACAAAGGGTCTATTGATTTCCACTAGCGAGTCATTTGTGAGAGGGGTCGGGCTGCAAGGTTCTTTTTATTTGAAATTTTCGACGAAGAGGTCCATGTTCTCCGGAAAGATTGGAGATGCTCTTACTCTATTTTAGAAGTAAAATCGAATATAAACTAAAGGCTTTTTTATAAATAAATTAGTTAACAACCATTTTTTGTTAAACAATAATGAAATATTATATAGTTTACGGAGTTAAAAAGAGCATAATTTTCATATACGTTTCTCTTTCTGTATAAATATAGTACTTTAAAAGACAAAATACAAAGATAATATGCTTGTTTTGAAATAAAAAAATGTCAGTACAGTTCTTTTATAGTAAAAGTGGGCGTTTTATACTCTCAAATCTGTTGCTTGATTTTGGGACGGAAAAAGAACGGTAAACGCTTGCTTTTAAGTAAACAATTTTCATTTTAATAAATAAAGCACAAGAAATTGCCTCCGATGTCACTTATAGCAAAGACTGCTAAAGCTTTAAACATTACCCAGGATCTTCTTCCAATGCTCGTCTTGAAATAACCAAAAAGTGTTTTCATTGTTTATATACTTATTTTTTATAAATATTTAGTCATATGAATAAGGGGGTAAGGAAAACTTTCATGAGAAAGCCTTGGGTTTAACGGCTCAATTAGAACACTGTCGCAACCCTTTTCATCTTTGGTGTGATAGAATTTTACGGGTACATGAACCCGGTCATTACGGAGAAAAAAGGTGAGGAAGAAGACATGTGCCATGATGTAGTTGGTTGTTAGTGGAAAAAAGTGTGAGAAGTTCTTAGGAAGTGGGGAGGGGATTCAAGTGATGAGCTAGAACATCTTTGCAACTAATTTGATCTCGTGGAGGTTAAGAAATTGTACGTTGCATTTTATTCCCGATCGTAGGCACCTTTCCGAATGTGACCTTTCTTCCAGCTCACACACCCCAATTGCCACAAGTACACGCTCACCCAAAGACTTGTTCGGTGGCACGCATAATTTCTTATACCAACCTTCAGATTTTGGAATCTGCAACTCCTGTTTTACAATTTCTTCCATGCCTCTCAATGTCATAGCTATGGAAATCACAATGTCTTTTATAAAGAAAAATTTCTCCTTTCAGTCATGAAAGCTCTTTGGGGGTATGGGTAACATTTTCTTTGCGTCTAAACGCTGCACAAAGGAGTAAAACCCCATATTGCTCCGGAGATTGACAGCAGAACTCGAAATGTCGTATGCGAACCATGCCCATCGGGCTTAATTGAGAAATATGAAACTTGTAATACGAGAAAGTCTCGCCAAAGAAATTACTTATCGGTAATCGAAAGTTACAATCATAAAAGAAATCGACAAATAAAGTGACGAACCTGGCCGGAGCATCAGCGGCGGTTTGACTAGCCGGCGAATATATAGCACTCCAAAGATCGGGAAACCCAAAATTGTTCACAACGTGCTCGAACACCGACGCAGTCCACTTTAACGGTGTTAAACCACAAGATTATTCCAGTGCGACACCTTCAGGTTGCGAAGAAGTTGATATTCTCAAGAGATCTGAAAACGGATAAAATTCTTGAATGACAAACTTGAAAATTTGAACAGAATCTACAAAGGAGATGATCAACCGTTTGAAGCTATAAGAGAAACAGGAGAAGATAATTTGTAAAAGTGTGTCCTCACAAACCATAAGTTCTATTAAATTCATCACACGTAATGCGATGGGTAATTGTATCCACAACTTGTGGCGCAGGCCTAATCTGTCACACCCTGTCGTAGCGGAAGCGCAAGTGTGTGACTATTAGGTATCATTGCATCCAATTTAGTAAACAATTAAAATTCAACAACGATGCCATACTAATAATAAGTTTCATTCCCATAATTACAACAAAAGTGATTTCATAGTTTAACTGTTTTCAACTGATCATCATAAACATAATTCAAAGAACATTACTTCAAAATAAGATATTTTTTTCATCATAAATACATAATAAGGTTTTGACTCCTATATACCCATACAAAGTTGGGATATAAGAGGCAAACCCTCCAAAAGATGGCACGTCGTTGTCTTGACATATTCCCATAACCCGAATCATATCACCAGCTCATGCCTTGCGTCCTGAAATACATGTAATTTTGAAAGTCAACATAAAGTTGGCGAGTTCATGTAGTTAATGTTTTCGTATAAAAATATCATTCTTGAAATCCAGTAATGAAATCCGAGTATTTATTAGCATCATGGAGTTTTAAGGATCTATCAGTGTGTCGCGGGCACACTGACATATATGTGCCATAAGTAAGTAACCAAGCCGAGACAACTTTGACATTATTGGGATCACAAAAGCACTCCGAAGGGTATACCAACCAGGAGTGGAGCGCGTCTCAAACTCAATAGATCTACTTCTTTTGCACCTTGGTCACTATGTGATTAATGGTTACTATTTTCATCATCCTACTTACGCACAAGTAATCGTGTTATCAACTAAACCCATAGCTAACATACTATTTGTTATGTCATGTATTTCCCCTCGATAGTTTTAAAACAAAACGTTGAAATAATTTAAAGGAGGGTCATGAACTCACAGTTTTGTGTTTCGTACGTCGTATTACTCACACTTGGTGTCCGTACACGTGTGTAACCTACATGTGTATCGAGTTCATTAGACACCTAGGCCTCAAAGGACCTTGTACTCGTTGTTTATCTTGAATTCTTGTTATGTATTTCTTTGTTATGATAGCACAACTTTTAATGTTATCATAGTGTTGGTAGTTTGTTTGTTCGATTAATATTGTTATATATATTTCTCAAATATATATATATATATATATATATATATAGATATATATAGATATATATATTGTTGTTCTTAGATCGTGTGTGAACTGGGCCTTGCCCTTCACATGTCCTCGTACCCTGCACGCGTGTCATTGGGCCTTGCCCATGTCATCTATGTCATTGGGCCTAGCCCATGTTTTCTTGTCATTGGGCCTAGCCCATATAATTTATTTCATTAGGCCGAGCCCATGTTTTCATGTCATTGGGCCTAACCCATGTAATTCATGTCATTGGGCCTAACCCATGTTTTCATGTCATTGGGCCTAGCCCATGTAATTTATGTTATTTGGCCTAGCCTGTTTTTTCATGTCATTGGGCCTAGCCCATGTTTTTATGTCATTGGGCCTAGCCCATATAATCAATGTCATTGGGCCTAGCCCATGTAATTTACATCTTTGGGACTAGCCCATGTAATTTATATGTTTAGGCTTTGTCCATATAGTTTATACAATTGGGCCTTGCCCATATATTTTATGCTATTGGGCCTAGCCCACAATTCATTTTTATAAGCCCATTATCTTATAATCTAATACTTAGAATTTTACTAAGTATTAATGTATAAGTATATATATATGTGTCTTATATTTTATATTTTTAACTTTCCGGATTTTGATTTCGATAACATATATATATGTTAAATGTCTAAATATATATTTTAGACTTGTCGTCGACGTCGTTCATTATATGCTTTTTCTTGTCGACAATCGCCCGTCCGTAATAACTCTTGTATCGGTGATTTATCCGATGGCCGTCGACGCGACAGTGTATTTGTGAACGTTCGCCCATCGTTCGCATTACTTCGTTTGTCCGATTATTGTTTCGACGCATTGTAAAAACGCATTTGTTTGTGTCACCAACACTTGGTATTATTTTCAAGTGTTTGTAATATTTTGTATATAGTTGGGTATTTTTATGGTGAATACCCTAAAGCTTCTAAATACTTACACATACAATACACATGTATTTATACAAAATCCTTGGTGACAAAACATGTATTCATCTTTTATTTTAACAAGTAACTATATATATATTTATAAGGATTACTTATTTTTACTTATAAATATATATATATATACACACACACACTTGACGAACACTTGAGTGTTTAGGGTTTAACCCTTGCCATTAAAACTTATTTAATGACGATTTAAGTTATTAATCGCATTTAGTCTCGCTAATCATCCCGTTAATCATATCTTAATCACGATTAGATTTTTAGAAAATTTCGCCATAGTTTCCCCTAAACTATGGCGTTTTCCACGTTTTAAAAACGTATTTAAACTCGTAATCAAGATCAACAATCTATTTCAAGCTTTCCTATTATTTTAATACAACTTTTGTGTATCATCATCCATGGCTTTTTGGTAGTAAAAATCTTATTAAAAACATGATGAGATTCCAACATTTATTAGCATTTTTAAATCACCATTTTTGTTATATCATTAAATCAAGTCATTACTTTAAACCCCTTGATTACTACACTTTTCAAGATGATTACATCTTAAATCATAATGTTTATTTCTTACAAAAATCACTCCTATGTAGTAAAATTATTTTTAGGTTGTAGTAATCTTCATGGTTGATGTAGTTGATGATCTTGTTTAGATTTAAACATTATCATGTTTAAATCCTCATTTTCATACTTGTTCATATAAGATCATCTAACTTTTACACCTTACTTTAACATAACCAACACCATCATGCTAACTAGCTACCATAAAAACACATAATCAACACAAAATCAACCATATTTAGTGTTATTATGAAGGTGTGAGTTAGGGTTTTTAGGGTATCTTTTCTTCATTTTCAAGATGATCAACTTGTACTTTATGAAACTAGACATGATAATAAGCTAAAACATGAAAGGATTTGCCTTACAATGGGTGCACAAGTTTAATGATGATTTAAGAAGAAAAGGAAGCTCCAAGATGCCCTAATGGTCCTCCACCTTTGCTAGCTTCTTGAATGGTCTTGAAGAGGCTTTAAAGTGTGTGTAATGTGGTGGTTTATGGTGGCTGAATGGTGGTTATATGGTGGATGGTGGTAGCCGTGGGAATGAAGGGGAAATGAGGTGATGGTTGCAATTTTTCTTAAGTGAAGAATGGTGAAGATCTTGTGAAAATAATGATATATATCAAGTCATCTTTCAAGTCCACAACAAATCAACACACCATGCTTTCAATCCACCATTTTCAACAAGAATCAAGTGGGTGTGGGACCCACTTGAAACTGTCAAAATGAAGGAGGGGGGGGGTAAAGTGTAATTTTTTTATAACACATGTTAATTTATTAGATATTTTGTCATTAAGTTAAGTGTTGTGATTAGGTGATTGATCTTGCATTCTTAGTATATAATTAGGGTTTAGAGTGTTATTCTATGATATTAATCCACTTAATAATTTAATATAAGTTTCGGATGAGGAAATGTCGTTAGTTCGTTCATCGACACAATATTCGCTAATAAACGAACTTTATTATTTAGTACCGGAAGCCTTTGTTTTTGACCACCACAATTGTCATGGCGTCTACTTAGTGCACTTCCAATCTAAAAATATGCATAACTAGTTCGCTAGACGAATATATGTTGAGTTAGGATGACCAAAATGCCTTTCGTTCGATCGTTCGCTCGATATCGGCACTTTTATATCCTACCGTCGGACTTTTCCGGAAGTTGTGTTTCCGTGACCTCATGTTAGTTGAATGGATTCCGAGTTCCAAATGAGGCTTAACTAGCTCGCTAGATGCATGAATGAGGCTATCGGCCACTAAAATGTTCGTCGGTTCGACAAACGGTCGCTTTCTGGTCGAATTGTGCATGTTTGTCGAATGACCGGAAACGATGTCTTCTATGCATTTCTTGCTATTCTCATATTGTTTTAGGATGTTCAATATTGTTATGTTATCATTCTGAAATCCGGAGTCCACCGAATTAGTATTGCGGACTAACTGACGTTTGTCGCTTTTTGTTCGAAACAGACAATTTTGCAATTTAGGCGTTGTACCGGATAGTTATGTATTTTTGTAATGGGTGATCTCATATCAATGTTTTCATTTATATATGGACTCAGTTGTGGCATTAGCATGCCGTTATTCGCTGTTCTGATTGTTTTAGGGGTTTTGCCGACATAAATAGTGCCACCGCAAATAGTGCGCCCAACACTTTCTACCAACACTTTTAGGGCATTGTTTGGTTTGTTCCGCATTGTAACGGAAACCAGTATATGTTATGTTGATTTATTTGCCCTAATCCTTAGAATATGACGTACGACTCAGTTTTGCAATTAAATTGCGATAATATGCATGAGATTATAAAATAAAAATAGTAATTAGATTGTACGAAATTACTGGTTATTTTCCATTTGTCACACAATCACTAAGCGACACGTCAGACAGTAAAAAAGGAGTGACGGTTGACACACGTGTGTGTCCTTCACTCCCTTAACACAAGACGAAAAGATGCTGCTAACACTGTGGCGACATGTTGTGCATAGTGTCAGCATCACATCAACGCCCATTTCTCACTAAACCTTATCTTGAAAGATTCTTTTTTTTTTCTTTTCAAATTGAATACCTAACAAATGCACAACCAAGCTCCTTTTCCCTCCAAGTAAGCAAGGTTGCATGCGTCTTGCGCCAGTTACGAGAGCATATAAGGAAGCAAAAGGGCCATGCACAACATAACACTATATCAAGAGATAAGCTAGGCTTGCGCCAACCAACACAAATAAAAACAACACTCATCTAGTCTAGAGCTCCACCATTTACCATCCGCGTATGGAATTAGCACTAGACTGGGGGACTTGAAGGAGTATAGTCCTAAATCCCGTACAAGGCCTTACATGTCATGCACATAAAAGACCATAACAAAACTTAGACAACACAAACACTCAACTACTACCAGTACACATAGCAATGACAACTAACATAATTACAAATAGTACAGATAGCAGGAGCTTACAACCAATCCGCGTGTGCCAGGCTCTGCCCCCATAGTTCCCACGATGATTAATCGTGCATGAGACAAGAAGTACAAAATGACAACGATGTGTAACGAATCAACATGCACCATTCACTACTCTATGATCTCCACTCACATTGATGACTGACTCGACAACAAGAATAATCGACAGGCCATGCGGTTCCAGTCACCGTGCGCCAACGTCCCAATCCTCTACAAACACTAACGATCGTGTCAGAGGGACAATCCGGATATTACTTCATGATGACGTCTGGCCCAAGGCCCAACAACCCATTTGCTTCTCCACACTCTTCGGCTATAAATACTAGCCTTCAACCACGGGTTTAAGGATCAGATCTTTTACTCTTTCATTCTAAACGCACACTCGTTTATTCTTCTTAAATGATATTTATTCTCACGCCGGAAGTGGGTACAAGAATAAACCGCACCTCTTCGCCTTGTAATGAGCCTTATTCACGATGTTCTTGTTTTGCAGACTGATTCTCGAAACAAGTCTAACCACTGATAAAAAAGATTGAAGATTAACCACTTTGTTGATACACATTACCATTTAACCATAAGCTTAAACCATACACTTTAGAGTTAATGTTTTTTTGAAGAAATAAATCATAATGTATGTGGACACTTCTATAATTATTGAGTCAATTTCCTTCGATACTTCACTATTCACATGTAGGCTTAGTATTGTATCTAGTATAGGCACCATGTTAAAGCATCATCTTGGTCTCGATAGAAATTTCAAGCATATAATTTGACAAAAAGTTTAGTTTTTTTTTTCACTCGGTTCTGTTCTTTAAAGTATGGATCAAGACTCATTTCTCATTCGAAACTTGATATTTATTTCGGTATTTCCCATTCATTTTCCCATATTACGTGCGTGATTGCAAATGGAAGACTTTAAAGATGAAATATTTTAGAGATCAAAATGATCCTTAGCTAAATTATAATGATGCTGATGAGAAACCAATACATGCTCAAAGATCTTTACTTGTTTATAGAAATACAACTTGTATGATTAAACGGCAGGATTGATTAAACTAGCTACACTAGGCTACAACTTGCTATTGTATGCTATTATACCATTAACAATGAGAATCTTTTAAGACCTAAGATCATCTGTAGTGGATGGTATAATGTGGGCGTGGTCACCATGCCACGCCGGAAAAAACCCACCACATTGACCTATGCCTTCTTCTTCTCCCTTTAAGTTGTTACAACACCACCTTCTCCACCACGCTCAGTGACCGGGTGTTCACGCCTTTAACGCCCAAAAGTTGTAAAAGTGGTTTCACCTTATTTTATGAATCGGATGGTGGTTACACCCAAGACGTGGACCACTAGACATGGTTTAAAGACATTAGGGTGGAAGGGGCACTCCCCAAATGGGGAGTGATAAACTTTTTTTTACCTAATAATATCATGCCATGTCAAGTCACCACTACACTCCCCATTTTGCACTTAATCACTAGGGGTGCTTAAACACTAGGGGTGTTTGATTTTTTTTTAAATATTTTTTCTAGACATATTTTTTTATACATGCATTGAAAATAAATAAAACATATATTAAACACTTAAAAGTTAATAAAACATATATTAAACAAATTAAAATCATACAACCTAAAATTTAGAAAAAACAAGGCCAATTATATTTTTTTTGCGATATCTCGTTTTCGCGCTAGAATAATCGGCAACATCTCGGGTGAAACATGGTCGTGTGGCTTAGTAAACGTCTCCAAATCCCGATCGTACATAAGTTGTTTCACCGCCTCGCATTGTTCTGCCACTAACGCTATGGTGTCTTCCTCACGTTTCTTTTTTATATTTGACAACTCCAACGCCCGTGTTTGTTTTGCTTCTTTCATAAGGGTGTATTGTGAGAGCTTATGGTCAAAGCCGCTTCCGCACTATCGGATGGTGTTGTTGCGGCTTTTTTATCTTTCTTTTGTAATCTTGTTGGTGAGGGGTCTACGTTTATGTCAGGTATATCACTTGTGAACTCAGTTCCCGGTTTACCCGCATTATAGTTACACGAATCCGACGGCTGTCTTTTTTGGCCCGAACTACCACTTTCTTCACCCAACAATGGTACCGGGGCCCATTTGTCATATTTACTAACAACCTCCCATGCCTCAATATGTTGAAAACCACCCGGATATTTTGATTGGTAATCTTTTAAAGCCCTATTCATGACATTGAGGTAGCCACACCCACTACCACGAATACGATCCTATATATATAACAAATATGAAGTTAAATGTTACAAGTAAAAACAATGTTATAGAAAATATTTTAAAATGTTAAAAAAATTACCGCTTGTTGCCAAAGGCCGTTGAAGTAGTTTATCTTAGTCAACACAGGGAGCCATTTTGAACGTACTTGATGGATGGTTCGTGTACTTCCGCCGACCGTAGCGTTGTAGTAATGCTCGAGAACTTTCTTCCAAAAACTATACGATTTCTGTTGGTTGTCTTTTTTCTTGTTTACCGAACAATGAACCCATGCCTTGGCTAAGGCCTCTTCTTGTTTTTTCGTCCAAGTTTGACGCTCCGCCTTGCCTGCATTTTCTTTCGGCTCACTAGCTTCACCGCTATCTTCGGCCTCAACAACATATTCTTCTTCATCGGCAATATTTTCTTGCGTTTCGGGGATAACCTCTACATCTTCGTCATCATTGTCATCGTAGATCGAAAGTGTGCGATCAACATTCTCTATTGGTGATTGAATTGGCGGGGTCCTAAATGCAATGGATCGAATGAGTTTTGCGCTTCCATGGAGCATTCGTACATGCCGGGAGCGACCATCGTTGGACCATGTGGGTGTGAAAATACTTGTGGCGTAAAATTAGGTTGGTGTTGGGTGTTATAAAAAGTCGGTTGTGAAGCATGAGGATAAAAATATTGAAGTTGAGAGTATGGGGTTTGAACCGGGGCACTCGGACAGCTAGAACCGCCACGTCTCGTTTGCAACATACGTCCACTTGAGTTTGAACCAGAGCCTCGACTAGCGGAACCTTTTTTCTTGGGATCACCTTTGTTTTGTTTATCCATATTGTCGGATATAGTATAAAGTATTGTGTGAAAATTGTATATGTAAATAAAAAGTGGTGTGTGAATATATATATATATATATATATATATATATTTATGCAATAAAGAATGGGGTATACGGTCCAAACAATCAACCCACAACGGTCGAATAAACAACAGTCAAATAAACGTTTGGTGAGGGTGACTGGTAGCTGAAGTGGGGAGTCACCGAGCCACGGAAAGGGGGTGGCGGCGGTGTTTCCGCTCGAGGACCTCACTCAAACACCCTCCTCCCCGATGACACCCCAACTATCCTTATGGCAGCCAAGGACGGGTATGTCAAAGCCTGGCCTCTTACAAAATTCCATCCTTAAGTTTGTTAAGATGAGGTCTATACAAGGTATGGGGATTGGTATTCATTTCATATGTTTATATTTCTTATACTTCTTTTCTCTTTTCAATAAACATTTAGGTTGTACATATACTATTTATTTTCTTTACATAAATGTCCTTCATTTAATTCCTTTTTTTCAGCACATTACTAGACACTATAAATATAATAATAAATAAAATAATTACTTGCCTTGTATCAGTACACGGAATAATGTCCTTCAAAATTACGGTTGTCCTTTGTAACTGCTTCAAAATTTTTTATCAAGTGGTTGAGATGCAATATCCAACACCTTACGTACTAGGGTAAATATAAACACAATCAATTTACAAATCAACAAAAAAATAAAAATTAACAATTACAGGATATAAAAAAGAGAGTCAACAATTTTTTCTTAAAAAACTTAACAATTACAAGACAAAAAAAGAGAGTGTGTGTGTCCTTCGAAAGCGAAAAGAAATTCCATTTATTTGTTTTATTATTAATAATTTATGGAAAATCATTAAAAGCCGAGCCGATTGGATACTAGTCAAAAAGACGAAACTGCCCATTTCATTCTTCTAAGTCATTCAGATTCTCACATCATTTTTACAGTTCAAACACCAAAATGTCTAAACCCTCACCGGCGGCAAAAAAGACGCCGGAAAAGCTTAATCCGGACGATTTCCGTCACAGTCCGGTCCACTACGCCGTCGCGGTAGGTGATCACACAACTCTCTCACGCATCGTCGCCACTCTGCCACGGTTAGCCGATCCAAAGAGGATCCACACTGAATCAGACTCGTTGAATCAAGAGAAACTCTCCGACCAAATCGCCGCCGTACTCGACCGCCGTGACAATCCGAAGCGAGAAACTGCGTTACATCTTGCTGTGAGGACAAACGACGCGTTCGCTGCACGTGCGCTTTCAAACGCCGGTGCTGACGTGTCGTTACAGAACGCAGACGGTTGGAACGCGTTACAAGAAGCGGTTTGCCGCCGGTGTACGGAGATTGTAGCGATTCTGGTGCAGTACCACCATGTCTCCGCCTGGTCGAAGTGGCGCCGTCGTCTTCCTCGACTCCTCGCCGTTCTCCGCCGTATGCGAGACTTCTACATGGAGATCTCGTTCCACTTCGAAAGCTCTATCGTTCCGTTCGTCGGAAAAATCGCTCCGTCAGACACGTACAAGATCTGGAAACGCGACGGTAATTTACGGGCTGACACGTCACTCGCCGGTTACAACGGTTTGAAAATTCAACGCGCGAATCAGAGCTTCCTCTTCCTTGGAGACGGTGACGAAAACCTCGACATTCCTTCCGGTTCGTTACTCGTTCTTAATCATGATAACCGTCAGATCTTCGACGCGTTTGAAAACGCCGGATCTCCCTTAACCGACTCAAACATCGCCGGATTTTGCGCTCAGACGAGCGTTTACCGGCCAGGTATGGACGTCACAAAAGCCGAATTGTTCGCCAGAACGAACTGGAGACGCCAGGAGAAGATCGAAACCGTCGGTGAGTGGAAAGCTAGGGTTTACGAAATTCACAACGTACATTTCAGTTTCAGATCTCGTAAAATAACCGCTCCAGATTCTTCTGAAACCGCCGGATCGGAACAGATCATGCCGTTAGAACTCGAAGAAGACTCCGACGACGGTTTTCTAGTCGCTGAGAATCCACGCTACAGTGTTTCCGATCGCCGGAGACACAGCAGTTTTGTAAGTGGAGATAGAGAGGTTGTTTCAGTGTCGCGGAAGAGCGTAGATATTATTCCGGAGTGCCGCCGGAGGTCACGTGCACCGCCGCCGCTACCAATGCAACCGTTGCCGGTGGTGGTGCAACCGCATACGAAGGAGAAAGAGTGCGTGAAGACGTTACGGCCGTCAGTTTGGTTAACGGATAACTTTCCGTTGCAAACGGAAGAGTTGCTTCCATTACTTGATATTTTGGCTAATAAGGTGAAAGCTGTTAGACGGATGAGGGAACTGTTAACGACAAAGTTTCCACCAGGGACTTTTCCCGTTAAGGTAAGGGCCAATTTTGCAATTTCACATTATTTTTATAGTTATAATTAATTAGACAAAAAGAAAAAAAAGAAGGTTTGGTGGGACCCAAATAGCCATGCGTGATCCAATAGTTTTCATGAGTACCTGTGCATCAAATATATAAAAAATAATATTTAGTTTAATTATCTTATATAATATAATTTGTTTATGTGTTTGTATAATCTTAATTCTTAAATTGGTCTTTCCCAAAAAAGAACTAGACAAAGAGGGCCTACATCAAGGTACTTTGGGTGGGTCCCTTGTAATATACTCATTATTCATATATGTCTTTAGACATGTTTAAAGTTATTTCAGCATCACCCACTTTCACTTTTTTGATCTAGAAACATATAGTACTTGTGGGGACTAAATTGACAAACTTGCTTTTTATGGTGAATCTTGATTTTGGGTATTGAATACTGATTTGATGGTTTAATTTGTAGGTGGCGATCCCGGTGGTGCCAACAGTGCGAGTAATGATAACGTTTACAAAGTTTGTTGAGCTTCAACGGCCAGAGGAGCAGTTCTTTACGCCTGTGTCAAGTCCACGGCAGTTCTTTAGTGGCGGAAGAAACAATGGATATGATGATGTCATTGTTGATTTTGATGATGATGATAAGAAAGGGAACCTTCGTAGTTCGGTTTCCTCATCATGGTTGTCGAGGAATGGTAGTCGGTCTGGACTCCGGCACTTCAAAAGGGGACGCCCCAAGTGGTGGATCCTTTTGCTGTGCCGATTGGGTATGCATGGAGTAGTTTTGATGAAAAGGGGAAGCAATTGAAAAAATCCAAGTCTACAAGTAGGAAAATCAAGTGAATGTAATATGTAACAAGATTTTTATCGATGGTTGAACTTGTTTGCAATGTCTTTTATTGAGTAGGCGTAGGGGGCTTGTGATTATGCAAACAAACATCATTAAACCCCGTATAGCATTATCATTAAATGTGGTAAATAGACATGTCACGCCATGTGATGTGAGTTTTTGACACCACACGAAAACAAGACACGAACCGCCAACCTGCGAATACGAAGGACTCATGTGGATAGGTAAAAGAACAAATCTATTGTGTGCTAAAATAGATTAACTTTGTTTGTTTGTTTTTTTTTTGACCCGAAATTCTTTCTATAAGATATTCTTCAAGTTTTCTTAACAGTACTATCAGTATATCAGATATAGTTTTTTTGTTCTTGGTAATAGCTTTATGACATATATATATTTTTTATACCAATCCCAATGGAAAGAAACAGGAAATTGGTTGTGATGTTAATTTATTGGTTTTAATTTATGCTGGGCTGATTTTTATCAACCAATACCTGTAAAATGATTTGGGCTTAAATAAAAGCCTGGTTTCAGTTAAAGTTGGCAGGCCAGACTCTAGAGTCTAGACTAGATTCTTCACAGATGTATTAGCTCGGATGACTAATTCATCGTCACATTTGCCATATTTAACTTCCGAAACCACAGATTCTAACAACCAGTAGTATTATAGGTGGTATTCAACAAAGAAAATATTTCCGGAGACTTTACAATTGAAAACAAAGGAATACATTAGAAAACCAGGAGATATGTACAAAGTTTAGAGTATATATCTCTAAAGGATCATTACGTATGTGTTGGTGCATACATGCTTAAGCTTACATGACCTTATTCTGATGATGTTAAAAAAATAAACATTTAGGTCAAATGTTACCCTAGGATACTTGTATGATCATAACAAAAAGCCTCATGGATAACTATAATGTAATAATAGTGTAAAAAGAAGACAAAAGGGATACAATATGTTCACTGTCGGATCATGAAATATACATTAACAATCTGGTGAAAACTCGTTAACAATTCCATGTGGACAGTCAACCCATGATCTGTTAGGCAGCAGCACAGCGGAACAAAAACACACACACAAATGATATAAACACACATACAAAAATAAACACGACAATAATTTTATATGGTTCGGTCTTAGTTGGGGACCTATGTCCATTGGATGCAATTAGATTGTTTCATTAAGCTCAAAGGCACACATATTACAATGTGAGACTCACTATATATAAAGTACAAGTAGGTTAAACAACTTGGTGAACAAGGAACCCAAAACAGGCCTTCTAAACACCCTAATAGAACAAGCCCAATAACAAGGACTTCAAGCCCAACAATCTTCCACTTTTAAGGCCTTGTGATAACACCACCAAGTCCGCCAACAAGCACAAAACAATCAAGTTTCCAGGACCAATAATTTCTAATCACACAGGAACATAAGTATTCCAGGTCCAGTTCCCATAGAAAACCAAACTCAAACTTATCCACATCTCCTTTCATGGGGGGTAAGGGGTGCCCCGATTACCCCTGTTTATTCGTTTTGTAGTGTTAATTTTACCAAAATTTCTGATTTTTTATTGTAGTGTAAAATATTGGATTTTGAATGTCCAATCTTAAATTTGTTTTTTGAGAGCTCAACTCCTCCTGACTTTTCATTCAAGCTCCGGCTATTTTACAAAATTCCAAAGTCACTTTGCAAATCTCAACATATTGGTAACGTTTTTTTTCATTTGTTCTTATCATCAAAAGAAAATGGTGAGTTAAGTTGAACAACGCGACTACCAACATAAGATAATAAAATATTTCTGTATGGTCAATTGGTCAAACGTAAATAAGAACAAAACAAAGAACTAGAGATTGAAAATGCAAACCACAAGGCGACCACGCACTTCAATACAAAAAATCAACTTCCGACTTCGAACAAGATAACCTTTTGCGTATCGTTTCTTCAATGCAAACCATGTGCAAAACGAGCCGAAGCTCTGATACCACTTGTTAGGTATCAAGCTGCACCGGAATCAAAACACACACGCATAAATGATATAAATACGCAAATGGAAAATAAACACGACACAAGAATTTAACGTTGTTTGGTCCAAAAGGAGATCTACGTCTACGGGCTACAACTAGGTTATTTCATTAAGCTCAAAGACACACAGATTACAATATGAGACTGACTATATATAGATTACAATTAGGTTAAACAACTTGGTGAGTAAGAAACCCAAAACGGACCTTCTAAACACCCAGTAGAACACGCCCAATATTAAAGACTTCAAACCTAACACGATCGATGTTACGGCCGAATGGTGAATTGATCGTGTAATTACGGGAACAATTTTGTAAATCAACAAACAAGATCGAACAATGACAAATAAACTATGCATTCCATGGGAAGGAGTAAACAATATATTTAACTTGTAAACACAATAGTTCATTTGCAAACCATTTTTATAAACCCAAATTGTTTTATAAAAGAATCTTAGTAAGATCAACTTTTAGGAACAAAATCCGAGAAATCTTTCTGAAGTGAATACTTTCAAACACAAATAGTGTGTACTCCAAAAATTGAAACTAAGGACAACTTCAAAGTATCGTGGGAAGAGCATGGAGTATGAGTGATAATCAAGATAAAATCATTGGAAGCACAAAATTAGATACTTGTCTTGTGACTTTTAAGACAAATGGGGTATGTTCTTATGCTAATAAGTGTTGTAATGAATTTAAATAGTTTGCACCAAGACGAATATTGTCCCGTTTCCATCTCCAAAGTTATTGGAATGAAGCTTTTGATGTTTGATACACTTACAACATGATGGATTGTGATTCCATGATGTGAGAGTGTGGAAGAAAGGAAGCAGTGAGGGAGACATGTAGAGTGGCAAGAGGGAGGATGGAGTTCGGCGGCTAGAGTTGTACCTGGTCTCTTGATACCATGAAGGATATTGTATAGTAATGGGATCAATGCCCTCCCTATTGTATTCATCACAATATATACTCATCATGCATACATCTATTTTAGTTAGATTTACAACTAAATGAGAGTAATCTAAGGCATAGAGATAACTTAGGTATTTGTTTGTTTTTTCAGAGGTAAAACGTTTGCAGTTTTGCGGACCACATCTGCAGATATCTGTAGCAGAAGAGGTGGATCAAACCTCAGGCTGCAGGAAGAAGACTGTTTGTTTTTAACTTCTTCAAACTACTAACAAATTTATGAAATATAACCTAAAATCAGCAAAATACCACCAAATTTATGAAATTTAACATCTAAATTTAGCAAAATACAAACACATTTCTGAAATCTAACACCAAAAATCTCAAAAGTAACACCAAAATTCAGCAATAAACCAGCAAATTTCTAAAATTTAACACCCAAAAAACTGAAAATTAACATAACAAATACTTACGGCAGGGAGGAGAGGTGTTCGACGGCTGTTGAGGGAGAGTGGTAAGAAACGATGGCTGTTGAGGGAGAGTGGTGGAAGCCGATGGCTGCTGTGGAGGTGTGGAGGTCGGCGGGTGTTGTGGAGGTGGTGGAGGTGGACGGCGCTGTGGAGGGGGTGGAGGTTGACGGCGCTATGGAGGTGGCGGCGGTTAACGGCTGCTGTGGAGGTTGGTAGAGGTCGACGGCTTCCGTGGAGGTGGCAGAGGTGGCGGCGCTGTGGAGGAGGCGGCTGGGAGGAGGAAAAGGGTAGATACGAAGGTGGTAGGGTTTGTGTACGAGAAACTTCTCTGTGTTTTCAAAATGTGGAGGAGAAGAGAGTCTGTAGACCCAAGAAGACCTTAATCCATGTCTGCACCAAAAAGAGGTCACTCAGACCTTTTTTAATGAAAGGTATTCGAGAAAATAAACACACTGCAGACTCAAACGTCTGCTCGTGGTCTGTGTGAGGCAGACATATGTAAGACCCTAACACGTTTCGAACCAAAATGCGCCGGAGTATGAATCATAATTTTTTATAACTATTCTATCATACTTAAAAATCGTTTAAAAACGACTCCTTAAATAATTACATCGTTCATCCTTAGCTAATGAGACTCTTTTAATATAGGAATACAAACCACATGACCACTTCTTCGTACAATCCATAATCTTAGACTTGATCCTCATCCACTAGTCCATTAGGATGATAATAATGACCTGAATAACCTACAATCACCATATATGACTAACACATTAGTCAATGGTGACATCATACATAAATTATTAAATATATAAACAATCAGTAACCACAGAGCAATCTATATCTGTTTACTACTCCATTAAGATGTTCTTCCTAATTCGTTCTTTTTACCGGACTTCCATTCTCTGAGAGCCCAACACTTTCATACCTGCACTTTTATTTAATTCTCATAGACGACTTGGTTAGTATCGTCAATATTCGTATATATTAACACCATAGTTAACTTCATACGAATCTCACTTATTTGGAAACATTAGGTTTATTAACATGCATATATATTATCTAGCCCAACTACTCTTTAGATAATAATCCTACTTGATACGTGCATAAGTATACACAACCTTAACTACAAATATCTAGCTTGATCATGCATCCCAGAACTTCAATAATGTACTTAAATCTCATAAATCGCCGAATACATCAGTTGTACGAAGTTCATAATGTTACAAATTAAGCATGTACGCCTAAACAACAAAATCAGAATTTTGACAACAAAGCCCACTGTAAGCTACGGCTGGGTGGCCATAGCTTATGGCCTAACGAGCACAAAAAGGTAGCAAGTGCCTGCCGTAGCCTACAGCTAGCAGCCGCAGGTTACGGCACAGAGCTGCTGAACTTTCTATTTTACCCTTTTTTTTCCAGCAAAAACTACGTAACTTCTTCAATATTCATTTGTTTCACTTGGGACTCGTTTCTAGTTGACCGTAGAACATTTGTCTACGTGATTTACCCAAAATCCTTAACCGTGTTCTTAACCTTTACGGATTACATCGCCGTTACATGGTTTAAGCGCATTAATTCGACCCGTTTGGTTTCACCAAGTTGTTTTCGACATAGTTCGCTACTTTCGACCCGCTACAAAATACTTACCTTAGTACTCGCATTTACTACGTAATCTTACATGATTCCCCACATTCGTAAATATCAAACTCTTTATACTTACTAAGAAGTGAATCGGAAGTCACTTACCTTAGTGTCCGTATTTGCATTCGTTACCTTGCCTACTTTTGACCCGTTAGCCTTCCATGCTTCCATCCACCTTGACATGATTCCTACACTTTCATGTCATGGCATTCACATTCCTGTTAGTATACATGATTGTACATGTTAATGGTCATATTAAATGCATATCTCACATTTGACTTTCATTAGTGAATTCTAA
This sequence comes from Scalesia atractyloides, assembly GCA_947069175.1. Classification (NCBI taxonomy): domain Eukaryota; kingdom Viridiplantae; phylum Streptophyta; class Magnoliopsida; order Asterales; family Asteraceae; genus Scalesia; species Scalesia atractyloides. Next base: position 58,581,382 of record CAMTDV010000007.1, on the reverse strand, counting down.
CAAGCAAAGGGCATATTCCCACAATCATATCTTTTCAACTCATATAATTCATCACGTCATCACATATAACACATATTGATTAAATGCGTACCATATGACTTTCTATAACATTACAATTGTGACAAAAAGTCTAACCTTGCTACTTATGCATAGTTGACTTTCAGGAAGTCAACGATTTATCATACAAACTTTCGACTTAACTTCATACATCTGTGTCATCATAGTAGACCATACAAATGACACTATATACATTTCATACTCATGATACAATACACATTCAACCACATGGTCACGTAGTTATATGCACACACCAAACATATTCATTTTCGTCCCTACTAGTAATTTCTCATAATTCTAGGACTAACATCATGACCCATGCTTAGCAACCCAACATCGTTCCAACTTCATCCCTTCTAATGATCTCTTATGCTTCACATTTAGCATACTTTTACTTATCAATTTTGATTAAACAATTATGCGAACATGTAGTAAACATCATACCACTCCAACATTGTGTACAAGTTCCTATAGCATATTTCTAGCCAATTCATATTATTAACTACATCTTCTCATGAAATCCTTCTTGCATTTTTCAAGTTTAATTATCTTCAGGCATGGCATTATCACATTCTACAAGTTAGTTTACTACTAATTACATCATTAACATATTTCATTCATATATGTCAAGCCATTTCATACAGTTTCACATCCTAACTTCACTTAGACATTTCATCATACACTTGGTGTGCATACCACTTTCTAAGCATAATGTACAACCCATTCATGCTTTGATTCCTACTTCTTGCATTCATCTTATCAACACAACTATAATCAAACAAATCTCATACTATACTTTGAACTAACTAATATATAAGATCACACACCGCATAATTCATCAAATTTGCAATAGGATTAGACATGGGTGACACACCCATGTCACCATCTTCATCATCCCAAATGGGTTTTACTCCCAAACATTGAATTAATCAAAATCATGCATAACACATGTTCTATATGATGAATTTAACACATAAGCATGCTTAATTTCATACCAATTTATGGATTTGATCATAACCCATTTCTAAAAAGATCATCAAATGAGAATCTACAACTTACCAAGTGTTTAGTAGACTTAGATGATCATAAATCAAGACTCATGCATGCACAAAATCACCAATTTCCTTTCCAATTTGTTGAATTTTGCCATTGAAGCTTCAGGAGAGTATGGTCTCTCTTTCTCTCCCTCTGAACTCGTTCCACACACCACACACACACTAGCACCTTCTCTTTTTTCTTTTATTTCTTTCTTTCATTTATTTATATAAATACATCTTTCTAGATGTGCATTTCCAACCCTTATAGTTTTATTAGTTTACAAGTTTACCACTACCACATCTTACACTTAAAAGTTAACTTTGCATTTAACTAGGTTAAGTATCCCTAGATACCCAACAACATGCCAAACCATTTAAACATACACCCAATAGTTGAAATATGAATTTCTTAACACCAAATTCTTTTTACCTCTAAGCATGCATTCTTAACAGCAAATTATTTTGACCTCTACAAATTTAAATTCTTAACAGCAAATTCTTTCACCTCCATACCAACACATTGATTTCACTGTATCCACAACACCAAATTATTTCACCTCCACATAGCCATGCCCTCCTATTGTAACACCCTGTAAAATCGTGTCCAATAGTATAGTGACACGTGTTGTAATTTTAAATATAGTCTATTAAAGACCAATAAGGACTAAAGGCGTCAACATGCTCAAACTGAGCCTCTGAGTGACGGTCCGATGTCAACATGCCCAGCCTCTGAGTGATCGGAATCAACATGCTTATAATAAGCCTCTGAGTGGTCCTTTGTGAAGTCCTAACTCTCTTACGTGTCAAATGTTGTACGAGAGGGTTCAATTTTGTAAACATGTGAAAGCTGGATGATGGAGGGATTAAAAGTGTCAACATGTTAATTTATACCTCTGAGTGACCTTTTAACGAACCGAGAGCTCGACAATGTCCGGGCATAATCCGGCGTATGCCAAGTATTGGCTACGGAGGGCTAAACGTGCCAAAAAGGTGTTTAAAAAGGTTTTTAGAAGCATTATTACTTTGTGGGGCTAAAAGTGTCAAAGTTTTAAACTGATTATGGAGTGGTCGCGGGCCGCGAGAGACCAGGCTTGGGTCTCTCGCGGAGCGTGAGAAGGGGTCTGCAGCAGAAAGTTTTGGCTTGGCCCCCAAACAAAGTTCCAAAACCATTTGATCGAAACTATGGACTTATAATCAGCTAGCCACGTTTTGGAACACTTGTAAGCTCCCTCTTACACCCCTAAACACCTGGCTTCACTCCTTTGAGTTCTCCAACTATAAATAGGTGATCAAGTTCACCATTTGAACTTGCACTTTTCTTATTCATACTCTTCTCCCTCCTCTGGAAGTTCCTAGCTAAAAGGATCATCCAACATAGTTCTTTTGCACCCTAGGAATCACTGGTAAGTGTTCATTCCTTGTGCATTTTCGTTTATAGGATTTTATAGCCAAAAGTCAAGCGTTTTACGGAAAACGCTTTGACTTTCGGTTAAGATCATTATGGTCCAGCCATTGTTCGAAATGAACATGGCTAAGTGATCATAATAAGGTAGGTGTTAGTCCCTATAAAGGGCACCTCTTGAAGATCACGTTTGCTAGACCAATTGACGGGTCAAAGTTATGATATTAAAAAGTCAAACAGGCCATTTTTCGAAAAAATCATAAATTGATCTTATATATGTTATGAACCTGTTTTGACACTTAAACAAGTTGGTAATAATTATTAGATCATGTAAGAACATGTTCGGCTCGTCAATTTCAGTTCTAGGGTCGGTTCGCAACCGAAAGTCGCAAAGTTTGACTTCTATTTTGACTTTCGATTCTGACCCGATTTAGATTAGTAACCTACTGATCTAAAGTTGCATTATGATCATAATATAATGTAGCATAACCCTCTGAGTTTATACTACGTGATCATAATCAGAATCCAAGTTTATGCGCAAGTTCCATAATTATGCCATTTTTGACCATAATGCCTTTTGTGCATAAAACAAGGTTTTAAATGATAATGAACTTGAAAATGAGTTTCCTACTGGTATAATATTATAAGTAGGATTTTTTGGGATGTTAAACCAAGTTAAACTGAGTTTTCAAGCAAGTCCTTAAACTATGTCGATAAATGGCGATTTTAGCCCTTGTAGCTCATAAAATAGTTTTATTCAAATCTTTCCAAGGTAAATCTTTTACCTACTGATATGTTATATTAAATAACATATTTAAGACATTTTAATCTGACCATAACATCAGTTTTAGTAAAAATCGCATAAAGACGCCATTTTACGACATAAGCGCCGTTTAGGCGCATAATATGGTTTTAAACCATATTAATTGACTAAGACTCAATACCTACTGATTTTAAAACTTATTTTAAACATATTTACAGTAGATACATGTTATAAACTTAGAATGCCAAATAATTTATAAACTATGTGTAAAATGACCAAAATGCCCCTTCGGTGCATAGTTTGGTCATAAAAGATAATTTACACATATAACTGACATCCTACTGATATTATATCATAAATAAATTATTTTTCCAGAATACTAATAAACTTCAAATATATTCAAGTTCTTTTTATACGGTATATTATTACCGAAATGCTCTTATAAAGCATAATTTCGTTTTAAAACCTTAACGGGCATACAAGTTGATATCCGACTGATATCTTAACTTATTTAAAATATAATGGCATATAGAACTTGTCCATGACTTATCCGGTTACCCATTATCGCTTATAAGCGTACGGTTGATTATACGTAACTAGTTTACGGAATTTAACCGAAACGGGTTTAACCTTGTCATTTAAATTTCAAAATCCAGAATGTTTATAGTTTACCATATTATGCAAGTCAAAGTACTTGTCGGGTTTAAACTACAATCTATCTGATGATCGTTTAATCAAGCGTTATACGTCTTGATCATGTACATTACTCGGTCTATGTCTATGACTTAAATAAAGACCGATAGTATTTAATTGGTTAGCTTATGACATAATCCAGACTAGAGCCTTGCTGGTAAATGCTATCTGCACGTTAGTACTTTTGTATACGGGTGAGTTATTGAAATTTAATAGAAGTCTAGCTCAGGTAAATACTCTCGACTTATTTTCCCTATACGGGCTTCGGTTACGATAAACTATTACCGCTTGGTCAGAAATGAGATCAATCGAATGCCGGATTGTGGCTAGTAAATCCGCATCTTCTGTTTGAATAAGTTTTGTTTGATAACTTAAACATCGGGGGTTAAATTACCGTGTCCTGGATACCCTCGGCACATTAGATTAGTTAATGGCCACAACCTTAGCGTGGGGTGTAGGCATACACCTGACAGACGCTCAAATGCAAATTACCCAAGATGTTGGGGATAACTCCCCTGTGAGTTCTAAGTGGTGTGTATTTAATCATGTCTCGGTCTCTGTACTGGGTCCTGTATGTATGGACAAACATGTGAATCTGTTAACAAGGTTACAAAGTAACTTTCCCAAGTTATAATAGATTTTGTGCCTTGTGCACTTAAAATCATTTTAAAATGTTTTCAAAATGAGTCAGTTGGGTGTATTTACCAGCGAAAGCTGACGTATCGTTAAAAGGCTAATTGAAGGTACAATACAAAATAGGCCGGAAGCTGCTCGGTAGTGAATAAGAGGATCTTGCATATCCTTAGATCTGCCCTAAAGTATGTTTTATATTCTTTCTTGTACATTTTAATGATCCGCCTGTGGATCTTCTGTTATGAGCCTGTGTATTATTTTATTTTGAACATTTGGTTTGTAATAGAAATTTTACTCCAAGACTTCCATTGTGCCGTGTTTAATTGACTATGATGTTATCAACTGACGTCACAATACTCCCACCCGGGCCCACCGGTGTATGGAATTGGGTTGGAAATCCGGGGTGTGACAGGTTGGTATCAGAGCCAAGGTTTGAGAGAATTAAACACTAGCCTTTTGTGTTTAATCTCAAACTTACACGAGCACATTCCTTAGACTTCCGAGTCTAGGCATTGACCTAGGATTACTTGTTTCATTATTAAGTTATTAGTATTGTTTTTGAATTGATTTTTAACAGGAAAATGCCACCACGTGTACGAGGACAAAGTAGGAGAGGAAAAGGTCCAATGAGGGGAGGACCATCGGGACGCATTCCCCCTCAACCTCACAACTCAGATGCTTACCAAGAATCAGGAGATTCATCTTCTTGGCAACCAGTGAGACGCTTGTCTCCCATAGACACTCGCCCCCACATTCCCAAAATATCTTACCATCATTCACACCATTCTCACCATTCCCATTCACACTCTTACCATAAAGAATTTAACCCTAACCACTACTTTAACACGCCTCTAGCCGATCAAAATCAGTTGGACCAACCAAACCCTATGGACGAGGACTCCGACCCGGAGATGCTGTTGTCGGGATCGAATACACATGCCATTGAAATTTCAAGCGATTCAAATTCTTATGACGGATCGCCCTACCAAGGTCCTAATGAGTGGGACCGATATTGGAACCAATTTACCTTCGCCCACACTCCTGCTCATCACTCTCAACCACCCCCAATACAAGAAGATGTCCACATGGAACCGGTGGACCAACCTCAACCACCACATGAACCACCGAGAAGGAAGCGTGGTGCACGTATGTCGGTACGTGCCAGAAAAAGGTCGGGATCGCTATCACCTTTGCCCAACTCCTACCCCACAATTCAAGAGGACCCACAAATGGGTGGACCTTATAGCACCTCACCTGTGGTGGAACCAACATCAACACCCACACCTACAATTCAACCACCACCATCGAGTTATAGTAACCCAATCTCCACATATCCAGATACGTCTGGATATGATCCTTTTAACCCGTCTATACCGGTAGACTATCAAGCATGGTCGCAAGACCCATATATGCAAGCAGTTATGCACAATGCACTTTACCCGTCTCCTTTCCCACCTACTTATCCACCGACTGGATATCCAACTTATGGGTACCAGTATCCGGTTATGCCACAACCTCAACCACAACCTCCGCTACCACTAGAGGCCATCAATGAGGCCGTGGAATGGATGAAAGAGATGCAGCAGCAAGTGGAGAAAACAGAGAAGAAGACAAACAAGTTCTTCAAGAAACTCTCCAAGTTGGTCAAGGGAAAGAAGGACGAGTAAAGTCTCTTCTAATAATATATAGTCCCTGCGAGGACATTGTTATTTCTTTAGTCCCTGCGTGGACATTTTTATCTCTTTAAAGTCCTTGCATGGACAGTTTATTTCGTTTTCTAGTATTGTAATTTCTATTGGAAAATTAATGAAGTATTTTGGAATTATATATATATATATATATATATATATATATATATATATATTCATCCTTTTGATAACGAGCGTCTCAATTTTACTCGAAATTTATGCTCCGCGATATAATTCCAACAAGATCTTAATGGTTTTGATTAGCCAAGTGGCATAGACCACACATTTGGCCAAATTATAAATGATAGTTAAGTACGAAGGGGTCTTCTATCAGGATAGTTAAGGGAAGTTATCCTTCTATCCAGAGGTGGTGGACTTAAGTTCAAGCCTCCAAGTCTTTAAGGTCAGTGTGATCGGGACTATTAATCAACCACTAAGGTACTCTTATGTTAACGTTCAAGATTGTTCATACTCTTGGTAGTGTGACTTGAGGAATCACACTAGCCTTCAAGGTAAAGGACTATATCCTGACCTTATATAGCCCATGTGATCAAATTTGATCCCGGCTAATATCATCAGTGTTATGATAAAACATTCATTAGTGATGTATGCTCTTGGGGCTATGATTAAACATCCATTAGTGATGTATTGCCCTTGTAGCTATGATTAAAACATCCATTAGTGATGTATTACCCTTGGGGCTATGATTAAACATCCATTAGTGATGTATTGCCCTTGGGGCTATGATTAAAACATCCATTAGTGATGTATTGCCCATGGGGCTATGATTAAACATCCATTAGTGATGTATTGCCCTTGGGGCTATGATTAAACATCCATTAGTGATGTATGCCCTTGGGGCTATGATTAAAACATCCATTAGTGATGTATGCCCTTGGGGCTATGATTAAAACATCCATTAGTGATGTATTGCCCTTGGGGCTATGATTAAAACATCCATTAGTGATGTATTGCCCTTGGGGCTATGATTAAACATCAATTAGTGATGTAGGGCCTATGTGCCATATTTCATGTCCATTAAAGAAAGGCTAATGTGCCATAATGTCCATTAGTGACAGGCCTATGTGCCATGTTTTATGTCCTTCGTGACAAGCTTAAAAACTAAATAGAATTTGTCAATTATGACAATGACAGTTGTGACAATGCGATCCACTGTCTAGTAATATATGGACTATGTCCAAATTGTAATTTGCCGTTGATGGTCCTTTTGTGACCTAGGCCAAATATAGTTATGATAAGCCTAAGAGTTGTGATGTTATTCACACTAGAATAGGCAATGGATTAATATATCCAATGTTTAAAACCATTATGGTTGACATACCATGGTTAAGTGAAGCTTTATTGGTGTATAGAACCAAAGCTTAAAGATGGATAACTCAAATGAAGCACAAAGTAGCCACCGGAATGTGGAATCTAACAAAGCCGAAAACAGAGAAATTGATAATGATAATTTTCAAGCTCGCATTGATGCGGAGTTGAAAAGGCCATGGGAAAGGCCATCGAAAGGCTTAGAGAGTCGAGTGCTACTCGCTCTAGACCCTTATCTATCCCACCGTCTTCAGCTCATAAGGAGAGCTCTGTTCACTCTTCGAATGCGAAGAGTGAACCATGGAAATTAGATTTTGCTGAAAGGTCCCGTTCCGTTAAAGACGGATGTACCTATAAGTATTTCGTCTCCTGCAAGCCACGAGACTTCAACGGGGAGAAAGGAGCTGTGGAAGCCCTAAAGTGGCTAGACGATATGGAAACAATTGTAGATATCAGCAACTGTGCTGATAAGGATGTGGTCAAGTATGTATCATAGTCCTTTAAGGGCGATGCCCTAATCTGGTGGAAAGCCATGATTCAATCTACAGGTAAAGTACACCTATATAATTTGGGGTGGTCCAAATTTGTGGACCTTGTAAAGGAAACATACTGCCCACCCCATGAGGTGGAGAAATTAGAAACTGACTTCCTGTCTCTTTCCATGAAAAACCTAGATTGTCGGAAATATGTTTCCGACTTCAACTCCTTATCTAGGTCAGTTTCCTATCTGATTACCCCGGAGCCCAAATGCATTGTGCATTTTATTAATGGGTTAGCACCCAAGATAAAGGGCATGGTAAAGGCTGCTCAGCTTACTACCTATAGATCTGCTGTTGACCTATCTCTCTCCCTCACCCTTGATCTAGTAAGGCAAAAATCAGTTAAGCCTGAAACTGACGGGAAAAGGAAGTGGGAAGATGATAACTCCCATAGGTTTAATAAGAAAAAAAAGGGAGATTTGGGTTCAAAGGGACCAAGGCAAAACGGCTGTAATGCCAACATGCAAAACTTGCAACCGTAGACACTGGGGACAGTGTAATTTTGGTTCACAGGCCAAACCCTGTGGCATCTGTAAAAGAAAGGGGCATAAGACCCTAGAATGTAAGGATCTTAAGGATGCGGTCTGCTACGTCTGCAATGAAAAATGGCATATTAAGACTAACTGCCCTAAGGTTCTTAAGAATAATAATGCAAAGCCTGGAGAGGCCAAGAAGGGGAATGCTCGTGCCTTTCAAATAACTGCAAGAGAGGCTGTTAATGACAACAATGTCATAACAGGTACATTCCTCATTAACAATATTTATGCTAGAGTTCTTTTTGATTCGGGTGCAGATAGATCTATTGTTGACCATAAGTTTACTAAACTATTAAACCTGCCCATAAGAACTCTAGATAAAACCTACGAGATAGAACTTGCTGATGGAATGATAGAATCCACATCTTCCATTCTTGATGAATGCTCTATATCCATTAAGAATCATTCCATCCCTATCTCTCTTCTGCGAATGAAATTGGCGGGGTTCGATGTAGTCTTAGGCATGGATTGGTTATCTCATAACCAAGCCCGCATTGCTTGTGATAAGAAGCTCATCAAGATTAAAACCCCATCCCCGGAGAATCACACTATGGACTGCCAGACAAGGTGTCATTATTTAAGGCATCCAAGTGTTTGAGAAAAGGTCGTGTCATCTACATGGCACAAGTCATCATAAATGAGCCTAAGCCAAATATGGAATACCTCCTAGTCATCTCAGAGTTTCCCGATGTATTTCCAGAAGAATTACCAGGTCTACCTCCAGACAGGCAAGTGGAGTTCAGTATCGATATCATACCAGGGGCATCACCCGTAGCTAGAGCTCCATATAGGCTAGCACCTACTGAAATGAAGGAATTAAGGTCGCAGCTAGACGAACTCTTGGAGAAATGCTTTATTCAGCCTAGTTCCTCACCTTCGGGAGCTCCTATTCTGTTTGTAAAAAAGAAAGACGGTTCGATGCGAATGTGCATCGACTACCGAGAGCTGAACAAGTGTTAACAATCAAGAATAGATATCCTCTGCCCAGGATCAATAATTTATTTGACCAACTTCAAGGGACTAGCTACTTCTTCAAGATCGATTTGAGATCCGGATATCATCAATTGAAGGTTAGGAACGAAGATGTTCCCAAAACCGCCTTCAGGACCCGCTATGGTCACTTTGAATTTTTGGTGATGCCTTTTGGGCTCACGAATGCACCAGCAGCATTCATGGATCTCATGAATAGAGTCTGCAAGCCATGTTTGGATAAGTTGTCATTGTCTTTATAGATGACATACTTATCTACTCTCGTAATCAAACTGATCACGAGAAACATCTTCGGTGCATCTTAGAACTGCTAAGGCAAGAAAAGCTTTATGCCAAATTCTCTAAGTGCGAGTTTTGGCTTCGAAAGCTCCAATTTCTTGGACACATGGTAAGTGAGTGTGGTATCCAAGTGGATCCCGCCAAAATTGAGGCCATAATGAATTGGGAAGTACCCAAAACCCCAACAGAAATTCGTAGTTTCCTAGGATTGGCTGGTTATTACAGAAGGTTCATTGAGAACTTTTCAAGAATAGTCACTCCTTTAACTACCTTGACCCGTAAAAATTTTAAGTATAATTGGGGTCCAAAACAACAAGAATCTTTTGAGGTTCTTAAACACAAGTTGAGCAATGCTCCTGTGTTATCCCTACCAGAGGGTGTTGAAGATTTTGTAGTCTACTGTGATGCATCGCACATTGGCATGGGCTATGTGCTAATGCAAAAAGGCAAAGTGATTGCCTATGCATCATGACAGTTAAAAGTGCACGAAAGAAATTACACCACCCACGATTTGGAATTGGGTGCCGTTGTATTTGCACTAAAACTGTGGAGACATTACTTGTATGGCACCAAGTGTATTATATACACAGAACATAAAAGTCTCCAACATCGTTCAATCAGAAAGAATTGAACATGCGACAACGCCGATGGATGGAAACACTTAATGATAATGATTGCGAGATTCGCTACCATCTAGGGAAGGCAAACGTAGTTGCTGCTGCCTTAAGTTGCAAAGAACAGGTTAAACCTATAAGGATTAACGACAAGAGCATTAAGCTCAAAAATAGCTTAAATGAGAAGCTATTAGATGCGCAAAAGCAAGCCCTATTCGAGGCTAATATCCCTAATGAGGGATTAGGTGGAACTGTTGATCAGTTAGCGTCTGGGAAGGATGGAATCCTTAGATTCAATGATAGAATTTGGGTTCCAGTCCTTGGAGGACTTAGAGATCTAATCCTCCAAGAAGCGCACAATTCAAGATACTCAATCCACCCGGGAGGTGACAAGATGTATCAAGACTTGAAGAAGAATTATTGGTGGATGGGTTTGAAGAAATCCATAGCCACCTATGTAGCTAAGTGTCTGACGTGTTCACAAGTTAAGGCCGAACTTCAAAAGCCGTCAGGACTTCTACAACAATTGGAAATTCCCATATGGAAATGGGAAATGGTAACTATGGATTTGATTACCAAGTTACCAAAGACCAAAAGTGGTAATGACACTATTTGGGTCATTGTGGATAGGCTGACTAAGTCAGCACATTTCTTGCCAATAAAGGAAACGTATAATTCAGATAAATTGGCTAAATTGTATGTGGACAAGATTGTGTCCCTACACGGTATGCCGGTATCTATTGTATCTGACAGAGATACTAGATACCCATCTCACTTTTGGAAAAGTTTCCAACAATCATTAGGCACACGATTAAATTTTAGTACAACTTACCATCCGCAGACTGATGGTCCAACTAAGCGTACTATTCAAATGTTGGAAGTCATGCCCAGGGCATGTGTGATTGATTTAGGTGGAAGTTGGGATAACCACTTACCCCTAATAGAATTCTCCTACTATAACAACTATCATACTAGCATCAAGGCTGCTCCTTTTGAGGCCTTGTATGGGAGAAAGTGTAGAACGCCCGTATGTTGGGCAGAAGTTAGGGAAGCCCAACTATCAGGACCAGAGATTATCCTGGAGACCACGGAAAAGATTGTGCAAATCCGTGATCGTCTCAAAGTTGCCAGAGATAGGCAGAAGAGCTATGCTGACAAGAGACGTAAACCTCTTAAAGTTCCAAGTAGGGGACAAAGTCTTGCTAAAGGTATCACCCTAGAAAGGTTTGATGCATTTTGAAAAGAAGGGCAAGCTAATCCCAAGATATATTGGACCATTCGAGATAGTCCAATGTGTCAGCACTGTAGCTTATAAGCTCAGGTTGCCAGAGGAGCTTAGTAGAATTCATGACGTATTCCACATATCTAACCTTAAGAAATGTCTAGCCGATGAGTCGCTAGCAATGTCACACGAGGATGTGCAAATTAATGAAAACCTGAGGTTCATTGAGAAACCAATTTCGATCGAGGATCGACAGGTTAAGAAGCTCTGAAGGAAAATGATACCTATAGTAAAGGTTAAGTGGGACGCTTTTAGAGGTCCCAAGTATACATGGGAGGTTGAGTCCACTATGCGACAAAAGTACCCCCATCTTTTTGAATAAAATCTCGAGGTCGAGATTTCTTTTAAGGGGGTGAGGATGTAACACCCTGTAAAATCGTGTCCAATAGTATAGTGACACGTGTTGTAATTTTAAATATAGTCTATTAAAGACCAATAAGGACTAAAGGCGTCAACATGCTCAAACTGAGCCTCTGAGTGACGGTCCGATGTCAACATGCCTAGCCTCTAAGTGACATCGGAATCAACATGCTTATAATAAGCCTCTGAGTGATCCTTTGTGAAGTCCTAACTCTCTTACGTGCCAAATGTTGTACGAGAGGGTTTAATTTTGTAAATATGTGAAAGTTGGATGATGGATGGATTAAAAGTGTCAACATGTTAATTTATACCTCTGAGTGACCTTTTAACGAACCGAGAGCTCGACAATGTCCGGGCATAATCCCTCGTATGCCAAGTATTGGCTACGGACGGCTAAAAGTGCCAAAAAGGTGTTTAAAAAGGTTTTTAGAAGCATTATTAAGTTGAGGGGCTAAAAGTGTCAAAGTTTTAAACTCCTTATAGAGCGGTCGCGGGCCACGAGAGACCAGGCTTGGGTCTCTCGCGGGGCGCGAGAAGGGGTCTGCAGCAGAAAGTTTTGTCTTGGCCCCCAAACAAAGCTCCAAAACCATATGATCGAAACTATGGACTTGTAATCAGCTATGCCACGTTTTGGAACACTTGTAAGCTCCCTCTTACACCCCTAAACACCTGGCTTCACCTCCTTTGAGTTCTCCAACTATAAATAGGTGATCAAGTTCACCATTTGAACTTGCACCTTTCTTATTCATACTCTTCTCTCTCCTCTGGAAGTTCCTAGCTAAAAGGAGCATCCAACATAGTTCTTTTGCACCCTAGGAATCACTGGTAAGTGTTCCTTCCTTGTGCTTTTTTCGTTTATAGGCTTTTATAGCCAAAACTCAAGCGTTTTACGGAAAACGCTTTGACTTTCGGTTAAGACCATTATGGTCCAGCCATTGTTCGAAATGAACATGGCTAAGTGATCGTAATAAGGTAGGTTTTAGTCCCTATAAAGGGCACCTCCTAAAGATCACGTCTGCTAGACCAATTGACGAGTCAAAGTTATGATATTAAAAAGTTAAACAGGTCATTTTTCGGAAAAATCATAAATTGATCTTATATATGTTATGAAACCTATTCTGACACTTAAACAAGTTGGTAAAAATTATTAGATCATGTAAGAACATGTTCGGCTCGTCAATTTCAGTTCTAGGGTCGGTTCGCAACCGAAAGTCGCAAAGTTTGACTTTTGCTTTGACTTTCGTTTCTGACCCGATTTAGATTAGTTACCTACTGATCTAAAGTTGCATTATGATTATAATAGAATGTAGCATAACCCTATGAGGTTATACTAAGTGATCATAATCAGAATCCAAAATGTCCTTTTTGTATAAAACAAGGTTTTAAGTGATAATGAACTGAAAATGAGTTTCCTACTGGTATAATATTATAAGTAGGATTGTTTGGGATGTTAAACCAAGTTAAACTGAGTTTTCAAGCAAGTCCTTAAACTTTGTCGATAAATGGCGATTTTAGCCCTTGTAGCTCATAAAATAGTTTTAATCAAAATCTTTTCAAGGTAAATCTTTTACCTACTGATATGTTATATTAAATAACATATCTAAGACATTTTAATCCAACCTTAACATCAGGTTTAGTAAAAATCGCATAAAGACGCCATTTTACGACATAAGCGCCGTTTAGGCGCATAATATGGTTTTAAACCATATTATTGACTAAGACTCGATACCTACTGATTTTAAAACTTATTTTAAACATATTTAAAGTAGGTACATGTTATAAACTCAGAATCCCAAATAATTTATAAACTATGTGTAAAATGACCAAAATGCCCCTTCGGTGCATAGTTTGGTCATAAAAGATAATTTACACATATAACTGACATCCTACTGATATTATATCATAAATAAATTATTTTTCTAGAATACTTATAAACTAAAAATATATTCAAGTTCCTTTTATACAGTATATAATTATCGAAATGCTCTTATAAAACATAATTTCGTTTTAAAACCTTAACGGGCATACAAGTTGATATCCTACTGATTTCTTAACTTATTTAAAAGATAATGGCATATAGAACTTGTCCATGACTTATCCGGTTACCCATTATCGCTTATAAGCGTACGGTTGATTATACGTAACTAGTTTACGTAATTTAACCGAAACGGGTTTAACCTTGTCATTTAAAATTCAAAATCCAGAATGTTTATATTTACCCATATTTTGCAAGTCAAAGTACTTGTCAGGTTTAAAATAAATTCTAACACTTAAACAAGTTGGTAATAATTATTAGAACATGTAAGAACATGTCCGGCTCGTCAATTTCAGTTCTAGGGACGGTTCGCAACCGAAAGTCGTGAAGTTTGACTTCTTCTTTGACTTTCGATTTTGACCGGATTTAGATTAGTTAGCTACTGATCTAAGGTTGCGTTATGATATTAATATAATGTAGCATAACCCCCCGAGGTTATCTTACACGATCATAATCAGAATATGAGTTTATGCACAAGTTCCATAATATGCCATTTTGACAAAAATGCTCTTTTTATGTAAAATAAGGTTTAATCGATAACGAACTTGAAAATGAATTTCCTACTGATGTAATATCATAGGTAGAATTATTTGGGATGTCAAATCTCATTATAAATTGAGTTTATGAACACGTCCTTGTATTATTTCGACAAATGACGATAAAGCCTTTGTGGCGTTAATCATACTTTTTCATATCAAAACTTTTACCTACTGATAGGTTATATGAAATAACATATCTAAAAAATTAAACTTGATCTTAACATCAGTTTTCATTAGACATCGCACAAATCGTCATTTTACGATATAAGCGTCGTTTCGGCGCATAGTATGGTATTAAACCATGTTTACCAACCAAGACTTGTTACCTACTGACTTTAAAACTTATTTAAATTATTTTTACAGTAGGTACATGGTATAAACTCAGAATCCCAAATGAACCATCATACTATGTGTAAAATGACCAAAACGCCCCTTCAGTGCATAGTTTGGTGATAAACGATAAATTACACATATTGTCATGTTCCTACTGATATCATATCATAAATTAAATATTTTTCCAGAATACTTATCAGTATAAAATTAAAATATATTCAAGTCTTTTATACGGTATATAATTACCGAAACGCCCTTATGAGGCATAGTTTTGTTTTAAAACCTTAACGGGCATATAAGTTGATATCCTACTGATATTAACAACTTATTTAAAGAATAATGGCATATAGAAATTGTCCATGACTTATCCGGTTACCCGATATCGCTGATATACATACGGTTAAGTATATGTAACTAGTTTACGGAAATTAAGCGAAACGGGTTTAACCTTGTCATTTAAGTCTCAAAATCCAGAATGTTTATGGTTTACCCATATTATAAAAGTCAAGGTACTTGTTGGGTTTAAACTACATTCTATTCGATCATCGCTTAATCTAGCGTATTATACGTTTTGTACCTGTACGCTAGTCGGTCTAAGTCTATGACTTAAATAAGACCATTAGCATTTTAATTGGTTAGTTTATGCCATAATCTAGACTGGAGCCTTCTGGTAAGTGCTATCTGCACTTAGTTCATTTTGTGTACGACTGAGATATTAAATCTTGCCTTTAAGCCAAGACTAGCTCAGGTAAATACTCTCGACTTATTTCCCCTATATGGGCTTGGTTACAGTAAAATATTACCGCTTGGTCGGAAATGGGATCAATCGAATGCCGGATTGTGGCTAGTAAATCCGCATATTCCGTTTTAATCAGTTTTGTTTGATAACTTAAACATCAGGGGTTAACTACCGTGCCCTGGATATCCTCGGCTCATTACATTAGATAATGGCCATGACCTAAGTGCGGGGTGTAGGCATACACCCGGCAAGCGCTCATGCTAAAAACTTTTACCCACAAGGTTGGGATAACTCCTTTGTGAGTTCTTAAGTGGTGAGTACGTTAATCATGTATCGGTCTCCGTACGGGCCCTGTATGTATGGACAAACATGTGAATATGTTAACAAGTTTACAAGGCTGACTTTCCCAAGTTATTAAAGATTTTGTGCCAATATGCCCTTAAAACATTTTTTTAGAATATTTTGAAAATGAGTTGTTAGGTGTATTTACCAGCGAAAGCTGGCATATTTTCAAAAGACTAAGCCTGCAGGACAATACAAAAATTGGTTGGAAGCTGCTCGGTAATGATAAGAGGATCTTGCAAATCCTAGATCTGCCCAAAGTCTATTATACATTTTTGTAAAATTTTACGATCCGCCTATGGAACTTCTATTACGAACCGTCTGTATATTATTTTTCGTACTTTGAACATTTGGTTTGTAATAGTAATTTAACTCCAAGACTTCCATTGTTCTGTGTTTAATTGTCTATGATGATATCAACTTATGTCACGATAATCCCCATCCGGGCCCACCGGTGATTGGATTGGCTGTGAAACACCGGGGTGTGACAGGCTGGTATCAGAGCCAACGTTTGAGAGAATTAAACACTAGCCTTCTTGTGTTTAATCTCAAACTTACATGAGCACATTCCTTAGACTTCCGAGGATTACTCATCTTATTATTAAGTTATTAGTATTGTTTTTGATTTGATTTTAACAAAAAAATGGCGCCAAGAGTACGAGGAAGAGGTAAAGGACCAATGAGGGGAGGACCATCAGGACACATCCCTTCACAATCCCATCACTCGAATCCCTATGAGGATTCGGGGGATTCCTGGCCCCTATCGCGACATTCACCTACCCACACCCAAAGTTCGTACCACTCGTATCATTCGCACCAATCACACCACTCTCATCATTCATATCATGATAAGTTTAACCGAACCATTACTTTAACACACCCCCAGCTGACCAAAACCAGTTAGACCAACCCAACCCAATGGATGAGGACTCCGACCCGGAGATGCCGCCGTCGTGATCACATACACATCCCAATGAAATAACTAGCGATTCAAACTCTTACGCCGGATCGCCATATCAAGGTCCTAATGAATGGGACCAATATTGGAACCAATTTACTTTTGCTAACACTCCTTCCCATCACTCCCCAACACCTCCTATACAAGAAGATGTTCACATGGAACCGGTGGAACAACATCCGCCGTCACTGAGCCACCAAGGAGGAAACGAAGAGCGCGTATGTCGATACGCGCAGGACAACGGTCGGGTTCGCTGCCACCGTTACCCAAAACTTATCCAACCATCCACGAGGACCCATAAATGGTGGACCCTCCAATGTTTCACCTGTGGTGGAACTAACACCATCACCAGTGGTTCAACCACCACCATCGTGTTTTAACAACCCTATTCCAACAATTATCTGGATATAATCCTTTTAACCCATCTACGCTAGTAGATTACCAATCATTGTCGCATGACCCTTACATGCAAGTGGTCATGCATAACGCACTTTACCCGTCTCCTTTCCCACCTGTTTATCCATCTACTGGATATCCAAGTTATGGGTACCAGTATCCTGTTATGCCACAACCACAACCTCCGCCGCCACTTGAGGCCATCAATGAAGCCTTGGAACGAATGAAAGAAATGCAACAAGTAGAGAAAACAGAGAAGAAGATGAACAAATTCTTCAAGAAACTCTCCAAATTGGTTAAGGGAAAGAAGGACGAGTGAAGTCTCTTCTAAAATATTTAGTCCCTGTGAGGACATTGTTATTTCCTTTAGTCCCTGTGTGGACAATTGTTATTTCTTTTAAGTCCTTGCATGTACAGTTTGTTTCATTTATTTATTTCTAGTATTGTAATTTCTTAATGGCAATTAATGAAATACTTTGGAATTATATTATATGTATTCATCCTCTTCAAGCGAACGTCTCTATTTTACTCGAAATTTATGCTCTGCTACATAATTCCAAAAGACCTTAATGGATTTGATTAGCCAAGTGGCACAGACCACATATTTGGCCAAGAAATGATAGTTAAGGATAAGATGGCCTTCTCTCATGATAGTTAAGGGAAGTATCCTACTATCCAGAGGTAGTGGACTAGGTTCAAGCCTCCAAGTCGTTAAGGTCAATGTGACCGGGACCATTAATCAACCATTAAGGTACTCTTATGTTAACATTAGGAATGTTCATACTCCTGGTAGTGTGACTTGAGGAACCACACTAGCCGTCTAGGTGATGGACTATGTCCTAAAAACCTATAGCCTTAAATTGTCCATTCAATATGATGACGATTGACAGGCCAATGTGTCGTAATTTGTCCATTAGTGACAGGACAAGGTGCCGTAATCTGTCCATAAGTTACAGGCTAATGTGCCATAATTTGTCCAATAGTGACAGGCCAAGGTGCCGTAATTTGTCCAAATAGTGACAGGCCAAGGTTATGTCCGTAAATTGTTCCAATGGTGACAGGCCAATGTGCCGTAATTTGTCCAATGGTGACAGGCCAATGTGCCATAATTTGTCCAATGGTGACAGGCCAACGTGCCATATTATATGTCCATTAGTGACAGGCCTATGTGTCGTATTTTATGTCCAAATTGGGACAGGCCAATGAGCCATGTTTTAACGTCCTTCGTGACAAGCCTATGAACTATTTATAATTGTCTAATGACAATGACAGCTGTGACATTACGAACCACTGTCTAATAAATTATGGACTACATCTAGATTGTAATTTGCCTTTGATGGTCCTTTTGAGACCTAGGCAAATATAGATATGATAAGCCTAAGAGTTATGATTTTATTCACACTAGTTTGATTAGACGATACAATGTTTAAAGCCAACATGGTTATTAATACCATGGCTAAGAGAAGTTTTATTTGGTATTTAGAACCAAAACTTCAAGAATGGCTAACTCGGACAAGACATAAAGTAGCCATCGGGATGTTAACTCTAACAATGAAGAAAATATAGCCATTAATAATGATGATTTCCAAGCTCGCATAGATGCAACTAGTGGAAAGGCCATGGAAAAGGCCCTAGAGAAACTTAAGGAGTCGATCCCTACTCGCTCCAGGCTTTATCAATTCCACCATCCTCAGGTCGTAAGGAGAGCTCAGTTCACTCTTCAAATGTGAGGAGTGAACCAAGGAAATTAGAGTTTGCTGATAGGTCCCGTTCTTCTAAAGACGGATGTACCTACAAATATTTCGTCTCCTGCAAGCCCCAAGATTTTAATGGGGAAAAAGGAGCAGTGGAAGCCTTGAAATGGCTTGATGAAATGGAAACGATAGTGGATATCAGCGGTTGTGCTGATAAGGATGTAGTAAAGTTTGTATCACAGTCCTTAAAGGGCGATGCCCTGATTTGGTGGAAGGCTATGGTCCAATCTACAGGTTAGGTACAC
Source organism: Scalesia atractyloides (assembly GCA_947069175.1). NCBI lineage: Eukaryota > Viridiplantae > Streptophyta > Magnoliopsida > Asterales > Asteraceae > Scalesia > Scalesia atractyloides. The sequence continues at coordinate 58,561,839 of CAMTDV010000007.1, read as the reverse complement.
CTGTACAACCTAGGATGGTCTAAGTTTTTCGATTTAGTCAAGGAAACATACTGCCCACCTCATGAGGTGGAGTTAGAGTCAGACTTTCTGACTCTCACAATGAAAAACCTTAGGGCTGTCGGAAGTATGTTTCTAACTTTAATTCCCTTTCTAGGTTAGTTTCCTATTTGATTACCCCTGAACCCCAAACGCATTGCGCGTTTCATTAGGGGTTAGCACCCGAGATAAATGGCATGTTAAGGCTGCTTAGCCTAGTACCATAGGTCTGCTATAGACCTATCTCTCTCCCCTCACCTTAGATTTGGGGAGGCAAAAGTCAGTTAGGACTGAAACTGACGGAAAAAGGAAACGGGAGGAGGATAACTCCCAAAGGTTCAAAAAGAAAGGGTATTTTGGGTTCAAGAAGAACAAGCACCCATCTAATGATAAACCTCTATGCAAAAACTGTAACTACAGGCATTGGGGACAGTGTAATTTTAATCCACAGACTCAACCCTGTGGTATCTATAAGAAAAATGGGCATAAAACCCTAGAGTGCAAGGATCTTAAGAACGTCGTCTGCTACGGCTGTAACGAAAAGGGGCATATTAAGTTTAACTGCCCTAAGAACCCCAGAAATAAAGATACAAAGCCTGGAGAGGCTAAGAAAGGGAATGCTCGTGCCTTCCAGATGAATGCCAGGGAGGCCGTTAATGGCAATAACGTCATAACAAGTACATTCCTCATCAGTGATGTATATGCTAGAGTTCTTTTTGATTCGGGTGCAGATAAATCTTTTGTTTACCATAAGTTTAGTAAACTATTATAATTACCCATAAGAACTCTAGACATAACTTATAAGGTAGAACTTGCTGATGGAACTTTGGAAACAACAACTTCCATTCTTGATGGATGTTTTATATCCATTAAGAATCATTCTATCCCATCTCTCTTTTTCCAATGAAAATAGCGGGGTTCGATGTAGTTTTAGGCATGGATTGGTTATCCGATAACCAAGCCCACATTGCCCGCAATAAGAAACTCATCGAGCTTAAAACTCTATCTGGTGAAATGATCACCATTCTAGGAGATTCACACTATGGATTGCCAGACAAGGTGTCATTATTTAAGGCACCCAAGCGTTTTGGGAAGGGTTGTGTCATTTACATGGAACAAGTAACTATCAATAAGCCTAAGCCAAATATTGAAGACCTTCCAGTTATCTCGGAGTATTTCGATGTTTTCCCTGAAGAATTACCGGCCTACCTCCAGATAGGCAAGTAGAGTTTAGAATTGATATCCTACCAGGATCAGCACCTGTTGCTAGAGCTCCGTATCGATTAGCACCAACGGAGATGAAGGAATTGAAGAATTCAATTAGACTAACTTTTAGAGAAAGGCTTTATTCAGCCTAGTTCCTCACCTTGGGGAGCTCCTATTCTCTTTATTAAGAAAAAGGACGGTTCAATGCGGATGTGCATTGATTATCGTGAACTAATAAGATAATGATCAAGAATCGTTATCCTCTGCCTAGGATCGATGATTTGTTCGATCAACTTCAAGGTTCTAGCTATTTCTCTAAGATTGATTTGAGATCGGGATATCATCAACTGAAGGTTAGGAGTGAGTTCCTAAGACTGCCTTTAGAACCCGTTATGGTCACTATAAATTCTTAGTGATGCCTTTTGGGCTCACAAATGCACCTGCAACATTCATGGATCTCATGAATAGAGTCTGCAGGCCATACTTAGATAAGTTTTTCATTGTCTTCATATACGACATACTTATCTATTCTCGTCATCAGGATGATCACGAGAAACATCTTCATTGCATCCTAGGATTACTAAGAAAGAGAAGCTTTATGCTAAGTTCTCTAAGTGTGAATTTTGGCTTAGAGAAGTCCAATTTCTTGGACATGTTGTAAGTGCCAAGTGGATCCCGCCAAGATAGAAGCCATAATGAATTGGGAAGTACCCAAAACTCCATCAGAAATTCGTAGCTTCTTAGGATTGGCTGGATATTATAGGAGGTTCATTGAGAACTTTTCAAGAATAGCCACTCCTTTAACTTCCTTGACCCATAAAATGTCAAGTTTGACTAGGGTCAAAACAACAAGAATCTTTTGATATTATAAAACACAAGTTGAGCAATGCTCCTGTATTATCTCTACCTTGAGGGTATTGAAGATTTTGTAGTTTACTGTGATGCCTCGCACACTGGCATGGACTGTGTACTTATGCAAAAAGGCAAAGTAATTGCTTATGCATCACGACAATTAACGGTGCACGAAAGGAATTACACCACCCATGATTTGGAATTGGGTGCTGTTAATTTCACTTAAGTTGTGGAGACATTACTTGTATGGCACAAAGTGTATTATATACACCGACCATAAGAGTCTCCAATATTTGTTCAATCAAAAGGATTTGAACATGCGACAACGCCGTTGGATGGAAACACTTAATGATTATGATTGCGAAATTCGCTATCATCCCGACAAGGCAAATGTCATTGCTGACGCCTTAGGTCGCAAGGAAAGGGTTAAACCTATTAGGATTAATTGCCAAGAGCATTGAGGTCAGAAATAGCTTGAATGAGAAGCTAATAGATGCGCAAAAGCAATCCCTATTAGAGACTAATCTTTCTAATGAGGGATTAGGTGGAACTATTGATCAGTTAATGCTTGGAAATGATGGAATCTTAGATTTAAGGAAAGAATCTGGGTTCCAATCTTTGGAGGACTTAGAAATCTAATCCTCCAGGAAGCGCATAATACGAGATACTCAGTTCACCCAGGTGGTGACAAAATATATCAGGATTTGAAAAAGAATTATTGGTGGATGAGTTTGAAGAAATCCATAGCCACTTATGTAGCTAAGTGTATGACGTTTCGCAAGTTAAAGCCGAACATCATAAACCGTCAGGACTTCTACAACAACTTGAAATTCCCACTTGGAAATGGGAAATGATAACTATGGACTTTATTACCAAGTTACCTAAGACCAAACGTGGTAATGACATGATTTGGGTCATTGTGGATAGGCTGACTAAGTCAACACATTTCTTGCCAATTAAAGAAACTTATAATTCTGATAAGTTGGCCAAGCTATATGTGGACAAGATTGTGTCCCTACATGGTGTGCCGGTATCTATTGTATCTGATAGAGATACTAGATATACATCTCATTTTTGGAAAAGTTTCCAACAATATTTAGGCACAAGATTAAATTTTAGTACGGCATTACCACCCGCAGACGGATGGTTAGAGTGAGCATACTATTCAAACCTTGGAAGAAATTCTTAGAGCATGTGTGATTGATTTAGGTGGAAGTTGGGATGACCACTTACCCCTAATAGAATTCTCCTATAATAATAGTTATTATACGAGCATCAAGGCTGCTCCTTATGAAGCCTTCTAGGGGAGAAAATGTCGAACGCCGTGTGCTGGGCAGAAGTTGGGGAAGCCCAGCTATCAGGACCAAAGATTGTCCTGGAGACCACAGATAAGATTGTGCAAATCCGTGATCGTCTCAAAGCTGCCCGAGATAGGCTGAAGAGCTTGCTGACAAGAGGCGTAAACCTCTTAAGCTCCAAGTAGGGGACAAAGTCATGCTAAAAGTATCACCTTGGAAAGGTATAATGAGATTAGGAAGGAAGGGCAAGCTAAGCCCAAGATATATAGGAGCCATTCGAGATAATCGAATGTGTCGGCGTTGTAGCTTATAAGCTTAAGCTGCCAGAAGAGCTTAATGGAATTCATGATGTGTTCCACATCAGTAACCTTAAGAAATGTCTAGCCGATGAGTCGCTAGCAATGTCACATCATGATGTGCAAATTGATGAAAACCTGAGGTTCGTTGAGAAACCAATTTCGATCGAGGATCGACAGGTTAAGAAGCTCCGAAGGAAATTGATACCTATACTAAAGGTTAAGTGGGATGCCCTTCGAGGTCTCGAGTATACATGGGAGGTTGAGTCTACTATGCGAAAAAAGTACTCCCATCTTTTTGAATAAAATCTCAAGGTCGAGATTTCTTTTAAGGGGGTGAGGATATAACACCTCATAAAATCGTGTCCAATAGTATAGTGACACGTGTCGGTACTTTTATAGTAAGCCTATTAAAGACTAATAGGGACTAAAGGGTCCGCTCAAACTAAGTCTCTGAGTGACCTTCTGATGTCAACATGCATAAACCGAGCCTCTGAGTGACCGTTGTGTCAACATGCTTAAACTTAGCTTCTGAGTGATCGTTGTGTCAACATGCTTAAACTTGGCCTCTGAGTGACCGTTGTGTCAACATGCCCAGCCTCTGAGTAACATCGGAGTCAACATGCTTATACTGAGCCTCTGAGTGATCCTTTACGAAGTCCTAACTCTCATACGTGCCACATGTTGGACGAGAGGGGATAATTCTATAAATATGTGAAAGTTAGATTATGGAGGGGTTAAAAGTGTCCACATGTTAATTTATACCTCTAAGTGACCTTTTAAAGAACCGAGAGCTCGACAATGTTCGGGCATACTTTAGGGTATGCCAAATATTGGTTACAGAGGGCTAACTATATTATAAAAGTGTTTTAGAAGGTTTAGAGGGGCTTAAAGTGACAAACTTTGAAACTGGCCATGGGACGCTCGCGGGGCACGAGAGGCATGGTCTAGCCTCTCATAGGGCGCGAGAGGCCTGTGTGTGCAGAAAATTTGCTTGGCCTCCACACAAATTGCCAAAAACCATTTATTCGAAACCATGGTCTTCCAAACATCTATGCCACATTTTAGGACGCTTGTAAGCTCCCTCTAACACCCCTTAACACCTGGCATCACCTCCTTCAAGCTCTCCAACTATAAATAGATGCCAAGGTTCACCATTTGAACTTGCACCTTTCTCATTCTCATTCTATCTCCCTCCTCTGGAAGTTCCTAACTGAACGGAGCATCCAACTTAGTTCTATTCCATCCTAGGAATCACTTGTAAGTGTTCCTTCCTCTTGCATTTTCGTTTATAGGATTTTATCGCCAAAAGTCAAGCATTTTACGGAAACACCTTGACTTTCGGTTAAGACCATTATGGTCCAGCCATTGTTCATAATGAACATGGCTAAGTGATCTTAGTAAGGTAGGTGTTAATCCCTATAAAGGGCACCTCCTGAAGATCACGTTTGTTAGACCAATTGACGGGTCAAAGTTTTAATATTAAAAAGTCAAACATGCCATTTTTCGGAAATGTTATAATTTGAGCTTATATATGTTATGAAACATGTTCTAACACTTAAACAAGTTGGTAAAATTATTAGAACATGTAAGAACATGTTCGGCTTGTCAATTTTAGTTCTAGAGACGGTTCGCAACCGAAAGTCGCGAAGTTTGACTTCTGCTTTGACTTTTGATTATGACCCGATTTAGATTAGTTAGCTACTGATCTAAGGTTGCATTATGATTGTAATATAATGTAGCATAACCCCCTGAGGTTATCTTACACAATCATAATCAGAATATGAGTTTATGCACAAGTTCCATAATTATGCCATTTTGACAAAAATGCCCTTTTTATGTAAAATAAGGTTTAATCGATAACGAACTTGAAAATGAGTTTTCTACTGATGTAATATCATAAGTAGAATTTGGGATGTCAAATCTGATTATAAACTAAGTTTATGAACACGTCCTTGTATTATGTCGACAAATAACGATAAAGCCTTTGTGGCGCGTAAAATGGTTTTAATCATATTTTTTCATATCAAAATTTTACCTACTTATATTTTATATGAAATAACATATCTAAAATAATCAAACTTATCTTAACATCAGTTTTCATTAAACATCGCACAAATCGTCATTTTACGACATAAGCGTCGTTTCGACGCATAGTATGGTATTAAACCATGTTTACCAACGAAGACTTGTTACCTACTGACTTTAAAACTTATTTAAATTATTTTTATAGTAGGTACATGATATAAACTCAGAATCCCAAATGAACCATCATACTATGTGTAAAGTGACCAAAACGGCCCTTCAGTGCATAGTTTGGTCATAAATGATAAATTACACATATTGTCATGTTCCTACTGATATCATACCATAAATTAAATATTTTTCTAGAATACTTATCAGTATAAAATTAAAATATATTCAAGTCTTTTATACGGTATATAATTACCGAAACGCCCTTATGAGGCATAGTTTTGTTTTAAAACCTTAACGGGCATATAAGTTGATATCCTACTGATATTACAACTTATTTAAAGTATTATGGCATATAGAACTTGTCCATGACTTATCCGGTTACCGATATCGCTGATATGCGTACGGTTAAGTATATGTAACTAGTTTAGGAAATTAACCGAAACGGGTTTAAACTTGTCCATTTAAGTCTCAAAATCCAGAATGTTTATGGTTTACCCATATTATATAAGTCAAAGTACTTGTTGGGTTTAAACTACATTCTATCCGATCATCACTTAATCTAGCGTATTATACGTTTTGTTCTTGTACGCTAGTCGGTCTAAGTCTATGACTTAAATAAGACCATTAGCATTTTAATTGGTTAGTTTATGCCATAATCCAGACTAGAGCCTTCTGGTAAATGCTATCTGCACTTAGTTCATTTTGTGTACGCTGAGATATTAAATCTTGCATTTAAGCCAAGACTAGCTCATGTAAATACTCTCGACTTATTTCCCCTATACGTGCTTGGGTTATGGTAAAATATTACCGCTTTTTTCGGAAATGGGATCAATCGAATGCCGGATTGTGGCTAGTAAATCCGCATATTCCTTTTTAATCAGTTTTGTTTGATAACTTAAACATTGGGGGTTAACTAAGTGTCTTGGATATCCTCGGCTCATTACATTAGATAATGGCCATGACCTAAGCGCGGGGTGTAGGCACACACACGACAAGCGCTCATGCTAAAAACTTTACCCACAAGGTTGGGGATAACTTCTTTGTGAGTTCTTAAGTGGTGAGTACGTTAATCATGTCTCGGTCTCCATACCGGGCCCTGTATGTATGGACAAACATGTGAATCTGTTAACAAGGTTCAAGGCTGACTTTCCCAAGTTATTAAATATTTTGTGCTAATGTGCCCTTACAACATTTTTTTAAAAATATTTTCAAAATGAGTCAGTTGGGCGTATTTACCAGCGAGAGCTGACGTATTTTCAAAAGACTAATCATGCAGGTACAATACGAAAATAGGCTGGAAGCTGCTCGGTAGTGATAAGAGGATCTTGCAAATCCTAGATTTGCGCAAAGTCTGTTATACATTTTTGTAAAAGTTTACGATCCGTCTGTGGATCTTCTATTACGAACTGTCTCTATATTATTTTTTGTACTTTGAACATTTGGTTTGTAATAGTAATTTAACTCCAAGACTTCCGTTGCCGTGTTTAATTGTCTATGATGACATCAATTTACGTCACGATAATCCCCACCTGGGCCCACCAATGATCGGATTGGTTGTGGAATGCCGGGTGTGACAACGTCCCTGCTGCTGAACCTCGCCAAGTCACAACCAGATTGGTTCGAAGAGGAGGAAGACCTCTGAAACAGAGGGTGATGTAACGCTTCGCATTTGTAACTTTCCATTTTTAGTAAGATTGCTTCGTGTTTCTATTTTTGGAAAGTCCAAACCTTGTAATCGTATTTCTATTCCCAAATCATTGTAATCTAAGGCTTTGATTGTAATCAAGATCGATCCATTATGCGAAATTCACTAACTTTATTGTGTTTAAACTTATGATCATACGTTACTTTATTGCTTAATAAATCAATTCGAAACGACTCGTAAATGCTTGTTGAACGTTTATAAATCTTAATATCAAAGTCAAGCAAGACAATTAGTGGCCTAATGCAAGTTATTCAAGCTTCCATCATCATAATAATCTTGTCACAACTTGTGTTTAAAATATGCTTTCAAGAAGTCTTTTTTGAGGTTTTAAAACGACCTTACGCATGGCCTTAGACCATTATAAGACCCATACTTGTAATATATATAATGTACAATACTTAAAGTCCAAAATACAACAATTATATAATTGAAACAACAAAAAAAATAAAAGAAAAGTCTAACAGCTTGCGGCCGCAAGCTATTAAGGCAATTCCCTCTTCTTTTTTTATTTAAAATCCCACCTAATTGCATTAAATGTAACTCTAATCCTAACCCTAATCCTTCCACTATAAAACCAAGTGTTCCCCCACCCATTTCCACTTTTTCAACCCTCCAAACACCTTAAACAAACCACCAAACTTCAGAAACTTTCTGCTGAAACAAAGCAGATTGCAAGTGAGTTTCAACTCACTTCTCTTCTTCTTCTAGCCTTGTTTTTCCTTCTAACACTCTTGGATAACCTCTAGGAAGGTTCTCACAAGTTTTCTTGGGCAAACTAAGGTGAAACCCCACCAATTTGAGGTCCAAAAGTGTGTAAACTTTCTGCCCAATTTTTTTCTTTTAAACTTCAAGATTTTCAAGTTTTCTTCTTGTTTTCTTCCTCAACATTGTTTGCTAAGCCCTATGGATGTTACCATAGGTTTTCCATGGAAGACCAAGGTGGAACAACACCATTTTTAGGGCTAAACTTTCTGTTTTGGAAGTTAAACTTATAAAACTTTTTCGAACTTGTTTTTAAATATAACAACTCTATGCTACTTATGCCTCTAACCAAGCTTATGGTTAGCGTGTTAGCTAGACTTGTACACACACAATCAAGAGGCATAACATGTCTGTAAACTTATGGTTTTTAATAGGGTTCAAACCACAAGTGTTGAGCCATCCAAGCTTACAAGCTTGTGTTGGTGTAGGTGTGATTACATGGAGGCCTTGGCTATCCAACTTTTCAATCCACCCCTCACTTGATGATTTCTATATTCTTGACCATCCGAATTGTCCTTGTGACAATCTTGTGTATTGGTGAATCTTACGAAACAGGTTTAGGACCGTTATCCTCCTACCTCCATGCATGACTTATATGATGATATCTATGAATTACATGAACTCATGATGAATTAGTAATATTATATGTAAACTATATATGTAAATACTTAATATAACCGAACCTTTGACAAATGACCATATGGTTACTTGTCCTATATTAGGTTATTTTATCTTAGACCTAACCATTGTTACGATTCTGTTGGGCATGACCCATAAAAACGCAAACACCCTTCGGGGCTTATAGTGTCAAATACGAGCGTTAACGTGTAGATAAATACTTTGACTATACATACTTTTTGCATACTTTAATTCCTAAACTTATCAAACTCCACCATCAATCTTATACTCACACACCTACGTTTCCTTGTGTAGGTTAACTTGGTGTTCATCCCCCTAAAAATAACCTAAATGCTTTCACGTTATTTACTTTGCAAAACGTGAGTACACTCGAACCCTTTTTATGTTTTACACTTTTTGGGTGCAATATGTTAATTTACCAAACTACACTAAATCACACTTTTATTCTATGAATACACACAAACAATCCATCAAACATGCTTTAGTTATGTGATTCTTGAATTGTTAATTGGTATATTCTTATGTGAAACTAAATGTCATTAACTTCGATCAAGCCTTCCTTAACATGTATAGCGCTATAGGAGTAACGCACCGCCCGTATTCTTGTGGTCAATGTTAAGTTTTAATTATTATGCGGTACACTGAGGATTGACTTGTAGTTCACATGCCTTCTTTACATTTATCTCATATGCTAGCTATTCATGTGGATTTGTTTAACGGTTTTAATACTTATGCTATGATATCAAACTTGTGTACTCGCCAATACTTTGTTATTGAACTATACTTTTTAACATGTTGCAGGTTGATGAAGTTGGTATGATGAAACTTAGTAGGATCGGCATAGAAACACGTTTAGAATACTAAGTTAATTATTATGTTTTGTTGAACTATTTCGTTGTTGTTACTTTGTATTGGAAGTATGTTGTAATTTGAAGATTTGATGCTTTGAAATGAAATGAGTTATTTAATTAAATATTGTTACAATTAGTGTTATGATGTCTCGAGCAATCTGGTTCGTCTCACTCTGATGTTACCGCCATCGGTTGGGGTGTGACCGGTAACCTCTTCGACAGTGAGAAACGCCTCCACGATGCTCTGACTGAGGTAAGGATCCTTGATCCTATCATTATGCTTTACCTGTCTGTGAGGATCCTATATCCTGAAGTCTGCTTACTGTTCTGTAGGAGTTTAGTCGTGTGAAGATCTATTATGAAAAAAGGATGGCTGAATACGAGGAGACCCTGGCTGGAACGCACTCCATTGCGGTTACCAAGATAAGGACTTGTTCAAGCTCGAGAAGGAGAAGAAGGCATTAGAGAAGCTGTTGATGAACACTGCAGTTGCTGCCAACGAGTAGGTGAAAGAGGCAACGAAGCAAACTAAACATAGTGTTGCCAAGACTATCCTTCAATCCATGATCAAGATGGCCAAGGAGGCTGGTCATCCTGGTTTTGATAGGTCTTCATGGGAAATAGATTCCTGGGAGATGGCCTTGAGTAACCTAGGTGGTGCTCAAGAGCTGGAGCTGGTAGTGGTGGTGGCATGTGAAGAAGGATCCAGCGGGGTGTAGAAGGAGGTTGAGGAGAAGGCTGGAGAAGGTGCTAGAACTGATGGTACAGCAGTGAGCAATGAAGGATGATGTAGACGAGGCCTGAGCCCACTTTTTAATTTTCACGTTTTGGTATTTTGATTTGAACAATTTGGGTCTGTAATTCTAAACAATAGCTCTAGGTTTAAGGATCACTGGTCCTTCAGAAAATAAGGGGGTAGGCAATGGTGGATGGGTCCTTCTGTTTACGGAGGATGAATCCTTTACACCCCTCGCCTTTATTTTCCTACATTTTATATTTCTGCACAAACTTTAACCGTTAGATGAACCCGATCCGGCCTGGGTAGATGGTCAACATTTTGCTAGTGAAGCCCGAGTCGGATACTTTTGATAAATATTAACGAGCCTTAATAATATTAACCTTTTGACTATACTCGGTGTTGTGCATTTATCTTTAAAGTTTTAATTGGATATGTTTAAGTTTCCACGTTTAAATAGATTGTTTGCAAAGTTCTGAAACTTAGAAAATTTTAGGTTGATACAAATTTGTCAATAATAAACTTTAAAGATAACCCAATTTGATATGAAATGTCCATGCTTAACTGAAAGGTCAAAATATGATCAATAATATTATAGGGAAAACATACCAAAGAATCCAAGTTAGGATTCATATCTCTTACGTGAACCATAGCATACATAAACCAATAAAATTAGTTAAAGTACAAGGGTCAGGATGCTTTCCTCGTAGAACTTGTGAATCCTTAATGCGTCAAGAACCTGTCAATAAAAAACTTGGGACTAAGCCAAACATATTGGGGATAAGCCGAATAAACTGAAGATAAGCCCAAGTAAATTGGGGACTAGCCCAAAATCATTGGGTCTAGCCCGAACTAGGGACAAGCCCAACGTAAGTGACATGAAGATGACAAAACCCTAGCTAACGTGAAAACGTTAGAAACCTTAGAATGACAGATGTATGGTACGTCTACCATTATACTTGAGATTCTACATATGGCCAACAACAATGAAATTGTCAGCCACTAAAGCATGTACTGGTCCCATTTCCTTGAACCATACTTAGATAAACGTGAGCTACAGGTGGGGTGTCAAAACGCAATTTGTGTGAAAGGTGAAAACTATCACACCCTGACCCGTAGAGGATATGGTAGTCGGGGCATGATTGGGTTTCCATCAAAGCTCATGACATTTACTATTATAAAAGTTTCATATTTATTATTTCAAATTAAAAAGAAATATTCCAACCAACACACAATCCATACAAACACAAAATGTTCTAAACATGACATTCAATTATCGATTTATTTTTCTTCTAAGGCTCAAGTCCTATATGTTCCTTGCTTCAACCTGATCACCTGTATCATGTGTATAAATAGAGTTTTGGGTCAACAAAAGTTAGCGAGTGAATCCCGTTTAAACATAGAAAGAACTGATATTTTTGTTAATTTAATAAAATGTGCATAAAACAAATATGAGCAACGTATATGTAATCTAACCACAAACCACATAATCATCTAGCAATGTACATGTGAGCACGATAAGCGATGTGCTGTGCGATCAAGACTCAATCAAACGGAGCTGATCTAATTAGGCAACGCGATGCTCTACCCGTATGTAACGGGGAACAAATGGGCCTAATGTGAGAGCTTGACTGAAATGAGAAAGTATAACAACAAATAACAATAAAAAAATATCACATAGCACGTTAGTTCATGTAATGGTAGTAGCACGAGAGTTGAGTAAGTAATATAAATGAACGACACATGATACACCCCAAAAACATGAATAAAAGGGGAAGTGATAGGATTCACTCACATTGGGTGCGTTTTTTATTTGATGAAGAGCACGCACGATTTAAAGATACCAACCGACGAGAAAAGCTAACCAAAATATTCACGTAATAATTAGGTAAATATATTTCTTTTACTTAATATTAGTATTTTTATTTAATAAATTTTATTAGACTTTTTAGGTAATGTTATTGTATTTATTACTAGTTTTTATGCTTAAAAAGGAATTATTTAATTATATATATTTATAGTTTTTGGAGAAAAATAAACAAAAGTTTAATTTTAAAAAAATATACTTCTTTACGGGTCGAACCGGGCGGTTTTTGGCAGCGTGTAAGGATAGAACTCGAGACCTCCCGTTTACGTGCACTTAGCCTCTACCAACTGAGCTACGTGTCTAACCCGAAATATATCCGATTTTAATTATATATATATATACACTTACTACGGTGTAACCGTGTAACCGACCAGACTCGAACGCGTGACCTAGCTTCGTGTTGCACACAACACGACCAATTGGGCTGTGTGACTAACCCGAAGGATATGAGATTTTAATTAAATTTATACACTATCTGGACTATTTTATATATTAGTTAAAAAGGTTTGGGTTATATAAGGAATTCGGAAACGTGTGTGAGACTCGAACCCGGAACCATGTATTTCAAATGCACACAGTCCACCACTGGACTGTGTGTCTAACTCGGTATATTTACCGATTTTAAATTCCTTTATTGTCACACCCTGACCCGCAGCGGATATGGTAGTTCGGGGCATGATTGGGTTTTCATCAAAGCTCATGACATTTACTATAATAAAGTTTCATATTTATTAATTCAAATTAAAAGGAGAATTTCCAACAAACACATGAATCATACAAGTACAAAATGTTCTAAACATGTCATTCATGTAACTCTTTATTTCTCTTTTAAGGCCCAATCCTATGTGTTCTGGCGAAGTGCAAATTTGAGAGCAGAGGTTACAGAAGGTATGTGTGAGTATGTGCGTTCTAGTTGTGATCGAAAGGTCCTATTTATAGAGTAGGATAATGATTTGATTTGGGCTTTCGGTTTCAAAGATTTCGGTTAAAAGAATTGAATGTCGCGAAACTTGTATAACCGATCTAATCGTGATGATTGGGTTTAATTGCCAAATTTGAAAACGGGGTCACCCTGTGATTGTAGAGGATTCAATGCTTTGATTGATTTCCGGATCAATCACGCCTGCTACAGGTGGTTTCTTTTTTTGAGTACCAGAACAGGAGTAATAAGCATATAAAGTTATTGATCTCGGTTTTTAACAGGTGTTGTGTGTGTGGTGTGTCGATACCCGCGGTTAACACCTTTTGTTATTTTATTTTTATTATTTAATTTTTATTTACTAACCTTGTTATTTTAACTTTATTATTTTGTTTATCATTTAGTGCTAATAATATAACGAACTTAAACGTTTAACATAAATGCACAGCGAAACATCATAACGTATTTTTGAATTACAAAGCGGAGTGGGTTTTAGAACCCGTTTTATGAAAAATGTTACAGTATCCCCTACTTTTATAAATTTTGTCCCGAAATTTAAGTGGTAGTAGGTTTAACTTGAAAGAGGTGAGGGTATTTTTCGCGCATTGAGTCTTCGCGTTCCCAAGTGAACTCAGGTCCTCGTTTTGACTCCCAACGAACCCTAACTATCGGAATTCGACGTCGTCTTAAACGTTTTTCACCAAAGTCCATGATTTCTACAGGTCGTTCTACAAAATGCATCGATTCATCAATATGAATATCTTCCAACGGTATATGGAGGTTTTCATCGGCAAGGCACTTTTTCAAGTTGGATACATGGAACATGGGATGAATCTTGCTGAGTTCTTCAGGTAGGTCAAGCTTGTATGCTACAGGACCCACTATTTCGAGTATTTTAAATGGTCCAACATAGCGAGGTGTTAGCTTGCCTTTTTGTCCAAACCGAACATCTCCCTTCCATGGTGATACTTTCAAAAGTACTTGATCGCCAACACCAAACTCGAGCGGCTTTCGTCGTTTATCTGCGTAACTCTTTTGATGACTCTGAGCTGCTAGAAGATTATTGCGGATTTGGAGAATCTTATCGGTTGTTTCTTGAATTAATTCTGGTCCGGTGATCTGTCCTTCACCGATTTCGTGCCAACATACCGGTAATCGGCACTTACGACCATATAATGCTTCAAAAGGAGCCATGCCGATGCTCGAATGGTAACTATTATTGTATGAAAATTCAACTAATGGTAGATGCGTATCCCAATTGCCCATGAAGTCAATGACACATGCTCGTAACATGTCTTCAAGAGTTTATATCGTGCGCTCATATTGACCATCAGTTTGAGGGTGAAAGGCGGTGCTGAGATCTAAGCGAGTGCCTAATACTGATTGCACGGCCTACCATATTTGTGAAGTAAAACGTCCTTCTCTGTCCGATATGATGCTCAACGGCACACCGTGTCGACTTACAATTTTATAAATGTAAATACGAGCTAACTTCTCGTTTTTGTAGTCTTCATGGATTGGAATGAAATGAGCGGACTTGGTAAGATGATCGACAATAACCCAAATCATGTCATGCCCACTGGAGGTGCGAGGTAACCCGGTAATAAAATCCATGGTTATGTTTTCCCACTTCCAAACGGGTATTTCAGGTTGAACGAGTAATCCTGAGGGTCTTTGATGTTCGGAATTAACCTTTGAACATGTGAGGCACTTGGAGACAAAAATGGCAATATGCTTCTTCATGCCAGGCCACCAGTAAGAGTATCGTAGATCTTGATACATCTTATCAGCACCTGGATGTATAGAGTATCGTGTTTTGTGGGCCTCATTCATGAGGAATGTACGAAGATTGTCATGATCAGGTACCCAAATACGATTCAGATAGTAAAGGATACCATCGGACTTGGATTCTAACTTGGTTTCAGCTCCACAAGATAATTCATCTCGCACATCATTTTCCATGACAGAGATATGCTGAGCTTCGCGAATGCGGTTCTGAAAGTCAGTTACGATATGAGAGCACAAAAGGTGAATGGAGTTAGCATATTCTTTCCAACTAAGAGCATCCGCCACAACATTGGCTTTATCAGGGTGATAACGGATTTCACAATGGTAATCATTCAGAAGTTCGACACATCTTTGTCACCTCATGTTTAACTCTTTTTAATTATAGATATGTTATAGGCTCTTGTGGTCAGTGTAAATCTCACACTTGGTACCATAGAGATAATATCTGTAACATCCGTCGAAAAACGGGTTTCCAAACCCGCTTCGTTTGTTAATCGAATATCAAGTTATAAAATTTTGTTGCGTATTTATGGTTAATTTTAATTTTAAACAATACATAATTAATAAACATTTTAGAATTTAAAAACTATAATTATTAAAAAGTAAAAATAAATTAAATAAAAAAGAAAAGGGGCTGCCGGGTTTCGAACCCGGGTCAGCCGGAAGATTTAATCATCACACAACTTAACCACTCCGCCACTTAGTTCTTTTGTGTAAACAAGGAAAACAAATAAAACTTAACTCTACCCGTGAAATCATCTGTTTGCGCCAAAACTGAAACCGCTCATCGGCTTTCAACTGTCCAGACTGTTGAGTGTTCGCTATTACTGATTATAACCGATAAACCCACGTTCTTAATCAATTCAGTCTTTATTGAACTTGATTCATATGATTTTCGGGTTTAATAACCGAAATCATTTACCTCCAAATGTACACCGGTAAATATCATTGTCTCACAACTCAGAAACACTCTCAGAACCTCCAATTTCACTTTCGCTCTATTTTCTGTTCGTCAGAAACGCTTTCTGATATCGCCGGAATTTCGCCGGAAAACCGTGACATTCATCGAATCGGTAAATTTCTCAATTCTTTCATCTTCTATCTATTGTTAGACTTATACTAACTCAAAACCTTCAACCAGAATCGGTTCCAGACGACGTTACCGGTTATTCAGCACTCACCGGAAAATTTATGAAAATTCCGAAATCGCGCTGTGAATCGGTACAAACATCTAAACTCTCTGGTAATTCTTGTTTAGTCATTTAGTTTCACAATTAGTTAATCAAAACTGTTAATTGGTCCACTCAGACGGAACTCATAAAACAGAGCCGACGACTTTGCCGGAGTTCTGAGAAAAATCATCTTTCCGATACATTCATTTCCAAATCCTTCTCTATCCGTTACATTTCAATCATTTATATGTTTCGTTAATTGAATTAAACAAGAACAGTCGAATATCAATTGTCTGGGTTGTTTTAACGAAGAAGATGAAGTTTAGGTTGTGTATATATTTAATATAAATCGGGTTATATCTCGGGTTAGACACACAGTCCAGCGGTGGACTGTGTGCATTTGAAACATAGAGATACCGAGTTCGAGTCTGTCCTTGTTCCGATTCGTCACAATATTCAAACCTTTTTTATAAAACCCAAATACGGAACCTTTCAGTTAGTATATAAGAGAAATAAAAACAAGTATTTTAACCAGGTTAGACACACAGTCCAGCGGTGGACTGTGTGCAAAGTTAAACCACAGGTCACGGGTTCGAAACTCATCATGCACACCGGTTCGACATAATTAAAATCCTTTTTAAATAAATGAATTCTGAATAAATTAAATAGTATATAAATATAATTAAAAACAGAAATATTTCGGGTTAGACACGTAGCTCAGTTGGTAGAACTGCGTGCACGTGTACGTGAGGTCATGAGTTCGAGCCTCACCCAGCCATACATACACAAGTCCGAACCGGTCAACATTAGTCAATGGTCAACGGTCAACCCAAAAAGTCAAGAATTTTTTTATATTTTTATTTATTTAATTAATTTAAAAATCAATTAAAAATACTTAAAAATAATATTTTTAAAGTTAGAAAATGACCTTAAACTCACAAAAATAAATCTAAAAACCCTATTAAAATTGTTAATAAAATCCACTTATTTACCGTACCTTTTCGTTATTATTTAGGTTAGTTATTCCTCGTCGATCAACCCTCTAAACTCGTGCGCATTCAACATCATCAAACGAACGCACCCAACGTGAGTGAATCTCTACAAATTCCCCGTTTTAATCACTTTTTGGGTGTATCATGTGTGTTATTATTTATTACATTTAAACACTTGTGCATCCATCATATCAATGATCAAATGTCTATTCAATATGTATCAACTGTTTGTGTTAGATTTAAATTTATCATTTTCAGTACATACATCATCAGAGGCCGTCTGTTCCCCATTACCTATGAGCGGAACCGTTCCCCATTACCTATGAGCGTGAACGAGCGTTGCCAACATACGATCGGCTCCGTTTGATTGAGACTTGATCGCACATACATCATCATAGGCCGTCCGTTCCCCATTACCTATGAGCGGAACGTGACGTTGCCAACATATACATTATCATTCATGTCATTTGCTCATGCAAGGTGGTTTGTTGTTTGTTATTGTATGTTTATTTACGTTTGCTCACATATGATTATTGCACAATTTTTCCATATTAAATATAACAAGAAATCAATAATAAATGTTTTCTAACAAGGTTCACTCGCCAACTTTTGTTGACCCAAAAACCCCCATTTTTACACATGATACAGGTGATCCAGTTGCAGCAAGAAACATATAGGACGGCTTAGAAGAATAAATCGGTTTAGGCTTTGGATTGTTTATTTAGTTACTTTTTCCTTGTAATTGTATGAACTTGTTTGGAATATTGAAGTTGAAATTTTGAATTTAATAAATATGAAACATATTAGTAAACATCATGAGCTTTGGCGATAACCCAATTATACCCCGACTTTTATTCCGCTGCGGGTCGGGGTGTGACAGATTGGTATCAGAGCCATGACTATAGGGATATAGGATAGGTTATTAGACCCTTAGAGCCTATACTATAGTTGATTAGAATTTTAAAATTGTTTATGTGTTACATACAAAATTCATGATGTTTATATGCTTTATGTTTATTGTTACATTCAATGTTATGCAAGCATGTTCATAAGTACATATTACTATACAATGCTCATCATGAATCATATCCTCATAACATATCATATCCATTAGAGCACACACCACACAATTTCCATGATTTTTGCAACGATTTTTGTATTTTTTTTCAAATCACATCAAAGTGAGTTCTCATGACGGGCATGTAGTAACTGGAAGGGTACAAGTACCGGTAGTCGGAACGTCCTGTGTAGGCTTGGCATTCGTATAAATCCAAAATAAAGGACCAGTTTGCCTATCTGGGGACTAACGATGAGAGTACGAAGGACCTATTAGGCCAAAGCATGCTATACCAAATGTCGTGTGAGCTAACCCCACTTTGAGTTGTCATTGTGTCTACACCTGGACACCCTCCGACCATACATCTCGCAAACATATTTCATGGTTTTCATTCGGGTGATGCGAGTGTTAAACCGCCAACACCAATGTGAATCCTACTAAGCCAATAGTCATGGGGGGCCACATGACTATACAGGTGAAGGTATGGGGGACATTGGAGGCCCAAACATGAGCAAACCCAAGACATCCTATGGATGTAGTTGCATTATTGATGTTTATGTTATTTTATTTTTTTTACGACACATGACACCTAAAAAGACTCCTTAAACTCACAATCTTCTTATGAATGTTCCTGTAGATGTCGGCTAGGCAGCAACGTAGAGGTAGAAGGTCAGGAAGGTCAAACGAACGCTTGGCCACCCAAATCGCAAAACAAATGGCCGTGGTGCTTCCTGACATCGTAATTCAAGTCCAACAAGCTCTCGCCACAAATCCCATCAATCCTCCTCATCAAGAAGACCAGAACGTCGACAACCCTCCCTCCAAAAAGTGCTCTTACAAACACTTCAAGTCTTGCGATCCCCCGAAATTTGAAGGGACCGAAGGTGTCACTGCTCTCCTCCACTGGTTTGAGGAAATGGAAAACACCTTCCTCAATTGCAATTGTCCCGAGGATCGCAAGGTACGTTACGCAACCGGGAGACTATTTGGAGTAGCTCTTACCTGGTGGAATACAGAAAAAGGTAAGAGAGGAATCGAAGATGCAATGGCCTTAACATGGGAGGAGTTAAGGGAAATCATGACGAGACGCTTCTGTCCAAGAAGCGAGATCAAAAAGTTAGAGGATGAATTTCACTCGTTAAAGCAAAAGGAGGGAGATCATACTTCCTACAACAAACGGTTTTTAGAGTTGAACCAAATGGTCCCTAACTTGTTCACCCCAGTATACCGCTTAGTCGAACACTATATTCGAGGCCTTCCCTCGAAAATTCAAGACTCAGTTCTAAGCACTTCGCCTGCAACACTTGAAGCTGCTATGGAACTAGCTACCGAGCTTACCGAGAATCGTATTCGTAATGGCAAATTTAAGGACGAGAAAAAGAAAGCCCCCATTGAGGGCCAAACTTCAAACCATTCCACCTACTCCTCAAAGTTTGCTAATAAGAGGAAACGAAACACCAGAAACTTTGCTGTCACACAAACAAATTTCCCTATCTCTGCTGCACCCATCACCCAAGTTGCCCCTTCACTTGCACCATATAAAAAGCCATACTCCGGCCCATACCCAAAATGCAACCGTTGCCAATACCATCACTTTCCTGATCATCCCTGCCAGCATTGCACCGGCTATGGCCGCGCAGGTCACACCATTTAAACCTGTCGCGCGCTTCAGCGAACGAACCGCAATCAACCCTCCACCCAAACCCACCATCAGATAGTGGGTCAAGCCTAACAACCTTTACTCCTACCACCTACCTAACATGTAGCCCAATCCTACTACCAACCCAACTATCCCATGATGCAACCTATGCGGGCTTGTTACAACTGTGGAGACCCGAACCACTTCAGGAACACCTGTCCACGCCTGGTGAATATCATCCATGCCCAAGCTCAAGCTAATCCAGTAAACCAGGATAATCAAGCTCCACCACCTGCAAGAGGAAGAGCTTTCAACATCAACGCTAATCAAGCTAGGGCTGACAACAATGTGGTTAACGGTAAGTTTCTCATCAATGGTAGTTATGCATCCATGTTATTTGATACTGGCGTGGATAAGAGTTTTGTGTCCTTAGAATTTGAACCCATCCTCAACCAAACTCGAGATAAACTCATGGAATCCATAACGGTAGAAGTTAATGACGGTAAACCGGTCTCATTAAACTCTATTATACGCAATTGTACTCTCACCCTAAACGATCACGATTTTCCAGTTGACCTCATACCGATGAAGTTGGGAAGTTTCGACATTATAATTGGTATGGACTGGCCCAGCCAACATCATGCTGAAGTTGTATGCCGCGAAAAGTTCATTCGCATTCCTCTTGCAAACGGTCAGACTCTACGAATCTTTGGAGAAACCCCTTCGAAAGGACTCAAATTAATGTCCTGTCTTCAAGCCCGAAAATATCTCCGCAAGAATTATGTCGCATTCCTAACTCATGTCGTCAAAAAGGGAACCAAGGAGAAGAAACTCGAAGACATCCCAGTAGTAAAAGATTTTTCGCAAGTTTTTCCTGACGATATTTCAGGACTTCCTCCCGTGAGAGAAGTCGAATTCCGCATTGATCTTATACCTGGAGCTACACCAGTTGCAAAATCTCCTTATAGGTTAGCCCCATCCGAAATGCAAGAGCTAGCCAGTCAACTGTAAGAGCTGACTGACAAAGGATTCATACATCCTAGCTCATCGCCTTGGGGTGCACCAGTCCTTTTTGTGAAGAAGAAAGATTGAACGTTTCGCATGTGTATCGACTATAGAGAACTCAACAAGTTAACAGTCAAGAATCGCTACCAATTACCTCGCATCGATGATCTTCTAGACCAACTTCAAGGCGCCACCTATTTTTCAAAAATCGACCTTCGTTCTGGGAATCATCAACTCAGAGTACATGAAGAAGACGTCCCGAAGACCGCCTTCCGAACTCGATATGGTCATTATGAGTTCATGGTCATGCCATTTGGTTTAACCAACGCCCCAGCTGTCTTCATGGATCTAATGAACAGAGTCTGCAAACCTTATCTCGACCTTTTGTTATAGTCTTCATCGACGACATCCTCATCTACTCAAAGTCTAAGTCTGATCATGAACGACACCTTCGACTCATCCTTACACTCTTAAGGACAGAAAAGCTGTACGCTAAGTTTTCGAAATGTGAATTCTGGTTAAGGGAAGTACAATTCCTTGGACACGTCATCAATGACAAGGGAATTCATGTTGATCCCTCAAAAATCAAGGCAGTACAGGAATGGCAAGCGCCACGTACACCTACCGAAGTAAAATCATTTCTTGGTTTGGCTGGTTATTATCGCCGTTTCATTGCAAATTTCTCTCGTATCGCTGTACCACTCACGGCTTTAACACATAAAGGAAAACCCTTCATATGGGGACCCAAACAAGAAGAAGCCTTCCAAACTCTAAAGCAAAAACTCTGTGACGCACCTATCCTCACACTTCCTGAGGGTAGTGATGACTTCGTGGTTTATTGCGACGCGTCAGGGCATGGACTAGGCTGCGTACTGATGCAAAGAGGAAAAGTAATAGCTTATGCTTCTAGACAACTTAAAATTCATGAGAAGAACTACACCACCCACGACTTGGAACTTGGAGCCGTTGTGTTCGCTCTTAAGATATGGAGACATTACCTCTACGGTACTAGGTGTGAAATATACACTGACCACAAGAGTCTTCAACATATCTTCAACCAAAAGGAGTTGAACATGAGGCAACGAAGATGGGTCGAACTTCTTAATGACTACGACTGTGAAATTCGGTACCATCCTGGCAAGGCAAACGTGGTGGCCGATGCGCTCATTCGAAAGGGTTATGCGAACTCCATTCGTCTTCTATGTTCGCAAATCATAACCGACATCAAAGATCAAATCCGAGAAGCCCAACATGTATCAGTAACGGAAAACGACGTACGTAAGGAGCTGTCTTGTGGAGCTGAACTTAAAATTGAAACTAAATCCGACGGTATTCTGTACTATCTAGATCGCATGGATTCCCGATCACAATAACCTTCGTGACTTTCTTATGGATGAGGCGCACAAAACACGATACTCTATACACCCAGGAGCCGACAAGATGTATCAAGACCTTCGATACACCTACTGGTGGCCTGGAATGAAAAAGGATATTGCTGTTTTTGTTTCCAAGTGCCTTACATGTTCCAAAGTAAAAGCTGAACATCAAAGACCCTCAGGACTTCTAGTCCAACCTGAAATACCTTTATGGAAGTGGGAAAACATAACCATGGACTTCATTACCGGGTTACCTCGCACCTCCGGTGGGTATGACACTATATGGGTAATCATTGATCGTCTTACAAAATCAGCTCACTTCATTCCGATTCGTGAGGACTTCAAGAATGAGAAGTTAGCTCGTATCTACATCAGCGAGATCGTAAGCCGTCATGGTGTACCGTTAAGCATTATTTCAGATCGTGATGGTCGTTTCACTTCACGAACATGGCAAGCCGTACAAGCCGCTTTGGTACACGATTAGACCTCAGTGTCGCTTATCATCCTTAAACTGATGGACAATCTGAACGCACCATTCAAACTCTTGAAGATATGCTTCGAGCATGTGTGATAGACTTCAAGGGAAATTGGGACGCTCATCTACCATTAGTTGAATTTTCGTTACAACAACAGCTATCATTCAAGTATCGGCATGGCACCTTTCGAAGCTTTATGTGGTCGTAAGTGCCGATCTCCAGTATGTTGGCACGAAATTGGAGAAGCTCAAATCACCGGTCCAGAATTGATTCAAGAAACAACAGACAAGATCCATCAAATTCGAAACAATCTTCTAACGGCACAAAGTCGTCAAAAGAGTTATGCAGACAAACGACGAAAGCCTTTGGAGTTTAACATTGGTGATCATGTACTTTTAAAAGTATCACCGTGGAAGGGAGTAGTTCGTTTTGGCCAGAAGGGCAAGCTAGCACCACGCTACGTAGGACCTTTCAAGATACTCGAAAGAGTAGGACCTGTAGCATACAAGCTTGACTTACCAGAAGAACTCAACAGAATTCACCCTACGTTCCACGTATCAAACTTAAAGAAGTGCCTCGCCGATGAAAACCTCCATATTCCCCTAAAAGATATTCAGATCGATGAATCTATGAATTTCATTGAAAGACCAGTAGAGATCATGGGCTTTGGAGAAACACGTTTAAGACGGAGTCGTATTCCAATTGTTAGGGTACGCTGGGAGTCGAAACGAGGACCTGAGTTTACTTGGGAACGTGAAGACTCAATGCGCGAAAAATACCCGCATCTTTTTCCTGTTACCACTACTACTTAAATTTCGGGACGAAATTTCTAAAAGTATGGGATACTGTAACATCCGTCGAAAAACGGGTTTCTAAACCCGCTTCGTTTGTTAATCGAATATCAAATAATAAAATTTTGTTGCGTATTTATGGTTAATTTTAATTTTAAACAATACATAATTAATAAACATTTTAGAATTTAAAAACTATAATTATTAAAAAGTAAAAATAAATTAAATAAAAAAGAAAGGAGCTGCCGGGTTTCGAACCCGGGTCAGCCGGAATATTTAATCATCACACAACTTAACCACTCCGCCACTTAGTTCTTTTGTGTAAACAAGGAAAACAAATAAAACTTAACTCTACCCGTGAAATCATCTGTTTGTGCCAAAACTGAAACCGCTCATCGGCTTTCAACTGTCCAGACTGTTGAGTGTTCACTATTACTGATTATAACCGATAAACCCACGTTCTTAATCAATTCAGTCTTTATTGAACTTGATTCATATGATTTTCGGGTTTAATAACCGAAATCATTTACCTCCAAATTTACACCGGCAATATCATTGTCTCACAACTCAGAAACACTCTCAGAACCTCCAATTTCACTTTCGCTCTATTTTCTGTTCGTCAGAAACACTTTCTGATATCGCCGGACTTTCGCCGGAAAACCGTGACATTCATCGAATCGGTAAATGTCTCAATTCTTTCATCTTCTATCTATTGTTAGACTTATACTAACTCAAAACCTTCAACCAGAATCGGTTCCAGACGACGTTACCGGTTATTCAGCACTCACCGGAAAATTTATGAAAATTCTGAAATCGTGCTGTGAATCGTTACAAACATCTAAACTCTCTGGTAATTCTTGTTTAGTCATTTAATTTCACAATTAGTTAATCAAAACTGTTAATTGGTCCACTCAGACGGAACTCATAAAACAGAGCCGACGACTTTGCCGGAGTTCTGAGAAAAATCATCTTTCCGGTACATTCATTTCCAAATCCTTCTCTATCCGTTACATTTCAATCATTTATAAGTTTCGCTAATTGAATTAAACAAGAACAGTCGAATATCAATTGTCTGGGTTGTTTTAACGAAGAAGATGAAGTTTAGGTTGTGTATATATTTAATATAAATCGGGTTATATCTCGGGTTAGACACACAGTCCAGCGGTGGACTGTGTGCATTTGAAACATAGAAATACCGAGTTCGAGTCTGTCCTTGTTCCGATTCGTCACAATATTCAAACCTTTTTATAAAACCCAAATACGGAACCTTTCAGTTAGTATATAAGAGAAATAAAAACAAGTATTTTAACCAGGTTAGACACACAGTCCAGCGGTGGACTGTGTACAAAGTTAAACCATAGGTCACGGGTTCGAAACTCATCATGCACACCGGTTCGACATAATTAAAATCCTTTTTAAATAAATGAATTCTGAATAAATTAAATAGTATATAAATATAATTAAAAACAGAAATATTTCGGGTTAGACACGTAGCTCAGTTGGTAGAGCTGCGTGCACGCGTACGGGAGGTCATGAGTTCGAGCCTCACCCAGCGCATACATACACAAGTCCGAACCAGTCAACAGTCAAAGTCAATGGTCAACGGTCAACCCAAAAAGTCAACAATTTTTTTATATTTTTATTTATTTATTTAATTTAAAAATCAATTAAAAATACTTAAAAATAATATTTTTAAAGTTAGAAAATGACCTTAAACTCACAAAAATAAATCTAAAAACCCTATTAAAATTGTTAATAAAATCCATTTTTTTACCGTACCTTTTCGTTATTATTTAGGTTAGTTATTCCTCGTCGATCAACCCTCTAAACTCGTACGCATTCAACATCATCAAACGAACGCACCCAATGTGAGTGAATCTCTACAAATTCCCCGTTTTAATCACTTTTTGGGGTGTATCATGTGTCTTATTATTTATTACATTTAAACACTTGTGCATCCATCATATCAATGATCAAATGTCTATTCAATATGTATCAACTGTTTGTGTGGTTAATGTTTAGATTAATTTATCATTTTCAGTACATACATCATCATAGGCCGTCTGTTCCCCATTACCTATGAGCGGAACCGTTCCCCATTACCTATGAGCGTGAACGAGGCGTTGCCAACATACGATCGGCTCCGTTTGATTGAGCCTTGATCGCACATACATCATCATAGGCCGTCCGTTCCCCATTACCTATGAGCGGAACGTGACGTTGCCAACATATACATTATCATTCATGTCATTTGCTCATGCAAGGTGGTTTGTTGTTTGTTATTGTATGTTTATTTACGTTTGCTCACATATGATTATTGCACAATTTTTCCATATTAAATATAACAAGAAATCAATAATAAATGTTTTCTAACAAGGTTCACTCGCCAACTTTTGTTGATGCAAAAACCCCCATTTTTACACATGATACAGGTGATCCAGTTGCAGCAAGAAACATATAGGACGGCTTAGAAGAATAAATCGGTTTAGGCTTTGGATTGTTTATTTAGTTACTTTTTCTTTGTAATTGTATGAACTTGTTTGGAATATTGAAGTTGTAATTTTGAATTTAATAAATATGAAACATATTAGTAAACATCATGAGCTTTGGTGATAACCCAATTATACCCCGACTTTTATTCCGCTGCGGGTCGGGGTGTGACAATATCTCCATATCTTTAGAGCGAACACGACTGCTCCGAGTTCCAGGTCGTGAGTGGTGTAATTCTTCTTGTGGACTTTGAGTTGCCTTGAGGCGTAGGCTATCACCTTTCCTCTTTGCATTAAGACACACCCTAGTCCCAACCACTATGCATCACAGTAGACCACAAAGTCTTCACAACCGTCAGGGAGAGTAAGGATAGGTGCATCACAAAGTTTTTGTTTCAAGGTTTGAAAAGCCTCTTCCTGCTTGGGCCCCCAAACGAAGGGCTTGCACTTATGAGTTAAGGTTGTGAGTGGTAAGGCAGTACGAGAGAAATTGGCGATGAAACATCGATAATAACCAGCTAAGCCGAGGAATGATCTAACTTTGGTAGGATTGCGCAGAGCTTGCCATTCTTGCACTGCTTTAATCTTTGCAGGGTCGACATGAATTCCTTTGTCGTTGACGACGTGACCAAGAAATTGAACTTCTTTTAACCAGAATTCACATTTCGAAAACTTAGCGTAAAGCTTTACGGTTTTCAAAAGTGTTAAGATGAGTCGAAGATGTCGCTCATGATCTGATTTGGTCTTGGAATAAATAAGAATATCATCGATAAAAATAATGACGAAACGATCGACATAGGGTTTGCACACTCTATTCATTAAATCCATGAAACGGCGGGAGCATTGGTCAAACCAAAAGGCATGACCATGAATTCGTAGTTACCGTAGCGAGTTCGAAAGGCAGTCTTTGGAATGTCTTCTTCACGTACTCTGAGCTAACCAGAACGAAGATCGATTTTTGAGAAACAGGTGGCACCCAAAAGTTGATCTAGAAGGTCATCAATGCGAGGTAAAGGGTAACGGTTCTTAATGGTCAGCTTGTTGAGCTCTCGATAGTTAATACACATTCGAAAAGTTCCATCCTTCTTCTTGACGAAAAGAACCGGCGCACCCCAAGGTGATGAGCTAGGACGTATGAATCCTTGCGGTCAGCTCTTGCAGCTGGCTAGCTAACTCTTGCATTTCAGATGGGGCTAACCGATATGGAGATTTTGCAACTTGAGTGGCACAGGAACAAGATCGATTCGAAATTCGACATCCCGCACAAGAGGAAGTCCTGAAACGTCGTCGGGAAAAACTTGAGGAAAATCTTCAACAATCGGAATGTCTTTGAGTTTCTTCTCCTTGCCTTCTTTCTTTAAAATGTGCGCTAAAAATGCTATGTAGTCCTTGTGAAGGTATTTTCGAGCTTAAAGACATTACATCAACTTGAGTCCTTTGGATGGGGTTTCACCAAAAATACGAAGAGTTTGACCGTCAGCGAGAGGAATTCGAATAAATTTTTCATAACAAACGGCTTCAGCGTGATGCTGACTAAGCCAGTCCATACCAATGATGACGTCGAAACTACCCAATTTCATATGAATAAGATCGATTGGAAAATCATGACCGTTGAGAGTAAGAGTGTGATCGCGAATGATAGAGTCTAACGTAATATGTTCACCGTCTTCTACTTCCACTATAAATGATTCGGCTAGACTAACGCGAGGTAATCCAATAATAGATTCTAACTCTAAGGACACAAAACTCTTATCCGCGCCAGTGTCAAAAAGAATAGATGCATAACAACGTTAATAAGAAACGTATCGTTGACTACATTGTTATCCGCCCTTCCTTGATTGGCGTTGATGTTAAAAGTTCTATTCTTGCTGGTGGATTGGCTTGGTTGGCTTGGTTCACAGGATTAGCTTGGGCTTGAGCATTGATAATGTTCCACTAAACGCGGGCAGGTGTTGCGGAAATGGGTTGGATCACCGCAATTGCAACAAGCTCTGATGGGCGGCATCATAGGGTAGTTAGGTTGGTAAAAGGGTTGGGCCATTGGTTGAGCAGGTGGTAGTAGTAGAGGTTGTTGGTAGGGAGCTTGACCCACCACTTGGTTGTTTGGTTGGGCTTGAGGTTGGTTGCGGGCTAGTCTTTGAAGAGAACGACAGGTTTGGATTGTATGACCTGCACGGCCACAACTTGTGCAGTGAAGACATGGGTTCTCAAGATGGTTGTGGTATTGACATCGATTGCATTTTGGGTGAGGTCTTGTAACTGTTTCTTGAATGGAGCGGTAGGAGGAGAAACTAGGGTGATTGGAGCGACGACAATGGGTTGGTTGTGTTGAGTTGGCTGGTTTGTTTGAGTGACGGCAAAATTCTTCCTATTTTGTTTTCTTTTTCCCCCGAATCGAGAAGAGGATCCAGCTTGAGTTGGGTTTGGGGTTTCAGTTGGTGTTTTATCTTTCTTCTTTTCATCCTTGAAATCCCCATTCCTGATGTGGTTTTCAGTGAGCTTAGTAGCTAGCTCCATTGCTGCCTCCAAAATTGTAGGCGTAGTACTCATCACAGGGTCCTGAATCTTCGAAGGAAGACCCGAATGTAGTGCTCGATTAAACGGTAGAGAGGAGTGAACAAATTGGGAACCATTTGATTCAACTCGAGGAACCTCTTGTTGTAGGTTATATGTTCTCCCTCTTTCTGTTTCAAGAAATAGAACTCATCCTCTAGCTTTTTAATTTTGCTTCTTGGGCAGAAGCGTCTTTTCATAAGCTCTAGAAGTTGTTCCCAAGTTAGGGCTACCGCGGCTTCGGTGCCTCGTCTGCCCTTTTCAGCATTCCACCAGGTGAGTGTTACCCATAAACAAACCAGTAGCATAACGAACCTTACAAAGTTGGGACAATCACAGTTGAGGAAGGTACTTTCCATCTCTTCAAACCATTGAAGGAGAGCAGTGACCCCAGTCCCTTCGTACTTTGGAGGGTCACATGAGTTGATGTACTTGTAGGTGCACTTGGTGGTGTTTGTGGGAGGGTTGGCAGCATTTTGACCCTCTTGATTGATTGGGTTGACAGGATTAGTAGCGAGGGCTTGTTGGACTTGAATTACAATGTCGGGAATTACGGCGGCCATTTGTTGGGCTATTTGAGCAGCCATGCGCTTGCCGGATCTTCCTGGTCTCCTACCTCCACAGAGTGCCTAGAAGACATCTACAGGACATACGTAACGAGATTATGAGTGTGGCGTATAGGTGTCATGTGTCGCATTTAGAAATTAACATCCACAAATCAAATGAGAAAAAAATAAATTCACTACATCCATAGCATGTCTTGGGCCTTGCTCATGTTTAGGCCCCCATATGTCCCCCATACTTGGCCTAGGTAGTCATGTGGGCCCCCATGACTACT
The DNA here is from genome assembly GCA_947069175.1 of Scalesia atractyloides. NCBI lineage: Eukaryota > Viridiplantae > Streptophyta > Magnoliopsida > Asterales > Asteraceae > Scalesia > Scalesia atractyloides. Next base: position 58,532,300 of record CAMTDV010000007.1, on the reverse strand, counting down.
GGGCTTTGTAGGGTTCACATTGGTTTTGGCTTGTTAACACTCCGCACCCCGAATGAAAATCGTAAAACATGATTGTGAAATATAAGGTCGGAAGGTGTCCTGGTGTAGACATAGTGACAACTCAAAGTGGGGTTAGTTCACACGATGTTTGATGTGGCATGCTTTGGCCTAATAGGTCCTTCGTACTCTCATCGTTAGTCCCCAGGTAGGCAAACTGGTCTATTATATTGGATTTATACGAACGCCAATCCTAGACAGGACGTTTTGACTACCGGTACTTGTACCCTTCCCGTTACTACATGCCCGAGAACTCGGTTTGATAAGATTGAAAAATGGAAACATCACAAAATTTTGGGAAGAGAAGCATGAAAATGTTTAAATATGTGAAAATTGATACGTGCGTGATGTGTATATACGTAAGCATGTTATGTTGACAATATGTATATCACATTAAATATCACACAAAATCATACAGTAGTGGGAGTGCTTGCATGTACGTGTGTGTGAGGGAAAGGTAAAACAAGTAAATATCATGAGTTTGCATGTAACCAACTTAACACGTAAGCAATTAAATTCTAATTGACTATAGCATAGGCTCTAAGGGTCTAATAACCAATCCTATATCCCTATAGTAAAGAGCTCTAGTACCAATATGTCACGCCCTGACCAGCAGCGGACATGGTAGTCGGGGCATGATTGGATTTCCATCAAAGCTCATGACATTTACTATTATAAAAGTTTCATATTTATTATTTCAAATTAAAAAGAAATATTCCAACCAACACATAATCCATACAAACACAAAATGTTCTAAACATGACATTAAATTAACGCTTCATTTTTCTTCTAAGACTCAAGTCCTATATGTTCCTTGCTTCAACCTGATCACTGTATCATGTGTAAAAATAGAGTTTTGGGTCAACAAAAGTTGGCGAGTGAATCCTGTTTAAACATTAGAAAGAACTGATATGTTTGTTAATTTAATAAAATGTGCATAAACCAAATATGAGCAACGTATATGTAATCTAACCACAAACCACATAATCATCTAGCAATGTACATGTGAGCACGATAAGCGATGTGCTGTGCAATCAAGGCTCAGTCAAATGGAGCCGATCTAATTAGGCAACGCGACGCTCTACCGTATGTAACGGGGAACAAATGGGCGTAATGTGAGAGATTGACTGAAATGAGAAAGTATAACCACAAATAACAATAAACAAAAATATCACATAGCATGTTAGTCCATGTAATGGTAGTAGCACGTGAGTTGAATAAGTAATATAAATGAACGACACATGATGCACCCCAAAAACATGAATAAAAAGGGGAATGGTAGGAATTCACTCACATTGGGTGCGTTTTTGATTTGATGAAGAGCACGCACGATTTAAAGATACCAACCGACGAGAAAAGCTAACCTTAATATTCACGTAATAATTAGGTAAATATATTTCTTTTACTTAATATTAGTATTTTTATTTAATAAATTTTATTAGACTTTTTAGGTAATGTTATTGTATTTGTTACTAGTTTTTATGCTTAAAAAGGAATTATTTAATTATATATTTTTTAGTTGTTGGAACTTTTGGAGACCGTTGGTACTTGATAAACCATAGTTTGAGTGATTCTGTAATAGTTAGAAAAACAAAAGGGTCAAAAGTGTCATTTTGTGAAACATCTATGTACGTGGTGTAATTAATTGCTTAGCGTATTTATTAAATACGCTGGGTGATCAGTCTGTATAAATACCATGTTCACTGAAGTTATGTCCAAGTTTCTTGGACAGATTTTGGTGATCTTCTTGTGTTGTGATTTTTGCTATTGTGCTTTCATCCGAATATCCAGGTGCTGTAACTGATTACATGTTATTGGGATTTCATATACAACACTAGTTGTTTGATCCAAACAATATTCTTCATCTTCTTTGCTTGGTTTTTCTTAGTATTTGCACATTCAAACAACTAACCCATAGTTGTTTGGGTGAAAACAATCAACCACTGTGATCCAAATCTGTTTTGGGACTCACAATTTGGTACCAGAGCCTTTGTGCTCTTGATAGTTTGAGTTTTTGTTAAGATTGTCAAGTTTTGAAGGTTTTACAAAAGTTCTCAAAGTTTCATGGTTTTTCAAATTTTTGGGATTAAAATGGCTTGATCTGGTGCGTTTAATCTTTGGGTTGTTGTTAATCAGTAGTTTGGTAAACATTTGGTCATTTAGCTGCAAAGAAACATGAATTTGGTCGTTTTTGGGTGATTAGAGGGTTTTTGTTCGTACTAAAACCCTTCTGGGCGTATTTAATGTTGAAGCTAGCATAGATATATTTGAAGTTGGCGTATTTATTTTGAATCTAGCGTATTTAACTTGAATTTCGCGTAGTTAACAACTACGCTGGTTCTTAAATCAGCGAAGTTATAAATTTGTCAGCATAATTGTCCAGCGAATTTACTCGAAGGCGACTTCGAAATCAGTGATACTAATCCTCAATGATTTTATCATGGTGTTCAGGAAATTAACTAAACTTTGCTTGTTTTCAAATATCCAGCAGATTTAGCTTTTTGCAGGACAAAATCGCCGATCCCATCAGCGTAATTGTTTCCAAGTGCAGCGTATTTGATCTCTGGTCCAGCGTATTTACCTCCTAGCGAGCGTAATTGTTCTCTGATTCAGTAAATCTCACGTAATTGATCATCTTTATCCATCATGTCTCTCAATCAACTCAATCTGATTGCTCAAGCCGAACTAGAAACCAGAACCGCTACAAGGCCACCAAAGTTGAAAGGCTCGGAAGATTTCAGCAGCTGGAAAAACAGGATCAAGTCCTTTTTTGAGTATACCGATTATACTCAATGGATGTCAGTCACTATGGGCCCGCATGTTCCCATGATAATACGTGACGACATCCGTACTATCAATGAAGATCCTTCAACATTCACAGATGAAGATAGGACACTCATTCAACGTGACCGGAGGGCTCACGCTGCTCTCACTATGGCTCTGTCAAAGGATGATAACAATCTGTTTGAAGAATACACCTCAGCACATGAACTGTGGTTGGCTCTAATCCACCATTATGAAGGCAATGAGGAACTCAGGGAGAACAAACGAGACATGGTGCAGAAAGAATATGATATGTTTGGAAGTATTCGTTGCGAAAGCTTGTCTGACCACATAAGCAGATTTCTGGGGGTGTTGACCAAGTTGAAGAAGGTGGGAAACCCAATTGCAAATTATGCATCAATCAAGAAGCTGCTAGATTCTCTACCAAAAGAATGGAGCCTTCAATGCATGATGATTAAGAGAACTTTCCTCACTGGCACAACTCCAGTTACTCTCTCAGAATTGATTAACACTTTAAAAGCCTTTGAAGGGACATCGTGAAACGAGAGATGAATCAAACTGGATATTCTCAGAAGACGTCTCAGCAAGATGCTGCAACCTCGGTCCCCAAGAATATGGCATTTCTTGCTCCTGTCACCTAATGTGGATCAAATCCCCAAAGTGCTGTCGAATCCTATTCAAATGCTTCCGCAAACTCTGTGAAGGCCTCGTCATCTTCCGGGAAGACCACCGTGGCCAGCGACACTCAAGCACTTAAAATTTCCACAGAACATGTAGCTCTTTTTAATACTTTCTTAAGCAGCTATGAGGCGCTTATGTCAGGAGAGTTGAAGAGAGAATTCCTCATAGCAGAGGACATGTATCAAGTAGATCCAGACGACATGGAAGAGATGGATCTGAAGTGGCAGATGGCAATGATTACTCTACGGTTGAAGAAATTCCAAGATAAAACGAGAAAGAGATTGGCTCTTGGAAAAGCTGGATTTGACAAATCCAAGCTTAGATGTTATAACTTTCAAAGACTTGGGCCACTTCAAAAAGAGTGTCCGTTGCTGAAGAATGAGAATACCGAAATCAACCAGACAAGGAGGCCGATTGCCATTGAAGGAAATAATAATGCTGCTGAAAATAATCATAAGGCTTTAGCGGTGGAAGATTATGATTGGTCGGAGGAGATAGCTAAGGCAAAGGGATAAGTAAACAAGGCCCTCATGGCAAACATTACCACTGTCTTTGCCACGTCTGTTTCAAATGGTGTTGAAAAACAAACCTCCAAGATTCCAAAAGATGACACTGGTTTGAAAAGCATCATCTCTCCTGCCTCAGAGAAGAGACAACAAAAAGCTGAAATGAATGAGTCAAAGCCTGCTGTTCAAGAAGTCATCAGTACCAGCAAGAATGAAGCGGTTGGAACATCCTCTACGCCATGAAATCAGAAGCTGAGGGTAAGGATTTCAGCATTCCATATGATTTAAAGCAAAGCTGTGCTCAAAACCATGTTTGAACGTCTGTGGCACACTAGAAATCACTCAACTGTGATATAATTAAAGAAAAAGAAAAAGTTTTGAAAATAAATCAAGAACTAAAAGAAAATGAGGCTGCATATTAGCGAAGGTTGAATTCAACCATAGCTAAATGCAGACTCTAAAGGGAATTTGTTTTCAGAAAAGATTTTATCATAAATGATTTGACCGAAAAGCTAGAAAAATCTCAAAACGAAAACAATAAGTTATAAATCATTATTGATAAATGGAAAATTAGCCAAAAAGAACTGGTTGACATTGTAAACTGCCAACGACCGACATTCATAAAGGATGGAATTGGATATAAAGATAATTCGGAAATGAAAGAAAATTATTTCCTCCTCCGCACAGCAAAAATTATGTTCCTATGCCATCCCCTCATCCTAAGAACGAGTTAATCAATAAAAATGATCTTTTGGATCAAAGTACTTTTTAAAATCTGAAAACAAACTAACTTTTCTGAAAGTAATGCAGATCTGTGCGAGAGTAAGGAAGATGTGTGCGATGGGGAAGATGATAGTGGAGGGATGAAAATAGGAATAGGCTATTCAGGCGACAGTTGTTCAACTGTTAACTGGTTCGCCTGGAATTGTGATAAGACGAACAAAATTTCTATTCGAGATAACTGTAATAGTTTATCTCGGATGGATGATTGTAATGGTTGTATGCCTGAATTGACAATTCGGGATGACGGTAATGGCAATGTGCCTACACTTAAGGCTCACAACCAAGGGATTTCTAAGGTTGAGGTTATGACCTAAATTTTGTTCTTAATGATGAAAATGTTATGCTTGAATCTCCTGTATTTGTGCCAGAGTTAAAGAAAAACAGTTTTGGAAAATTCCTTACAGAGGAAATTCCAGAATTTGTTCCATCAGTTGCAGGTACATCAGAGACTGATAAAGATTTCCCTGAAGATTCAAGCACAACAACTTTAGAAAGTGATGAAGAAATGTCAGATGAAAGTTAAGAATCAAGCTCCTCATCAGACAATGAGCACAGTGAAGTCGACATTGAAGATAAACATCATCCCGAAGAGAATCTGAAGAAAGCTAAAGATTCAAGCCATGTTACAACATCAAACTCCTCAAGATGCTCAAGACTCTCATCACATACATCATCTTCACACTCAGCACCCAGGAAGAAAAGATCGAGTCAAAAACAATGTTTTCTCTGTGGTCATTTAGGACATACGGCGAAACATTGTAAAAGCAAGAAATTTTCTAAACCTAGTCAAGATCTAGTTAAAAGGTTTACTGATAATTTGACAGTTTAAAGAAATTAGTAAAATGCATAATTGATTCAACCTGTTTTTGGAAAAGAAAAGACAACACTCTTGCACAAAATCATGATAGAACTAATGTAAAGCAAGTCTGGGTTCCAAAAGCTAGCTAAATTTGTACATATTTTTGTTGTTGTGTTGTTGTTGTTGTATAACAGAATAAAATTCAGAAATGGTTTCGGATGCTCATGGAGTATTCTGGCACGTTGACAGCGGTTGCTCCAGGCACATGACCGGTCTAAAGGATCTACTTACCAACTTTCGAGTTATTGATGGTGACTTTGTATCCTTTGCCAGAGACGAAAAGGGAGGAAAATCGTTGGAATGGGTGACGTCGTGTCAGAAGCACTCACTTTGGAGAATGTGAACTATGTTCCAGAATTGTGTTACAATCTTATGAGTGTTTCACAAGTCTGTGACAAAGGAATCGTGGTGCTGTTCAATGACACGGAGTGCTTATTCCTCAAACCCGGTTACTCTGTCCCTAAAGAAATGATCATGCTTAGAGCTCCCCGTCAAAATAACACCTACATGCTAAATATGAAGAATGCCGAATCAAATGAGCCAATAACATGTCTTATGTCAAAAGTATCTGAATTGGAATCACTGTTGTGGCACAGGCGTTTGGGGCATGTGAATTTTAAGAACATAAATAAACTTTCAAAATTAAATCTAGTAAGAGGTTTACCTATGAAAGGTTTTCCTTTTTCTGAAAAGTGTATCGCATGCGCCCAAGGAAAGCAACATAAAAAGCCTCATAAATCCAAAGCAGTGAATACGATATTTGCTCCTCTGCAATTACTTCACATGGATCTTTTCGGCCCAATTAGCGTTAAAAGTTTAGCTAAAAGATCTTATTGTTTGGTGATTACATATGATTTCTCACGGTTTTCATGGGTATTCTTTCTTGAAGCCAAAAGCGAAACCACATCCATTCTGAAGAGCTTCATTCCCATGATTGAAAACGTGATCAAGCTGAAAGTCATCTCCATCAGAAGCGATAACGGTTCTGAATTCAAAAATCATACGTTTGTCTCCTTCTGTGAAGATAAGGGAATTCGCCTCCAATACAGCGCTGCCAGGACTCCTCAGCAAAATGGAGTAGTAGAACGCAAAAACAGAACTCTCATCGAAGCTGCAAGAACTATGTTGTCGACTCTAAGCTCCCATAATCTTCTGGGCTGAAGCAGTCAACACAGCATGCTATGTTTTGAATCGTGTTCTTATCGTCAAACCTCACGGAAAGACAGCCTATGAACTACTTTTCAAAAGGAAGCCTCTGATAGATTTCTTCAAACCGTTCGGGTGTTCATGCACACTCTTAACACTGAAGACAATCTCATCAAGTTTGAAGCAGTCGGTGATGTGTGCTACTTCATGGGCTATTCATCTTCTCAAAAGGCATATCGAGTCTACAACAAAAGGACTAAGATGGTGATTGAATCGTACTACGTCAATTTTCAAGAAGGAAACTCCAATAACACTGGAAGCGCTCCGAACTGGTTTCATGACGTGGATATTATATTCAATACTTTCACCATCGATGAACCCATCACTGAATCCGAACCTGCAGAATCCACTCCTTTGGAACCTTTGTTTGATGCCTCAGACATTGGTTTTACTACTTTTACAACCCGTTTCACCCCTGCCTCTGCCTCTCCTACTCTTCAGGTGTTCGAACAAATTGGTGGCACATCTGCTGAGAATGCATCCGCACATGATGATTCTTCTTCACAGCAGCCTGTGGATGAACCACCCAAAGAAGACGAAACTCCAATTATCTACGTCGATGACCATTTTTCTAATTTGCCTCATCAAATTGAAACTCACACCAATGCAGGGTACAAGACCAATCAAAACCATCCAATTGAAAATGTCATTGGTTCTTGAAGATGGAGTTCGAACACGTGGTCAAACACATACCATCAACATAGGACTGTATGCAGCCTTTCTTTCGCAGTCTGTCCCAAGGGATATCGAGAAGCTATTCAAATTCAAGTTGGGTACAAGCTATGCAGGAAGAATTGGCACAATTTTGGAAACTTAAAGTCTAGGAACTCGTTGACCTACCAGACGGAAAGTATCCAATTGGTACCAAGTGGGTGTTTCGCAACAAGATGGAAGCTTGGTGTTGTTATCAAGAATAAGGCTAGATTAATGGTTCAAGGGTTTCGACAAGAAGAGGGGATTGACTACGAGGAAGTTTTTGCACCGGTTGCACGCTTAGAAGCCATCGGAATCTTCTTAGCATATGCCTCGTTTAAAAACTTTAAGGTGTTTCAAATGGATGTAAAGAGTGCTTTTCTGTATGGGAAAGTGAAAGAAGAAGTTTATGTTTGTCAACCTCCAGGTTTTGAAGATCCTCATTCTCCACGAAATACTACAAGCTTGACAAAGCTCTCTATGGTCTTCACCAAGCTCCTAGAGCATGGTTCGAGACTTTGTCAACATATCTTCGGAGTGTGGATACTCAAGAGGCAAAATTGACATGACTCTCTTCACAAAAAGGATTGGACAAGATGTGATGTTGGTTCAAATCTACATAGACGATATCATTTTTGGGTCGACAGATGAAGCCCTTTGCAGAGAATTCGAGAAGGTGATGGAAGCGAAGTTCGAGATGAGTATGATGGGAAAACTCACATTTTTCTTAGGATTAGAAGTGAAGCAAAGAAAAGATGGTATCCTCATTCATCAGGCTAAGTATATCAGAGATATTCTTTCAAATATAGCATGAATGATTGCAAATCCGCCAGCACTCCTTTTGCTGCTCAGACGGAACTCACTTCAGATCTTCAAGGAAAGCCAGTGAACAAATCTCTCTATCGCTCAATGATTGGGTAGTTAATGTATCTGACCGCTAGTAGGCCTGACATAATGTGGGCTGTCTGTCTCTGTGCCCGCTTTTCAGACAAATCCCAAAGAATCGCATGATGCTGCCGTCAAGAGAATCTTTCGCTATCTTAAAGGAACTCCAAAGCTTGGTTTGTGGTATCCTAAAGATAGTAATTTTGATCTAATAGCTTACTCTGACAGTGATCATGCAGGTTGCAAAGTAGACAGAAAATCTATCTCTGGAGGCTGCCAATTCTGGGAAATCGTCTTATTTCGTGGCAGAGCAAAAAGCAGACAACAGTCTCTACATCTACCGTCAGGCTGAATACACGACAGCTTACAGTTGTTGTTCACAAGTCCTTTGGATACAGAATCAGTTGTTGGATTATGGGATCAACATCATGAAGACTCCGATATTCATCGACAATGAAGCGTGTCCAGGGATTGTGAAGAATCCCATCCACCACTCAAGAACGAAACAAATCAAAATTCGCATTCATGCGATTAGAGATGCGTACGAGAAAGGATACATCAAGTGGTGCCAGTGGATTCAATGCAACAAAAAGCTGATATATTTACGAAAGCCTTCGATAAAGCTCGATTCAACCAGTTGGTAACCTGGTTGGAAATGGTGAATTTCCTTGAGTGGAATTGACTTTTGGTAAAAAAAAGGGGGTTTTCATAATAAATAACAATCTCATAAAATGTGTCCAACAAAAAGATTTTCTGCAAGGTTAAAATTTCTTTTAAGCAATGGATTATCGAAAATAAAATTTTAAGGGGGGGAGTTTTCCAGAAAATATTGTTGAGACTGATTCCGTCTTTGGCACCTGCACGAGAAATGATAGAAAAACTGCTAACACTTTTGCTCAGATCTTAAAACAGAAAAGGATTAAGGCCTCAAGCAACGACGTGTCCGTAGATTCAGCAATACCTTAAAGTAAACTGCGAAACGGAGACAAACAATAATGATCACACAAGAATTCTGAATACCCACAATGTTGTGCAACTTGCGGGTAACACGTTGCGGCGTATGGCTTAATGGTCTTAAATCTTGCATTGATAGATTGCCAAAGTCTGAGATTTCGGGTCTTTATATTGGCAAATCATTCGGGGATATCATAGTTGCTCTTCTGCTGCAGCCAAATATACGCTGACCTAGACACAACTATGATATCTTTTCTAAAAGAGCCTATGCAGCCAAAACCCTACACAAATGAATCTCTCATCGAGAATCATTCAAGTACTTAAATCGTATCGCATATGGTATCTGCCATAGCCCTCGTTAGACCTTGGTCTCTCTGTGTACGGAAGTACTGACCTGAACACCAATTGTCTAACGTTGAAATCTCAAAAATGAATGAAGTTAGTATATTCACCTGTTATGAGGAATCTTTGCGTATACCTTGATCGCGGGGGTATGTCCTGATGTGGGACTCACGGGGACAACATTCTGACTGTTTCGGCATGAGTGGGGAACATTGAAGTTCTTGTCATTATTACCGCAACATGATAAAAAGGCTCTCCGATCGCATGTTGAAATATAGGTGAATGGATTTAAAAGGACAAACATACTGACAGTTTTTTTGTGCCTTAATTATTTAATATATCCAATATTTCATTTCAAATGAACGGAGTGTTACCAGTATGATCTTTTGTAGGAAAGTCACAGGATTCAAGTCATTTAGCATAAATTTTGTGAAAAGGAGGCTTCCGGACCCAAAAACAACTTTTAGGATCCAAAATTGCAACTTTCTATTTTCATTAAGCTTATTTTTAATTTCTTGCAATATTTATAACTAAAAAGGGCACATTTTTCGAGAAAATTTGAAGTTTTTGAGCGTAATTGATTTCAAATTCTTAGGTTTGAAGAAACCTTGAAAAATATCAAGGCGGCGTATTTATTTATCCAGCGTAATTAATAATTACGCTGGAATGTAAAATAGTATAAATTCTTAATTTTTCACCGTTGTAAATATTTTCAAAAAGTTATCCAATCACCATCTTTTTCTTCACTCAACAAAGACCCACACTCTCTGTTTTCTTTTCAATCCGAAATCAGAATCGATATTGATATGTGTTTGATATTCTTGTGTACATCGGTCTTTGTTTGAATGTGTTTCAATCATCGATTTCAGATTTCTGTTCTGTTCAATAGAGATTTTGATCGGATCAGTCGGGTTTTAAAAAGGGTTTACAAGAAATTTTTGAATATGGCGTATTTAAGTTTGAATGTGGCGTATTTATGTTGAAGATGGCGTATTTAGTCAGGTCAAGGATTGGCGGATTTAAGTCTTGAACGCGAGTTCAAGCAACCGGCGTATTTGTCAACTACGCCGGCTAAGCTAAGCGTAGATAGTCATCTACGTTGACACTTAAATACGCTCATCTATGACCAGCGTAAATATGTTTGATCAGCGTATTAGTTCGAGACATCTAATGGCAGATTTAAGTTTTAAACAAAAGCTTTAGCAACCGGCGTATTAGAGTAATACGCCGGTCATGACAGCGTAATAAATCATTTAAGCAGAAAATCATTTAATTCCGCCAAGCCAGATGCTCTGCGTATTTGTTCTTGATGTTTCAGCGTAGATATCAGGGTTTCTATTTTTAGTTTTATTTTTATTTTTTTGTAAATATTTATATATGTATATATTTTTTCTATGTATATATATCCATATATTTCTGTATATAGATCTAACTTGGCTGGTTTTCACATTTCATAAATGGCTCAACAGTTGGTGTGGGATGGTACAAGAAAGCATAATCAGCCAATCACTTTAGTTCCTCCAGAACCAGATTTTGGAGACGTGATGGATTGGTTGTCACGGAGTAAAATTAGCTATGCAATCCAAGCAAATCCCACCAGTTACTCCATTAACATAGAAGAATTTTGGAGAACGGCAAGAGCAAGAACGCTGAACAACGTCAAACTTATCACAGCGACTGTTAGAAACAAAGAAATAGAGTGACCGAGGAACGATTCGAAAAGTTCTGAGCCTAGGAGTTAATGCAAATGATCCACTGAAGCTAAAGAAGGAGGAAATTCTAGAGGGATTTCGTGGAATGAACTACGTCGGAGATTTTCGTCACAAAAACGAAATCAAAAAATCGGGCTAACGAAAGACTGGAGATTCATTTTGCACACGTTTTGTATGAGCATCTGTCATCGAAAGGGCGGTTATGATGGCTTGAATCTAGAGTGGTCCGCAGCTATGCTGAATCTGTGTACAAATCAGTCGTTCAACGTTTCTGGATTGATTTTTTACTGCATGATTGACAACATCAATAAAGGTGCATGGGTGATGTATCCTAGATTCGTGCAATTGCTCATTGACGATCAGCATCGAAACTTGCCACATGATGGAAACACATACCAGTTTCAGTTACCAAAAGGAATGCAGATCACTGAGCTAAAAACCAAAGAGTGGGTGATGTTACATCACTGGATGTATCTTGAGGAAAGACTTCCAGTTGTTCTTGCTGCTTACAACAAATATCGAAAAAGACAAGAAAAAGTAGGGAAGGTGGAAGTCTCCAGTTGATGTCTCTGAAAAAGCTGAAGAAGAAGAAGAAGAAATTCCTCTGGTACGTAACCGGAAAGAAAAAGGAAAGAAAGTAGTAGAAGAGGAACTTTCGAGGAAGAAGAGCAAGAAAGATACGCCAAACCCTGAGCGAATCATGGCTAACAGCATTCGCGCTGGATCGACCAGGGAAGAGATCGAAAGGATGCAGGCCATTCATGCAGTGGCAGAGGCTAAGAAACGAGAGAGGAGAATGAAAAGAAGGGAAATGACCGAATCTGAAACCCCGGAGGTTGTTACATCAGAGCAAGAATAGTTAGATAGATTCGTGGAGGGACTTTTTGCTGATCCACAGGAGCCTTTCTCCAAGCGAAGTGCAGCACCAAAGAAGAGAAAATCAGGAGAAGGATCATCTGCAAGCGTTCCACCCAAACCTCCAGTATCGGCACAACTCCCTCGTCAGCAAATTCCTTCTCGACCCAGAGCTTTTCAAGAGCTCTACAACCGTCTATCTAAGGAAATCGGGTCTTTCTCTGCTAAGGAATTTTGTCTGTTGAAGAACAAAGTCAATGACACAGATGTTCTCAAGAGAAAGTTGAAAGAGCAAAGGTTGAAGAACAAAGAACTGCATGCATAGTTGCTAAGCAAATAGAATTCATTAGATTTCAGCAGGAAGGATGGAGAAACTTCATGAAATGGTTCAAGAGCTATATGGTGCTGCAAACAGAAAGCCAAAGTACTCAAATGAAGACATCTTTAACTTTGACTTATTTAAGGAAAGAGAGTAGAAAAAGAAAGCAGACAAACCTGAAAAGAAAGAAAAGCGTCTTGAATCAGCGTTGATGTTGGACTTGATGACGACAGCGACGAAGAGGAAGTTGATAAAGCTGAAATGCCTGCAAAGTTCTTGGAATGGGGGTTGGAAGAAGATGTGGTGTGTGAAACGGACGGGGGAGATGAATTTGAACCACAACATCCAGAATGGTTCAAAAAGGAACGAGCGAAAATGCCTGATTTTTATCAGGTAATCACAGTTGAGAAAACTGAGATTACTGATAAAATCATTAGTTGGAAGTACTGCAATCTGACCGGGTGGTTCGTTGTAAAACGAAGAGGTGGAGTGATTCAATATTTTGAAGCGCTCAAGATATGCAGAGCTTGCCCACATGGGACATACGTGAGCTTAGCAAGCATGAGCTGATTAATCCAATAAACAGCAGCACAGGTGGAGATTTAGAAAGATTAATACAAAGAGAATGCTTGCGAGGATTTTTAGTGTTCAAGCCTCAGCGCCCCAGAAAATGTGTGTCTAAAACCAGCAAGGATCCGTTCACCGGTAAAGGAAAGATAACGTGGGTTATAATCCATCAAAGGTGGTTACCAGGGTGAAGCTTCTTCCAGAGCAACCTGTGATGCTCACCAATTTCAAGAAGTGGTTTTATGACGGCAAAACAGGTGAGGCAGTCATAAGGTCTGATTCAAATGAAGACATTCGCCTTCTAGACCCTATGGATGTTTTTATGTTCTGTCTTTCCGAACTGAACATCTTGTTTGGACATAAGATAAACGTTGGGGCCGGAAATGAATATCTTGAGGAGGGAATGCTCTTTCAGAGGGCAGTCGAACGTGCTAGAGCTCGGAAGATTGAAATAATGGAAATCTTGCTCAGAATGGAAGCGAAAAAGGAAAAAGAAGCGTCAAGCAAGAAGAAAACAGCTGAACAAGAATCATCCTCTCCTCCAACCAAAAATCCATCTCTAGATTCAGACGTCCAGATCATTCAACCACCTCCGACTTCATCCACATATGAAGTCACAATGGAGGCCCATCCAACCATTAGTGAAGCTTTTATTCAACAATCAACTGATGCAGCAATCGAACAGCAAGCCGAAGATCCAGCCGTAGACCCTGATGCTCGGAAACAAGATTAAAGAAAATCAAGCACGCAACGGTCTAGAGGGGATATTATTGGAACTTTTGGAGACCGTTGGTACTTAATAAACCATAGTTTGAGCTGATTCTTTAATAGTTAGAAAAACAAAAGGGTCAAAAGTGTCATTTTGTGAAACATCTATGTACGCGGCGTAATTAATTGCCCAGCGTATTTATTAAATACGCTGGGTGATCAGTCTGTATAAATACCATGTTCAATGAAGTTATGTCCAAGTTTCTTGGACAGATTTTGGTGATCTTCTTGTGTTGTGATTTTTGCTATTGTGTTTTCATCCGAATATCCAGGTGCTGTTACTGATTACATGTTATGTAATTTTATATACAACACTAGTTGTTTGATCCAAACAAGATTCTTCATCTTCTTTGATTGGTTTTTCTTAGTATTTGCATATTCAAACAACTAATCCATAGTTGTTTGGGTGAAAACAATCAACCACTGTGATCCGAATCTGTTTTGGGACTCACAATAGTTTTTTGGAGAAAAATAAACAAAAGTTTAAATTAAAAAAAAATACTCCTTCACGGGTCGAACCGGGCGGTTTTTGGCAGCGTGTGTGGATAGAACTCGGGACCTCCCGTTTATGTGCACTTAGCTCTACCAACTGACTACGTGTCTAACCCGAAATATATCTATTTTAATTATATATATATACTTACTACGGTTAAATATATTTAATTTTTATTAAAAAGGTTTGATTATTTCTGAACCGTGTAACCTACTGGACTCGAACGCGTGACCTAAGCTTCATGTTGCACACAGCCGACCAATTGGTTGTGTGACTAACCCGAAGGATATGAGATTTTAATTAAATTTATACACTATCTGGACTGTTTTATATATTAGTTAAAAAGGTTTAGGTTATATAAGGAATTCGGAAACGTGTGTGAGACTCGAACCCGGAACCATGTATTTCAAATGCACATCGTCCACCACTGGACTGTGTGTCTAACCCGATATATTTACCGATTTTAATTCCTTTATTGTCACACTCTGACCCGCAGCGGATATGGTAGTCGGGGCATGATTGGGTTTTCATCAAAGCTCATGACATTTACTATAATAAAGTTTCATATTTATTAATTCTAATGTAAAGGAGAAATTCCAACAAACACATGAATCATACAAGCACAAAATGTTCTAAACATGTAATTCATGTAACTCTTTATTTTTCTTCTAAGGCCCAATCCTATGTGTTCCTTGCTTCAACATGTCCACCTGTATCATGTGTAAAAGTAGAGATTTGGGTCAACAAAAGTTGGCGAGTGAATCCCGTTTAAATATTTGAGAGAATTAATATGTTGATTAATTTAATAAAATTGTGCATAGACCAAATATGAGCAAACGTATATGTAAACTATCCGCAAATACATAAACATCTAGCAATGTACACATAAGCATGATAAGTGATGAGTTGTAAAGATCAAGGCTCAATCAAACGGAGCCGATCAGTATCCAACGAGAAACTGATGGGCCTAATGTAAATGCTTGACTGAAATAAGAAAATATAACCACATATAACAATAAACCAAATATTGCATATCACGTTAGATCATATAATGGTAATAGCACAAGTGTTTGAATAAACGATATAAATAAACGACACATGATACACCCCAAAACATGAATAAAAAGGGAAAGTTTGTAAAAATTCACTCACGTGGGTGCATTTCTTGAGTTGATAACGAACGCGCACGATTAAAGATTCCAACCGACGAAAAAACTAACCTAAATATTCACATAATAATTCGGTAAATATATTTTTTATTTGCAATTAGGCTTTTAGACAATTTTTATAGTATTTATTACTAATTTTTATGTTTAAAAAGTCTTATTTTATATATATTTTTCTGGATTTTGGATAAAAATAAAGAAAAGTCTATTTAAAAAAATATACCCCGTTCAGGGGTTGAACCAGGTCGAACTGAATAATTTTGGCATCGTGTAAGAATCGAACTCGTGACCTCTCGTATACGTGCACGCAGCTCTACCAACTGAGCTATGTGTCTAACCCGAAATATTCTGGAATTAAATTAATTATATACACTTACTGAGACAAATTATATTTTGGTTTTATTTTAAAAAGGTTTGTTTGAGTTCAGAAAGCGTATAACCATGCATCGAACCGGCTTGAACTCGCGCCCTTTGACTCGTGTTGCATAAGCCCTACCAACTGGGCTGTGTGACTAACCCAGAATATTCAGAATTTATATTAAACTTATACACTAGTTGAGTTAATTCATATTTTGGTTATAAAAATGTTTGGGTTAATATAGGAACCGGCTGTGTGATAGACACGAACCCGGGACCATGTGTTTAATTTTGCACACAGTCCACCACTGGACTGGCTGTCTAACCCGGTATAAACACCGGTTTTAATTTCCTTTAAACACATTTCAAACTTTATCTTCTTCCTTATGAAATCAGTTTGATATTCCCGATAATCCAATAACACTCATTGGATTTTATTGTTTTATTACAACTGATAAAGAAAATAAATAAACAAAAAAGGGCATTAAGGATGTTATACCGAACAGAGGAGTGATTTGATTTCCTCCGGTTAAGTTCCGCGACAAACGAAATTTCGGCGAAGTTATATTTCGAAGACAGAGTGTGCAAAGGGATGTGTCACACCCCAGATTTTCAACCCGAAATCCACACACCGGTGTGCCCGGGTGGGGAGTATCGTGACGTCAGTTGATAATCATCATAGTCAATTAAACACGGCATAGCGGAAGTCTTGGAGTAAAATTACTATTACAAACCGAATGTTCGAAAATACAAAATAATATACAAGCTTGTAATAGAAGATCCACAGGCGGATCATAAAGTGTACATGGAAAGAATACAAAACAGACTTTGGGTAGATTAGGATTTGCAAGATCCTCTATCACTACCGAGCACTTCCGGCCTATTTTTGTATTGTACCTGCAGATTAGTCTTTTGAAAGTACGTCAGCTTTCGCTAGTAAATACACCCAATTGACTCATTTTGAAAACATTTTAAAAATGTTTTAATTGCGTATCAGCACAAAAATCTTTTTATAACTTGGGTTAATTGACCGTCCAACCTTGTTAACAGATTTAAATGTTTGTCATATATACGGGGCTCGGTACGAAAACCGAAGACACAATTAACGTACACACCACTTTGGATTCACGAAGGAGTCAATTCCTCCCAACCTTGTGGGAATGCATAATTGAGCGTCTATCGGGTGTATGCCTACACCCGAGCTAAGGTCGTGGCCATTTCTATTGTAATGAGCGAGGATATCCAGGACACGGTAGTTAACCCCCGATGTTTAAATTATCAAACAAACTGATTAAAACAGAATATGCGGATTTATTATCTCCGAACCGGCGTTCGATTGAATCCCATTTCCGACCAAGCGGTAATAATTTACCTAACCCAAGCCCGTATAGGGGAAATAAGTCGAGAGTATTTACCTGAGCTAGTCTTCATTAATTTTTAATAACTCAGCCGTACACAAAAAGGACTAAGTGCAGATAGCATTTACCGCAAAGTCTCTAGTCTGGATTATGGCATAAACTAACCAATTAAATACTAACGGTCTGATTTAAGTCATAGACTTAGACCGACTAGCGTACTTGATCAAAACGTATGACGCTAGATTAAACGATGATTGGATAGAATGTAGTTTAATCCCAACAAGTACATTGACTTGTTTAATATGGGTAAACTATTAACATGCTGGATTTTTGAGACTTAAATGACAAGGTTAAACCCGTTTCGGTTAACTTCCGTAAAATAGTTACATATACGTAACCGTGCGCATATTAGCGATATCGGGTAACCGGATAAGTCATGGACAAGTTCTATATGCATAATTTAAGTTTATAACCCTAAGTATTCTGGAAAAATATTTTATTTATGATATAATATCAGTAGGATATCATTTATATGCGTACTTTAACTTTTATGACCAAACTATGCACCGAAGGGCATTTTGTCATTTTACTCATAGTTTATAAATTATTTGGGATTCTGAGTTTATAACATGTACCTACTGTAATTATGTTTAAAATAAGTTTTAAAATCAGTAAGTATCAATTTTTGGTCAATAATATGGTTCTAAAACCATACTATGCGCCGAAACGGCGCTAAAGTGTAATATGACGTCTTTAAGTGATGTTTATGAAAACTGATGTTAAAGTCAGATTATAAATATGTTATTTAAATACTATAGTAGGTAAATGATTTACCTGAAAAGATTTGATTAAAACTATTTTATAAGCCGAAGGTGCTAAAATCGTCAATTATCGACATAGTTTAAGGACCTGTTTGAAAACTCAGTTTATAACCTGGTTTAACATCCCAAATAATCCTACTTACAATATTATATCATAGGAAACTCATTTTCAAGTTCATTACCATTTAAAACCTTGTTTTAAGCAAAAAGGTCATTTTAGTCAAAATGGCTAATTATGGAACTTGCGCATAAACTTGGATTCTGATTATGATCATGTAATATAACCTCAGAGGGTTATACTACATTATATTATGATCGTAATGCAACTTTAGATTAGTAAGTAATTAATCTAAATTGGGTCAGAATCGAAAGTCAAAGAAGTCAAACTTGCGACTTTCAGTTGCGAACCGACCCTAGAACTGAAATTGAGAGCCGAAACATGTTCTTACATGTTCTAATAATTATTACCAACTTGTTTAAGTGTCAAAACAGGTTTCATAAATATATAAAGATCAATTTATGATTTTTCGAAAAATTGCCTGTTTGACTTTTTATTTTCATAACTTTGACCCGTCAATTGGTCTAGCAAACGTGATCTTCAGGAGGTGCCCTTTATAGGGACTAACACCTACCTTATTACAATCACTTAGGCATGTTCATTTCGAACAATGGCTGGACCATAATGGTCTTAATCGAAAGTCAAAACGTTTTCCGTAAAACGCTTGACTTTTGGCTATAAAAGCCTATAAACGAAAATGCAAGAGCAAGGAACACTTACAAGAGGTTCCTAAAATGCAAGAGAACTAAGTTGGATGCTCCTTTCAGCTAGAACTTCCAGAGGAGGGAGAAGAGTTATGATTTAGAAAGGTGCAAGTTGGAATGAAGCACTTGAACACCTATTTATAGTTGGAGAGCTCAAATGAGGTGAAGCCAGGTGTTTAGGGGTGTAAGAGGAAGCTTACAAGTGTCCCAAAACGTGGCATAGCTGATTACAAGTCCATGGTTTTTGAATTAATGGTTTTGGAGCTTTTCTTGGCTGCCAAACAAAACTTTCTGCAAACAGGACCTGTTCTCTCGCGGCCCGCGACCGCCCAATGGCCACTTTCAAAGTTTGACACTTTTAACCCCTTAACTTATTAAAGCTTCTAAAAACCTTTTTAAACACCTTTTGGCACTTTTAGCCCTTCGTAGCCAATACTTGGCATACCCGGGATTATGCCCGACATTGTCGAGCTCTCGGTTCGTTAAAAGGTCACTCAGAGGTATAAATTAACATGTTGACACTTTTAATCCCTCCATCATCCAACTTTCACATATTTACAAAATTGAACCCTCTCGCCAACAAATGGCACGTATGAGAGTTTAGGACTTCACAAAGGATCATTCAGAGGCTTATGATAAGCATGTTGATTCCGATGTCACTCAGAGGCTGGCATGTTGAATATCAGTCACTCAGAGGCCACATTTCAAGATGTTGACGTATCAGTCACTCAGAGGCTAATGATTTAAGCATGTTGACGTATCAGTCATCAGAGGCTGTTGTTTATGCATGTTGACATCAGATCGTCACTCAGAGGCTCAGATTGAGCATGTTGACGCCTTTAGTCCTTTTTGGTCTTTAACAGACTATATTTAAAAATACAACACGTGTCACTATATTATTGTATACGATTTTACAGTGTGTTACATCCTCACCCCCTTAAAAAAAATCTCGACCTCGAGATTTTATTCAAAAAGATGGGGATACCTTTGTCGCATAGTGGACTCAACCTCCCATGTATATTCGGGACCTCTAAAAGCGTCCCACTTAACCTTTACTATAGGTATCATTTTTCTTCAGAGCTTCTTAACCTGTCGATTCTCGATTGAAATTGGTTTCTCAACGAACTCAGGTTTTCATCTATCTGCACATCTTTGTGCGACATTGCTAGCGACTCATCGGCTAGACATTTTTTAAGATTAGATATGCGGAATACATCATGGATTCCACTAAGCTACTCTGGCAATCTGAGCTTATAAGCCACAGTGCCAAAACATTCGACTATCTCGAATGGTCCAATATATCTGGGACTCAACTTGCCTTTCTTTCCAAAAGCATCACAATGACCTTGTCCCTTATTTGGAACTTAAGAGGTTTACGCCTCTTGTAGCATAGCTTTTCTGCCTGTCCCTGGCAGCTTTGGGACGATCACGGATTTGCACAATCTTTTCCGAGGTCTCCAAGACAATCTCTGGTCCTGTTAGTTGGGCTTCCCCAACTTCTCCCAACATACGGGCGTTCTACATTTTCTCCCATACAAGGCCTCAAAAGGAGCAGCCTCGATGCTAGTATGATAACTGTTATTGTAGGAGAATTCTATTAGGGGTATCTGGTCATCCCAACTTCCACCTAAATCAATCACACATGCCCTAAGCATGTCTTCCAGTGTCTGGATAGTACGCTCACTTTGACCATCAGTCTGCGGATGGTAGGCCGTGCTAAAGTTTAATCGTGTGCCTAAGGATTGTTGAAAACTTTTCTAAAAGTGAGATGTGTATCTAGTATCTCTATCGGATACAATAGATACTGGCACACCGTGTAGGGACACTATCTTGTCCACATATAACTTAGCCAATTTATCTGTGTTATACGTTTCTTTTATTGTCAAGAAGTGTGCTGACTTGGTCAGCCTATCCACTATGACCCAAATAGTGTCATTACCACTTTTGGTCTTAGGTAACTTGGTAATCAAATCCATAGTTACCATTTCCCATTTCCAAGTGGGAATCTCTAATTGTTGTAGTAGTCCTGACGGTTTCTGATGTTCAGCCTTAACTTGCGAACACGTTAGAACACTTAGCTACATAAGTGGCTATGGATTTCTTCAAACCCATCCACCAATAACTCTTCTTCAGGTCTTGATACATCTTGTCACCTCCGGGTGAACCGAGTATCTTGAATTGTGTGCTTCTTGGAAGATTAGATCTCTAAGTCCTCCAAAGATAGGAACCCAAATTCTTTCATTAAATCTTAGGATTCCATCCTTTCGAGGTGTTAACTGATCAATAGTTCCGCCTAATCCCTCATTAGGAATATTAGCTTCTAATAAGGCTTGTTTTTGCGCATCTAATAGCTTCTCCACTTAAGCTATTTCTGAGTTCAATGCTCTTAGCGTTAATCCTTATAGGTTTAACCTTTTCCTTGCGACTTAAGGCATCGGCAACTACATTTGCCTTGCTTGGATGGTAGCGAATCTCGCAATCATAATCATTAAGTGTTTTCATCCATCGGCTTGTCGCATGTTCAATTCCTTCTGATTGAACAGATGTTGGAGACTTTTATGGTCTGTGTATATAACACACTTTGTGCCATACAAGTAATGTCTTCACAGTTTTAGTGCAAATACAACGACACCCAATTCCAAATCGTCGGTGGTGTAATTCTTTTCATGCACCTTTAATTGTCGTGAAGCATAGGCAATTACCTTGCCATTTTGCATTAGCACACAGCCCATACCGGTGTGTGATGCATCACAATAAATAACAAAATTCTCAATACCCTCAGGTAGAGATAACACAAATGCGTTGCTCAACCTGTGTTTAAGAACCTCAAAAGATTCTTGTTGCTTTGGATCCCAATTATACTTAACATTCTTACGGGTCAAGGTAGTTAAAGGAGTGGCTATCCTTGAAAAGTTCTCAATGAACCTTCTGTAATAACCAGCCAATCCTAAGAAACTACGAACCTCCGTTGGGGTTTTGGGTACTTCCCAATTCATGATGGCCTCAATTTTGGCGGGATCTACTTGGATACCACGCTCACTTACCATATTCCAAGGAATTGGACCTCTCTAAGCCAAAACTCGCATTCGCATGAAGTTTCTCTTGTCTTAAAAGTTATAGGATGCACCTAAGATTTTCTCGTGATCAGTTTGACTACGAGAATAAATAAGTATGTCATCTATGAAGACAATGACAAACTTATCCAAATATGGTTTGTAGACTCTATTCATGAGATCCATGAATGCTGCTGGTGCATTTGTGAGCCCAAAAGGCATCACCAAAAATTCAAAGTGACCATAGCGGGTCCTGAAGGCTGTTTTGGGAACATCCTCGCTCCTAACCTTCAGTTGATGATATCCTGATCTCAAATCATCTTGGAGAAGTAGCTAGCCCTTGAAGTTGGTCGAATAAATCGTCGATCCTGGGCAGATGATATCTAATCTTGATTATTAACTTGTTCAGCTCTCAGTAGTCGATGCACATTCGCATCGAACCGTCTTTCTTCTTTACAAACAGAATAGGAGCTCCCCAAGGCGAGGAACTAGGATGTATAAAGCCTTTCTCTAGGAGTTCGTCTAGCTGCGTCCTCAACTCCTTCATCTCTGTTGGTGCTAGCCTATATGGAGCTCTAGCTACGGGTGCTGACCCTGGTAGGATATCAATCTTGAACTCCACTGCCTGTATGAGGTAGACCTGGTAATTCTTCTGGGAATACATCGGGATACTCCAAATGACTGGGAGGTCTTCAATGTTTGGTTTAGGTTCATTTATGGTAACTTGTGCCATGTAGATGACACATCCTTTTCTCAAACACTTGGATGCCTTAAATAATGACACCTTGTCCAGCAATCCATAGTGTGAGTCTCCGGGATGGTGATCATTTCACCAGATGGGGTTTTAATTTCGATGAGCTTCTTATCGAGGCAATGCGGGCTTGGTTATGAGATAACCAATCCATGCCTAAGACAACATCAAACCCTCCAATTTCATTGGCAAAAGAGCGATAGGGATGGAATGATTCTTAATGGATTTAGAGCATCCATCAAGAATGGAAGAAGCAGTTTCTAAGGTTCCATCGGCGAGTTCTATCTCATAAATTTTGTCTAGGGTTCTTATGGGCAAATTTACCAGTTTACTAAACTTATGGTCAACAAATGATTTATCCGCACCCGAATCGAAAAGAACTATAGAGTAAGTATTGTTAATGAGGAATGTACCTGTTATGACATTGTTGTCATCAACGGCCTCCCTGGCATTCATTTGAAAGGCACGGGCATTCCCCTTCTTGGCCTCTCCAGGCTTTGCCTCATTACTTTTGGGTTTCTTGGGGCAATTGTACGTTATATGCCCTTTTTCGTTGCAGTTGTAGCAAACTGCATCCTTAAGATCCTTGCAATCTAAGGTCTTATGCCCTTTTCTCTTGCAGATACCATAGGGATTGGTTTGTGGATTTATACTACACTGTCCCTAGTGCCTATATTTACAATTCTTGCATAGAGGTTTGTCACTAGACGCGTTCTGGTTCTTCTTGAACCCGAAATTTCCCTTCTTTTAAATCTTTGGGAGTTATTATCCTCCCTTTTCCTCTTTCCGTCAATTTCAGTCCTAATTGATTTTTGTCTTACCAGATCTAGGGTGAGGGGAAACAGAGATAGGTATTTGCTGCAGCCTTTACCATGCTCTTTATCTCGGGCGCCAATCCATTTATAAAACACGTAACGCGTTTGGATTTCGGGGGTGATCAAATAGGAAACTAACCTAGATAGGGAGTTAAAGTCAGAAACGTACTTCCAACAATCTAGGTTTTTCATTGAAAGAGATAAAAAGTCTGTCTCTAACTTCTCCACCTCATGGGATGGGCCGTAAGTTTCCTTTACCAATTCAACAAACTTGGACCATCCAAGTTGTACAGGTGTACCTTACCTGTTGATTGAATCATGGCTTTCCACCATATTAGGGCATCGCCCTTAAAGGATTGTGATACGTACTTGACCACATCCTTATCAGCACAGTTGCTGATATCTACTATCTCTCCATCTCGTCTAGCCACTTTAGGGCTTCTACAGCTCCTTTCTCTCCGTTAAAGTCTCGGGGCTTACAAGAGACAAAATACTTATAGGTACATCTGTCTTAACAGAACGGGACTTTTCAGTAAGATTTATTTTCTTTGGTTCACTCTTCGCATTTGAAGAGTGAACGGAGCTCTCCCTATGAGCTGAAGATGGTGGAATAGATAAGGGTCTAGAGCGAGTGGCACTCGACTCTCTAAGCCTTTCTTGGCCTTTCCCATGGCCCTTTCGACAGCCGCATCAATGCGAGCTTGAAAATTTTCATCATCTATATTTTTGTTTTCAGCTTTGTTAGATTCAACATTCTTGTGGCTACTTTGTGCTTCGTTTGAGTTAGCCACCTTTAAGTCTTGGTTTCTATATACCAATAAAACTTCATTTAGCCATGGCGCATCAACCATATCGGCTTTCAATATTGGATATAATAATCCGTTGCGTATACTAGTGTGAATAACATCACAACTCTTAGGGTTAACATATCTATATTTGGCCTAGGTCTTAATAGGACCATCATAGGCAAATTACAATTTGGACGTAGTCCATATATTATTGGACAGTGGATCGCAATGTCACAATTGTTATTGTCATCATTGACAATTATATAGCTCAAAGGCTTGTCCCTAATGGACATAATAATTAGGCACATTGGCCGGTCATATTGGACATAATATATATATATGGCACATCAGCCTGTCACTTAGGACATAATACGTATGGCATATCAGCCTGTCGTGTTGGACATAAATTGGGCACCTTGGCCTACATCATATCAGATGTATATGGCATATCAGCCTGTCCCGTTGGATAATTAATTGGGCACATTGGCCTACATCATGTAAGATGTATATGGCATATCAGCCTGTCCCGTTGGACAATTAATTGGGCACATTGGCCTACATCATATCAGATGTATATGGCATATCAGCCTGTCCCGTTGGACAATTAGTTGGGCACATTGGCCTACATCATATCAGATGTATTTGGCGTATCAGCCTGTCCCGCTGGACAATGATTGGGCACATTGGCCTACATCATATCAGATGTATATGGCATATCAGCCTGTCCCGCTGGACAATAATTGGGCACATTGGCCTACATCATATCAGATGTATATGGCATATTAGCCTGTCCTGTTGGACAATTAATTGGGCACATTGGCCTGCATCATATCAGATGTATTTGGCATATAAGCCTGTCCTGCTGGAAATAATTGGGCACATTGGCCTACATCATATCAGATGTATATGGCATATCAGCCTGCCCCGTTGGACAATTAATTGAGCACATTAGCCTACATCATATCAGATGTATATGGCATATCAGCCTGTCCCGTTGGACGGTTAGTGTGGTTCCTCAAGTCACACTACAAGAGTATGAACATTTCTTAATGTTGCATAAGAGTACCTTAATAATTGATTAATGGTCCCGGTCACCTTCGACCTTAACGACCTTGGAGGCTTGGACCTAGTCCCTTACCCCTGGATAGAAGGATAACTTCCCTTAACTATCCTGATAGAAGACCCCTTCATACTTAACTATCATTTCTTGGCCAATGTGTGGTCTACGCCACTTGGCATAATCAATCTATTAAGGTCTTTTGCAATTATATAGCAGAGCATAAATTTTGAGTAAAATCGAGACGCTCGTTTTCAAGAGGATGATTTACATATATATATATAATTCCAAAAGTACTTCATTAAATTTCGATTAGAAATTATAATACTTAGAAAAATGAAATAAACTTGTCTATGCAAGGACTTAAAGGAAATAAACATGTCCACACAGGGACTACAAGAAATAACAATGTTCTCGCAGGGACTACATATAATTTAGAAGAAACTTCACTCGTCCTTCTTTCCCTTGACCAATTTGGAGAGTTTCTTGAAGAATTTATTCGTCTTCTTCTCTGTTTTCTCCGCATGTTGCTGCATTTCTTTCATTCTTTCTAAGGCCTCATTAATGGCCTCAAGTGGTGGCGGGAGGTTGTGGCATAACCGGATACTGGTACCCATAAGTTGGATATCCATTTGGTGGATAGGCATGTGGGAAAGGAGACGGGTAAAGTGCGTTGTGCATAACCGCCTGCATGTAGGGATCTTGCGACCATGCTTGATAGTCTACCGGTGTAGACGGGTTAAAAGGATCATATCCAAACGTGTTTGGATATGTGGGGATTGGGTTAGTATAACCCGATGGTGGTGGTTGAACAGCAGGTGTTGGTGTTGGTTCCACTATAGGTGGAACATTAGAGGTTCAACCCATTTGTGGGTCCTCTTGAATTGTGGGGTAGGAGTTGGGCAAAGGTGGCAGCGATCCCGACCTTTGTCTGGCTCGTACCGACATACGTGCTCCACACTTTCTTCTTGGTGGTTCAGCTGGTGGTTGAGGTTGGTCCACCGGTTCATGTGGACATCTTCTTGAATCAGGGGTGGTTGGAGTGATGGGAAGGAGTGTGGGCGAAGGTGAATCGGTTCCAGTATTGGTCCCACTCATTAGGACCTTGGTAGGGTAATCCGGAATATGAGTTTGAATCGCTCGAAATTTCAATGGGATGCATATTTGATCCCGACGGTGGCATCTCCGGGTCGGAGTCCTCGTCCATAGGGTGTGGCTGGTCCAACTGATTTTGTTCGACTGGAGGTGTGTTAAAGTAATGGTTGGGGTTAAATTCCTCATGGTAGGAGTGATGAGAATGGGAATGGTGAGAATGATGTGAATGATAGGAGTGGTAAGAATTTTGGGAATGTGAGCGCGAGTGTCTATTAGAGATAGAACGTCTCGCTGGTTGCCAAGGAGACGAATCTCCTGATTCTTGGTATGCATCTGAATTATGAGGTTGAGGAGGAATATGCCCCAATGGTCCTCCCCTCATTGGACCTTTTCCTCGTCCACTTTGTCCTCTCACACGTGGCGGCATTTTCCTGTTAAAAATCAATTCAAAAACAATACTAATAACTTAATAATCAAATGAGTAATCCTAGGTCAATGCCTAGACTCGGAAGTCTAAGGAATGTGATCGTGTAAGTTTGAGATTAAACACAAAAGGCTAGTGTTTAATTCTCTCAAACGTTGGCTCTGATACCAACCCTGTCACACCCCAGATTTTCAACCCGAAATCCACACACCGGTGTGCCCGGGTGGGGAGTATCGTGACGTCAGTTGATAATCATCATAGTCAATTAAACACGGCATAGCGAAAGTCTTGGAGTAAAATTACTATTACAAACCGAATGTTCGAAAATACAAAATAATATACAAGCTTGTAATAGAAGATCCACAGGCGGATCATAAAGTGTACATGGAAAGAATACAAAACAGACTTTGGGTAGATTTAGGATTTAGAAGATCCTCTATCACTACCGAGCACTTCCGGACTATTTTTGTATTGTACCTGCAGATTAGTCTTTTGAAAGTACGTCAGCTTTCGCTGGTAAATACACCCAATTGACTCATTTTGAAAACATTTTAAAAATGTTTTAATTGCGTATCAGCACAAAAATCTTTTTATAACTTGGGTTAATTGACCGTCCAACCTTGTTAACAGATTTAAATGTTTATCATATATACGGGGCTCGGTACGAAAACCGAAACACAATTAACGTACACACCACTTTGGACTCACGAAGGAGTCAATTCCTCCTAACCTTGTGGGAATGCATAATTGAGCGTCTATCGGGTGTATGCCTACACCCGCGCTAAGGTCGTGGCCATTTCTATTGTAATGAGCCGAGGATATCCAAGATACGGTAGTTAACCCCCGATGTTTAAATTATCAAACAGAACTGATTGAAACAGAATATGCGGATTTATTATCTCCGAACCGGCTTTCGATTGAATCCCATTTCCGACCAAGCGGTAATAATTTACCGTAACCCAAGCCCGTATAGGGGAAATAAGTCGAGAGTATTTACCTTAGCTAGTCTTCATTAATTTTTAATAACTCAGCCGTACACAAAAAGGACTAAGTGCAGATAGCATTTACCGCAAAGTCTCTAGTCTGGATCATGGACAAGTTCTATATGCCATAATTTAAGTTTATAACCCTAAATATTCTGGAAAAATATTTTATTTATGATATAATACCAGTGGGATATCATTTATATGCGTACTTTACATTTTATGACTAAACTATGCACCGAAGGGGCATTTTGGTCATTTTACTCATAGTTTATAAATTATTTGGGATTCTGAGTTTATAACATGTACCTACTGTAATTATGTTTAAAATAAGTTTTAGAATCAGTAAGTATCAAGTCTTGGTCAATAATATGGTTTAAAACCATACTATGCGCCGAAACGGCGCTAATGTCGTAATATGACGTCTTTAAGTGATGTTTATGAAAACTGATGTTAAAGACAGATTAAATGATTAAAGTATGTTATTTAATATAACATATCAGTAGGTAAATGATTTACCATAAAAAGATTTGATTAAAACTATTTTATAAGCCGAAGGGGCTAAAATCGTCAATTATCGACATAGTTTAAGGACCTGTTTGAAAACTCAGTTTATAACCTGGTTTAACATCCCAAATAATCCTACTTACAATATTATATCAATAGGAAACTCATTTTCAAGTTCATTACCATTTAAAACCTTGTTTTAAGCAAAAGGGGCATTTTAGTCAAAATGGCGTAATTATGGAACTTGCGCATAAACTTAGATTCTGATTATGATCATGTAATATAACCTCAGAGGGTTATGCTACATTATATTATGATCATAATGCAACTTTAGATTAGTAAGTAATTAATCTAAATTGGGTCAGAATCGAAAGTCAAAGTAGAAGTCAAACTTCGCGACTTTCAGTTGCGAACCGACCCTAGAACTGAAATTGACGAGCCGAACATGTTCTTACATGTTCTAATAATTATTACCAACTTGTTTAAGTGTCAAAACAGGTTTCATAACATATATAAGATCAATTTATGATTTTTCAGAAAAATGGCCTGTTTGACCTTTTATTTTCATAACTTTGACCCGTCAGTTGGTCTAGCAAACGTGATCTTCAGGAGGTGCCCTTTATAGGGACTAACACCTACCTTATTACAATCACTTAGCCATGTTCATTTCGAACAATGGCTGGACCATAATGGTCTTAATCGAAAGTCAAAGCGTTTTCCGTAAAACGCTTGACTTTTGGCTATAAAAGCCTATAAACGAAAATGCAAGAGCAAGGAACACTTACAAGAGGTTCCTAAAATGCAAGAGAACTAAGTTGGATGCTCCTTTCAGCTAGGAACTTCCAGAGGAGGGAGAAGAGTTATGATTTAGAAAGGTGCAAGTTGGAATGAAGCACTTGAACACCTATTTATAGTTGGAGAGCTCAAAGGAGGTGAAGCCAGGTGTTTAGGGGTGTAAGAGGAAGCTTACAAGTGTCCCAAAACGTGGCATAGCTGATTACAAGTCCATGGTTTTCGAATTAATGGTTTTGGAGCTTTTCTTGGCTGCCAAACAAAACTTTCTGCAACAGACCTGTTCTCGCGCCCCGCGAGAGACCCAGGCCTGGTCTCTCGCGGCCCGCGACCGCCCTATGGCCACTTTCAAAGTTTGACACTTTTAACCCCTTAACTTATTAAAGCTTCTAAAAACCTTTTTAAACACCTTTTGGCACTTTTAGCCCTTCGTAGCCAATACTTGGCATACCGGGATTATGCCTGGACATTGTCGAGCTCTCGGTTCGTTAAAAGGTCACTCAGAGGTATAAATTAACATGTTGACACTTTTAATCCCTCCATCATCCAACTTTCACATATTTACAAAATTGAACCCTCTCGCCAACAAATGGCACGTATGAGAGTTTAGGACTTCACAAAGGATCATTCAGAGGCTTATGATAAGCATGTTGATTCCGATGTCACTCAGAGGCTGGGCATGTTGACATATCAGTTACTCAGAGGCCAAATTTCAAGCATGTTGACGTATCAGTCACTCAGAGGCTAATGATTTAAGCATGTTGACGTATCAGTCACTCAGAGGCTGTTGTTTATGCATGTTGACATCAGATCGTCACTCAGAGGCTTAGATTGAGCATGTTGACGCCTTTAGTCCTTTTTGGTCTTTAACAGACTATATTTAAAAATACAACACGTGTCACTATATTATTGTATACGATTTTACAGTGTGTTACAGATTTTGAAATGAGTATAGGTGTGTTCTAGTGGTGTTCGGAACACCCTATTTATAGAGCAAGACAAGTCTCGATTGAAGTTTCGGTTTCAAACTTTTTGGTCAAAGATTTTAATGACAACAATGATTTCATGACCGTTTTTTACGAATTAATTCGGTAATTAAGTTGATTCTAATGATTAAAACGGTTACGCATTTTAATTGCAAAGGAAAGAACGGATCTGTGATGATAGCTTGATTCCAGTTTGGCTGTTACATGGCGGGTTTTTGGGTTTTGATTTCAAACGTAGTTTTGATATAAAACTTGCTTGGTCTGAGTTTAAAAAAATGTGTGTGTGGTGCAGTGGTGTATTGGGTGTTTGATTTGGGTGGAGACCCGGGTTCGATACCCGCGGTCCACACCCCTTTTTCTATTTTAATTTTTATTATTTACTTTATGCTATTATTTAAACTTTAAATTTATTTTAACTTTATTATTTACTTAAACTTTATTATTTAAACTTTATTATTATTATTATTACTTAATATTAATAACAAGATTTCAATGCTTAACTTAAATGCGTAACGATCATCATAACTTGCATTACAAAACGGAGCGGGTTTTTAGAACCCGTTTTTACGACAAATGTTACATTTATACACTGTATCTACTTCATCTTCTTCAATTCATAAATATTGTATTCGTTAATCCGATGAAACTCATGGGATTAGTTATGACAATTACAGAATATACATAATAAGGAAGTGATAAAGGATTCAAAGATGTTTATACCGAACAGGGGGAGTGGCTTTGATTTCTCCGGTGAAGTTCCGGTGATGAGTAATTTCTCCGGCGAAGTGCAAATTTGAGAGTAGAGGTTACAGATGGTACGTGTGAGTATGTGCGTTCTAGTTGTGATCGAAAGGTCCTATTTATAGAGTAGGATAATGATTTGATTTGGGCTTTCAGTTTCAAAGATTTCGGTTAAAAGAATTGAATGCCGCGAAACTTGTATAACCGATCTAATCGTGATGATAGGGTTTAATTGCCAAATTTGAAAACGGTTTCACCCTGTGATTGCAGAGATTCAATGCTTTGATTGATTTCTGGATCAGTCGCGCCTGTTACAGGCGGTTTCTTTTTTTGAATACCAGATCAGGAGTAATAAGCATATAAAAAGTTATTGATCTCGGTTTTTAACAGGTGTTGTGTGTGTGTGTGTGGTGGTGTGTAATGTGTTTGATTTGGGTGGAGACCCGGGTTCGATACCCGCTGTTAACACCTTTTGTTATTTATTTTTATTATTTAAATTTTATCTATTAACCTTATTATTTTAACTTATTATTTTTTTATCATTTAATTCTAATAATATAACGAACTTTAAACGTTTAACATAAATGCGCAGCGAAACATCATAACGTATTTTTGAATTACAAAGCGGAGCGGGTTTTATAACCCGTTTTACGACAAATGTTACAAAAACCTGTAAACCTTAGAAGGTAAAGATACCTTGAACGTGGGAGAGAAGTGGCCAACCCCTTAATCCTCTATGAATAAATGTTAAAAACATTACAAAAGCTTATAACTTGATAAAAGTGGATGTTAAATGTTTAACATCCTTTCCTTATAATGAATATTAAGTATTCAAATGAAAGAGAGTAAAAGTAAGATGTTATCGAAGTAAAGATCATATATCCTTCGAGCATCCTCGATCCTGGGCCCAAATACTAGAGTCTCTAAGGATCCTTGATCCTTCTCACATGAAGTATTTCTTTAGATGAACAGTATTCCAAGCTCTTGGTAGGAGATCACCATCCATAGTTAGTAGACGATATGCCCCATTTCCAGCTTCTGCTTCTATCAAGTAGGGACCTTCCCATTTTGGTGATAATTTGCCATCAGCTGGATTCGTAGTATTCTAAAATGTTTTCTTAGTACAAAATCACCAACTTAAAATCCTCTAATCCTGACATTTTTATTGTACGCTCTAGCCATTTTTTGTTGATAGCTAGCCATCCTTATTCTTGCCAAATATCTGAGCTAATCCACAGTATCCAGTTCTTGGGTCAGGTTTTCAGCATTCGTTTTAGGATCACGGATGCTTGTTCTTGCTGTAGGAACCACCATCTCTGTAGGGATCACTGCCTCAGTTCCAAAGACTAGGGAGAATGGAGTCTCGCATGTGGCGTTCTTTGGAGTTGTTCTATCTGCCCACAAGATATATGGTAGCTCTTCAGCCCACTTCCCTTTCTTGGATCCAAGCTTTTTCTTCAAGTTGTTGATGATGATCTTATTGCTTGATTATGCTTGACCATTAGCTTGTGGGTGGACTGATGTTGATGTTATCATCCTAATCCTCCAGTCGTCACAAAGTTAGTAGTTCTACTCCCAATAAATTGGGATCCATTATCACAAATAATTTTAGAAGGAATTCCAAATCTAGTAATAATGTTTCTTTTAATGAAGGATATGACTTCCTTTTCTCTGACTTGAACAAAGCCTCTGCTTCTATCCATTTGGAGAAGTAATTAGTCATGGCTAGCATAAATACTTTTACTCCTGGTTCCTTTGGAAGTTTGC
The DNA here is from genome assembly GCA_947069175.1 of Scalesia atractyloides. Classification (NCBI taxonomy): domain Eukaryota; kingdom Viridiplantae; phylum Streptophyta; class Magnoliopsida; order Asterales; family Asteraceae; genus Scalesia; species Scalesia atractyloides. The sequence continues at coordinate 58,499,613 of CAMTDV010000007.1, read as the reverse complement.
CAACTATATCCATTCCCCATTTCATGAATGGCCAAGAGGAAATTACTGGATATAAAGGCTCTGCTGGCTGATGTAGGATGTTGCCATGCCTCTGAAAAGCATCACATTTCTTTGCATACTTTATAGCATCCTTCTTCATTGTAGGCCAATACTAACCTATTCTGAGGATCCTCGAGAATAAGGCTCTTCCCCCAATGTGGTTTACACAATCACCTTCATGAAAATCCTTCATGACCTCTTGAATTTATGGAACCTTAATGCATCGCAAATAGGGACCTGCAAGGGACCTTTTATATAAAGTGTTATTTATTATGATGAATTGAGATACCTTAACCATGAAGGCTCTGGGATTCTCCCCTGTGGGTATTTCTCCATTCTGAAGGTAGTTAATAATTGGAAGGATCCATGATCCTGAATTTGGCTGCAGGTCACTTGGTACAACTGCAGTATCCTTAACTATTTCCAATGCTTCATTTTCCTCAATTGTAGGAGACAGAATATGGTATAGGTATCCTCACGTCCTATTATATTTTCAAGGATGATCCTATGTTTGCTAAGGCATCTGCCTCTGCATTCCCTTCTCCGGGCGCCTGTGTTAAGCTAAAAGAATCGAAAACATTTGCTAGTTTTTTTAACAATTTCTAAATATTTGATTAATTTCTCGCCCTTCACAGCATATGAGCCATTGTAATGGTTCGTAATTAGCAATGAGTCTATATATACTTGAAGATACCTGATACTCATCTGTTTAGCTAACTGCAAACTTGCTATTAGGGCCTCGTATTCTGCTTCATTGTTAGTTGTCTGAAACTCACAACCAATGGATTGGGGTATTATGTCCCCCTATGGTGATTTTAGTAGTACACCTAGTCCAGTTCTGTTGACGTTTTAGGCTCCATCTGTGAAAAGTATCCAAGGATCCTTGGTCTCCTCAAGCTATTGAACCTATAATTCAGCTTCCCTTTGTAGATCACTACTGAAATCAGCCACAAAGTCTACCAAAGCTTGAGACTTTATGGCAGTCCTGGGTACATATTTAATGTCATATGCACTAAGTTTAATTGCCCACTTCGCCATTCTACCTGACATTTCAAGTTTCATGAGAACATTCTTAATAGGAAAGTTATTTTTCACAATAATTGTATGTGTTTCAAAATAATGTCTAAGTTTAGCGGAATCCATAATTAGTGCAAGAATTAATTTCTCTAAATGAGAGTACCTAGCTTCAAAATCAAGAAGGCTTTTACTTACATAATATACCGGATGTTGTTGGCCTTCATGATCCTTAACTAACATAGTGCTTACCGCTTTACCTGAGACGACTGAATACAAGGACAATGGTTCACCTTCCTTTGGTTTCATCAGGGCTGGAGCTGAGGATAAATAATCCTTGAGAGCCTTGAGTGCAGCTTCATGCTTTTCAGCACACTCAAATTTCTTATTCTTCCTTAGGATATCATAAAAATCCTAGCACTTCTCAGAAGATTTTGAAATGAATCTGTTTAGGGCCGCGATCCTTCCTGTCAGTCTCTGGACATCCTTAGCATCAGTCAGGATTTTATATTCACAATCGCCTTAATCTGCTCTAGGCTTGCTTCAATCCCTCTCTTAGTCACCATGTATCCTAAGAATTTTCTAGCTTCAACACCAAAATAACACTTTGAAGGATTTAGCTTCATGTTGTAATGGTCAAGGATATTGAATGCCACTTCAAGATCTTTGAGATGATCCTCTGCTCTCTTGGACTTGACCACCATGTCGTCTATATACACTTCCATAATGTCTCCAATCTGCTTCTTGAACATCATGTTGACCAGTCTTTGGTAGGTGGCACCTGTATTTCTCAGTCCAAAAAGCATTGCAATATAACAGTATATGCCAGTAGGAGTCATGAATGTTGTATCCTCTTAGTCAGATGGTTCTATATGAATTTGTTGAAATCCAGATGAAGCATCCATAAAAGTTAGCAATTCATGTCTTGTTGTTGCATCCACCGTGGAGTCAATGTGTGGGAGTGGGAAAGTATCCTTAGGACATGCCTTATTTAGGTCTGTAAAATCGACATATACCCTCCACTTTTCGTTTTTCTTTTGAACCACCACTACATTGGCTATCCATCTTAGATACTTAACTTCTATAATCATACCTGCCTTCAAGAGTTTGTCTACCTCCTCTTGGATGATAAGGTTCCTTTCAGGTACAAATTTTCTTCTTTTTTGATGAATGGGCCTGAAAGATTTATCAATTCCAAGTTTGTGTGTTATAATATCTTTAGATATACCTGTCATATCCTCATGTTTCCAAGCAAAGGTAGACTTTCTTCTCTTCATGAAGGATACAAGATCCTGCTCTATACTGTCAAGGATCCCGGATCCTATGAGGATTTTGATTTGAGGATCCTGAGGATCCAAAATTACATCTTTGATGTCTTGTCCTGCTGCCTCCAGGACACTCATTGGAGGTTGCTATGATTGCTATGTTGCTCTTGGTTGTGATGTCGGGTTCATAGAAGAGGTGTAACAGTTCTTTGCCTCTTATTGATCACTCTCTATCTTCACGACCCCCAAGGTGTCGGTAACTTGACACATTGATGATAGGTAGAGGGAACAGCTTTCATAGTATCCAATGCCTGCCAAGAATCACATTGCAACAGGACAAGCAGTCAATAACACAAAATTTTTGTATAGAGTTTACCCCCCAATATAGATTGGGAGTTTGATGTCCCCTAGCGTGTTCTTTGTCTCGCCGCTGAATCCTACAAGGGGCAAATGTCTCGGAACAATTTCTGTCTCCGAGATGTTCATTCTCTTGATGACATCTAGTTGAATAATGTTCACAGAGCTCCCTCCATCAATAAGGATCCTGCGAACAAAGTAGTTAGATATAAATAAAGTAATGACTAAATCATCATGACGAGGATCCTGTATATCAACACGGTCATCCTCATCAAAGGATATGATTTTCTGCTGAGTTAGGGTGGAGGTTCAGATAGGCCTGTCTCTATTTTCCAGCTTGGTTTCCTTAGCATGTCTTTTGTTGCAGAGAATGAGGTTTCACATATATCGGAGCCTCCATAAATGAAGTTAATGATTTAAGCGTCTACAGGTGGTCAAGAGCTCTTTTGGGTACTTTTTCAGGATCCTAGATCCTTGACTTCTTCCTGCCCAGCAACTCTTTTAGGTAACATTTACTGAGGAGGTAACCTATCTCTTTTCTGAGTGCTATACATTCATCAATAAGGTGGCCGAAGTCTTCGTGTATGCACACCACTTTGACTTATCCCTGTTAGATGTAGACTTCTCATTCTTCTTGGGCCACCTAGCTTTCTCACCTAGATTTTGTAAAGCAAGGATTAGTTCACTATTGTCAGCAGAAAAACAATATTCAGATTTATGAGGATACTCCTCCTCATCTTACTCTTGTTCAACCGAATGAACATTCTGATTGTCATGCTTGGAGTATTTCTTGGATCGATTATTCCTGTAGAAGGATCCTTGCTTCTCATGCTTAGATGATCCAGATGACCTATCCTGGATCCTTTGTCATCCTCTAGTCAAATGAACCTTAGAGCCCTGTTCCTTGCTTCATCTAAGTTCTTGCAAGGTGTCATAACAAGATCATCATAGAAAGTAGAATCTTTTTGTAATCTCGTCTTAAACACTTCCATAGCAATAGCAATGTCAAGTTTGGGATTTACAATGATTCTCTACCAAATTTAGTAACATAATCTCTAAGTGATTCATCACGGGCTTGGGTGATCATATATAAATCACTAGTTAACCTTTTAAAAGTTATACTACAAGAAAACTAGTTATTGAACAAATTAACTAAGTGATAAAATGAAGTTATGGAGTAGGGAGGAAGACTTAGCAGCCATTTGAGTGTTGATCCAGCTCGTGTGGATCTGAAGCCCTTACACAAGCAAGCTTCTTTTAACATTTCAGGAATGGGATTAATTTCCATTCTCTCCCGGTATTGTGCCACGTGTTCTTCTGGATCAGTTGTTCCATCATACAACTTCATGTTGGACATCTGAAAATGCTTTGGGATCTCTGCATTGCATATAGGTGGTGCAAAGCGAGACACCTTGTGACTTCCATCGGGGATTTCAGGAATATGCTTAACTATTCTTGGAGTGATGGAAATCATATCCTTGAGCTTCTATAGCTCTCGGGCCATAGCTTGACTGATCAATGCATCCTGCATGAAACCATAATTAGTATCTATAAAAGTGTTGTTAAAATTGTTACCTCCTGTTTGTCTCAAAGGTAGTATTATAGAAGTGTGTTGGGGATAAAAGATGTCTGGTGTCACAGAAGGACTTGAGGAAGCAATAGTTTACATTAGGATGAAATCCCCATCATGGACTTCAGAACTTCTCAATGGTTAACTCCTCAAGGATCCTTGATCTTGGACGATGTTGGATCCAGGATATGTAGGTGCTGAAGGTCTTGATGGATACTCCATGGATCCTTGAATCTGAGTTGAGGATCCTTGATGCTGATACATTCCCTATGATCCTACAGGCTGATAGAAGGATCCTTGAGGCTGAGATGTCTCTAGTTATCCTTGACGAAAGATAGAGGACCCTTGAGGTTGGAAGTAGGATCCTTGAGCCTGCATCATTGCTAGTGATCCTTGCTGTAGGTTTGAGGATCCTTGAAACTTAACATTAGATCCTTTAGAATGTTGTATTGTTGATGATGGAGTAGCAAAATCCAATGATCTAGGCATCAGCAGAGACTGGTCTTATGTCGGTCTCTTCTGCTTCTTGATCTCATCAATTTCGGGAAGAATCCCCTGGTTGGTTTTGTCCTGTTGCTCCATATAGCCTTTCATCTGCAACATCAAAACAGAAATATCATTATTAGTAGTTGTAGAGGAAGAAACAATAGAGGTTTTTGATCCTGTGAAGATGGCTGACGTGCATTTTCAGCATTTTTCTGAAATGTTGGGGGAATGGGAGGCAAAGGCACAGTGGTTTGTGATGAGGTAACCGCCGGCATGGCACTTGAAGTAGCTTTCCCCTAAGAGACCATGAAGTTGATGGAAATGAACGGAAATGAATGAAAATTCTATGCATTTAAGCACCAGTTGCCCCATGGTGGGCGCCAAACTGTTTTGGTCAAAAACCGGTTTAAGGATAATGTAACCAAACTTTGATTGCGACGTAGAGTGCTTAACGTGTATGAATAACAATGTAACTTATTGTAAAACGAAAAGACAATGAACACCGAGATTTGTACGAGGAAAAAGCCCTTGATCTTTATGAGATATCCGGCATAAAAAACCTCGGATAGTGAAAACTATCACTATCAACTATATTGCACAAAAGGAATTACAACTTCGGACGATATCGAGCTCGTTACAACTGAGTTCTAGTGTTTGTGTTTTAGAGCAGTTAGCGAGAGTAATAGAAGAAATGTGCTAGTGTTTCTAAATCAAGCTCAATATCCCTTCTATATTTCGTAAAATATCAATTAACTAACTAAATGGGGAAGCTCCCACGTTCACCCACAACGTCTATGGCCTAAAATGCACGTGCCTAAATCCCAACATATTCCACAAAATTCCAGCTTGACCCAGTCCATCTCTCGTACCTGCATCAAATTTAAATAACATATCAAAGACAATCATTAGAAACTGTTACAAGGACTAAGGATCCTTGATCCTTCCAATACCTGCTGAACATTCAAGATATAACGCGTGTCGGATACATGGAAGGATCACTGATCCATGCACAAATAAAACCAGCCCTAACAGGTTTGATATCAATAAGAAACCATGGGTTTAATTGGTTCACGGGGTTCGGTTTTTTAGGTTGATAGCAAAACCGAAACCAAATCGAAACCGGTTCTTTTATTAAAAAACGCAAAACCAAATTGTTAGAATTTTTTTGAGCTTCAGTTATTTCGGTTTTGTTACATTGATTAATTTAGTTTCGTGAAGCCCCTAAGGAATACAAGGCCAACCTACGTACTAAAATAATGATAGTACATTTGAGTATTATATATTTTGAGAGAATGCGTAACACACAATAATTCGTTACATACTTTATACTTCATGTCCGTATTCTTGCTGCATCAACATGCACTACATAATTTTCCTTATCATCAACATATACTACTACAGGTACAAACAAGGAAAATTGCATATATAACTATATAAGTATGTATGTATGGGCCTTATTTTCTTTTCTATAGGTGGTACACATGAACACCCCTTAAGTCGGTTAATACAGTATTAAAAATCAACAAATTCTAAGTGAGAAAGTAAAATGATTGACTGATCAAGTTCTTTAGTATATTATATTATATTTTAGAGACTTCAAATTGATCGAGTGCATTCCGGAAATAAAACTTATGTCAACCCATAACGGAGTGTTTTACGAATCAAGAGAAGTGGTGTTAAAGATGGATTTAAGGAGGGGAGCATGTCTATGAGACACAACGTAGGGTTTGGGGAACGAAGAAGGTGCTTCGCCAATTTTTTTATTAGAGACACATAATTAATTATTTTTGCAAATCGTATATAATATCTAACATAATTTTCATGTAAAATCTTGATTCCAAGTTTTCCCTAACAGAGGAGCACATGCCTTTTTTAACGGTAAAATTAAATAGGGGTTAGGCTAAAGGTTAAAATTGTTACAATAAGTGATCTTTAAGGATACTCAATGTAGTTATTAAAGTTAAAGGTCGGTGAGTGAAAGTAACCTCAAACATAAAAGGTTATAATTTGTAATTTACCCATCTCTTTTTAAAGAAAATGAAATACGAAGAGTTCTCATGTAATTGTTCGTCAAAATTGAAACTCAAAACACCAAAACTTTAATAAGTTTTTGTTGAAAGAATTCTGATCGTTGATAGCTTTTTGCATTCTGGTTAATTTTGTTTTTATTAATATAATTTTGGCCCGATATATAAAAACTTAAAACCTAAAAATTTATTATCAGTAGTTATCTATAAAGCCTAGCCCTAATGTTAAATGCTTGATATTGATACATTAACCTAATAAGTAATAACAACATCTAAAAAGAATAGTTTATATAATTTAATTCGTTAGGGCCTAAGGATCTTTTTTTCAAGTTTGTATAGGATACTTGAATTATTAGGACCGACCCGCTTGTTTCCCCACCTCAACACTCAACTTCACAAATTTGACATTATAAGCTTCCACTATTGAGCACTTAAACCTCTCACCTTTCCTAAATTTCACTAACCTTTTTCTTAAGCTCCTTATATTTTCTAATAAACCGCCATGCAATACCATCTAGAATGCACATGGAGAAGGCACCTCATCTCAACCCCATAAGGACACAAGTGAAGATGAAGTTGTGGAAATCAAAACTTGATACTCACCAACAGTCCCCCACATTATCCTCTTCAAGGTAAATAACCCTATGAATATGAGCATATATCTCACTGCCAACAATTTACCTACATGTTCATATACATTTCACATCATAATTCATAAATAGATCGTTGGTGCATACAAGCCTAAGCATATATTACATATTTTAATGATGTTAAATATATAAACGTATAGGTCAAATGTTGCCCTAAGAATCATATATTTTCATTTTATAAAGCCTCTTATCCGTAACTATAATAAAATGGAAGTGCAGAAAGAAGGCCAAAGGGAGACAAGAGGTTCAAGGTCGAATCACTGGATCGAAATTAAATAATCTGTAGAAACTCATCAAATCCACATCGATAGCTAGCCCACAGTCGATGTCATGGTTGGACTGTGAATCGACTTCTAAAACAATTTTGAAAAACAAAGGAGATGGAACGATGAGAGACTAACTTTGCACTCCACAACAAGAGATGCGCATGATATTATCTAGATAGAATAAATGCGTAGAACGCAAAAAAATTGTTAACAAATGATTTTTACAAACCCAAATCGTTTTCGTAAAATAAGTTTTATCAAACATCTTTTTTAAAACAAAATCATAAAAATCTTTCTTATGAGATACTTTCAAACACAAATGAGAAATTCTCTTTGAAATTGACCAGATGGTTAAATGTGTTGTACGAGAAGAGATTCTTAAAATTTTGAGCACTTATCTTTCTATTGGTTAACAAACTGAAGTCCATGGTTTATTTGAATGCCGAATTGAGAAAACATTCTATGACTATGCAATTAAGTAAATCGAATATATATATATATATATATATATATTAATATATATAAGAAAATAAAGAACATACATGAGTTTTTAGCCAAAATGGTATTCTATAAGAAAATTATTTATCAAATTGGTGCCATTTTAAAGTATTTGGAAATTAGTTGGCTGATAAACAAACCGGATTCATCTTTGGAATTTTGGGTGAATTTTGTAAACGAAGGCATAATAACTTCGGTCAAGAAAACTAAGAATTTGGTGATTGTTTTCTTTAGGAACAACAGAAAATGGGAATATAATCGCCGAAGGAGATGGCCCTGAAAAATTATTTCCGAAGGTCATCACAGAAGGTGATTGAAAATGTATATTTACCGGAGGGTGTTTTAAGATTGCACGTAGTGGGCACCATGCCAAGTTATCACCATCCTGTCTGTTGAACCTTTACACAAAATTTGAGAGGGGCGCTAAAGGGCTCACGCACCCTTTATGGTTAGGGATATTAGATTTAACAATTTCAATTTTAATTAATTGGTCAATAATACTCTTAACTTTAATTTTGTACACCAGCACTTCCAACTTTCAACTTATTGGCCAATAACACTCCCTAACTAACAGAACCCTAACACAGTTAGCTGTCACATCAGCTGCCATGTCATCAAAAATATCACGTCAGCTGCCACGTCATAAAAATGTCACATCAGCAAATGGGCCACATTAGATGCCACATCAGCAAAAACTAACTAGGTTAGGGTTCAGTTAGTTAATGAGTGTTATCGCCTAATAAGTGGAAAGTTGGGAGTGCTAGTGTACAAATCAAAGTTAGGAGCTGGTGTACAAATCAAAAGTTGGGAGTATTATCGGCTAATTGGGGTGTGTGTAGCCTTTTGATTAATACTTATCAAACAATTATTCAATTTATTTTATGTTTATAAGAGCAAGATCCATTTTATTAACGAAAATTAACAAGAAGCTAGAGGCTGAATTAGACCATGTTACACCAAGATTAGATAGTTATTTAGAAATATTTCTGATATATAGTTCCTTATAAAAACAACATTTTGGGTAAAATCCAAACATACATATTAACAGCAAAAATATCTTGGACTTTGTATTGATTCTTCCTGTGGTTGCAAAAATAAAGGTTGTCGGCCGTCAATGTCGATTTTGAAAGAACCAAAAATCTACTAAATTGGTATCGTATTATTTTATTTCTTTTAAGCACTTTTCTCTTTTTCGTTAGGACTAAGTTCTTACTTTTTTTTATTCTTCTTGGATTTGTTGGAATAACTTTGCAAATGCATATTAATGTAATTAAGTTACGGATCTCAATGTCAATATGCAAGCTCTATGCAAAATTATTGTTTATAAAATTGCATATATTATAGTTACCTAAACAAAAAATGACTCAGATGTCCAGAAAACTAGATTAGTTGAATCTAGTAAAAAAATAATTATATAAATTTCAATGTTACATTAATTAATTGTACGAAGTTAACTTTAAAATTTGAACAATGAGCATATCCTGATCGACATAGTATCAATAACACATAAGTGACAATTTTTTATATATACTATACTCGTTTGTTATATTTATTTACATGTCCGACAACTAAGTGAACTTGTTTCATCCAACACTTTTCATAACTCACAATTCAATTAAGAGTCCACTCCTGACAGTGGTTATGGGTATAATGTTCACCCTAGTTGCAATTGTATGATAGCTGTTAGAAAAGCAGATGATTATTGATACAAGCTTGGCTTTCTATTATTTAAACCTTACCATTTTTTTCTTCAACGGTAAATTTGGATCGTTGACATACTACTGTAGTATCATGGGAACTACCGATCATGTCCAACTCCACTAGACAGTAATACCCATACACCAATTCAGAAGAAAACCCAATAAATCTGGAAAAAAAACCCTCTTATGGTAATCGAACATAGGACCTAATGGTCCCTAAGCCTTAAACCTTACCATTTCTCATTAAAATGCCAAAACAACAAATTATAAGCAAATAGCAGATAAACGGACAACAAGTTGCGCCTCAACCCCTTTTAAACCGTAAAAACTTACCATTTGATATTAAAAATTAAAGTACTCTTATAGAAGGCATAAAACAATAATAAAAATGCCAATGAGGCATTGCTTCATTTGATGGTAACAAATTATTAACAAATAGATAGTTGGCATCACTTCTTGGACAGCCTAGCTACCCACATGCTCCCTCCTTTTATTCTCTTTTTTTTCTTCTTCTGCTAATACATTTGTTATTATTATTTAAAAAAAATAGCTCCGCAAACACAAACCTCTCATTGATTTTCGCACAAACTTATTTCTGAAGTTTCATTCAGTCCATCCATTCCCAAACAATCTCTCTCCCACTCTCTCTAGCTCTCTCACTCTCTCAGGTTCTCTCTCACTCATATTGTCTATTTGTGTGTATGACATTTATTTATACTTTTTGTGAAGAAGAGAAAATTAGGATATTTCATGTTGTGATGATTGATAATTTCAAAGGACATGGCAAGTGAGGCACCAAGCTGGGCTGATCAATGGGGTGCTGGTGGGATCGGTGCTATCAAAGATGAAAAGGCGGATGTTAAGAAAGAAGATGACGGCAAAAAGAAGGGCTCAAACGCATTTGGTAGAGCAAGTTCTGTAGCAAAAGAGGGGGCCAAGAAACTCAAGAATAGGACGTCGAGTGGGATCAAATGGATTAAAAACAAATGCCAAAAGAAAAGTTCTAATGCAGATTCTGATTGATAGAAACCTTTTGGCGTTCGATTTGTAACAAGATTGTGTAATCAATACTTAAAATTGTATCATTCGTTTATTCCTATGTTTCCTTTGGTGAATGAAAGTTATGTTGTATACGTGTTTAATTATGATATTGGGTATCAAAGACAGAATATGTTTGTTTTGCTAATTGCTAACGCCCATCAATGATGCTATATGGACAGATAATGATAGACAATGAAGAGAGAATTCTGATTTGAAGGATTATCCATAAAGTTAGTACATGTTAAAGATAATTCAAGTTAATTAAGATAAAATTAGTTTGAATTATTTGTTTATTAAATAGGTTTATATTAATAGAGTTCGAGTCGGGTTAGGACTAGAATGAGTTTTAGTATAAACAGAGGTTTAGGGGTATTGTAATTAGTGTGCTTTCATTGATAAATAAATAAAAGAGTCGAACGAGTTCGTTCATCCGGTGTTTTTGTGTCTGATCGAAGGGCCTGATTTCCAAAAATTGGTATCAGAGCTTGGTCAAGAACTGAAGAAGAGAAGCCGAACCAACGATCGATCACACGTTCAAGATCTATTAGTCCAAACTCGACCAGAGAAGACGGAGATGGATAAAGGATCGCTGGGTAAGTTTATGCGCCTATTTATAGTGTTATATTATCGTAGCCGGAAAAAGAAAAAGAAAAAGAAAAAGAAAAGAACGAGTAAATATAGATCAAATGAGAAATCGGTGAGTTTAGATAGAATATAAATTTGAACTGATTTTAAAAGCAAATGTGAAGATGAGATTTGTATATGGTAATTAGTTTCCAAGGAGATAGCATGCAATTAGTTATGAATGGATTAAGAAGTGGAAGTCGGTGGATTTAACATGAGTTAAATTCCATGTGAAAGTGGTCTGAGGTTGTAATTGGTGAAACCCAATTATAGAAGAAAGTGATATTTCTGCAAGAAGAACAAGAGGAGCAAACCTATTGATCGAGCAGAATCAAGAATAGGTGGTGTTAATTAAAAGTTGTTTTTAGTTTGTGACCAGTAAAAAGATAAATTAATATGATCTTATCGAATCCGTTAATAGCTCAGTCGAAAAACTTTTGTGAAGAAGAGGAGAAGTTGAATTAGTAAGAAGATGAGACCGTTTTAGGTTGTGTGGAAGCAGCTAATCTCGTCAAAATTGAAGAAGTTTAATCACTCCGTTTAAGTGATCAAAAGAGACGTGGCAATCTTGTATCCGATGAAGATGTGATTAGATCCGTCAAGATCAGGGCCAAGAAATCGAAGGAGGCGCAAAATCTTGTAATTCGATCAAGGCGATTGAATCCGACAAGATCTGTGCGAGTAATAAGGAAGGTGTTAAATCTTGTAATTCGATTAAGGAGTAATCGAATCCAGCAAGATTAGTTATACATTAGTTGCTATTTTGTGGAAAATTTCTACCTTTATAGAAACCTGCTGTTACCAACAAACAGTTTATTTCAACGTCAAGGAAGAGTTCATAGTCGATGAACAGCGGATTAAGTTGTGTAGTTTGATCATTCGACTCAGTTAAATCACAACATGGTTGTTGCGATCAGATTTTCGGACAAGACTGGATGAGAAGCGGGTCCAAATCAGAATTAAGGGGGTGAATGAAGAGATAATTCTGATTTGAAGGATTATCCATAAAGTTAGTATGTGTTAAAGATAATTTAAGTTAGTTAAGATAAAATTAGTTTGAGTTATTTATTTATTAGATAGGTTTATATTAATAAAGTTCGAGTCGGGTTAGGACTAGAATGAGTTTTAGTATAAATAGAGGTTTAGGGTTATTGTAATTAGTGTGCTTTCATTGATAAATAAATAAACGAGTCGAACGAGTTCGTTCATCCGGTGTTTTTGTGTCTGATCGAAGAGCCTGATTTTCAAAAGACAAGAACTCAAAAAAGTATGTAATATTTCACTAAAATGTTAGAACACTTATGAGAATGTTCCCACAATCTTGATCAACACAACAATTAATAACAATAGCACAAACTCAATCGCCAATTGCACGTTAATCAGATATGTTCATCATAATAGAGCACGGAGAATACGTTGATAATTCTATTATTACACATGTATTTTGGTATTACATTACATATATGTAATTATGTATTTATGTTGATACACATTTGTAATTTTGTTATTACACATATGTAATCCTCTTATTAAACATATCTAATTTTGTTATTACATATTAGTAACTTTATTAATTTTTATTACAAACTGTTGGTAATCCTAGTGTTATCAACGGATTTTAGGGTATTGGATTAACTTGTCGAACGAGATAATAACATTGGTGATTATTCGAGTTAGGTGACACAAGAGTATAGACTTTTTCAACACAAATGTTATTTGGGCCTTGTTATTTTAATTATTAATTTATTAATTAATAATTGTGTTGGGCTTAACTATTTTAAAAGTAAAGTCTTTATACTGACTTTATCAAAAGTCTGTTGACTTGAAAGCCATTAATTCGTTGGTCCATTAAAACTGAAACTAAAACTGTTCTATTTTGTTTTGGCTGATGTGTTTTGCGAAAAGTGTATAAAGTTTTATTATTATTTTTTGAACGGCTAACAAATCAATCCTGAGTATTTTTGGGGTACCCACTGGATAAACGGAGTATTCTGAGAGTAATCCCAGTTGTCCACCACCATTTTCGAGGAAAACCTGATAACCCACCTGTCTGTAGACATAACAGTAAAATTACAGGTAAACCCCGTTTTACTCAAGGATCGAATCCAATTTTCTCTGGACCTCCTATTGTTGCCCACCAGTGCTTCACTCTTTTTACATCAAATAAGAATTAAATTAAGTATTAACAGGAAAACTCAAATCCTCTTACCACTTAAAGAGTTCATCAAAAAGTTCTACTTAAATCGTTAGTGGACATCAAAAGTTTTTAGATTAAAATTACATAATCTTGCTGGGCAATAATGGCTAGTTTTAGATTAAAATCCATTGCATGGTGTTATTTGGTCAACGATAACATATGGTGCAAGACACTCTCGATCGTGATCAGATACACAAAAAGAAAAACTTACGGTTATAGTGGGTATCATAATTCAACATCACAGATTCATCAAATTCAATTCCAACAAGAGTGATCTCTATCTAATTTGATAAATCATTGCGTGTAATTTGTAAATAGATTTATTTGATAGTTCTCATAGGATTCAGAGAGTAATCCAGGTTTCATCACAAAACTTGCAATTTCAATTCGGGTTCCAGGTTTGTTATTTATTTGAATTCACTGTTCTAGACCAATTATACAACATAAACTGCATCGTCCCCTAGGTTTTTATACATACAAACCGGTGCCAAACGATCAATACGTTGATTGTCAATACACCCGTTACTAACTATTTTGACTTAAATAATCTAGACCCCTAAGTATTTAGGATTACATAATAACCCATAGACATAACAACTTTTAGTATAATATTTAGAGGATAAATCATGAGAAATTAGTTTAAATGAGAAAATAAAAAATTAACTAAAAAAGCTTAAAAAATATCAATTTTTTTGAATTTTTTTAATAAAATTCGCTATATATAATATATACAGAACTTTTTTTTCAAAAAAAAAAAGTTATACTGCACATGTGCATTAATATGAAAAGCCTAAACCATTAACCCACCCCCACCGACACCCCCAAAAACCTAAACCCCTCACGCCCACCCCTCAAAAACCTAAATCCACCCTTCCACCAAAAGCCTAACCCTTCCACCCCAACTAAAAAAAACCTAAAACTAAACCCTAAATTTAAACACCCAAAAAACCTAAACCCACTCACCCGCACCCCCCAAAAACCCAACCCCCCCCCCTCCCATACTCAAAAACCTAATCTTAATCCTAAACCCCCAGAAAACCTAACCTTAAAAGCTAAACTGAACTCAAAAGTTAAATCTAAGCATATAATGCACATATGCAGTACAAGTTTTTTTTTTAATTTATACATAAAAAGCAGCGAAAAAATTGGTATGTTTTTTAGGTTTTTTAGTTAGTTTTTTCGTTTTCTCATCTATATGTAGTGTTCTCATGATTCTCTCCCATAATATTTAATGCTCTCCCTTAAACTAAATATAGTCTAAGTGAGGTCTTCATTCTTGAGATCCGGCTTTCCATCACAACAATTTGGTTTTTCATTCTCCTCTCGGATCAGGTTTGCGTCCTTTTTCTTCCTTTTTGATATTCATGCTTGAGATGTCCAAATTGATTACACTTGAAACATTTAATATGATCCTTTATGGACTTGATTTCCCTTTTTGTTCCTCCATGACTTTCAGTATTCTTGATTTAAATTTTCATGACTGCAACGCCACATTTATGCTCGTTGACTTTCTCCTTTCCTTCATTTTTAGTGAATAGAAGTTTGTCATCTATGTCTTCCTCCTTGATTTGCTTGTTGGTGTGTTCCTCAAAAGCCTTCATCTTCCAACAACTTCTTAGAATCACGTTGTACCATGATCAACAAATTGCTCGATCGCAACAATAATCTGAATAAACTTTTCTGGTACAGAACTGAGTGGTTTCTAGACGAGTCTCTTGTCATTCATTATATTCCCAAGATTGCTTGCATGTGACACAATCTCACCAATTTTCCTGACATAGACATCAAGTGACTCGTGAACACGTATTTTTAGAGATTCAAAATCTGCCTCAAGAGTGTTTGCAACCAAGCTTCTTTAAACGTGTCAACTTCTATATGTCGAACCTTTAATGCGTCCAAAATTTCTTTAGCTGAAGTGAGATTAGCAATTTGCAATACCATGTTTTTGGAATTGCTTCGTATAGTAATGTAATTGATGTATTATTCTTTTTCCCATCAACTTCAGTTCCCGCTTTTGGTTCAATGACTTCCCAGATCCATGGACATTAAAGATTGCTATGATCTTTATCACCCAAATTCCAATGTTGGTAATCAGATATTGAAATTGATAAAAAAAACAAGAAACGATTTTACATAAGCTGAAATTTTGATTACAAACTAGGATGTACAACTTTGACATCGTCCCCTAGGTTTTTATACATACAAACTGTTGCAAAACAATCAATATGGCGGTTGGCAATATACCAGTTACTACATATAGAACACTTTCATGTTTGTCACTCTCAAATTTTGTATAATTAGGCGATCTACACATGCAATGATAACATTACATATATGTGCTCTAGTTCAATGTTTTTTTATTTCAATATTTTTTATTCTACAAAAGTTTATCATAAGTTTTGACTTATCATGTGTTTTATAATTTAATTATTTACATATGTGTAAATGGGTATATAAGTTGTAATCCATTACATATCTGTAAATGGTTGTGTACATGTGTTGTTCTGCTTCCTGCTTTTTCGATTTTACCAATAATATAGGACATGGGTCACAATTTTATAATAAAATTATATAAATAAATATGAAAATTGTAAAGATACTCTCTTTACATAATTTTGGTAAATTGTAGTACCCGTACCGTGTACAAATCATACAAAATTAAATATGAAATACAACATATTTAAATAAATCGATTCAAATCGTTGTCTTCAATAAGAGCCTTAACCGCGTCTTCTTATATGGTCCGTTGTGTGGGCTTCAACGAGGTCTTGAACCACATCTTCTTATAAAATAATTTCCTACAAAATGAACAAAACAAGTGTTGACGGTTGTGGTTGAGGCACGTGTTCAACACGCTTCCCTTAAAACAGATTTCGCTGTACAACAGCCGGAGCAGTCTGTACTGCCGGAAATGGCCACGCGCCCGAGGTTACACCGGATAAAATTATAGTGTTAGAACTTGTGGAAAAATAATGATATCAAAGAGATGAATTTGAGTAGAGAAAACTTATCTCTCTAAGTACCCAACACATGAGTATTCAAGTATCTCTTCTTTTCCAAGAACTCTCCATGAATTCATGTGTTTTCTTGTATTACTTGTCTTGTATTTTTCTAGCATTTCTCTATCTCAAAATGAGGCACATAGCCTACTATTTTTACAAGAGTTTAGAATAGTGAAAAGTTTCACTTAATTAGTGATTGAATTAGAGATATAAAAACTCTAATAAAAACTAATAAAGTGACATAAAAAACTCTACTCAGGAGTTTAATCTTTAATTCACCATATGAAGAGTTTAATTAGTAATTACAAATTTACTAAATTATAATTTCACTAAATTAATATCCATTCACACTACAAAAATTTCCAACAATCCCTCACTGAATGGAGATCGTTCAAAAACATAAAATTTCCAATGAAACCTCAATAGTTGAATATTGCCGGATAAGTAGGTGTTCCATTTGAACTTTCCGTTGTGAAGCATACTTAGTCTCCTAGCGGTTTGTAGACGCGATGTCCTTGAACAAACCCCCATTTGTGTAGACGACAATACACTTCACACAATACTCACCTTAGCTGGGTCATCCCCTCATAGTTGTGTCCAATAATGGTCGTGGAACACTTTCCTGGATCTGTGAGAGTTCTAGGAATTGTACCCCCAATTCCATTCGAAGCGACCCCAATTCTCTCTAACATAGGTGATTCTCCTTAAATCATTAAAAGCATCATGGTTACCATGATTACTCAAAATCATTTACCACATAATATGCTTAGCCTCACAATTTGTCACTGGATTCTATAAGAATGAACTAGGACGTGTTTAAACTCCCTTTTATCGTTTAGGGGGTATATTTAACCATATATACTAGCTTATGCATATCAGTTATGCTCCCACAGTGACCACCCTATGAATTCGTTGTCCTATTGAACTTAGATATAGGATCTCCAGTTAACTAAGTTAGGTTTCCTTCACACACCCTTTTTCCATGGGCTTTAGTCTCATTCCACAACTTGATCTCTAATAAATCCTTAGGTTGTTGGATCCATAACATTATCTTTGTCATTGACAAGTCACTGAAGATAATTTTGCAGTGGAGATCAATTGTCATGACGTGTTCGTAACTCGAAAGTTAACATTGCCTATTGTCAATCTCTAAGACTATAACCTCAGTGGCCACCTGAATCTGGTTATAATATTTGTCTTATGATACATTTATAATTTAAGGCAAACACATCTCCATTATGCACTATGACCTTTGTGTTTTCCACTTACTTGTTTGTTTGCAATGTTAGATTGGATTACAAAATCCTTATTGCCAAAATATTATGGTACAAATGCAAGACACCCCCACATTTAATTGCTATTGGATAACATCCAGATGGAGTAACGTAAACCATTTCTACATATCCTTATAGGGTTGTTTTTTTTAAATGGATCCTCCCCTACATTTCTTGCCATTTGATCAACATTTCCATAACTTCACTTATGACGACCTTTATACACATATGATTGAACAAGATCAACCTAATTGTATAAGTGAATTTAATCATATTGCATTAGCTTACATAAGCTTCCGAGCTGACCAAAGCAACACATGCCATTGTCATAAGTTTGTCACCAACTTAGAATAATTCTAATTTAACATCTAGAATAAGCCTAGACAATGAGTTCTCCTCATTAGCTTTCTGAACAAAATATTCAAAAGTTAATGTCTTTTCCTTATAATGAATGAAATTCTCCCTCAACTTTGTCTATACACAAATTCTTTTTGTGTTCATACACATTTGAATGTTTAGAGTTAATTAGTCTCCATCAAAACCCATTATTAACCAAGTACTAGTCTAGCATGCTTTAGACTACAATACTTTAGCATATGAACAGAAGATGCATCATTCTGAGTTTTCACATCCCCAAGGATTCATAATATCACTATGCAACATTCATCCCTTGTTAAAACAAAATAATGAGACTTATTCATAATCCTAAAACATCAATATTTAGGAAGGTCTCACAAATTATTGTATATAGCACATAGCTAAATTTTATCATTCAATTAAGGAACATAACTTGTTTACCTTTGATCTCCAACGCTTTACCATTGACTCACAAGTACGTAAACATAAGTGTTAATCCAAGTCACTTGGTGAACACACTCATCGCCAATAAGATGAATGTTCCTCGTTTACAATCACTATTATGTGGAAGATAGAGTTAACTAGATCCACACTCAACAACATGGCATTCATAATTTTGCCATAAGTGATTTGCACACATCTATTGTTATTCATTAGGAGATATGTATATTTAGGATGCTCTCCCAAACGAAGGTAAGATTTCCATATTCAAGTGGTAGACGCATCTACGTATAAATCTCGCAAGATTTATTAAAGGTATGCAATAACATATAGTACTTTTATTTTCATATGTTAGAATTCAAACTTGTGAATTTTCCAATGATTTCTAAAGAAGTATTTCGACATGAATCTCGTTTGTGTATTTCATCTCAATACACTCAGTACGTTATTTCATTAATCTCTCATGATATGGTTATACATTTGATGTTTCATCTTTGACTTTTAGTCAATGCACAACTCTCAAATTGTTTATGTCCAAATATTTTCATGTACTATCCATTTAAAGCCATATTCTTTTAAACAATGTATAGTTGACGTTATAATTACTTTCCATAAAAATAATTTATGCGCCACAAACATTAGTGATTTATTTCTTTGTAAAAATTGCATGTGTTATCCGAAGATATTGAACACAACACAATAAAATACATTGGAAACTAAATCATAAGTGCAAACACTTTTGAAATTTAAACAGTAGCATAGACGACATCAAATATTAAAGTGATATTATCTTCAACATTTTATAATCTGACCAAAATCTTCTCAACGATATCGTCCCATGACATGTCTTGAGATACTCACTCAATAAGACTACATGCACTTGTAAGTACAAATTTCTCATTTCATCTTGAAACTTTGAACTTGGACGATTCTACTTAAACAACACCAAGTTGTTACAAAGACTACATTTAAGTAGTGAACTTGAACAATTAAATTTGTTCATAACAACACCAAGTTGTTTTCTACCAAATAATATCCATGAGATTGTTACTTTGTTCACCATATGCTACTTTCAGCAAGAGTAACGAACCATTTGAATTATCAATACTACACAAAACTTTGTTTTAAAGATCACTCTAAACATTTCCTTAATTTTGCAATATACTATATTAATAATATCAATTAGGGTTTATGAAAACATAAATCAAAACCCAGATATCAAATGGTTTTATATTATTTAGTCTTGCTACGGGTTTACTAAACGTTTTCTAACACGTATGTTAGAAAAAAAATGTTATAACGGCACATAGAGAATCGAACGTTTACATAAAACATTTTCCAATGATAAATTATAAAATAAACCATTTCTCATCATTTTTAATACACACCTAGGCAATTAAATGTTTATATAAAACATTTCCATTCATTATGGCTTATATAATGAACAATCTCTAACCTTGTATTTGTGATACACATTTTCTAACACACATGTTAGAAAATTTAAGTCATTTTATATACATAAAACATGACCATTTTGATTAAAAATCACAAATTAAAGTTACCCATACAACAACACCATCACTTTTTGATGATTTAATTCTTGAAGCCAGTCAAACACCAACTTCAATGTATGACTTTTTATTTCTAAATCATGCAAAACATTAATGTGTTTATGTTCACTAAAATCAATTCTACAACAAATTACTTATATAAAATGTTTACATAAAACATTTCAAAGCATTTGTATTCTAACCATTTTAACAATCATGTTAAAATGAAAAAGAAATCTAACGCGCACGTTAGAAATATTAACATTTCCACTAAATGTTAATTCGACTTGTTATAAACACATATATGGTTCATATAAATAAGTCACCTCTAATATACATGTTTAAAAATAAACAACTAAAAATTTGCTTCCAAACAAACACTTTTCATGAACCGTTTCTAACATTCATGTTAGAAGACAAATGATTACAAAAATCATTTGTATTTTTTTATAAACTGTTTCTAATACTTTTCATGAACTATTTCTAACACGCATGTTAGAAGACAAATGATTATAAAAATCATTTGTTTTTTTAAAACTGTTTCTAACACTTTTGTTAAAAAAAAACAATTATAAAAATTGTTATAAATCTTATCAATAAATATGTTCTAACATGAATTGTTAGAAATAAATGATTATAATAACCATTATCATACCAATAAGTTCTAACAAGGTCGTTAGAAATAAACGATTACAGAAATCGTTATAAAACATATCAGTTTGTATAAAGAACCCAATTCTAACACGCTCGTGTAGAAATAAATGATTAAAAAAAAACAATTATAAGGCTTATTTGTTCATATAAATCCATGGGTGGATGATGAGTCTACTTTAAATATAACTTAATTAGAGACATAAAACTTAATCAAGTAACATAAAACTCTTATTTAAAGACATGAAAATTCTACTCAAGAGAATTTAACGTTTACAAAAAACGTATGGTTTACACCCATAATTCCGTTCTAACACACAAGTTAGAGAAATTTAACGTTTACAAAAAATGTATGGTTTACACTAATAAACCCGTTTTAACACAAAGGTTAGAAAAAATTAGCGATTCCATAATCCTTTCAAAACCCAACAATTGAACCAAACTATTCGTTTTGTACCACGGTATAGGATTTAAGATTATAACTCAATCTCAATAAATCCAAACACAACAAGTTGTACTACATACATATTTATCAAAAAAAAAATATTTATGAGATCATAATCTCTAAAAATATTTATTTTTATTATAAATCCTTTCGTGAACCCAAAATCCTTATAAATAAAGTTTTAAAATTGTAGCCAACAATCTCACGAAACCTGTTTTAAGTTTGTAGGACATGAGTCACAATTTTATAATAAAATTATATAAATAAATATAAAAATTGTAAAGATACTCTCTTTACATAATTTTGGTAAACTGTAGTACCCGTACCGTTTACAAATCATACAAAATTAAATATGAAATACAACATATTCAAATAAATCGATTCAAATCGTTGTCTTCAACAAGAGCCTTAACCGCGTTCTTGTATGGTCCGTTGTGTGGGCTTCAACGAGGTCTTCAACCACATCTTTTTATACAATAATTCTTACAAAATGAACAAAATAAGTGTTGACGGTTGTGGCTGAGGCACGTGTTCAACACGCTTCCCTTAAAACAGATTCCGCGCATCTACTAAAGATAACGCGTCTGTCTCCCAGGGTACAACAGCCGGAGCAGTCTGTACTGCCGAAATTGACCACGCGCCCGAGGTTACACCGGATAAAATTATAGTGTTAGAACTTGTGAAAAATAATTTTGTTCTAGCTTTTAGACATTCATCTTTAGGGTTTAGTTTTTTGAGATTTAGGGTTTATTTAAGTGTATAAAGTTTAGGGTTTAATAATGATTAAATAGAGTTTTCGCGAATTTTCTTACAATGAAAAGTTTTCTTATGATCCCTCCTCTATTTATTTATTTGAATCACAATCTATATAAAATAATGAATTTTATTTGTACATAGTAATAGTTATTGAATCATAATCTCGAATTGAGGAACTCGACCAAGGTTGTGGTTGTTGGGAAAGATGATTAATTGCTTGTTGGGGAAGTGGGTATGGTGGTCCTTAGCGAGAGGAGCTGGAATTTGTTGTGGTCATGGATGTTGACGAACAAGAAAGGGGGTATTATTCTTTATTTAAACTTTGCAATTTGTTTTTAATTTTTAGTTATTATCATGACCTATTTTTTAGAAAAAAAAAACAATGGTTGAATGGTAAATTTCTCGTTGGGTTAAAATGACCTATTTAAAAAAAAACAATGGTTGAAGTATTTTTTTTAAACAATGGTTGAATTGTAAATCTCTCGTTGGGTTAAAAAAGTTGTGAATTAAAAAGAAAGGACCAAATGTATTAGTGATGCGGACTAATGGTGTAATTTTCAAGATCTGTAATATAAAGATAAATGAATAATAGTGGGATGTATTTTGATAAGCGTAAGTTGTATGTTTGGATAAAGGTGCACAAAAAACCTGTATTTAGAATCGGACCTGATAAAAATACCCGAAACAAGTTACTTTTATACTCCGGTATTGTACATCCGTAACCGAACCTGGCCCTACCCGTAAGGTATGGATAGGGCATACATATTAAACTCAATACCCGTAACCGAAACCGTACCCGATTTATACCTGAAAGTACCCGAAACCAGTCATACCCTATACCCAAACCCGGTTATACCGTATACCCGATACCGGCTTTTTAATACCCGAACTTTTAAGGTATATTTTTATTTTTTACTTTTCAATTTTTATATTTAAGTTTTTTAGAAATGCATATTATAAAATAAATAATTTGTATTTGAGTGAATTTATGTTATTATAATTTGTTTTTAATTACTTTTACAAACCAAATTTAATTTCTAAACACATTTATTTTTATGTAAAATAAAAAAAAAACATACTTTTTAAAATCAGGGACCAATAACCGGTTCTAATAATCGGTTATGCCCGACCCCGATTATACCCTATCCGGGTACATAGAGTATAACTTTTCTCTTCAATACCCGCACCCGAATCCTATCCGGTTTCTCTTAATACCCGATTTTCTAATGCCCGATCATACCCGGAACAGGGTATTAATAAAAACCAGATTTATGCACCTCTATGTTTGGATCTATGTTATGGGCTTGTGTTGGCTTGAGAGATTAAATTTGGGCTTTGGCTTAGACTTGTATAGGTAGGCCCAAAATTATGTGTTTCTTATTTAAGGCTTGCCTTAGGGTTTGGGTTATGTCCAGGGTTTAGGTTATAAATTATAATGTCTCGTTCTTCTTTTATTCTTTATTAATAAAGGTATGCCCGAGTCCAGTCCCTTTTTACCAAAAACACAGGCTGTCCTAATAATTAATAATTATTATATTTAACGGATTTCATATGTGAAACTCACGCTCGTTTATAACCTTTCTTAGAATGAGACACACACCACGTAATTCTACACTACATAAAATCCACCTAGATACCGACAAACGGGCCCAGTGGCAGACTTACGTTGAAGGGTCCGGGTTCCCAGGAACCCATTCGGTTTTAAGTTATTAGTAGAAAACGTATATAGAAAATATAAAGGAACCCATAAATAAATTATGACGTAAAACCATAACAAAAAAACAACTGGTTACTGGTTAGCACCTCCTTTTCTCCGAGTTCTAGTCCGGAACTCAATGTGTTCATGTCTGCAGTTTTTTTTTAAAACCTAAATCAATGAATTAGGGCTTTTGACATGTTGTATTCATTCGTTGGATTTTTAATTAGTTCCCTCTTCCTGTCCATCGAAGAAGCAAAAGCAGAACCCCACGCAACTACACCATTACCCTAAAATCAACAGCACCATCATGGTGACCTCCACCGCCGTCCAACTCCGGCAGCCACCACCCACCCACCCTTGAATATCTCTCACACTCAGGTGTTTTTTTATAGCTTTTTCACTCAATTTGCTAAAATTGTTGTTTAATTTGTTGGTTATTGTGTGTAAATTATTGAAAGTTGCTATATGATTATAAGATTTGGTATTTAGTATTATTTAGGTATTATGAATTTGAAACTTAGTCTTAGTTTGTAGTTGATTTTTGTTATTACTTGTTATACTATTTTGATTTTTTGAGTTCCTAATTTCAGTGGATCATGACTGAGAAGTTTTGTTATTTGCATGGCATGTCGTATTAGTTTTTTTTTTTGGTTTAAGATCACAAACTTTGGTATGAATTTGTATATTGGTGGAAGAGTGAAAGGCTTAAAGTGTATATTGTGGACACAATAGATGATGAGACTTTTCTAGCAGGAATATTATCAAAACTTGTTGCACTGCTCTCAGGACTAAAGGAATGACATTGAAAGAAGAAAAAAAAATATTTAACTTAAGGTCATACCTAGACACATCAAATGAAAATGTTAATAGATTGAGATTTAACATGACAGTCAAATGGAAATTAATTTAATTTCATTTACTCGAATGAAACCGCTTAAGAATCTCTTAGCTGATAAGCAATAGAAATGCTTCAGCTTTTATAGTTGTAACCGGCTCAAATAGATGCTTATCTATTCATCCTTTTGTGCTTCATGTTCATTTATAAAAGTTCACAGCGTCGTTTTGTTTTGTGACTAGTTCAGATAATGTTTTGTTTTTAGATTTTTCAAAACCCAAACTAAAATAACCATTAGATATAAGGTTCTTACACCGACCCGTCTTTACTCAAAATTCATTGGGTAAAAGCTTATCATAAATTAATTTAGTCATAAAGTTAGAGAAATGTGATTTTTAGAGACGAAGATAGATCATGGGATGGGAATGTTCTAAAGCATCATACGAAAAAAGTGACTTTAGTGATAAAGCCCGACTCGACCTGGACGGAAATTCTAACTTCAAGTTGATGGAAATTAGAGGCACCTAAAAAGTAAACCCAGTAAAAAAAATTCTAAATTTGTCACTGACCAAACCCTTATCATTTGATTAAAAGAAATTCACCAATATCATTGGTTCTAAATGAGCTCAGGTTCAAACGTTTTGGAGTCTACTCAATTTAAACTGCTCGTCTAGTTTACATGTAAATCTCTCATCAAGTTTTAATTTTTTTAATTAACATATGAGCCCATCTTCCGGTTAAAGATCAAGACCGCCAAGAAATTTTATTTATATTATCATGGCCCGGCCCATATACCTTTATTCCTTACCTAAGCTAAAAACAGCTACCCTCTTAACAGCATATACCACTACAATTTATATTTATATCTTTTAGTAATTTGTTTCTAGAATCATTACTTATTTATAAGTTTACACTAATTAAAACGTCAATGTCCATTACTCGAAGTCAATAACTAGAAGACTATTATTATCATTTTAAAACCTTACACCTTACACGTCTAGCAATAATGTACATAAACCTGAACCGGGAAGTTACCTTAATCGTCAAACACGAAATCAAGAACAGTACCCTTAACTTCAAACTCGATATGTTACGGATCTTTTTGGATTCGCATTACTTATAGGAATTTCATTGCTTTGGTTGCGTACGTGATCATATATCGACACACTTGTGGGTGTATATAATCATTTTAGTAAGAACAAGAAAATTTAGACAGATGCACACTACTAACTAAAAACGTTGCCTTGACAATCAAAGTTATAGCTTAAAATACTTTAGTCCTATTTTTTTAAAACACAAATTTTATTTATATTGTATGCATTTTTTAAATATGTAATGTTTTTTATACTAGGATGATATTCGAATCTCATCTTATTACCACTGTCTTCTAAAATATTATTTACATCAAAGTATTTATTATATTTTTATTATGCATAGTAGAATTTATTTTTAGAAACCCTGACAGCGTTATCATCATTATTTTTAGATTTTATTTCTATTTTTTGGTGTCACTGTTTTATAATCAATATAATAAGTTGGATTATAGTTGAGAAGTGATTAATATTTACATCAAAATATTTATATATAATTAATATATAGTAGAATTTAATTACAATTCTTTAGTTAAAACCATATAGCTTAAAATTTATTTAAAAACACTTAAAGAGTGTTATGTTCAATATTTTCACGTTTTTATGTTACTCTTTTACAGTTGTAAATAATATTTGTATAACTAAAAATGTAAGTTTTCTTTTTGTTTCATTATATTATGTAATAAGTCATTTCAATGATGTATATTTTATGTAATTAAATTTTTTTTCAACTTGTGTAATACACGAGTTTGCAAGCTAATAAGAATAAATCGATCCATACTATTAAATATTTGTAAAGTTGTTGGCCTGAAATAAAAGATAAAGATGGAGAAGAAATTGAATATCAATTTTTAGGGATATTTTAAAAAAAAAATACATCATACCCTAGTCCCTACAGGACTTTATCTTCAAAATCTTAATTTTTATTTAATTACAAATGTTACACACCAATAATACTTAAATACTCTCTTTGTCTAGATTTGAACGTAGAATCTCCATTTTAAAAGGCAAGTGCCTCTACCAAGTAGACTACCTCACATTGGCCAAAATCTTAATTAGATAAGGGGACAAGTGATACTTAGATATCCTTATTTATTAGATAGTATATAGATAGAATAAACACCACATGTTATGCATACATGAGATAATATCCAAGATAATCAAGAAGGTACAAGAATACATGCCCAAACTAATAATGATTGTTAAGTTTAGTTTTCTTTATAAACGAAAAGTTACGGGTAGGTTTTGTTTATGCCTCTATCTTACTGAACTTGCTTGAATGTTTGTTATTAATGTATAACCAAAGTTTATTGTGTTGGACAAAAAAATTATGCATGCGTTTATTAATAGATGGTTAGCACTAAGTTTAGACCAAAATTTTTAAGTCGAAATTCTTCATTTTGGGTTATTTTGTTCAAGGCCAAATGTAAAACCGAAAACCGACCCATAAGAAAATCCAAAAACAAAAAATTGAAACTTCGTTTTTAGTATATAACCGACCTATACACACCCTAGATAGTGGTGCAAGACTAGGATGTCAAAAAGACATTAGATCGTATGGGTAAAAGAAGCAAATGTCCAAACCTTGAGATGTGACTTCGAGTTATTTGTATGAAGGGGAACAAATAACATGATGATTTTTCGATGAGCCTGAACAAGACCATGACCGGTAGTCACTCTCATGGAAAGAAAGTTGATGACGTTACATTGGTGAAAAAAAATCCTTCGATAATCCATATTAAGTTTATGCAGATTGTAATATTTATTGAGTAATTGGTATGCTAGGGACCATGTCGTTTGAAGAGGGTGTTGATCCTCTAAAGATTCACAAAGAGAGGCTTCTTGGTTTCAAATTGCAAGATGGTTACTTGGGTTTGCTCCTAGCACAAGACAAGGTTATGGCTAGTTTAAGACAACACAACATTAGAGATGCTTCAAATATCTTAAAAGGTAGAGATGCAAGACACATTTAGAAAGAAGTCATTCGAAGTTTAGGTCAAGGTCGATGATGTGCGTGAAGTGTATTTATATTTTATGAAGATATATCACGCACATTTAGTTTTAAAACTAGTTTTTACTCTAGAACTAGATCACACATAAAAGACAAGGGTATCCATCAAATAGCAATATTTTTTTTAGGTAAGAACCTGATATCAATCTGTGGACGTAGTTTCTCAATAATAAACTTTTATTACTGTAAAGCCGTTTCAAATAACAAGTTCTATTTTTTTTTTCTAAATTGTCATGAAAACTTAAAAATATTTAAGTTAACAAGCTTTCAAACAATATCAGTCAAGAACTTGCCTAAATCAAGTATCCAACAATGAATTGCAATGATCTAAAAGCAAGATTAACGATGACGCAAACTTTAAAGTAATTAAGTCTCGATCAAGCCCGCTCAATTTTATAATTCTTTGGAAAATCAAAATGACAAAACATTGTAATTACCTAAAATCATTCTTGAAGTTCGTTTGTAAAGTTAATATTAATTTTTAGACACGAGTTATTCCTTTGTCAAAATTTCTAACTCAAAAACCTAAGGAAAATAAAATTTGAAAAATATATTAATCACCTAAGGTTCCTTTTAATTAGATGAATTCCAAATCATGTACCAAGAGAATGATGATGCAAGTAGATAATTTGGCCTAAATCACAAACCTACATAATTATAACAAACTCAAGAATCCAACCTAACACCCTTTGATTCTTCTAAATCCAAATGCAAGATTACAGATACATGTTCAAATCTTCTTCCTGTTTTTGTTAACAATTACCATTCCTAGTTTCATGTTATGAATCCTACTAACTAGTAACAAGAATCAACAATCAATGTCTACTCATGAGTTTTTCAACATTTCATGAGCAAACATTCATGGAATCAAACCTTAAACATGCATGCATAACCCAAGAACAATACTAAAAAATTTATCAAGATTAAGTCACAAAGTCTTACATTCATTACATAATCAATAGTTTCAACATAACAACTAACAATTCTTAGCCCATAGGGCTCATGAGAACATCAACAAGTCTTGAAAAGATTGCAAAGATCATAATGAAGTTAAGATGCACACCTTTAACAAGCAAGGATTAAATATGGGATGAGTGATCTTGTGTGGTGTTACATATCTTCTAGGCTCCATCAACTTCCAAGAATGCAGTTTCTAAGAGTGATCTTACATCCAAGCTCCAGCCTCTTAAATGAATAACCAAAAGAATGTTTATAAATTTTTTGATGAAATGGCCCGATCATGCATGGTCTTGTGCATGATCGTGTGTGGTCATGTCAGATTCTGTTTTTGTTTGGCAACATAGTTGTTTGCTTCCGTTTTTAGTTAAATATGGCTCCATTTTCTCGAGGCATAGCACAATCATAACAAATTTTGGCATGATCATGCATTTCCAATCTTCATCGAGAATTCATGTTCGCACACTCGAACACTAGCAGTGCTTAGCTGATTTCGGTCAGGCACGATCGTGTAAAGGGGAGGCATGATCCTGTTAATTAGGGATTTTCTCCAATTGGGTTTGTGTTTAATTTAGCACGATGGTGCAAGGAATTGGCACGACAGTGCTCTGCTGTTAGCAATCGGGCACGATCTCGCATGTGGGCCACACGGTCATGCATAGTTGGCAATTGACAAAATTTGTCATTTTTACTCCAAAAGCCTTCATTTTCCACCGGTTCCCAACCCCGACCTGTATTTCAACATATAACTTAAATAAGTATCAAAATAAATGAAAATATAAAGAGTTTTCGCATAAATGGGAATACATTTGGTGCTAAAGATGTATAATTTATTATACATAAGTCGACATGACACTAATATACCAAACAAGGAAACTATGAAGGTGGGATGTTATTCATGTGAAGAGTTTGCTCATTTTGATTTGAATTATCAAAATAAAGGGAAAGATGAAGATGTGTTCCTTCTCCAGGATGGAGAAAGTGACGAGGACCCTACATTGATGATAACTCTCTCGATTGAAGCTTCATCTCTACATGTGATAGGTTAATAAAATAAGCTTATTGCCAACCTTCTCTAGGAGCGAGATATTATACGAAATCCAACATATGGTATGTTGATAAAGGAACATGTGAAGCTCCATCTTTATATGTGATACAAGAAGAAAAGGAACTGATTGTCAACCTTCTCTAGGATGAATAGAATCATTGTGAGTTTGTTATTTAGTATTTTTGGAGTGAATTTAAGTGAAGACTTATCCCCAAAT
This sequence comes from Scalesia atractyloides, assembly GCA_947069175.1. NCBI lineage: Eukaryota > Viridiplantae > Streptophyta > Magnoliopsida > Asterales > Asteraceae > Scalesia > Scalesia atractyloides. The sequence continues at coordinate 58,469,545 of CAMTDV010000007.1, read as the reverse complement.
ATGATTCTTGAAGAAAGAAGTTGGTTGTAAACTTTTCGTAGTAGTCCGATGTTCATAATTTTGACAATAGATTAAGTAATCATTTGATAGAAACAAAGATTAGATGATTTCAATGACAGCATGGCATGTCATGTTTGGTCCGGAAATTGATACATGTTTGAAATTAAATGCAAAGACTCGATTATGGTGGATTGCAAACTTTAACAAGAAAAAGATATCGGGTGAGGTTTTGGGCTCATAACTTAAGGAGCTTGATAAAAAGCTATATTTTGGTGTCAAGGAGACTGTAAAAAGGATACTCAGTGGTAGATCCTTATAAAGGCAAAGTTTGGGTAAGCCGATACATCATCTTTGAAATATAAAAAGGGTGGAACTAAACCGAAGGAAATTAAGCTTTTCTCAGAGAAACTAGAAGACCTGCTATCAAATAAGCTGGATGACCTTTTCCCTAAGAAGTTGAATGACATTCTCCTAGAGAAGATGACATGGAAAGAAAGAAATATACCCTTAAAGAATATTACAGGGATTGAGTTAACAATTTCTCTACAAAGCAAACCCCATATTTATGTGATGGATTAACTCCCCATTAGACCCATGTAACATTAGCCTCTCTGATCATACAAGATTTTTAAACCTACCACCTTCTTTGAACAAAAGCAGCTCCCAAAAAGGTGAAAATGGTCTATTGGATAAGGTGAGTAGCATCCATTAGAGAATGTGGCAAGTGGCAAGTGGAGACTTGACCTACACACCAAACAACCATGTAACATTCCCTTCCTTGAACTAAGGCGCATCTGTGTATCTAGAAGCTAGTTAACCTACCTCCTCGTTACAAGATAATTAGGGTTAGTGTTCAAGGTCAGGAATGACAGTATGGGAGAAACTTTAAAGCACAAGGCGATACTTAAACAACTTTGGGAGAAGTTGTTAGAAACTAACATCTTGGGGGTTGTTAAAAACTAACATCTTAAGAGAGGCTGGTAAGAAGCACAGTTTGGGGGGGGGGGGGGCACAAGTTGTTTTTTGTTCTCTATGAATACGTCAAGAAATAAAAACATGGAATATCTGGTTGCATAAATCTCAAAGAAAATTGGATTCGTAAAACAGTCACATGATCAAGGATATGCTAAAGGGAGAATCAAAGAGTTTAAAGAGAAAATGATGAAGGAATTCAAAATGGACGATCTTGGGTTATATGCTACTATCTAGAAATAGAAATGCCACAAAATAAGGACTCTAGTGTGTCACCTAAACATATAGCTTCTTCAACATTTCAGGTAAACATAAAAAGTATTCAACGTTTCAATGAAAAAGCAAACAAAAGAAGCATCGAATGTTTCAAAGTAGAAGCAAATGGAAGACGCTGAGAGCAGTCAAACACGACCCAATCTAGTTTAAGGAGAAAATGTGGAGTAAAACCAGATTCGGGTTGGTTACTCCAGACCGGAAGAAGCTTATCAGGGCATTAAAGTGTTGGAATGGTTTCTTGAATTTTAGCAAGTGGTTAAAGTAATAGAGTGGTAGAAGAATCAGTTACATCTTCCCACTATACTCACTATTTAGTTATCCTTTAATGTATTGGTTAGTATAAATACAAATTAGTTTTCATTTATATAAGTAACTAAGTAATCTTTCATATTTAAGTATTTTAATCTACAAGTAAATTCAAATTAGATTTGAGTAATTGTCTCCACCTTCTCCTACTAGCTTCATCCTTTATCATCTAGCTTCGTCATTCTACCTTCTCCCGCAGAAGGATTTAAAAAGCACATAACACCATGATACTTATGTAAATTATAGAAAACATTGTACGAGTTGAAACAGTCACTTTGTGACTAGTTCGGGAAAATGGGACAACTCTTAGAGTATATGGATTCACCCCTACTATGCTGATATAAGCCTATTCGTTTTAGTAGATGGAAAGGCTGACGTTGTTTTGGTATATTTAGATGATTTAATCATAGCCGGTGTTATACTAGACAAAATACAGATATTAAAAAAACTTGTGGACAAGGTTTCATATGAAAGACTTTGAAATCCAAACCACTTCTTGGGGTTAAATTTGGACTATAAACAACAGTGGATTATTCTTCATCAACACAAGTATGCAATTGACCTCTTAGTAAGTATGGATTGGAATGTTGCAAGCCAACGACGAATCCTATTGAACTGAGTGTATAGTTTCAAGCACACGAAGGAAAATAACTACAAGACGCTACCATGCATTAAAAATTATTCAGGAAGTCTAATCTATCTAACACTTACCAGACCTGATATTGCATACGCGGTAGGAGTTCTGAGCTGATTTATGCATATTGTAAGATAGCCTCATTTAGATGTAGTTTGAAGGGTTTTATGGTATGTTAAAACAACATAAAGGTACATAGTAATGTTTAAGAGGGAGTTTTGGGTGGAACTGGTTGGTTATTGCGATGCAGACTATGCTCAAGATCGTGATGCTCGACTTGAACATCTGGCTATGTGAATATGATAGGTTCAAGTTCCATACCATGGTGTAGCAAGAGAAAGTCGACTATGTCTCATTCAGCAACCTAAGTTGAGTATTGAGCTGCAGCTTTGGCAACCTAATAGCGTGTTTGGCTAGTATAGTTGTTAAAGGATCTAAATATAACAAGAGGGTCCAAGTGTTACAGTATATTGTGTTAAGATATTGTCAATAGCACTAGGCGAATATCCAACATTCCATGCAAATACAAAACATATATAAGTGCACTATCATTTTATTTGGGAGAAAGTGTTGATGGCGAAGTTGATTTGAAGCATGTTGCAACCGATGATCAGGTAGCAAATATGTTTACCAAGCTGCTACCGGGATTGAAGCTAGTTAAGTTTTGTGAAGACTTAAGCATAAAGGAAGCAAATGTTTGAGAGAGTATTAAAGGATAACAATACTTGATTTTTTAAACGGCAAATTTGATCATTGACTGACCACTGTAGTATCATCGTGCAACCAGCAGAACCACCGATCATCTCCATTTCCACTAGGCATAATGCCTATACACCAATTCAGGAGCAAACCCAATAAATATGGGAAAACCCTGCTTTTGAGAATCAGACCAAGGACCTATTAGTCCCAAAACCTTATCCCCCCTCAAGATGTCACTAGGCTATAAAGCTATAGACGATAACAATACTTGATTTATTAAGAATATTTTTTAATATTAGTTTGAATTTTGAATATAATAATTAGATCTGGGTCAGGCTAAGGTTTTGATTTTCAAATACAAAGCTTAGCATGCAAGTTAGGATAGTATATAACTCGAGTCAAGTTTTTGTTATCATCATATACTGTAATTTTCTTTGCTTCCAATTAATGAAAAAAGAGCCGCATAGAGTTTTATGCAAGTTCAAGTTCTTCATCCGGTTTATCTCTACGACAGTGATCGAAATTAAAGGTTGATTCACTTGCAAAAGTTTAACAAACAATTGCATCGTGCTTCTTGCTTTAGAACCTGTTATATCTGTTAATTTAAGAAAAGCAATAGCATATACACTAATGCTTAGCAAATAAGTTGAGTTATATTAGTTTAATATAAAATAATGAGTATTGAGTTATATTAGAATCAACTAAAACTTCAGAATTTTACTCTAAATAAAGTTTGTATTAAAATTAGAAAAAAGTAACCTACATTTTAACATTCAACTAACACAACTTGCATCTCCAACAACCAGAGTTATTATTGATCAAATTTCTTTTCAACAGCCAAAGAATTTACAACACAGTAGCAAGATCATCATGAAAAAAATCATAATTCAAACCTTCAAACTAGGGTTCATGGAGGAGCATTAATGGCAGCAAGAGAAAAGGCAATGCCACAGGTCAAGATTGTCTTTGTATTTATTGATGATCAGGAACATGCCACAGATCTTTCGGCAGCTACCTCTTTATTAACTCAACTACAATATGACTAGAAAAATTATATTTCTTTTGCACAATTGTTTTTTCCACTTTGAGATGATATCAAATTTTAAGATTTTCGAAATTTAACCATGGAATATGTATTAAAAACTACTATCTCTTTTCCTTAAACTTTGAAAAAAAATTAAGAGTTCGGCCAGCTTGAAATATACAAATACTAGAAAATATTTGTAGTCACTCACACAAGTATTTAAAAAAAACATGTTTATCTCACATAAATGAAATTAAATGCAACTTCCTTGAGTTCCATATATCACATATAGGCAAACTCACATCACATACTCATTAAATCTACTCTTAAATATTACATCAATGTTCAGTACGAAACTAGAACCCATACCACTTAAGAGAGCCGGGCAACATGCACCATACTACACGTCTTGAGTTCCACCCGGCCATCGGCCAGCTTGAGAATAGAAAAACAGAAACTTAGAAGTTCAAAAAACTTTAACTCGTAGTAATATGATTCAACTCCTTTTCAAGTTTTTAAATAAATATAAACAGAGGGAGAAATATTATCCAATTTTATACTTTCGCTAGTAAATAAAGTCGAAGTAACCCTAAATAAAGCTTTTAACAAAAGCATACCATCTAAAAAGTTATATAGATACAAAAGATAAAGTATATATAGAACAACAAAAAAATACAAAAGAAAAACTTACTGAAGTAAATTTATAGAAGTAAAACATAACAGAATGTTGATTTATACAATTAAATTTACTAAAAGAAAGTAAAAACTGTTGGAGTTGATGTAAATAATAATGCTTTCATTTTTCATCTCAACCAGTCATTTTCCATGTCTTCCTATCTTGTCAGCACATTAACTATTAGCAACTGCTGTATGAATTTAATTCACGATTTGATACAACAACCGTACTCCAAAGTATTGTGTATATATGCCAAAACTTACGCTACTTCTCTCGTTTAAAAGAATCTGCATTTAATATTTATGACAAAATTATCTTGGTAATTACAACCCTTCAAATTTGAACAGTTTTTTTTATATTTTAAATAATATAATCATTGTGCTTTAAAATGATAACATTTGTTGATATTTATGGGTTCAGATACTCCTTAGTCCTTAAGCTACGGACCAATATATCCGACTGATATATACCATGCAACTATCTATCAGTGGTATTATTGTAGTAGAAGTTGACCATGAGGACAACTACTTTCACTTTCAGTATATTTCTAGTCATTACAAGATACATGATTATATATGAAGAGTTGCAGATCAATAAAATCTTCTTGTTTGTACCATAATTGTTTGGGCTGGTCAGGTTTACTGGAATTGAGCAAAATTTAAATAATAATGTAAACTTTAGGATTAAAAAAAATACACACAATAGTAATATTTACGTACCAATAGAACACATGTTACGGATAGAATATATGCATACAATTTCAACCGAATCATACATATATATAGGTAAGCATGTAAACATGTATAGTGTTCACATATTTTAGTAACTTATGTCTTGATGACAGCCAAAATCAAGTTTCATAGATACACTGTGGATGGAGATTAATAAGGTTAAAAGAATATATTTTGATTAAAACGGATAAAAGATAAATTGTCCTAAATATTTTCTAAAAAAGATACATGAAATATTGTTTAAACTTTTAGAAACAAGACCAATAACAACTCAGAAGGAAAATATTATGCAATTTCATTTAGATTTTGTTGTTATTATGATCTGAATTTTAAAATTGCCATGAGGATTTAAAGTTAATGAATTGATGGTATGGATGAAGGACAAAGACAATAAGTGAGTTTCATAACTCTCACGTGAACATAGTTATTATAGTAGCATCCACGTACTCTCTCATGTCTTGTGGAGAGAAAAAGAGAAGATATGTTTAAAAAATTAGCTAACTGGGCTTTGGAGAGAGAGAGAGCGAGCGAGGGTGGGAGAGAGACCAGCTTTTTTAATGTTTAAAAATGAGAGCTACTTGTTATCAGCTCGGTTAAAAGCTCGAACGAGCCAAGCTTTAACGAGACGAGTCTGAAAGAGAGATTGTTTAGTTATCGAGCCCAAGCTCGAATCTGAAATAGAAAGCTCGTTTAGGCTCGCGAGCCTAAACGAGACCAAACAAAAATTTATTTATCTTATATATAATATAATAATAATGATGATAACATTGGTGAGCCGAGCTTTGGCTCATTTAAGCGATATTGACGCGAGCTCGAGTTTAGTTTTAGCTATTCTAAGGTTATTCTTAAAATAGTTCGAGCCGAGCTCGAGCTTTGGGTTTTACTCGCGAGCCGAGCTCGAGCTCAAGTAAGTAAGCTCAAACTGAGCCGAACTCGAGCTCAGTCAAGCTCAGCTCGGGCTTGACCTGACTCGTTTACACCCCTACTTGAAAGTAACTTTAAAAGTTAAAAATCCGTTTTTTTTCCATCCCGAATATGTTTGATGATAAAGTTTAATTGTAGTGACTTTTGTATATATCATAAAATATAGCTAGTCTATGGAATTCTTACATAAAGAAAATTTCCCAATATAATAGACTTTCTTTAATAAAATCTAACAGATTCCATAATCATTCATCTACAACTTGTGTTTTGTGTTGATATTTAAAAAGTATTTTCCAATTTCATCTTGAGGAGAACCGTTGTGCATCGTTCGTAAGTAAATAAAAAGCTTAACCGGTCCTTTGGAAGTGTCAAGATCAAGTTCAAGTGAGTGAACATCATTTGTTTATAGATTGACATCGAACAATTATTCAAAAAAGTAACCTTATTCATTCTCGTATATACCATGTATTCGAAAAAGTGAAACTATTTATGTGACAATTAGGAACTATAGTGTATCCAACAACAAACATGCTTCAACTTTAATAGTGCATTATTTCTAATTAATACACTATGTATAGAACCCTTACATATGTGAAATAATTAGTTGGTCATTCACTAAAGTGGATTCACCGTGAATACAATGTTTATATAACTATGGTGTATTCCATGGTTAACATACTATAACTGTAATTGTGTGTTCTTTAAGTATTTAGCGATGGATACACTATATAGGTACTATTTACGAAACCAATATATTTGTTAAAAAATGATTGAGTCATTCACTAATGTGGATTCACCTATGAGGCTATGATACAATAGAAAAGCTAAGCTTCCATTATACATAATCAAATGAGTCATTTTTTCCTTACACGTTCGTCAGAGCATAGGCCTTGTAAGTAGTGCATTAAAAAAACAAAGCTACTTATCCGATGTGGTAAATCACAAAACCTGTTTTGGTGAACTGTTTCCCAAATCGTTTCCTCAGTCTTCATGTTCTTGTTCTAATGTAGCAATTGTATGTAAATGTTCATTTTTTCAATATAAAATGTTCTATTGCTACATTTTGAGCAATTAAATACTAAGCCATCTTATACATAAAAAAACATATAAACAACATTAGGGAAAATAGAGTTGGGTCAAGAAGAAATCAAAACATTGTACAAGTCATGAGACCGCTATAGAGTGTATTGTGCATTTGAAATGGAAATAAATTCTCTCATTATTTAAAATACATAGAACCCCCTTTTAACTTAATCACAAATGCTTGCTCGTTATAACTAGCTAGAGATAATTGATCATGTAGGAGAATCAATAAAAGTTCAGTTATCTATGATCTATAATAAGTAATAACAAAGCAAATATTTGTAAATGAACTCAATAACGATTCTATGTATTTTGAATGAGGTAAGTCATTCTGATTTCAAATGTCCACCAATACACCATTTATCATACTGACTTGTAGAAGTTTAGATTTTCTTATTAACCTGTCTCTATTTCCCTTAATATTGGACATATATTTCATTGTATGTATATGATGTATTAATAATTAACTGCTCATAATGTAGCAATAGAACATTGATGTGTACCACATCTACCACCTTCAAGACCCACGTCCAACTCTCTTTCACATGCGTATTATTATTTTATTTATTTCTTAATTATTTTTGTTTGTAGTGGAGTAGTGGGTATTTTGGCAGTTAATTTCCATCGGTAGCATTGTAAGGCTATAAAGACATATACATTTGTTTACAAAAGATTATGAATGAAATATTTATGTCAAGTCTTGCTTCTTGCTAATTCATTTTGAGCTTAATCCATTTAATGGATTATCTATTAACCAATTCATATATATCAAACATTTTATATTCAAATAATTGAACATTTATAAAAGATTGTTGCAATAGAATAAGAACATATAGATTGACGAAATGATTTGGGAAACAATTCACCAAAAAAGTTTTCTGATTTACAACATCGGATAAGTAGTTTTATGATTCTTTTTTGTACAGTACTACTTGGAAGGCCTGTGTTCTAACTCATCATACAATCTAAAGAATTTCAAATACTCGATTACGTGTCACCGCATATACTTCAAAGATTTTTAGTTAATTGAATATATGACATTACAATTGCATGAATATACCTTTTCTAACATTTTTTTCTGTTGTATGATAGACAAGATAATATGATGGATACATTAAAAAATGATGCAATAAAGTAATCATGACAAATACAATATTGTTATCTTATTAGTAAGGATTAATCAAAATGTAATGACGTTATGAGATTAGCTAGGAAAGGTATACGTAATTTACTCCTTACATTAGTTAGAAGAAAAACTATATGCAATTGTATTAAAAAATTAGTAATGAGAAGTGCATATATTGTATTGTTCAAATATGTCATGCCATTAAGTGCTTTTAAAGGATGTAGTCAATTTATGGCCTTCATATTCAGAGCACCCATATTAGAGGAAGTACATGGTGGAAACCTTGTAAGCTACTCCAACGCTCACACTAGTTATTGATGAATAAACTCACATGTAGCCTAGTACGTGCTTTATACATAATAACTTATACACATTAAGCTTATTATCTTATGTGGGATCATTCATCTTCTTAAGAAAGAGATATTTACTTGAAAAAAGGTCTTTTAGTCAATAAAATGTTGTCATGTGACATTATGAGCGTACGGGATCTATTCAGCACACACATCATATAAATGTAAAGGTATCCATTACACCTTAGGTGATCCCCAAAAAAGATAAATCAAATAGTGTGTTAAAAAACAGTTGTTTCCGGTCAGAATGGTAAGGCCAAAATGGAGTTACGCTCTAGCAAAATCATGTAACTAAGAAATTCATGTTACTCTGATGTGTTTGACCCTGCAAAACTGATGACTTGTTTGACTATCTATTCTTGTATTTCACACTACTCAAGTTAATGTTGATCAAATTTCAAGTAGCAATACAAATGCAAGAAATGTTTCTTGGTTTGTACCTTTTGTTAGATTCCAAGTGAACTTTTCTAAGGCCTTTAATTATTACATGTCATATTCAATTTGTTTGATGAGTTTATCTAACTCACATGTTTAGTTACTATTAGATGGATTTTGAAAACAAAATATCAGTTTATTTACCAAAGGCCTACAACAAAACTACGACAATCTTGGTGTGAAGGATAATCTTTTAATTCCAAAAGTTTCCACAATAGCTTCATGTTTACTCACTATTTTAAACAGCTTTCTTTGAGGGTCTCTTTTGTTTTTTTTATGCAAAACTAGATTGGTTTACTTATATTTATTTGATTGAGCTGTCCTTTCTTTCAAGTTGATCTTATAGTTCATTTTGACTATTGTTGTCCTAGTACTTAAACTGTAGTTGATTCCCTATGGTATTTTGCTATTGTTTGTTTATTAATTTTAAACTTTATTATAAATGATGATACATATGGTTTAATGCACTTACTTTTAGGCGTAATATCTATAGCCTTGTTATAACATGCAGTGGGATCAATAAATTTTTCAGTAGTTCGTTTGATTATTCTCACATTTTTAATCATACAATTTTCATATTTTTTTTCCTTCTTTCCAAACCAAAGGGTTCATATGGAACCACAAAATAATAGCTGGTTCTGCCACTGATAACATGGTAACTCCAAATCTATATGAGGCCAAAAAGTCTAAATAATTATACATCATTAGACCATGAATGATTACACTCCTTTAATAATCATACATTAGATATTATACAAAAGAAAAACTTTACTTAATTTTTGTCAATCATCTTTACTTTCAAAGGTACCTATATGAAATTTAGAATACAATTGATTTTACCAATTTTAAACATATACTGCTATAATGTAAATATAAATGATAATCTACCAATAGTATAAGAGTAACAACATAGATAATCATTTATCTACTTAAAGCTATTCGAGAAAAAAATTCCACAAAACCTAAAAATCCACTAAACCTTTATGAATAGCGCACACAGTGTATTAAATGGTGCCAAACCTTTAGCTGACACATTTTTGCTGTCATTCATAAACCTTAGTGACACTTTTTATAGCACACAAAATTTGGTTTTTAGAAAATTTTTGCCACCAAACCACATAAATAATCCATTATAGCCGTTTAATCATTTACTGTAATTAATTAAATCATCATTATTTATACTAATAAAAAAAACATAATTAGAATTTTTATCATATTCAATTCAAAGGTAGAATGTTTCCAGCATATTCCAATTCTACAAGTTAATTAAAAATTAACCTATTCCAGACAATTCCAAACGTCTAACAAGTGTCAATTTATTAATACCAAACTATAGAACCAACTAACAAAGTTCAAATAAAACTTTAAATTTCATTGTGATCATGAACTCTTTCACAATCTTCATACAGGTAAAATAATCTTCATGTTAACTTTTAGTTAGCAATGATACTAGTAACCTGCTAAAGATAAAGACGCTTTAATAATGCAAACAATGAGACACTATTCAATATTCAATAATAAAACATTATCACTACTACGTGAAACTTGCAAACATAAAAGCAATTACCCTTATCATTATGACTTATTTTAGGGACTGAAGAAACCATATTGAATACGTATGTTAACATATAAATATGTAATTGTAAAGAAAACAAACAATAGTTCATGCATGTAAGTACTCTTATGTTCATATTGATAAGAACCGTAGACAAAATTATATTTTACTATAGTTCTGCCTTACATTTAATTTTCTCCGCCTCCTATGCTTGTTGCTTCTCTTCTAATTTGGAACAAAAACTGAAGTAAAATGAACACAAATTAAAAAGTAAAGAGAGAATTAACATCTTGTTAGCATCTTTAAAAGATGTTAACGGGTCACAATATGTGCCTATACAGGTTAAGCGGGCCTGGTCAAGTTGACTACATACATTTTTGCCCAAAAAGTTGAACTTTTGTTAATAACCGGTGTGACACATAGATTTGTTCTCTAAAGTACACTTTGAGCAGTTTTTGACCCATTTCTTTGTTAGCTAGTTTTTGCTATTACTTAACCTATTGAACCCGATGAAAATAAAACCAAAAAAGACTGAACCATTCATAGTCTAATAATAGTCGGTACCTCTTAAGGTCTCTTAGCACATGTGCTACACTTGAACAGCGAGGCTGATTCAGAAGCGGGCTTGAAAATCATAGTCCTCCTTGCTGATGCAACAGTTCTTTAGTATGGTTAAGAAGTAGAACAAGAGCAAAACAAAAAAGAAAACCAAGCAAAAGAGAAAATAAATAGATATGGATACGAGAGGATGCTAGTAAACAAGAGTCGTCATCACCCGTATGCTTCTTGTTATTCGGTTGCAAAGGCTGAATTGCTATTGAAGGAGGGACTACCTGAACCCAACAAAAAGAAAAAAAGAAACATTATTTAGGTCAAAACTTGTGAAAAGAACTTAGCATTCAGCATCGGCAGTTCTTACCTTATTTGTATTCTTTGTAAGTTATCCAACTTATAACTATTGATTTAACACAACTCGTTTTCATAAAAGTAAAAACCAGTAAACATTTTGAGTTAATTGTTCTGATGATCTTGTTAATCTTTCAACAATGATCACATGAGAATCAAGAAATACCATTCTAATTTCTAACTCTCATTTATTCATCATTCCATTTATTTACCAAGTCCTAACTTAGGACAAATTAGAACATAAAGTTCTCCACTGAATTTGCAGAAAGAATAAGTTAATAGTTGATATGGTGATAGCACCTATCGGGTTAAATATTGTAGCACTAACAGCTTAAAGGCACGATGTTCTTTTTGTTGTGTTTTTACAAGCATTGAGTACCCATAAGGTAAAGGGTAAACATACAAATAAGACAAAAAGTATGGTACACAAAGAAATCTTTAGAGACTTATAGTTTTGCTTATTTGTTTGCGAATTAATTATAATTTAATTTTACAAATTTAATACAACACTTATTTCATTTTGAAATACTATTTATAACATAACTTAAATATTTGGCATTGTGTAACCTATGTAACACACGGTGCTTAAACAAGTTGTATTCTAAAATTAGTAAGGACAAATGTATATATAGTATTGTTCATGTATGTCATACCTTTGAGTGCTTTTAAAGAAGGTAGTCGGTTCATGGCCTTTAGATTTCGAGCACCCATACTAGAGGAAGTACATGGTGGAAACCTTGTAAGCTACTCCAACGCTCACACTAGTTATTGATGAATGAACGTATAAGTAGCCTAGTACGTGTTTTATACATAGTAACTCATCTACAATAAACGTATTCCCTTATGTGGAATCATTCATCCTCTACAAGAAAGAGATATTTACTTGCAAAAAAATGTGTGCTTTGGGTCAATAAAATGTTGTCATGTGACATTGTGAGTGTATGGGATCTAAGCTAAAAACGGAAAGTCCTAATAATGGACGAAATTCGGAATGAATTTTTACCGGCGAAACCAGATCAATGTATTTTCTAGCATTTGACTGAGTGCCATTGAAGGCTTTAGATGCACAGTTGAATAATAACCAATAAAGTCAAGTCTGAAAGTTGGGTAATACTGAAATTACACACATATTTCGACGTGAAGAAGATTAGCACGTAGGTTTGATAACATGTGTATAACCTCTTATTGGGCTTATTATTGTTTTAGGGCAAGATATCTTTTATTACCATAATTTTTTTTTTGTAATCAAGGAAACATCACCAAAGTAAAGACCATTATACATAGGAAAAGTGTCAAAGACCACTGTGATAATAAGAAGTATGTGTGCCATCCGTAACTAATCCATTGCAGTATTGATATTGAGTTGCCATACTTTAAGGCTTCTGGAGAGGATTAGTTTGGGAAACCCAATGTGTGGAATCCAGATCTTCCATTATACACCCAAATGTATTAATCATGCCATAATTAATCTTAATGACATTAAGCATGCATATATTAAAGATGGCAATATTAAGTATTACTAGATTATGCTTATATTTGTGTATATAGGCTAATCAAATTCGAGACCCTCTCCACCCTCTACGTGCATCTAGTATAGTTTAGTGTCAACAATATGATATGGTCAACTTGTCACACCCCATATTTGGTGTGGCGGATTGGTGATTACAAAATTTATATACAGCGAAAGGGTAGAGGTAACTATTAGAATAAAAGTTTATACAAAATTTTGATAAATCAAAAAGATCTAACAAAATAAGAGTTTGATTTAATGTGAAATAATTCTAGATAGGTCTACAACACAAAAGCTTCAAGAAGGTTCTTGAGATCATGGGTTCTAGTATTATGAGTTGCAAGTAACTATGACTACTTGAATCGAAACATTCCAACTTTTATATCTAAGGGTCACCGGAGAGTCAATCTTCAAAATATGTTAGCTTTCGCTGATAAATACAGTTAACAAACACATTTTAAAACTAAGTACACACGCCATGTAGAGTTCAATATGTATGTGTACATAAATCTTGTTTTATGACCATTGCTATAATGTAAATGACTAGTACCACCACAAACATATAGTTAGCTCAATTTTTTTTCATGATAAACATACTAAAGTGAATCGAACTATCACACATGAATGAACACATAATTAAGCATACACCGATATTTGTGATACAATATAAAAGGTTTTATACATGCATTTCAGTTTTATAAAGTGTTAGAATGTATTTACTTGAATTGAGATTCAACCCTATCAAAGTATATTGCCTCAAGTGTCATTTTACTAGAATAAACCTATAATAAAAAATGGATTGTTTAGTACATAAGAATTTGGGGTTGTTAATGCATTTGAAAAGTTTAAATGAACGATTTGTATCGAGTGGTCAAAATTTAAGTCAAATGGGTGAATCGTGGACCGTATTGCTAGATTATTATGGTTTGTAACCTAAATCCAATAACCTGACCAAACTTAAACACATTACAAATCATAAAGTGGGTTGTTAGTGTTACGGTCTGTAACCAAATTTGATAGTTTTGGTTAAAATTAAGTTCATCATGGACCATAATGTGGGTCGTCACGGTCCTTAATCCAAGTTTAGGATTCTAATCCAAGTCAGTCACATTAAGGGATGTAATTGTTGGCTTTACAATCAATAACCAAATTTTAGGGTTTGTTCAAGATCATACTGATTCCAAATCATAATTGATGGGTCTTACAATTTGTAACCCAATTTTTATTAGAATGTTAAAATCTAATTTCAATCAATTAGACCATAGGAACAAATTAATGAGTGATAAAAGAGCATCTAATTTCAATCAATTTAATCATAGGAACGAATTAACTAGCGATTAAACAGCTAATAGGGTATACCTTGACTGGAAACACAAATGTTGAAGTCTAAAGCTAGATTTCTAACGAGTTTAGAACCCAGAATGAGAAGATTATTTAATAAATTACAAACACTAATAAAGGTGGTAATTTTAATGAATTTGACAAGTTTGGATTGAAATTACTTACTGGGATGATCAAGGTGAACAATAGAGCCTTGGTAAAGATCTTGGAACCAATATACGTATACGTGAGTTACGTAAAGATCGTAAAGAACATCAAGAGCCCAAAGAGGATTGCTTCACATTTGATTAAAGCTTGAAATTGTCACACCCCGGATTTCCTACCCAAATCCATACACCGGTGGGCCCGGGTGGGAGTATCGTGATATCAATTGATAATCATCATAGTCAATTAAACACATCACAACGGAAGTCTTAGAATAAAATTACTATTACAAACCGAATGTTCGAAAATACAAAATAATATACAGGCTCGTAATAGAATATCCACAGACGGATCATAAATTGCACATGGAAAGAATATAAAATAGACTTTGGGCAGATTTAGGATTTGCAAGATCCTCTATCACTACCGAGCACTTCCAGCCTATTTTCGTATTGTACCTCCAGTTTAGTCTTTTGAAAATATTTCAGCTTACGCTGGTAAATACACCCAACTGACTCATTTTGAAAACATTTCAAAAATGTTTTAAGTGCGTATCAGCACAAAATTTTTTTTAACTTGGGTTAATTGACCGTCTAACCTTGTTAGCAGATTTACATGTTTGTCCATACATACGGGGCCCGGTACGGAGACCGAGACACAATTAACGTACACACCACTTTAGACTCACGAAGGAGTCAATTCCTCCCAACCTTGTGGGAATGCATAATTGAGCGTCTATCGGGTTTATGCCTACACCCGCGCTAAGGTCGTGGCCATTTCTATTGTAATGAGCCGAGGATATCCAGGACACGATAGTTAACCCTCGATGTTTAAGTTGTCAAACAAAACTGATTAAAACAGAATATGCGGATTTACTATCCCCGATCCGGCATTCGATTGATCCCATTTCCGACCAAGCTGTAATAATTTACCGTAACCCAAGCCCGTATAGGGGAAATAAGTCGAGAGTATTTGCCTGAGCTAGTCTTCTTTAATTTCAATAACTCAGCCGTACATAAAAGTACTAAGTGCAGATAGCATTTACCGGCAAGTCTCTAGTCTGGATTATGGCATAAACTAACCAATTAAATACTAACGGTCTTATTTAAGTCATAGACTTAGATTGACTAGCGTGCTTGATCAAAACGTATGACGCTAGATTAAACGATGATTGGCTAGAATGTAGTTTAATCCCAACAAGTACCTTGACTTGTTTAATATGGGTAAACTATTAACATTCTGGATTTTGAGATTAAAATGATAAGGTTAAAACCGTTTCGGTTAATTTCCGTAAACTAGTTACATATGCTTAATCGTACGCATATCAGCGATATCGGGTAACCGGATAAGTCATGGACAAGTTCTATATGTCATTATATTTTAAATAAGTTAAAATGTCAGTAGGATATCAACTTATATGCCCGTTAAGGTTTTAAAACGAAATAATGCCTCATGAGGGCATTTTGGTAATTTCATACCATATAAAAGGAACTTGAATAAAATTTAATGTTATAATTATAAGTATTCTGGAAAAATACTTTATTTATGATATAATATCAGTAGGATACCATGTATATGTGTATTTTATCTTTTTATGACCAAACTATGCACCGAAGGGGCATTTTGGTCATTTTACACATAGTTTATAATTTATTAGGGATTCTAAGTTTATAACATGTACCTACTGTAAATATGTTTAAAATAAGTTTAAAAATCAGTAGGTATCAAGTCTTGGTCAATAATATGGTTTAAAACCATACTATGCGCCGAAACGGCGCTTATGTCGTAAAATGACGTCTTTATGCGATGTTTTAGGAAAACTGATGTTAAGGTCAAATTAAAATGTTTTAAAAATTTTATTTAATATAACATATTAGTAGGTAAATGATTATCTTGAAAAGATTTGATTAAAACTATTTTATAAGCCACAAGGGCTAAAATCGTCATTTATCGACATAGTTTAAGGACTTGTTTGTAACTTAGTTTATAACTTGGTTTAACATCCCAAATAATCTTACTTATAATATTACATCAGTAGAAAACTCATTTTCAGGTTCAGTACCATTTAAAACTTTGTTTTATGCAAAAAGGGCATTTTGGTCAAATATGGCATAATTACGGAACTTGCGCATAAACTTGGATTCTGATTATGATCATGTGATATAACCTCAGAGGGTTATGCTACATTATATTATGATCATAATGCAACTTTAGATCAGTAGGTAACTAATCTAATCAGGTCAGAATCGAAAGTCAAAACAGAAGTCAAACTTTGCGACTTTCAGTTGCGAACCGACCCTAGAACTGAAATTGACGAGCCGAACATGTTCTAATAATTATTACCAACTTGTTTAAGTTTCAAAACAGGTTTCATAACATATATAAGATATTTATGATTTTTTTTTCCGAAAAATGGCCTGTTTGACTTTTTAATATCATAACTTTGACCCGTCAATTAGTCTAGCAAACGTGATCTTCAGGAGGTGCCCTTTTTAGGGATTAACACCTATCTTATTACGATCACTTAGCCATGTTCATTTTAAACAATGGCTGGACCATAATGGTCTTAACCGAAAGTCAAAGCGTTTTCCGTAAAACGCTTGACTTTTGGCTATAAAAGCCTATAAACGAAAATGCACAAAGAAGGAACACTTACCAGTGATTCCTAAGGTGCAAAAGAACTATGTTGGATGCTCCTTTTAGCTAGGAACTTCCAGAGGAGGGAGAAGAGTATGAATAAGAAAGGTGCAAGTTAAAATGGTGAACTTGATCACCTATTTATAGTTGGAGAACTCAAAGGAGGTGAAGCCAGGTGTTTAGGGATGTAAGAAGAAGCTTACAAGTATCCCAAAATGTGGCATAGCAGTTTACAAGTCCATAGTTTCGAAAACATGTTGTGGAGTTTTGCTTGGCTGCCAAACAAACTTTCTGCAGCAGACGGCTTCTCGCGCCCCGCGAGAGACCCAAACCAGGTCTCTCGCAACCCGCGACCGCCATATGGCTAGTTTCAAAGTTTGACACTTTAGCCCCTTAACTTTAAAAAGCTTCTAAAAACCTTTTTAAACATCTTTTTGACACTTATAGTGTAACATTTGTCGAAAAACGGGTTTTCGAAACCCGCTTCGTTTAATAACCGAACAATCAGTTTTAAATTTTTGTTGTTCATTTACGGCTTATTTTAATTTTAAACGATTCATAATTGATCAACAAATTAAAAGATATAAATTAAAATTGTAAAAATATAAGAAGGAATTAATTAAAAAGGAAAACCGGCTGCCGGGAGTCGAACCCGGGTCAGCCGGATATTTCCTCAAAGTCTTAACTCACACGCCATAAACCACTCCGCCACTTTGATTTTCTGTTAAGATAATGAATCTATTAATTCAAATAATAATGTGCGGAATTCAAAACTCAGTCAATTTGCGCCCAAATAGCAGTCGTCGGAAATCCCGACGACTTCGCCGATAATTTACGTTTCCGCTCAAATTAACCAATGAATTAACTCTAACGACGGTTATAACCGACGTCTGAACCCGCGACATCAGCTGTAACCGCCGGAGAACGGCTGACTTCGAATTAAGACCGAATTCAGACCCCATACATCTCGGTACTACCCTATAAATTCACCCACAATTCACCAGAAACCTTTTCGCTCTCAAATCACACCTTTTCTCGACGAAAATTTACTCGCCGGAAAACATCTGCAAGTCGCCGGAAAACCGAGACTTCCACCAGCACGGTAATTACTTCGATTTTTCTGGCTCATTCCTTTATTAGACAAATTCTAATATAAATCCCTCACCCAGAATCCTTTGCAGTCGACGTTGCCGGATTATCTGATTCGCCGGAGAAATTTCTGAACTTTCAGGGAAACTACTGTTAATCGGTATGATTCTTCTATTTTACTGATAGTCATTACCCAGTAGTTCCACTTCACATCTAAACCCTTCAAATTGTTGGTAGATTCTATCAGCCGCAGCTCATCAAGACGGAGCCGACGACTTTGCCGGACGTCTGAAGAAAAACGAACAGTTGGTACAATCAACCCTCCAATCTCTTTCCATTCATTTTCTTTACGATGGCTCATAACCTTCATTGAGCTAACTTATCAGATAACAGTCTTTTGGTCGATGTCTATATTTTGAACGAAGAAGATGAAGTGTGGTATAATATAAGAATAATTAAAACCGGTTTAATAAACAGGTTAGACACACAGTCCAGCGGTGGACTGTGTGCAACAAACACATACGCAATGCGAGTTCGAATCATGTCCCAGCTTTACTCACTTGAAATAAAAAACCTGCCTTTTTAACTAAACCGGGTTGACTCCCAGTCTATATTAAGTATAATAAAAACCGAGTTAATAACCAAGTGAGACACACAGTCCAGCGGTGGACTGTGTGTACGCTAACCCACAGGTCCCGGGTTCGAGACCTGTGGTCAGCACCGGTCCGATACGCTTAAAAGCTTTTTAAAAAATAAATAATTTTCGGTTCAAAGTAAATAGTATATAAGTATAATTAAAAACAGAATTATTTCGGGTTAGACATGTAGCTCAGTTGGTAGAGCTGCGTGCACGCGTACGGGAGGTCTCGGGTTCGAGCCTCACTCAGCGCACAATTTCACACAATTAAACCGGTCAACAGTAACGGTCAACGGTCAACGGTCAAAGTCAACTTTTTTTATTATTTATTTTATTTATTTTAATCAATTATTTAAATTAAAAATCAATTAAAAATACTTAAAAATAACGTTTTCAAGGTTAGAAAGTAGCCTTAAACTCACAAATTTATACCCAAAAATCTTATTAAAATAGTTAATAAAATCCACATACTTACCGTGCCTTTTCATTACTTATTTGCTTAGTTATCTCTCGTCGATCAATCCCCTAAACTCGTGCGCATCCAACATCTTCAAACAAACGCATCCAATGTGAGTGAATCTCTACAAATTCCCCGTTTTAATCACATTTTGGGGTGTATCATGTGTCGTATTTATTTTATTATAATTAAACATTGTGCATCCATCATGTTCATGATCAATGTGTATTCAAGGTGTATCCATTGTCTGTGTGGTTGAAGTTTAGATTAATTTTATCATTTCAGTACATACATTTCATAGGTCGCCGCTCCCCATTACCTATGAGCGTGAGCTGTTCCCCATTACCTATGAGCGTGAACCAGGCGTTGCCAACATAAGATCGGCTCCGTTTGATTGAGCCTTGATCTCATATACATTAGCATAGGCCGTCCGTTCCCCATTATCTATGAGCGTGAACCAGACGTTGCCAACACATACATTGTCATTCTTATTTCATGCTTAAGCAAGGTGGTTTGTGATTGTTATGTTTACATACATTTGTTCATATATGATTATTGCACAATTTTCCCAAAATTAAATTAAATAATAAATCAATAACAAATGTTTTAAACAAGGTTCCCTCGCCAACTTTTGTTGACCCAAAATTTCCCATTTTTACACATGATACAGGTGATCAAGTTGAAGCAAGAAACATATAGGGCGGCCTAGAAGAATAAACCAGTTTAGATTATGGATTTGTTTAGTTAATCTTTCCTTTCTTTGTATTGTATGAATTTGACTTGGAACTTTGAAATGTAATTTGGATTTAATAAATATGAAACATATTAGTAAACATCATGAGCTTTGGTGATAACCCAATTATGCCCCGACTCTTATTTCCGCTGCGGGTCGGGGTGTGACATATAGCCCTTCGTAGCCAATACTTGGCATACCCGGGGTTATGTCCAGACATTGTCGAGCTCTCGGTTCGTTAAAAGGTCACTTAGAGGTATAAATTAACATGTTGACACTTTAATCCCTCCATTATCCAACTTTCTCATATTTACAAAATTGAACCCTCTCGTCCAACAAATGGCACGTATGAGAGTTAGAACTTCGCAAAGGATCACTTAGAGGCTTATTATAAGCATGTTGATTCCGATGTCATTCAGAGGCTGGGCATGTTGACATATCAGTCACTCAGAGGCTAATGATTTAAGCATGTTGACATATTAGTCACTCAGAGGCTTGTTATTTATGCATGTTGACATCGGACTGTCACTCAAAGTCTCAGTTTGAGCATGTTGACGCCTTTAGTCCTTATTGGTCTTTAGTAGACTATATTTAAAATACAACACGTGTCACTATACTATTGGACACGATTTTACAGGGTGTTACATCCAAACCCCCTTAAAAGAAATCTCGATCTCGAGATTTTATTCATAAAGATGGGGGTATTTTTGTCGCATAGTGGACTCAACCTCCCATGTATACTCGGGACCTCTAAAAGCGTCCCATTTAACCTTTACTATAGGTATTATTTTTCTTCGGAGCTTCTTAACCTGTTTATCCTTATCGAAATCGGTTTCTCAACAAACCTCAGGTTTTCATCTATCTGCACATCTTTGTGCGATATTGCTAGCGACTCATCGGCTAGACATTTCTTAAGGTTAGATATGTGGAATACATCATGTATTCCACTAAGCTCCTCTGGCAACCTGAGCTTATAAGTTACAGTGCCGACGCATTCGATTATTTCGAATGGTCCTATATATCTTGGGCTCAGCTTGCCCTTCTTTCCAAAACGTATCACACCTTTCCATGGTGATACTTTCGGCATGACCTTGTTCCCTATATGGAACTTAAGAGGTTTACGCCTCTTGTCAGTGTAGCTCTTCTGCCTATCCCTGGCAGCTTTGAGACGAACACGGATTTTCACACTCTTTTCTGTGCTCTCCAGGACAATCTCTGGTCCTGATAGTTGGGCTTCCCCAACTTCTGCCCAACACACGGGCGTTCGGCACTTTCTCCCATACAAGGCCTCAAAAGGAGCAGTCTTGATGCTAGTATGATAACTGTTATTGTAGGAGAATTCTATTAGGGGTAAGTGGTCATCCCAACTTCCACCTAAATCAATTACACATGCCCTAAGCATGTCTTCCACTGTTTGAATAGAACGCTCACTTTGACCATCAGTCTGCGGATGGTAAGCCGTACTAAAGTTTAATCGTGTGCCTAATGCTTGTTGGAAACTTTTCCAAAAGTGAGATGTGTATCTAGTATCTCTATCAGATACAATAGATATCGGCACACCGTGTAGGGACACAATCTTGTCCATATATAACTTAGCAAATTTATCTGAATTATACGTTTCCTTAATTGGCAAGAAATGCGCTGACTTAGTTAGTCTATCTACTATGACCCAAATAGTGTCGTTACCACTTTTGGTCTTTGGTAACTTGGTAATCAAATCCATGGTTACCATTTCCCATTTCCATGTGGGAATTTCTAATTGTTGTAGAAGTCCTGACGGCTTCTGATGTTCGCTTTAACCTGCAAACACGTCAGACACTTAGTTACATAAGTGGCTATGGATTTCTTCAAACCCATCCACCAATAATTCTTCTTTAGATCGTATACATCTTGTCACCTCCTGGGTGAACTGAGTATCTCAAACTATGCGCTTCTTGGAGGATTAGTTCTCTATGTCCTCCAAAGACTGGAACCCAGATCCTATCATTAAATCGAAGGATTCCATCTTTTCCAGGCGCTAACTATTCAACAGTTCTGCCTAATCCCTCATTAGGGATATTAGCCTCTAATAGAGATTGCTTCTGCGCATCTAGTAGCTTCTCACTTAAGCTATTTCTGAGCTTAATGCTCTTGGCGTTAATCCTTATAGGTTTAATTCGTTCCTTGCGACTTAAGGCATCAGCAACTACATTTGCCTTGCCTAGATGGTGGCGAATCTCGCAATCATAGTCATTAAGTGTTTCCATCCATCGGCGTTGTCGCATGTTTAATTCCTTCTGATTGAACAGATGCTGGAGACTTTTATGGTCAGTGTATATAATACACTTTGTGTTATACAAGTAATGTCTCCACAGTTTTAGTGCAAATACAACGGCACCCAATTCCAAATCGTGGGTGGTGTAATTCCTTTCGTGCACCTTTAACTGTCGTGATGCATAGGCAATCACTTTGCCTTTTTGCATTAGCACACAGCCCATGCCAGTGTGCGATGCATCACAGTAGACTACAAAATCTTCAACACCTTCTGGCAAGGATAACACAGGAGCATTGCTTAGCTTGTGTTTAAGAACCTCAAAAGATTCTTGTTGCTTTGGACCCCAATTATACTTAACATTCTTATGGGTCAAGGTAGTTAAAGGAGTGGCTATTCTTGAAAAGTTCTCAATGAATCTCCTGTAGTATCCAGCCAATCCTAGGAAACTACGAATCTTTGATGGGGTCTTGGGTACTTCCCAATTCATGATGGCTTCAATTTTGGCGGGATCCACTTGGATACGCTGCTCACTTACTATGTGTCCAAGAAGTTGGACCTCTCTAAGCCAAAATTCACACTTAGAGAATTTAGCATAAAACTTCTCTTACCTTAGCAGTTCTAAGATGCACCGAAGATGTTTCTCGTGATCGGCTTGATTACGAGAGTAGATAAGTATGTTATCTATAAAGACAATGACAAACTTTTCCAGATATGGCTTGCAGACTCTATTCATGAGATCCATGAATGTTGCAGGTGCATTTGTGAGCCCAAAAGGCATCACTAAGAATTCAAAGTGACCATACGGGTCCTGAAGGCAGTTTTAGGAACATCTTCACTTCTAACCTTTAGCTGGTGATATCCAGATCTCATATCAATCTTAGAGAAGTAACTAGCCCTTGAAATTGGTCGAATAAATCGTCGATCCTGGGCAGAGGATATCTATTCTTGATTGTTAACTTGTTTAGCTCTCGGTAGTCAATGCACATCTGCATTGAACCGTCTTTCTTTTTAACAAAAAGGATAGGAGCTCCCCAAGGTGAGGAACTAGGCTGTATAAAGCCTTTCTCCAAGAGTTCGTCTAGCTGCATCCTCAATTTCTTCATCTCCGTTGGTGCTAGCCTATATGGAGCTCTAGCTACGGGTGCTGACCCTGGCAGGATATCAATCTTGAACTCCACTTGTCTGTCTGGAGGTAGGTCTGGTAATTCTTCTGGGAATACATCGGGATATTCTGAGATGACTGGTAGGTCCTCCATGTTTAGCTTAGGCTCATTTATGGTAACTTGTGCCATGTAAATGACACATCCTCTTCTCAAACACTTGGATGCCTTAAATAACGACATCTTGTCCGGCAATCCATAGTGTGAGTCTCCAGGGATGGTGATTATTTCACCAGATGGGGTTTTGATTTCAATGAGTTTCTTATCGCAGGTAATGCGGGCTTGGTTATGAGATAACCAATCCATGCCTAAGACAACATCGAACCCCGCCAATTTCATTGGCAGAAGAGAGATAGGGATGGAATGATTCTTAATGGATATAAAGCATCCATCAAGAATGGAAGATGTTGTTTCTATAGTTCCATCAGCAAGTTCTATCTCATAAGTTTTATCTAGAGTTCTTATAGGCAGGTTTAATAGTTTACTAAACTTATGGTCAACAAATGATTTATCTGCACCCGAATCGAAAAGAACTCTAGCGTAAATATTGTTAATGAGGAATGTACCTGTTATGATGTTGTTGTCATTAACGGCCTCCCTGGCATTCATTTGAAAGGCACGGACATTCCCCTTCTTGGCCTCTCCAGGCTTCGCGTCATTATTTTTGGGTTTCTTGGGGCAATTGTACGTTATATGCCATTTTTCATTGCAGTTGTAGCAAATTACATCCTTAAGATCCTTGCAATCAAGGTCCTATGCCCTTTTCTCTTGCAGATACAACAGGGTTTGGTTTGTGGATTTATGCCACACTGTCCCCAATGCCTATATTTACAGTTCTTGCACAAAGGTTTGTCATTAGACGCATGCTGGTCCTTCTTGAACCCGAAATTTCCTTTCTTTTTAAATCTTTGGAGTTATTATCCTCCCGTTTCCTCTTTCCGTCAGTTTCAGTCCTAATAGACCTTTGTCTTACCAAATCAAGGGTGAGGGAAAGAGATAGGTCTACAGCGGACCTATAGGTACTAGGCTGAGCAGCCTTTACCATGCCCTTTATTTCAGGCGCAAACCCATTGATAAAACGCGTAATGCGTTTGGATTCGGGGGTGATCAAATAAGAAACTAACCTAGATAGGGAGTTGAAATCGGAGACGTATTTCCGACAATCTAGGTTTTTCATAGAGAGAGACAAGAAGTCGGTCTGTAATTTCTCCACCTCATGGGGTGGACAGTAAGTTTCCTTAACAAGGTCCACAAATTTGTACCATCCTAAATTATACAGGTGTATCTTACCTGTAGATTGAATCATGGCTTTCCACCATATTAGGGCATCGCCCTTGAAGGATTGTGATACGTACTTGACCACATCTCTATCAGCACAGTTGCTGATATCTACTTCCATCTCGTCTAGCCACTTTAGGGCTTCTACAGCTCCATTCTCCCCGTTAAAGTCTCGGGCTTGCAGGAGACAAAGTACTTATAGGTACATCCGTCTTTAACAGAACGAGACATTTCATCAAAATCTAATTTCTTTGGTTCACTCTTCGCATTTAAAGAGTGAACGGAGCTCTCCCTATGAGCTGAAGATGGTGGAATAGATAAGGGTCTAGAGCGAGTGGCACTCGACTCTCGTAGCTTTTCTATGGCCTTTCCCATGGCCTTTTCGACATCCGCATCAATGCGATCTTGAAAATTATCATCATCTATATTTTTGTTTTCAGCTTTGTTAGATTCAATATTCATGTGGCTACTTTGTGCTTCATTTGAATTAGCCATCTTTAAGTCTTGGGTTCTATATACCAATAAAACTTCATTTAGCCATGGTATATTAACCATATTGGCTTCAACATTGATATAACAATCCATTGCCTATACTAGCGTGAATAACATCACAACTCTTATGCTTAACATAACTATATTTAGCCTAGGTCTTAATAGGACCATCATAGGCAAATTACAATTTGGACGTAGTCATATATTATTGAACAATGGATCGCAATGTCACAACTGTCATTGTCATCATTAACAATTATATAGCTCATAGGCTTGTCCCTAATGGACAATATAATTGGGCACATTGGCCGGTCACATTGGGCATTTTATATATATATGGCATATCCGCCTGTCCCACTGGACATCAATTGGGCACATTGGCCTACATCGTATCAGATGTATATGGCATATCAGACCCGTCCTGTTGACATAAATTGGGCACATTGGCCTACATCATATCAGATGTATATGGCATATCAGCCTGTCCCGCTGGACATAAATTCGGCACATTGGCCTACATCGTATCAGATGTATATGGCATATCAGCCTGTCCCGCTGGACATAAATTGGGCACATTGGCCTACATCGTATCAGATGTATATGACATATCAGCCTGGCACATTGGCCTGACGGCGAATGTGGTTCCTCAAGCCACACTACCAGGAGTATGAACATTTCTTAATGTTAACATAAGAGTACCTAATGATTGATTAATGGTCCCGGTCACCTTCGACCTTAACGACCTTGGAGGTTTGGACCTAGTCCCTTATCTCTGGATAGAAGGATAACTTCCCTTAATTATCCAGATAGAAGACCCATTTGTACTTAACTATCATTCCTTGGCCAATATGTGGTCTACGCCACTTGGCATAATCAAATTTATTAAGGTCTTTTGGAATTATATGGCAGAACATAAATTTCGAGTAAAATTGAGACGCTCGCTTTCAAGAGATGAATACATATATATATATATATATATATTATATATATATATATATATATATATATTCCAAATCAAGTACTTCATTAAATTCCAATTTAGAAATTACAATACTAGAAAATGAAATAAACTGTCCATGCAAGGACTTTAAAGAAATAAAAATGTCATGCAGGGACTAAAGAAAACAACAATGTCCTCGCAGGGACTACATATAATTAGAAGAGACTTCACTCGTCCTTCTTTCCGTTGACCAACTTGGAGAGTTTCTTAAAGAATTTGTTCGTTTTCTTCTCCGTTTTCTCTGCTTGCTGCTGCATTTCTTTCATTCTTTCTAAGGCCTCATTAATAGCCTCAAGTGGTGGCGGAGGTTGTGGCATAACCGGATTCCGGTACCCATAAGTTGGATAGCCAGTCGGTGGATAAGTAGGTGGGAAAAGAGACGGGTAAAGTGCGTTGTGCATAACCGCCTGCATGTAGGGGTCTTGCGACCATGCTTGATAGTCTACCGGTGTAGCGGGTTAAAAGGATCATATCCAGACGTGTCTGGATATGTGGGGATTGGGTTAGTATAACCCAATGGTGGTGGTTGAACAACAGGTGTTGATGTTGGTACCACTATAGGTGAAACATTAGAGGGTCCACCCATTTGTGGGTCCTATTGAATTGTGGGGTAGGAGTTGGCAAAGGTGGCAACGATCCCGACCTTTGTCCGGAACGTACCGACATACTGCTCAACGCTTCCTTCTTGGTGGTTCAGATGGTGGTTGAGGTTGGTCCATCGGTTCCATGTGGACATCTTCTTGAACAGGAGGTGGTTGAGAGTGATAAGGAGTGTGGGCGAAGGTAAATTGGTTCCAGTATTGGTCCCACTCATTAAGACCTTGTAGGGCGATCCAGCATAGGAATTTGAATCGCTTGAAATTTCAATGGGATGCGTATTTGTTCCCGACGGCGGCATCTCCGGGTCGGAGTCCTCGTCCATAGGGTGTGGCTGGTCCAGCTGATTTTGATCGGCTGGAGGTGCGTTAAAGTAGTGGTTGGGGTTAAATTCTTCATGGTAAGAGTGTTAATGGGAATGGTAAGAATGGTGAGTATGGTGTGAATGATAGGAGTGGTGAGAGTGGTAAGAATTTTGGGAATGTGGGGGCGAGTGTCTATTAGAGACAGAACGTCTCGCAGGTTGCCAAGGAGACGAATCTCCTGATTCTTTGTAGGCATCTGAGTTGTGAGGTTGAGGAGGGATGCGTCCCGATGGTCCTCCCCTCATTGGACCTTTTCCTCTCCCACTTTGTCCTCGTACACGTGGCGGCATTTTCCTGTTAAAAATTCAATTAAAAAACAATACTAATAACTTAATAATGAAATGAGTAATCCTAGGTCAATGCCTAGACTCGGAAGTCTAAGGAATGTGCTTGTGTAAGTTTGAGATTAAACACAAAAGGCTAGTGTTTAATTCTCTCAAACGTTGGCTCTGATACCAACCTGTCACACTCCGGATTTCCAACCCAAATCCATACACCGGTGGGCTCGGGTGGGAGTATCGTAACGTCAGTTGATAATCATCATAGTCAATTAAACACGGCACAACGGAAGTCTTGGAATAAAATTACTATTACAAACCGAATGTTCAAAAATACAAAATAATATATAGGCTCGTAATAGAATATCCACAGACGGATCATAAATTGCACATGGAAAGAATATAAAATAGACTTTGGGCAGATTTAGGATTTGCAAGATCCTCAATCACTACCGAGCACTTCCAGCCTATTTTCGTATTGTACCTGCAGTTTAGTCTTTTGAAATACGTCAACTTACGCTGGTAAATACACCCAACTGACTCATTTTGAAAACATTTCAAAAATGTTTTAAGTGCGTATCAGCACAAAATCTTTTTATAATTTGGGTTAATTGACCGTCCAACCTTGTTAACAGATTTACATGTTTGTCCATACATACGGGGCCCGGTACGGAGACCGAGACACAATTAACGTACCCACCACTTTGGACTCACGAAGGAGTCAATTCCTACCAACCTTGTGGGAATGTATAATTGAGCGTCTATCGGGTGTATGCCTACACCCGCGCTAAGGTCGTGGCCTTTTCTATTGTAATGAAAAGAGGATATCCAGGACACGGTAGTTAACCCCCGATATTTAAGTTATCAAACAAACGATTAAAACAGAATATGCGGATTTACTATCCCCGATCCGGCATTCGATTGATCCCATTTCCGAACAAGCGGTAATAATTTACCGTAACCCAAGCCCGTATAGGGGAAATAAGTCGAGAGTATTTACTGAGCTAGTCTTCTTTAATTTCAATAACTCAGCCGTACATAAAAGTACTAAGTACAGATAGCATTTACCGGCAATTCCCTAGTCTGGATTATGGCATAAACTAACCAATTAAATACTAACGGTCTTATTTAAGTCATAGACTTAGACCGACTAGCGTGCTTGATCAAAACGTATGACGCTAGATTAAACGATGATTGGATAGAATGTAGTTTAATCCCAACAAGTACCTTGACTTGTTAAATATGGGTAAACTATTAACATTCTGGATTTTGAGATTAAAATGATAAGGTTAAACCCGTTTCGGTTAATTTCCGTAAACTAGTTACATATGCTTAATCATACGCATATCAGCGATATCGGGTAACCGGATAAGTCATGGACAAGTTCTATATGTCATTATATTTTAAATAAGTTAAAATCAACTTATATGCCCGTTAAGGTTTTAAAACGAAATTATGCCTCATGAGGGCATTTTGGTAATTTCATACCATATAAAAGGAACTTGAATAAAATTTAATGTTATAATTATAAGTATTCTGGAAAAATACTTTATTTATGATATAATATCAGTAGGATACCACTTATATGTGTATTTTATCTTTTTATGACCAAACTATGCACCGAAGGGGCATTTTGGTCATTTTACACATAGTTTATAATTTATTTGGGATTCTAAGTTTATAACATGTACCTACTGTAAATATGTTTAAAATAAGTTTAAAAATCAGTATGTATCAAGTCTTGGTCAATAATATGGTTTAAAACTATACTATGCGCCGAAACGGCGCTTATGTCGTAAAATGACGTCTTTATGCGATGTTTTAGGAAAACTGATGTTAAGGTCAAACTAAAATGTTTTAAAAATGTTATTTTATATAACACATTAGTAGGTAAATGATTATCTTGAAAAGATTTGATTAAAACTATTTTATAAGCCACAAGGGCTAAAATCGTCATTTATCGAAATAGTTTAAGGACTTTTTTGAAAACTTAGTTTATAACTTGGTTTAACATTCCAAATAATCCTACTTATAAAATTACATCAGTAGAAAACTCATTTTCAGGTTCATTACCATTTAAAACTTTGTTTTATGCAAAAAGTTCATTTTGGTCAAATATGACATAATTACGGAACGTGCGCATAAACATGGATTCTGATTATGATCATGTGATATAACCTCAGAGGGTTATGCTACATTATATTATGATCATAATGCAACTTTAGATCAGTAGGTAACTAATCTAATCAGGTCGGAATCGAAAGTCAAAGCAGAAGTCAAACTTTGCGACTTTCGGTTGCGAACTGACCCTAGAACTGAAATTGACGAGCCGAACGTGTTCTTACATGTTCTAATAATTATTACCAACTTGTTTAAGTTTCAAAACAAGTTTCATAACATATATAAGATCAATTTATGATTTTTTTTTTTCGAAAAATGGCCTGTTTGACTTTTTAATATCATAACTTTGACCCGTCAATTAGTCTAGCAAACGTGATCTTCAGGAGGTGCCCTTTTTAGGGATTAACACCTATCTTATTACGATCACTTAGCCATGTTCATTTCGAACAATGGCTGGACCATAATGGTCTTAACCCGAAAGTCAAAGCGTTTTCCGTAAAACGCTTGACTTTTGGCAATAAAAGCCTATAAACGAAAATGCACAAAGAAGGAACACTTACCAGTGATTCCTAAGGTGCAAAAAAACTATGTTGGATTCTCCTTTTAGCTAGGAACTTCCAGAGGAGGGAGAATAGTATGAATAAGAAAGGTGCAAGTTCAAATGGTGAACTTGATCACCTATTTGTAGTTGGAGAACTCAAAGGAGGTGAAGCCAGGTGTTTAGGGATCTAAGAAGAAGCTTACAAGTGTCCCAAAACGTGGCATAGCAGTTTACAAGTCCATAGTTTCGAAAACATGGTTTTGTGGAGTTTTGCTTGGCTGCCAAACAAACTTTCTGCAGCAGAGGGCTTCTCGCGCCCCGCGAGAGACCCAAGCCAGGTCTCTCGCGGCCTGCGACCGCCATATGGCGAGCGTCAAAGTTTGACACTTTAGCCCCTTAACTTTAAAAAGCTTTCTTTTTAAACACCTTTTTGGCACTTTTAGCCCTTCGTAGCCAATACTTGGCGTACCCAGGGTTATGTCCAGACATTGTCGAGCTCTCGGTTCATTAAAAGGTCCCTAGAGGTATAAATTAACATGTTGACACTTTTAGTTCCTCCATTATCCAACTTTATCATATTTACAAAATTGAACCCTCTAGTCCAACAAATGGCACGTATGAGAGTTAGGACTTCGCAAAGGATCACTCAGAGGCTTATTATAAGCATGTTGATTCCGATGTCACTCAGAGGCTGGGCATGTTGACATATCAGTCACGCAGAGGCCAAGTTTTAAGCATGTTGACATATCAGTCACTCAGAGGCTAATGATTTAAGCATGTTGACATATTAGTCACTCAGAGACTTGTTATTTATGCATGTTGATATCGGACCGTCACTCAGAGGATCAGTTTGAGCATGTTGACGCCTTTAGTCCTTATTGATCTTTAATAGACTATATTTAAAATACAACAGGTGTCACTATACCATTGGACACGATTTTACAGAGTGTTACAGAAATGATGAAACCAAATGACTTAGAAGATGAATTAAACAAACAAGAAACCCGTGGTTAGGGCCCATATCTTACTTTCATGGCGAAGTTGCATCACGCCTCCTTTGCACCTACAGCTGTTCCCACATTGTAAGATACGGTGGGTTGATTACGGACCATAAGCTACACTCCTACGATTCGTAAGCCTAAAATGATGGGCGATTTGGCGTCTGGTTTTTGGGTTATCAAAATAGTGGATTAAAGGTGGGATTATAGATTATAAGGTTGGATATCAGACTCTGTAATGTGCAAAATTTCAGAAATTGCACTTTTAATATTTAACTTACATCTGTGGACAAATGGCAATACCAGCCCCTTAACTTATCAAAAGTTTATTTTTCAAAACTGAAAGTTGGACATGTGCTACAGAGAAGATATTATACACACTTATATATACATGTGCAACAGTATGGGGTGTCATACAACAAGATTTTTTTGTTGCAAACTATAAGATGTCAGCAAGAGAAACCATTCATGAAAAGTATGGTGGAATCTATAAATAAAGACATGATGATCACCATTTCTGACATCACATATAAGATTTTTGAGATCAGACGCATGGGATATAATCCTAGGGATTTAGCTCGAGCCATGATTTTTTTTATCTTTTCATATTTGGAGTTTGTTCAAACTAATCAATGTGTGTGAGAATGTAGAGAAGTTATGTTACTATAGGTATAAAGGGTAAATAGTGGGTTGATACTAAAAATGAGTTAATAGAAAGAGCTTAAGCTGAAGAATATCTGAGGCGATGTTTGGAATATGACCACTAGGCAAGTTTGGATTTCTTATTGTTCTCTTAGGGGGTGCCAAAATGAGTCGGGTTAAAAAATATTTAAAGTGTCGTCAAAACGAGTCCTCACCCAAGAATTGTAGCCATCATGAGGTGTGCTATTTGTAGTTTGTTATTTTGACTTTCCCATAGCAAATTATTATATATATCAAATCATAACGGATGTCTGCGTCAATATATTTTTAATTCTTTAAAACACGTCACAAACCTTTTAGTTTATAAACATGTGACACCTTTATTCATTCTTTTAGATTCCTTTTTTTTTCTTTTTGTTTATTTCTTTCTTTAACACCTTTGTTTATTCTTTTTAATTGTTTTCTTTGTTTTACTATTAATGTTTTTAAATTTTATAATTAAATACATTTTCTTAAACTTAAATCATTACGAGGTGTTTAATTTATTCTGCATTCTGATATTTTTGTAAGTTTTTACTTTTGTTTGTTATAGCTAGTGCATTGAATCTAACGATTTTAGCCTGACGGTAGTTTTTTTTGTTCTTTACCAAACAAACCAAATATATACAATTCGAACAACTTCGCTGATAGTACCAATATACGTTCTACATGTTTACGGGTATAAACTTTGTTGAAAATGAAATTTAGTCGCAATAGTTTTTCTTTCCTTTTTTTGTTTTTAGTTCCAAACATACCACTGCCTCGTAAAAGACGTATTAATATCCTCTTACATATTGTTGTAGCAAGTGTTGGTATCGTAATGAAGTGAACTGATATCCAATTCCCGTCGTGAAGCGCGAGGAAATCCTACTAGTTTCATATCATGAACCTTTTTTCACACCATATAGTTGATTTTATTAAAGTGGCAAAACTAATACATTTTCATTAGATAATTTGACAGGATATTTTCTCTGTATTTGCTAGTCTACCAGAAATAAATATTGATTTTAGGGTTTTACCAAAAATAATTTTCAAAATTAACATCATATTATGATAAAAGAAACTGGTTTAGTATGTATATAGGAAAGTATAAAATACATGAATGACTCATTTTATGTTTTTGGAAATCAACTTTTTTACAAAGTAAAGATAAATTGTATTGAATATTGATAATTCAAAATAAAATAAAATTAGAAAACCATATAAGTATATTATATAAAACTAAAGTTGAATAAAATTATGAGTTGTGGCGGTTAACTTGCATTATAGTGTATCAAGTGTAGCTCATGTGGTATAATAGAAGTTTAAACAAAAAGAAAAATAATGCCAAACAGTATATATTAGGTTTTGTCAGATGGTAAACACTTGTACTATACTACTACCAACAATGAGTTTAATATTAAAAAATACTATTATTTCATCTTTCTTCTTAATCTAAAAAAACTTCCATCTTCTTTCTTCCTTTCACTGAAACTAAGATTATGTTTGTTAATATTAGCAAAGGTGCCTTTAGGGTCATTATGGAGGGGCAAACTCTTTTACTATGAAAATCAACACTAGGAAGATGATGTTGACGGGGTGGCAGTGAACATGAATATGCCTCGACATGAGCATGATATATAGTTATAATCTAGTTTTTTGTATAATTATATTCAGCCATGCACACTAATATACTCATACATGCACACTAATCTAGATTATATATAAAACTTGTGTTGAAGTAAAACTTGCAAAATAATCTTTTAGATAAGTTAAAAGGAAAATTTAACACATGGTCCTAACTCACATGAATGTGTGTGAATTAAAAGAATTTTAACAACACATGATAAACAGTACATCATTAATTTCATAGATGATCTCATAAAATGTTTATACTTGTACATACTTTGAAGTAAGGTTGAAGAAATAGGATACCTCTATTCTAATACAAGAATAAAGAGTCCACACAATAAAAAAATTGATATATTGATAAGTAGCTCAACCAAACAACATGTGATAATAAGTAGATCATTAATTCCATTTATGATATCGCAAAACGCTTTAACATGTACTTACCTTAAAGTAGGGTTATCCAAATAGGAAAACTTTTCTTACACAAATTTAAAGTATAGCATTTACCTTATAGAGGAGGTGAATATGGGCTACTATATATGATGAGTTATGGGAACAACATTAAATAAGACTTGAATTCACAACTTGTTCTTCAGGTCATCAAAATAGGACTTCTAAGAAAGGATGTTATACCTTAAAGCATTTATATATCGAATAAAATACCCCTTAAAAATTGAAGAACTAACATTTAAAATTTGGTTGACAGAAAACCATCTTAAAAGACTTGTGATTGTAAGGATACAAAGCTAAGTTCTTTGTATATATGCATAATGCAAAATACATATTATAACATGATCTTTTGTATTGCATATTCTTTAGATATGCTCATCATAGTACTACGTGTCGATTTCTTGTGCATGAATCAAGCATTTTATATATACACATAATACAATAATGGTATTAAGGAACACATCATTATTCAAAAGTGTGTTTCATATCACATATGTAATCTAGGAGTATGAAGCCTGAGCTGGACTAGATGGCGTAGCTACCATGAGGAGAGACCAAAACTTCAAGACGAATAGGTGTTCATGGTGATAGTCAAGTACAACACAAAGAAGAATAAGTTTAGCCAAGAAAATACAAAAAGATATTTGTAATGAATTTATCACTTACATGGCAGAGAGTGATTTGAAAACCTATAAAGATGTGATGATTTCATTTTGATAGACTTAACTGAATCAAGCCATTAAGATTGGAATATATTATGTTTAGAAAAATCTAAGTGGGAGCAAGTGGATCTTCCATTGGGGCGCAAACAAGTAAGCTAAAAGATGGACTTTCAAAAAGAACATGAATGTGGATGGCGATATAATTAAATCCAAACATACTTAGTGATTAAACTCTATAGACAACGATAACATACTCATTACTTTTACACACATTCATTTGTTAAACGACTAACCTTTAGGCATGTAAACAAAACAGAACATTCAGTGAACCACTGTTCGACAGGAAATTAATTTGTGTGAGTTTATTTATTAAACGGTTGAACATGAAAAACCTTTTTTGTTCATTTAGTTAAACAATTTTTAACACATGTCCCATTTAATCATTTGTGTTCATAAAAGCTCGTTCTGTCACACCCGATCGAAGTGGAAGCGCGCGTTGTGAACTTGATTAGTTTTCATCGCATAGATATAAGTAAACAACTATATGAAATAAAACATGCACGATGTTCATCCATTGCCATCATTTAAAAGTTACAAGTCATAAGTATTTAACAACAAAAGACAACACAAGTTATAATATTTTTACAAAAGACTTGTTCAAAATATAGTTTTTAAAACCCAAGGGCTTTGCATCCTATATCTCGTTCGAAGACGTAATATATGGACCAAACCCTCCAAACTAGGATGACATCGTATTCTTGATAACCTTGACTTCTTGTACCCAACCAAGCAAAGATCCACTTAGTTGCCTGAAATACATGTAAGTTTGAAAAGTCAACATAAAGTTGGCGAGTTCATGCCTGAGTTCGTATCAAATGAACTTAAAACATTTGAAAGTTTGTTATATAAAAATATGGTATGTAAAGCGTCAATGACTGAATGAGCGTCTAATGATTTGCAAGGACATTAATATGTGTGCCACATAAGTAAGCAACCAAACCTAGACGATGATATTCGGACTCTTCCGATACGGGACCACAAAAGCACCCCTAAAAGGCCAAAATACCAGAGTGGAGCTCGCCAAAACTCAGTAGATCTACACCCTTTGCACCTCAGTCATTTTGATTAATGGTTACTCTTGATAATTTTTTACTTATGCGCACGTGATCTAAAGTGATTTCATTCCATAGCTAAACCATACCATCGAAAAATGTATTCCCCCGAGAGTTGTAAAACCGAAAACATTTAAGAGAAAAGGGGGACATGAACTCACGGTTTTGCGTCTGTATAAATTTGCTAGCATACTCGGGCCTTCGTATATGTATTGCAACCTACAAGTGTTCTAATTCTATTAGACACTTAGGTCTCACTGGAACTTGTACAAGTTGCTCATCTTGAATACTCATTAAGTATTGTATTTGTTTTATTTGGATACCCTATTATGTTAATATGTTTGTAGCGTATTTATTCATTTGTTGTTAATATATAGTTCTCAAATATATATTGTCATGTATATTCGTTGTATATGAACTGGCCTCACCCTTCATGAGTCTTCGTGCCTAGCACGATGTAAGTGGGCCTAGCCCGTATGTATCTTCGTGCCTCGCACGATGTAAGTGTGCCTAGTCCATTTGTGTCTTTGTGCCTCGCACAAGTGAGAATGGGCCTAGCCCATTTGAGCCTTTGTGCATTGCACAAGTGAGAGTAGGCATAGCCCATTTGAGTCTCCATAATCCACATGGTGTGAGTGGGCCTAGCCCATTATCTTCTCCATGCCACGCACGGCTTATGTTCGTTATGTGTGATATATATATTCTTCAAATATATATTTTTAGTTTAGTGAACCTCGTTCACTTGTAATAATACGTTCGGATCGAGAATGTATATTTGTTTCACAAATATATGTATACATTTTATAGATATAAGTGTTAAAAAATATTTACTTTTAACAGTATATACGTTGGTGTACATGTACGGTATCATTTGTGAGTGTACACTTCAACAAGTGTATTTGAGTACATTACCATGTACTTGTGTATTTTATACGTATACGTATATCATATGTACACTTGTATTATTATAATTTATTATTGGTATTATGTCATATTTATACGTATTCATGTACATGTACATTCATTGTATTCTTGTAATTCCACCAAGTGTATATTTGTACATATTTCATACGTATTTGTATACGTGTATACTTATATTTTCTTACACTTAGTGGTTAATTTATTTATACTTTCCAGAATTCTAAGTGTTGAAATGTATTTATATTTTCCATGTCTAAAAATATCTTATTTTTAGTGTTTCGTCGTAGTTGTCACACCCCGACCCGCAGCGGAAAAGGTGATCGGGGCATAATTGGGTTATCATCAAAGCTCATGACATTTATTATATGTTTCATATTCATTAATACAATTTAATGGAAATTTACAATAAATGATACAACATGTTCTAACTATCAGTCTAAGCTTCTTGGTTCTCTTCTAAGGCATATACTATGTTTTCCTTGCTTCAACCTGTCCACCTGTATCATTTGTAAAAAGGTTTTTGGATCAACATAATGTTGGCGAGTGAATCCTATGGAAAAACATTTGAACAAGTTTATCCAATTGATTATAAATAATGTGCATACCACATATGAGTAAATGTAGATGTAAATTTATTCACACAACACATAATATTGAATATTGAACACACAAACACCAAATGATTGTTTTGAGGCACGCGTTGTTCGACTCGTCTCCCACGAGGAACTGATGGGCCTAATGAATGAGTTTTGAGGCACGCGTTGTTCTTACGAACTGATGGGCCTAATGTATGAGTTTTGAGGCACGCGTTGTTCTTACGAACTGATGGGCCTAATGTA
Organism: Scalesia atractyloides; assembly: GCA_947069175.1. Taxonomy (NCBI): domain Eukaryota; kingdom Viridiplantae; phylum Streptophyta; class Magnoliopsida; order Asterales; family Asteraceae; genus Scalesia; species Scalesia atractyloides. Next base: position 58,431,940 of record CAMTDV010000007.1, on the reverse strand, counting down.
TGAGTTTTGAGGCACGCGTTGTTCTTACGAACTGATGGGCCTAATGTATGAGTTTTGAGGCGCGCGTTGTTCTTACGAACTGATGGGCCTAATGAATGAGTTTTAAGGCACGCGTTGTTCTCGTCTCCCACGAGGAACTGATGGGCCTAATGAATGAGTTTTAAGGCACGCGTTGTTCTCGTCTCCCACGAGGAACTGATGGGTCTAAATAATTTGCATACAACTTTGACAATATGTAATACATCACAACCAATAATAGTTACATTCTGGTTTAGTTCATAAAATGGTATAGCACGAATTTGCATAAGAGAATTAGTTTAAGCGACACATGATACACCCCAAAACATGAATAAAAAGGGGAGTTTGTAAGAATTCACTCACATTGGGTGCGTTCGGTTGATGAGGTTGAATGCACGCGAAGTGGTTTTAACCACGAGTGAAAATAACCTAGATAAATAGCATTTTGGTTTGGTAAGTAAACGGATTTTATTAATCTATTTTAGTAGGATTGTTGGGTGTATTTTTGTGAGTTTGAGGCTATTTTCTAACCTTAAAAATGTTATTTTTAAGTATTTATAATTGATTTTTAATTAAAATAATTAAATAAAAATAATAAAAAAAATATTTTATTTTTGCTACAGTTGACTTTGACCGTTTGACTTTGACTGACGTTGACCGGTTCGGAAGGCATATTATTGTGCGCTGGGTGAGGCTCGAACCCGAGACCTCCCGTACGCGTGCACGCAGCTCTACCAACTGAGCTACGTGTCTAACCCGTCATATATCCGATTTTAGTTACATATATACATTAATTAGAATTAAACAGAACTCCCTTTATTTTAAAAATGAATTAAATCTAGCGAACCGGTGCACTCCACAGGTCTCGAACCCGGGACCTGTGGGTTAGCGGACACACAATCCACCGCTGGACTGTGTGTCTCACTTGGTTATAAACTCAGTTATCAATATACTTAACATATACTTAAATCAACCCGGTTCAGTTTGCTGAAAAAGGAATTTTTATCAAGGCAGCGTGTGAGGGACAATACTCGAACTCGTGACCATAGCGTTAAAAGTGCACACAGTCCACCGCTGGACTGTGTGTCTAACCCGGTAATTAACTTGATTTTAATTATACTTAACCATTACTGAAACGTCGTCTTCTTCACTGGTTTTAACCGGAAGTGGCGACTGACTGGTTCGAATGTTGATTCAAGTTTCTTTAGCGTTGTAAGATCAATTACAGACGAGATAAAAGTAAAAAGAAAGGAATTTAGGCGTGAAAAGTACCGGCTGTTTCTCCTCTGTTTTCCGGCAGAACTCCAGTGGCAGCAAGTTCTTCCGGCGACGAGTCTCTTGCAGCAGAGAGTCTTCCGAAGGCTTGCAAAGGGTGTGGGTGATTTCGGTAAGAGTTTAGGGGGTTCAGTAAAGCTCAGGGGTTAATGATACGGTTTTCCGGCGATGTATCAAATATTTCCGGCGAGTGATTTTTCGCCGAGAAAGGGTGCGATTTGAGTGTGAAAGGTTTCTGCTGAGTAGTGGTTGAATTTATAGGGTAGTATTGAGATGAATGGGGTCTGAATTCGGTCTAAAATCAAAGTCAGCCGTTCTCCGGCGGTTATGGCTGATGTCGCGGGTTCAGACGTCGGTTATAACCGTTGTGAGAGTTAAGACTTCGGTTATTTTGAGCGGAAACGTAAATAAACGGCGAAGTCGTCGGGATATCCGATGACTGCTAATTGGGCGGAAAATTGACGAATTTGACTTCCGAACATTAATACTTGAATTAATTGTTTCCTGTTATTAACATAAAATCAAAACGGCGGAGCGGTTGTTCGGTTGAGTGATAGTTGTTTGGTTTGAACCGGTACAGACCCGAGTTCGAAACCCGGCATGAGTAAAACATTTTTATTTTGTTATTTTTAACAGATTTTCAAAAACTAAATACATATCCCCGCATAATAATTGATTACGTATCGTTTAAAATTATTTTGGGCATTTAATTCGCAACAAAAAATTTGACTGACTGTTCGGTTGATAAACGGAGCGGGTTTGGTAAATCCGTTTGTGACGGATGTTACAGTAGTAACCGGATATATGTATTTTCGTGTCGAGAGTGACCAACTGTAGTTCGCGATATGTGCACGCTCCTTGTCGTGACGCTATTGTGATCGTTGCCGATGACGAACCATTTATTTTGTTAGACGTTTATTTTATATTTCGCGTCGGTTTTGAATATATATTGTCTTGTCGATATTTTTAGCGATGACATGGTTCGTCCGATGTCCGTTTGTCTGTTGTCCGCTTATTCATTGTCCGATTATCCGTATATGGATATCTTACAAGTGTGTTTCATGTGTTTATATTTGGTATATAAATTCCCAAGTATGGGTATACATGAAGGTTCATGTCCTTATTTATACATTTGAGTATTTATATATTCTCCATGTGTGATGTATTTGGTATTTGGTTAGTATTCTCCTAACACTAATACATACACATAATACACAAGTATTATACACACCAAGTGGAGTATTTGAAATATATATTTTTCCCAAAATTATATTTTTAGACATATATATTATTTTCATCCATTTTAACCTAGGAAAAATATATATAAGTGTTTAATAAAATTGTTGGATGATTAAGACATAAACCTTACTATTTAGGTTTGCCTAATCACGATTAAGGTTAATAATCACGATTAACTATTTTAATCACATTTTAAATACTTCTGAATCACGATTAGATTTTTAGACAATTTCGCCACAGTTTCCCTAAACTATGGCGTTTTCCACGTTTTTCTAAACGTATTTAAGACATGTTTAAACCCAATAATCATCATCAATCTCATCCAATTTTCCAAATACGAAATTGCATGCATGTATTTCTACATATTCATCTTTATTTTCCATGGACTTGTATAAATATATTTTTAACAATACACTTAAAAATAATGGCACTTTTATATATTTTAACTAGATCTTTAAAATCATCATTTTTACCATACTTTGTAATCTAGTTATTTGGTCTAAACACACTCGTTCAAGCTACTTTTTTACGATCATCTTAGTGTAAATCATGGTATTTAACTTTTATAAAAGTTATATTCATCACAAATCATCTTCAAGTTAATATAAAAATCTATGGAACATAAGGATGATGATCTTGTTTAGATCTAAACATCAAGATGTTTAGATCGTCATTTCTAGCTTAAATCAAACAAGTGCATCCTTTTAACATCCTACTTTAACATAATCAACAAGATTTTACTAACTAGTTAACACTAATCCACATATCAACACATAATATATAATTATTATAGACTTTTTAAGTGGTGATTAGGGTTTTAATCTTTGTTTCTTTAATGTTCAAGATGATTAACTTGTACTTTATCATCTATACATCATAAGAAGCTTAAAAATAACAAGAGGTGATCTTACAACTTTGCAAGTGATTAGAACACTTTAAGATGAAGATTAAGAAGATAATAAGGCTTCCAAGCAACTTCTAATGTTCATCCATGTGTGTAGATCCTTAGATCATCTTGTAGTGGCCTTAAAGTGCTTGAAATATGATGTTTAAAGTTAAAAAATGGAAGGATAGGGTGTTTGGAAACCATAGGTAGAGAGAGAGAGTGAGGGGTTTATGAGTTGGTGAATGTTGTAGAATGGTGTGAAGAATGGAGGTGATCTTTTATAAAGTTGCAAGAAATCTAGAAAGTCTTCTTAAGCCATACTTTCATCACTTATTTTCAACACCAAATCAAGCAAGTGGTGGATTTATGGGGACCCATGTAAATATTTTATTATAACATGTGTTATTTATATAGATATTTAGGTGATTAATTTAGATATATTAATTAGGGGTTGTCTTGCATCATTAGGGGGTGATTAAGGGTTTAATATGCTTAATGACCTTTACTAGTTCACTAGACTAGTTGGTATTAGTTTCGGATAATATAAATGCTACTAGTTCGGCCGTTGTATCATTTTCGGACAATATATGGAAGATGCACTTTAATGCCGGAATTATTGCCTCGACTAATTTATCGATACCAACATTACCATTTCGGATGTGAAATGGCCTTAACTACTACCCTAGATGAATGGTTTGAGTGTTAGGATGATAAATTTGCCATTCGTTTCGCTATCGAATCGCTACCAGATGAATTACATAAAGTATATGATAATACCGGAAGCTATGTTTTGGATATCCCATGGATATTCCCGGGCTTATGTAAGGTGCTTATCATCATGTACAAGCCTTATAAATATTGTAAATGCTGAATTCTTAGCGTTGCGGACATTTGTAATGTTACCATTTATTGCGGATCGAAAAATTTTTAAATATACACATTTTCCGGATGGTTAAAGTGTTTTAGTATTTGGTGTCCCCAATTAGGGGTTTTTGTCTATATTCAACGACAATATGTTTGCGTTTCGTCCGTGGATCGTTTCGGATAGTTTCTGAACCTTGCTGGCATGAATAGTTCAGAGTGAATAGTGTTTTTCAGCATTTTGCTACCAACTTTTTAAGACATAGTTGTTTGTTTTCGCGACACGGCAAATCGGCAATATGAATTGTAATGTTTTAACATGTCCTATTACTGCTAGACTTTGTACGGACTTTGAGTCAATAAATTAAGTCAAAATAACGCAATTAAGTTGTTTAAATTGTGATTAAGTTGTACGGAATTATAATGAATTTTGCCGGTTGTCACACGTTCATATACATTGTTTATGTTTGTTCATTTACGTTCATCTGTTCATTAATTAATGAGTCTTTTGACTTTGTTCATCGTCACAATTAGTGTAGTTTTATGAAATTAAATTATAACCATTACAAGTTGGATAGGTTTTGTTCATTTTCTAGGCCTTAACATATTGATGTTCATGTTTATGTTTAACTAGTTGATGTTTGATCATTTATGTTCCTTCATACACATTCAGTTAAGTTCATACGTTTACGTTCGTATACTGGTTGTTTATACTATTGTTGCATGAACATAAACGAAAATGAGCATAGTCATTTTCTTAACAAATGAACAAACACATAAAAAGCCTCATATATTTATTCGTTTGTGTTCAATCGTTTGTACGTTTTTTTACTAGAAAATCAAATGTTATTAGAAACTTATGAAAGTTCACCAAATGAATATCAAGAAATTGTTCATAAAAAACTTAGAAGAACAAAATTATATGAAGCCTTTTGAGGTTTTGTTGCCACTAGCTATGGAGGAAGCTTTGTAAATTCTTAGTCATGTTATCAATTGAAAGCTCCAAATGACCTAAACAATGAATATGAAAAAGTGTGCAAGAAAAGATACAATGTTGTTATACACCTAAATGTAGGCGATATACCTATTAATATGAGGGATAACCGATAAGAAGTGAATGGCTCAAATTTTGTAAGGAGAAAAGAAAAGTTTGGCTTGATAGGTATCTGTCTAGTTCATGTGATATTTAACATATTAACAATGTTTTGAAAACCAGACTTGGAACAAGAGGTTTGACCGGTCTATTTCACCATATCAGACCGGATTTGCATTAAAGCGGGTGGTCGGATCTAGAACCCGAGGTCAGACCGGAAAATCAGTGTTCGGACCAGATTTGTTAAGGGTTGGACCAAATTTTATCTAAGAATTTATAATTTTATACTATTTATTTTTATTATATTTACGTAATAAGCTGGTTATTATATCTTATCTGACGGGTCCGACTAGTTGGCCATTAAGGAAACCAGTTCGACGTCTAATCTTGTTCTGAAACAATTAGATATTAATGTTAAAATAATATAAAAAGAAAAGAAACATGTGATGTATCGAATAAGTATACATTCATTTTCATTACTAAAAAATTACACGCTCTTAAATTTGCTATCTTAATACAACTTAAATCTCCTTGGAATGTAAAACCTAATTGAAGAAAAATAATTAAATCCACCACTTGTGGCTTTATCACGTCTAATTAGATTGGGTAATCATTTAAATTAAGAATGTAAGCTTGTTGCTTTTGGTTCTCTAATGGAGACCCAAGTTGTAACATTTTGTATTTTCGATTGTTTTTCATTTATTTGTAATTCATATTTTCATTTCAATCCTTGTAATTCCGAAACTTATTCGTAATGGAAATCTTATTTTGTATTATTTTTGCTTAATCATACTTGCATAATACGTAAACATTCACAAAATACTTGTTTTATACAAAACCGAGCCATACATCGAGACTATATTATCTTTGGAATATTATATGTACATGTTATTATCATATATATGCTTACATGCACCTCAGGATGCTCAAATTATGAAGAACAATGCGTTTATAGCCCCCAAATAACTAACAAAACAACCCAATAGACTAAAAATGAACTTTTTGAAATTTTGACGGTCCATACGGACTATGGAACCCTTGCAATCTATATGGAACGTCACTGGCAGCAGAAAACATAAAATTTTGTTATATTTCGAACTTTCCCTCCTCTTATCTCCCCATCCACCTTCTTTAATGCCCTAAACCCTAATCCCAATTATAAATGTAACACTTCCACACCTCCTATACACTTTCCACACTTTTGGCAGATTTATAGAAGTTTCAAATCAGTGAGTTTTTTCTTCACCTATTTTTCATGTTTTTCTTCTTCTCCTTCCTTGGATAACCTTTAGGAATACTACCACATGTTTACCTTGGTAAACAAAGATGGTATATCACATTTTTGAGATTCAAAGTTAGGATTTTTCTTAAAGCTTTGTTAAAACTCTTATACATCTTCATCTTGCTTCATCTTTGGAACATCTTCAAGTTGCCACAAATCCCTATGTTGGATAGGTTTGGATTAAAGTTTTTGTTCCATAAATATTGGGTTATATATGTTTAAATTACCCTAAGTCACCAAGTAACTTCCAAGCAAACAAAGTGAACAAAGTACACCAAGTCTCCAATCATAACCATGTTTGGAAGCACTCGTCTGCACTCGTCTAGTTAAACTTACTTGATTACTTAGTGAATTAGATGTTTTAATTCATGTTCTTCATATTGTATCCATGATCATCCGAATCATCCATGTGATGATTTTGTGCATTGGTGAAATCATAAGGTTAAAGGATTTGTCTTACCTATGTATGACAACACTCAACTAACACTTGACCAACGCAAGACTATATACATGACTAAACATACATACTAATATATATATATATATATATATATATATATATATATGATATAAATCTCCAAAACCTAACCATGATATCAACCAAACTCATGGTTGAATATTATGTAACAAGGTGGAAAATATCTTAGTTTTGGATTCCTTATTTTGTACTTCTAATCGGTGACTTAGTACCCATGAAAAACACAACTAAAAATAGTGTCCAAGCAAGATATGTTTTATGTACCTTCATATCTGTAAGCTCAATTTACTTTCCAAATTCCAAATTCATAAACTCATACACATTTGTTTATCATTTTAGGGTAAACTTTGGTAACTCCATCCTTCAAGACCGATTCCTCGTTTTCGTGGAAATCTTAGCAAACCATGAGTTCATACTTGACACATTTTACGCTTTAAACACTATTTGGATTGCAACATGGATCCGTATAAAAATCACAATCACACATACAATCAATCTTAAGCAAACACTCAATCCTTGAACACGATATTTGTTATGCTACTTGTTTATACATACTAGGACGATCTTATGCATGCTATCTATCATTAACTTGACAAGGTCTCCCTTAACATGTATAACTCTATAGGATTAGCACACCGCCCCGTTTGTTGGGTCATTATTAAGTATTCAATCAATACGGTTTTATTTACCCTTGTGATAAGATTACGCTAGTGGACACTTTGGATTATTTTTAGTTTGTACATGCTAGTATGATTTATATAACTTAGTATACAATTAACATGTAGATTTGAAACTTTATTCATACTTATGCTATGCAGACAAACTTGAATGCCCACCGACATTATTTCGTTGACGGATATTTTATATACATGTTGTAGGAAATGTATGATGATATCACAAGAAATCTATTTAGGGTAGACTAGAAACTCACCAAGCTTTATTTATGTTTTTGTTTTTTTGTTCTAATTGTGAAATTTGCAAAATGTTTTACTTTCCTTTCGAAACAATGTATGGTATTATTTGAATTAACGGAAATGAAATTTTAAGTTTTAATTATTATCGCAATCTAGTGTTATGATTTTGCTTTTGAGCAATCTATACGTATCGTCTCAATGTTTATGTCATCGGTTGTGGTGTGACACAAGTTCAATCCCCACTTGTGTCACTTTGGTGGATTAGGTAATGATGGATAGAGCTTAGCCTCCTTGCAGAGGTGGCAGGTTCTATCCTAAGCCCAGCCAGGTTTTCGCCTAACCGTGTGTTACGTCAAAAAGTGTTCAGCTCTTGTGATGGCACAACGTCTGTCAAGTGTTAATCAGCTGTATGGTTTCCTGAGGGAACGGCCAAGACAAACTCTGAAGCCAACGTGGGCTTGATTAAGATAACATAGTTTGACCGGAGTAATGCAACGGACTTTTCAATTTAGAGAGTGTAGTGACCTACAACAAGAAATCTGTTCCAAAAAAATATAATAATAATAAATCAAGAGAAATAAGAAACACAAGAAAGATTTGCGTTTTAAATAGACTACTTGAATCCAATTTGGTATTTCAATCCTCTTTATTATATTCTTTTATTAAATCAACTATTTTGAATAAGAACATATACCAGATTTGTTCATGAATGTCTCATCAAACGTGTGATATCTTGAATATAGTGGATTTAATCATACAAATTATAATAATTTTCTTACGTTACCATTAGAATGAAAGTTATGGTATTCATTTGGTTCCAACTTTTTTTGTTTTATCAAGCATAACCGTTTTCTTATTATCACGATTTCTTATAATCAATAAGTGTTGAATTTATATGTTTGAAATTCAAAAAGTTGAATAGAAATTGAAGAGCCAAAAGGGTATTTCATTTTCCATTTGAAAATATGTTTACCGGTGCCTTTTCTCCAAACCTCATAAATGCAAATTTAAAGCTTCCAGCATGCTTTTTCATCAGTTTTCTTGGCTTTGCTTTTGAGTAAATTGTGCCCCTAACCTCCCTTTCTGTTGTAGGGTTGTTGGATTATTCAATGCGCTCCCCTTCCCCCCTACCCCCACCATCACCTCCTCTCTCATGTATATATAAACATATGCAAGTTATACATCTTTTGTTCATAAATACATCAGATTCCCATGGGCCTCATTTTTATACATGCCTTCTTTTTCTTCTCTTGTTTCTTCAATAGCAACTTATCTCTCAAAACCATAACTTTTATCTACAAATTATTGATTTTGCAGGAGATTTGTGCATTGGTACGTGAAGCCTAATATTGATCAACAAATAGTCAATGCAAGTGTTTTGTGTATGTTATGTATAACCTTATGTTTTATCAAGATAGTGGTCTAGGAGGGCTTCGGTGTATCGGTATAACAATAATACGAGATGTTGGTGCGGTTCAATCAGAAAGCAACACTCTTTTTTAGGTGTATAGAGTCCTGTTTTTCGATTGAGCCGTGCCAATATCACGTATGACTTCAACTACCGTATATCACACATTCTTCACCCTGTCTTTATCAAGTGAACACAAGGAACTCTACTTATTTTTATATACTTATTACAAAATAATCATGTTTCCAAAATTGTGTATGATCATATCACTTAATCACTCTCGAAATGCATGCAGGTCTGAAGCCTTTGCTTTTAAGTTCTATGTATAATGTTGCTATTAATATATTACTTATCCTTATTTTAGTCCTTTGATTCATATTCATGAAAGCTGAGTTGGATGGATTTTGTTACTTTAAAAATTAGTAAATTACTATGATAAAAACATCCGTTTACGATTTTATAATGTACGTATAATTTTAAGGAAATATAATTATAAATCTCTCGAAAGTGGCTTACTAGTATTTATGCCAAATAATAATACTCCATATCCTTTCGCTACTTTCCATGGTTGGGTTTTATTGTTTGCAGTGGTAATAATTCTATTAATTTTAATTATTTTGTATTATTTCTATATTTTTTTGTATTATTTCTATTATTTGTAATTCATAGATACAGAGGAAACCCTATTTTTTTTAAATCACGAAAATTTTAATAACCATTCTCTTAATTTATTTGGTTATTATTATTTTTGGTTACTGAAATATGTATTATTTTTATGCGTGTGAGAGAGATTTGTGGGTTAGTACGTTCATATGTATCCAACATGTGTAATTTAGTCACACTTAAACAGTGATTGATCTAGAAAATTTTCGTAGGGGTAATGCTTTATAAGAAAAGGTAACGAAATCGAAAAAACGTCAAAAAAGTCAAATTTTTCAAAATTTACACTACCACCAGAGAGCTAAGGGGTAGCGGAGACTACCTCTTCCCCTAAGGTAGATCCGCCCCTGACTTTAACCATTATTTATCATATAAAATTACTAATCCTTAGTTTTGTACCACAAATTCATATCTAAGTATATCACTCGTTTTATGATTTGGTTTAAAGTAATTAAAAACTCATTTATTGCTCAAGAGATTGATTATGTCAGTATATTTTTGGACATAGATTGGTTATGGATGTGTCCGAGTTTATTTGGTGTTTGAATATAACTGTGTCAAGTAGTGATACGTTGAGGTATGAGTTGCAAATTATGTATCGATGATGTTGTTGACGTCATGAGCAATGAAGGATCTAAGAATTTTTTTTTAGTGGGTACGGATGACAATTGTGGTCACAAACTCACATTGATCATTAGGTTTTTGAACGGGCAATGCGGGGTGGCCTCATAGTCATATATAATTTTAGATAGATGTAGGCTATGACTGTGTGTGTTAAAAGAAGGTTTAAGGTGCTACAATAAAACAAACTTAAGTATTTATGTAGATGAAAATAATGAATATATTACATTATATACCAATATCTGACAAGTACTCCATATTATATATGTTTTTTTTATTTATAAAAATAACCAAATTTAGACTATGTTTAATGTTCTAAAAATAAATGTAAAAGAACATAAACAACACATAAATTTAGAGTTTTTTTAGTGGTGTTGGTGGAAAAAATATTTACTAAAATAGTGTTGTTAGAGAAGTATATATCAAAATTGTGTTTTTAAAGATTTTTTTTAACTCATTCTAAACCTCATTGGACAAATCTATTCATTAAATTACTAATGATTTAATCATGTTATTGTATATCTTACCTAACTTAAATAACCTATTTTTTATAAAACCTAGTTTGAGGAATAAAAAACTACCCGTGTTTTAATTCAAAGTGCTATATAGGAAAAAACTAAAAAGTTCATTCAGAATTTTATACGGTCACTCTTATTCAGAATTTTATACGGTCAGTGTTATAATTTTTTTCACTTTTTTTAATATAAATCACGTAATATTGTATACTTTTTTACTTGAAAATAACTAACTAATTTAAGATATCACTTAAAAATGGACCTTATATATACTTGATATCTTATTATATTAACTTAATATATTAAAGAAGCATATAAAAAGACTGATGGTTCAGAAATATTTAGTCACCCATTCCGTTGATTACTGTTTTTTTTTAAATCAAGTTTCCAAGGTCTCAGTTAGGCGATTTTTATTTCTTCTATTAGTAAAACAAGAAAAATAAAATTAATAATTATAGTTTAACAGGTAGATAGAAAGGATTTATTTATATATATTTATTTTTATAAAAACATATCTTCTGAAGTTAGTTACAATGAATAAAACTAAGTCTAAATCACGTTTTGAGTAGAATATTTTGTAAGAATAATCCATGTATATTGTGTTTTAAATCAATATAACTATATCAAATAATTATAAGGTCTATTCTCAACACTAATATCTTTAACTAACATAGTTAGTATTAGATAGACTATACTGTATTATTTAGGAAAATAAATGTCAATAGAAGTATACAATGATATTTTTAAATAAAATACACAATTATCGATTTGAGTATATTTTCAGTTTTATTACTGAATTACATAAACATAAAATATGTGTGTATAACTAAGTTATTAGAATCACACCTATATTTTTTTTAATCAAATACTGATTTCTAGACTTTTAAAATAGTTTTTTCTTTTTGTTTAAAGTATGTCTTATTAAAAAAATAGTCTTTTTATTATTCTTAAAAAACATGATTAGATGAATAGTTATAGAATAAATTGGATTTATCTAATAAAGTTTGGAGTGAGAAACAAATAAAAATTCTTAACAACACTATTTTAGTACATATTTTTTTAATAACACTATTTTGGTAAATAGTTTTTTAACCAATACCATTATGAAAAAAACTCCGTAAATTTATATATATATGCGTTGCATCAATGTGTAATTGTCATTTCATCATTTTGTTTCGGTAATCAGTTTTTTTTTTCTAACTGGAAACAGCACATAAATTTATATATAAGAAATGGCCGATTTTTAATATTTTATGTAAGAGAAATGAATGAAAATTTGGATTGCTATTTTATGTAGATTATATTGCTATTATTTGCCTAAATTAATCAATGAAGGCGGCGTCTTTAATTGTATTATTAATTTATGAAAGCAGTACTACTTTTAGAAAAAAATATAAACCTTTTTCAAAATAGAGCTACATCACCGTACAAAACTATGGAGTTATGTTCACGTTTTAAGTAAACTGTAAAAATATCTATAAGGTTTGATTACTTTTGTCACTTTAATTAAAAACTTAAATTTTTTATATCTAGGTCTCTGTGGTTTCATTTTTGTTATCATTTTCATCCAATATTAAAATCTGATCAAATTTTTCTGTAAACATCCAATTTTTTTGTTTTTTTTTCCTCCATCTATACTATATTAATAAGTATATCCAAAGGGTAACTTAAGTTAATTTGTCACTTGTCACACCCCAGCTTTCCACAGCTAATCCAAACACTGGTGCGCCCGGGTGGGGTATATCGTGACGTAAGTTGATATCATCATAGTCAATAAAACATGGCACAACGGAAGTCTTTGAGTAAAATTACTATTACAAACCAAATATTCAAAATACAAAATAATATACAGACGGCCCGTAATAGAAGATCCACAGGTGGATCGCAAAATGTACAAAAGTGTATAACAGACTTTGGGCAGATCTAGGATTTGCAAGATCCTCTTATCACTACCGAGCACTTCCAGCCTATTTTCGTATTGTACCTGCAAGCTTAGTCTTTTGAAAATACGTCAGCTTTCGCTGGTAAATACATCCAATTGACTCATTTTGAAAACATTTTAAAATGTTTTAAGTGCACATTGGTACGAAATCTTTTATAACTTGGAAAAGTCAATCTTGTAACCTTGTTAACAAATTCACATGTTTGTCCATACATACAGGGCCCGGTACAGAGACCGAGACATGATTAACGCATTCACCATTTAAGAACTCATGAGGATATCTCCCCAACCTTGTGGGTAAGTTTTTGGCATTAGGCTTGCCGGGTGTATGCCCACACCCCGCGCATAGGTCGTGGCCATTATCTAATGCAATGAGCCAAGGATATCCAGGACACGGTAGTTAACCCCTGATGTTTAAGTTATCAAACAAATCTGATTAAAACGGAATATGCGGATTTACTAGCTACAATCCGGCATTCGATTGATCCCATTTCCGACCAAGCAATAATAGTTTACCATAATCCAAGCACGTATAGGGGAAATAAGTCGAGAGTATTTACCTGAGCTAGTCTTAATATTTAATAAGCAAGATGTTACTATCTCAGCCGTATCCAAAACGAACTAAGTGCAGATAACATTTACCAGAAGTCTCTAGTCTGGATTATGGCATAAGCTAACCAATTAAATATGCTAACGGTCTTAATTAAGTCATAGACTTAGACCGACTAGCGTACGTGATCAAAACGTATAACGCTAGATTAAACGATGATCAGATAGAATGTAGCTTAAACCCAACAAGTACTTTGACTTGTATAATGTGTGTAAACCATAAATATTCTGGATTTTGAGACTTAAATGACAAGGTTAAACCCGTTTCGGTTAATTTTCATAAACTAGTTACATATACTTAACCGTACGCATATCAGCGATATCGGGTAACCGGATAAGTCATAGACAAGTTCTATATGCCATTATACTTTAAATAAGTTGTAATATCAGTAGGATATCAATTTATACGCCTGTTAATGTTTTAAAATGAATTATGCCTCATAAGGGTATTTTAGTAATTTCATACCTTATAAAAGGAACTTGAATATATTTTAGTGTTATAATGATAAGTATTCTGGAAAAATATTTAATTTATAATATGATGTCAGTAGGAACATAACAATATGTGTAAATTATCTTTCATGACCAAACTATGCACCGAAGGGGCATTTTGGTCATTTTACACATAGTTTTATAAATTATTTGGGATTCTGAGTTTATATCATATACCTACTATAAAAATATTTTAAATAAGTTTTAAAATCATTAGGTAACAAGTCTTGGTTGATAAATATGGTTTAATACCATACTATGCGCCGAAATGGAGCTTATGTCGTAAAATGACGAGCAATGCGATGTTTAATGAAAACTGATGTTAAAATCAGGTTTATATGCTTTTGATATATTATTTAATATAACATATCAGTAGGTAAAGGATTTGAAATGAAAAAGTATGATTAAAACCATTTTATAACATATCAAGGGCATTATCGTCATTTATCGACATAATACAAGGACTTGTTCATAAACTCAGTTAATAATCTGATTTGACATCCCAAATAATCTTACTTATGATATTACATCAGTAGGTAATTCATTTTCAAGTTCATTATTGTTTAAACCTCATTTTATGCAAAAGGGCATTTTTGTCAAAATAGAATAATTATGGAACTTGTGCATAAACTCAGATTCTGATTATGATTATGATCTTGTAATATAACCTCAGGGGGTTATGCTACATTATATTACGATCATAATGCAACCTTAGATCAGTAGCTAACCTCAGGGGGTTATGCTACGTTATATTACGACCATAATGCATTCAATTTTTCAATTCCCGCTCATCCTAGTTCCCCATATACCCCTGCCACGGATATACATCATTTCTAGATTCATTCTTCATTTTCAAAATCCTCTGGCCCCTTTCTCTCTCTGGCGATTTAAGAGATGGCGATTTCACAAGATGTTCAAGGTTTCACAAGATCCAATCGATAGATCCAAACGATTTGAGATCTTCACTGACCCTCTCTCATTTTCATCTCATCTCAGATTCAGAGCTCTCATTTTCATCTCATTCTCTCTGTTTCTTCATCCATTCAAGATCTAGGTCTTGGTGAGTACCAACATTTCCTCTCTCATACGGTAGTCATATTGTTTATTTTTCAATTTGTAGACAGAATTTTAAATGTTCTTAACATAATACTTTATAGCACATCTGAAGATCAGGTCGCCTAGAAGTTGAATGGTGCAAATTAAGGTAAGCTAAATAAAACCATTTATTAATTAAAGTTAGATCTATGAACTTTATGGTAAAAGAGAACCTAAATCTTGACCGCTCTTTGTTTACAAGTAGATGAAACGCCGCAGCCAGCGCAGCCGCAACAAGTTTATACGGTAAGAGATAGGTGCACTTCCACTAAAATGATTTCGTAAACTATATCTCAAGAAATAACAATAATATTAATCGTTATTGTTTGTCAGATTAGATCAGCAATTGAGCATAGTACGTCTGATTATGATGAAGAGAAATTGAAGAAGGTTTAAATTATGTGATATGTTTTCTTTGCTTTTCAGGGGGAATATAGGTGGTTCTCTCCTAGGGCTTACAAAACACAGGTTATTGGCGGCAGCCCGCCTTATTTAACATATAAAAAACTTTATATGTTAAATATTGCGGACTGCTGCACATAACCTGTGTTTTGTAAGCCCTGTGGAGAGAAGCACCCATCTTCCCCTTACAAGGCAAAGGAAATTTATATATGTAATTTTTCAAACTACACTAAATTCAGTAAAAATATGTGTTGGATATAAAATATATGTTGGAATTGAACCCTACAAAAGAACAGAGATAGAAAGCCAAAATATACTACAACCTCTGATCCAAATTGTCACACCCCGACCCGCAGCGGAAATAAGAGTCGGGGCATAATTGGGTTATCACCAAAGCACAACATTTACTATTATGTTTCATAATTAATAAAGTCAAAGTTACATTTTCAAACATCCAAACATGTTCATTCAATACAACTGAGCTACGTGTCTAACCCGTTATAAACTCGTTTTTAATTATATTTATACACTTATTTGAATTAACCGAAAATTCCTTCATTTGCAAAAACGTTTTAATTCAATTGGACCGGTGCTCGTGACGAGATTCGAACGCGCGACGTGAAGTTCATGATGCACACAGTCCACCGCTGGACTGTGTGTCTAACCCGGTTATATTCTAGGTTTTTATTATACTTAACAACTATCTGTTTTAACCCGGTTTAGTTCTTGATCAAAAAGGCAGGTTATTACACAAGGCGTGCGTGTAGCAAGGATCGAACTCGGGACGTGTGTGTGAAATTTGCACACAGTCCACCGCTGGACTGTGTGCCTAACCCGTTTAAAATACCGTTTTTAATTAATCTTATGTTCTGTTATAACTTCATCTTCTTCGCCGATTTACACAGACAGCATAATTCGACTGGTTATGATTGATTTGTGATTTATAAAGTTCTCAGACATTAACAGTAATTCAAAAGTAGAGAATGGAGAGAGTTTAAGGAACAGAATATACCGATTGATGTTATTCACAGAAATCCGGCGGAGGTTCGTCGGTACTGGAAATGAACTTCGGCTGTTGAAACCAATTAACAGCGTTAATCGATTATTCATAAAGTTGAGTCACTTAAACAAGGTTTAAAAGAAGTTTAGGATATCATACCAGTTCACAGTGTGATTCCGGCAGTCTCAGAGATTTTCCGGCGAAGATAAGATTTTTGATGAACGTTGACTAGGATCGATTCTGATGATGGAGTTGTGTTAGAGACTGATTAATCACATGTTTTAAACAGAAAGAGTCGGAGGAATTACCGTGAGAATGTGAGTCCCGGTTTTCCGGTGACTTGCAGAAATTTTCCGGCGAACTGATTCAGAAGATCTTATGGTTCAAAAATGCGACGAAAATGAAATTGAGTATTGTTGTGATAGTTCTGAATCGTGAGAATGATCTGGAGCTTGAATTAAATCAGAACCTTGACGAACTTTCGGTTTCAAAAACCGAAAATGATGAGACTTAAAGTTCAATCAATTTTAACTTGATTGGAAACCGTCACACATCGGTTATAACTGAAATTGTGAGGTAAACAATCGATTTGACGATTGGTTTTCCGATTACCGGTTTTCAGATGGCATCATCGGTTAAATTGAGTTTGTGTATAAGTTCCATTTGTTTTCCTAGAGTTAACAGAAAACACATTGTGGCGGAGTGGTTTAGGGAAGGAATGTTAAGTTGTTTAAAGCCTTGGCTGACCCGGGTTCGAGTCCCGGCAGCTTCAAATATTTTTTATTTGTCTTATTTTAACTTTTTATCAAATATAATTTTTATAGTTTAATTTATTTATTAATTATGTATCGTTTTAACTCAAAATAATCATAAATAATTAACGCAACTTTTATAACTTGGTACAAGATTACAAAACGAAGCGGGTCTTGGAGACCCGATTTTTACAAATGTTACAGTATCCCCTACTTTTAGGAATTTCGTCCCGAAATTTAAATAGTTGAAGTAGTAGGAAAAAGATGCGGGTATTTTTCACGCATTGAGTCTTCACGTTCCCAAGTAAACTCAGGTCCCCGTTTCGACTCCCAGCGTACCCTAACAATTGGAATGCGACTTCGTCGAAGTCGCTTTTCTCCGTAGTCCATGATTTCCACTGGTCTTTCAATAAAATGCATGGATTCATCAATCTGAATATCTTCCAGCGGAATATGGAGGTTCTCATCAGCGAGGCACTTCTTCAAGTTCGACACGTGGAATGTGGGATGAATCCTGTCGAGTTCTTCCGGTAGGTCAAGCTTGTATGCTACAGGACCTACTCTTTCGAGTATCTTGAAAGGTCCTACGTAACGTGGTGCTAGCTTTCCCTTTTGACCAAAACGAACTACTCCCTTCCACGGTGATACTTTTAAAAGCACATGATCACCAATGTTAAATTCCAAGGGCTTCCGTCGTTTATCTGCATAACTCTTTTGACGACTTTGAGCTGCTAGAAGATTGTTTCGGATTTGATGAATCTTGTCTGTGGTTTCTTGGATCAATTCTGGACCAGTAATTTGTGCTTCCCCAATTTCGTGCCAACAAACAGGAGATCGGCACTTTCGACCATATAAGGCTTCAAAAGGTGCCATGCCGATGCTCGAATGATAGCTGTTGTTGTATGAAAATTCAACTAACGGTAGGTGGGCGTCCCAATTTCCCTTGAAGTCTATGACACATGCTCTAAGCATATCCTCAAGAGTTTGAATGGTGCGCTCAGACTGTCCATCAGTTTGAGGATGATAGGCGGTACTGAGATCTAATCGAGTGCCCATAGCGGATTGTACTGCTTGCCATGTTCGTGAGGTGAAACGTCCATCACGATCAGAAATAATACTTAATGGTACCCCATGCCGGCTTACGATTTCGTTGATATAAATACGAGCAAGCTTTTCATTCTTGAAATCTTCTCGAATAGGAATAAAGTGAGCTGATTTTGTAAGTCGGTCTATAATCACCCATATAGTGTCATACCCACCAGAAGTGCGAGGTAACCCGGTAATGAAATCCATGGTTATATTTTCCCATTTCCATACAGGTATTTCCGGTTGGACTAGAAGTCCTGAGGGTCTTTGGTGTTCAGCCTTCACCTTAGAACATGTGAGACACTTGGAAACAAAAACGGCAATATCTTTCTTCATTCCAGGCCACCAATAGGTGTATCGTAGGTCTTGATACATCTTATCGGCTCCTGGGTGTATAGAATATCGCGTTTTGTGAGCTTCATTCATGAGAGTTTCCCGAAGATTGTTGTGGTTAGGAATCCAGATACGATTTAGGTAATACAGAATACCGTCTGATTTAGTTTCAAGATTTAGCTCGGCTCCACAGGACATCTCTTTTCGTACATCTTCTTCTGTTATCGAAACGTGTTGAGCTTCTCGAATTTGATCTTTAATATCGGTTATAATTTGCGAACATAGAAGATGAATGGAGTTCGCATAACCCTTTCGACTAAGTGCATCAGCCACCACATTTGCTTTACCAGGGTGGTATCTAATTTCACAGTCGTAATCATTTAGGAGTTCGACCCATCTTCGTTGCCTCATATTTAACTCTTTTTGATTGAAGATATGTTGAAGACTCTTGTGGTCAGTGTATATTTCACACTTAGTACCATAGAGGTAATGTCTCCATATCTTCAGAGCGAATACAACAGCTCCAAGTTCTAGGTCATGAGTGGTGTAGTTCTTTTCATGTGTCTTGAGTTGCCTCGAGGCATAAGCTATGAATTTTCCTCTTTGCATGAGAACGCAGCCTAATCCTTGCCCTGACGCGTCGCAATAGACTACAAAATCATCACAACCTTCAGGAAGAGTGAGGATTGGTGCATCACAAAGTTTTTGTTTAAGAGTTTGAAAAGCTTCTTCTTGCTTGGGTCCCCATACGAATGGTTTTCCCTTATGGGTTAAAGCCGTGAGTGGCACAGCAATGCGAGAGAAGTTTGAAATGAACCGACGATAATAGCCAGCTAGTCCAAGAAAAGACCTTACTTCAGTTGGTGTACGTGGAGCTTGCCATTCTTGAACTGCTTTGATCTTTGAAGGGTCAACATGTATTCCTTTATCATTGACTACATGCCCGAGAAATCGCACCTCTTTTAACCAGAATTCACATTTAGAGAACTTGGCATACAGCTTTTCCTTTTCTAGAAGTGCAAGAACGAGTCGAAGATGACGCTCGTGATCAGCTTTAGATTTTGAATAAATAAGAATATCGTCGATGAAAACTATAACAAATCGATCAAGGTAAGGTTTGCAGACTCTGTTCATTAGGTCCATGAAGACAGCTGGTGCGTTGGTTAATCCAAACGGCATAACCATGAATTCATAGTGGCCATAACGAGTTCGAAAAGCAGTCTTAGGGACGTCTTCTTCATGCACTCTAAGCTGATGATAGCCAGATCGAAGATCGATTTTTGAAAAGCAACTGGCACCTTGTAGTTGGTCAAGAAGATCGTCTATGCGAGGTAAAGGATAGCGATTTTTGATGGTTAACTTGTTGAGCTCTCTGTAGTCGATGCACATACGAAAAGATCCATCTTTCTTCTTTACAAAAAGGACAGGTGCACCCCAAGGCGATGAGCTGGGACGTATGAATCCCTTGTCAGTCAACTCTTGCAATTGACTGGCTAGCTCTTGCATTTCAGAGGGGGCTAACCTATATGGAGATTTTGCAACTGGTGTAGCACCAGGTATAAGATCAATACGGAATTCGACATCTCTGATTGGAGGAAGTCCTGAAATGTCGTCAGGAAAAACTTGTAAAATCTTTTACTACAGGAATATCTTCAAGTTTCTTCTCTGTGGTCCCCTTCTTGATGATATGGGCTAAGAACGCGACATAATTCTTGCGAAGGTATTTTTGAGCTTGAAGACAAGACATTAAGTTGAGCCCTTTCGACGAGGTTTCTCCAATGATTCGAAGAGTCTGACCGTTTGAAAGAGGAATACGAATAAATTTTTCACGACATACAACTTCCGCATGATATTGACTGAGCCAATCCATACCGATTATGATGTCGAAACTTCCCAGCTTCATAGGAATAAGGTCGACTGAGAAATCGTGGTCGTTTAATGTGAGTGTACAGTTGCGTAAACTGGTTTTCCGTCCGCAACTTCCACCGTTATGGATTCCGCAAGCTTATCCCGATTTTTGCTTAAGATAGGTTCAAATTCTAATGACACGAAACTTCTATCCGCACCAGTATCAAATAACATAGAGGCATATCTACCATTTATAAGAAACATACCGTTGACCACATTGCCGTCAGCTCTGGCCTGGTTCGCGTTAATATTGAAAGCTCTTCCTCTAGCAGGTGGAGGAGCTTGGTTCGCTTGATTCACAGGGTTGGCTTGGGCCTGAGCATGAATAATATTAACCAGTCTTGGACATGTGTTTCTGAAATGACTTGGGTCGCCGCAATTGAAAGAAGCCCGCATAGGTTGGCCCATAGGGTATTGGGTTGATAGTATGTTTGGGCTAAATGTTGGGTGGGTGGAAATGGTAGTTGTTGTTGTGCTTGACCCATTAACTGTTGGTGGGTTTGGGTTAAAGGTTGGTGGCGGTTTGTTCGTTGAGGCATGCGGCAGTTTTGAACAGTATGTCCTGCGCGACCGCAGCCGGTGCAGTATTGGCAAGGATGATCAGGGGAGTGGTGATACTGACAACGGTTACATTTTGGTAATGGGCCTGTGTAGGGTCTTCTGTATGGCGCGGGTGAAGGAGTGACTTGAGTGATGGGTGCAGCAGGAATAGGGGTGTTGGTTTGGGTGACTGCAAAATTCCTGGTGTTACGCTTCCTCTTGTTAGCAAACTTAGAGGAAGGAATGGGGTGGTTTGAGGTTTGTCCCTCAGCAGGGGCTTTCTTCTTCTCTTCTTTGAACTTCCCATTGCGAATTCGGTTTTCGGTCAGTTCAGTTGCCAACTCCATGGCAGCTTCGAGTGTTACCGGTGAAACGCTGAGAACCGAATCTTGAATTTTCGAGGGAAGTCCTCGAATATAATGTTCGATCAGACGATAGGTTGGAGTAAATAAATTTGGAACCATCTGGTTCAACTCCAAAAACCTCTTGTTGTAAGTAGAGTGATCACCCTCCTTTTGCCTTAGAGCATGAAATTCATCCTCCAACTTCTTAATTTCACTTCTAGGACAGAAACGCCTAGTCATGATTTCCCTTAACTCCTCCAAGTTAAGGCCATCGCATCTTCAGTTCCCCTCTTTCCTTTCTCAGTATTCCACCAAGTGAGAGCTACACCAAGTAGTCTCCCGGTGGCGTAACGAACCTTGCGATCCTCAGGACAATCGCAGTTTAAGAAAACGTTTTCCATCTCCTCGAACCAATGTAGGAGAGCAGTGACTCCCTCAGTCCCTTCGAATTTTGGAGGATCACAGGACTTAAAATGTTTGTAAGAGCACTTGATGGTAGGAGGGTTGTCGATGTTCTGGTCCTGTTGTTGAGGAGGGTTAGTAGGATTTGTAGCAAGGGCTTGTTGTACTTGTACCACGATGTCAGGCAATATCGTGGCCATTTGTTTCGCGATATGTGTGGCCAAACGTTCCTGAGTCTTTCCCGATCTTTTACCCCTTCGATGCTGTCTAGATGACATCTACAGGATCATAAAATGAGAAGATTGTGAGTTTATGGTGTCTTTTTAGGTGTCATGTGTCTTTAAGAAAATGAAAATAACATAAATATCAATAATGCAACTACATCCATAGGATGTCTTGGGTTCGCTCATGTTGGGCCTCAAATGTCCCCCATACCTTCACCTACATAGTCATGTGGGCCCCCATGGCTATTGGCTTGGTAGGGTTCACATTAGTATTGGCAATTTAACACTCGCATCCCCCGAATGCAAACCACAAAATATGTTCATGAGATGTTTGGTCGGAACGTGTCCAGGTGTAGACACAATGACAACTCAAAGTGGGATTAGTTCGCACGACGTTTGGTATAGCATGCTTTGGCCTAATAAGTACTTCGTACTCTCATCGTTAGTCCCCAGGTAGGCAAACTGGTCCTTTATTTTGGATTTATACGAATGCCAGCCTAGACAGGACGTTCCGACTACCGGTACTAGTACCCTTCCAGTTACTACATGCCCGTCATGAGAACTCACTTTGATGAGATTTGAAAACACGAAAATCATTGTAAAATCAATCATGATGTGGTGTGTGCTTTCATGGATGTGATATGTTATGAGCATACGATTTCATGATAGGCATTATTTGATAATACATACTTATGAACATGCTTGCACAATATCAAATGTAACATTTAACATAAAAACATATAAACATCATGAAATTTGGCATATAACACACAAAATTCTTATGTTTCTAATCGACTATAGTATAGGCTCTAAGGGTCTAATAACCTATCCTATATCCCTATAGTCATGGCTCTGATACCAATCTGTCACACCCCGACCCGCAGCGGAAATAAGAGTCGGGGCATAATTGGGTTATCACCAAAGCACAACATTTACTATTATGTTTCATAATTAATAAAGTCAAAGTTACATTTTCAAACATCCAAACATGTTCATTCAATACAAAGGAAATAAACAAACATAACAATCCCAATACTAAATCGTTTTATTCTTCTAATCCAAGTCCTATGTGTTCCTAGCTGCTGCTGGTTCACCTGTATCATGTGTAAAATGGGAATTTTTGGGTCAACATAAGTTGGCGAGTGAACCTTATTAGATAAACATTTGATAATGATTTTATGGTTAGTTTATCAATGAAATATTGTGCATAATCATAAAAGAGCAAATGTAAGTAATCAAGCATTGGCAAATAGCAGTTACAATTATAACATACAATAACACTTGATAGCATACATGAACATACCAATATCATACGATAACTAACATAAATGAACTGTGCGATCAAGGCTCAATCAAACGGAGCCGATCGTATTGCATGAACTGGAAATGTAAAATGAACTGTGCGATCAAGGCTCAATCAAACGGAGCCGATCGTATTGCATGTACTGAAAATGTAAAATGAACTGTGCGATCAAGGCTCAATCAAACGGAGCCGATCGTATGCGGGCACGCCAGGTTCAACCGCATAATAAAATGGGGAACAAGCTCAAACCTCATAAATGGGGAGCGGCGGCCTCGGCAATTGCATGTACTGAAATAATAATTTGCATCCAATAATAACTACTTAACAGCAACAAACTAAATACACATGTCATGATATGATGTATGCACAATAGTTTAGTTATAATATGTATTTAAAACAAAGACACATGATACACCCCAAAAACGTGATTAAAACGGGGAATTTGAAAGGTTCACTCACATTGGGTGCGTTGAATTGGAGATGGTGGGATGCGCACGATTTAGATGAGCGGATCGACGAGGAATACTAACCTAAATAATAATGGAAAAATATATTAGATGGATGGATTTTATTAAGGATTATAATGAAATTTTTAGATATATTTTTGTGAGTTTATGGCTATTTTCTATCTTTAAAAATGTTATTTTTAAGTATTTTTAATTGATTTTTAAATTAAATTAAATAAATAAAAATATAAAAATATATTATTTTTTTTAAGTGTTGACCGTTGACCGGTTCGGTCAGCGGATAAATTCTGCGCCGGGTGGGATTCGAACCGGCGACCTTCCGTTCGCGTGCACGCAGCTCTACCAACTGAGCTACGTGTCTAACCCGTTATAAACTCGTTTTTAATTATATTTATACACTTATTTGAATTAAACCGAAAATTCCTTCATTTGCAAAAACGTTTTAATTCAATTGGACCGGTGCTCGTGACGAGATTCGAACGCGCGACGTGAAGTTCATGATGCACACAGTCCACCGCTGGACTGTGTGTCTAACCCGGTTATATTCTAGGTTTTTATTATACTTAACAACTATCTGTTTTAACCCGGTTTAGTTCTTGATCAAAAAGGCAGGTTATTACACAAGGCGTGCGTGTAGCAAGGATCGAACTCGGGACGTGTGTGTGAAATTTGCACACAGTCCACCGCTGGACTGTGTGCCTAACCCGTTTAAAATACCGTTTTTAATTAATCTTATGTTCTGTTATAACTTCATCTTCTTCGCCGATTTACACAGACAGCATAATTCGACTGGTTATGATTGATTGTGATTTATAAAGTTCTCAGACATTAACAGTAATTCAAAAGTAGAGAATGGAGAGAGTTTAAGGAACAGAATATACCGATTGATGTTATTCACAGAAATCCGGCGGAGGTTCGTCGGTACTGGAAATGAACTCCGGCTGTTGAAACCAATTAACAGTGTTGATCGATTATTCATAAAGTTGAGTCACTTAAACAAGGTTTAAAAGAAGTTTAGGATATCATACCAGTTCACAGTGTGATTCCGGCAGTCTCAGAGATTTTCCGGCGAAGATAAGATTTTTGATGAACGTTGACTAGGATCGATTCTGATGATGGAGTTGTGTTAGAGACTGATTAATCACATGTTTTAAACAGAAAGAGTCGGAGGAATTATCGTGAGAATGTGAGTCCCGGTTTTCCGGTGACTTGCAGAAATTTTCCGGCGAACTGATTCAGAAGATCTTATGGTTCAAAAATGCGACGAAAATGAAATTGAGTATTGTTGTGATAGTTCTGAATCGTGAGAATGATCTGGAGCTTGAATTAAATCAGAACCTTGATGAACTTTCGGTTTCAAAAACCGAAAATGATGAGACTTAAAGTTCAATCAATTTTAACTTGATTGGAAACCGTCACACATCGGTTATAACTGAAATTGTGAGGTAAACAATCGATTTGACGATTGGTTTGCCGATTACCGGTTTTCAGATGGCATCATCGGTTAAATTGAGTTTGTGTATAAGTTCCATTTGTTTTCCTAGAGTTAACAGAAAACACATTGTGGCGGAGTGGTTTAGGGAAGGAATGTTAAGTTGTTTAAAGCCTTGGCTGACCCGGGTTCGAGTCCCGGCAGCTTCAAATATTTTTTATTTTTCTTATTTTAACTTTTTATCAAATATAATTTTTATAGTTTAATTTATTTATTAATTATGTATCGTTTTAACTCAAAATAATTATAAATAATTAACGCAACTTTTATAACTTGGTACAAGATTACAAAACGAAGCGGGTTTTGGAGACCCGATTTTTACAAATGTTACACAAATAATAATGTAACATCTACCCAAGTCAAGGTCTGCTGAAGACTAAATGTCCAAGGTCTGCCATAGCTAAACTCTGTTGAAGACAAAGCTCTGCTGAAGTCTAAAGCTGAAGGTCTTCCAAGGCAAAGCTCTGCTAAAGACTAAAGTTAAAAGTCTGCCAAGGCAAAGCTCTGCTAAAGACTAAAGGTAAAAGGTCTGCCAAGACAAAGCTCTGCTGAAGATCAAAGCTAAAGGTCTGTCAAGGCAAAGCTCTGCTGAAGATCAAAGCTAAAGGTCCGTCAAGGCAAAGCTCTGCTGAAGACCAACAGAGGATGTATCATCAGTGTTTTCTATCAGTCCTTGTAATGTTCAGTGTATAGCAGTGGTTAGCTTAGCAGATGTTATTAGTTTGTTATTTTTGTTAAATGTCACTTTCATGCTGGCATCATAATAAGATGCTCAGTGGTTAGGATTGTAGTATAAAAGAACAGTGTCCGTGCTGTTCTATGTGATCACTTTCATCATTTATCAATCTAAGCTATCTTCCTTACATTTTGTATGAACAAATGAGTGATCTTAGGCTGAGAGAGAGATTGTGAGTCATATGCAAGTAATCATAATTATGAAAGCATGACAATTAAAAAATCTCTCAACTGTTATGAATTAAAGCAAACTTGACATAAATGCCCACTGATGCAAACCACTGTTATGAATTAAAGCAAACTTGACATAAATGCCCACTGATGCAAACCACTGATGTTATAGTCACTAACCACTGATGCAAACCAATGATGCAAGTTCATCTGATTTATCTTCTTTCATTTACCATTTTTAGAACTTACATAAACAATTTCAAACTCAGATCCTAACAATATGCAAATAACTTCATTTGAACCATTCTCAATATAGTCAACTTTTCTTACACCTGTCTTTAACAACCTTCATTACTTAAGACAATAAGTATCAGTCCTTGTAATCCTGTCCACTGACATAAATGCAAACTTAACATAAATGCCCCCTGAACTTATCCTATCCACTGATCCGAAATCACTGATGTAAACCACTGATGACAAACCACTGCTAACACACCAATAGTAGTT
This sequence comes from Scalesia atractyloides, assembly GCA_947069175.1. NCBI lineage: Eukaryota > Viridiplantae > Streptophyta > Magnoliopsida > Asterales > Asteraceae > Scalesia > Scalesia atractyloides. The sequence goes on along the minus strand of CAMTDV010000007.1, from coordinate 58,404,886 downwards.
GTATAGCAAAACCACTAATTCAACCACTGACTCACTAACCACTGATGTTATACTCAGTAGTGGTTGTCTAGCAGTGGTTGTCTACCATAAATAGTGTTTGCCTAACATCTGATGTTATTACATGAAAATCTATCTATTGCTGAAACTGTATCCTCTGTTCCTACTTCCACTATTGGTGAAACCACTGTTTTCCCAATCCTCTGATCATTCCTTTGTTAAGAACCATTGCTGGTCTCCAGCAGAGTTTACACGCGCATAGATGATAGCCATCAGATGTTTTGGAAACCACTGCCACGTCCGCATTCACTCTTCCCTTTATAAACCCTGTTTCATCCCAACAGAGTTTCCCCTTGGCGTTTCAATTTCAAAAACAAAAATCTCCCAGAAATTTCTCCTTTACTCTCTTCTTCTTTCAACCCTAAATTCACCATGAATCTTATCCTCAAAACTCCCCATAACTACCTTCCAATATTCGATAAAACCAACAATAATAATGCGTTTCACTCCATGATTGATGTTCTACAAACATCATCGAAACCCTCCGTAGTTCTAGGCAAACACTGAACTAAAAATTCAAAACAAAAAGGCTGTTGCCATCATATCAAAGATTGGACAGTCACTGGTCCAAATCTCTCCTTCTACTATCTCCACCATTTTCGGTCTTAATGACCTTGATGACCCCACATCTTTCTTAAAGAAAGATTTACACGCAGAATTCTTAGAGCGTGGATATGAAGGTCAGCTTTCAGGTATTGCGATTTTCAAACCGGAATTTCCCGCTGACATGAAATTCTTTTTTCACACCCTTTTACTGTGCCTGTCAGCAAAAACAATCGGTTTCAACGAAATACCTTTGAATATTCAATACCTGGGTTATGCTATTTTAACCAAATCAAAACTTAACTTTTCTCAGGTATTGTTTTATGATCTGGTTGCTAATTTTAACAATCTTAAAAAGGGTAAAGCTTTTTTGATACACCCTAGGTTGTTGAGTTTCTATTTACAAAAACAAGTTTCTGAGTCTGATTTTAAACAAGGTGTCACCTGTGAAGTTGGCAACCTCAAACATGAAACTTTTACTAGACTTTCAAGTCAAAAACCTAAGGTGTTGAAAACTAAAGCAACAGAGAATGAGCAGATTTTGACAACTTCTACAACCACTGCTCCTTCCTTTATTGCTGAGCCCACTGCTCCTGGGAACCACAACACTACAACTAGTGTTATGCAACCCCCACTAGTTAAACCCATAAGAAACCAACCGAATCCACCAAACACCCCAAAAAGGTAGCTCTGGAAGATGAGATCCCATATGTCTTACCTGTGACATCACAAAAGTCACTTACAACCACTGCTGCTACTTCCTCACAGCAGAAGGTTCAAAGATCTCCACCATCACAAGCTCCTTTTGTTTCCTCACAAAAGGAACAAGTTGTAAGCACAGGGATGCCATATTATGAGGCAGATGTTTCACTTGAGCATTTGTTCTCCAGCCCCTCTCCCAAGGCTATGTCTCTTTCTACTCCCGTACCCACTACTCCACTTCCACCCACATTTATACCTTTGCTTGAGGCAATAGAGAAAATTCAGTCACTCAACAGTTCCTCTCACTCACCCATTAAAGAGAGTCAACCTCCACATTTGACTGAGTGTGAGACATCTGAATCTGCTAGCCCACAGGCAATTGAGGAAGTTACACCCCAAGAGTTACATGTAACTCTTGGTGGTAGGTCAAGTGAAGAAACTGCTACAACTGCTGCTACAACAGTGGCTTAGTTGGACAGTGGTTACATAATTAAGACTTCTTTGACGGCAACAACTGCTGACGCTACAGTTGTATTCTCTGAGCCAGTTGGAAGTCCCTAGAACCAAGAACAAAGGGCATTTGGGTCTGATACTTTGGAGTTTACTCCAGTAGAAGATCTAAATACAACTACCTCTGTTAGGAATTCAGATGGTCCTATTAGAATAGGTGATGAATTAAGGTATAAACAATTGACGGAGGGATGTCTTCCATGGAATCATCTATTGATGACCTCAAAACCATGATGAAGCAGGTCCTACAAAACTCCCAACCTCAACCATCTCCCACACAAAATGCTGATGAGCTATAGAAGGTTGTTCAACCAATCATCCTTGCTCAGAGACAACTGGCCGATATTCTGCATGAAACCTAAATGAAACTGATCCGAAATATGGTCGAGGCTCGCTATAAAGATACACAAGCTGACATCAAAGCCATCAAAGAACATCTGCTCAAAACTACTGGCTCTGCCTTGGTGATCATTCTTCAAGATGACAATGAAGATGATGCCAAAAAGGGGGATAATGATTCAATGCGAAAGTTGCACCCTGACTCAAAACTCAAACCTCAGGTGCAATAACAGCCAGCAACAACAACAACTGCTGAAGCATCCAAAGCAACTTTGGGTAAAGAAATTGATGAGTCATCAAACAAAGAAGTTGAAAGGATTGCAAATGAAAAGCAAGAAAGACAGGATACACTCGAAGAAAAAGCTTTGAGACTCGTAAAAGAAGTAAAGGCTAAGCAAATGGAAAAGGAAGATGTTGGAATTTCAAGGCAAAGAAGGTCTGCTAGAAGAGCAGGACAAGAAACTCCCATCTCTCCTACAACAACTGCTGCAGCTACTACAAATGTATCATTTGTCACTCTACCCATAGCAGATGTTTGGGCAGATATTGTGACAGCAGATTCTGGAACAACAGCTGCTCTAACAGATGTTGTTCAAACCACTGCCTTGATCACCTTCCAACCATAACTGAACCACTGCCCACACCATCCTGAATTCCCACACATCCACCTTCTCCCAAAATTAAATTCCAACGCAAAAGAATAGCTTTTGTTGTTGATGATGATGAAGACAACCAATCACCACTTCCCACCTCATCACAATCCATATCACAACCATCCTCATCACCTCCACACTCTCAAACTCCATTTCCCCTAGTTCCAACCATGCACCAACCCTCCTCATTCCTTCCATTGGGTGCATTATACCCATTGGAAATTTTAAAAGTTAAAGGTGAGATTGAAGCTTTCTCCAAAACAGAAGATCCAACAAAAAGAGAATTTCATTCCTTGCTGGGGTATAGAAAGCCTAGGAACTTAGATGAATATCTTAAGTTGAAGGCTAAACAGGCTGAATACATTGCAAAAGAAAATTCAAAAGATAAAGATGACAAGGCTTTACAACTCTCCTTGCAATACCAACTGAGCAAAGTCAGAAGCATTGAAGAATTTGTTAAGGAGCTGAGTAAGTCTATGTCTGAAAAACCAACCACTGATGATCCAGAACTGATAGAAGATTATCTTGATCATATCATGAAGCATAAGCCTTACAAAGCAACAAGGGCACAATTTAAAGGCTGGTTGGCTAATGAGCTTAAAGAAGAAATTGAAAGAATTCATTCTATGCTCAAAGACTCTTCAAAGAAGCCTACTCCTCCAGTTTGGAAGAAGGCCAAAACTGACAGCCAAGACCATGCTCTGAAGATTAAGAGAATGAGAGCCGAGCTTGTTGATTCTTTATATGGAACAACAAGGCAGATTGCTAGATGGTCAGAATCTGAAGTGGTAGATACCTACGAAAGGTTGGAAGAATTAAGAAAAAAGGATCCTTCTATTTCAAGAAAGCCAATCTATGAGCAAACAACCTCTGCTCTTAAACAGACCCTTGGTCCTAAAATATTAACTTCAACCACCAGCTTATCCACCATTGCCTTGAACCAAATTTTGTTTGGCTTAGATGCTGCAAGTGAGAAGCTTAGAGCCTCAATATCCACACTTGCACGCAGACCAACATCACCCAACTCATCAAAAATAACACTACTCCCAAGAAAACCATCTGATTTAAAAATTCTAAAATGGAAGTCTAACAAAGACAACCATGAATTGACATTGCTCAAGTCAGATGGTAGAGTCAAAGGATAAAGATGGAGGATGCATATGGTCTGGATGTAGCTGATCTCCAAGACTTGCTGAATCTTGAGCTTGAAAGGGATGTAGAAGACGTGATTGCCCTGGACTTTGAACTTCAGTTCAAGGCCAAATAAGGGAATCGTTGATGAGAAATAAAGATAAGTAATAAAGTTTAGTTTTGCCATCGTCTGATCTTGTAATGTTTAGTGTACAACAAGTAATCATAATAAATTTCTTTCAACATTTAGTTTTGGCATCATCTATGCCTGTAATGTTCTATTTGATCACTTTCATGGATTATCAATCTAAGCTATCTTCCTTACATTCTGTATGAACAAATCAATGATCTTAGGCTGAGGGGGAAATTGTGAGTCATATGAAAGTAATCATACCTACAAATGCATGACAATGAAAACAATCTCTCAATTGTTATGAATTTAAGCAAACTTGACATAAATGCCCACTAATGCAAACCACTTACTCACTAACCACTGATGTTATAGTCACTTACCACTGATGCAAACCACTGACTCACTGATCAGAAACCACTGAGCAAAACCACTGATTCAACCACTGACTCACTAACCACTAATGTTATAGTCAACTTTTCGTACACCTATCATGAATAGAACCCTTTTCAATGCCAAACCTTTTAGTTACAATTAGTTACAATCTACCTTAAATTGATATGAGTACCAGGCTTGGTTTACCAACTGTGAAATACTAACCTTTTCAAATACTAACTCCCTAAGTTAGAGAATCTTTTCATTTTGTACTGATGTCCTTTAGATTTTTTACTACTTAACCTATCAGTCTTGCTTTTATAGTTGCTTTTATAGCTGTGAAGCAAACAGTGACTGGGTGGGTGGTAAAGCATGCTTGGAGCTCTATAAATCTGTAAGACTCTACCATCACTCCACATTACAGTCCAGAGTACATTGCTCTAAGCTTTTCTACTTCTGGGTCTTTCATTGTTGTAAGCTTTTCTACTTCTGGGTCTTGCATTGTTGTAAACTTTCTCGCTTTTATTGGTTTGTTTTGTAACTTTTAACTGCTATAAACATAACTATAACAATGTTTGTTTATTGGTTTTTTTTTGTAATTAATATCTTTATATATAGGTGTAATTAGAAATAATACTTATATAAAAATTTTAATATGTAAAGTTAATTTATAAATCTTTAAATATTTCTTTATATATAACCAAGATATTATTATATTGCTTTAAAATTGATTTTTCAGTTCACAATCCACTCCGAACACATATCAACTGAGAGCTACGGGTGGTGGTTATCCAATTCCGCCTTGTGACAAACCCTCCGCCTTATCCAATTCCGCCGGTGATAAACCCTTCACTAGTGACAAACCCTCAACATGATGATCGATGGTTTTTGACAGATGAAGAGTTGAATTGGGCGTATGACTATACCTTTGCTCAACTACAATTTGGTGGACTACGAATTGGGGAGGGGCATCACCATCCGGTGGCAAACACTCCTGTACCACCACAACATCATCCACCTTCAAACCGCCCTCATGTCGAAAACTCCAGTCAAACACAAGAACTGACAAGTTGGGCTGAAGGGTACGAAACTGACCCTGGGGTGGAATACGAACCACCGTTGGATGAAGAAATGGTTTGGGAATCTTAGAACAATTTTGATGATGGCTGCCTCCACCGCAATGATGATATAATGATATATTCTATGGTTTATCTAATTTTTTTATGGGTTACTTAATTTTATTTCCGTGTACTATTTTTCTCGAATAAGTTTGAATATTAATCATGTAGTTGCTTTACTTTTAATTATGTATTAGTTTAAATTTAATTTTGTTGTTTAATTTTAATCATGTTTTATAGCAAAGCCACTGATGACAAACCACTACTAACACACCAACAGTAGTTGTATAGCAAAACCACTGATTCACTAATCACTGATGTTATACTCAGCAATGATTGTCCAGCAGTGTTTGGCTACCACCAACAGTGTTTGCCTAACATCTGATGTTATTACTCCATCAAAGGTTAGCAACATCATCAGTGTTTGTCTAACATCTGATGTTATTACTCTATCAGAGGTTAGCAAACTCATTAGAGGTTTGGCAAGGATTCTTTTAGATGTTGGCTCATAAGTAGTTGACTTTATTTCATCATCTATTATGACTATCTTTTATTTAATGTAAGTCCCGTTAAACCGGATCTATCAACAATATCACACAATCACCAAGGATGGGCGGAATCCAAACTTGGTGATCTTAAAGAAAATCGAAAAGATGAAGAACAACGCGAATCAACTTTAACCTTGCACACGATTCTATTATTTGAACAAGCAAAACCGTCTGGTAAAGATGGAGGCTCTCTCTAGAGAAATCCCAAAGTCTTAACCTAGGAATGACATAATATTCTATTTATACCTAGGGTTTGCACATTCCCCTCATGGGCTTGCCTGGCCCACATGGCCTATGGCATGCCCAGGTGACCTATTCAGGTCCAAAACTAATACAAACTAACCCAGTTAATCCGAGTTAACTACCATAGACTGTTGTGTATATTTGATGCTTCAGTCTCACACTTCTAGGACCTAACAATCTCCCATAGAATGATGCATCAAATTGTCTTGATAGCATAAATTCAGCAACGTCTTCAACAGAGACTATGGTTGTCGCTATGCTGTAAGTGTTATGGAAATCAGTCTCAAACTTCTTGGACCTCACACTTCAACGAACTTTCAGCACTGGGTCTCTTTCTTCTGATCCTTTGGTTAGCTTCATATAAGGATCTTGATCAGCTTTTCTTGAAACATCTTTGTCAAAAGAATGTGAGAGGAGGAACCTCAGCAGCTCTTTTCTTCTTCAATCTTTCTTTTTCAAGCAAGCAGGTTCACAGGTACTTCTTCCAATGTACTATCACTGTCAGACGATGACTGGAATCTGGTTCTTCTGACTCAGGTACACTTTGCTGTTGTGACACTTCATGCTCTGTCGGCAACTAACAACATCTCAATTTCAGCAACCGCTGTTTCTTGATCTAAATCAAGATCTTCACATTCTCAGAAACTTATAAGCAAGCATTCTTATGCAACAGGGAGAGTACCGCATGAACACTTGGTACATCCAAGTACTTGTACTCGGATCGAAATTCAAATTTCTTTCATCCTTTGATGATTAGTCAAATCTTCAAGAACGGTTAATAATTTTTAATAAAACAAATAAAGCACTCTACTTTTGGATTTTTGAATTTCTATTTTATTTTGTAAAATATAAGAAAATAGACAGAAACACAAATAAACAAAGACACTAACTCAATAGTTACAACTATACAATTACAATGGGATCAAAATCGTTTTCAGGCGGACAAAGGAACACTTTTCAGTACGAACTTATTTAGACCGATCTAAATGATTGCCAATATGTTTGTCCACTTAAACTTAAATGCTCAACTCTCATTTTTCAACTTCGTGATATGCTTAAGGTAGTATTATACTATACTATCCGTGCGTCCCATACCATGACATACCCCCACGATCAAGGTAAGCACAACGATTCATCGTAGCAGGTGAGTATACTGAGATCATCCTCTATCTTTTACTACGTCAGACTATTGGTGAACAGGTCAGTACTTTCGTACAGCAGAGAGACCAATAGTATCTGACGAGGGTTAGGCAAATAGCCTTATTTGGTATGTTTGAATTCATGTAATTATCTCATAATGAGATTTCCCTTCTTTTAAGATTTTGGCCCTTCTATTTTGGCTCTTTTAAGGATATTCTGACTGTGCCTAGGTCTGCATATAATCTGGATGCAACAGAAGGGCAGCCAAGATATCCCCGGATGACTCAACAGCATAAAGACCCGAAACCTCAGGCGTTGGCTATCTATCAACGCAGGATTTAAGACCATGAAATCATACTCCGATGGTATGTTACCCATAAGATACATAGTTCGTTATGTTTATATAACTTAGTATCTTTAATCACTTTGAGCATTAAGCCTATCGACATATCACATTAGATCCTAGTCTTTTCAGCTACGACACCTTACATGTGTCAGCCACACCCTTTATCACGAATATTCATTTCATTTCCCATTTGATGTAAAAAGACCTTTTGTATTTTTTAGTTTTTCAAATGTTTTCGTATTTTTCTGATTTTCTCCCCCTCAAACAATACATATATACATATATCGCTCTCTTCCCCCTAAATTTGTGAATCATACTTTATGCACAAATTTACTTAATAAATAAAACGTATGTACAAAGTTTTAAACGAAAGAAAAAGAAAATATTTTTGTTGTTTTTGCTTAACCGTTCCGTCATTAGATTTAAAACTAATCAATTTCAAAATTAAAGCACGAAATTTAAATTGTACAGATCTTTTCTTACCTCATCTCCTCCAAACGAAACATCGTACTCATAATAAAAATTTGTACTTTTTGCAACAGAGAGATGTTATCCAATATGTCCCTGGAACAACCGCTATCAACATGCAAGAGATTGTCAACAGCACCTCTTTGGTTATTCCTGAAAAGTAAAGAGATCAGTAAGACAGTGGGAACCAGGCCATCGTGGTCCTGGGTTTTCTTGAAGCATCAAAATAAGACACTTCTTTCAGACACAAATCCCCTGTTATTTCAAGGATTGGTGATGTTGCTACCGCCTTGGATTTGGGTTTCCAAATCTGCTTCGTTTTAACAAACACGGTTGTTGCCTATGATTGAGCAACTTTTGCTGTTTCAGGTTTAGTCGTTTTAGAAAAAGATTTTTGTTTCTGAACAACCTTGCGTTTGTTTTTGGCAACATTCCAATCCCCATTAGATGGTTCAACCTTGGGATTCACATTCTTCATTGCCTTAGGTGATGATACCTTCATCGGCTTTGAATGATTGTTATCCTTAGGTGTAACCTTCTGATTTTGAACATGATACGGAACATGGGGACTATATGTGCAGTTTTGAGCGATGTGACCAGGAATGCCGCAATTGAAGCACGTTTGTCTTTTCACATGTAAAGCATTCTGATCAGCCTGATTTACTCTTGCAGGCCTTGAAGGATGAACTGATCCCTTCTGTGCTCGCCTTCCTTGCACGTTTCTTGCAGACGAAGATGAATTTGGATGTCTGTACTTGTCGTTTGCAAGGGCCTTCTTCTGTTGCGGAGATTTCTATAGATTCTCTTGTTTTGTTTAGACTGCAAGTCTTGTTCAGAAATCTCCCCAACCTTTCCAAAATCTTTGTTGGCACGGTCAAAGGCATATTTTTCACATTTGCTATTAACAACCGGCTTAACAAAAGCATTTTTCACAACACTAGCCTTTTAAGGGCTATTGCTGGCCATGATGATTTAGGAGAGCGAGACTGTCCTTAACATTTGGACTTCTGCTTTCTTCGTCTCTGATTTGCTCGTTTTTGCTCTTTTAGCTTGCTCTGAACCTTTTCATCAGAAGCAGAAGATTCAGATCGTTCAGTTTGCGCACTTGGAGCCTTGTTCATGTCAACTCTCTCTTCATCCGTTGAATCATTAGAAGAGTCAACAAGCACCAGATGGTTCCCGTGTGTCTGACGTATAATCATTGGGTTTGCCGTACACTATATGCTGTGCTTGCTCAATACCTTCATCGGTTTCAGGCATTGTAGTGTAGTTGTGATTATACGGTGGGGCAAACTGATTGAATCCCAAACCCTTCCCTTTGTTCTCCTTATATGCCAGCTACACATTGCACACGTCTTGAACAAGCTTGCTGGATGTATCAAACTTCTTTATATTAACTTCATTTTGTTGATATTTTCCAGTAGGAAGTCCCAGCTCAACTCTTACCAAGTCGCATTCCATGGTTTTTGAATCTAATCTAGTTTTGTAATCATGGACCCAACATTTCTGTTGATTTACGTCCAGGTGGAGCTGAGTTATGTCTTTCTTTTGTGCTTCAACTTTTTCTGTGAGTAACTTGTTACTTTCTCGAAGGCTGATGCACTGAGCCATTGCATGGTTGTATTTATTGGCCATTTTGGAATTAAGTGCCCTAAGTTGAGCAACCCTATTCCTGCAAGGTTCAATGCACAAAAGGTAGTTGACTGTATCAATGGGCGAGCTTGATTTGTCAGTGTGAGTTTGGGGTGCTGGGCTGCTGATTGCTGCTTGCACGGCTTGAGGTTTATGTTCGAACACCTTTTCAGGATGAGACTCTGTAGATTTAGCGTATAGATCTTGGTTTGATTGTAAATGATCCCACAACCAAGATACAAAGGAGTCTTTGTCATCACCCAAGACACTATTCGTCTCATCTCTCACTTCCTCTTTTCGCCTCCCACGTTCAAGCAAACGCATCACATAGTCAGCAACCGGATCAACATTGTAGTCTCCAATAAACTCATTCAGCTTTTCCTTCACTTCATCCCGCACATTCGGGTTTTGATTTTGTGCTGGACTGAGAGCTATGTTCGAGTGCTAAGCTTGGGCTGCAAACATCTTCGAATAATCGAAACTGGACCGGTAAACATGATAAGAAATGTCTGAAATTTGTTTTTACCAAAATGTAGCGTTAGACTTCTCTCGACGATACGAATCCAATGATATATAATGTCCGATGGTGATTTTAGGAATTTGCCCTAAAAATCACACGAGTCTAACCGTGAAACCGGTTTGTTAAGATTGTCTGTGGATCAAATTTTGTGTGCGAATACGTTTAACTCCAATTACGTCAGATGGTTAACTTTCCACCTTTGTGGGTGCAACTCGGAACAGTACCAAATTCGGAACAGTAAATCAGATTAACAATCCGAGATGGAATCTCACATAGTGATCCGAGATGCTAATCCGAGATGGTGCTTCGGGAACAGTGTCCGACATGCACTGTTTCAGTCCGGATTGAGAATCCGGAACAGTAATCCGGAATGCTATCAGATACACAGCAACAGTGAGAATCCGAAAGTAATCCAGAATGCTATCAGATACACACAACAGTGAGAATCCGAAACTGTAATCCGAGATGGATGGTCTTCTTCGTGTTCTTCGTGATCTTCAACGAATTAGGATCCGAAATGTAACTATTACGATCCGAAATGCTTGAAGATTATCTGAATCTATCCGAAATTCAAGATTTTAATCCGAAATACAAAAGAATAATCCGAAATCAAATCGAAATACATCAGAATGATCCGAAATCTGTCCAAAATGTAACAGAAAATTCGAAATCCATGAATGTTGATCCAAAATGCTTGAATCTTCTTCGTGTTCTTTGTGTTTTTTAGCTGAAACCGAATAGAATCAGTGTGATATCAGATTTGAGCCTAGAAAATAGGTTCAACAGGCTCTGATACCACTTGTAAGTCCCGTTAAACTGGATCTTCAATAATATCACACAATCACCAAGGATGGGCGGAATCCAAACTTGGTGATCTTCAAGAAAACCGAAAAGATGAAGAACAACGCGAATCAACTTTAACCTTGCACACGATTCTATTACTTGAACAAGCAAAACCGTTGGTACAAGATGGAGGCTCTTCTAGAGAAATCCCAAAGTCTTAACCCTAGGAATGACATAATATTCTATTTATACCTAGGGTTTGCCCATTCCCCTCATGTGGGCTTGCCTGGCCCACATGCCTATGGCATGCCCAGGTGACCTATTCAAAGGGTCCAAAACTAATACAAACTAACACAGTTAATCCCAGTAACTACCATAGACTGTTGCGTATATTTGATGCTTCAGTCTCACACTTCTAGGACCTAACATTAATTTGAAAGGTATTTGACACTTTATCAATTTACAATAAATAATGGACAACCAAAGCATCTTAATCAGCTTCTAGCTCGAGTGATCTACTAGAGCCGAAAAACGAAAAGAGTATAACAAAATATACTATGTTGCACGCAAAGAAAATAACAAAGTCTCAAAATTTGGGAGTGGTGAGGTCTCCCGAAGTTTTTCATTAATATCTTTAATGAATAATAGATCAACAAAAAGGACACCCTTAAGAAGTTTAGAAAGTAATATTACTCAATTTACCCAAATGACAAATGAGAACGCGTCAAGCACATTCCCCTCTGTAATTGATGAAGTATCCCTAGAACATCACGAGGTTTCTATTTATTTAATAATGATTTCTTTGTCGAACTTGACATCTTAACAACCTTCATTACTTAAGACAATGATTTCTTTAGGTGTTTAAATTCAACCGCGTACACTTTTACCTCAATTTTGTGAAGTAGTTGATCAACCTTCCTTCCAAGCTGAGAACGTAGAAGATGATCCATATAACTTTATTTACGATCGTGTACCTCGAGAGCATCGTGTTTTAAAAGAACAGGGTGCATGTCCTGATTGTGGAGCAAAACGTTTTCAATTTGAATTTGATACCTTTTGTTGTATGGGTGGGAAAACTGTGTTAGCAAACTCAGAAATTCCAGAGGAATTGCACCTGCTTTTCACATCGCAAGATGAAATTGGAAATATTTTTAGGCAAAACATTTGTGCTTATAACACCAATTTTTCTTTTGCCTCAATGGGGTGACGTTAGATGATACATTGAGCAATATGAGAGATGGTGTATATGTTGTGGTTTTGAACATGTTTATCAAAGTTATTTTATCCGTATAAAATAAAAACGCAGCGGAATATTTATTTAAAACATGTTACTTACAAGATATAAAACCCATTTTATATGTAAAACCAAAACCCGGATCCATATATGAACATGCATGCTATCAAAATACAACCATAGGGTGTTTAGAATACCTACCTTCCAAAGAACAAGTAGGTGAAGAAGATGATACTTCTTGAATTGTAATCTTCTAAGTAGAAGACCTCAAGCTTGTATACCCCAAGCTTTCCAACAAACACCAAAGATTGCTAGGATTTCTACACTTTAATGAACTCACTTGAAAAACTCTTGGACAAACACTATGTTTGGCCGAAAATTTGAGAGCCTTCCCAAGAGTTCTTGCAACTTGAATTATAATATGAAAAGTATGTGAGAGAATGATCATCAAATCTCCATATATCTTCTTCAAGATCTTATCTTGGATTATGGAAGATTACATGAGATATGTAAGAAGATTGCATGACATTTCATTGGTGGAAGACCACTTTGGGAAGACCCCAAGGGGACGGCCATATGGCTTGTTTTTGTCACCCAATATTTCAATTTTTATAAAATAAGTCTTATGTTTATTTTATAACATTTTTATAAAATTATAACATTACATGTTATAAGACTTATGCAACATATCACAATTATTTATAATGTTACTTAACCCATTAAATAACAATATAAAATATTCTCTCAAAATAAATTATCCATATAATTTATTAGTTTCTCAAGTGCAATTATTTAGAAAACCAATTTCTAAATATTCTAAGTGTTAATATTTATTTGTTTCATCATATCATAAATAAATATCATAGGTGTTTGTCTAGCTTGTTATTGGGTATGACCCGACTTGGATCATAACGTACTAGCCACATCAATTTAATATGTGTCTTGGGCATACCGATTCTAACAATATATACTTTTCGTGCACATAGAGGGATATATCACAAAATCGACCAATTAGTTTTGAGGGATGGAACCCCTAGGTACCTGCAGTTGTATTTTTATGATCCTGATGCTAAGTTAGATCTCAGACTCCAATGGCCAAATCTTGATCGACGTATTACTCAGATTTTGACACGCGTATTTCTACAAACCCATATGTCGATACATTTCGAAGACTTGCAGAATTAGGACCTCTAGACAACTATAGAGTCACTTTGAATACTTTGGTTGAACTTGACCAAAGGGTGTACAACCGACCAATGACTTCAGAGGTATATAAAATGTTATAAAAACACCATGAAATATAAACAATTGATCACAAACTACCACTGATTGAAAACCACTGATGACAAACCACTGCTAACACACCAACAATAGTTGTATAGCAAAACCACTGATTCAACCACAGACTCAAAACCACTGATGTTATACTCAGCAGTGGTTGTCTACCACCAACAGTGTTTGCCTAACATCTGATGTTATTACTCTATCAAAGGTTAACAACATCATCAGTGATTGCCTAACATATGATGTTATTACTCTATCAGAGGTATCAAATCATCAGAGGTTTGCCTTTATTCCATCAGATGTTGGCTCATCAGTAGTTTGACTTTATTTGACCTTATTTGACCAACTGAATTGTTACTCTCTTCAACATAAAATACTGTATTAATTACAATTATTTAATAGTATTGCTTATTTTACTTACTTATAGCTGAAGATTATATAGGTTGCTGGTATTTGGGTTGACGGTAATGATAACATCACTTCGTATAAACGATGTATTGTTATTTACGGTAGATGTCAATATAGCCAAACTATTCAGCCGTACTTAAGTTGTTACGATCCATTGTCGTATCCTCTATTTTTTCCTAATGGTGAGTCAGGTTGGCATGCTAACATACCACATCATGGAGTATCGATCGATGAGATTTGCAACAATGACAACATCGAAGGATAAATGGAAGGTACCAACAAGTTATTATTCTTTTAAGTGACGATCATAAAAATACCTTAATGCGTTTTATTTTATTAACTATTTGTTTTTAAAATATCCGTTCAGAGGCTAACAACGAAGTGGTAGAACAACCTTCGCTATGCAAGAGTACTATTGTTACAAGTTCCAGATTCGATCTACGAAAACATGCTTCTGTTCGGTGGTAGACTGCTACAACAGTTTGTGGTAGATGTTTACATAAAGATTGAGACGTCACGTTTAGAATTTTACGAGAGAAACCAGACTAAGATCCAGGCCGACTTGTACCAAGGTGTTGTGGATTGTGTCAATGGTGGTGAGGTTCATGCAAACAGAGTGGGAAAAAGAATTGTGTTACCTGCATCTTTCATCAGAAGGCCTCACGACATGCGACGTTGGTTTCTAGATGCGATGACTTTAGTTCAAGATGACGGCAAGCCTGATCTATTCCTTACAATGACGTGTAATCCTAAGTGGCCTGAGATATGTGATAATTTACATGTTGGTTAAACTGCACAAGATTGTCCGGACCTTGTTTCAAGAGTGTTTCGGGCTAAATTAGAAGATCTAAAGGAACAACTCTTCTAGAAACATATCCTCAGGGAAGTTAAGGCATACGTTTATGTCATCAAATTTCAAAAGCTTGGTTTTCCGCACGCACATTTTCTTCTTATCATGTACCAGCAACATAAAATCAATAACGCAGACCATTATGATAAGGTTGTGTGTGCTGAGATTCCTAACAAACTAAGACATCCCAAGTTGCATGAGATTGTTGTGAAGCACAGATTCACGGCCCTTGCGGCGGTTTAAGATTAAGCAGTCCTTGTATGGAGGGTGATCCTAAAATTTGTCATTTCACTATCCTAGACAATTTAATGTAGAGACAAGACAAGGAGAAGATGTATATCAGTTGTATTGAAGGAGAGACACCGGAATAGAAGTGGACGTACTAGGAAAACACTGGATAATAGATGGGTGGTCCCATATAACCCAAGGCTTTTGATGATGTTTAACTGCCACATCAATGTTGAAGTTTGCTCAAGTATAAAATCTGTGAAATATCTTTTCAAAGGACATGACAAAAAGGTTATTCAAGTTGATCAAAGTGTGAAAGGGGTTGTTATTAATGAGATAAAGAGATTTCAGGATGCACGCTAAATATCGCCCCAGAGGCTATGTGGCACATTTTTCCTTCTCTCTTTCTCAAATCTTTCCTTCTGTTCTAGCCTTACAAGTTCATCTACCAAATAATCAGATGGTTGATTTAGAGATGATGAGATAATGTCTAATATTGTTGATAGGGAAAGGGATAAGAGAGCCATGCTAACAGCATTTTTTGAGAAAAACAAAATCAATTAAACAACAAGGGTTTATTTGTATAAAGATTTTCCAAAACACTTCACGTGGAATGGAAGCACACGTCGTTGAAATGTTCGTTTGGGTAAAAACAGAGAGGTCATATTGTTCCGCTATCCAGCCGAATGAGAAAGGTACTACTTACGCCTACTTTTGTCAAATGTCAGAGGTCCTACTTCTTTTGAGCATCTTTGCACGGTTAATGGTCAAAGGTGTGAGACATTTCGAAAAGCAGCTCTTGAGTTACGCTTAATAGAAGAAGATGAATATCTATCACAATGTCTCGAAGAAGCCTCTATATTCCAGTTTCCCAATGCTCTTAGAAGTTTATTTGCGACCATAATGATTTTTTGCCAACCTGGAAATATTCGAAAGTTATGGAATGACCACTTTGATTCACTTTCTGAAGATCATCGGTTACACTGTCAAAGTATCGAACGACTTTAGAATATGGTTCTTACTGAAATTAGTGTCTTTCTACAATCCATGGGTAAAAATATCAATGAATTCGACCTTCCTAAGATAACAGATGATGTTAACTTATAGGATGTAGGTTACCGTGAGTTACAAGAGGAGTATGGGATTGTTTTAGAACCTGAACGCTTGAGTGCCAGAGATAAATTTAATCCGGACCAAAAAAACGTGTTTAATGAGATCATGATGCATGTTGATAATGATCTTCCACACGTCTTCTTTATTGATGGTGCGAGTGAACTAGAAAAACATTTTTGTACAATGCCTTGCTTGCTGAATTCGGTCACGTGGTCTTATTGCTCTCGCAACAGCTTCATCAGGTGTTGCAGCTAATAATATGCCAGGAGGTAGAACGGCTCACTCGAGATTCAAGATTCTATTAATCTTGAAAATAATTCAATGTGCAATATCAGAAAACAGAGTGGGGCCGCAACTAATCCGGTCTACCAAAATAATCATATGGGATGAAGCGTCGATGGCTAAGCGACAGGCGATAGAGGAAGTTGATCGTAAATTGCCGGACATCATAGGTGTTAGTCTCCCATTTGGTGGGAAGATAATGGTTATGGGAAGTGACTTTAGACAGGTGTTGCTGGTTATTAAACGTGGCACTCGAGCACAGATCGTAGACTCCAGCCTACGAATGTCCCTCTTTGGTCTTTGACTAAACAAATGCAGTTGACCATAAATATGAGAGCGTTAAAATATCCATGGTTTTCTGAATTTCCTTTAAGAGTCGATGATGGAACTGAAGAACCAATCTAAGGAAACTATATCCGCATACCCGATGACATGACAATTCAGTGCAACAATATAGAAAACTCTATACAAGAATTGATCAATGTCATCTTTCCATTAATTGAAGATAGTGTATACTCTTCAGATTATATAATCTCTAGAGCGATATTGTCCACTAAAAATGAGAGTGTTGACGAGATTAATAATCAAATGATCGACATTTTTCAAAGAGAGGAAAAAGTGTATTACAGTTTGACGAAGCTGAAGACGATCAGCACAACTTCTATCCGATCGAGTTCTTAAACTCGCTAAATGTGAGTAGTTTGCCACCTCATAAGCTTCGTTTAAAAATTGGATGCCCAATAATATTGTTACGGAATATCGATCCATCACATGGCCTGTGTAATGGCGTGCAGTTGATATGTAAACGCTTCATGCGAAATGCTATTGATGCAGAAATTTCAGTTGGTCAGCATGCCGGTAAACGAGTATTTTTGCCAAGAATCCCTCTAACCCTTTCTGAAGATGACATGTTCCCATTCAAGCTGAAAAGAAAACAATTTCCAATTCGACTAAGCTTTTCCATAACGATTAATAAAGCCCAAGGTCAAACAATTCCGCATGTTGGTGTTTACTTACGAATTCTGTATTTCCACGTGGACAACTTTATGTGGCGTTATCAAGAGGGATTTTAGAACAAAATACGAAGGTGTTGGTAGATCTCGCAAAAGATTTTAAACAACCCAGAGTGTACACATCAAATGTTGTCTACCAGGAAGTGTTGAGTGATTGATGAACTGCATTCGTATCAAAACGAAGGTAAGTTAGTAGATTTTGTGCCTTAATTGCTTCCAGAAATTACTTTTTTAATTACTTTTTAGAACACCTGTAAGCGTCTAACATTAGTTTTTTATTTGTCGAAATCTGGTACAGTCGAGGAGAAGATACAAGAAATTCATGAGCGGACGGATGTATTGGTAAAACAGGAAGAGTTACTAGAGACTCCCCATATTTTATTTTTGGTGTTTTGTCCAGCTACTTGCTTGTATTGTACTCTTCTTATTATTAATTACATCTACTTCCTTGTTCTGTACTCTACTTGTATATTGATCACGCCGAAGCTACAACTAAAAAAATGAGGAAAAGTATATCACCAAAGAATTGATAAACTAACAGAAAAACAAGTGCCAACATATCACGAACAAGAAAACTAACTTAAGTATTATACAAATATATCACGAGGCTGACATAAATGCAAACTTAACGTAAATGCCCCCTGAACTTATAAGAATATAGGTATCAGTCCTTTTAATCCTATCCACTGATCAGAAACCACTGATGCAAACCATTGCTAACACACCAACAGTAGTTGTATAGCAAAACCACTTATTCAACCACTGACTCACTAACCACTGATGTTATACTCAACAATGATTCAACCACAATAGTAATTTTTTTATGTGTACTTTTTGTATCTCTTGTCGTGTGATGTAGGATACAGACCTATAATGTGACATTTAATTATGGGGTTTTGAAATGTAAAAAAAATTCAATTGCCAGAGTGTGGTTTTTAATATAATAAATGTTAGTAATGAATTTTTCGTCGTGTCAGTTATTGTTTCCAGTTACTGTGTGTTCACCTTTATCTATTAGGCTGTAACACGTCCAATCTTTTTAAGTTTGGCATTTTGTATTTTAATCCATCTTTATAGATAAAGATGGCAAAATTAAACTTTTGTAAGGCACCCTTTTGTTCTATTCTCTTGCACCTTCTTTTATACATTTCAGTAATTATTTGGAGTTAATAATAATACGTGATTAAAGAAATTTTATTATAGTTTTGGTGTTTGGCGTTTGTAGCATTTTGGCATTTTATAAGCAATTAGAGAAATAATGTATTTTATTAGCTGAAAATTAGATAACAAACCACTGAAAATGATATCAAAAAAGACACAGAAAAGAAAAAAAAATTAAAAATGCTAATCTAATTTCTCATTCAAATCTTCACTGCCATCAGTCTCTTATTCTTGAAGTTTTTGTCCCCTAAACCTTTGAATTTCTTAGATAGGTTGATGCCGTTTTGTGGACGCTATTGTTTTTGGTGTGATTGTGAGTGGGTTTTTCGCTTTGATGATATTTGGCCATCATCATCATGCTCATCCCACTCTCCATCATTTAAAATGGAGTCCAAAATAGCGTTTACACTGGCATAGGTCTCTCCTTCTCGTTCAAGCCTTCCTCAAGAACAAAGCAGACAAAATGACATATCACTGTCATCAGTCTCTTTATCTTGAGGATTTGTCCATCTCATTCAGCAAAATCTTTTAGAACACATAGCTTATAGGTTTGCCATCTATTATTTATTGAACTTTTTGGCGTTTTAATTTGAACAAGGTGAAGTTTATCTCAATAAAATTTTACTGAACCAGATGGACAACATTGTTATGGTCACTTAATAATGACCTAAGAATGTTGTCCACCTCATTCAGTAAAACTTTATGGAGAACAAAACTGATGTTATAAGAAACGAGGTTTGCCATATGGTATTTAGTAAACTATGGCGTTTGCTTTTGGTGTAATAAATGGAAGGGCCTGGGTTATTTATATAAGGTGTTTTGATGCGTAGTTTGGGCGGGAATTTTCTATAAGTTACTGTTTGTTCAGTAATAAAGATGGCACGTCCCATTATTAAGTTACTGTTTGTTCAGCTTTATCTGTTAAATCTTCAACTTGTAATCCTATCCACTTATCAGAAACCATGATGCAAACCACTGATGACAAACCACTGCTAACACACCAACAATAGTTGTATAGCAAAACCACTGATGTTATACTCAGCAGTGGTTGGCTACCACCAACAGTGTTTGCCTAACATCCGATGTTATTACTCCATCACAGGTTAGCAACATTATCAGTGTGTGTCTAACATCATCAGTGTTTGCCTAACATCTGATGTTATTCCTTCCAAACTACCACTGATCAGAAACCACTGATGACAAACCACTGCTAACACACCAACAGTAGTTGTATAGCAAAACCACTGCTTCAACCATAGACTCACTAACCACTGATGTTATACTCAGCAGTGGTTGTCCAGTAGTGGTTGTCTACCACCAATAGTGATTGTCTAACATCTGATGTTATTACTCCATTAGAGGTTAGCAACATCATCAGTGTCTGTCTAACATCTGATGTTATTACTCCATCAAAGGTCAGCAACATCATCAGTGTTTGTCTAACATCTGATATTATTAATAATGTTTGTCTAACATCAGAGATTATACTAATTACAATTATTTAATAGTATTTCTTATTCTACTTACTTATAGTTGATGATTATAGTAACATCTGATGTTATTAATAGTGTTTGTCTAGCATCTGATGTTATTGATAGTGTTTGTCTAATGCCGAAGCTACGACTAAAAAAATTAGGAAAAGAATATCACCAAATAATTGATAAAACTAACAGAAAAAAAGTGCCAAAATATCACGAAAAGAAAACTAACTTAAGTAATATACAATATATCACGAGAAGATTGATAAACTAACGGTAAACGAGCATCCTATTGTAAATCGTCACTCCGGCCGCATCGCACGGGTAAATGACTAGTTTTAATAAAGGGCAAAATGATCAGAATTTTTACCTAACAACATTTCTCTTCATTAAAAAATAAAATGTTGTACTATTTCCAGTATGATTAGGGTTTTTTTGAACTAGAATGTAATGTAAGTATATATCATTTACTCATAGTGGGAGTTGATCCTCACTTGATAATGACGCTATTTAAATACTATCATACAATTAACCTAAATGACCTTTGATGCATATATTGATAATAACACTATTTAAATACTTTCATACCATTAAACTATAAATGAACTTTGATGTACATATACAAGAAAGTGAGTCTTTACTATATGTCTAAATGAGTGTAAATATGGGTTTCATCAAGGGCAGCTACGGTTAATTTAGAATGAAAAGAATGACGTGAATTTAAGTTGAAATTGTAATCTGTAAACTTTATGGCTTGAGCATCTTATGGCTTGAGCACCTTGCTTAAGCTTTGTTCTCTTTTTATAATATTGCATGTCTTTCAATAAAAACATGGCCTTTGGTGTACATATAGAAAATGAGTCTTTCTAAATGATTGTGTACATGAAAAGTGGATCCTTTGAAATGAAAGATTTATTAGCTAGATATGGAAAACATCAATAATAACAATTACAATGACAATTACAATGACCATTTTTCAACTTGATAGCCTGGAAGATATATATTCTAGGCTCACATTATTAGAAAAAACAAGCATTACAAACGAAATGTCACCAACAAACGTGTCCGTCGGATCCCAATGAAAAACAAACAAAAAATTGAGAATTAAAAAATTACCAATTGATAATCGATGGATACACTAACCCAACAAGTCGAGATTATCCTTGATGGAATACAAATGAACCACCAACGTAAGTAAACATAAGCTTGATCTCTACTGCGAATACTGTTTTTTTGCCAAAACACCCCTCGATGATCCATTGGTTATTGTGAAAATATTATTTTAAATGAGATTATTACGCTTACTTTTCAAGTGTTGTCAAGTGCAAGTCGTTGTTACGGACCATCTCTTGCTTATATGTTCTTTATATAGAAAAGAAAACCTACCATATTTTCCATATGTGTTATACCGTTTGTTTTAATTTGTTGGCGATTTGTATGTTTGAATTGATGTTCTTTGAATTTAAATTATGTTTCAGTGGTCGGTTGTGTGTGTATGTGTATATAATTTTTGTGGGTTTTCTTACACCAATCATCGTTTTAAATTTATTATAAAATGGTTAATACTTTTAAACTATATATGGTAAGATAAGTGTACCTACCATGACGTAGTGTGTTAAAAATCAAGTTTCAACCCAGGGACTCGATAGCTCTTAATACTCAACCTTTGTTGTTGTGTAGTGTATAGTGGAGAGGTTGTGCAAATAAAAGTAAATAATATAATACCTGAACTGACCTTCATATCCACGCTTTATGAATTCTGCGTGTAAATCTTTCTTTGAGAAAGATGTGGGTCATCAAGGTCATTAAGAGCGAAAGTGGTGGAGATAGTAGAAGGAGAGATTTGGACCAGTGACTGTCCAATCTTTGATGTGATGGCAAATGCTTTTTTGTTCTGAATTTGCAGTTCAGCGTTTGCCTAAAACAGGCGGAGGGTGTCGATGTACATTGGGGCTTTTGATAATAACACATCTTTGTATTATGATATTTGTTGGACATCAATCATGGAGTGAAACGCATTATTGTTGGTTTTGTCGAATATTGGAAGCTAGTTATGGGGAGTTTTGAGGATAAGATTCATGGTGAGTAAGTGAGTATTTAGGGTTTGAAAGAAGAAGAGAGTAATGGAGAAATTTATGGGAGATTTTTGTTTTTGAAATTAAACCGGCAAGTGGAAACCCTGTTAGGATGAAACAGGGTTTCTAAAGGGAAGAGTGAATGCTGACGTGGCAGCGGTTTCCAAAACATCGGATGGCTATCATTTGTACATGTGTAAACTCTGCTGGAGACCAGTAGTGGTTCTGAACAGAGAAATGATCAGAGGATTTGGAAAACAGTGGTTTCACCAACAGTGGATTGGGAAAACATTGGTTTCATGGAGCAATAACCTCAGATGTTAGGCAAACACTATTGGTGGTAGATAACCACTGCTGGACAACCAGTACTGAGTATAACATCAGTGGTTGAATCAGTGGTTTTGCTATACAAGTACTGTTGGTGTGTTTGCAGTGGTTTGTCATCAGTGGTTTGCATTAGTGGTTTCTGATCAGTGGATAGGATTACAAGGACTAATTTTTCTTATAAGTTCAGGGGGCATTTATGTCAAGTTTGCATTTATGTCAGTGGATAGGATTACAAGGACTGATGCTTATTGTCTTAAGTAATGAAGGTTGTTAAAGACATGTGTAAGAAAAGTTGACTATATTGACACTGGTTCAAATGACAGGTGTAAGAAAACTTGACTATATTAAGAATGGTTCAAATGAAGTTATTTGTATATTGTTAGGATCTGAGTTTGAAACTGTTTATTTAAGTTCTAAAATGGTAAGTGAAAGAAGATAAATCAGATGAACTTACATCATTGGTTTGCATCAGTGGTTAGTCACTATAACATCAGTGGTTAGTAAGTCAGTGGTTTGCATCAGTGGCCATTTATGTCAAGTTTGCTTTAATTCATAACAGTTGAGAGATTGTTTTCATTGTCATGCTTTTGTAATTATGATTACTTGCATATGACTCACAATCTCCCCCTCAGCCTAAGATCACTGATTTGTTCGTACATAATGTAAGGAAGATATCTTAGATTGATAATCGATGAAAGTGATCAAATAGAACAGTACAAGCACTGTTTTATTTATACTACAATTCTAACCACTGAGCATCTTATTATGATGTCAGCATGAAAGTGACACTTAACAAAATAACAAACTAATAACATTTGCTAAGCTAACCACTACTATACACTAAACATTACAATGACTGATTGAAAACACTGATGATACATCCTCTGTTGGTCTTCAGCAAAGCTTTGCCTTGACAGACCTTTAGCTTTGATCTTCAGAAGAGCTTTGTCTTGGCAGACCTTTTACCTTTAGTCTTTAGCAGAGCTTTGCCTTGGCAGACCTTTAACTTTAATCTTTAGCAGAGCTTTGCCTTGCTAGACCTTCAGCTTTAGACTTCAGTAGATCTTTGTCTTCAACAGAGTTTAGCTATGGCAAGCCTTGGACATTTATTCTTCAGCAGACCTTGACTTGGGCAGATGTTACATTATTGTTTGGATCAGAGGTTGTAGTATATTTTGGCTTTCTATCTCTGTTTTTTTGTAGGGTTCAATTCCAACATATATTTTATATCCAACACATATTTTTACTAAATTTAGTGTAGTTTGACAAATTACATATATAAATTTTCTTTGCCTTGTAAGGGGAAGATGAGTGCTTCTCTCCATAAGGCTTACAAAACATAGGTTATGTGAAGCAGTCCGTCACATTTAACATATAAAGTTTTTTTATATGTTAAATAAGGCGGGCTGCCGCCAATAACATGTGTTTTGTAAGCCTATGAGAGAACCACCTATCTTCCCCCTAAAAAGCAAAGAAACATATCACACAATTTAAAACTTCTTTCAATTTCTCTTCATCATAATCAGACATGCTAGACTCAGTTACTGATCTAATCTGACAAACAATAACGATTAATATTATTGGTATTTCTTGAGATATAGTTTACGAAATCATTTTAGTGGAAGTGCACCTATCGCTTACCGTATAAACTTGTTGGTGTTGCGCTTGCTGCGGCTGCACTGGGTGCGGAGTTTCATCTACCTGTAAACAAAGAGGGGTCAAGATTTAGGTTTTGTTTTACCATAAAGTTCATAGTTCTAAATTGAATGAATAAATGGTTTTATTTAGTTTTAAGCGAGTGACTTGATCTTCAGATGGTTTTATATCAAGAACATTTAAAATTCCGTCTACAATTTAAAAATAAACAATATAATTACCGTATGAGAGAGGAAATGTTGGTACTCACCAAGATCTGGATCTCAAATGGATGAAGAAACAGAGAGAATGAGATGAAAATGAGAGCTCTAAACCTAAGATGAGATGAAAATGAGAGAGGGCCAGTTTAAGATCTCAAATCGTTGGGATCTAGATAGAATGAGATGAAAATGAGAGATCTGAACCTGAAATCAGATGAAAATGAGAGAGGGTCAGTGAAGATCTCAAATCGTTTGGATCTATTGATTGGTTCTTGTGAAACCTTGAACATCTTGTGAAATCGACATCTCTTAAATCGCCAGAGAGAGACAGGGGCCAGAGGATTTCGAAAATGAAGAATGAATCTAGAAAACCCTTGATGTATATAGGTGGCAGGGGTGTATGGGGAACTTGGATGAGCGGGAATGGAAAAATTGAATGCAAAATTTGGCCGCTCAAACATATTGTGCTTAATATGTTGTACTTCATGCATTAAAGTAGTTTTAAAGGAAGTGACAAATTACCTTAAGTTACCCTTTGGATATACTTATTAATATATATATATATATATATATATATATATATATATTATATATATATATAATTTTTGAGCTAGAATGTAAGTATATATCATTTATCATAGTGGGAGTTGATCCCCACTTGATAGTGACGCTATTTAAATACTTTCATACCATTAATATTAATGAACTTTGATGTACATATAGAAAAAAGTGAGTCTTTACTATATGTCTAAATGATTGTGTAAATATGGGTTTCATCAAGGGCGGTTGCGGTTAATTTAGAATGGGAAAAATGGCGTGAATTCAAGTTGGAATTGTAATCTGTAATTCGTTTTTGTTTCCGTTTCTCTTTCCTGTATTGCACTTAACCTTCTGTTTTCTTTTTATTTATTGACTGCCTTTCAAAATATTTCAAAATAAACATGGCCTTTAATGTACATATTGAAGACGAGTCTTTCAAAATGATTGTGTATATGAAAAGTGGATCCTTTGAAATGAAAAAAAGAAACAATTTATTACCTAGATACGGAAAACCTCAATAATAACTACAATGGCCATTTTTCAACTTGATAGCCTTGAAGATATATATTCTAGGCTCACATTATTAGAAAAAACAAGCATTACAAATGAAATGTCACCAACAAACGTGTCCATCGGATCCCAATGAAAAATAAACAAAAAATTGAGAATTAAAAAAAATACCAATTGATAATCGATGGACACACTAACCCAACAAGTCGAGATTATCCTTGATGGATTACAAATGAACCACCAACGTAAGTAAACATAAGCTTGATCTCTACTGCGAAAACTGTTTTTTTTTTGCCAATACACCCCTCGATGATCCATCGGTTATTGTGAAAATAATATTTTAAATGAGATTATACTTTTTAAGTGTGTCAAGTGCAAGTCGTTGTTACGGACCATCTCTTGGTTATATGTTCTCTATATAGAAAAGAAAACCTACCATATTTTCCATATGTGTTAAACCGTTTGTTTTAATTTGTTGGGATTTGTATGTTTGAATTGCTGTTCTTTGAATTTAAATTTTGTTTCTAGTGGTCGGATGTGTGTGTATGTGTATATATTTTTTGAGGGTTTTTCTTACACTAATCATCATTTTAATATATTATAAAATGGTTAGTACTTTTAAACAACTACATATGGTAAGATAAGTGTACCTACCATGACGTAGTATAGTGTGTTAAAAATCAAGTATCGACCCAGGGACTCGATAGCTCTTAATACTCAACCTTTGTTGTTGTGTAGTATATAGTGGAGAGGTTGTGCAAAAGAAAGTAATTAACATAAATAAACTAAATCATAAAAAAGGATATGAAGGAGAAATGAGTAAAGACCCGCCATTGATGATCGATGAAGAAGATGACTAATTTAAAATGGTGAGTGTTTGTTTTGGTTTTTAGTTTGTTAGATACCAGAAGAGAAGAAAACATAAAATGAAATCCTATTATAGTAGGGTCTTTTTGTAGTAGGTGAATTGGTGTTCATTTATTACTGTAAAATTTGTGTAAAAGAGATGTGATAAAAAGTTGTACTGTTATTTACCAAATATAATAAGCGTTTTTGTTTTTTTTAATCAAAGAAAAGTATTTTTAATTGAAGAGGTTTAAGTTTATATATTTCTATATTTATTACATGTTTCATTATTTAGGTACACCAATGAGTGATGAATATCATATTTACACGTTATTAATGTACCATCTCAATTCTGAGCATGGAAATACAGCTTTTAGATATCTTTACATCATGCACAATTCCATTTAACGTTTAATAAACATTTAACTGAACGTAGACGTAATAAAACGAACTAAATTAGTAAAATCGATGGAACAAATGAAAAACATCAAGGAAAAACATTTGCTGAGATGTGAACCAAACTATGTTGAAATGTGCACTACACTAATGTGTGCACTACACTGACATGTGCACTATATTGAAATGTGCACCACACTAACATGTGCACTACACTGAAATGCAGACTATGCTAACGTGTGCACTATGCTGAAATATGCATTGTACTAACGTGTACACTACACTAAAATGTGCACTACACTAACGTGTGGATAATGCTAAAATGTGCACTATACTAACGTGTGCACTATGCTAAAATGTGTACTGCACTAATATACACACTACAATGACGTGTGCCCTATGCTGAAATGTGCACTTCACTAACGTATGCACTACACTGAAATGTACACTATACTAATGTGTACACTAAACTGAAATGTGCACTACACAAACGTGTGCACTACACTGACGTGTGCACTACACTGACGTGTGCACTACACTGAAATGTGCACTATACTATGGTGTGCACTTATGTTGATATATGCACATCACTAAAGTGTGCACTTTGCCCAAACCGACCGGTTAGGAGGTATTGATAATTCTATCTCTATCCTCTCATATTCCTTATTACCACTCTCATTTTCCCCAACTACAATCGCATCTGCAGTTTGTAATAATGGACAATATGTTAGCTTCTACGACCCCATGGGTCGTTTTACTTCGGTTTTATATGTCCAATTCTTTGTTTATGCCCCTATGGACCACAAATAACCCGTTTAGTTTACCACTCATAGTTCTCTTGAAAACCATGAGTGTGATCAACCTTTAATCAACTCTCACCATAGTCCATGACGATGATTGTTTTCGTTAGTCAACACCTCCGCTTCTATGACCCCAGGATCATTTATGCTTTGGTTTTACATGCCTTCAACTCGGTTTATTTAAAACTCATTTTTTCTTATTTTTCCAAAATTCTTCAATCGACTCTTTCAACATTTCATTTTAACAACCTCAACAAGTTAATTAATACTAATAGTAATAACGTAACATCATAGCAACGTACCTTAAAGATTCTCCTTGAAGCGAGCGTCCTTTCCGACTTGGCTTCCCGAGGCCTCATTTAAGTTTCCTATAGAATTAACCCAAGTGATCATTAATAAATACATATCATTAATACCTCTTTTAAATGAAACAAAATGAGTGTTTCAGTTGAATTCTTTCTTAGCAATATCACCAAGTTTCAAAGCTAAGTACAAATTTAAGTTTCATTTAGGTATTTTATCGAACATCTAGTTGGCATTGTATTCAAGCTATTATATTAGCTAGAATTAAACAACCATTAAACCATGTTATCAACTTAACAAGTTCATACTTCCATTACACTCAAATTAACATGTAAATTTTAGCTTATCATGTGTGGATACTTGTTTTGACCATCGTATTTCATGGATTCTATTCCTATAACCCACTTCTTTACATTCATTGGTAATGATCCACCTCATCTATGCCAAATACTTTACAATTTCAACTAGTATGCTAACCCTAAGCATCTACATACCATAAATGTTACCATACCGTCTACAATCCATTCAAGGATTACAACAAACCAAGTTCATCCTTCTTACTACACTTTACCAAAAAGTGAATTGTAAAATACATTATGAATGAATACCAACTACGAATGATCAATAATCCAAGATCATGTATAAGATTTAGGCCCAATTCACAATTCAAGTTGAAGAAATTGATGACCTAGATTTTCGGTGGCTTCCCCCCTCTTTTCTCTTCTCTGATCGACACACATACACACATGAGTGCAATTTTATAATTTTTAACTTTTAATTAGATTACTTCTCATTTAACCACTTTAGCCCCTCAAGTTTAGTTTGTTACTTAGTTTGGGCATCTCTTGTATGTTCTATAACATAAGGCATCATACTTATATTTTATATTTTTGGAGTGTTACAATTAATTATTTTTATTATTTCACCTAATAATAATAACTGATTTATAGTCTTGATTATCAAACAATAATCATCGGCATTCGCAATATTGTGTTATCTTGTGTAACAATTAAACAATCTTTTAATAGTCGTTGCTTTCGCTGTAACCATTTGTAACAATTAAACAATCTTTTAATAGTCATTGCTCTGGGTGTAACCCTTTGGATTTTATCTCGACTGCAGTATTAACGAATGTCTTTACCAAGCATACTAATCCAACATATTATACAATCAATCTTACATATATCTTTAATTAACAACCCAAAATAACTTGTTATAATCTAATGCGACTTTGTGTAAACATCACAAGGCTCATTAAGGACCATCATGATACACCTAATCATACACATATATTTAACACCAAAATGACTTGTTATGTGATAGTACCAATTTTTTTAACCTAAACCAACTTAATAACACACAACAAAGCCAAAAATAACTTGTTGTCACCAGAAGTCGTCGTTAATTAGGTGGCAGTATGTTCCTAAACACATCGACTGATTACTAAGAGAATATGCAACGGAAAATTTGTTATTAAATGCGTTAGTACACCTAGGTCAAAAATAATTAACAACCCCACTCCATTCTCATCGCCCCTTCCCCAACTCACTCCCTCACGTATCAGTCTTTACTCCTGATGACTGGAGGGGTATGGACCCAAAAACTTTGCGCCTGCGCAAAGGACCATACCCTCAACAACAACATACTACAAGAATAACCTTGTGCGCAACACGCACGGTTCGCCATTCTTGGAATCAACCAGTTGCCCAACAACCTTGCACGCAATAACGGTAATGCAACCTTAACACATGCAGGTCACACAACGAACCTTGCGCACTCAGCGCAACGGCAAGTTAGACCAATACATGCAGGTCACACAACGAACCTTGCGCACTCAGCGCAACGGCAAGCTAGACCAACACATGCAGGTCACACAACGAACCTTGCGCACTCAGCGCAATGGCAAGTTAGACAAACACATACAAGACGCACAACGAGCCTTGTGTACTTGGCGCAACGGCAAGTTAGAATTAGACGTGCAGGTTCCTTGACCCTACGCGAATCAAACAAACCCTCTAGCTACGAAGTCATAAAACCTTACACAAGGCCAAGACAAACATGAGAGCAACTCATAGTGTTGGGAAAAGAAGGATTTAATCCCTACAACTCTAAGCTGGTCAGAAAGCACTGAAAGCCACGCGGAAGGGAAAAGCGCAAAAGGGTTGACCAATACAAGGGTGCAAAGTGGCTGAGCTGTGACCCAATGGTTGCTCGGCAGGTTGTGTCAGACTGCATCGCATGAACAGTAATGAAAGGCCAGACTATACATCAACCACAGTCACGCCATGACTGTCACACATTCTCCACTTTCGGCTGATGACAGGTCTGACACCAGGGACAGCTGCCATGACACGTGGCACCATTCAACATCCGACAAAGCATACCTCCTGCCAGAGATCATTTAATGATCGATGCAGAGGGACAGAACGGATATCTCTGGTCGTCTGGGCTGGGCCTAAGGCCCATCAGCCCACATCTCCTAAACCCACTTATTTTTGGCTATAAAATGAGTATCGAACCACAAGGTAAAGGTAAAACACATGCTTTCTTGCTCGCTCACTAATTACTACTTACTTTCTATTACCTTGCAATACACAAATACTTATTCTCACGCCGGAGTGTGGTCACAGAGAAAACCCTCCCCTTTCCCCGTGACGAGGCTAATGACGTTGCTAGTTTTGCAGATCAGCTCGAAGTGAGATCACCCAGAAAAGCGAACGAGAGACAACCTTTTATGCAGAAAGACTAGGCTGTAACTAAGATATCTCCGGATACCTCTCGGTTCAACTGGTGTTTCTTCATTGGCGTCATCCGTGGGACTACTCTCACGTCAGTTTTCTCGTTTCATTTTTCTCAAACCTCACTTACAAATGGCTGATTTTTCATCACACACACCACGAGGTCCTTCTTCCGAAGGCAAGACCAGTTAAGCTTCGACATGACAGACAAGTGGACGAAGCTTCTTCAGGGAATGCCGGAGCTCACCACGACTTCGGTCGTGTGAACATCCCGGTAACCCCCGGAGCTCAAATGGAGACTCCCTGCGTACCAATCAACTCGGTTTTTCCTCCAGGTGAAACTCCAATGTCTTGGTACATCAAGCCTCAAACGGCTCTGAATGCCGTTTACTCGCAATTTGCACACAAACAAACGCTTCTGTTGCGCCGGTGCAGCCACCAGTTACTCAGGTGCATGCTTCGTCTGCACCACGAGTACTTAGCTATGATTCGCCGGCTGGAGCGAAGCGTCCCATCCGAACTCCATACCCGAGAGACAGAGTACTCTATATCGCTGCCTAAACATGAGTCTCACACTCATAGGCGAGCGTCCATCCAAACTGGTTAGGCCCGCGTCCTCTCGAGGGGCGGTACACCCAACGTGATGAGGATAAGACATATGGCAAGGGTGATAGCGCCAGTGTGTTTCACCGGCTACCAAAGGATCATGCTGCTTACAGATCTGCGCCATGGGTTGTTTACAACCCGGAGGCGGAGTACAACTATAATTTGATCTCCAGGCTGGCTGAAGCAGCCGAACACTCAAAATTCATCAAGGAGATCGCGCTCGCACCGCTGGAGCATGCAAAACCTTCCCTCCAACATGGGAAAATACAATGGGTTGACAGACCCAGATAACCACCTGGCCGTTCACCGGCGCAGGATTGATTGGAGGTGGACGATGCCCATGTGGTGTCACTTGTTCGTTCAAACTCTCACAGGCGTGGCATGCCTAGGGTTTGACAACTTGCCCACTAGCAAGCTCGTCATGGAACGACCTTAAAGACAAGTTCCTGAGCACTTCAGCCAACAGTGGCGTTACGTCAGAGATTCCTCTAACGTAATGAACATCTTGCGGCGTGATGACGAAAGTCTCAAAGACTTCCTCAGCCGCTACAATAAAGAGGTGTTGGAGCCAAAACCCTCCCTACTCACGTCGATGCTCGCACGACCATCAATAAAATTGCTACCCAGATACAATAAAGTAGGATAATCACGATCGTTAGTGGACACCACTGACGAAAACACCGGTAGAGGTACTAAGCTCCAAGATCACCAACTAAAGTAACCACCGCTGATGCGCAATAAGAAAGGTCAAGACTCCAACCTTTTCTACGATTATCACAAAGATACGGGGCATACAACCGACAACTGCATCTCCTTGCGCATGGAGATCGAGAAGGCGCTAAAAAGTGGGAAGCTCACCCACTACTCAAAATGTGCGAAAGGAGGTGCGCCAGATTACTCGAGGCGGTGGGGCCTGAGTAAAAAGAAGATGAAGTCTGTTCATATGATCCAAGGTGGCCCGTCGCTCAAGCGCGGCCATCAAAAGAGTTTCACGCCTCACTAGCGCGAGCAACGGGTCATCTTCCCCGTAGTCCCCAGGGGCCCGTAAGAGGATCGTCCGGTCGTGATAACTGGCATCTTTGGCCATTATCGCACCGATTACATGATCATAGATCTCGGGGGCTCTATGGACATCATATATGAACAGTGCTTCCAACAACTGGACCCAGAAGACAAGGCCCGCTTGGAGCCGATGGACTTCCCACTCACTGGTTTCTACAACGAGGTCGTCTTTCCACTGGGCCAAATCACTTTTCCGGTGACTCTTTCCGACAGACGACACTCCGCACGGTTTCGGTCAATTTCATGGTCATGCCCGCTACTTCGCGCCATGATGTATTGCTAGGTCCCGCGCACAAAGAGAGTTCAGCATGATCACTTCTACTCCTCATGTTGCCTGCGGTTTTCCAACGGAAACCAGGGTGGCCGTCATGTATCGAAGGAAGGAGATCATGTCCATTGAAGAGGAACCGCCGACGAAGCTACCGAAGTCATCATCCAACGGTGAACCAGAGAAATGGGTACTAAAAAAAAAGTACCCGGAACAAGCAGTGCTGCTAGGACCCGCATGACCCTAACAGTGAAGGCACGGTTGAAACTACTTTTGTTCCTCTATGTAGATATTTTTGCCTGGTCGCCGGCGGATATGGCAGAGGTACCGAGAGAAATCGTTGAGCACGTGCTGCACACATTCCCTTCAATCCAACCTATCATTCAAAAGAAGCATAGCTTCGGTCCTGAAAACACCGACGCATAGAACGAGCAAGTTTAAGAGCTTCTCCTAGCCGGAATCATCCGAGAAGTATGCTATCAGACATGTGTAGCCACCCCAGTCATGGTCCAAAAGCACAAGGCAGTTGGCGCATGTGCGTCGATTTCAAATATCTAAACAAGGCATGTCCCAAGGACTGCTACTCTTTACCAGAAATCAACAAAAATGTAGGTCCACCTGAGGATCAAGTTAAACCTGCCTCCTTGTTCATGCAACACACATACAAGTGCGGAATCCAAGTATGCATGCAACCAAAGCAAAGTAAGAACACAGGATAACCAAAGATTCAATATCTTGATTAACTGATGAGAACTAGTACAAACATATTCAAACAATGCTCATACAACTCATACAAACTGCAGTGCTCTTGCGTCTTCCTCTGCTCAACTTACTAGTTTGACTAGTGACCAACGCACTGAACCAGAGACTAATGTGAGCGACATTTGACTGAGAGGTGCAGTCTGCTTATATAGTGTCCATGCTAGTCATTCGTACAAAGTACGTTGCTAGACATACGGAACACACTATTATACACGAAGAACTGCTCCAAAGATGCTCGTACGAACAGGTTGGTTCGTACGAAGCATTAGCTAGTTCGTACGAAACAAGTAACACTCTTGATTTTCCTTCGTACAAAGCAATGTGGCTCGTACGAGCAACATCTTGCTTGTACAGAGCATTCTTACTCGCACATTATGCATTCTTCGTAGAGCGTGCCACATACATTACGTACACAAGACTCAACAGTATGCACACATACAACTGTTTAACATAGACAAACTAAAATGCGTACTAACCAAGATAGGAGGATATCTTTATTTAGTCGACACAACCACACTAATACAGACACAGGAAACAAAGACCTTACAATTACAGATGTAACTAAGAACAAGCGACAGACACAAAAGTGTATCAACAAACTCCCCCTTAGCTGTTGCTTGGTCTTCGGTCGTCTCGGTCTTTAGTCTTCATACTTGAATGGCCTGGAGTATCAACAAACTCCCCCTGAAGATCCGCTATCCACTGATAGAGCATCAGGTCTTCAAGTTTTCTAGAAACATCAAACCTTTCCTGTTTCCTCTTGATAACTGCTTGAGGTAATGGATCGATCAATATCTGCTTGAGCATTTGACTTCTACTACTGGAGTTGATGCAGAAATTGTTTTTTGCGAGGATGAGGCTGAAGCATCAGGATTGCCATTCTCTTCAGTAATCGGATCATGTTGATGTTGGATTTCCTTTGCTCTGCATCTCTCATTCTACAGAATGTTCACTCGCTTTCTCTCATTTCAAACATGTCTTTAAAACATTAAAAACATTAAAATATTTAACCAGTGTAGAATTTCGAGAATGATACCATTCTGTCAATCGTTGTGCTTAGCAGTTAATGTTTCGTTAGGTTTACCGTTGTAAGAAAGAACTTTATAAAGTTGTGATATCAAAACAAATGGTTTTTATGGCTTATTTTGGTAGAAAAACCTGTTGTGTCTCAACTTTAGCTAAAAAGAACTTAATCTAACAACATAGTAAACTAAATTAAAATAATTACTAACATTAAATTTTTTACCAGACAATCTTTTTCAGAGTTTCAAGGTAAGAGATCATATCAGTTTTTAATTTTGACAAAAACAGGTTTTGTTAAAACATTAAATTGAATAAATAAATATTCTACTATGATTATCGGTATTGTTGTCCACGAGATGTAATCATGATTAGGAGATATGATTGTTATATACTTACTAGCTGGTGTTCAACCACTTCACGACACATTCCCGTATCAAGATATGCACGAGAGAAAATCTTACCGGTGAGTATACTGCTTATCATCTGTTTTGACTATATGATGTGAGATACTCACTTATTTTGATTTGAAAACAAGCCCTATGTGGTTAAATCACTTATCGATGAGGAGCTTGATTTTCATATGTATGCAGGGCACAAGAGTAAGTCGGTGAACAGGTTAGTACCATCATACCGACAAAGAGACGAACTTAGCTCTCCCATAAGCTGTGATATTTATCACTTATTTTTGAGTGGATGTGATATTTTTATCACTTATTTGAGGTCGTATGCAGTATTACACGTGCGTATATATCATGGAAGTTCTAGACTTGCGCCACCGTTATTTTTCGGCAAAAGATTCAACCATGATGCCCAGATGATAAGTCAGCATAAAGACCGTATATCTCAGAACCTCAGCATACTATCAAACGAAATTTTGGTACTAAGAAATATGCCAATGAATGGTTCCCACCTGGCTTGCATTATGTTAAGTTTGATTGAAACCTACACATTTTAGTCTGATTGTGAGCCTACCGATACATCATTAGTAAAGCTACTTATCAATTTTCATTCTTTGTCTTTGACTTGTTTATGACAGATTACCGTGTATTTCATCATCTTCAACTTGTCTTATCCAAGAAACTCATTTTTTATTTTTGGGTTTTCTATTGTTTTTGTATTTTTCTAAATTTTCTCCCCCTTAAATATAGAAGGTATATAAGTAAAAGACATATTTTTGTATTTTCTTGAAAATTTCTCCCCCTAAAATATAAAACTAAGAAAATTGGAAAATCTTTTTGTAGTTTTAGATTTTTAGAAAAACATGTAGAAAAAAGTAATTAGCCATGGTTGAGTTACTCAGTTTTCAGCTTGATGCCATTTACCAAAAGTAGATAATCAAAACGAGATTTGTCAAAAGCTTTGGTAAAAAGGTCGGCATGTTGTGATCGGTGTGGATTTTAAGAACATTGATAAGTTTCTTTTCATAACAATCTCGTATGAAATGATAGTTAATCTCAATGTGTTTTGTTTTTATTACTGTACATGATCTGTAAACCGTAGTCCCGCATCTGCTGTTGAATCCATAAAACCTGCGAGCAGCAACTAGAAGCCGAAATATACTCAGCTTCACAGGTTGATGTAGCTACACAAGTCTGCTTTTTGCATTGCCACATGACTAGGCGATTTCCCAAGAACTGATATCCTGCTGTTGTTGATTTTGCATCTATTTTGCAGCCGCCATGATCAGAATCACTGAATGCTGTCAGATCAAAGTTATCATCCTTAGGTACCAGAGACTAGTGTCCAGGCGACCATTTAAATAATGAAAGATCCTTTTCACAGCCATCAAATGATAAACTTTCGGACTAGATTGATAGCCGCCAGAAGACATGTGGGGTACATTATATCAGGTCTTGAAGCAGTAAGATACATGAGAGATCCGATCATAGCACGGTAGAGAGATGGTTCCACATGTTCACCCATTCTGTCTGGAGTAATCCCATGATTCTGAGCTAATGGAGTTCCCAAAGGCTTTGATTCGTCCATTTGAAATCACTTGAGAATATCCCCAACGTACTTGGTTTGATGAATGAAGATTCCTTCCTTTGATTGCTGAACCTGCAAACCTAAAAAGAAATTCATTTCTCCCATTGCACTCATCTCAACTTCTCTTGCATAACCTGTTCGAATTCCTTTCACATTCGATTGTTGGTAGACCCAAAAATAATGTCATCAACATATACTTGCACTAGCAGCAAATCCTCGTTCCTTTCCTTGATGAAGAGAGTACAGTCGATCAATCCTCGTCGAAAACCATTCTTCAGAAGATAGGTAGACAACGTTTCATACCAAGCCCTTTGAGCTTGATGGAGACCATATAACGCCTTGTTGAGAAGCCAAACCTTGTCAGGATGGATTGGATCTTCAAAACCTGGCGATTGCTCAACACATACCTCTTCCTCAACCACACCATGAAGAAATGCACTCTTCACATCCATTTGATAAACGGTGAACTTCTTGTAGGACGCATAAGCCAAGAAAATTCTTATGGCCTCAAGACGTGCAACCGGTGCATAAACTTCATTGTAGTCAATACTTTCAACCTGATTAAAGCCCTGAATAACCAATTGCGCTTTGTTTCTCATAACAACACCCCGGTCATCCTTGTTGCATTTGTAAACCCATCGTGTGCCAATCTTCTTGTGGTTTTCAGGTCTGTCAACTAACTTCCACACACCCAATTTCTGAAACTGTTGAAGTTCTTCCTGCATGGCTTCAACCCAAGAGTCTTCTTTCATTGCCTCCTTCCAAGATTTTGGTTCAACTTGGCAAACATAGCAGGCAAAAGACCAATCGTTCTGTCCCCCAGATTCTCCTATTTCCGAATACAGTCCAGCATTCTGGTTGTTTCGAAGCTGATTACAAGTCTGCACACCACTCTTGACATCTCCAATAATATTTTGCTGAGGATGGGTATTACGAATTCGAGTTTCTGGAACATCGGGAACTCGAGAGTTTATACCCAAATTGTTGATATTCAGATCAACAGTCAAATCAAATGCTGGATTTGATGAGGATGTAGATGCATGACCTTCAGTCGTCCTTTGAGGTTGTATATTTGACGTGACATCAGAAATACCAGGAACCGCACCAGCGGTTGCTTCATTTGCATCATGAAACTCATCATCTTCTGATGAAACATTATAATCCGCAGCATCTTCGAATTCCTCATTTTGAGCAAGATTGTTAACCGAAGTCGACACTTGTGGGTTAACAATAATTGGTCGAACTAATGGCGAGTCAACTGCTGTATCACTTTCCAATAACATTTGAGCCGCAACAGATGCATCATCAAAAGTTGGCAGATTAAAGGAGTCGAACATCCAAGGAGCACCCGGAGCTCTTACTGATTATGTATATCTCTGAACCTTGACTTCACCCCATTCTTCAATATTCTTCGAAGACAAATTCCACACCCTGAAATTCGGAGTAGCATATCCAAGGAAGAAGCCTTCGACAGCCTTTGGACCAAACTTTCCATGTGGATCAATCATAGTGCATGGAGCTCCAAAATGTTATAAGAAAGAAACATCCGGTTTCCTTGTATGTAGCAACTCAAAGCATGTCTTCCCATGTCTCTTCACCGTTAGAACTCTATTCATCGTGTAACATGTAGTAGCAACAGCTTCTCCCCAAAATTGAACAGGAAGTTCTAATTCTACTAACATAGTTCTTGCTGTTTCAATCAGAGTTCTATTCTTCCTCTCAGCGACACCATTCTATTGTGGAGTGTAGCAAGAACTGTACTCATGCAAAATGCCCTTTGAAGAACAGTACTCATCCATAACTTGATTCTTAAATTCCGTGTCATTGTCACTTCTGATTCTCCTTACCTTCAGATTGTACAAATTTTCTAACAATCTCAGGAGATTCTTGAGGATATTAGGAACTTCACTCTTGTGTTCCAGCGTATTCACCCATGAAAATCTGGAGTAGTCATCAGTAACTACCAAACAATAACAATCACCAAAGGTAGTCTTGTGTTTTAAGGTCCAAAGAGGTCCATATGAAGACGTTCCAGAGGCGTATTCACAGTGTTGATCTTCTTCACCAGATTAGATTTTCTAGCTTGCTTGCCCTTTTGACACGATACACAGACGTCTTGAAGATGAAAATTTTTGACCGGTACACCATTCACAAGATTATTTTTCACCAAATAGGTCATTTTCCTCAGGTGAATGTGTCCCATCCGTCTGTGCCAAGAGATTGATTCCTTTTTGGTGGCTTTTGAGACAAAACATGTGACTTGAGCAGACGTTGTAATAGCTTGGCTCATATCAAGAATATACAAGTCGTTAATTCTTGGAGCTGATAAGAGAATCCATTCTTTCAGGATCTTGAATGCGGGTTTCAGCACATAACAACCGGTATCATCAAAATGTACCGTGAACTTCTTGTCACAGATTTGAGAAACGCTAAGAAGATTGTGATCAGAACTCACAACACCATTGGAGACCATTCCTTCTCCAGTGATGTATCCACCTTTATCACCAGCAAAAGCAACATAACCACCCCGAATGCTTTTCACATCATACAGGAGCTGTAAGTCGCCTGTCATGTGCGTTGATGCTCCACTGTCAACAATCCAATGACTATTAACAGTTCCTCCAGGTGTGGACACGGTGACACCTCAAAGTGTGTATGTAACGTATGAAATTCGGAGTGCATCCAGGTGTGGACACGGTGACACCTCAAAGTGGGGTTAGTTCGAACGACGTTTGGTGTGGCATGCTTTGGCCTAATAGGTCCTTCGTACTCTCATCATTAGTCCCCAGGTAGGCAAACTGGTCCGTTATATTGGATTTATACGAATGCCAACCTAGACAGGACGTTCCGACTACCGGTACTTGTACCCTTACAGTTACTACATGCCCGTCGTAGAACTCACTTTGATGAGATTGAAAAAAAAGAGAAATGCGACAAAATCTTGAATAAAGGAATATGAGGATGATTTGAATATGTGAACATTGAAATAGGCGTGATGTATGTATATGTAAGCTTGTTATGTTTGACAATAAGTATAACTCATTAAGTATCACACAAAATGATAGTGAAAGTGTTTGCATGCATTCGTGTGTGTAATAAATACGAAACAAATAAACATCATGAGTTTGCATGTAACCACATAAGCAATTAAAATCTAATCAACTAAAGTATAGGCTCTAAGGGTCTAATAACCTATCCTATATCCCTATAGTCAAAAGCTCTGATACCAATCTGTCACACCCCGACCCGCAGCGGAAATGTTGATCGGGGCATGATTGGGTTTTCATCAAAGCTCATGACATTTACTATTAAGTTTCATATTTATTATTTCCTTTTAAAGGAGAACATTACAATCAACATACAAGTACAACATGTTCTATACATTTATCAAGACTTCATTATTTTTCTTCTAAGGCAATTTCCTACGTGTTCCTTGCTTCAACCTGTCCACCTGTATCATGTGTAAAAATAGGGTTTTGGGTCAACAAAAAGTTGGCGAGTGAATCTTATTCAAACATTTGAAAGGACTAGTTATGTTGGTTATTTGAATAAAATTGTGCATAACCAAATATGAGTAAACGTAAATGTAAATTTAATCACAAAACACATAATATCGAATAATGCACACGCGCACACACAAATGATGAACAATGAGATCAAGGCTCAATCAAACGGAGCCGATCGAATGAGGCACGCGATGTTCAACTCGTCTCCCACGAGGAACTGATGGGCCTAATGAATGATTTGCACACGACTTGACAAAAATATAAACACACATCACAACCAACAACATAAACACATAATATCAATTAATGCACAAGCACACACCAAATGATGAACAATGAAGCACCTGATGCTCAACCCGTCTCCAACGAGGAACTGATGGGCCTAATGAATGATTTACACGCAACTTGACAAAATTTAAACACGCATCACAACAAATAATATTTACATCTCGAGTTTAGATCATATAATGGTAATAGCACGAGTTTAAATAAATGGAATAATTAAAGCGACACATGATACACCCCAAAACATGAATAAAAAGGGGAATTTGTAAGGATTCACTCACAGTGGGTGCATTTTTTGGATGACGATGAATGCGCACGAATTTTAGGATTTGATCGACGAGTAAAACTAACCTAGAATAATAACGAAATGGTTCGGTAAATAAATGGATTTTATTTGAGATTAATAATTTTAATTCATAACCTTAATAGGATTTTTAGATTTATTTTTGTGAGTTTAAGGACATTTTCTAACTTTAAAAATATTATTTTTAAGTATTTTTAAATAATTTTCTGATTAAATAAATTAAAAAAAGAAATAAAAAAATGTTGACTTTTGACCATGTTGACCGTTGACCGTTGACCGGTCGAACTCTGTTTATTCTATGCGCTGAGTGAGGTTCGAACTCGTGACCTCCCGTATACGTGCACGCAGCTCTACCAACTGAGCTACGTGTCTAACCCGAAATAATCTCGTTTTTAATTATATATATATACAAATTAGATTAATTCATTTATGTTTCTATTTAAAAAGCTTTGATAATTGCCAGAACCGGTTACAAAAGCAGGATTCGAACTTGGGACCTACGGTTCGTGTGCACACAGCCCAACCAGTTGGGCTGTGTGTCTAACCTGTTAGTTTTCTTGATCTTTATTTTATTTAAACACTTTCTGTGAAGCGATATGACTTGTTCTAAAAACAATGGATTTAATTTCAGTGGATCGGAACACAAACAGACTCGAACCCGGTATCATGTATGTAAAATGCACACAGTCCACCGCTGGACTGTGTGTCTAACCCATTTAAATTACTGATTTTAATTATATTTATAAACGACTCGCTGTTCATCTTCTTCGTTTTATGAAACCAGAGAATCAACCCGACTGTTTAATCAATCATTCTTATTGAATTAGTTGATTGATTATTACTGATAACGAAAATAATTTACACAGAAAAGGATTTAAGGATGTTGTACCGAACAGAATGCTTTTTCTCAGATTTCCGGCAAGAGGCGTCGGCTCTGATTGGTGAATTCCGTCTGAGTGAATCAATTAACGGTTTTGATCAATGAGTTGTGCAATTAAGGTACTAAACAAAGGATATCAGGGGGGGTTTAGATGATTGTACCGATTTACAGCGAGACTTCGGAATTTTCAGCGATT
Organism: Scalesia atractyloides; assembly: GCA_947069175.1. Classification (NCBI taxonomy): domain Eukaryota; kingdom Viridiplantae; phylum Streptophyta; class Magnoliopsida; order Asterales; family Asteraceae; genus Scalesia; species Scalesia atractyloides. The sequence continues at coordinate 58,363,328 of CAMTDV010000007.1, read as the reverse complement.
TTCCGGTGAGTGCAGGAATTCCCGTGAGACAGGTTCTGATTGAAAGATTTATGTTATTACTTGCCTAATAATGGATTGCAAACAAAAGAGTCGAGAATTTTACCGATTTGAAGTAAGTCTCGGTTTTCCGGTGAAAGTCCGGCGAATGCAGAATATCTCCGGCGAGTGCTAAAGCTTCGAGAGTTTGTGCGATTTTGAGCGAAAAGGTTACCAGAGGTTTGGGTGGGTATTTATAGGGAAGAAACAGCATGTATTGGGTCCGAATTTGGTCTTGATTCGCGGTCAAAACTTTTCCGGCGGTTACGACTGGAATTGGGGGTTAGACATCGGTTATAACCGATGTCGAAGTTAGTTCACGCGTTTCAGTCAAAGAAAAACGGTCGTGATTTGCGAAATCGTCGGTCTTTCCGGCGACTGCGGATTGGGCGCGCTGATTTCCGGATTTTGATTTCGAGTTTTAATTTAAGTATTATTTGTTTCAGTATATTAACAAAGAAGGCAAGTGGCGGAGCGGTGTGTTGTGCGTTTGTTCATCCGGGTGACCCGGGTTCGAAACCCGGCGTCTCCTTTTATTTTTTTTTATTATTTATTATTAATTTTCAATTATAGATTTTAAATTCTAATATATTTATTAATTATGTATTGTTTAAAATTAATATGAACCAAAAATGCGCAACGAACTTTATAACTGAATGTTTGACTGATAAACGAAGCGGGTTTTGGAAACCCGTTTTTCGACGGATGTTACATTGGTTTCCAAGATCGTTGATTATTACCAGATTGACTATTATTACAGTTTTAACAGTTTCTGGTTTTATTACATTTGAAGATTTTGGATTCCTTTCTGAGGAATACGGTTTTAAAGCTTTTTCAATTGCTTTTACTTGTTTACGTTTTTGTTTCTCTTTTTTATCTTTAGTAATTCGTTTATCTTGTGTTGGAGAAACAGATCAACGTTGACAAGTTGGTTCATGAGGGGTTCTTTCAACAAATCTTGGTTTAGCTGGATTTTTACAATTTTTGATAATGTGGCCAGATTCTCCACATTTGAAACATGTTCTCCTTTCAACAAAATTAGGAGATCGTGTTTCGCGGCTTGATGTTGAACTCGTGTGTCTTGAGGTACTTGGTTCATTTTCATTACACCCATCTGTGTGTTGAGTGTAATGATTTTGACTGTTTCTTTTCAAAATCTTGACTTTATTTACAAAATCTATATTAGACTTGCCTTCGAAAGTCTCGACTTTATCAGTACCCGAAGAACTCACAAATTTAACATTTTTAAGCTTTTTCTTATAGCGAGAGCCTTTTGCTTCAACCTTTGGTTGTGGAGCTTTAGGCTTTTCAACTCGCTTCTCTTTTGAAGATGATAATGGTTGTGATTTAGTTGGCCTTTCCTTTTCTAAAAATTTGGTTGTTGAATTTTCAAAAACCTGATTTATAGAGCTTGGATTTACGTTTTTAATCGGAAAATCTTTGTTAGAATAGATTTTCTTATCTCCAAGCAGAGTATACAACACATTATCAGTTTAATCTGAAGACACTTTTGTCTTGACAGATTTCTTAGAATCATTCTCTTGATTTTCAACAAGTTTAGTACTGGGAGCAGTAGAGAATTCTACTCCTTTCCCTTTATCAAGAGATTGATCCTGATCACTTCTGATTGATTCATCATCTAATGTATCATCTTCCTCTATTTCTGCTGGATTTTGATCAACATCAGATGACGAATTTTCTTGCTTGCTTGGTTCTTGTGAGGAGTTGTCTAGTTTGAACCCTAATCCTACTGCAAATTCTTCAGGATTAAGAGGTACGAAGGGTTCAAAGCGAGGCATCTCCTCTTCATCAGGCATTTTGGTATAGTTGTGTTTCATTAGGGGTGGACACGACTTACACGCAATGCATTGAGCATCTCCCTTCAGCTTTTGAACATCATGATATGATCAAGCACATATCGGGAGTTAGAATAACTTTCCAATTTGAGCTTGACGCATCATATTCGCATATGGCGATGGCTAACTCTTTCTTGGTTTCTTCTAGGAGATTAATGTAGTTATTAATTCCTGTCTGTTTATTCAAAACTGTTTTTGTCGATAGAACCTTTTCTTGAGGTCTCTATTACAGATTTGAATTCCTTTTCATTTCGAGTTAGAGCCAAATTCGCCTCTTTGCACTTTGATAGTTCAACAACTAAATTTTGATTATGACTGTTAATTGTTTCATATTTTGTTTTCAATTCAACACAGTCATTGCAAACTTTAGGAGAGTCGGAATTTACCTGACTTGTAGAACCTTCAACGTTTGCCATGAAGGCAGTGTGATGAAGGAAGGCTGCACCACCTATAAAGAGTGTCTCTGTCTCCTTCACTACAGCTTCTTCTTTCCTCATCTGACCCACTTTTTCACTCTTCATCTTCTCAGCTTCACTTAGCAACTTGCTAACCTCAGCATCACTTCCCTTTCTGACATCAGAATCAGATCCATACACCTAACTTGAGCACTCTTCATCAGAACTACCAGTATACCCTGAAGCATCATCATCATCTGAGTTATCAATGTTGTGAACATGCTTAATTTGACTGATGATCTTCGCATAACATGCAGTTCCTCTGTTGTTCTAAGTTCCAACTGTACTGACCAATTGCATCCTTCATCAGATTGAACTACCAAGGCACTGTGTGTGTTTGAAGGTCCTGATTGATTGGTATTGTTTGAGTTTCCGACAGCTACTATTCTTCTTTCATTGTTGAACTAAGCTGTGTTGGGTGGTTGAGATTGATTTCTAAAGGGGTTGTGATTTCCTTCTTTGCTGGGCCTCGTGCATTCCCGTTTGAAGTGACCTCTTTCTCCGCAGTTGAAGCAAGTAACAACAGTTTTATCAAAGCCGTATTTAGTATCCTTCTTGCTCTCCAAACTGGTTCTTCCTGTTCTCCTCATGTAATCCTTTGCTCTTCTCACAGCACTTGCAAATGCCCACTTGATATCCATCAGCTCCATCTCATCTCGGTCAATTTGTTGGTAGTCTTCGTTTGTCAAATTGATGTTTCCTATTTGACCTACAACTAAACCACAATAAGCACTGAACATTGTGTTAAGAAGTTCCATATGTTCCTGTGCAACTTCTACGCTGACTTTGGAGAGATGTGACGTGTCAAGTTTGACAGTGTTGGGATTTGCAGATTGAAAATTGTTTCCAAAGAAAGCTTGTTGAGGAGCTTGCTGTGGAACTTGGTGTGCTAAATCTCTTGGCTGTGGAAGGAAAGCTTTCGGATCAAAGGCTTGTCCATAGGCTTGAGTACTCGAGCCTGCAGACTGACTTGGTTGAACAGGTTGTGGTAGAAAAGGGCTCACGTTTGACACAAACACGGTTTGCAGCTTCGGTTGCTGGCTTGAACTTGTACCTGCATTAATACCTCCGAAGTACATCTCAGGGTTTTATGGAACAGTGACTCTTTGTGCCTTCCGAAGTTCTTCTTCATTCTTGTTCTCCAGTTTATGCACAAATTCATAAATACTTATTGAGTCCAAAACACCTGTATATTTTAATAAGTCAATAAATTGACCCCATTTCGGTGGTAAAGCATCAGCAAATCCCATCACAATTTCTTGTCGTGCTGCTAACACTTTGTATGAGTACATCTCGCTGAGTAGATGATAAAAATGTGTGGTCATATCATTCAACGTTTCATTTTCCATAAACATGAAACCTTCAAACTCCTTCTTGAGTAGATCATGTGAATCTTCCTGGTATCAGCATTACCTCTCCTCTCGCTTCCAAAGTATCCCACAAATTTTTCGTGGTCGTACAATACACAAACTGATGATAAATATCTTTGTGAAGAGCTTGTGTTAGGATAGCAAAGGCCTTTTTCTCTAGATATATGCTTTCTGTCACTTTCATTTAGATTGGCCAAGGAGGTTGGATTTGACCCGGCTTCTTCTAGTGATTCTTTATAGGGTGTAGTGAAACACGTCCATCGTTCTGTGTTCTAACCAAGAACATAAGTGTGAAACGACTTTTCCACGAAGGATAATCGTTCATGTGATTTAGCTTCGTGGAGGTTATTGCTCCCTGTTTCACTCTCGCTCATTAGAAGAGTTTGGATGCGCTGGTTCTGGTTTGCAACACACGCCCATTGATTTGCAGAGATCATGGTTTTATGTTGAGGCATCAAAGACTTAACCCATGAGGTTGCGGAGCTTTGCGAAGACTCCTGATTTGAGCTTAACCACTACCCAATCCCACGGATTAGAAATCATTATATTTTCTTGATTATGAAAAATTGAAAGGTTTAAAGTTTGAAAATAACAGTTCCCTCTTAAAAATTCACAATTTTGAAAATATTTTAAAAGCACACAGCTTTGAAAATCCGAAATACGAAAAATAAACAATAACGAAGGTTATTCGTATGAACCAAAGTTTCATATGGATAAGCCTCCTTCGTACGAGCAACTTGCTTCGTACGGATGAACTCCCTCGTGCAAACTAAATTGTTCATGCGGATGAGTTTCTTTCTCACGAGCAGCTTGGTTCTTCGTACGAATGAATTATTCACACAGACTGTTTTTCGCAGAGTTTTTTCAGATGAATCTTTTGCAGGGTTGGTTTGGTGAAAACTTTCCTTTTATTGTATAGACTGGTTTTCGAAATTAGCCTGTTGTCTTACCCATTTTAGTTAAAAAGACAAACATTCCATCATGGTTTAACAGTCATAACAGTCTAAGTCCAAATGTCGGAAAATTTGTCAACCCTACAACACTTTCTGATGAGTTTTCTGGTGAGTTTCTTCAGCAAATGTGTTCAACTTGAACAAAAGAGAATTTTAAGAAAAACAGATTTTAACATGTCACCATGTATTCTAAATCGGTTTTTATGAAAATTTTCCTGATATAACAGATTTTAACTAAGTTTTAAGTTAGTTGTCTATTCAAAACTTAAGTTTTTTGCTGTGAGTTCAAGAACACTTCAAGAAATCTTCAAACTAGCTCAGACACAATACTAAACTTGGTTATGAACAAGGAAGAGAGTCAAAGCTCTGATACCACTTGTAGGTCCACCTGGGGAAACAAGTTAAACATGCCTCCTTGTTATGCAACAACATACAAGTGTGGAATCCAAGTACGCATGCAACCAAAGCAAAGTAAGAACACGGGATAACCAAAGATTCAGTATCTTGATTAACTAACGAGAACTAGTACAAACATATACAAACAATGCTCATACAACTCATACAAACTGCCTGTGCTCTTGCGTCTTCCTCTGCTCAACTTACTAGTTCGACTAGTGACCAACGCACTTAACCAGAGACTAATGTGAGCAACATTTGACTGAGAAGTGCATGTATGCTTATATATTGTGCATGCTAGTCATTCGTACGAAGTACGTTGCTAGACATAAGAACACACTATTATACACGGAGAACTGCTCGAAAAATGGTCGTACGAACAGGTTGGTTCGTACGAAGCATTAGCTAGTTTGTATGAAACAAGTAACACACTTGTTTCCATTGCTTCCTCGTATGAAGCATGTGGTTCGTACAAGCAACGTCTTGCTCGTACGGAGTATTCTTAATCGCACAGAATGCTTTCTTCGTAGAGCGTGCCACAGACATGACGTACACAAGACTCAACAGTATGCACACATGCAACTGTTTAAAACAGACAAACTAAAACATCGTATGAAACAAAGATAGGAGGATATCTTGATTTGTCGACAAAACCAAACTAATACAATACAAGAGACAAAGACCGTACAATTACAGATGTAACTAAGAACAAGCGACAGACACAAAAGTGTATCAACAAAAAAGGTGGACTCCCTCGTTTCATTTAGGTGAAAATGCTTCCTTGATTGCTACAAAGGCTACCACCAAATACAAATGAAGAAAGAGGATGAAGACAAAACCGCATTCTGTACAGACAAGGGGATTTTTTGTTACACAAAGATGCCCTTCGGATTGCGCAACGTAGGAGCCACTTATAGCGTTTAATGGACCATGTCTTCGGGGACGACATTGGCAAAACCGTAGAAGTGTACATTGATGACCTCGTTATCATGAGGGATGAGGAGAAGATGCTGACAAACGTTCAGAAAACGTTTTCATCCTTGCGCAAGCAAACCTAAAGCTAAACCGCAGCAATGCCCGTTTGGAATGGAGGAAGGTAAATTCTTGGGATTCATCGTCACGCGCGATGGTTTCGAAAATCAATCCAAGAAAGTGGAAGCAATGCAGCGTATGCCTTCCCCCTCAACCATCAAAGAAATGCAATGGTTAGCGGGGGACTGGTGTGCTCAACAGGTCCTTGGCCAACCACGCAATGAAGTCCTTCCCATTCATCAGCACTTTGCGGAATTGTGTAAAGCAAACCAAGTTTCAGTGGACTCCGGATGCGGAGAAAGCCTTCACACAAATGAAGGAGTGCTTGATTCATCTACTTATGCTCACGGCACCGCAAAAGAACGAGCCACTGATACTTTACATTTCTACATCTGATATCGCTCTGGGCGTTAGTCCTGCTAGTAGGCGTGCAGGAGTCCAAACTCCGATCTACTACGTCAGCAAAATGTTAAGTGACCCAGAGACACGGTATCCTATGATGGAAAAGCTAGCTCTGCTTTGGTCCACGCATCCCGCAGGTTGCGTCGGTATTTTTCCGACCATGTGATAACAATCCTCACGAACTATCACTTAGGCCAAATTTTGTCCAAGCTAGACATATCTGGTCGTCTAGCAAAATGGTCGATTGAGCTTGGTGGACGCAACATCGTGTACAAACCACGCCCAGCAATAAAAGGCCAGATACTGGCAGATTTTGTTACAGAAGTACTAGTGAATAAAGCGCAAGAGTGTGAAGCTGTACAAAATCCAACGCCGGTTACAGACGACCGCGCGTGGATACTTCTCACAGACGACGCATCCACAATGATGGCACAGGGGCAGGTCTTTGCCTAATAAGCCCCGACAACCAAGAATTCACCTACGCCATCATGTGGAATTCAAAAGCACGAATAATGAAGCTGAGTATGAAGTGTTTCTGGCAGGCCTTCAGTTAGCCATCAAAATGGGCGCACAGAGTTTGGAATCAAACGTCAATTGCCTTTTAGTCGCAGGATAGGTCAATGACCTATACGACGCTAAAGGCGAAATGGTGGCTTTGTATCTTAAACAGGCGCAAGCCTTAATAACCAAATTCCAACACTTCAAAATAACCATGTCAACCGAAGCGAGAATAAACATGCTGACGCGCTCAGCAAATTAGCCGCTACAAACTTCAAGCACCTCGCGCATGAAGTGTGCATTGAGGTACTCAAAAACCCTTCTATTATTTTGCGTCAAGGAAACATCATTGAAGTGGGAAATTCCTTCCTGGATGTCTTCCATAATCATGTTCTTGCAATACGGGATCCTCCCCGAAAACAAAGCGAAGCAAGGAAGGTCCAGAACAAGGCACTCAATTACAAATGGCGGATGGTATCCTATACCGGAAGTCATACCTTGGACCGCTCCTCCACTGCGTTGACCCGCAAGACGCGCAGTACTTGATCCACGAAATACATGAAGGGTTATGCGGAATTCATGCCGATCCGCGCATGGTCGTAGCAAAGATCATGAACGCCGGTTACTACTTGCCTGACATGCACCTAGATGCAGTCGAAACACTGTAGAAGTGCGCATCATGCCATCGCCATGCAGTGAAGACATTGCACCCCAAGAATCCCTTGATCCCAGTGACAACAACATAGCCCTTCCAGCAATGGGCAATCGATATGGTGGGGCCTTTCTAGATCCCCAGGCGCGGTGAAGTTCATAATCGTCGCAGTTGATTACTTTACCAAGTGTGTAGAAGCAAAACCCCTTGCATCCACCACATCAACTGTAGTTCGGAAAGCACAGCATATGCCGTTTTGGGTTACCCTTGTGCATAGTCAGTGATAACGGCCCCAACTTTGCAGCTGAGAACTACAGCAATGGATGAAGGAAATGCATTCGAGCATGTCTTCACTTCGGTCACACATCCCCAAGGGAATGACTAAGTGGAGAGTATAAACAAGAACATCGTCGAAGGGATCAAGACGAGATTGGGTACGGAGCGAAGAGGCTGGGTAGATGAGTTGCCAAGTATCCTTTAGGCTCATCGAACCATGCCAAAAACCAGCACAGGGCGAAACTCCTTTCAGCCTAGTGTATGGGACGGAGGCAGTGATTCCCGCAGAGATAGGCCTCCCATCAGCACGCATGCTGGCTGTGCAATGCCACAACAATTAAAACGAGCGAGGCTCGACTCGGATCTCCTAGTAGAAAGGTGGGAAAACACCTATCAACAAAGAAAAATACAAATCTAAGCTCGAGAAATCTACAACGCGCAAGTCCGTATATATACCTTCCTACAAGATGATTTCGTTCTACGCGACAATGAGACATCTAATGCTGAAAGTCCTTGAAAGCGCACACCTAAGTGGGAAGGTCCTTACATTATCCATGAAGTCCTAGGAAAGGCGCATACACCCTTAAACGTTTGGATGGTACAAACATTCTTAGGACATGGAACGCGCAACAGTTGCGACGGTGCTACATGTAAATCAGCAAACATATTATCTTATTGTCTACTTTGTACATGGCTCTTATGCCTTATTGATTAATAAAGACAATGGATACATTTATTTCTTTATGTAGATTTTTGTTACAAATGCGCAAAACCACTTTAGGTTACGCGAAAACACCATGGTACACAATGACTCATGAGATTCACTACCTACTGCATGCGCATGGGGGGTGTTCATACACGAGTTCATTACCAGTTTCATTCGCTATACCTAAATAAAGTTGGTCCTTTTCACGCAAATATTGTAACTTGGAAGGAAAAAAACATCTATTTCATTAAAAAAGAAATAATTACAAACATGCGCAGTGCGTAGTTACATTCAAGATCTTATATCAAAGATATTGCAATGAAGATCCTACACTACTCTTCTTCCCCCGCGGCCTCGGCTTCTTCCGGAAATATGTCTTTAAGGCGATCAACGAAGTCATCATGTTGGAACGCCTCGCTCACCAATTCCATAGCCGGAGTTGAAGACGGTCATACTCTCGCTTAGCCTGGGAGAAGCCAGCTTCGGTATCAACTCCATGAATGGTAGCGCGGCTGTTGTCCCATTGTACGTCCAGTGCATGAGTGACATGATGCGCACACTCAGCATAGCCCTGTGCATACCCGTCATGGCGCACAGTGACCATCAGCTTGGCCACTGCGCCGTCCAGCTCCGCGGAGTTCAGAATGTTTTTTGCGATCTGCAATACAAGAAAAGGGTTAGAATCAACACAAAGTAACCGAAAACCAAATGGAATACTTACATTGACAACACCATGTTGTTGCATTCACATCATGTTGTTGGCCAGCGACTCCACCAGGGACTCGGAGATGGCGCGGACGCGCTTCAGAATTCTCAAATCTTTTCTCGCCTGCGTCCACCTTGGCCTCGCAAATCGCGGCCGCTCCTTATCCTCCAGGTGTCTACGTTGTACTTCTGCCTTTTCCACCAAGGCCACCTGGAGATCCTTCTTTGCGCCCTCCAAAGCGGCACAAGCAGCAACCTGGTTATTTACAACAAGGTTAGTTTCATAACTTATGAATCATACAAAACAAATATATTTAGAGGGGCAAGTTTGAACCTCCTTCTGTTTATTGCGCTCACGGTGCGCCCTGGCCTCCACGACGGCAGCAGAAGCTGCCTCTTTCGCCTTCCTCTCGCGCTCAATCTTTCTGTGCAACTGGGCCACTTCATCTTTTAAGGATTTTTTTTCTCATGATTTTCCTTCTCGTAAGCCTCCCTCCACAACTTGCTCTCATGAGCAAGTGTGGCAGCGGGGCTTTCGGGCCCTTTTCTTCCACCCCAGCGCAGACCATTCTTCGGTCCATTGAGTTTCGGCAAATTTAGCTTTGTCCGCCTCCAACTCAGATTTTTTGCGTAGCCACTTGGGCTCGCTCTTGGACCAGGTCAACCTTGGCAGTTTCAAATTTGTCTTGCTCTTTTTACATGCTCCGTCATTTCCCTTACAATCTTGTGCGTGATCAAGGCGGAGCTGGCTGCTGCCTGGAGGTACGCGCGGTAGGTTTGTTGATGAATTTGATCAGCGCCGCGCGCACCTTTGCTGGGGAGAAGGTCCTCTTGAACCACTCACGGCATGCGGCCAGTGAGAGAAGTCATTCCTTTCTTCAGCTCCTTCACAAGGGTGTGGATATCTTCCGCACAGCCTTCATGATACACCTGTAGTAATAATCACCCGGGGTTTCATCCGGGCGGATTGGAGATCCTTCTGCGGAAGGGCTTCTTCAAGATCCCCGGCCTCACCCCCGGTGCCAGCTCTACTGCATGCACCCCCTGTGGAGCATCAGCTTGCGCACCATCACCGGCAACCACCATCGTTCCGTCTCCTCAAAAACACCCTCACCACCTACCTCCTCAACCTTAGAAACCACCATCGGTTCTGTCTCCTCAAAAACAACCCCAGCGTCTTTCACCACCACCTCAGGCTCTAAAAGCCTCAACCTCCACCTGCACCTCCACCGCCCCAGTAGTTGATTCCTCCCCCTGTGCGCTGGACACTTGCGCACTTTCACCTACAGGTGGGGGCATTGGAGTATCTTTGGGCGCGGCTGGAGTGGTGGGAACCACAAAAGCTGCTTCACCTCCCCTGCGAGATGACAAACAATTAGAAATACAAAAACAAGTGGTGAAAAAATAAGTTGGAAGGTGGTTACCTAAGGAGATTTTGGCAGCAAGTGCGTCCAAGCTCCCGCGCTACCCTATCACCCTCCGCGCAGCCTTTTAGGAGGGCTGCGCGGAGAGGTCACTCTTCGGACCCCTCTTTCGCTTGAGGGGCTCAAGGCTGCACTCGACCTCCATTAGGTCGTCCGGGTTGGCAGCCGGGATCACCACCGGCTCCAGCTTAGGCTTCTTCACACCTACATGCGCAAGACCCTCCAATGAGTCAAAGACTACTACATAGTCTTTCCAATGATCGGACACTATACGCTTACCTTTGGGCGGGTCTGCCCTGGGTTGAGGTGCCCTCTTCTCAGCCGCCGCGCTGGGCCCCGGCCCTTTTTTTCTTTGGATCAGGGCCAATGCCCAAATCCTTTGAAGTGCCTGCACAATGGCGTAACACAATAAGTGATCCGCAAAGATAAAAACATTAACAATATGAGGGCTTACTAGTACCAGATGCGGGGGCCAACAAATCTTCATTCTTGGGAGTTCAAAATTCCTCAAGATTTGTGCGTACCAGTGGGCTCCTCCGGGCCAAGGGCAATGTTTTCAATATGCCATTCCTTCCTTTGGAACGCCACCAAGAACAACGATGCCCCTACAAAGGAAGAAGACATGGTTAAATCTACACACAAGGTGAAATCAAGAAATAATGCAACAAGAAGCCAGAGATACTTACTCTTATCCCCTCCATGTAAACCGCCTCTCCCGGCGGTTGGGTTTCCACACTAAACTCATCCCAGCTGCCACCATGCCCTCTCCGGCAGTTGGATCGCCGAGATCTCCTTCAAATCCTTGTACCAGGAATCTACCACTGGTACAAGGACGGTCTCCACAGGGATATCCTCCACCCCCCGGAAGTTCATCCGGAGAGGAATAACTCCAACCTTCACGTAAAAAAATTTAGTCTTCCAATCATGGAAAGACTTGGGAGGGGAGAGCAAAATTTTCTTCGCCTGTACACGGTGTTGAAAAGAATAAAACTGTATAGAACAATGGAGTTGATAAAAAAATCCGAAACCGGTCGACAGTTGGGGTAACCCCCATTGACCGGTACAAAAACTCAAAATGCTTTATTCTCACCATCCCATTGGATTGAGTTGGGAGATGTGGAATTTGTAAAAATACAAAATTTCAAGAAAAAATTTGGTAACTGGCAACCGGAAGTTACCATCTGCAAAAAAATCAAGAAATAAGGTGATGTAGCCGCCGGATCATCGGCGACTGTATCCCCCTCGGCCGGGTACCGGGCATCCCAGTCCTTAGAGAACCGGTAGCCGGAAACCAGTTGATCCCCTACCGTTGCACCATCCTTCAGTTAATCTCCCTCAGTCGCACCATCCAGCAGTTATTCCCCTTAAGATGCACCTACACTATTTCACGACTCCGCAACCACCATAGCCCCCTCTAACACACACATCGTGAGGATACATCACAAGCACAAGGATGCTGCCACCACCATTGTCCATGACCACCACCACTATGAGTCGATATGTTATAATTAAGGGTTGATTTTATTCAATACACGACTTGTTTTGCAGTACTGCGCTATATTTGACCTAAGTATATTCGTGTTATATTAAATTGGCTTATTTGCATTTCATAAAATTAGCATTTTGTTAGATTAACATGTTTAACCCAATATGTGAGTGTGTATCAAAGTTGATGTGTAACTCAAATGTGGTACTTCTATGTGAATGATTAAGTGTATATGGATTATGTATGCCTGGTTATAGTTAAATTAAATAACTGACATTTGGTAATACACTAATTGTTGGGACTAGTATAGTGTAACCATTTGGCTAGTAGTGGTGTTAATCTACTTTAGCAATTGGTGATGTTATATAGTTGTGATGTATGCATGTGTATGGTTTACTGGCTTAGTGACATTTGGTTATGTATAAATCGTTGGGACTAGTGTAGGTATGGTGTATATATGCGTACTAGTATAGGTACGTTTGACTTAATAACACAATTTGACAAAGTTTTATACCATTTTAGAGAATATCACACGTGGAGGGGGTAGGAGCAGTATGGTTAGCACTAGCTATATGACCCCCTTTTATCCACATGTCTATGAGCTCGTTGATGCGAGCCAAGACATGCCAAATATTCTTTTGGAAGATACTAACATAGGTGCTTACTCCGAGAACACTCTTTGGTGTCGGGGCATGGTCCCAATGTTACAACGCAACCTTTTGAGCTTTTTGACCGTTGTAGGGATTTGGACACATGGAGAGGGGTTCATTATGTTGTGCCTATTTTTGTTAAAGTTGTGGAACACCGATGTCCGTTAGCTAGAAGGTAGACTTAAAGACTGCTAGGTTCTACATTACTCCAAGTTTAATGAGGTGTCGTCCCAACACACTGGTGTCGATGAGTATCCGTATGGCATAACATTGGAAGAATATGAGAAGCTTTATAGACTTCTCTTACATTTCTATTTGTTTCCATAACTAACAATTTAACTTTTATTTTTCAAACGTTGGAGAATGGACACACACCCGCTAGTGTCGAGCTTTTCAAGAGGACATACAAAAAGAAGCCGTTGAGGAAGCGGTCGTCTGCACTAGACTATGATTATTCGAAGGCGCTTCAAATGATGGTACAATTTTTTTTAATTAAATGCCATATTATTCTATACATGATCCATCATTTATAATGTTGTGTACCGCTAATTATTCGTCTAAAGGTTTATTTTTTGTTAGAAGTATTGATTAGCGTCCACTTATCTTCTCACATCAAAACACATTAAAAACCTCCAACCGCAATGGACATTTAGCAATGGTTTTAAGTGTCATAATGGAGGATGGGGTGTAAGCTGTCCATATCCTTTAGCGTACCAATCGCAGCTCGCCACCTCGACTACCCACACACCACAATCCAAAAACCCCTAGCTCTCTCTCTCTCCACAAGTGTCACCCACCTACGATACCCGTAAAGCCCAACCCTATACACCGACGCCGATATTACCAATCGGTTAGGCACTACCCGCAACCACCACCTGTGTATACCCCATACTCCTTGCTATAGTAGAATCCATAATATAACGAAACTATTCAATAACTTGCGAATTAAAATAGAAATCATGAGGAAAATAAATAATCACGTCAAAATCTACCATTTAAAATTATAAGAACATATACATATCTTATTTATAAGAAATATGGGAGGGAATTTTAAATTTCTGTCAAATATTTAGTATCAAATTAAAAGCCCCTCTAAATTCAAAAAGAAAAAAAAAAGACAAATCAAACTTGCCACTAATAATCCCCTCCAGTAATTTTCAATATCTTTCCATGGGAAAACTTGAATAGCAAACCGAAAAGCATAGAGAAGAACAAGAACAACAAAATGTTCTAGTTCTCCTCAGGGATGCTCTTTAAACTGGGTTTCCATGGCTGCTGATCATAACTACCATGAAGATGACCATCGTCATAACTAAGCTCAAACCGATCGCTAGAATCGATTAAACGATCCAAGATTCGGTCCACTGGTGTGTTACGAAGATCCTCCACCTTAACCAACAATTCCTCCAGCTTCTTCTTGCTCATCATGATCTTAACTTCTTTATGCTTGCCATTGTTGCTGTTTGTGTTGACTGTACTAGATGGATTTGATCTATTATCGATACTTTCATCAAGCAAAAGGGTTTGTTTTTGTTGAAGATTAGGATCAGAGTAGTAAACCCAATGATCATTTTCGTCTTCGGTTTCAGCCCACACTATTCTTGATGATCTTGATCCTTTCAAACATGAGTTACCCATTGCGATAATTGAACTCGATTCGACCGGTGAACTCAGTAGCGATGATGGTGATCTGGTGTTGATCTTGATGGGTGGTTTTGTGGTATTGGATTTTAGGGTATATACTATATACATAGCTGACGTGGAGAGGGGTAGGGGAGGACCTGGTAAGTGATGACGTGGGCGTTGGTTGGTTGATCAAAGACAAGGAAACGTTGTTCCTCGAAGAACCTATGTTTTGACAGGATCCGTATTAATATTAACAAGCCACGGCTGTCGGCTGGCTCTGCATGGTTTCCTTAAAGCTCCTTAAGCCGGTTGACTTTTTTTTTTTTTGTTCTTTTGACAAAATGTAATGTTTCTATTCAAAGAGATGGTCGTTTGAATATTTTTTAAGTACTGTGTACTCAACAAATAAAATGATTAGGAATGATATAGAAATTAGAATATATCTTTTTCTAAGCATGTAAAGTCACCTTAAAAATGCAAATTCTAGAGAGAAAATTTACTTGTTCGATAATACTGACACTAAAAATAAATAAAAAATAAAAAAACACCCCCCATCTCGGGCAAAGCTCCGAGGTAATTAATTCTTTGAATAATTGTTCTTCTAGTATTTTTTATGTCTAAAAAGCCTTTTAGTTATACGTATTTGGGTGTCTATGTGGTCATTCTACGCTGTTTTTGAAGGAGTCACTTTTTTCGGGGGAGATACTAATAGTAAAGAACATGCATACGGATATATTCGGACCACACTGTTGGGTTGGGGGCTCATGGTAAAGAACGTTCAATACGGATAGATTAGGACTACAGTGTTGGGATTAATTAAAATAATAATTTTAATTTGTTGTGTGTATTATATATGTTATAGATATAATACTATTTATAACTTTTAAATAGTACAAAATTAAACATTTATAAAATTATTACAATTCCATTATTCAATACTATAATTTTCAACATGTCTAAGCATAAAGATGTTATACCTTATGCTTTGAGGGTTTTTAAAAAATAATTACTTTTTTTTTATTTTTAATACAAAACTATTTGATTTTTTTCTTTTAACCTAAAATTGTTTGATTTTTTTACTTTTAACCCCAAAATTTTTTATCTTTACTTTTAACCCAAAACTATTTGATTTTTTTACTTTTAACCCTAAAACTTTTCATCGTTTACAATTTAATCTCACAACTTTTTTACTTTTAACTTTGGTCCTCTATACTTTTCATTTCTGTTTTACGTTCCGTTCTAAATTTTGCGAGTTAATACGGCGCAACGTGCGTGTGTGGTTAAATGTTTTTACGTCGTCTATTTTTTCCCGTTTAGCAGGTTTATTGTAACGCGCGGGTCTTAGATCGACTTAGTTTTTATTTTATATGTTTTACGTTTTTGTTTAGTTTATTCGCATTAACACGCCGCAACTTCAGTGTTAGCGGTCGCTGACAGTTGTGTGTCATTGGTGTTCGCCTCCACCGCAACACAAGGGTGCTTAGTACTAGTTTTATATATTATATAACTTCAAATAATTAAGGGATAACTATTTTATAATTTCTACTATTATGATGTTTCATTTTCATTATGTTTAAAAAATCACATTAAAAAATTACATTAACTTTGAACTTCGCCAAAAAATAGTTGAAGGTTGCTCAAACAACCCTCAACATATGCTAAATCATCCCCTATTCTGTTGGTCGTTATATTACACCAGGGGCGGATCTGTTATAGTGGCAAAAGTAACATTTGCTACCCCTCAACTTTTCGTTGAAAGTGTAACCCATTTTGTTTTTTGATATTTTTGGATTTCGCTACCCTTGAAAAAAAATTATGCTACCCCTTCTTAATAACATAGCTACCATAAGGCAGAAGAAGATGGCATAGATGACGATGGGAAGCAAGAGTTGAAGCTTCCGTTGGATAGAAAGAGTTTTGCAGAGCCTTGTTAAAAATAAAGTGAAGAAGATGACCTTTTTGATTTACTTATTTTAATAATAGAGTATTGGGAATTGTTAAAGATCATAAACACTATTTGTTTCATTTATTTTTATTTTTTTACTTTATGTATTTATTCTTTTTTTAGTTTTAGATTTCTTTATTTAATAAATTTTGGGTTTGTATCGAAGATATTTAACAAAAACCCAAATATTATATCTAAATCATTTAAACAAAAAAATCCGACAACCTTCTCATGTGTGTGATGCATCAATTGTTAAAAATTGATTTATATGAAAAAAGGGTAATAACATTATAAAGTAGAAATATAAATCCATGCATATTAGGGTACTTGGAAATTAGAACTTAGAAGATAAAAAATTCCAACAAAATGATTATGTTGGTGTCTTACCGTCTTTTATGACACTTTAAAGGAAGAAAGATAGTGTTTTTTCCGGGTGGTCTTACGGTTTTTTATCACACTTTAAAGGAAGATAATGATTGCAATGTGTGACCTTACTCGTGTAACGATAGAACTAGAAAATGTAATACTTTCCTATTGGTTTATCTGATATTGAAGCTAGCGTTGGTTTTACTGGTTGCAAACACCACTGGTGAAAGATATTTTCCTAAAATGAAGCTTATAAAGACGAATTTACGCAATCGAATGGGTAAGTAGTATTTGAAAAATGCTCTAATTTGTGCGGTCAAAAGAGAAACCTTTTATAGAGTAAAATTAGAGAATGTATTTGGCTCGATTTCAAGCTTTCAAAAACCAAATAGAAGGAACCTATTATGTATATGTTTAAGATTATTAATTATTATCCTCTTTCTATTTTTGTTTCGTTTACATTTTATGAAGTACGATAAAAAAATTAAACGTTACCCCAGAAGTTTTTGTCTAGATCCGCCACTATATTACACACTAATAACCTCGGTCTGTGATAATAATAATAATAATAATAATAATAAATAAATTAATTTATTATCACATCCAAATATTGAATCTTATAATATTATTTGAAGCTAATCCGAGGTATGCTTGGTGAGCCGAGCCAAGTGATCGTGTGAACTTCAGTGGGAAAGGCATATTGTTAGGATCTATTCTAGTGACGTACCCTTAATTGAAATATCTAGAAACTTTTCTTTGAAGATTTAATTATATATATATGTATAACCAAATATTATCATGTTTACTACGACTATTATACCTTTTTATTTTCCCTAGTAAACGCTTGGTTACGTGAAAAGTTTAATAAAGATATTTAACAGTCAATTAAAGATTATCTGCAACAGCTCACACTTCGCCACGTATTCCCTTTTATTTCATTTGTTAACACTCACCGAAGTTTTTTTCCTTTACGTCTACCTATTAAATTCCGACCTTATTTTGAAAATATCTTAGTTCACAAGTCGCATTTTTTGTTTTTTTAGAATATTATATTTCTTTTTACCGACAACAACTTCTATATAAATATCAAAACAGATTCATCAAGAAACTGAAAATCCAACATTAAAAGTTTACATTACAAATATTAAAGTCAGATTATCTCTCTCAAACTGTTATCAGAAAAACGGCTACAATGATTCTTTTTCAATTCTTCGAACCCACAAGGCTACGGAGACTGTCAATAAGGATCACCAATTAAATTCTCAATCGGAATGTGGAATTTAACCCATAGCACGGGACTCCATTATGTGGCGTACCGTCTCGGTACTTGTCGGGGACAGAAACACCATGGGTACTCGTCGGGGACGTTTCCTAAGCGTTTCCAATGTCGGGACGTATCTGGTAGAAGTATCCAGCCCGTTTTCATTTATTTTTGGGGTTATAACCCTTTCAAATTCCACAACCGCCCATTAAATAAATAGACCTATCATATTCGGCTTCTCTAATCTCTAAACTCTCAAGTCTTATCATCTCTAATTCTTATCGATTGCCAATCTCTCACTAGATGAACCGGAATTGAAAATGATTTGATTATTAATAATTAATTACCTTTGGAAGATATAGTATTTTTGGAATTAGTTTAATATATTTTAATTTTTATATTTTTTATTGCCGTACCCATATCTTGGAATTTTGAGTTTTGCCGTTCCTCGTTCCCCTATCATCCCCGTACCCTGATTCCGTACCCATTCCAGTGCTACTTAGGCCATACCAATATGTCCACCACACAGCTGGGCAAAGCAACATAAGACCACTATGTGCTTGTCGTTTCATCCTCCAAATCTACTAGTTCCAAACTTCCAATGTTCCACACCAGCCTAGAGATGGGCATAATAACCGGTTCCAAACCCGACCCGGTGAAATCTACCTGAGACCGGTTCCGGTTCCTACCCGACATATAGTAGAACCGGTTTCCGGGTTCAAAATACCCGATGGTTCCTACCCGGTTCCACATTTTTGGAATAAAATAAGTTCCGGAACCGGTTCCAACCCGTACCCGGGTTGTACCCGTAACCGGTTCTTATCATACCCGGTTCCTACGGTAACCTTCCAGACCCGGCGTCAATATATTTTAATGTGAGTTTTTTTATAAGTTTTTGCTAGAAACAAGTACCCGGTTACACAAACAACCTAAACAAGAAACGTTAAACAAAACATATAAAACACTAAACATACTAATCATAAAACACAAATGGGTTTACAATACATAAAACAAACTAAACTTTCGATGACCCGGTCCCGGATGCTTCACCCTTTTCATTGTTTTTCGCCTTTGTCACCGGACAATGGCGGTCGGTGTGTTTCTTGAGCGTCGAGTTGGCCGACGCCTTCATGAACTTCCCGCACCCCTTGCATCTAGCCATTTCATGGCTATCCGACATCAAGCACAAGTCAAAGTGCTTCCAAATAGCGGGGTTTCTTTTGGTTTCCAAAACAACCACGACCTCATCGTTGCAAGCCATCGTTATCTCTTGTTAAAGTGTTAAGTTTATATAGAAAATCCGATTCTGTGATGTGTAAAGTGTAAAGGGGTTTATATAGAAAAAACGATTCTGTAATCAGGAACCGGTTCCAACGGTAACATTTTATCAGGAACCGGTTCTGAACAGTGAATGACAGGTTTGACTGTCAGGAACCGTTCTGAACAGTAAAAGTCAGGTTTTGACTGTCAGGAACCGGTTCCCAACACTATCAGAAACCGGTTCCGCACCATACCCGGTTCCACACCATACCCGGTTCCATAATACCCGTACCCGGTTCTACACGGTTCCATATTCTTGGGTGTGAACCCGGGTAGGAACTGGGACCCGGTTCCAATGACAACCAAGTAGAACCGGGTCCGGGTTGGAACCGGTTCCAGGTAATAATAAAACCCGATTATGCCCATCTCTACACAGCCCCTATTCTCACCGAAATCAGTTCTTGCATGATGGCCCAAATTGAGTTCATTGGTCATTGTTAACTGGGCCTTTAACCCATTCCCAGGCCAACAGGTTTAAATCCCCAGCCCAATTCACACACTGTGAACCAAAGCCCTTTTGTTTGCTGCCAACTTGTAAACTTCTAGGAATTGCACACATAAAGAACCATGACCTAGCTAGCCAAATGTCAGTCTAAAAAAAACGAATCAACGATGTCTTTTATAGGCATGTTGACTTTGTAAACTCTTAACCCACCTAGCTGATGTCCTTCCAAACCCCCACGGCCCGATTATTGAACCATATGGCCTGCGCCTTTTTATTTTCATGGATGAAATTAATGACCCGAGCCCATAAGGCAGTATGGTTACTTTCGTATTTCCACCACCATTTGACGAGAAGGGCCACGTAAGAATCCCTGATATCTCCTATTCTCACACCCCAACTTCTTTGGAGCAATTAACTTATTCCACTTTACCCATTTGATCTTGTATTTGTCCCCATTTTTACCCCACACAAATGTTCTTCTAATACCTTCCAACGTGTTAAGAACTTTACTAGTCGCCTTGAAAACACAAGTAATAATTTGGGAGGGCACCCATCACCGCTTTAGCGAGCGTAACCCTTCTGGCAATGAAGACTTTTAGCATTCCACCAGGAAAGTTTACAATTGAACTTGTTTATAATTGGTTTACAAAATTCTATCTTTTCATGTTCGTACCAATGGTGACCCAAGATACATGAATGGAAGATTCCCCGTCTTGCATCTTAAGATCCAGGCATACGAGTGGCCTCTTTATTTTTTGGATTAGTAGTGTCACACTCTTTGGATTGTGTTAGCTCAACATTCTCTTTCGCGTAATCTCATTGGGGCCAAGCATGATGACTCAATGGCAGAGCTTGAACGGAAAATAAGTGGGGCCGGACTCTTAAAAATCAATATTTGACACTAAAAATAGAGTTTCGAAAATTTTCGATGAAACTAACACTAATTAGTATTGGGGGTCGGACACCCTCGGGCCACCAATAACCTCCTCTAGTGTGATGATGACTGAAAGTATCGTCGCATTGTCGATTATCAACGCTCTTGCAAAATTATCAGTAAACTCACTACAGGGAATACTCTCATTTTTAACAAACAAAAAGTAAACAGATCTAAAAAGAGTGTCTATAGTTATTAATTTACGATGAAGAGGGCATAGCCTCGTTTTTAATAATAGATCTAACTCTATTACCATTGTTGTCGCAACAGTTTCTTTGATGGGTACATTTTCTTAAACGGTAAATTTGGGTCACTGATGGACTACTGGAGTATGATCGTGCCATCAGCGAAATCAGCCGATCATATCCATCTCCACTAGACAATATTGCCTATACATCAATTTTGGTATTTTACAGGATTTTGAACCACTTACCTTTTGGTTGCTAGGCATACACTTGAACCACCAGGTTGTCTTCTTGAGTACAGAACAATCGTAATTATCAACACTTTACAATTTCAAAGTACTATGATAATTGTTACGAGAGTTCAATTTTGTTGCAGTTTGTAATAATTATTACTCTACTTTAAACTTTAATAATTAACCTAGTTGTTACACACATTTTGACGCAGAGCAGAAACCATAAAACAATAAGATAAATTCTCAAAGGAAGTTAATTGACCTTTGAATGCCTAAACCATTATATAAGGTGCCAATTTAAAGGTTTTTCCTAAATTTGATACGTTTGCCAAATTCTTAAAAGTATAAATTGACGTAAATAAACTTAAACTGACACGATAAATAAAAGGGTAAATTAGGTGAATCACTGATTTACGATTTATTGTCGAAAATAAAAAAGTACAAAAGATTGGCGAATTTAGGGGAAAATCTTGATAGGAGAAATTAGAGCCTTAAATCAAGAAATTTAAGCCTAGCAGCTGGGCCAAACCAACTCTACTGTGTTTGCCATGTGATCAGGCTCATCAAAACCTTTTGGGTCGCCTGACCATGGGCACCATAATTTCAATCGTAACCCAAGTTATGCACGTTTAATGTTTGAGCCCTTGTTGTCCTATTTTCCCTTGTCAATGAGTTCGTCAGTTCTTGGACTTGCTCTTCATTACTTTGCACTTTAAAAGCTATGAGGACCGGATCCCACACCAGCAATTATCAATATACTTTTAGATCCGATACAACTACTATAATATTCTATCACCAACAATAAAATTAACAAGATGATGGAGATGCATCATTTGTATGTGTCGCTCTGATGTTGCCTGCAAAAACACTTAGAAGGGGTCATATTCATTGTTTGGAGTATGATTGGCAAAACTGCCGGGTCTAAATTAACGGATCAAAACAGGCTCCGGGCCGATCAAATTATATTAGAGAACCAAACTAACCCATATTTAACGGTTTGGGTCCATGTTGTGAGGCATATCATATATGTAAAGATTTGGGCCCAAAAGATGGTATTGTTTTCTTTCCTCTATGTTTTGTAATACAACTAGTTTTTGTCTCGCCTGCGTTGCGAGGCACTAATCTTAAAATTTCTCTGTCATAACATGTATGTCTGTGTTTTGGTTACTTGTACATACTCAAAACACGATCTCAAAAAATTAGATCGAGTCAACTAATTAAAACAAAACACTACCATACTTTTGCTAAAAAAAACTAAAACAATGGAAAGACTATAATTTTAAACTGGGGGCTAAATTGTAATTTTTCAGGACAAATGAGCATGTGACAGGCAACCGCCGAGTACGAATAAAAATTACACCGAGTCAACTAATTAAAACAAAACACTACCATAGTTTTGTAAAAAAAAACAAAACAAAACAGTACATAGTTTTGTAAAAAAAACGATGGCATGACTATAATTTTACACTGGGGCAAAAATCGTAATTTGACAGGAATAAAAAAACAAAAAAGATGGCAAAACTGTAAATTTGAAATAAGGGCAAAATCGTAATTTGACTGGAGAGAAAAACACAAAACTAATAACAAAACTACAAATTTAAACCAGACAAATTCTATTTTAGCTAGACCAATAAAGAAGTGTCAGACAGATGTCTAACGCTATTCCCATCCATGGCTTTGGTATTTATTGTATATAAATTTACAATCCTCACTACTTCGACAAAAAAGACTTTTATGACCACCGAAAATTCCATGTTTTCTAAAAGTTTGTGTTCACACCATTTCGTCACTAAAAATTGTAACAGAATTTGTTCGCAACGAAGATTAGCGACTGTACTGCGATGGTATTGCGAGCAAATATTTAACAACGAACATTCTAAAATGCCATAACTTTTATAAGAAACTGGTAATGTAGTACATAGTTTAATTGATTGATATACAATAGTGGAACTTTAAAATATTGTCACGTACAATGGTGGAATTTTAAAAATTTGCAACCTATATGAAATACAATGGTGATAATTCCCTAAATCTATTAATTAATTAATGATGGGAAAAAAACAATATTCTTGCTAGAAAGACAGTGTGATATTGACATCTTTGGATGCAAATGTCTTTTTGCAATGGGGTTCTAGGTCCAAAATTATTTGGAGGCAATGTCTCTTTGCAAGTGGTTTGGATAACCTGACCCCTTCCTGACCTTGACATATGCAATTAAAAGGGCCCGAAATCGAAAGGTTCTAATTTGAAGGATTTACGATATAATCTTGAAGGCCCGAAATTGAAAGGTTCTATTTCGAAGGATTTACAATTTAATCTTGAAAATAGAGTAGAAATTGTTTTCATAATGTTTAAAGCTTATGATATTCATTATAGAACAAAACATGTTAAATGTTTCATATATAATAAACATGAATGGATGCTAACTTTAAAAAGGGGAGTTAGTATAAGTACAATTCATGTCATTCTAAAAAGAATTAAAGAAAAATATAGGTACAATTCATAATGTGTCCCCATTATGGGTGAATTGCTTTATCTTCCTATTTTTGTTGAATAAAGTTAAAGTTCCAAGTTGATACAAAGTTACAATGGCGTGTGAAACTTTTCAAGAAGCTTATTCAGTCGGACTATTTACCGCTATAGAACAAGAGACATGGTCCACCAATTATATAACTGGATTTAAAAGCAAATATGATCTAATGTTGACTTATTACAATTCAAAGATATTGAAATCTGTTTTTTGGTTAAAAAAAAAAAGAAAAAGAACAGGTAAAAGTGCTTCGATATAAAGTAATATAACCGGTGTCATATATTTTTACTTTTATTAACTACTGTTTGTTGGAAAATTAGTGAATTGATATTTAGTTAATTTATAATTGAGTGAAATTATAATTACTAATTAAACTCTTCATATGGTGAACTCTTGAGTAGAGTTTTATTGATGACATTTGATGATCTTTATTAGAGTTTAAGTCTATAATTAGTAAGACTCTTAGCTCTTCATATGGTGAAACCTTGAGTAGAGTTTTATTGATGACATTTGTTGAGTTTTATTAGAGTTTAAGTATATAGTTATTGAGACTCTTAAAAAACTTTGGATATTAGAAGACTATGTGTCCTTTAGCAAATGACACTAGAAATACAATATGACAAGAGATACATGTTAAGAAGATTTGGAAAGGAAAAATATTTGAAGATCCATGTTTGGTATTAGAGAGATAAGTTTCTCTACTCGATTCCATCACCTTCTTTTTCATATTTTTCACAACTTTTAACACAATAATTTTATTTGATGTAACCTCGGGCGCGTGGCTATTTCCGGCAATACAACTGCTTCGGCTGTTAAATAAAATTGTACCCTAAGTATCCAAAATTTTTTTAAAGTCTCAATAACTATATACTTAAACTCTAATAAAACTCAACAAATGCCATCAATAAAACTCTACTCAAGAGTTTCACCTATGAAGAGTTAAGAGTCTTATAATTATAGACTTAAAATCTAATAAACATCATCAAATGTCATCAATAAAACTCTACTCAAGAGTTTCACCATATGAAGAGTTTAATTAGTAATTATAATTTCACTCAATTATAAATTAACTAAATATCAATTCACTAATTTTCCAACAATCCCCCACATGATGGAGATCGTACAAAAGACATAAAATTTCCGATGGAACCTCGATAGTTGAGTATTGCCGGATAAGTAGGTGTTCCCTTTGAACTTTCCGTTGTGAAGCATACTTAGTCTCCTAGCGGTTAGTAGACGCGATGTCCTTGAACAAATCCCTATTTGTGTAGACGACAATACACTTCACAAATACTCTCCTTAGCCGGGCCATTCCCTCATAGTCGTGTCCAATAATGGTCGTGGAACACTTTCCTGGTTCTGCAAGAGCTCTAGGAATTGTGCCCCTAATTCCATTTGAAGCGACCCACTTCTCTCTAACATAAGTGATTTACAAATCATTAAAAGCCATATGTTAACCTCTCTTGATATCACTGATTTAAAGTATGAACAGACTAGGAAGTTTACAACTCCCTTTGTATGTTTAGGTACTCCCCCACAGTGACCTGAGTTTGTACAGTCAGGTGAGAGGAGATCTCCAATATTCTAGATAGGTTTTCGTTGTACAAACTTACTCCAAGGGCTTTAGTCCCATTCCCATTGACGACTTATGTACTACTCTCTGCTTAAGCCTTTTGTAAGCGGATCCGCAATGTTATCCTTTGACTTCACATAGTCAATCATGATAACTAAAGTTGAGAGTAGTTGTCGTATCGTGTTATGCCGACGTCGTACGTGCCTTGATCTGCCATTATACATTGCATTTTGAGCTCTGCCAATAGCTGATTGGCAATCACAATGTATACAAATAGCCGTCACAGGCTTAGGCCATCTTGGAACATATTCCAAGAATTGACGTAACCATTATGCCTCTTCTCCAGCTTTATCTAACGCGATAAAACTCAGATTCCATCGTGGATCTAGCTATAAGTGTTTGTTTGGACGACTTCCAAGATATAGTTGCTCCTCCAAGTGTAAACACATAACCACTTATAGCTCTGGAATCTTTGTATCGGATATCCAGTTGCCATCACTGAATCCTTCCACAACTGCTGGATTTTGGCCATAATGTAGTCCATAGTTTCTCGTGTATCTCAAATACCTTAATAATCTTGCCATACCCTTCCAGTGCTCTAAACGGATTACTAGTATATCTATTAGCCTACTCACAGCATATGCTAAGTCTGACCGAGTACATGACATGAGATACACAAGACTGCCAATGATTCTTGAGTATTCCAATTGAGCAACACTCTCACCTCTATTTTTTGAAAAATGTTGAGAGGTATCAATTGGAGTTTGAGCTACACTCGTGTCCTCTGATTGAACTTCTGAAGGATCTTATCAACATAATGAGATTGACTTAGCACTAAACCATTTTGGGTTCTAATGATCTTTACTCCAAGAATCACATAAGCTAGACCCATATCTTTCATGCAATCGTTTTCAACATATCTTTAGTGATCTGATCATCTTTTCTTCACTCCCAATGATAAGCATATCATCTACATAAAGGCATAAGATCACATAACATTTAGAAGTGTCTTTCACATAGACACATTTATCGCATTCATTTATTTTGAAACCATTGTTAAGCATAACTTGGTCAAACTTTTGATGTCATTAGTTTTGGAGCTTGCTTCAAGCCACATAATGACTTGACGAGTTTACACACTTTGCCCTCTTGACCAGGAGCAGAGAAACCTTTGGTTGCTCCATGTAAATCACTTCCTCTAATTCCCCATTGAGAAATGCGGTTTTTACATCCATTTGATGTATTTCCAAATTTCTCAAAGCTGTAATTGCAAGCACCAGTCTAATAGAGGTTATTCTAGTTATAGGCGAGTATCTGTCAGAATAGTCAAGACCTTCCTTTTGTCTAAACCCTTTGATCACAAGCCTTGCCTTATACTTGTCGACAGAGCCATCAGCTTTCATCTTTTTCTTAAATATCCATCGATATCTAAGTGGCTTGCACTCTAGTGGAAGATCTACTAGATCCCAAGTATGATTCTGTAAGATAGAATCAATTTCACTCTTGATGGCTTCTTTCCATTGAGGTCCATCTGAAGAGGTGACTGCTTCTCGATAGGTTTGAGGCTCACTCTCAACCATGTAGGTAAGTGTCAGGCCCAAAGGATTTCTCAGTCCTTTGCCTTTTACTTCTTCTTGGCTCACCTTCTTCAGCCTCTGATTGTTCTTGAGTTTCCTCTCGAACAATCTCTTCAACTATTATTGACGAACTTGCATGATTTGAAGAACTCGCAAGAGTTTGTTATAACATTGGAAACTCTTCTTCAAAGTAAGTCACATTTCCTGGCCTTGTCTCTATGATAGAGTCCTTGTGCACATCAGGATTCTTGGATCCATGTACAAGAAAACGACGTGAACTACCGTTATTGACATATCCAATGCAATCAACAGTTTTGGGTCCTATTCTAAGAGCCTTAGTGTCACACCCCGACCCGCAGCGGATAAGGTGATCGGGGCATGATTGGGTTATCATCAAAGCTCATGACATTTATTAAACGTTTCATATTCATTAATACAAATTAAATGGAAATTTACAATGATTGCTACAACATGATCTAACTACAAACTAAACTTCTTTGTTCTCTTCTAAGGCATATCCTATGTTTTCCTTGCTTCAACCTGTTCACCTGTATCATGTGTAAAAAGGTTTTTGGATCAACATAATGTTGGCGAGTGAATCCTATGGAAAACATTTGAATAATTTATTTAAATTGATTATGAAATATGTGCACAACCAAACATGAATAAAATTAGATGTAACTTGATCAACAATCATAAGATGTTAAATGAAAACTCATGAATAATAATGGAAACAATTAAAGGCACGCGATGCTCTACTCGTCTCTCACGAGGAACTGAGGGGCCTGATGAATGAATTGCATAAACATGATAATATGAATAACACAACTACAAACAATATAAACTCAATGAAAACACACATGAACAATAATGAATTTGAATTGAAGCACGCGATGTTCTACTCGTTTCCCACGAGGAACTGATGGGCTTAATGTATGAGTCTCATGTAATTTGACAAACGGAATATAAATAAATCACAACAATAAATCAATCTAAGTTTAAGTCATGATGTGGTATGGCACAAGTTTAAATAAATAAATTAATTAATTCATAACACATGACACACCCCAAAACGTGTAATTTAAAAGGGGGAATTGTAAGATTCACTCACAGTGGGTGCGTTCGGTTGATGACGTTGAATGCACGCGAAGTGGTTTTAACCACGAGTGAGATTTAACCTAGATAAATCGCATTATGGTTTGGTAAGTAAACGGATTTTATTAAACTATTTTAATAGGATTGTTGGGTGTATTTTTGTGAGTTTGAGGCTATTTTCTATCCTTAAAAATGTTATTTTTAAGTATTTATAATTGATTTTTAATTAAAATAATTAAATAAAAATAATAAAAAAATTTATTTTTTTCTGACCGTTGACCTGACCGTTGACCGGTTCGATGGAATATTGTTGTGCGCTGAGTGAGGCTCGAACCCGAGACCTCTCGTACGCGTGCACGCAGCTCTACCAACTGAGCTACGTGTCTAACCTGTTATATATCCGATTTTAATTATATATATACACTAATTAGTTTAAACAGAAATCCTTTTTATTTTAAAAACAGTTTAAACGAAACGGTCATGCACACCACAGGTCTCGAACCCGGGACCTGTGGTTTAATCCAACACACAGTCCACCGCTGGACTGTGTGTTCAACATGTTATATCATTCGGTTTTTATTATACTTAAATACTAATTATTTATTTCCTTTTCTGCCTTAATTAAAAAGAGGAGATAATTGTTCGAGTCGGTGCTGAGGACCGGACTCGAACTCGTGACCAGTGAGATAAACAAACACACAGTCCACCGCTGGACTGTGTGTCTAATTTGGTTATTATTCCGGTTATTAATATATTTAACATATATCTGTGGCGATCCGGTTCAGTAAACAAAAAAAAATGGATTTTATTAAGGCAGCTTGTGTGAGACGGGATTCGAACTTGAGACGTTTTGCGTTTTATATGTGCACACAGTCCACCGCTGGACTGTGTGTCTAACCCGATTAATATCATGATTTTAATTAAACTTATAAGATACAAAAGTGCATCGTCTTCTTCGTCAATGTTGAACCAGAAATCGGGTCTGACTGGTTCGAGTTTTTATTCAAGTTTCATTAGTGTTTTAGGTTAATTACTGGTAAGATAGAAGTAAAAAGAAAGGAAAATAAGCGTGAGGTATACCGACTCGCTTTCCTCTGTTTTCCGGCAGAACTCCGGCGACAGAAAACAACTCCGGCGTCTGGTGTCTCGCAGCAGCAAGTCTCCGGAAAGCTTGGAAAGAGTAAGGGTAACTTCGGTAAAGGTTTAGGGGATTCAATAAAGCTCAGGGATTAAAATTCGGTTTTCCGGCGAAAAACAGGAAAGTTCCGGCGAGTGGAATTATGCCGAGAAAAGGTGTGATTTTTGAGCGAAAGTGTTTGTCGTGGTTTGAGGGTGAATTTATAGGGAATAATTGAAATGTATTTGATCTGATTTACGACTGGGTTCATCAGTTCAAGTTTTCCGGCGGTTTTGAAAAGTGTCGCGGACTTCAAACATCGGTTATAACCGATGTCTGATTAAAGGTTTACGTTATAAACGTAAATTGTAGTTAAGATTCGCGGAAATTCCGGGATTCCGACGACTGAACCGTTTGGGCGCCGGTTTTGAATTTGTAAAGTCACTATATCAATTAAATGATTCTATTATTCATCAAACATAACAAGCGGCGCAGTGGTTTGTGTGTGAGAGTTAAGTCATGATTCTGGTTCGGTACAGACCCGGGTTCGAAACCCGGCTGAAACAATTCATTTTTATTTTGCGATTTTTGACAGTTTTTCAAAAACTAAATATATATTCCCGTATAATAATTGATTACGGATCGTTTAAAAATATTTTGGGCATTTAATTCGCAACGAAAATTTTGACTGACTGTTCGGTTGATAAACGGAGCGGGTTTGGTAAATCCGTTTTTGACGGATGTTACAGTATCCCCTGCTTTTTAGAAATTTCGTCCCGAAATTTAAATAATGATATATTTTGACTATAAGAATGATGATGTTTTGTTTGACAGTTGTATGCTTAGCAAAAATGAGGTTTTAAGTTTTTGTTCGAGGCGGTAACGTTCCTTTTAAAGGTTAAGTACCCTATTCAGGAATCGCTTTTTGTTGCCTACTGTATGAATATTGATAAACAGGAATGATTCGCTAAAAAATGATATCATGCATAAGAGTTTAGATACGTTTGGGAAATATATGGTTATATCCTAAGGCAAAACTTCTAACACTACAATCTACATGGAACATAAATAAAAACACAACAGCTGATATCCAAACATGAATGAACACATCAGCAAATATTTGAACATGAATAAACATAACAGCAAATATTCGAACATGAATGAACACATCAGCAAATATTTGAACATGTATAAACACAACAGCAAATATTTGAATCCACATTCTGATAACATATATGTTTGAATGATGGAAGTTCCTCTCTCGTTTGTTATGATGGAGAGGTTAATTTATGTAGAAATGAAACACAATCCAATCTCTTTAAATAACATGATGATATAAATGTATCACAAATTCCAACCAATCCTACATGGAACTTCTCATAACCGCCTGATAATGCCTCTGATCCTTTGGCAAGAATACTTATATATAGGAAGTACCAGCGGCGTATCCACCATATTCTTGCCAAATTTTCATTAGTTTTATCCACAAGTTATGATTGGTTACCAAGAAACTAATAAATCCTACATAGAACTTCTCATAACCATTCGTTAATGCCTCTGATCCTTTGACAAGAATACTTATATATAGGAAGTACCAGCGGCGTATCCACCATATTCTTGTCAAATTTTCATTGGTTTTAACAGTGAATTATGATTAGTCCTATAACTCTACAATCAATACAACAAACATAAATTACTGAAATGAAACATATCTGTGCGATCAAGGCTCAATCGAACGGAGCCGATCGTTTTGCATGTACTGAAAATGAAATGGATGTGCGCTCAAGGCTCAATCAAACGGAGCCGAACGTATTGAATGTACTGAAATTGAAATTGTGTGCTCAAGGCTCAATCAAACGGAGCCGAACATATTGAATGTACTGAAATTGAAATTGTGTGCTCAAGGCTCAATCAAACGGAGCCGAGCGTATTGCATGTACTGAATATGAATAACTTAACCATACAAACAGCCTATGCATGGAACCTCTCATAACCGCCTGATAATGCCTCCGATTATTTGACAAGAATACTTATATATAGGAAGTACCATCGGCGTATCCACCATATCCTTGTCAAATTTTCATTGACTTTATCCGCAAGTTATGGTTAGTTCGATGCGACTCTACTATAACACCACAACCACATGATACTGATAATGAAATTGTCTGTGCGCTCAAGGCTCAATCAAACGGAGCCGAACGTATTGAATGAAATTGTATGTGCGCTCAAGGCTCAATCAAACGGAGCCGAACGTATTGAATGTACTGGAATTGAACAACTTAATTTAAACAACCATCACACAATCAGCCTATGCATGGAACCTCTCATAACCGCCTGATAATGCCTCCGATCATTTGACAAGAATACTTATATATAGGAAGTACCATCGGCGTATCCACCATATCCTTGTCAAATTTTCGTTGACTTTATCCGAAAGTTATGGTTAGTTCGATGCGACTCTACTACAAACATCACAACCACATGATACTGATAATGAAATTGTCTGTGCGCTCAAGGCTCAATCAAACGGAGCCGAACGTATTGCATGAACTGGAAATGTAAATAAATGTGCGCTCAAGGCTCAATCAAACGGAGCCGAACGTATTGCATGAACTGAAATGTAAATTGAAATGTGCGCTCAAGGCTCAATCAAACGGAGCCGAACGTATTGCATGTATTGAAATGTAAAAATTACGTAACCGATCAAGGCTCAAACAAACGGAGCCGATCGTGCGGGCACGCCCTGATCAACCCATAATAAAATGGGGATCAAACTCAACCTCGATGGATGGGGAGCTACGGCCTCAGCAAAATCATATACGGAAAACAATATATATAATATACCATAATTACTCTAATAGTCTACACATGTGATAAAGAAAAACATAAGACTAAACAATAGGAGTTGAATCTGGGTCTTCGGCGAAGAGGACTAGCTGAGTATCTTCATCTGGGCCGTCATTATCTTCGACAGGGTTGGCGTTGATATTGAAGACTCTTCCTCTTGCTGGTGGCATAGTGGTTGGGTTTTCTTGGTTTACTTGGTTAACTGGGTTTGATTGGGCTTGAGTGTTGATAACGTTTACCAATTGAGGGCATGTGTTTCTAAAGTGGGTAGGGTCGCCACAATTGAAGCAAGCTCGAGCATATGGGAACATGGGGTGTTGGGGTTGGTGATAAGTTTGGGCCATGTTTTGAGTAGGGGAAAAGGTTTGGTCTTGAAAGGTGCGACAAACATTGCTCAAATGACCATAACGTCCACAAGTTGTACATAGCCGGCAAGGTAAAGTAAGGGGATGGTGATAAAAACAGTGGTTGCATTGAGGGTGAGGTCCAAGATATGGTTTCTTATTTGGGTAAGCTGAGTTGGGTGCCTCTTGGGTGATTGGGATAGCTCGGATGGGTATGGCATGAAAAACGGGTTGATTTCGTTGAGTAGCAGCGAAAAGTCGCCCGACTCTTCTTCTCTTAGGATTGGGTTGAGGAGGGGATTCGGGTTGAGTGGAGTCGGAGGTTTCAGTTGATTCTTTATCCTTCTTCTTCTCCTCCTTGAAGTCTTTGTTTCGGATTCGGTTCTCGGTGAGCTCTGTTGCTAGCTCCATTGCTGCTTCCAAAGTTGCAGGCTTGGTACTTATTACAGGGTCTTGAATCTTTGACGGAAGACCACGAATGTAGTGCTCGATCAAACGGTAGAGGGGAGTAAACATGTTGGGAACCATTTGATGTAATTCGAGGAACCTTTTGTTGTAGGTGGTGTGGTCTCCTTCCACTTGCTTCAATGAGTAAAATTCATCTTCTAACTTCTTGATTTCACTCCTTGGGCAAAATCGTCTGGTCATGATTTCCTTCAATTCGTTCCAAGTTAGGGTCATAGCATCTTCAACACCTCGTTTGGCCTTCTCTGTATTCCACCAAGTAAGTGCTATCCCATATAGTCGACCGGTAGCATAACGCACTTTGCGATCATCAGGGCAATCGCAATTTAGAAAAGTATTCTCCATTTCTTCAAACCAATGGAGGAGTGCGGTGACACCTTCAGTCCCTTTATATTTCGGAGGGTCGCATGATTTGAAATGCTTGTAGGTGCATTTAGTGGTATTTGGGGAAGAGTTGAAAATGTTTTGGTTTGCTTGATTGACAGGATTATCGGTAAGTGCTTGTTGAACTTGGATTACAATGTTGGGTATTACGGCAGCCATTTGTTGAGCGATTAAGGTAGCCATGCGATCGCGGGCTTTTCTTGCTCTCGTCTTCCTACGGGCGAGGTTAGAAGACATCTACAATGAATACATGACAAGAGTATGAGTTGGATGCTTTTGAGATCGTGGGTCGCATTCAAGAATGAACATTCATAAAATAATTATACAAAAATACTACATCCATAGGATGTCTTGGGCTTTGCTCGCTGTTAGGCCCGTCATGCCGCCATACTTTACCTTGTGTAATCATGTGGGCCCCATGAATACCGGTTTTTCATATGGTTCGCACGGTTTCTGCCTGGTTGCGTACACAAAAACCCGGTGAAAATCGAGAAATATGTATACAACGTGTGATGTTCGGAATGTGTCCAGGTGTAGACACGATGACACCTCAAAGTAGGGTTAGTTCGAACGACGTTTGGTGTGGCATGCTTTGGCCTAATAGGTCCTTCGTACCCTCATCGTTGGTCCCCAGGTAGGCAAACTGGTCCGTTATATTGGATTTATACGAATGCCAGCCTAGACAGGACGTTCCGACTACCGGTACTTGTACCCTTCCAGTTACTACATGCCCGTCGCAGAACTTACTTTGATGAGAATTGAAAATTGCATAAAATCTTTGGATAATGAGAATATGAAAATAAATTGAATACATGAACATCGATATATGTATAATGAATATGTATATATGTATAATGAACATGTATATGAGCATGTATGTTTGACTGAAATGTAAACAAATATGAAACAAATAAATATCACAAGTTTGTATGTAACCACCTAATCAATTTAAAATTTAGGCAGACTATAGTATAGGCTCTAAGGGTCTAATAACCTATCCTATATCCCTATAGTCATGGCTCTGATACCAATCTGTCACACCCCGACCCGCAGCGGATAAGGTGATCGGGGCATGATTGGGTTATCATCAAAGCTCATGACATTTATTAAACGTTTCATATTCATTAATACAAATTAAATGGAAATTTACAATGATTGCTACAACATGATCTAACTACAAACTAAACTTCTTTGTTCTCTTCTAAGGCATATCCTATGTTTTCCTTGCTTCAACCTGTTCACCTGTATCATGTGTAAAAAGGTTTTTGGATCAACATAATGTTGGCGAGTGAATCCTATGGAAAACATTTGAATAATTTATTTAAATTGATTATGAAATATGTGCACAACCAAACATGAATAAAATTAGATGTAACTTGATCAACAATCATAAGATGTTAAATGAAAACTCATGAATAATAATGGAAACAATTAAAGGCACGCGATGCTCTACTCGTCTCTCACGAGGAACTGAGGGGCCTGATGAATGAATTGCATAAACATGATAATATGAATAACACAACTACAAACAATATAAACTCAATGAAAACACACATGAACAATAATGAATTTGAATTGAAGCACGCGATGTTCTACTCGTTTCCCACGAGGAACTGATGGGCTTAATGTATGAGTCTCATGTAATTTGACAAACGGAATATAAATAAATCACAACAATAAATCAATCTAAGTTTAAGTCATGATGTGGTATGGCACAAGTTTAAATAAATAAATTAATTAATTCATAACACATGACGCACCCCAAAACGTGTAATTTAAAAGGGGGAATTGTAAGATTCACTCACAGTGGGTGCGTTCGGTTGATGACGTTGAATGCACGCGAAGTGGTTTTAACCACGAGTGAGATTTAACCTAGATAAATCGCATTATGGTTTGGTAAGTAAACGGATTTTATTAAACTATTTTAATAGGATTGTTGGGTGTATTTTTGTGAGTTTGAGGCTATTTTCTATCCTTAAAAATGTTATTTTTAAGTATTTATAATTGATTTTTAATTAAAATAATTAAATAAAAATAATAAAAAAATTTATTTTTTTCTGACCGTTGACCTGACCGTTGACCGGTTCGATGGAATATTGTTGTGCGCTGAGTGAGGCTCGAACCCGAGACCTCTCGTACGCGTGCACGCAGCTCTACCAACTGAGCTACGTGTCTAACCTGTTATATATCCGATTTTAATTATATATATACACTAATTAGTTTAAACAGAAATCCTTTTTATTTTAAAAACAGTTTAAACGAAACGGTCATGCACACCACAGGTCTCGAACCCGGGACCTGTGGTTTAATCCAACACACAGTCCACCGCTGGACTGTGTGTTCAACATGTTATATCATTCGGTTTTTATTATACTTAAATACTAATTATTTATTTCCTTTTCTGCCTTAATTAAAAAGAGGAGATAATTGTTCGAGTCGGTGCTGAGGACCGGACTCGAACTCGTGACCAGTGAGATAAACAAACACACAGTCCACCGCTGGACTGTGTGTCTAATTTGGTTATTATTCCGGTTATTAATATATTTAACATATATCTGTGGCGATCCGGTTCAGTAAACAAAAAAAAATGGATTTTATTAAGGCAGCTTGTGTGAGACGGGATTCGAACTTGAGACGTTTTGCGTTTTATATGTGCACACAGTCCACCGCTGGACTGTGTGTCTAACCCGATTAATATCATGATTTTAATTAAACTTATAAGATACAAAAGTGCATCGTCTTCTTCGTCAATGTTGAACCAGAAATCGGGTCTGACTGGTTCGAGTTTTTATTCAAGTTTCATTAGTGTTTTAGGTTAATTACTGGTAAGATAGAAGTAAAAAGAAAGGAAAATAAGCGTGAGGTATACCGACTCGCTTTCCTCTGTTTTCCGGCAGAACTCCGGCGACAGAAAACAACTCCGGCGTCTGGTGTCTCGCAGCAGCAAGTCTCCGGAAAGCTTGGAAAGAGTAAGGGTAACTTCGGTAAAGGTTTAGGGGATTCAATAAAGCTCAGGGATTAAAATTCGGTTTTCCGGCGAAAAACAGGAAAGTTCCGGCGAGTGGAATTATGCCGAGAAAAGGTGTGATTTTTGAGCGAAAGTGTTTGTCGTGGTTTGAGGGTGAATTTATAGGGAATAATTGAAATGTATTTGATCTGATTTACGACTGGGTTCATCAGTTCAAGTTTTCCGGCGGTTTTGAAAAGTGTCGCGGACTTCAAACATCGGTTATAACCGATGTCTGATTAAAGGTTTACGTTATAACGTAAATTGTAGTTAAGATTCGCGGAAATTCCGGGATTCCGACGACTGAACCGTTTGGGCGCCGGTTTTGAATTTGTAAAGTCACTATATCAATTAAATGATTCTATTATTCATCAAACATAACAAGCGGCGCAGTGGTTTGTGTGTGAGAGTTAAGTCATGATTCTGGTTCGGTACAGACCCGGGTTCGAAACCCGGCTGAAACAATTCATTTTTATTTTGCGATTTTTGACAGTTTTTCAAAAACTAAATATATATTCCCGTATAATAATTGATTACGGATCGTTTAAAAATATTTTGGGCATTTAATTCGCAACGAAAATTTTGACTGACTGTTCGGTTGATAAACGGAGCGGGTTTGGTAAATCCGTTTTTGACGGATGTTACACTTAGGGGGTGTAACTATCACCTTGGCCAGGCACCCCCACACTTTCAAGTATTTATAGGATGATTTATGTCTCCACCA
The DNA here is from genome assembly GCA_947069175.1 of Scalesia atractyloides. NCBI lineage: Eukaryota > Viridiplantae > Streptophyta > Magnoliopsida > Asterales > Asteraceae > Scalesia > Scalesia atractyloides. Next base: position 58,326,453 of record CAMTDV010000007.1, on the reverse strand, counting down.
CAACTGATGAGGTGTTACATCCTTATTCTCGAAAGGTATTTTGTTTAACAAAAAAATGGCTGACAAAATGGCTTCCCCCCACATGTCCTGGCTCATCCCAGAACTTATCAACATGGCATTCATCATTTCTTTTAGTGTACAATTCTTTCGCTCCGCGATACCATTTGATTGGGGGTGTATAAGGTGGGGTACACTCGTGTATTATGCTACTTTTTGCACACACTTCCCCAAATATTAAAACATATTCACCTCCTCTATCACTTCTAACACGTTTTATTTTCTTATTTAGTTGATTCTCAACTTCAACTTTATACAAGATAAACTTGTCAATTGCTTCATCCTTACTCTTAAGTAAGTACACATAACAATACCTTGTATTGTCATCGATAAAGGTAGTAAAATATTTATTACCACCTCTGGTTGGAATTGATTTTAAATCACACACATTAGTGTGTATCAGATCAAGCGGTTCAGTTATTCTTTCAACTGATTTGAAGGATGATCTTGTTTGTTTGGATTCAACACATGTTTTACATTTTGTTTTAGAGTCAATGGAAAAAGTTGGTATATAATCTAATTTAATTAAACGACGCATCGAATTAAAATTTACATGACCAAGACGTCTATGCCAAACATTAGGAGACTCAACCAAGTAAGAAGAAGTACTAGCATTTTTATTCATGTTTTCCTTAATAGACATTACATTAAGTTTGAACATGCCATTTTGGGCATAACCCTTTCCAACAAACATACCACGCTTACTTAAAACAAATGAATCACTCTCAAAAACCAAACGAAAGCCAAACTTGTTAAGCATCCAACACAAGACTCTTGCTTAAATCAGGAACATAAAGCACATTCTTCAAAGTGAGCTCTTTCCCAGAAGTCCACTTTAAGATCATATCACCTTCTCCCTTGATATCAGCTGTAGCAGCATTTTCCATGTACAACTTCTTTTCTCCCACAACCTCTTTAAACGTATTAAATAGGGTCTTGTCTGGGCACACATGGTGGGTTTACCCAGTGTCAACCCACCACCCTTTTGGCTCGTTAGCCACCAAATTTACCTCCTCCATCACAGCAGAGAGGTCAGAAATCATGGCCACTAAAGGCATATCATCATCAACCATAAGAGCCGTGTTACATTTAGGCTCTTTGCATTGGTCAGCACGATGACCAGTTTGTCCGCAGTTGTAACATTTCCCTTTAAAGGGACCAACCTTCTTCTTCACACAACCTTTCTTTGGCCCAAGGTCAGCACATTTATTTTTCCCTTGCCATTAAACTTGTGGCCTTTGTTACCCTTGTAACCCCTTGTGGATTGACCATGTTCCATAATGTTTGCTTTAGCAGAAGCTTCAACATGACTTCTTTTGTATGACAGCCTGTTGTCTTCTTCAATACGAAGACGAACCACAAAGTCTTCAATGGTCATTTCCTTTCGCTTATGCTTAAGGTAATTCTTGAAGTCGACCCAACTAGGAGGCAACTTTTCAACAATTGCTGCCACTTGGAATGTTTCACTAAGATTCATTCCTTCAGACAAGATGTCACTAAGATTAATCTGCAATTCTTGAACTTGACTCATAACAGTCTTTGAATCAATCATTTTATAGTCCAAAAATCTATCCACAACATACTTTTTAGTACCGTATCCTCTGTCTTGTATTTGCGTTCCATCGACTCCCATAATAGTTTGGCAGTTGGAACTTTCAGATACACGTTATACAATGCATCTAACAAGCCGTTCAACACCTAGTTGCGACATAGGTACTCAGAATGTTTCCATGTATCAACAGCACTCACTGATTGAACATTAGATGTCCCTTCTGCGAGAACATGAGGAGACTCAGTCAGAAACCTCGCAAGGTTTAGAGTCGTTAGATAGAACAACATCTTCTGTTGCCATCTCTTAAAATTTAAACCAGTAAACTTCTCTGGTTTTTCAGCATGGTTAGCAACCGCTTGAGCCGCTTGGGTACCAACTAATGGTCCCATGGTAGTGAATGTGGATCCAACAGTGGTTGATGTGTTTGCTTGAGCAGTAACCATTTCTGAAACAAGATAGTGCAATGAATCAAAGTTAGGAAAATTATAGCAGTGTGTTGCATCCACCATACGATTTTCAGTGTCTCAAAACAAAGCACCAAGCTTTGTAATTCTACTGGCTAGAATATGAAAGGATAAATCTCTTATTGAATACACAACTCAATAAGATTAATTCTGAAATTCAATGACATATTGAATTCTATGCCTTAATCATTTTGTAGGTAAGAACTTGAACAGTCTCTAACACCAAGGTAAGACACATAAAAAAAATACTAAAGCGGCTCCTAAGCGGCTAGCGGCGATGCGAGCGTGCGAAGTGCAAAGTGCGCCATCAAAACGCCACATTGCGCCCATCGCCCTGGTCCCGTGCCCGTGCCCGTCCCCGTCCCCGGGCCCGGACGCGGGCACGTGTTGGGTGCTTTGCACCCTCCTAGCTGCCACTGGGTGTAACTTGTCACATAGGAATACATTCGTGTAGAGAATTATATATATAAATCAACAAAAGATTTATCTCTCCACCAATGTGGGACAAACACAACTTCGCACACATTAAAGTTCCAAAACACAATTAAAGCTTATGATCTCTCATTCATTTTGCTTTAATCACTAAATTATTATCAAAAAAATATTTATAAGGGAACACCTACTTATTCGGCAATACTCAACTATCGAGGTTATTGGAAACTTTATGTGTTTTGAACGATCTCCATTCATGTGGGGGACTGTTGGAAAATTAGAATAATGTGAATGGAAATCAATTTACTAATAATTAATGGGACTTTTCATGGTGACAAACTCTTGAGTAGAGTTTTTTTATGTCACTTTATTAGTTTTTATTAGAGTTTTTATATCTCTAACTAAATTACTAATTAAGTTAAACTTTTCACTACCCATAACTCTTGTAAAAATGGTAGGCTATGTGCTTCATTAGTTTTATGAGAAAACTACAAGTGAGATAATATGGATGACGAATTCTTGGAGAAGTTGTGAAGACTTGAACATCTATATGTTGAGAACTATAGAGAGATTAGTTTTCTCTACTCGATTCCATCACTATCGTATCAATATTTTTCCACAAGTTCAAACACTATAATTTTATCCGGTGTAACCTCGGGCGAGTGGCCATTTCCGGCAGTTCAGACTGCTCCGGCTGTTATACCCTGGGAGACAAACGCGTCATCTTTAGAGAGGCACGAAATCTGTTTTAAGGGAAGCGTGTTGAACACGCCTCAGCCACAACCATCAACATCGTTTGTTCTTTCTTGTAGCAATGGATATTACAAGAAGGCCTTGTTCGAGCACAAAGTTGATTACTCTATCTTTTGAAGATCTTGCTAAGGAGACTACAAGAATACGTTACTAAAGATCAAGTTGAAGACTTTATCTTTTGAAGATATCGATTTGAATCGATTTATTTAAATATGTTATATTTCATATTTAATTTTTTATGATTTGTACACGGTACGGGTACTACAATTTCCCAAAATTATGTAAAGAGAGTATCTTTACAATTTTTATATTTATTTATATAATTTTTATTATAAAATTGTGACCCATATCCTACAAATTTAAAACAAATTTTGTGAAATTGTTGATACAATTTAAAAAACTTATTTATAAGGATTTTGGGTTCACGAAAGGATTTATATTAAAAAAATTAGAGATTTGATCTTGTAAATTTTTTTTGGGAAATGTATATGTAGTATAACTTGTTGTGTTTGGATTTATCGAGACTGAGTTATAATCTTAAATCCTATACCGGGGTACAATACGAATAGTTTGGTTTCAAATGATTTTGGAATCATTAATTTTTTCTAACCTTCGTGTTAGAATGGGTTTATTAGTATAAAACAAACGTTTTTTGTAAACGTAAAATTTATCTAACTTGTGCGTTAGATTGGAATTATGGGTGTAAACCAAACGTTTTTTTGTAAACGTTAAATTCTCTTGAGTAGAATTTCAATGTCTTCAAATAAGAGTTTATATTACTTGATTAGAGTTCTATGTCTCTAATTAAGTTAAATTTAAAGTAGACTCTTCATCCACCCTGTCACACCCCGACCCGCAGCGGAATAAAAGTCGGGGCATAATTGGGTTATCACCAAAGCTCATGATGTTTACTAAGACGTTTCATATTTATTAAATTCAAATTACAAACTTAAATATCCAAAACAAAATTCATACAATTACAAGAAAATGAAACTACATAATTATTCCAAAGCATAAACTTGTTTATTCTTCTAGGCCTTCCTAAGTGTTTCCTGTCTCAGCTGGATCACCTGTATCATGTGTAAAACGGGGGAGATTTTGGGTCAACAAAAGTTGGCGAGTGAACCTTGATAAAACATTGTTACTAATTTCTTGTTTTATTTAATAAAGAAAATTCGTGCAATAATCACATGTGAGCAAACATATATAGATAAACAATCACAAACCACTTTGGATGAGTATATGACATGAATGATGATGTATGTGAGATCAAGGCTCAATCAAACGGAGCCGATCTAATGAGGCTCCTAATGCTCAACCCGTATCCCACGCGGAACTGATGGGCCTAATGAAATGCGTGCACTGAAAATGATAAATCCAATCTACATATAATTCACACAACAATTGATACACATTTGATCACGGATATGATGTATGCACAAGTGTTTAAATAAAATAAAAGAATTGTACGACACATGATAACACCCCAAAACATGATTAAAACGGGGAATTGGTAGAGATTCACTCACAATGGGTGCGTTCTTTGATGACGATGAATGCACACGAATTTATGATTCAATCGACGAGGGAAAAACTAACCTAGATAATAACAAAATGATTCGATAAATAAATAAATTTTATTTGAGATTAATATTTTTAATTAGTGCTCTTAATGGGATTTTTAGATTTATTTTTGTGAGTTTAAGGAAATTTTCTAACTTTAAAAATCCTATTTTTAAGTATTTTTAATTAATTTTCCAATTAAATAAATAAATAAATAAAAATGAAATAAAAAGGTTGACTTCTGTCAGGTTTGACCGGGTCTTGACCGGTCAGACTGTGTTTATTCTACGCGGCTAGTGGGTTCGAACTCGGGACCTCTCGTATACGTGCACGCAGCTCTACCAACTGAGCTACGTGTCTAACCTGAAATATTCTCTGTTTTAATTATATATATATATATACTAATTAGCTTTAACCTTATTTGGTTTTTTATTAAAAATGATTTATATGGCCGAACCTGTTGAAGAGACCCGGAGTCGAACTCGGGACCTTCGGTTCGAGTGCGCACAGCCCAACCAGTTGGGCTGTGTGTCTAATCTGTTTAACTACTGTATTATATTCCTCTTATGTATATACTGTGACTTGATCTGATTAGGTTTTAAAAATGTTGGTTTTATTTCTGAAAGTCGGTAACGTGTGCGATTCGAACCCGGGACGTGTGTTTTGTACTTGCACACAGTCCACCGCTGGACTGTGTGTCTAACCCGGTTAAATACCCGATTTTAATTACATTAATATACAATTTAAGTTCGTCTTCTTCATTAAGAAGAACATAGAACAGTGCACCTGACTGTTCTTGCTTATTCGACCAACGGCCTTATAATCGATTGACATGGAATAGGAAAACAAAGATTAAAGAATATGATATACTAAGACGGAGAGTTTTCTTCAGATTTCCGGCAGTGTTCGTCGGCTCTGATTTGCGATTTCCGGATGAATAAACTGTTTTATCAGTTTCGATTATTGTGTTGAGCAATTAGATTATAAATCAAGAGGTAGCAAGAAGGTTTAGACAATTATACCGTCTGAAGAGCGAATGCGGTTTTCTGATCAGCGATTCCGGCGAAAATGAAAATCTCCAGCGACGAGCTTTGGAAGGAATAAAGCTTCGAAAGAGAGTGCGGTTCTGAGCGAAATGTTTACAGGAAGTTTGAGTGGGTATTTATAAGGAAGAACAGGCTGAATTGTGTTCGAATTTGGGTCATGATTCGCGGTCAAAGGTCTCCGACGGTTATGACTGAAATTGATGGATAGACATCGGTTATAACTGATGTCGAAGTCAGTTATCGCGTTTTAGTCAAAAGGAAATAGCCAAAATTGCGGATATCTCGGTTTTTCCGGCGACTGCGAGTTCTGGGCGCGTTGATTTCCGGTTTTGATTTCGGGTTTTACTTTAAGTGTTATTTGATTCAGTGTTTATCACAAGTGGAGTGTGTGGCGGAGTGGTGTGGTGTGTGTTTGTGTTTGTGGGAGACCCGGGTTCGAGACCCGGCGGCTCCATTTTATTTTCTATTCACTTATTTTTATTATTTATTAATTATGGTTTTTAAATTCAAAAATGTTTATTAATTATGTATTATTTAAAATAAACTGAACAATAAATACGCAACGAAAATTTATAACTGAATACTTGGTTATTAAACGAAGCGGATTTTGAAACCCGTTTTTCGACGAATGTTACACACCCATGGATTTATATGAACAAATAAGCCTTATAATGATTTTTTAATCATTTATTTCTACACGAGCGTGTTAGAATTGGGTTCTTATACAAACTGATATGTTTTATAACGATTTCTGTAATCGTTTATTTCTAACGAGCTTGTTAGAACCTATTGGTATGATAATGGTTATTATAATCATTTATTTCTAACAAGTATGTTAGAACATATTTATTGATAAGATTTATAACAATTTTTATAATTGTTAATATCTAACAAAAGTGTTAGAAACATTTTATAAAAAAAAGCAAATGATTTTTGTAATCATTTGTCTTCTAACATGCGTGTTAGAAACAGTTCATGAAAAGTGTTAGAAACAGTTTATAAAAAAATGCAAATGATTTTTGTAATCATTTGTCTTCTAGCATGCGTGTTAGAAACGGCTCATGAAAAGTGTTTGTTTGGAAGCAATTTTTAGTTGTTTATTTGTAAACATGTGAATTAGAAGTGACTTATTTATATGAACCATATATGTGTTTATAACAAGTCGAATTAACATTTAGTTGAAATGTTAATATTTCTAACGTGCGCGTTAGATTTCTTTTTCATTTTAACATGATTGTTAAAAATTGTTAGAATACAAATGCTTTGAAATGTTTTATGTAAACATTTTATATAAGTAATTTGTTGTAGAATTGATTTTAGTGAATATAAACACATTTGCTTTGCATGGTTTAGAAATAAAAAGTCATACATTGAAGTTGATGTTTGATTGGCTTCAAGAATTAAATCACCATAAAGTGATGGCGTTGTTGTATGGGATTTATCACTAACTTTAATTTGTGATTTCTAAATTCAAATGGTCATGTTTTATATGTATAAAATGACTTAAATTTTCTAACAGATGTTAGAAAATGTGTACCACGAATACAAGGTTAGAGATTGTTCATTATATAAGCCATAATGAATGGAAATGTTTTATGTAAACATTTAATTGCCTATGTGTGCATTAAAAATGATGAGAAATGGTTTATTTTATAAACTTTATCATTGGAAAATGTTTTATGTAAACGTTCGATTCTATATGTGCTGTTACAACATTTTTTTTCTAACATGCGTGTTAGAAAACGTTTAGTGCATGCATAGTAAGACTAAATAATATAAAACCATTTAATATTTTGGGTTTTGATTTATGTTTTCATAAACCCTAATTGATATTGTTAATATATTATATTGCAAAACTAAGGAGATGTTTTAGAGTGATCTTTAAAAACAAAGTTTTGCATAGCATTGATAATTTAAATGGTTCGCTACTCTTGCTGAAAGTAGCATATGGTGAACAAAGTAACAATCTCATGGATATTATTTGGTGGAAAACAACTTGGTGTTATTGTGAACAAATTTAATTGTTCAAGTTCACTACCTAAATGTAGTCTTTGTAACAACTTGGTGTTGTTTTATGCAGAATTGTCTAAGTTTAAAGTTTCAAGATGAAATGAGAAACTTGTACTTACAAGTGGATGGAGTCTTATTGAGTGAGTATCTCAAGACATGCCATAGGACACTATTGTTGAGAAGATTTTGGTCTGATTATAAAGTGTTGAAGATAAAAGCACTTTGATATACATATCGTCTATGCTTCCGTTTAAATTTCAAAAGTGCTGGCACTTGTGATTTAGTTTCCAATGTATTTTATTGTTTTGTGTTCAATATCTTCGGATAACACATGCAATTTTTTATAAAGGAATAAATCACTGATGTTTGTGACGTATAAATTATTTTGTGGAAAATAATTATAACATCAACTATACATTGTTTAAAAGAACATGGCTTTAAATGGATAGTACATGAAAATATTTAGACATTAACAACTTGATAGTTGTTGCATTGACTAAAAGTCAAAGACGAAACATCAAATGTATAACCATATCATGAGAGAATAATGAAAGAACGTACTGAGTGTATTGAGATGAAATACACAAACAAGATCCATGTCGACATACTTCGGTAGAAGTCATTGGAAAATTCACAAGTGTGAATTCTAACATATGAAAGTAAAAGTACTATATGTTATTGTATACCTTTAATAAATCTTGCGAGATTTATACATAGATGCGTCTACCACTTGAATATGGAAATTTTACCTTCGGTTGAGAGAGCATCCTAAATATACATATCTCTTAATGAATAACAATAGCTGTGTGCAAATCACTTATGGCAAAATTATGGATACCATGTTGTTGAGTGTGGATCTAGTTGACTCTATCTTCCACATAATAGTGATTGTAAACGAGGAACATTCATCTTGTTGTCGATGAGTGTGTTCACCAAGTGACTTGGATTAAGACTTATGTTTAAGTACTTATGAGTCAATGGTAAAGTGTCGGAGATCAAAGGTAAACAAGTTATGTTCCTTAATTGAATGATATATACAATAATTTGTTAGACCTTCCTAAATATTGATGTTTTAGGATTATAAATAAGTCTCATTATTTTGTATTAACAAGGGATGAATGTTGCAAAGTGATATTATGATATCCTTGAGGCTGTGAAGACTTAGAATGATGCATCTTCTGTTCACATGCTAAAGTATTGTAGTCTAAAACATGCTAGACTAGTACTTGGTTTATTATGGGTCTTGACAGAGACTAATTAACTCTAAACATTCAATGTGTATGAACACAAAAAGAATTTGTGTATAGACAAAGTTGAGGGAGAATTTCATTCACTATAAGGAAAGAGATGTAACTTTTGAAGATTTTGTTCGAAAAGCTAATGAGGAGAACTCATAGTCTAGGCTTATTCTAGATGTTAAATTAGAATTATTCTAAGTTGGTGACAAACTTATGACAATGGCATGTGTTGCTTTGGTCAGCTCGGAAGCTTATGTAAGCTAATGCAATATGATTGAATTCACTGATACAATGAGGTTGATCCTGTTCAATCATATGAGTATAAAGGTCGTCATAAGTAAGTTCCGGAAATGTTAATCAAATGGTAAGAATGTGGGGGAGGATCCATTAAAAAAACAACCCTATAAGGGTATATAGAAATGGTTTTCGTTACTCCATCTGGATTTTATCCAATAACACTTAAATGTGGGGGTATTTTGTACCATAATATTTTCGCAATAAGGATTTTGTAATCCAATCTAACATTGCAAATAGACAACTAAGTGGAAGACACAAAGATCATAGTGCATAATGGAGATGTGTTTGCCCTAAATTATAAATGTATCATTCTAAGACAAATATTATAACCAGATTCTGGTGGCCACTGAGGTTATAGTCTTAGAAATTGACAATAGGCAATGTTAACTTTCGAGCTACGAACACATCATGACAATTGATCTCAACTGCAAAGTTATCTTCAGTGACTTGTCAATGACAAAGATAATGTTATGGATCTAACAACCTGAGGATTTATTAGAGATCAAGTTGTGGAATGAGACTAAAGCCCATGGAAAAAGGGTGTGAGAAGAAAACCTAACTTAGTTGATTAGAGATCCCAAGATCTAAGTTAAATGGGAAAACGAATTTATATGCCTAAGGGTGGTCACTGTGGGGGCATAGCTGATATGCATAAGCTAGTATATATGGTTATATATACCACCTAAACGATAAAAGGGTGTTTAAATACGTCTTAGTTCATTCCTATGGAATTCAGTGTCAAATTGTGAGGCTAAGCATATTATGTGGTAAATGATTTGTAGGACATGGGTCACAATTTTATAATAAAAATTATATAAATAAATACAAAATTGTAAAGATACTCTGTTTACATAATTTTGTGAAATTTGTAGTACCCGTACCGTGTACAAATCATAAAAAATTAAATATGAAATACAACATATTTAAATAAATCGATTCAAATCGATATCTTCAAAAGATAAAGTCTTCAACTTGATCTTTAGTAAAGTATTTTGTAGTCTCCTTAGCAAGATCTTTAAAAGATAGAGTAATCAACTTTGTGCTCGAACAAGGCCTTCTTGTAATATCCCTTGCTACAAGAAAGAACAAACGATGTTGACGGTTGTGGCTGAGCACGTGTTCAACACGCTTCCCTTAAAACAAATTTCGCGCCTCTACTAAAGATGACGCGTCTGTCTCCCAGGGTACAACAACCGGAGCAGTCTGAACTGCCAGAAATGGCCACGCGCCCGAGGTTACACTGGATAAAATTATAGTGTTTGAACTTGTGGAAAATATTGATACGAAAGTGATCGAGTAGAAAAAAGTAATCTCTCTATAGTTCTCAACATATGGATGTTTAAGTCTTCACAACTTCTCCAAGAATTCTTCATCCATATTATCTTTCGCTTGTAGTTTTCTCATAAAACTAATGAAGCACATAGCCTACCATTTTTACAAGAGTTATGGGTAGTGAAAAGTTTCATTTAATTAGTAATTTAATTACAGATATAAAAACTCTAAACAAAACTAATAAAGTGACATAAAAAACTCTACTCACGAGTTGTCACCATGAAAAGTCCCATTAATTATTACTAAATTGATTTCCATTCACATTATTCTAATTTTCCAACAATCCCCCACATGAATGGAGATCGTTCAAAACACATAAAATTTCTAATGAACCTCGATAGTTGAGTATTGCCGGATAAGTAGGTGTTCCCTTTGAACTTTCCGTTGTGAAGCATACTTAGTCTCCTAGCGGTTTGTAGATGCAATGTCCTTGAACAAACCCCCATTTGTGTAAACGACAATACACTTCACACAATACTCTCCTTAGCCGGGTCATCCCCTCATAGTTGTATCCAATAATGGTCGTGGAGCACTTTCCTGATTCTGGGAGAGCTCTAAGAATTGTGCCCCCAATTCCATTCGAAGCGACCCCACTTCTCTCTAACATAGGTGATTCTTTTTAAATCATTAAAAGCAACATTGTAGGACATGGTTCACAATTTTTTAATAAAAATCATATAAATAAATATAAGAATTGTAAATATACCCTCTTTACATAATTTTGGGAAATTCTAGTACGCGTACCGTGTACAAATCATACAAAATTAAACACGAAATACAACATATATAAATAAATCGATTCGAATTGTTGTCTTCAACAAGAGTCTTAACCGCGCCTTCTTGTATGGTCCGTTGTGTGGGCATCGACGAGTCTTGAACCACATCTTCTTATACAATAATTTCCTACAAAATGAACAAAAGTGTTGACGGTTGTGGCTGAGGCACGTGTTCAACACGCTTCCCTTAAAACAGATTTTACGCCTCTACTAAAGATAACGCGTCTGTCTCCCAGGGTACAACAGCCGGAACAGCTGTACAGCCGGAAATGGCCACGCGCCCGAGGTTACACAAGATAAAATTATAGTGTTAGAACTTGTGGAAAAATAATGATATGAAGGATATGAAATTGAGTAAAGAAAACTTATCTCTCTAAGTACCCAACACATGGGTATTCAAGTATCTCTTCTTTTCCAAGAACTCTTCAGGAATTCATGTGTTTTATTGTATTACTTCTCTTGTATTTTTCTAGCATTTCTCTATCTCAAAATGAGGCACATAGCCTATTATTTTTACAAAAGTTGAGAATAAGTGAAAAGTCTCACTTAATTAGTTATTTTATTAGAGACATAAACTCTAATAATAACAAATAAATTGATATAAAAACTCTACTCAAGAGTTTAATCTTTAATTCACCATATGAAGAGTTTAATTAGTAATTATAATTTTACTAAATTAATATCCATTCACACTACAAAAATTTCCAACAATTCCCCACATGAATGGAGATCATCCAAAACACATAAAATTTCCAATGGAACCTCGAGAGTTGAGTATTGCCGGATAAGTAGGTGTTCCCTTTGAACTTTTCGTTGTGAAGCATACCTAGTCTCCTAGCGGTTTGTAGACGCGATGTCCTTGAACAAACCCCATTTGTGTAGACGAAAATACACTTCACACAATACTCTCCTTAGCCGGGTCATCCCCTTATAGTTGTGTCCAATAATGGTCGTGGAACACTTCCTGGTTCTGCGAGAGCTCTAGAATTGTGCCCCCAATTCCATTTGAAGCGACCCCACTTCTCTCTAACATAGGTGATTCTCCTTAAATCATTAAAGCATCATGGTTACCATGATTACGCAAATCATTTACAACATAATATGCTTAGTCTCACAATCGTCACTAAATTCCATAGGAATGAACTAGGACGTATTTAAACACCCTTTTACTGTTTAGGGGGTGTATATAACCATATAAACTAGCTTATGCATATCAGCTATGCCCCCACAGTGACCACCCTTAGGCATATGAATTCGTGTCCTATTGAACTTAGATCTTAGGATCTCCAATCAACTAAGTTAGGTTTCCTTCACACACCTATTTTCCATGGGCTTTAGTCTCATTCCACAACTTGATCTCTAATAAATCCTCAGGTTGTTGGATCCATAATATTATCTCTGTCATTGACAAGTCACTGAAGATAACTTTAAACATTCAAATGTGTATGAACACAAAAAGAATTTGTGTATAGAAAAAGTTGAGGGAGAATTTTCATTCATTATAAGGAAAAGACATGTAACTTTTGAAGAGTTCTTTTTTGAAAAGCTAATGAGGAGAACTCATTGTCTAGGCTTATTCTAGATGTTAAATTAGAAATATTCTAAGTTGATGACAAACTTATAACAATGGTATTTGTTGCTTTTGTCAGCTCGGAAGCTTATGTAAGCTAATGCAATAAGAGTTGGATTAACTGATATAATGAGGTTGATCTTGTTCAATCATATGTGTATAAATGTCGTCATAAGTGAAGTTACGGAAATGTTGATCAAATGGCAAGAAATGTGGGGAAGGATATGTAGAAATGGTTTCATTACCTCATCTGGATGTTATCCAATAACACTTAAATGTGGGGGTGTCTTCATTTGTACCATAAAAATTTTGTAATGAAATCTAACATTGCAAACAAACGACTAAGTGGAGGATACAAAGGTTGTAGTGATCATGGAGATGTGTTTGCCTTGAATAATATGCGTATCTTACAAAAACAATATTATAACTAGATTCAGATGGCCACTAGGTTATAGTCTTAGAAATTGACTATAGACAAAATTAACTTACGAGTTAAGAACACATCATGACAACTTATCTCAAATACGCAAAGTTATTTGTAATGACTAGACTAAGTCAAAGATAATGTTATGGTTCCAACAACCTGAGGTTTATTAGAGATCAAGTTGTGGAATGAGACTAAAGCCCATGGAAAAAGGTGTGTGAAGGAAACTTAACTTAGTTGACTGGAGACCCAAGATCTAAGTTCAATAGGACACTAATTCATATGACCTAAGGGTGGTCACTGTGGGGGCATAGCTGATATGCATAAGCTAGTTTATATGGTTATATACACCCCCCTAAACAGTAAAATGGGTGTTTAAATACGTCCTAGTTCATTCTCATGAAATTCAATGACAAATTGTGAGGCTAAGCATATTATGTGCTAAATGATTTTCTGTAATCATGGTAACCATGATGCTTTTAATGATTTAAGGAGAATCACATATGTTAGAGAGAAGTGGGGTCGCTTCGAATGGAATTGGGGGCACAATTCCTAGCGCTCTCGCAGAACCAGGAAAGTGTTCCACGACCATTATTGGACACGACTATGAGGGGATGTCTCGGCTAAGGAGAGTATTGTGTGAAGTGTATGGTCGTCTACACAATGGGGATTTTTTCAAGGACATCGCGTCTACAAACCGCTAGCAGACTAAGTATGCTTCACAACGGAAAGTTCAAAGGGAACACCTACTTATCTGGCAATACTCAACTATCGAGGTTCCATTGGAAATTTTATGTGTTTTGTACGATCTCCATTCATGTGGGGGATTGTTGGAAAATTAGTGAATTGATATTTAGTTAATTTATAATTGAGTGAAATTATAATTACTAATTAAACTTTTCATACGGAGAAACTCTTGAGTAGAGTTTTATTGATGACATTTGATGATGTTTTATAGCGTTTAAGTCTATAATTATAAGACTCGTAACTCTTCATATGGTGAAACTCTTGAGTAGAGTTTTATTGATGGCATTTGTTGAGTTTTATTAGAGTTTAAGTATATAGTTATTGAGACTCTTAAAAAAACTTTTGGATACTTAGAAGACTATGTGTCTTTTATGCAAATAACACTAGAGAAATACAAGAGATATGATACAAGGAAGATACATGTATACATGAAGAGTTCTTGGAAAAGGAAAAATATTTGAAGATCCATGTGTTGGGTATTTAGAGAGATAAGTTTTCTCTACTCGATTCCATCACCTTCTTTTTCATATTTTGCACAAATTTTAACACTATAATTTTATTTGATGTAACCTCGGGCGCGTGGCCATTTCCGGCAGTGATCCTTGGCTGCGGTGGAGGGCTTGCCCTTTTAGGTGGGTTAAAGGCTTTGGACCTGTGGGTAAAAGAGTATGCTCTCCCACATGCTGCTGTTGCGGCTGTGTAGGAGAGTTCACACGTAAAGTGTGATGTGACCGGGTACTGTTCTCGTTCTTTTTGTTGTTCACGACATATGTTTATTTCCAAACCTTTTAACCTTTCAACATTTTAAGCTATTGTGTATTCTAGTCAGTTTATTAAGGATTGAACTACCCACGTCATTAATTACATACACGGATTAAGTTTAATCTATGTCCTAAGCCATACATGCACTGTTAGGTCAAACGGTGTGTTTTACTAGTAAACACCCATCACTATCCACTCATTCAACGTTACGTCAACATCTTCTTTCACTATGTCTCTCTTCCATTGTCCATGGGTGTGGTTCATTATCCTTCCAATACTCCACTATCCCTCCTTTTTTAATTTTATTATCCAATTAAACACTTATCCGCTACATTCATGAGCATCATGGAGATCTTCATACCTTTCATCATCACTAGCGAGAGGCCGGTGTTCCACTAGTGGCCACCATGCCATCTCAACTCCACGATTCCCCTTCACGACCCACACCCTTTGGCGTTATGAGTTATGAACAATCTTTGTCCTTTTGAAGTTTTGATATAAAGTAATATAAGTTATGTTTTACTTTTATTAATTACGTACATGGATTAAGTTTGATTTATCTTTGTAAGCCATACATACACGATTAGATCAAACGGTGTGGTTTACTAGTAAACACCTATCACCATTCACCACTTTTTTTAAATTTTTTTAATCCAATTAAACACACCATTCACTACATTCGTGAGCATCATGGAGATCTTCATACCCTTCACCATCACTAGCGAGAGGGCAGTGTTCCACTAACGGTCACTATGTCACCTCAGCTCCACGATTCTCCTTCACGACCCACACCCTTTGGCCTTACGAAGTTTTTGTTTTCATTTTAACTTGTATACTTCTAAGATCTCGTCATATTTATGAACCTACTCGTTTTAGTGTTCTTAAACAAAGATTTATGACTAATAATATTTGTTTGATATTTCAACTATTATGAAACTAATTTTTCCTTTATTATGAAACTACTTGTAATGCTTGGTTGGTGTGGATTTCTTAATTGTGGACATGAATTTTTTTACTATCTATGTAACTTTTCTCTAAAATGTTGACACAACCTCACGTTGTTCAGGACAAGACATGGAATCATTGGTGTGATGATATTACTCACAGGGAAAGACAACAATGTACCATACCAGGTAATACGATAATAACATAACAATATAATCCACGTACATATGTCACTTTAAATTATTATATTCATTTGTTACTGTGCGAATTGTTTCTCTATTACAACTCACTGAGGAACAACAAATAAAAGCACAATGATGTTGTATATGTTTTTTTTAAACAATGGTAACTCTTAAAAAAATACAGTTGTAGTGTGCTTCAAAACGTTACCGGCTTCTCACATTTGTAATTGTGTATTAAGAACTAACTTCATTCTTTATTTATGTAATATAGTAGAAATATCTCATTTTATATATGATAATTAGTAATATGTGAGTTTGCGTTCTTGATGAGAGTTTCCCAATGAGTTAAGATGTGTCCAAAATGGTTACAAATTCAAATCCAGTGTTCACTAGTTTTCCGTCTTTTAACCCCCATGAAGGCCAGCTGCATTACAGTTTTATCTAATCTTGTCAGTGGTGTAAAAATCGCGACTACGCTGCGAATAATCGGCGATTAATAGCTAATCAGTCACTAACTGAGTAATTTTTCGTTAATCAATCCATTAATCGCTAGTCAGACCTAGTCGGCCAGCAAAAAAATCGGCGATTCCAGCCATATTCCGACGAAAAAAACCGTATATTCTGCCAAAACCTCTAAATTCCGGCCAGTTTCCAACCAAAACATGTGAATTCCAACAATTAATCTTGTATACTTAAAATGAGTTGAGTAAGTGTTAAAGACTAGCTACTTAAAGTATTTACCTATAAAAATGTGTATATGTATACATAAAATTCAAAATTACATATAAAAACCCGATCCGATTAATCCCAAGTAGTCGATAGTCCCCACCTCACCGGCCGACTAGCAACTACGAGTTCTCCAACCTTGAATCTCGTTAGTTAGCAAGGTATTTATAGGGTTCTGAGTTTTCCGTAACGGATGCTCATAGTTACAAATAAGTCACCCTTTTATAAAGGAACTTCGGGCCAAGACCTAATTGGCCAGTCATTGATGGGTCATAATCCACTTTACCGGGACTAGATTAAGGGTACCATCTGCAATGGACAATGTTTGTCTTTGTCCTTTTAACCGAAGCCACGTTTCTTTAACACGATGAATATGTTGTGAGAGTGCTTCTAATCTCACCTTTGTGGTTAAGTGAGTGAACTTCATGGAGGCAAACTTACTAAGGGCACCACGACTCCATTTTATTTACATCCTGTGTGTTTATCTTGCGACTCTCGAGCCCTTCTATTTAAATTTTCTTTTTAAAATAGGCTTCCATCTTTTTAAATGTTTTTTTTTTGTTTAGTGACATTGAATTGAATCCCTTCAAGTGTAGGTTAGGAGTAAAAAAATGAATTGAAACGAAAACGTTTTGTCACATTTAGTAAATAAAGCAGTAATATTATAAATGGTCATAGGTGACAATATTTATTTTTTAATTTTACATGTAAGGACTTGTCTTATGGCTTGAAAATATAATTATACAGTGCATAGAGGACCCACCATCCATGTGCCCGTATAAGACATGACAACTCGCAGAAAACTAAAATACCCAAACATTTTTCCCTGTCCTAACGTCACGAATGATGTCGTCACATTTGTTTGTTTCCGTCGCAAAATGTATCTTTTTGACGCATATAGTATATATAAGACTCTTACTTTCAGAAAATAACACTAAAGCGTTATAAATAAAAGATTATAAATGCTTTATCACAACGTTATAATTAAAGATTATAAAATGCTACAAAAATGTGTAATGCAATAAATATGTTTAACCATATCTTTGGATACATAAGACTCACTGGGATAACTACATAGAATATAAAATGTATGGTATTGGGTAACTACATAAAAGTGCAAATGAGGTAGACATTTCATTAGCTATATGAAGTTAGCTTGTTAAAAGTTTGAATTAAAATAAAGTTAATTAAGATTAATTTGTTAGAAAATTGAGTTGAAATAAGGTTAAACAAAAGTTTGAATTGAGATAAGGTTAATCAAGGTTAACTTGTTAAAAAATTAAGTTGAAATAAGTTTAGGCAAAAGCCTATGATTGCTCACTTTGGCTTTGTTCTAGTGGTAAGAAAAATTAACTATTGTGAGGAGATCAAGGTTTAATTTTTGAGAGGTGTATATCTAGGAGGAAAAAAACTTTGTTGTTAAAAAAAAGGCTACGATCTCTGGTTTAAGCTTCATACACCCATTGAGCTTCATTATTACTTTCGGAACAATTTAAATTACATCAAATCCATCTTTGACGGGACTCGAACCCTTGACTTCAAAAGTAGCAATACCTTAACTCCAATGACTTAGCTAATTAGACCCAAACCCCACCCTATTGAGCTTTATAATTAGTCGTATAGATAATACACTAGTATTATTAATAAAATATATAACTACATTTGCAATTGAAACTATAATTGAAAGTATATTATGTTAACTATATTTTGTAATTGTAATAATATATATATAAACAATCAAATAAATACATAAAATAAACAAAATAACAATAAACTACTTAAAGTTGTGTTCATAATATATGAGAAAACGTCAGTTTGAGTCCTTGTGGTTTACTTCAACTCACATTTTCAGTCCTTGTGGTTTGCAGAACAGAGTTAGTGTAGTAGCACAACATTAGAATTAGTACCTTTAGTATTTGGGTTCTGTTGCATTCGAAGGGGAGTAGCCTTTAGAGGAATCTGAGTATTTCACTGGTCCATTGGCGTAACAACCCTCAAAAATAAAAAATAAAAATTTTGGACTCTTGCGGGAGGCGAGAGGATAGCCCTTACCTCTAGTGGGTGGCGAGAGACATGTAAGCCGCCAAAGACACATGTAGGCCACGTGTCGTCCACGTGTCAAACCTACCCATCAGTCATGCCACCTATGCCCTAGCTTTGGTCTCTGGCGGGGCGCGAGAGGGTAGCCCAAACCTCTGGCGGGTGGCGAGAGGCCCCAGAATCACCTATAAATTGAGCGAGAACCGTACATTCCAACTCGTTCATTTTTTTTCTTTCTCTTTGATATTCTGGTGCAATACTACTATTATACCTGAAGTTTTAAAACCCTGCCCTGTAACCAGCGTGCTAACCCGAATCACTGGTATGATACCCTGTCTGATTGATCTATAAACAATTTAACGGATGTTTAAGTGCTGCCTGAATAAGGTTGTACTTTGTCATCACGTTGTGGTTTTGATCTCGTGATTATTGTTAAAGTCTGAATTAGGTTAATATACTAATACGTGTGTATTGTGTGTTTAATTAGGAACCCAAGAATTATACCAGTAGGCTATTACTGTATACCTTAAATCTCAATGTGAGTCATTCTCTTTTATCACATGCTTTAAAACCCTGAATGTTTTCCTAATTTGTTACTTATATTACGGTGAATAAGTCTTTGTATTCTTACTAGGAAACTACTGTCAGTATGTGGGGTTTTCTATACATTACTTGTTATGCATCACTACTTGACAGCGGGTTAGTCGTTAAGTGATATGACCACAGTCACAGGAACTGACACCGAGTGACAAATACTATTAAAATGGTTTCTTTGCTATTGGACAACGGGATAGCCAATAGTAATTCGTAAGATTAAACAAATATAAAAACCCTTAATGTTGTAATTATAAGGAATCTGCTTTTTACTAAATCTGAATGAACTCGCCAGTATTTTTCGCTCACCAAATGTTTTTAAAACACGTTTCAGGTGAATTACTGTGAAGTGAATGAGAAGTGCTATGAGATACTCAAGCTTAAATAAGTGGCTATGAAAACCTGAATAAAATGTGTTTTGTAATCAAGGGTTTACCCCTTTGAAAATTCTTTATGTAAATATAGGTTTCATCCCATAGTTATGAAATGAAAACTACAGTGTTTTGAAAACTCTGATATTTTTCCAGATACCTGGTCCTAATAAAAATTTTGTTGCAATAATTTTAATAAACACCGGTACCACGCGTATCTGATCACGGCTCCCGCCATGGTAGGGTCGGGGGCTGTGACAGAAGGTGGTATAAGAACCACTGGTTTAAGCTAATTAAGCATTGTGAAAATACTTAAAATTAGTAGTTAGGAAATACATAAGATAACTTCTGTGGTTATTGTGATGCTAACAAAATATTTATATACGATTCCGGTGTTCGTTGTTCTTATCGTTTTTGGCTAACAATATGAGCGATAGAGGAATAGTTGAAGCTTTTCAAAACATATCCGTTAATAATTCTGATATGGACACACTGAAGACCAACCAGGCATCCAATCCAGATACGAAGCTGATAAAGACGAACCAATGATATTTCAGGCTCAGTCAGTCAATAGAGCAATCCGAAAAAGAGAAGAGAAGATTAGATTGGCAAAGGAAAAGGAATAAAAAGAAGAAGAAAAACCCAACCGCAACAACCAAACAAACTAGGAAAACCCGCAGGAAACCCAACTATAAGAGAAAGTTCCAACCCAGCTCTCGTGCCAATGACATGGGCAGAACTAGACCAACGCCTTGCAAATTACGAAATGTTCAAGCCAATAAATGAAATCGATCTGAGTATGCCTATCACTTACCGATACCCGGAAACTCAGAACCTATAAATCCGAATCCATGATACCAAACCAACGATCACAAAACCCAATTGAAAATGGTAGACAAACGACTGGGCTTTTGAAGACCTAATGACCGATCCTTGTCAATTTTACCCGAATTATCAACCTGAACCCCCCAGCTTATCCCCAATGAACCTGGCGAACGTGGTAGAACTTCGTCACTATAGAGAGGAGTTGATGGACACTGGCAACCGGATCCGCACCATGGGAGAAAATCTCGTCTATAAGTACGACGAGAGGGAACATCACTTTTAAAGTCAGAATTAACCTTATAATATATATAAATATATATATATGTATATATGTATAATGTACTTTCTGTGTTTTTGTGTACATGATTAAAAAAGGAGAAAAACTAAAACTAATATTTATATATATATATATGTGTGTGTGTGTGTGTGTGATAGTATATGTATGATATATGAAGCATAATATATATAAAGAGTAAAAGTCGCAATGATCGACGTTTTTGACAAATACTATGGCTAGTTGTGTTTACCATATTTTGATTATTTATTCTGTGATATTAATATTTAAAATATATTTATAATACAGATGTCGAATGAAGTTAATCAATTTGTTCAGAACAATCATGAAAACTCTTTGAATAAAAGTGCTATCGAAAATATAATAGCTCAGGATAGCTGACGCAATACCCTTAATTATCGAAGTTGTTAGAAACCCTGTGCCTATAGAAAACAATAAAGCTGTGAGTAGCAAACGTAACCGTAGCAAATATTTTAGCCATAGTATCAATGGAGATAATCGTCTTATTATCAAAGCTCCATTTCCTAAGAAATGAAGGCAATAACTTCCGGATATACTTATAAAGATTTTCTAGCCTGTAAGCCAACTGAATTCGTAGGTAGTGAAGGAGCCATGGCTGCTCTACGATGGTTGGAAAAGACTTAAGTTGTTCTTAAGATCAGTAAATGTGCTGAAAAAGATAAGGTGATGTATGCTTCAAATCTCTTTAGAGATGAGACACTAGAATGGTGGAATACGATTCTTCAATGTAAGAAATTTAAGAAAATGACAAAAAAGAAATTATGTTCTACTCATGAAAAGGAACAGATCCTAAATCATAAGATGATTGATGTGAACTGTCGTGAGTATACGTCAAAATTCTTTGAATATGCAAGAATAGTGCAAACTCTGGCTTCGCTAGAACCTGTACTAATTTCTCGTTATATTTGGGGATTAATTAGTGAAATCCATGATATAATCAAGGAGGCTAGACCCTAGACTATTGAGGAAACATTCGAGCTAGCCAATACTTTGACTGACGGATTAATCCGCACAAGAGAAGAAAACTAAAAGAAAGAATTAGCCCAGAAGATTACCCAAGAATTTCGTTCTGGTAATCCCTACAGAAGGAAAGGAGTTGGGCAGTCATCTGCACAGTCTTCTTGTAGAAACTATAATAAGAAGCATTCAGGAAGATGCTATTTTAAGAGAACACCTTACTATAATTTCTGCAAAATACCTGGCATAAAGAAGAAGAGTGCAACAAGAAGAAACAAGTTTGTTTTAACTACGGAGAAACAGGCCATATTCGTCCATATTGCCCAAAGCTAGCAAAAGCACCTGACAACAAGGCAAAAGCAGCAAACAGAGCTAAGAAGAACGTACGAGCATTTGTGCTTACTGCGTAGGAGGCAGCAATGATTCCTAACGTGATCGCCGGTACGTTTCTTGTCCATGACGTATATCCTAAAGTATTATTTGACTCTGGTGCAAATCAAAGTTTTATAAATACTGCATTCTGTCAAGCGATTAATACATCGTTAACTAAGCTTAATCAAGCTTGTACAGTAGAAACGATGAAAGGAAACTCTACCAATATACGCGAAGTACTTCAAGTAGGGAAGATAGAATTATTAGGACATGAGTTTGCGGCAAACCTGCTACCAATGAATCTAGCCGGATGCGATGTATTATTAGGAATGGATCGGTTAGTAGCCAATCATGCTCAAATCCTCTGTGATCAAAATTCTATTGAGATTCATACGCCAACAGGAGAAATGATCGTGATTCAAGGAGACAAGCCAACCAAGTAAACAAAATTCATCTCTGTGATGAAAGATGCAAGTTATGTACGAAATCAGGGCATAGTGTATATGATTTTGTTATCATTACACTAGAAGCAAGGAGCCGAAAGAAATTCTGGTAGTATTGGAATACTCCGAAGTTTTCCCAGAAGATCTACCTGGATTGCCACCAAACCGAGAAGTAGAATTGTAGAATTCATCTGATACCTGGAACAACACCAATAGCTAAAGCCCCTTATCGTTTAGCACCGACGAGATGCTGGAATTAAAGAAGCAATTAGATGAATTGCTAGAGAAGGGTTTCATAAACCAAGTTGATCCCCTTGGGGAGCACCTGTGTTGTTTGTCAAAAAAAAAATGATTGTTCGATGCGTATGTGTATCGATTATAGGGAATTGAATAAGGTCAAATTCAAGAATCGATATCATTACTGAGGATTGATGATTTATTTGATCAACTCCAAGGATCTCGGTATTTTTCCAAGATCGATTTACGCTCAGGAAACCATCAATTGAAAGTACAGGAAGAGGACATTCCTAAAACTGCTTTTAGAACCAGGTGTGGTCATTACTAGTTTATAGTCATGCCATTTGGCCTAACAAATGCTCCAATAGATTTATGGACATGACGAATAGAATATGTAAACCGTATCTGGATAAATGTGTAACTGTCTTCATAGACGATATACTTATTTATTCCAAGAACGAAGAAGAGCATGCTAAGCATTTACATGTACTTTTAACATTGTTGAGAACAGAAAAGCTATATGCTAAATTCTTTAAGTGTGAATTCTGGTTGTAAAAAGTGCATTTTTTAGAACATTTGATTGATCGTGAAGGAACTCATGTGGATCCTACAAAGATCGAGGCAATTACTAAATGAAGGTCCCTAAGTCACCTACCGAAGTTAGAAGTTTCCTAAGACTGGCAGGATATTATCGACGCTTTATCCAAGATTTTTCACGAATATCCGTTCCTTTACCAAGTTAACGTGTAAATCGGTTAAGTTTGAATGGGACCCAAGTAAGAAGAAGCTTTTTCAACTTTGAAACAAAAATTAACGAATACATTGATACCATAAGGAACTGAGGATTTTGTAATCTTTTGTGATGCCTCTAGATTAGGATTAGGATGTGTTTTAATGCAACATTTGAAGGTAATTGCTTATGCATCTAGGCAACTGAAGAAGCACGAAGAGAATTATACAACTAATGATTTAGAACTAGGAGCGATAATTTTTGCCCTCAAAATTTAGAGACATTATTTGTATGGTAATAAGTTTACCATCTTTACAGATCATAAAAGTTTAAGGTATATTTTTGGGCAAAAATCATTAAACATGAGACAAAGACGATGGATGGAAATTTTAAGTGACTACAATTGTGATATCCAATATCATGAAGGTAAAGCTAATTTGGTAGTTGATGCCTTAAGTCGTAAATATCATGAGAAGCCAAGAAAAATACATGCTCTTAGATTAAATTTGCAGATAGATTTAATAGAACAATTGAAGAGTACCAAGGAAATAACCATCAAGGATGAGGCTGAAGGATTAAAAGGAATGATAAAGGAATTAGAAAAAGGAACAAATGGAATTTGGAAATTCCATAAGAAAAGAATTGCGTACCAAACCAAGGAAACCTGCGACATAGAATTTTAGAGGAATCTCATAAGTCGAAGTATATGATGCATCCTGGTAGTGACAAGATGTATCATGATTTGAGGAAGAATTTTTGGTAGATAGGAATGAAAAAGGATATAGCTAGTTACGTCTCTAAGTGCTTAACTTGTTCACGAGTTAAAGTTGAACATCGGAAATCTTCAGACTTACTTCAACAATTAGAAATGACAGTATGGAAATGGGGACTAATAACAATTGACTTTGTTACCAAATTACCCAAAACAAGAAAAGGTAACGATGCAATCTCGGTGATTGTGGATCGACTAACTAAGTCAGCCCATTTTCTACCCATGAAGGAAACCTTTAGTATGGAAAGATTAGTTAAGATATATGTAGACAAATAGTTTCATTACAGGAGTCCCATTATTCATTATGACTTATAGAGATAGTTGTTTCACTTCTCATTTTTGGAAAAGTTTCCAAAAAGCTATGGGAACACGACTAAATTTAAGTATAGGTTATCACCTCTAAACAGATGGACAGAGTGAAAGAACAATCTAAACATTGGAAGACATGCTAGGACATGTGTAATAGACTTTGGAGGAAATTGGGACGATCATTTATCATTAATAGAATTCTTCTATAACAGTAGTTATCACACCAGCTTAATGTCGCTCCATTTGAAGCACTTTATGGACGAAAGAGCCGAACTCCAGTATGTTGGGCAGAAATAGGAGAAAAACAATTATCATGTCCTAAAATTATACAAAAATAACTGACAAGATAATTCAAGTCAAGGAAATACTGAAAACAACAAGAGATCGTCAAAAGAGTTATGCAGATAATAGACGTAAGCCATTAGAGTTTCAAGTTGGATGCAAAGTACTATTAAATTGTCACACCCCGGATTTCTAACCCAAATCCATACACCGGTGAGCCCGGGTGGGGAGTATCGTGACGTCGGTTGATAACATCATTGTCAATCAAACACGGCACATCGGAAGTCTTTGGAGTAAAATACTATTACAAACCAAATGTTCGAAATACAAAATAATATACAGGCTCGTAATAGAAGATCCACCGGCGGATCATAAAATGTACAAAGAAAGAATATAAAACAGACTTTATGGCAGATCTACGATTTGCAAGATCCTCTATCACTACCGAGCACTTCCAGCCTATTTTCGTATTGTACCTGCAAGCTCAGCCTTTTTGAAAATACGTCAGCTTTCGCTGGTAAATACACCCAACTAACTCATTTTGAAAACATTTCAAAAAAATGTTTTAAGTGCGTATCAGCACAAAATCTTTTTTTAACTTGAGAAAGTTGACGTTGCAACCTTGTTAACAGATTCACATGTTTGTCCATACATACAGGGCCAGTACGGAAACCGAGACATGATTAAATACACACCACTTAGAACTCACGAAGGAGTTATCCCCAACGTATTAGGTAATTTGCATTTGAGCGTCTATCAGATGTATGCCTACACCCCGCGCTAAAGTCGTGGCCAATATCTAATGTAATGAGCCGAGGATATCCAGGACACCGTAATTTAACCCCCGATGTTTAAGTTATCAAACAAAACTAATGTAATATGCGGATTTACTAGCCACAATCCAGCGTTCGATTGATCCCATTTCCGACCAAGCGGTAATAATTTACCGTAACACAAGCCCGTATAGGGAAAATAAGTCGAGAGTATTTACCTGAGTTAGCCTTGTTTAAAATGCAAGATTATAACCCAGCCGTATTCAAAATGAGCTAAGTGCAGATAGCATTTATCAGAATGTCTCTAGTCTGGATTATGGCATAAGCTAACCAATTAAATACTAACGGTCTTATTTAAGTCATAGACTTAGACCGACTAGCGTACTTGATCAAATACGTATAACGCTATATTAAACAATGATTGGATAGAATGTAGTTTAATCCCAACAAGTATGTTGTCTTGTGTAATATGGATAAACTATAAACATTCTGGATTGAGATTTAAATGACAAGGTTAGACCCGTTTCGGTTAATTTTCGTAAATTTGTTACATATACTTAACCGTACACATATCAGCGATATCGAGTAACCGGATAAGTTATGGCAAGTTCTATATCCAATTATATTTTAAATAAGTTGTAATATCAGTAGGATATCAACTTTTATGCACGTTTTGGTTTTAAATTGAAACTATGCCTCATAAGGGTCTTTCAATAATTTCATACCATATAAAAGGAACTTGAATATAATTTAAGTTTATAATCTTGAGTATTCTGGAAAAATAGTTTATTTATAATATAATATCAGTAGGATATCAATTATAAGTGTATTTTATCTTTTATGACCAAACTATGCACCGAAGGGCCATTTTGGTCATTTTACACATAGTTTATAAATTATTTGGGATTCTAAGTTTATAACATGTACCTACTGTAAATATGTTTAAAATAAATTTTAAAATCAGTAGTTAACAAGTCTTGGTCAATTAATATAGTTTAAAACCATACTATGCGCCGAAACGACGCTTATGTCGTAAAATGACGTTTTATGCTATGTTTAATGAAAACTGATGTTAGGGTCATATTAAAATGTCTTAGATTTGTTATTTAATATAACATATCAGTAGGTAAAAGATTTATCTTGGAAAGATTTGATTAAAACCATTTTATGAGCCACAAGGGCTAAATCGTCATTTATCGACGTAATTCAAGGACCTACTTGTAAACTCAGTTTATAATCTGATTTAACATCCCAGATAATCGTACTTATAATATTACATTAGTAGAAACTTATTTTAAAGTTCATTATCATTTAAAACCTTGTTTTATGCAAAAAGGACATTTTAGTCAAAAATTACGGAACTTGCGCATAAACTCAGATTCTGATTATGATCATGTAATATAACCTCAGAGGGTTATGCTACAATATATTACGATCATATTGCAACTTTAGATCAGTAGGTAACTAACCTAAATCGGGTCAGAATCAAAAGTCAAAGCAGAAGTCAAACTTCGCGACTTCGATTGCGAACCAACCCTAGAACTGAAATTGACAAGCCGAACATGTTCTTACATGTTCGAATAACTATTAATAACTTGTTTAAGTGTCAAAACAGGTTTCATAACATATATAAGATCAATTTATGATTTTTCTGAAAAATGGCATGTTTGACTTTTTAATATCCTAACTTTGACCCGCCAATTGGTCTAGCAAACGTGATCTTCAGGAGGTGCCCTTTATAGGGACTAATACCTACCTTATTACGATCACTTATCCATGTTGGTTATGAACAATGGCTGGACCATATGTCTTAACCAAAAGTCAAAGCGTTTTCCGTAAACACTTGACTTTTGGCTATAAAAGCCTATAAACGAAAATGTAAGAGCAAGGAACACTTACAAGAGGTTCCTAGAATGCAAGAGAATTAAGTTGGATGCTCCTTTCAGTTAGAAACATCCAGAGGAGGGAGAAGAGTTGAAATTGAGAAAGGTGCAAGTTCAAATGGTGAACTTGAACACCTATTTATAGTTGGAGAACTCAAAGGAGGTGATGCCAGGTGTTTAAGGGTGTAAGAGGAAGCTTACAAGTGTCCCAAAATGTGGATAGCTGTTTGGGAAGCCATGGTTCAAGAAAATGGTTTTTGGCATTTTTGTTTGGAGGCCAAGGAAACTTTCTACAGACACAAGCCTCTCGCGCCCCGCGAGCGCCCCATGTCATATTTCAAATTTTGTCACATTTAGCCCCTCAACTTATTAAACCCCTTTTTAACCTTCTAAAACACCTTTTTAGCATATTTAGCCATCCGTAGCCAATATTTGGCGTACCCGGGATTATGCCCGGACATTGTCGAGCTATTGGTTCGTTAAAAAGTCACTCAGAGGTATAAATTAACATGTTGACACTTTTAATCCCTCCATTATCCAACTTTCACATATATACAGAATTGAACCCTCTCGTCCAACAAATGACACGTATGAGAGTTAGGACTTTGTAAAGGATCACTCAAAGGCTTATTATAAGCATGTTGATTCCGATGTCACTCAGAGGCTGGGCATGTTGACATATCAGTCACTCAGAGGCCAAGTTTTAAGATTGTTGACATATCAGTCACTCAGAGGCTAATGATTTAAGCATGTTGACATATCAATCACTCAGAGGCTGTTATTTATGCATGTTGACATCGGACTGTTGTCACACCCCGACCCGCAGCGGAAAAGGTGAATCGGGGCATGATTGGGTTATCATCAAAGCTCATGACATTTATTTTAACGTTTCATATTCATTAATACTCTTTAATGGAAAGTTACAATCAATATTACATCATGTCCTAAACATCAATCTAGGCTTCATTGTTTTCTTCTAAGGCATTTCCTATTTTTTCCTTGCTTCCTGCTGTTCACCTGTGTCATGTGTAAAAATGGTTTTTGGATCAACAAAAAGTTGGCGAGTGAATCCTATGGAAAACATTTCTGTCACACCCCGACCCGCAGCAGAAAAGGTGAATCGGGGCATGATTGGGTTATCATCAAAGCTCATGACATTTATTTTAACGTTTCATATTCATTAATACTCTTTAATGGAAAGTTACAGTCAATATTACATCATGTCCTAAACATCAATCTAGGCTTCATTGTTTTCTTCTAAGGCATTTCCTATTTTTTCCTTGCTTCCTCCTGTTCACCTGTATCATGTGTAAAAATGGTTTTTGGATCAACAAAAAGTTGGCGAGTGAATCCTATGAAAACATTTTAACAAGTTTATTTAATTGATAATAAAATTAAGTGCACAACCACACATGAGTAAAAATAGATGTAAACTTATACACCAATCATTTAATATTAAATAATGCACACATGAACAATAATGGATCGTTTTGAGGCACGCGTTGCTCAACTCGTCTCTCACGAGGAACTGATGGGCCTAATGAATGATTTGCATAAACTTGACAATATAAAATATATAACTACAAACAACATAAACTAAATAATACACACACGAACAATAATGGATTTGTTTTGAGGCACGCGTTGTTCAACTCGTCTCCCACGAGGAACTGATGGCTTAATGAATGAATTTCATATAAATTGACAAAATGAAATACATAACCACAAACAATATAAACAATCTAAGTTTAGATCACAATATGGTATGGCACAAGTTTAAATAAACGAGTTAATTTTTGGTGACACATGACACACCCCAAAACGTGTAATTAAAAAGGGGAGTTGTAAGATTCACTCACATTGGGTGCGTTCGGTTGATGATGTTGAATGCGCATGAAGTGGTTTTAACCACGAGTGAAATTAACCTAGATAATGGCATAATGGTTCGGTAAGTAAACGGATTTTATTAATCCATTTTAGTAGAGTTGTTGGGTGTATTTTTGTGAGTTTAAGGCTATTTTCTAACCTTAAAAATGTTATTTTTAAGTATTTTTAATTGATTTTTAAATAAAATAAATAAATAAAAATAATAAAAAAAAATGTTGACTTTTTGACCGTTGACCATTGACCATTGACCATTGACCTTTGACCATTGACCATTGACTGTTGACCGGTTCGCATGTGTAATTGTGTGCGCTGGGTGAGGCTCGAACCCGAGACCTCCCGTACGCGTGCACGCAGCTCTACCAACTGAGCTACGTGTCTAACCCGAAATATTTCTGTTTTTAATTATATTTATATACTAATTAGATTGAACAGAAAATCCTTTATTTTTTAAAAACGATTTTAATCCAAAGACTCGGTGCGCTCCACAGGTCTCAAACCCGGGACCTGTGGTTTAGGTTAACACACAGTCCAGGGACCTGTGGTTTAGGTTAACACACAGTCCACCGCTGGACTGTGTGTTTAACTTGTTATATAATCTGATTTTTATTATACTTATATACAATTAAATAATTTCATTTCTGCCTTATTTAAAAAGTTGGATAATTGTCCGGACCGGTGCGGTAGTCCGGATTCGAACTCGTGACGTGTGTTTAAACATTCACACAGTCCACCGCTGGACTGTGTGTCTATCTTGGTTATTATTCTGGTTTTTATTAAACTTAACATATATCAGCTGTGAATCCGGTCCGGTAAAAAAAAGAACATTTTTATTAAGGCGAGTGTGCGTGGGACGTGTATCGAACTCGAGACCTTTGCGTGCTTAATGTGCACACAGTCCACCACTGGACTGTGTGTCTAACCCGAGTTATTTCTTGATTTAAATTAAACTTATATACTACCGAAACTTCGCCTTCTTCGTTGATCTTAACCAGAAACGATGACTGACTGATTCAACGATTTTAATCATGTTCTTTAGTGTGTTTCAGTTAATTACAGGTGAGATAAATAAAAGAATGAAAAATTAAGTGTTAGATATACCGAAACTGGACTCCTCTGTTTCTCCGGCGAAACTCCGGTGACTGCAGAAATTTCCGGCGACGTATGTCCTACGGCAGAGAGTCTTCAACGAGTTTGAGATAAATGTGGGTGACTTCGGTATAAGCTCTGGGGGTTCAGTAAGGCACAGAGGTGAAGGGTTCGGTTTTCCGGCGATGTGTAGAACTTTTCCGGCGAGTGGAATTACGTCCGGTAAAGGTGTGATTGTGAGCGAAAAAGCTAGCAGAGGTTCGAGGAGGTATTTATAGGTCGGGACATCGACGTATTTGGCTCGTTTTCCGACTTGATTCGTCGGTTAGAAACTTTCCGGCGGTTATAGCTTGTGTCGCGGGTTCATGCGTCGGTTATAACCGATGCAGGTTTAATGTTTACGTTAAGACTTGAAGAAACCGTCCAATCTCGCGAGATCGCCGGAATTTCCGACGACTGCAATTGGGCGCGTCGTTATTTGAATTCAAGAATTATAATATGTATTATTTGTTTCCAATATTTAACAAGAAGCATGAGTGGCGCAGTGGTTGAGTGTGTGCGCGATAAGACTTTGGTGAAATGCTGGCTGACCCGGTTCGAAACCCGGCAGCTGCATTTTATTTTTATTTTCTTATTTTCAATACTTTTTCAAATATAAATTATATTTTCCAATATACTTATCAATTATGTATCGCTTAAAATTAATTTGGGCATTAAATAAGCAACGAAATTTTTAACTGATTGTTCGGTTAATAAACGGAGCGGGTTTGGTAAATCCGTTTTTTTTACGGATGTTACAACTGTCACTCAGAGGCTCAGTTTGAGCATGTTGACGCCTTTAGTCCTTATTGGTCTTTAATAGACTATATTCAAAATACAACACGTGTCACTATACTATTGGACACGATTTTACAGGGTATTACATAAAAGTTTCTCCATAGTGGTAAGAAAGGAAAGTTAAGTCCAAGGTATGTTGGACCATTTAAAATTATCAAGCGAATTAGTCCAGTAGCCTATCAGCACAATTACCAGAAGAAATGGCTGGTGTACATGATGTATTTCATGTATGCAACTTACGGAGATGTTTAGATGACAAATCTCTAATAGTACCTCTTCAAGATATAGAGGTAAGTGAAAAATTAAAATTTGTTGAGAGACCTCTACAAATAGGAAAATTAAGAATCTCAAGCATAAGAGATTAGTTCTGGTCAAAGTGAAATGGAATTCGAAAAAGGACCAAAATATACATGGGAACTAGAATAAAAAAACGAAGCGAAAGTATTCCTACTTATTTCAATGAATCTTGAGGACTAGATTTAAAACAATGTGGGGAGGATGTAACAACCCTAAAAAAATTGGTCTCAGGCGGGGGGCGAGAGGATAGCGATTACCTCTCGCGGGTGGCGAGAGACCTGTAAGCCACCAAAGACACTGTAGGCCTCATGTCGTCCACGTGTCAAACCTACCCCATCAGTCATGCCACCTATGCCCTAGCTTTGGTCTCTAGTGGGGAGCGAAAGGGTAGCCCAAACCTCTGACGGGTGGTGAGAGGCCATAGAATTAACTATAAATTGAGCGAGAACTGTACATTCCAACTCGTTCATTTTCTTTTCTTTCTCTCTCGATATTCTGGTGTAATACTACTATTATATCTGAAGTTCTAAAACTCTGCCTCGTAACCAGCGTCCTAACTCGAATCACTGGTACGATACCTGTCCGATCGATCTATAAACAATTCAATGGATGTTTAACCGCTACCTGAATAAGGCTATACTTTGTCATCACATTGTGGTTTGGATCTCGTGATTATCTGAATTGGGTTAATATACTAATACGTGTGCATTATGTGTTTAATTAGGAACCCAAGAATTAGACCAGTAGGCTATTACTGTATACCTTAAATCTGCAATGTGAGTCATTCTCTTTTATCAAATGCTTTTAAAACCCTGAATGTTTTCCCAGTTTGTTACTTATATTACGGTGAATAAATCTTTGTATTCTTACTAGGAAACTACTGTCACTATGTTGGGTTTTGTATAATTACTTGTTATGCATCACTACTTGACAGCGGTTAGTCGATAAGTGATATGACCACAGTCACAGGAACTGCCACCGAGTGACAAATATATTAAAATGGTTTCTTTGCTATTGGACAATATAAAAACCCTTAATGTTGTAATTATAAGGAATCTGCTTTTTACTAAATCTGAATGAACTCGCCAGCATTTTTCGCTCACCAAATGTTTATAAAACACGTTTTAGGTGAATTACTGTGAAGTGAAGGAGAAATGCTATGAGATACTCAAGCTTAAATAAGTGGCTATGAAAACCTGAATAAAACGTGTTTTGTAATCAAGGGTTTACCCCTTTGAAAATCCTTTATGTAAATATGGGTTTCATCCCACAATTATGAAATGAAAACTACAGTGTTTTGAAAACTCTGATGTTTTTCCTGATGCCCGATCCTAATAAAATTTCGATTTTAATAAACACGGTACCACTCGTATATGATCACGGCTCTCGCCATGGTTGGGTCGGGGGCTAGACAATCGGCTTAGAAGATAAAGGAGAATGGGGTCCCCCATTCTAAAGTCTCCTACATCACAACTCCTCTTATTGATCTGGGTTTCAGTTGGGACAAAAGCCATTGGCTAAGATGAAGAAGAGTTGGTTCATCCATAATACATTCCCATGTATCACGTTCTTCATAAGTAACTGGGTTTCAAATGGAACAACTAACTTTTAGATCAGACAACATCGGATTATACTGGACATCCACAAGAGCTTTATCAGCCGCACTTGGGTCTAAATTGTTTCCTTTAGGCGATTTCACATTTTCTTGGTGGATTTTGGGGAACAATTGTGACCTGAATTAGGAGATGGCACACTAGGAGAGAGTGTTAATTCCTCCATAGTTGTGACCAAATCAAGAGAAGGCACACTAAGGTCCACAAATGGAGAAGGCGGCTGAGGAATTCAGCCTTATAGGGAGACCATCTCATTATTAGGAGGTTTTAAACAATGAGAAGGAGCCAGAATTGAAGGGGAGGAGTATGGGTGTAGTGGAGAAATCGAAGGTGAATAAAGTGGAGATTTCATGAATGCAATAGGGGTGTGTGTGTGTGTGTTTGAGCATGTGTGTGTATATAGGGGTGAGTTAACATACGATATTCTTTAATGTACAATACGTACGAGATGAAATTACGCACGTTATAAAACTCAAAACCCTAATCATGCATGTAAAAAAATCATAAATCACGCATGTTGAAAACCATAATGACGCGTGTACAAAATCAGAATTCACGTATGTGGTAAAAACCTAATCACGCATGTTATAAACCTAATTACGCATGTTAAAGTTTCATCTCATACATATTGTACGTTAAGGATATTTTACTTTACACTTTCTCTCTCTCTATATATATTGTGTGTGTGTGTTGAGGGGAGAGAAGTGGATGGCCGATTAGGGCCGGACGGTGTTCCCAGTCAGGAACCATCCACTAAAGTTTCTTTCTGAACACCATACCATCCGCCCTTAGAAACTAAAAATAGTCAAGCTCTAACTTGACCTCTTAATTTTTAATTACGTAAACTTGGACTCAACTCTACTTGACTCGTATATATGTATAGTATTGAGTTGGTTTACTTTACCTACAATAATAATAATAATAAATAATAATAATAATAATAATCTAATCTTTTTTAAATCAAACAAATTATCGTGTAGTAATAATAATAATCCGATCTTTTTAAATCAAGCAATTTATCGCTAGTAATAATGATTAAGCTTGTTTACGTAGAACAATTAAAAGTTTAAATATTATTCTAGAATAATAAATTGCTTGGTTTCTAACATATTTAACCCATTATAGTTTTAGCAAATACTTTTATTTCTAACCAATCAACTAATATGAGTTATAATTATAACTCAAACAAATTAATTTCTATTTGTTGTGGACATAATTAATCAATATGGTAGGGTTTGTACTGCCTTAAATCAATTATTAAAATACATTAAACCAAGTGCGTTTATTTAAATGGATTTGTACTATCTAAAATCGATTATTTAAAATATATTAAACCAAATGCGTTTATTTATAATGGGGTGTTATTTAATATAACCCAACATTTTTTCATCGATCAAGTCTATTTTCCCAATGTAACACTAGTTTCATTTATACCAAACTAGTAAACTTTGTCGCGCGTTGGGCGGAAATTTGGCCGGTGTTGGTTTGGTTCATTATGCTATCAGCACTCGTTACAATAACCGAAAGATAAAACCTAAAACTAAAGTTATGATACGCTCAAAAAGATATCGACACTTATTTTACATCGATCGAAAACTATAATATCAATATAGTTACGATACAACACTCGTATAGATTAAAGTCGTGATACAAGGTTGTATTTAAGTTTTTTCTCGACATTACGATATAAATTGTATTTGAAAAAAGATGTATTGAAATAACGGTAAAATGACAAACTGAGTCGATATATTAATATTTACAATGGTTTTATTTCACAAAAGTTGTATGATGTAACTTAAAAAATAAAGTCATCTTTTACATCAATCGAAAACTATAAAAAATGAATACCGATACGATATCGGTATCGATGTTGTTGGTCGGTACAGACTTAGTTCGTCAACGTACCATTATTTCAAAAACAACTCCATTTTATATATAATTTATATCGGAATATCGAGAAACTTTAACACAAACTAGTATTTAGTTTTTAAAATATAAAAATAAAAACTAACATATGAAAGTTATAATAAAAAAAATAAAATAATTGGATTAAATACGTATATAGTTTATACAGTTTATTGTATAAGATTAGTAATTGAAACTTATAATAAAAAGAAAATAAAGATAAAGAAAATTATCGTATAAGATTAGTAATTGAAACTTATAATGAAAAAGAAAATAAAGACAACTATTAATTGTAACTTAAAAATAAATGAAAAGAAAGTCAAAAGAAATTTGTTGTTCATAAAGCTTGTAAATGTTATATAGATAATATCTTAAATATTTCACCAATTAACTCTCAAATATTTTTTTTAAAACACAGATAACTTACATGTCTAGGTTAACTGATAAACCAGACAAACATACATGACGGTTTATAACACATATATTACACTCCAAAAACATTAGTTTCGACTCAAAATTTTGCTATACAAGATCATGCTTTATCATTCCTAAAACATGTTCCAAAAGATGACGGTTTAGAAGTGTTCGATTCTTCGCGTGCTTGGTCGTTCGTCCGTGCCAGTCTTTGTATAAACCTATCATAAACACCAAAAAGCATTAGTGATTATGTTAAGTAATCATACGTGTTAGAAGCGACAAGGAAAATAAACTTTTCTGATTCAGGGTGCCCTCGTGACATCTGCAAGGTTAACCTTCCCCCCTCGTGTGGTGCAGGGGAAGCAACTTTGACTCCTCGTTAACCTATAACACGCGGATGAACTTGGTCACTCCATGTGTGTCGTGAGGGAGGCCGTTTTCTAGCAAGTTGCAAGCATCTGCTGGCTTACCCATCCTTGGCCAAATTTTCAGGTATTTGCCCGGTTTGTACCCAAAATGGTCCAAACCCAAATTATTTCACTTGGGACTCTGCTCTTCATTTTTAAACACGTAATCCATTACCCGGACCCAAATTCTTAAATTTCATTTTCTTTGTTCGATTTGGTGTTTATTACCCAAACCGATCGTTAGGAGGCATTAGGCATTCTAGCTCATGCATCCTTTATTCACCATCAAGGTATTTTATTTTCAAGCAACCACAACTGAGATTATGGTTGGTTTCCGTGGGAAATGTATTAGCTTTCCCATGCCTTCTTTCTTTTAGGCGCTTTACCTAAATCGACCCATTATAAATACCTGGTAGGGTCAAGGTAATGACTCGTTACAAGTACCTTGCAATTTCCCTTGTTAATTCATGGCAATACATACCCTTACCATTATGCTTACCTGTAGATATAAAACTCAACAAGAAAAAGCATTATAACCAAGTTCAAATTGTGATAACATCACCATTTGACACGTTGTCCATTTGACCCATTCTTGGTTTACCCTTTAGGAGCCGCGACCTAAAAATTTATTGTTTATCACCAAACTATGATTTACACAATGTTTAGCCATTTGACCCATTATGGTTAATGTTTAATCACCCATATGTGATTCTTTAAAATTTTACCCATTTGACCCGTTATGGTTTTTATAATAAATCCTTATTTTGAAAAATCATTTTAGTCACCAATATGTGATTCTCTAAGTTTTTACTCATTTGACCCGTTATGGTTACTCCATAAAGCCTTCTTATAACAAATCATTCTTTAATCACGAATATTTGACCTATTATGGTTTACACCATAAAGCCTTATTTCAACAAATCAATGTTTAATCACCAAAATGTGATCCTTTAAAATTTTACCCAATTGACTCGTTATGGTTTATAACCATAAAGCCTTTTCTCAACAAATCAATGTTTAATCACCAAAATGTGATCATTTAATATTTTACCCATTTGACCCGTTATGTCTATACTATACGGTCTTATATCAACACATCATATTTTATCATTAATATCCAATTCATCTTAGCTTTACCCATTCGACCCAATCATAGTTTGCACCATGGGGCCTTTTCTTTAACAAATCATCCAGCTAACACATCCGTTTCTTAATTAAAATCAATCTATGATAGTGACCCTGTTAAAATCAATTAATTAGGGTTGATTTATTAAAAGCCATCACGAACTAAAACCAAGAAGGTTCAAGAGCTGAATTAGACACTTACTTAATGTTTAGGAGGGTATGAACACTACTAAAATCATAGATTGTCCATACAATTTCACTTCTTCTTCTTGATTCACATAAGTGTGTGTATGTGTGTGTCATGGTTTCTCACCACCACCACCACATAGTGAACATTTTTTATTAGAATCCGTTTTACACACTAACCACTCATAGTTTTATATCTTTCCTTTCAACCCAACTTTTAGTTTCATAATTTATAAATCGACACTAAACCTAAGTTCAATTTCTTATATTTATCACACCAAGCTAATATTATGGCTCCAACAACTTTATGTACATAACATTTAGACGTTAAAAAGTTTGTTACAACCATTGTGAAAAATATATTTTACAGTAATGTTTCTTGCAATTAAACAATTTCAAACCTCTTACATTATATTTCCTAAAATCATGTTATATAAATAATACACATATGAAATTTAAGATGTTACACCCACGTAATTCCGTCACTTTGTTTGTATCATTGTAACATGGATAACTTTATATACCAGTAAAATAATTTTTAATATATTGTCTTTCAAACTAGACATATTTTATTGATTTTACATCCAAACTATGTATTTATTAGTTAGCTAAGACGTTGTATATTAAACAAATTAGATTTTATGTAAACCAAATTCTAAATAGAAATATATGAAAATCTTATACCACACTTGTATGTAGTCTTTTACATATATAAAACAAAAGATACAAATTTAGTTTACCAATCTTACATTTCTCTAAGTGTCATATTGAACATATGCGTATCCTTTTTAACAAATTTCTAAAATTAATTGCACTCCATTTGATTCTTTTTTATGTTAAGATTTGTTTTTATCGACGAGATCACACATATCCTCTATACACTCTTATTTTAGATGAAATATGAATGTACGATCGTTTAATTAAGGAGCACCTTATCAACGTTTTAAATATACATATGCGGATTAGAATCAAATACAAAGTGCAAAATAAATAAAAAGGTAAGAAGGATTTTTGTCCATTGATCTTATATTTGGAGAATTGAGATTAATTTTAAAGAAAAGAAAATAGTGAGAAAGAATCATACATGTATTGATTTTATCTCTCCACAATGTAAGACGCATGTCAATTCCCTCATAAATTTAAAACGTCTATAACATTTTCATACGACATTAAAAAATCACCATAATAACGACGTTTTTTATCTTTAATATGAGCATGATATTGTTAAATAAAAATAAAATAAATAATTTCATTTTTAATGGGTTTTCCTTGCATTGTTTTAAAGATTCTGGTCATTGTGTCTTTCAACTAGATTTTGGTAATTACGTTTTTACCAGGGTTTCTATGCATCATGTTTTTATCATAACTTATAACCCAAAGTTAATTTGGGTTCTTTCCATTGCGTTTTTATAGAACCTGTAACACAGTGTATGACACAACAAATATAGTGTTATATTTGGGTTTTATATACATTGTGTTATTGGTTCTCACATTGTGTTTTTCAACTGTGTGAGTTTTCTATACATTGTGTTATAGGTTCTGGTCATTGTGTTTAGTCTGTTATCCATTGTGTATTAGTTTGTTGTCAATTGTGTTTTTGTTTTGTTGTCCATTGTGTTTTAATTTGTTATTCATTATGTTTTAGTTTGTTGTTCATTGTGTTTTTGGTATGTTGTTCATTGTGTTTGTAGTCTGTTATCCATTGTGTTTTTGTCTATTATCCATTGTGTTTTTAGTTATTATCCATCGTGTTTTTGTCTGTTGTCTATTTGTCTTTTATCTGCTGTCATCAATTTCTTTTTATTCTATTTTCTATTGCGTTTTTAGTTTGATACTTATCGTGTTTTTGTTATGTACATTTTGCTTTAGTTTGTTGACTGTTGTCATTGTGTCTTTTATCTGTTGTCATCGATTATGTTTTAGTTTATTTTACTTTGTGTTTTTTAGTTTGATACTCATTGTGTTTTACGTTATGTCCATTATGTAATACGCTACTAGTTTTTAAAAACTTTTTTAAAGTATAACAATAGGGTACTCGTATTAAAGATCACAAACGTTCGACTTTATGGTATAATTTTTTTAAAAACAAATAACGTATAAAAAAGTTACAGACATTTAAATGAGGAGACAACACGTGACTTGCATATACATATTCTTTTTTCTCTTAAACAAAATTAACATTCTTATTTGATTTCTTCTTAAAACTTATCACTTTATGTTAGCTTCTTGTCCTTTTTATTTTTTAACCCTTTATACTGTAATTTAATACACCGTTGTAGTTGAACTGAAAAGCTTTTAGAATAGCTCATATAAATTAACTAAAACCATAGAAATTAATAATATTATAATTAATTACGAGAATACAATATTCTAGTTCATCATACATATTGTTATATTTTAATGCATTATTATGTAACATGACACTCAGATTATTCCAATAAAGATTCACGAATCAGTAGTAGAGTGATGATTGAACCAAATTGGTCATTTTATGCTTAATATATTAGCACATAGTTGTATTATATGTTATGTATATTCTTATATAATACCTCAAACAGGTATCCTAAGGTTATTAATATAATAATTTATTGTACTATAATCCAGGTCCTTAAACAATTGGAAGATAAAGAATAAAAAAGAGTTCGACTATTTGATTTATATCGCGTGCTAAATTTAATATGAACTTAATCTAGATCTAAGATTATGACAATAAATTGAAGAATTTGATATTATTGAGCATAAAAAAATCAATATTCTAAAATTTAAATATCTTAAATGGTACAGGAGAATTATCATCTTCCCACTTCCAGTTCCAGATGTGTGGGATTCTACCACGCAATTATATATCTATAATATACATATTAACATATACATACATATCATAGGGGTGCTTCTCGATGCGGTATGCAATATAGACACTCGTAATCACGTAATATGTTAATATATTAGAAAAAAAAAAACTATAGTAACACCATATATACTCAATTAAAGAGAATAAAATGTTCGTATTTATAATGTATTTTTTAAAAGATATTAAAGTATGAATAATTACGATCGTTTAAAAATCATGAGGAAAATTGGAATGTAACACGTCAGCTAACTATACATGTTTTAGCAACAATATACATGGTGGTGATCCGAACACTATAATGGTTGACACAACGATCAGATCAGAAAAGTCAGACACACCGATGTAAGGGAAGAGGG
Organism: Scalesia atractyloides; assembly: GCA_947069175.1. Taxonomy (NCBI): domain Eukaryota; kingdom Viridiplantae; phylum Streptophyta; class Magnoliopsida; order Asterales; family Asteraceae; genus Scalesia; species Scalesia atractyloides. The sequence goes on along the minus strand of CAMTDV010000007.1, from coordinate 58,285,706 downwards.
GGCGCTCACCGAAGATACCCTCCTACCAACCAATACAGCGACGCCATGTAAACTACCCAAAGACCACAACTTGCATACCACTCCACCGGCGGTGGTGTTCCCGCCTAGAGAAACACATACCTACATGTCTCTTCTCCTGTCCACACATCACACAACATACCCGCTTCGGTGACAACTTGCATCCTCGACCCGTGCAACATACACTCAAGGTGAATCCTATGTGGACATGGTATCCGCAGGCACCCCCTCCTCCCTAATAGAGTGAACACGATATATTTAAGGATTACCATTGTAATCAATAGTGCACCAAAACATAGTATATAATAAATAAATCAAATCTGAAAATGGAAGCACTGTTGTTAGTGGGTAAACACGTGATTTTAACTAGTTAGATACCCCACTTTAACAGATAAGACTTATAACAGCTTAATTTAATTTTTATTATCGCATGTACTTTTATGTTTGCATCCTCATCCCCCAAATCAATGTAACTCAAAAGTTAAGGACCTAGTAAACAAGAATGTGGGAATACACAACGCTTGCACAACTAACACACGGTGCACATGAACATCAACTCAATCTAAACACATTGCGTAATTATATATGTGTATCCATGCCTTCACAAAAAGATGCGAGACTCGTTAATCTCAATGTAATGTTTAAGTTCAAAATTCTTGTCAACAACTTACGAGAATCATAATTGTTGATCTCATGTTTTGTGATAATTATAGTTTTCGAGGGTATATTCACTTATAAGGATTCGTGAATCACTTAAGAACACCTTATTGTATAAGTTTGTAAACTTTAAAGTTACAAAGCTTGTTAACAATTTTTTTAGTAGTAATGAATTTTAAGATTTATTTATCATTAGTTTTTGTTTATAAAGATAACACGTCAGAGCCCTATAAAAAGATGAGTGGTAATATAAATAGAATAAAAATATATCTTCTTGCCATTGAGGAGAGAGGATAAGATATAAACACAAACAAAAAGGGTTGCCAAAGTTATATGAAATCAGTTATTGGGGCTAATAAGTTTTTGGATGAAAACAAAGCTTCGAAACCAAAGCGCAACAATTGACTTTCAATTCGAAGAATATGGGTTGACCCGCTTCGTTTAATTGGAATAAGTATAGAACTAAGACAAATACTCTGTCTTAGACGGATAGGTGTCGTTCCTCTTTTGTTTATGTTTGACAGTTCCTTGTATTGGTCTAGCAACTTGCTAGTTTTTTTTTATTTAAACGTGATCGTAGATGTTTCATAAAAAAAATTAGGGCAGGAGAAGAACAATTTTCAATGTCAACTGAAGAAGATCAACTGAAATCAAGGTTCAAAATTGCAAAATATGACCACAAAACATCAATTTCGCTAAAGTTAAGGAATCCTATAAATGGACTTTATTGAGATATAAAGATTCTTCAAAAAAATAAATAAATACAATTTGACCACCTCCAAGTGCGCATGATGTCGCAAATATTACCACGAGTTTTGTCTTTTTCTTCCTATTTTTCACAACCTCGTAATTTAGTGTACGTGTTGATCGAACATTATTAAAATGAAATCAGATTCAAATGCACTTCAAATTCAAATGAAATTCTATTCTTCTTTTCATGATTGAAAAGCTTATTTATACACTTCCATGATTCATTGAAGGCTCTGTATGACAATATATATACCAATAATGATGAAATTTATATTGTAGTAGTTATAGTCAATTGTTTCCTCACTTGGTGGCCGGAAAATCAAGACTCTGGTGACCGGAGTTTGTTATTTCGGTATGGCGAATGGCCGGAAACTGATTACCAGCCGGAGTGAGGTTCTGTTGGGGAGCTACGGGTACGGTGGGAACACGATTCGAGACGAAGATGAAGGTGAAGAGCTAGGAGAAGACGATGTTTGGTCTTTGGTTGACGGTATGGTCAACCAGAGTGACCATGATTGGAGGTCACGTGCCAACATGGAAGGTAACACGAGACGGGGTTACCGCAACCCCGTCCCGCGTGGTGATGGCAGCGTCGGCGGGTTGTCATCCGCGTTGATGGATGCCCCTAGCAGGATGGTGTCATCACCGAGGATTGTTCAGCATTTTGTCAGTGGAGACAGCTTTGCGTCTCCACGTGGACGGCACGTGGCCACATCAGCACCGGTTAATGTGCCTGACTGGTCAAAGATCTACCGAGTTGACTCGGTTGAGTCGATGCATGACTTGGATGATGTAACGGATGGTCAAGATTTGGATATGGTCCCACCTCATGAGTATCTAGCCCGTAGCCGTGACTCGGCTGCCAATTCGGTTTTTGTTGGGTCGGGTCGAACCCTTAAGGGACGCGACCTGAGTCGAGTCCGGGACGCTGTTTGGAGCCACACCGGGTTCAATGGTTAGGCTAAAAAGGCCAGATTGTGATCAAATTAGTTGTCCCAGTTGGTGGAGATCGAAATTTGTTTAGTACATGTGTAATTTGATTGATTTTATTTGGGCAATGACTCGGTCATGTTGAACTCGAACTCAGTGAGTCAACTCAGTAGCCATGGAGCTCAAGCATGGGTCCCCACTAGGAAACTATTTGATGTAGCTATTTGTATTCTTATCTCTATTATTGTACCTAAGTTAATTCAAGCAAATTAGTGAATAATTTTGTTGTTATATTATCCGAAACAAAACGTTTTTATCAAAATAGTAAGAAAATTATAAAGAAATGTTTAAATACTAAATAAATTTATATTAGAAGACAAATTTGGAGGTCATTGTCTTGAATACGGATGATGTCATTTCATATATACATAAATACACACTCAAGCACTTTAATTAGTTGCAAAAAAGGTCATTAAAAACAAATTTACAACAATAAATGATAATTGAGTTCCACTATAAGCCAAAGTGAGGAATCCATTATGAATTTTTGGTCATATATAAATTAGGAATAATGTATACCAATAGTCATGTATATGAAAAAGATTGTTATAACTTATACGGTGACAAATGGTCCAAATTTCCAAGATTAATGGAAGGAAAACAAACTTATTAGAGTCACGAGACAACAACTTTTTGGATAAAGAAGGCACCAGATATATACAGACAGATTTGAAAGTTAAATGTAAATAAAAATTGGTTATTATGATTTTAACTATTACTATAACTTTTAATAAATAAGTTAAACTTTAAATACAAACAATAGTATATGTTCAAATATCAAACTATAAAAATATATGAAATAAAACTACACACAATATTTCCAAAAGGCATAGTTGAATATCACATATGACAGAAAATCTCCAACCTTTTAATATTACTTATTATAAATCCACTAGTACACAACCTTTTAATATTACTTATTATATATACACTAATACACAAAACATATGTGTACATACGCACACATGTGTGTATACATATAATAAAGATCAAATATAATTTAAAGTTTTCGTAAGAAACGTATAAGGCTTTTTGGATCACTAATTGTGTCAGTTGCTGTGTTAAGATTGAGAGTATGATAAAAATTAAAGGTAAGTTAAAAATGACTTTAAGAGGAACAAACTTGATTTTTTTTTCATAAAGCTTGTTTATCATTCTTTAAATTCAAGTGACTTCAATTCATTTTAAATTCAAATGAATTTTATATGTTTCAATAATTTTAGAAGAAAATATATATAATCATAAAAAGAAATTTAATATATTTCCTTTTATTGGATTGAGCCAATTATTACGATGGTGCTTCTACAACTATTTGTAATTTAAAGATTTTATTAACCCCCATCCTAAAATACACATGTTGGATAATTTGTATGCTTCGTACGTAGCTTTGTTGTGAACCAACCCTACATGTACATGTATAAATATGACCATAACCAATCTAAAGTAAAGAACTCTTAAAGCATCTATTTGTAGTGATGACGAAATATAACGAGAGAGAAAGAGATTGGCTCATAATTTTAAATAACCATCTCATGCATAAGCCGCGAAGATTTATGATCTTATAAATACTAAAGTATACTGTAGGTCCACCTGCGGATGGTGTTAAACCAGTTCCTTGTTCATATGACACACACATAAGTGCGGAATCCAAGTGTGCATGCAACCAAAGCAAAGTAAAGAACAAGGGGTAACCAAAGATTCACTATCTTGATCAATACAAGTACAAACATATACACACAATGCTCGTATGACTCAAACAAATTGTTGTGTTCTTGTGTCTTCATCTTGAGAGATAACCAACTCAAAGGGTAACAAGCTCTCTGGTCCGACCAACTCTCACACGCGAGTCAACTAGTTCACCCTCACTGAGAGGAGCATGTCTGCTTATATAGTGTCTGTCTAGTTTCGTACGAATAACGACTCTAGACATATGGAACACACTATTTCACACGAGACACAACTCAGAATTTGGTACGAGACACTGTTTCGTACGAAATACTTATTTCGTATGAAACAAGTAACACAATTGTTACTCAAGAATTTCGTACGAATTACCTGATTCGTACGAAAACTCTGACTTCGCACATAATCCTTATTTCAGGAAAACGTGTGTAGACTTGACGTTTCCAAGATTCATCAGTATGCACACATGCAACTGAGTAACACAAACAAACAAGCTAAGATGTCATACTAGATCAAGATAGAAGGATATCTCGATCTATTCGACACGACCAAACCTATACAGACACTGAACAAAGACCGAACAATTACAACTGTAATTAAGAACAAGCGACAGACACAAAACTGTATCAATATATACAGTAATTAAAGATTTGATCGAGGGTCACAATCTCGTGGTGTTACAAGAACAGGAGAAATGCGTTTTCCATGGTATTGTGTATATCGGTATATGAAGTCTATGGAGAGCTATAAACAAAGCGGCTTTCAAGATTAGAAGGATGCCGGTTGAAGAGGTGATCAGCGAAGTATAGATTTCGGGGTTCCTATGGTTTTAAAATAGATCAAAATCTTAGAGTCTATCTTGGAAAAACTAGTGTAATTATGTAGTTATGTTGTTGTGTGGTGGGCACCTGGTTTTAAGGTTTGGCTTGTTTTTTTAATGAAGTTCACGGTTCAAAAACAAAATAAAAAATATTTGCTTCTTTGATAAAGACATCTTAAACATGTTAGGTTGATATGTTAATTGTTTGAACATGGTTAGTTATACAGGCATTATTCGTGTCACAAATAGGTTAGATGGGTTGTGCCTATTTACACTTGTTTTCAATCGTGTTATTAGAATGTCGACTAGTTTATAACTTGACCTTGTTAACTTAGATCCTAACCCATTAACTTCATGTGTTGTTAATAAGACGTGTTATAAATTGTAAAACTTTACTCTCTATATAAGTATATATAATGTATAAGTAATTAATCAACACCTCATTGTTTGATTGGAAATTAACTTATCAACCGGATCAATAATCTTTGATGATTGTCATTAACTATTAACTATTTTTGATAATTTTTAAAATGAAATAAAAACAAAGGAATAGTAGTAGGTGGGGGTTAGTTTTAATGAGGTTACCTTTTTCAAGAAAGTGACACCATTCTTTGATTGGGTTCACGAGTGTGTGTGGTTCCTTTTTGCCTAAACCATATTATATGAGTGTACCCCACACTCTCTGGATTTTCAATAGGTCCCCTACCTCTCATTCTTGCATCCATCATCATTGTTCACCATCAAGGTGACATAGCACACATTCAATTCATATCTAAATTTTTTCTTAATAGTGGATTCAATTAACACAAACAAAGCACAACCGCAACTGCCAAAACAAGGCACAGACTGCACGGTGACCAGCCACAAACAAATTACATTAGACTAAAAGAACATCATTCGGACCAAGATATCAACTTACAATTTGACCTATGTTTAAACCATAAAAAAATAAAAAAATCTAATGTTAACGATGATTTCTTCGACTTTAACCTCTTTTTGTCAGAACTTCATCTCATTTCTCGCCTTCCAAATACTCCAACAAGCAACATTTATGATACCTTGAAGCGCATATTTTTTAGTGGGGCATAAATTTGTGTGGTTGTGGAACTCCACAAGGTCACAAACATAGAAGGTAAAAATAAGAGGCATTTTACACCAATTTGCCAGAAAGGACCACACTATATTAGCAACTTCACAGCCTATAAGTAAATACTCCATGGTTTCATCTTCCGTCCCGCATAGAATACACGTAGTAGAGTCGACATGAATTTTGCTTCTTTTAAGGGCGTCAAAGTAGGTAATTTATTTATTTCCACTCTCCATATAAATATGCTATATTTGCCTAGAACCCATTTAGACCATTCCATCACATAGTTGTTGTTAACCTCCAAATCCTCATACATCCGACTTCTAACCGACACCCTCTTCCACGCATCCTCTTTACCATGGTCACGTGAGGCCCGCAAGACCGATAAAGAGGTTCTCCCACTCTTTCATCTCTTCGGTTGACGAGGCTCCTGAGACCAATCTCACTACCATTCGATGATATGGTCGATCCACCAAACTTTGTCCTTAATCCTGCAAGTTTTGTTTTTCTCCAGCCGAAACAGAAAAGGGAACCGATCTTTTAGAGCTCCATTTTCATGCCACGTATCGATATAACATTTAATATCGCTGCCATACCGACCACCCCTTTTATCATCTTACCAAAAGGAACTCCTACCAATTTAAGTTTAGAAATCAGAGTACCAATATTCTTCCATACCCTCATCATTGCATTATTACAAGGAACTAACTCTCACCCAGATTTTTCCAATGGAACTCATTGATGTATTGAATAATACAGCTATTTATCATGTAGAGTTTATACGATTTCGTTAGTTTAGTTTCGGTTTTTAGTAAGAATGCATATACTTTTGATCTGGCTATGTTTTGTAGGTCTTGGTTGATGGAAATAGCTGAAAAGTGTAGAAAACGAGATAAAATACGTAGAAACCGAGTACCGGAACATAATTGGAGCTTCGAGGGACGAAACGACACGGAAATCTGGAATTTACACCCTCTGGCGGGTCGCGACGTGTTATGAAGATCCTCTCGCAGCGTGTGAGAGGATGTTAGAGTTTGGATGAAAACTGACACGGTCGCGGGGCGCGACAGATTTAGCTTCACCTCTCGCGGGGCACGAGAGGCAGTTTTCAACAGTGAAAATTAGGAAAGTATAAATACTTAATAATTCGTCCCAAATCAACCCTAGACGAATTTGAGAGATCAAAGTCGAACTCGGAAGCTTTTTGTGCACGGTTTTGTAGCATTTAACGCCCCAGAACATTTTTTCATACTTACAGATCCATGTGAGATTTATAGTAGTTTTATTTTATTTTTAATTTTTATTTTTGATGTGTTTTTTTGTCTTTTCTTTATTATTATTATTATTTTTTTTTATTCTTATCATTCTCATTCAACTTATTTCTTTTTATCATTATTACTCAAATTTCATAATGGACTAAACCCTTCAACTTTTAAAAACTTTGTAACAGAGGTTTACATACATACTTATCGATATAAATTAAGTTGATTTACGTTTTGTTGTAACCTTTTTCGGTAGGAGTTGCATCGAGAGTGAAGATTTACGGGTTTTGTCTTCCCGTTTCATCATTGTTTTCTTTGTTTTCCATATCTTGTCAATGAATTTGTGTTAAAGATGATTGTTTTGATTTATATTACTATGATTCTTGGCTAATCACCTTAAACTACCTAGGTTATGATGAAACCTTGCTAAAGTTTGGACTTTTATCGTTTATTGATGTTGAAATTTTGGATTTTTCTAGTAAAGTAAAAGACTTTGGTTCTTTGATTTGGTGTGTATGCATATTTTTACTTGATTTATGATTGTTTATCTGTTTCACATAAATCTGTTGAATGTCTTTCATATATGAATTTGTGTTGATTATCTGGTCTTAGCGGGTTCGGTAATCTTATGGTAAATTGGCCAATAAACCATAGAAACAATGATCTAGAGTTAATTCGGTTTTAATATTCTACTAACCTTAGTGCATGAGAAGTGCTAGGTTATTAATAGGTCTAACTGGGTAAATTGCTAAGATTAGGTTTTGAGAAAAGTGTAAGGCCCATACTTACTAGTAAAAATTTGTACAAAACTATGCATTTCTTTTTAAGTAATGCAATTCCAACTTACATTTAAAGTACCAAATTTATAAAAGCAAGAAGTATTTAAAAACATCTTACAACATTACAAGTATTGTTGATACATAAAAAGGACGAAATAAAACGGAAGCTTGGAGTTCAGAGGTGTTCAGTTCTTCGTCATGGTTTGATCATCATCCGTGATTTTGGTTAACGATTCCCCTTTAGCAAAGATTTTGAAAATTTTGTTAATGTCATATTGGATGAGTAAATACATCATAACGATAAAAATCAGAAAGTTCTAAAATTTCCGGGATGGCGTCGGCGACGGCTATATGTCGCGTCAACGACGCCGTGTCATTTGTGGCGTTGGAACTGAACTACCGTAGGCAGTAGCATAGGACGTCGAACAGTATTGCTGCGTTGGCAACGACCAGACGTGGCGTCGGTGACGCCATCTGCTGCAGCAGTCTACTGTTGTCCGTTCAATCCGTTTGAAGTTCCGTACATCAAATCATGAATCGGGATTTACAGGAATCCATCCGTAAAAAAATATATCCTGTTTTCATTACTATAGCATCTTTGTTATGAATGTTTACACTACATGTTTGCACATTTGAGCAAATGAACTTGATATACTTTATTAATGTTTACAAAATTATTAATTATGTAAATATACCCCATTCTTCGGGATAACTACTTATGATTTGCGCATTTGTTACTCGATTTTACGCATATTTTCTGATTTTACCCTTAAACCGCATTTAAACCAAGTTAAGCATTTACGCATCCATTCCGGTATGCATTAAAACTCCATTTTGACATGTTTGGTTGCTTTAGCGAAATCCATCGCTTTATTCAACCAAACCTTTATCTATGTTATCATTTTGACCCGTTTGGTTGCTTAAGTGAAATCCATCGCTTTATTCAACCAAATCTTTATCTATTTTATCATTTTGATCCGTTTGGTTGCTTTAGCGAAATCCATCGCTTTATTCAACCAAACTTTTATCTATTTATCATTTTGACCGGTTTAGTTGCTTTAGCGAAATCCATCGCTTTATTCAACCAAACCTTTATCTATTTTATCATTTTGACCCATTTAGTTGCTATAGCGAAATCTATCGATATATTTAACCAAACCTTTATCTATTTTATCATTTTGACCCGTTTGGTTGCTTTAGCGAAATCCATCTTTTATTCAACAAAACCTCTATCTATCTTATCATTTTTACCCGTTTGGTTGCTTAAGCGAAATCCATCGCTTTATTAGACCAAACCTTTATCTATTTATCATTTTGACCTGTTTATTTGCTTTAGCGAAATCCATCGCTTTATTCAACCAAACCTTTATCTATTTTATCCTTTTGACCCGTTTGGTTGCTTTAGCAAAATCCATCGCTTTATTCAACCAATCCTTTATCATCATTCTTATTTGGCTCGTTTGGTTATTCGTGTGAAATCCATCACTTATGAACTAACCAAACTCGTCGATATTCTTTATCATCTCATCTATAATATATCAAACGAAATTTCTATATTAAAATACTACGAAGTGCAAAGCCACGTACCCTAAAGCTTTCCTTTTAAGCACGCGTCCGTCCTGGCTTGGCCACTTGACGCTTCACCCAATTTGCCTATAGAGTTCAATTTGCCTCGTGGTAATCGATACAAATACGCATACTTTCGTCTTTCTTTTTCACAAACAATACTGGCGCCCCCCAAGGAGAGAAAGTAGGTCGGATAAATCCCTTGTGCAGCAAGTCTTGTAATTGTGACAGTAACTCTTGGAGTTCCGATGGTGCTAGTCGATATGGGGCTTTAGCTACCGTTTCGCACTCGGAAAACTAGTTCAGTCCCAAACTCTAACTCACGTTCGGGTGGTATTCCCGGTAAGTCTTCCGGGAACACATCTCTGAAATCTCGTACAACAGGCACGTCTTCAATCTTTGGCGACTCTTTTTCTGAATCACGTACATAGGTTAAATAGGCATTACACCCATGTTGAATGAGTTTATGGGCTTCCATCATCGAACATACTATGGGATTGCAATTCTTTTCCCCATAAATAATTACGTCTTCCGTCGGTGATGTTAATTGTATCTCTTTATGGAAACATATTACTTTGGCATGGTGACGAGACAACCAATCCATTCCAATCACCACTTGGAAATCCCCCATCGAAATGGGTATTAAATCAACCAAGTAATCCTCTCCATCGACATTTAATTTGCGTTCCCGACATATATCACAAACAACAAAACTTTTATTATTACCTACTTCTACTTCTATAGGCATAGGTAATTTTGTCAATGTAAACAAAGGGTGTCAAATAAATCTATGCCAAACAAAGGACTTATTTGCACCTGTATCAAATAAAACACGCGCAGGAATTGAATTTACAGTAAATGTAGCTGAAACCACATCGAGTTCATTTTTGGCCTCCGCTACGGTTATGTGGAAGGATCTTGCCCTTGTCTTTGAAGTTTCATTCTTCACATTGGTCGCGTCTTTCTTTCCTACCAACTCCGGGCATTCAGAATTTTTATGACCCGGTTGGTAACACTTAAAGCAGACCGATACTTTAGTAGGGAAATTTGAGGGCGAATGTCCTGTCTTTCCACACATGAAACATGGTTTGTTTTTGTAGAAACACTCACCCCTATGGGAGCGCCCGCAAACCTTGCAACTAGGCGATCCTTCTTTCATGTTTCCCTTCTTTAGAGATTCATTTACCTTTTGTTTCTTTGTGGGGCTTGGGTTCACATCTAACACCCTCCTTTCCCCTCTTTCAACTTGCTTTTTCAATTCAATTTCGCGCTCTCAAGCGGCATGTACAATATCCATGAGATGTTCATACTTCGAGGGAGTCATGAACTCTTGATATTCGACACTCAACATATTGTAGTAATAACAGATCTTTTGTTCTTCGGTTTGCACTAATTCATCACAAAACCTCAACTTGTCTAAGAAATTCCCTATTATCTTGTCAATTGATTCCCCCTTTTGCCTAGCTGAATAAATTCTTCCTTGAATTTGTTGATCACGGTTTTTGGGTTGTGATGTTTAAGGAAATGCACCTTAAACTCCTCCCATGATAGTTCTTATAGTTTCAATCCCATGTTCCTTCTTGAGGTTATCCCACCAATCTTTCGCCTGACTCCTTAGTTGACAGGTCCCGTTAGCTACAAAGTCGGTTGGTCACAGTGGGTCCGTTCAAAGACTCCTTCCATATCACTTAACCATAGTTGACAAACGATTGGATCTACTTCTCCGTTGTATATCGGGGGTTTACATGCCATAAATTTGTTGTAAGGGCATGCCTTCCCTTTTTTTAGCCTTGCCTCAATCTTGATTGAGGCTTTCCTTTATCTCATTTACCCGTTCTTCTATCGTTGTTAACATCGTTGTTTACACCATTTCCATAAATCCGGGTAAAGCTGCTTCCAACGCTTTTCTGTCTTTTTCGGAAATTTTTACTCGTATCTCCTCAGTCATGAGGGATACTGTATCCTCACCCGTTCTGTCAGATATCTCTTTTACTGAAATGTCCATAATAATTAAGTAAATAACTTGTTTAATCATTTCCATATTATTATATGAAAACTTATGCTCATCACTCGATATTACACGTGATGTATATTTCTTTTTCGGTTTAATCAAGTATATAACTTGCCTCAACCAATTATACTTAGTGCATTTCCCGGGTTCGGGTGTATTAATACACCCCTCCCATACACTTAATCATCCTTATTTCTAGTATTTTCTTTTAAAGCTCATTTCTTAACTAATTCTTACCGGATGTCTTGATCAAGTCTTGAACCGAACACATTTCGTCTTTAACCTTAATCTCTGATTACCAATTTGTAAGGCCCATACTTACTAGTATAAATTTGTACAAAACTATGCAGTTCTTTTTAAGTAATGCAATTCCATCTTACATTTAAAGTACCAAATTGTTAAAAGTTAGAAGTATTTAAAAACATCTTACAACATTACAAGTAATGTTGATACATAAAGAGGACGAAATAAAACGGAAGCTTGGAGTTCAGAGGTGTTCGGTTCTTCGTCATGGCTCGATCATCATTCGTGATTTTGGTTAACGATTCCCCTCAGCTAAGATTTTGAAAATTTGTTAGTTTCGTATTGGATGAGTAAATACATCATAACCAATTTCACAAACGATAAAAATCAGAAAGTTCTAAAATTTCCGGGATGGCGTCAGCGACGGCTAAATGCCGCGTTGGCGACGACATGTCATTTATGGCGTCGGAACTGAACTATCATATGCAATAGCATAGGACGTCGGACAGTATTGCTGCATCGACGATGGCTAGACATGGCGTCGGCGACGCCACCTGCTGGAGCAGTTTTGTTGTTGTGTTGTTTAATCGTCCGTTCAACCCGTTTCAAGTTCTGTACATCAAATCATGACTCAGGATTTGCAGATCCCGTCCGTAAAATATTATTTCCTTTTTTCATTACTATAGTACCTTTGTTATGAATGTTTACACTACTCGATTCTAATTTCGTAAATCTCATAGTTTTGACCCGTTTGCACATTTGAGCAAACAAACTTGATATACATTATTAATCTTTATAAAATTATTAATTATATAAATATACCCCATTATTCGGGATAAATACTTATGATTTGCGCATCCGTTACTCGGTTTTACGCATATTTTCTGATTTTACCCTTAAACCGCATTTAAACCAAGTTAAGCATTTATGCATCCATTCTGGTATGCATTAAAACTCCATTTTGGCCCGTTTGGTTGCTTTAGCGAAATTCATCGCCTTATTCAACCAAACCTCTATCTTATCATTTTGACCCGTTTGGTTGCTTAAGCGAAATCCATCGCTTTATTAGACCAAACCTTTATCTATTTTATCATTTTGACCCGTTTGGTTGCTTTAGTGAAATCCATCGCTTTATTCAACCAAACCTTTATCTATTTTATCCTTTTGACCCGTTTAGTTGCTTTAGCAAAATCCATCGCTTTACTCAACCAATCCTTTATCATCATTCTTATTTGGCTTGTTTCGTTATTCATGTGAAATCCATCACTTATGAACTAACCAAACTCGTCGATATTCTTTATCATCTCATCTATAATATATCAAACAAAATTCTATATTAAAATACTACGAAGCGCAAAGCCACGTACCTTAAAGCTTTCCTTTTAAGCGCGCGTCCGTCCTGGCTTGGCCACTTTGACGCTTCACCCAATTTGCCTATAGAGTTCAATCTGATACATTGTTTAGAGCTCATAATACAATATAAGGCATGTGTCATTGTCAGAATTTCATTTACGTGATTCTTTTATACTTCTCAATTATTAATGATCATTTAAACATTACATCAAACACCTTGTGGGCAAGATTTACATTGTTTCATTTCATAATTCATACAATTACTTGAGGCTTTGTCATGCGAGAGTAAAACCCACTTCTGAAGAAACACCGGATGAACTTAGGAATATCCGAGGATTTATTAGTTATAACTGAGAGATTTCTGCAAAAAAAGGTTGCCTCCTCGCTCGCTCTTCAGGGTGATCTCACTCGGACTGATCTGCAAAACTAGCAGCGCCGTTAGTCTCGTCACAGGGAAATGGGGGGTTTTCTCCCTGACCACAATCCGGCGTAAGAATAAGTATTGGTTGATTGCAAGTGATAAGCAAGTAGTAAACCCGTATGTTTGTGAATGTGATTGTAGATAGATTACCTTGTGGTCCGATACTTGTTTTATAGCCGAAAGTAAGTTGGCTTAGGAGATGGGCTGATGGGCCTTGGGCCCGGCCCAGACGACCAGAGATATCCGTTATGTCCCTCTGCATCGAACATTAAATGTTCCCTGAAGGAGAATTAATGTTCTCTTTCAGGAGGTGTGCTTTGTCGGATGTTGAATGGTGCCACGTGTAAAGGCAGTTGTCTTTGGTGTCAGACCTGCTATCAGCCGAAAGTGGAGAATGTGTGACAATCACTGGCGTAAGTATGGTTGGTGCATAGTCTGGCGTCTGCATTAATGTTCATGCTACACTGTCTGACGCAACTTACCGAGCAACCATTGATCACAGTTCTGCCACTCTGTACCCTTGTATATAATCAATATCTCTCTGCGCTTATCCCTTCTGCGCGGCTTTGTCAGTGCTTTTTGGCCAGCGCAGAGTTGCAGGGATAATCCTTTTGTCCGCAATACTATGAGTAGCTCTCATATTTGTCTTGTCCTTGCAAGGTTTTAGGACTTGTGGCTAGAGGGTTGTTTGATCCGCAGGGTCAAGTAGCCTGCGCGTCTAAGTCTAACTTTGCCATTGTGCCAAGTACACAAGGTTCGTTGTGTGACATATATTGTTTGGTCTAACTTTCCATTGCGCTGAGTGCGCAAGGCTCGTTGTGTGACCTACATGTGTCGGTCTAATTCACCGTTACACTGAGTGCGCAAGGTTCATTGTATGAACTATTAGTGTTGGTCTAATTTACCGTTACGTTGAGTGCGCAAGGTTCATTGTATGACCTATTGGTTCCAAGGAAAGCGCACCATTGTACATTGCGCGCAAGGTTATCCTTGTAGTATGTTGTTGAGGGTATGGTTCCTTGCGCAGGCGTAGGGTTTTTGGGACCATACCCCTCCAACTCCCTTACATAAAACATAATAATCACTACTCAAAACTTTATAAATTCATCACTTATTTTCAGTTAGGATTATGATTCTACACTTAAATTACCTCTCATATGTCATAACATCAATTTAGTGTTTCAAGAACCTCAATCATCCAAATTCAAGTATCACCATAATCAAAATTACAACTTACCTAATGTTAGGCAGGTATGGATGATCGATATTTTTGATTCAAGCACCAATAAAGGCCCCAATTCACCCTCCAGTTTGATCGCCTCTATGAACTTAGTTTAGTGTGTTCTTCCTAAGTCTGGTCGCGCACACACACTTCACAAACTAGAGTGTGTTTTTATTTTTTATTTTTTTAGTATTAATAGAATAACTTTCACTTTTTTGCAAGTTTAGTCCCTCATGTTTGGTTCATTATTAAGAGTACCACAATTCGTGAGTTTTTATTTTTATTATCAAACAACCTATCACCAACTAGGTTAATTGTCCCTAGTCATACATGTACACACATATATGATTTAATATTTTTGGGGTGTTACAGTTGGTTTTAGTTGCCTTGCCACATTCTAGTCTGTTAAATCAAATCAAGTTCCTTAGTTGCCTTAGACTTCCCGCTGAGAGGTAATTAGTCACTTTAGGGCACGTGCCTAGAAAGTAGATAACCTAAAGGGAGTCTAGTTAATCGGTGAACCTAACAATCTTTTAGAGTTCCATAGGTGTCTTCCCGAGAAGGGTCTGGGTCCTGTTCGGTTTCTCTTAGGGTTTAATGTCCACAGATCCCGGTTCCTTATCACATTAGTATTTTATAGAAAGCCATTCGATAGTAAGGGGATTCCAACCTAGGTAGTCTTTCATGACCACCGAGTTCAATTTTCGTCTCGAGTCGCCTTTTAATCCGTCTTAGTTAATTACTCTTTAGTTTACTTGCAATTTTCGTATTTTCAGTAACCCCCCTCAAAAGAAATAAACAATTAGTCATGTCCGTGTCAGTCTTAGTCTAGGTAGAGTCATTAGTGTAATTTAATTGAGTCTCGTGGGTTCGATATACAGACTTACTTTAGCATTAATAGAGTCGATCGGTTCACTTGCAAGTTAGTAGTTTAGTCGAGTTTTAGAGAGTCTAGAGTGTTAATTTGAGTCTAGAATAGGTTAAAGTAGGTTGTTTTACTTAAACTACTTTTAGCACATCAAGTTTTGGCGTCGTTGCCGGGGACTCTTTGGCAAATGCGTTGATTACTTTGTTTGGACTTAATTCACATCATACGTGCTACTTGTCTTGTTTGAGTCATAGGAGTCTAAATAGCTTTAGTTTTTTTATATATTTTCTCGAGTCATTTGTTAGAGTCTTCTTACTTGTTTGTTTTCGGTTTTTTAGTTGATGCCCCATATGTGTTCGCAAGGACCTCCGCCGAAGCCGCCAACGGACAAGTCTTCCATCTCATCATCACCAAAGGTTAGTTCATCTTTGTCCTCATCTTCCGCCCTTTCTGACTCTACCCTTCCATCTAAACCACCGAGCTTTGACTTTACACCAATGTCGTCACCTCATAATTCCCCACCACCTTTCCGTCCTCCGAGTACACCACCCGTTGTCCAAATGGACAATAAATAAACTGTTTACCAACAAGCAACCTCCAATTTCACCGGTGCAAACTCACTCATCACTCTTCCCGCAATGAACAATGACAAATCTTGGCATATCCCGTCCTACATCATGACTACTATCACAAACTCGTGCCAATTTCACGGTCGTGATGACGAGGATGCCCCTACCCACATTAATCGCCTCACTCACCTTTGTCGCACATTTAACATGGAGGGTGTTGGCAATGAAGCTCGCTTTCTTCAAGTCTTTCCTTTCTCCCAAGCAGGTCGCGCCGCCATTTGGCTCGATTCACAGCCGGCAGGTACCTACCACTTGGGCCGGCCTTCGGGATGCTTTTCTCAAAAAGTACTTCCCACCCGCTAAAGCATCTCGTCTTCGCGATCAGATCCATTCGTTTTGGAGGGAGCCTGACGAACCCTACCACTTAGCATGGGAGTGTTTCCAAACCTTATTGTCTCGTTGTTCTCAGCATGGTTTGTCTGACTAGGCACTTCTCATTTTGTAAAGCTTCTTTTGAGGCATTGTTTTCTTAGTTTAATTAGCTTAGTTTAGGTTCTTAGTTAAGGAGCATTAGACTCGTTTAGGTAGCCTTGCTTAGGCTCGACTTTAGGCTTGGCGTAGCCTTGTAGAGGTCCGTTAGGCCCAACGAGTCCAACGTATCGTGTCCATTCATTTAGCTATGCCAAGCATAACATTTACCCTTTACTTGTTGCATTCATTTGTTTAGGTTGAATCACACTTGTCATTTGGATTTTCTCCTAATTCTCGTTCCCCTTTTATTTTTACAATGGTGCATCATGTTATAAAAACACTTGATTTATTTTATCCTTAGTATGCTATGTTTAACCTGTTAACATATAGATGTCTATATATGTTTTAAGTGCTATGCCATGTCAGTCTATTATATGCTATCTTGTCATGTGAATTCACGGCTGACTAGCTTCCCCCACGGCCATGAGTTGTAGCATAGTATCGCCACCAATATTAGACTCTCTCTCCGGGGCTTGAGATTAATGCACGCTACAGTCTTTGAGTCTTACATTTGATTTGATTCGTATAGTTACTTGTTTGTGTGTTCTTGTTTGGTATATATGGGTTTGTTTGTTGTGTTGTTGGTATGTAATACCTTTATACTAACCTTGAAAAGCACGTTAAAAGAATTATTCCTAAAATAAATATAAAACTTATTTTATAAAATGAGAAAATTGCTCACTAACATATTTGTTAACCAAAAAATATATTTGTCTAACGTGATGTATGTAACCAAGGTTGATAAACAGGAGATGAGGACACGTAGCATGGGCTTTAGAAAAATAAATTGAAATCTTGTGCTATGTTTCATTTTTAACAATGTATGAAAAATTTTGTATATTATATGTTATGTGACAAATTAAATGGTTGTGCTTTAAATGTTCAAACAATGGTTAGTTATCATAAGTTATGGACAATCATCATGTCTCGTACCAATCCGTTGCATGTCGGGGTGTGACAGTTTTTTATTTTTTATTTTTAAGCCAAGACAAAATTTCATTTAAAATAAGAGGACCGTCTAAGATGTAACGGTCCCCCCGAGAAAGGCCGATTGTGTTAGATATAACCTTTTGAGGCGATTAGCAAGGATTTTAGACATTACCTTACTAATGGCCCAAATAAGGTTAATCGATCTAAATTAATTAGGAATCCGGGTCTTTCGTTTAAGGGATAAGAGTAATAAAAGAAGAACTACATTCACCTCGGATATATCCTTGCATATAGAAATCGTCCATGATTTTGAAGAAGTCCGAAGCAAACAACTCCCAATATTTAAAAAAGAATCCTAATGTCTTGTCAAGAGTCTTCACCCGAAAGCTTCCTAATGTCTGGCATGATTAAAGGCGATCGATATTGCATTTCCTCCTTGAAACGCTCTCTAAAAAACTTCAACACCTCAAATTTAATTAACTTAGGTTTAGAGATCCAAACCCCATTGACTTCCATTCCTGGGATGCAGTTTTTTAATCTCCTATGGTTTATACAGTTATGGAAAAAACGTGTGTTGTCATCCCTTTTACTCTAGCCCATATGATACATTAAAAGCCCATTTGATTATATTAGGTCTCCATCCATTAGTTTAGCCGACATAGTTTAATCCAGTAATTTCATACTATTTCTTTTCGACATAACGGGCAGTAACAAAAGTCAAACATACAACAATCATTTAGTTGTTTATTTTTATATATGGATTCGACGGAATTGTATTCCATCATGTTACTTGCAAACCAATTTAATAAATTGATCACTAAATATTAAATATCAATCATTTTATATAAATTTCCTTAGCAACATTCAAGATATGAAAACAAATAAAAAAAGTATATTTCTTAAAAAGTATACTTAAAATGCATATATCAGTTAGAAAAAATGGTTTGGAGATTTTGTAATAAGAGCAACTTGGTAACTGTTTTCTTAAGTTAAATAACCCGTTAATTGGTTATTACCGTTGGACTAAAAAAATAGTCATTTTCAAACGGCTATATAGCCATTTACAGTAGCTTCTTTAGTTTTTTAAATTGTTCTGCCTCATATGTTGGTACATATAGATATTTGATGCACTGGTTTGATTTAGTGTTGTGAGAATTGATAGGCGTTGTCGCCTGGTGGGGTAGCGACTAACGATTAATAGGATTGGGATTTTTATATGTAGTTTTTTAAAGTTAACCCCTCGTTGACCCATCTTTTAAGGTAACTGACGGAAATTTATAAGATTTGGTCAAAATTTGTCTAGGATCTAGCAAAAAGTTGGCAAGAATAAGACCGTCATTGACCGCCTACTGATTAATCGGCCATTAATCAGTGAACCTTGGATTGGTGATTAATAGGCGATTAATCGGAGACTAGTCGGGTTTTATACAACCATGGTTTGATCATAACATTTCTCAGGTCTTAAAATTTGTTTCAAATAGAAAATTACATTCGAAAGTTGTCAATCCCAATCTTTTGTTGGTTTGGATCTTCGTCAAATGACATAACGGTTGTGTAAGGTCTAACAACAAGTAACTTGGAAATTTAGGGAAAATTTGATTTATGTGAATTGTCGAACAAGTGAAACTTAGCTCGACGCAAAAAAATGTGGTGGATTTTAGAACCATGCATCAAATACGGTTTGGTTGAGAGAAGCCATATGGGTGAAACTTGCAAGCCAGTGGATGATGTTACAACTCAGGTCAAACAATGCTTAACTGATATAATATTTTAGAAAAGGAAAATTTTAACAAGATACAACATATTAAAACCCTTGAGAGTAGAACAACAAAACACCCTTGACGAGTACAATGCAGCCATGAGGCACCAATGGTCCGACCGAGATTACATAAAAAAGATAAATGAATTTGTAATATATATATATATATATATATATATATATATATATATATTTGCAATGAATTTATGTTTTTGTATTAAACTTTATTTTGTTTACTATATATACATATTTAATTTTTAGTAAATCATTTTGTAACGAAATCATGTATTGCTAATTCTAAAATTAAAAAAAAACAAATAAAAATAAAGTTTATGGAGTTTGTTTTATATTTAGTACTAGGTTAGAACCTCGTATATCACACAGAATGAATAAAATCTAATTTTATATACTAAATAATAAAACAGTATATCTTTAAAGCATCACTTATTACATGGTTGAATAAATGTAATTTTATATATTAAATAATAATAGAGTTATATATTTAAAAACCCTGTGTATTGTACGGGATGAATAACTATAATTTTATGTATCAAATAATAATAAAATATATATATATGTATATTTAAAATTCTTGTGTAATACATGGGTTGAATAAGTGTAATTTTGTATACTAATTAAAAAAAAGTTATATCTTTAAAAAACCCTGTGTATTTCAGGGTTGAATAAATCTAATTTTATATACCAATAATAAAATAAATGTCATATCTTTAACAAAACTAACGGATATACTCGATACGCGATGGATAAGTTGATTGCGGAGATGATTCTTGAAAAAAAGATAAATTATTCAAGAAACAAATCAGCAATCATATGGGTATAAAATATTGGTACCAATTTCGACAATTTGATTTCAAATTATGTAATAAAACTGATATAATATTTAAAAAAAATTATTATACAAATTAAATATAGACATTGTAACAATCCGATTTTTAAATATTATTATTAATGAAAGTAATAATTCTTTGGGAAAACATATTTTTAATAGCTCGTTGAATTAAACGTTCTTGGAAATTTTGATACATGCCCTGACTTAATATATATACTCATTATATTAGTTTTGAAACGTAAATGAGTGTGATTAAATTTAACTTTTCTGTTAAAAAGTAATAATTATTTTTTTAAAAGAATTTAAAGTGAGAATATTTTTTTATTATTATCGAATTTAAAATGCAAAAGATAAAAATATTTGGGTTAAAAATAAAAAATATAAAAAGTTTTTTGAAAAAGTCCAAATGCATAGGTTATAATATATAGAGCAACAAAATGTTGCTAATTTATATTTTGTAAATTTGTAAATCTTTTCTAAAACTCAAAATGGTTCTTGATTTCATTTCCTTTGTTATAACTACTAGTAGAATAATTAATTTAATAAGATGTAAATGTTAAAAAAGGATAAAAAAAAGTCACTTCCAAGAATTGAACTTTTGTGGTGGAAGCAATGTAGGTAATTATTTTATTGAGATAAACCAACAAATTCAAATAGAGATGAATGTATATATATTATTAGTTATCTTTAACTAAAAGATAATTATCCGTAATTAATTAAGTAGAGATAGAGAGACCGAAAACCCCAAAAATAAAGGTCTCCAATAAATGACACGTGTCGTATAGATTTGATTGAATTTATATTTGAATTGTTTAGATATTTTAGAAATTATAATAATAAAACCGATTATTGTTTAACGGTTTACAGTTAACCGTTGTGGAAATAATGTATTCGGTCATATATGTTAAGGATTTAGCATCCCTTCTAGAACCGGTTATTAATCCAAACCGTTTTTATTTCTCAAACCGTGCATATAACCACAAATGTGTGTAGTCAACAAAATCGATGACAAAAAAACTAAAAAAATAAATAACAAAAAAGCCCATGACAAATCCTCATTGACGAATTGTTGCGAATGTATTTCTCAAAGGAGCCCATTAGGCAATTTAAAATTTTAATTTCTATATTTAAACCTCAAGTTGGGCCAGCGTAGAAGATGGCTATTCTCCCATGGGCCTCTATGACCGTCTCACAAAAGTTTTAAATTAATTTTAAAGTAAAAACAATGCAGCGGAGGCCTGAGAACACTTGAGTCGTATTATATTAATGCTATATATACAGATACAAGAGGGGGAATAGTGTCAAGAAATTGTCTTGGTATTTCGTTATGGGTCCAGCCAAATTACAATTTTGTCATTGTTTAAATTTACTGTTTTGTTATTAGTTTTATTTTTTTCTCCTAGCCAAATTATAATTTTGCCCTCTGCTCAAATTTACAATTTTGCCATTGTTTTTGTTTTTTTATGTCAAATTACGATTTTGCCCATAGTGTAAAATTACAGACACGCCACCGTTTTAGTGTTTTTTTACAAAACTATGGTAGTGTTTTGTTTTAATTGGTTGGCTTGGTATAATTTTTATTCGTACCAAGCTGCTACCTGGCACACGCTCATTTGTCCTAAAATATTACAATTTTGCCCCCAGTTTAAAAATATAGTTCTCCGCCATCTTAGTTTTTTTTAGCAAAATTATGGTAGTGTTTTATTTTAATTGGTTGACTCGGTGTAATTGTTTTTTGAGATCGTGTTATGAGTAGTATGTACAAGTCAACTAAACACAGACGTACATTTTTTAAAGAAAATATTCGACTTAGTAACCTGCAATCCAGACGAGTAAAAACCTAGTTAAATTTCAATTCTAAGTCAGTTTTGATAAAATATTATAGTAATATTTGTGTGGTAATTCAAACAATTTACATTATCTTACGTTATCTACTCTTGAGTCAGATTTTATAAATATTAACCATCAATATGGTTTAGTTTATTATCATACTCAGTAGAAGACTTAGAAATTTTTTCATGAGGTGCGGAGCATTTTTAAAAATTTTAGGCCCCTAGGTATGTAAATAAAAAATCCTGTTCGTATCAGGTCGGTTCGGTTCGGGTCGGGTCATGTAAAACAAAAGAACATCAAACTATATTTATATAATCATCAAAAACATGTCAAATCTTGTTACAAACATAATTAAAACGTCGCCCTACAGGTTTTCATTTTTTGAAATATATCCAAAACATAATCTAAAGCTACTTTCTTAAGCAAGTCGTTCTCTATATAACATATACATCTATCACTTAAATTTTCGTTGCCAATCCGATTACGCAAGTCGGTCTTCACATTCTTCATTGCTGAAAAACATCTTTCAACGGTCCTCTTGGTTGACTTGGTCCTCTTAATAGATATGCGCTTCTAATCTCATCTCGTTAATTCACGTTATATGATTCAAATCGGCTTGCGATCATAAGGATCCGAAAGAAGATTATCCATATCAACGAATTCGGAAGATGATTGAACCCCTTCCTCTTGAAAAAATTGTGCCTTAAATTCCCTACTCATGATTCCTAAATTCCTATTAAAATATATTTCATACTTTTATCACAACTTCATAATTTTCACTTCTAATTTCATGTCCTAGTTGTTGATTTCTTTTAAGTAAACATTAAACAAACTAAAACAACATCATCACCCAACTAATGTTTCAAATAGCATCAGAACAAAAAAAATCAAACTTTAACAACTCTAATTCTAAAAAAAACTACTAAAACAAGAATATAAACAATAAAAATCGATCCTTACCAATTGAGAACAAAGCCTTTGTTCGCATGCGATGCGGGTGGCCGGATTTCAAGTTTTTTGGCGATGTCTCTGTTGCTGTTGTGCTCTCTGTGTTCTGTTACTGCTGTGTGTGTGTGATCGACGATTGTAGAGGCGAGAGAGGAAAAGACATTTGTGGATTGGGTTTGGGTAACACTTATTGGGCTAAAGGTTAGTTGGGTTAAGGTTATAAGGCTTGAGTGGGTGAGTGGTTATATTATAAGTTATATAATTAAAGTAGTATTTTTTTAAAAAAAAATCATAGTTTACTTTTTTTAAATATAAATTGCTAGGATTTTTTTACCTAAGGGGTGCGGACGAAATTACCAAGGGGATGCTGACGGAAATTTTCAAGGGGTGCAGACGAAAAATTCTAAGGATGGGGACGAGATTCCCGATGGATAATACCACTAAATTTTTTTTTCTGTGGGTGCGCCCTCCCATCTTGGGCTGGGTTTTGTCCGCCCCTGATCGCACCGTTTTATAATAACAAATAAATATTTTATTTTAAGTACAATTTAATATTTAATAGAACTATATAATAGAATGTCGAGAGAAAAATCAAGCACAACTACTTATTTAAGTTTTTAGAAATACGGAATTGTTAAAGAATTATCAATATTGATAAGTTAATATATGTTCTAAAAAAAGAAAAAAATATTAAAATAATGGTAAAGGAAATATTATATGGTTTTAAAAAGGAAAAAAAAGTTAAAAATATATTTCTTAAATATATTTAATAAAAAAGTAATATTATTATAAAATAAAATTTCTATTAATCGTTATTCTTAAACAATATATATATATATATATATATATAATATATTATATATATATATATATATATATATATATATATATTATATAATTATAGTAATCTTTGTGTAGTAATTCAGACAATTTATATTATAATGTCATTGATAAATGTTTACATTTTAACTAGTCTATTTCAAGACAAACGCTAATTTGATTTATCTATATATCATGCGTTAATTTAATTTGATTTAAATATAATGTAAGAAATTCTACACTAAATTAGGTTATCTGTATACCAAGCCCGGTCCCGACCAGACGGGCCTGTCCAATCTGGTTTTAGAACACTCTTGGAAGATTAAAGAAGCTAATATAACAATCGAGATTTAAGAGTATAAATATAAATATTAATTTATTATAAAAATAATATTTTTTGAACGACCAACTAAATCACGAATAAGCATCCGGGATATCATCAATCGAGCAAATGCATCATCTCCTCCATTATAGTCAGAGTTGGATACATACCCGAACCTTCTCGCCCGAAGGCCACTGCAGTAAAACCCGATTCAGCTCATTTCGGACTGTTGATCCCCACAGAGACGTAGTTTTAAATTTCATTGTTACCTACCAATGTCCTTTAAAGTGATACTAGTGGAAGTTGAAATTAGAATTTTAAAAAGAAAAACCAAATGATTAATCGTTAGATCAACTTATCAGGACATATATAAAAATAATATTAAATCTGGGAAAAAAGTATTGAAATATAAATTATCGAGAGAAAAAAATGAAAGAAAGGGGGTCATGAGTCACATGAGAGGGGTGTGAGCAATGAGTATGAAAGGGTTTTGGCAACAAACTATGGAAAAGGCAGCTCATGGATTTTAATGCTACCCTGCTTCATAATGTTGTCTCTCTGACTTTCATACTCTCTTTCTCTCTCTCACAACACACACACTTTCTCTCACTCACAGAAATACCAACGGAATTTACAGTGTTGTCCTTCTTTCTTATTTTCACATTATGAGTGAAGTATGTAAAATTGTTTTACTTTTACTAGTCTAGTCAGTGAGTCGAGCCGAGTTACACCTAACTCAAGCTCGGCTTAAACTCGATTCAAGCTGGCTTGGCTCGAGCTTGAATTTCAAATTGAGTTGAGATTTGAGGCTCAAGCTCGACTCGATTAAATTTGAGCTAGTTTGGTTCGGCTCGACCCCGACTCGATTAAAATTTGAGCTAGCTTGGTTCGGCTCGATCTAGCTTGAACTAACAAAAAACCATAAATTTACTATTTAAAAAGTCCTATAAAATAAATCTCTTCATAGACTAGGGGCTATAATTACAATTTAATTTAACCAAACGGTAAATATACAAGTATAAATAATTAATTCACTTGGTACATTGTCTTTACTTCTTTTTTAGAGAAGATATGCCCTTAGATTTTGTTTTCTAAGCGATGTGGGACAAAAAATGAAGGATGTAAACCTTATCGAGCCAACTCACGAGCCGAGTTGGCTCATTACAACCGAGCCGAGCTGCGAGCCACGAGTTTTTTAAACACACTTAGGCTTAAGCCAGTTGCTTTTGGTCATTAGTCCTTAACTGATTGCAATTTGAAGACTTACCTTCAGCCGTTGGAGAATTTTTCAACAATATTATTACAACACTTCCTATATCCTATACCTCCAAATGATAAATAGATCTTTAAAATTTTTGAACTACATGTTACAACACTTCCTATAAGCCATAAATAGATCTTTTGAAATTAAAAACACATCCACAACAACCAGGGGGAGGAAGGGGATTGGGTAGTTGTCACATATATTTGGTTTTATCCGTTCCTCTACAAAACCATGCTCCACAACCAATGCTCACCATAAGTAAGGTTATCTTGCCCACCACATCATACGCTATTGAAATTAAAGAAATTTGAAATAACTTAATGTAAAGAAATTTTAGGCATTCAAGATATATCATATAGGTTGTGATTGTTTGTACATGATATTTTTGAAGTCTTTGTTTTGCATCTTTTGTGAAGCAAATTAACACTTGCATACATCACTCTTTGAATATGAGAAAAATAGTTGATTTGAGATTTTAACCAATAACAAAATATAAATTTACTTAATACTATTCATGTAATCATGTTTTAAGTACAACATGCTTGAAACATCTTATAGTTTAGGCTTAAATTATTATCGGGTAAATAACCTGAATTTTCATCAATTGGCCGATAACACTTTCAACTTTTGATTTTTACCATATCACTCCCAACTTTCAACTTAGGGTGGTAGGGGCGGGTTCGGTGAGTGCATCGGGGAAGGGGGTTTAACGTGCGGCATAACGCCGCCAGCACCCTTTGGGTAAGCGGTGAATGGTGGGAATGGTGACTACACATTGATGAAAAATCGAGTGGGAATGTTTATAGATTAGCCGTTAGCCACATGGAGAGCACCCCTAGTGTTTGAGTGTAAAATGGGGAGTGGAGAGGATAGTAGACATGGCATGTGTTGATTGGCTCGGTGAAGAGTTTACCATTCCCCATGTGTTTGAGCACCCCTTCTATGCTGGTAGCACTCTCAAACTAACTAAACCATAACCCAGTTAATTTTTGCTGATGTGGCACTTGTGTGGTGATGTGGCATCTGGTGTGGAATTTTTTTGATGAGGTGACGCCTGACTTGGCTTTGATGACGTGGCAGTTGATGTCAGCAAACTGGGTTAGTGTTAAGTTAGTTTATGAGTGCTATTGGTCAATTGATGAAAGCTAAAGGTATACCAACCAATTGGTAAAAGTTGTAGTTATTTAAATCAATATCTCACTATTATTCTCTTAAAATGCTTTATTAGTGACCACAAAAGTGTCATGGGTTTGTATATGCCCATTGTTACAATCACAATAATTAAAAAGAATAAACCAAAAAGACATTCTCTCGACTATTTGTTCAACCAAAAGCTTAATCCCAAGTGTCTTCATACCAACTATAAAATCACTTAAATACTATGGATCAATGATTCTATTTTATCTCGACGGAATCATTAGTTTAGTAAAGTATACAAGTGTCTTCATACCAACATAAATCGAACACTTAGAAAACAGTATGCATTATTAGGCTTTTACAAAGTAAATATAATACGTTAATTTGTTATTTGTCCATAAACATGAATGGAAGAAGTATGAATATGGAAGTTAGATACTGTAAGAGAACACGTATTAATTATTTAATTGGTCTGTTTTTAGATTTTACTGTTATTTAGTATGTCATATCTTCAATTACATGGTCTGTTGTTAAATATCATATAATATAACAATTGTGTCTTTGGAAAATACCAAGTGCATAGCATTAAATATTCAGGTTCGTTTGTTTCACAAAACTTTTAAAATTGGAGTTGAAATATTTTCGATCAAAATTCATTTTTGTTACCACATGGTGAAATCTTAGATATTTCTTCCAATTCCTATATTTACAGGAAAATAATCTTTCATCGGTTTTAGGGTATTTGAAAAAAAATTAACTGTAGTATAAAAAAAACTATTTATTATTACTTAACATCTCAACTCATAATATAGTGGCCTAGTAGTATTGATGTTTGACCTCATATAAGTGGTTTGGGTTCAAATTCTTTCAAATGCACGGTTAGACTATACGTTATGCGGGGCTCCAAAGGGGCTAAAACAAATGCGCCACATGGGCGCCGCATAAGACACAAAGGCTTTTTCCCATCTTCAAACCCGTAATGGTCAACACGCCCATTAGCGCTCCTTCCTTCTTTCAGTTGTTGTTCCACAACCAACTAGCTTCCCTCTTCCCTACTCTCGCCAGCAACCCCACCACACACACTCACCCTAAATGGTGTCCACCCGTTGCGGAGTTCATGACCTTTTAATACTGATTTGACGCTATTGACATCCTCTAATGAAACTCCAGAACACACAATCTTAGCTAAATTATATTGTTAAAAAAACTTGTACATCTCAAGACTCAAAATCTAGTTTTAGGTGACAAAATTCTTAGAGACAAATGACCAAAATGAGAAACCAAAATTTTGGTGACTAATATTGCAAGTTGACCGATCCTTCGAGTGCAAGTTTCACAACAATTAAAAAATATAGATTTGATCTTATTTCTTTTGTGGGGTGATGGCATATAAATGGACAGCTACTCAAATTACTACCATTGTCCCCACACACTTGCATCTCATTAATGACTCCTCTCTCTCTCCCTCTTCACTCTTCACACCTCCCCTGTTCTTTATTCTCCATTTATCATCATCATTTTCACCATTAAAATTCTAAAAACTTCCTTCCAATTGCAGGCTTCTTTCTCTCTCATCTTGCATTTTCATTTCATAAATTTCATTTATCTTGAGGTGTGATCATAACCCATCAAGCATGAGAGAAAA
Source organism: Scalesia atractyloides (assembly GCA_947069175.1). Taxonomy (NCBI): domain Eukaryota; kingdom Viridiplantae; phylum Streptophyta; class Magnoliopsida; order Asterales; family Asteraceae; genus Scalesia; species Scalesia atractyloides. Next base: position 58,257,369 of record CAMTDV010000007.1, on the reverse strand, counting down.
GACAGCTCAGAAGCTCAAGCTCAAGCTCAAGCTCGGTTTCTTATTTTTACTGATTTTCTGTGAGTATTTATTAATACCCATCTTATAGTTTTACTTTATTTGCTTGCTCTTGTTTAAATGAATGATCTTTTTCACTTGGGTGTTCAAGAAAGTTAAAAAGTTTGAAATTTTTATACTATTTAGCTTTTGGGGTTTGCAGACTTCTTGATTTTGTGTTGTATTTAGGGTTTTACAATTGGGTTTCTTTATTTATGTAACATGAGTTCAAGAATGTGAAATGGGATAAGCTTAAATTGTTGTTTTAAGTCAATGAGTTGCCTCTTAATTTGCTGTTTTTTGGCTTTGTACTACAATTTGTTAAAATATTTGCTTGTTGATTGGTTGATTCAAGATTTAAGGGGTTTGGTTTGTTTTCTTTGTTGTTGAAATTTTATTTAAATAATAATTTTATATGTCAATTGTCAAGAGAAGTTGTCACTTTCATGGAGGTAAACCTAATTCTAGGGTTTTGAATATTGGAAAAATTGAGAGTAGTGCATTTTGACTAATTAAAGTCACACCTAGTAATCCCCAACTTCTAAATTTTATAATGAAATTCATCACAAATATAACAAATTGAAATTTAAAAACACAGAACATTCAAGAATGGAATCATTGGCAACAAAGATGTTATCTTTAATCATATCATTGTAAACAAATCCAAGAAGTAACTCAATTCCATTTCAGATTATCTTTTTGTTTTTTTAGTTATGATATGCTTTTGTGTTATTGTGCATTTTAAAAAAATTTAAGGACCAACTGTTCAATGTATAAATGAGCATAAATTCAATTAACAAGCTTGAGAAGCAATTTGTTTCAAAATGTTTGGCACACAACCACTTGCAGTTGTTAGCATTTATTGAAGCTATTTATATTTCTTTGGTTGTTACATACTTTACACATGGTTGAGGTGTGCCATTACTTGTTAGGATTCATGTTGTAAACTACAATCCCTTATTTGTGTATGTACTTCAAAAGTGATAATTTACATGGAATAATGCAGAGCAATAACATATTTTCTATTAGGGGTGTGCAAAAAACCGAATTAACCTATAAAAACGAACTGAAAAAACCAGTGGGTCAGTTAATTGTTTTTCTGAAAACTGAAAATAGCGGGTTGGTTATGGTTGTCAATGTTTCCATACCCGCCTTAACCGAAACCGATATATAGTAAAATATTTGTCGCATTTGTACTTTTCATCATTTTTTCCATATATGATGTTTTTGGTTTTACGCTTGTCTAATTTTATAAGTTATATCATATCATTTTTGTTGAACGTTTGTTTAAATTTATGAACTATGTCATATCGTTTTGTTTGAATATTCGATAATAATCATTACTAATATAATAGATTATATGTATTTTTATGCTATGTAATATAATAATATATAGAAATGTATAATAACAATTTATTTCATGGTCCCAAATTTCAAGCCCGAAGTTTTAGACCCATATAATGTACAAGTATACTATTTTGAGTTATTTTTAGCTATGCCCAAATTCACGGTTAACTGACCATTACTGACCCGCATAACCATAAAAATCGAATAACCAAAACCGCCATAACCAATCGGTTACGGTTATAGTTATCCATTAACCGACATCTCAGTTATGGTCATGGTTTTGGTCCAAAACTGACCCATGCACACCCCTATCTTCTATCCACACGAGTCGGGTTTGGTAAATAAAAAACAAAAAAAGTCGCAAAATAGTAAAATCCAAAAGCAAATTACTTGAATAACTAACTACTATCATTCTCTTTCTAGTGACTACAGTCAGCAAATAACTTATATCACATGTTTTGCTATATTTCATTAACACATGATCTACTCTACAGGTTTCAATGACACCCATTGTAGTTCACTGCAAAATTCACTACAATTTGATACAAAAGTGGATAACATGATGCCCTTGATTTCTCCAACTGGAAATCCTCAACCGCTTTATCCTCTTCTCGCACCATCTCCGTTGTCACCCTTCACAATCACAAATAACACCGCCCCAAAGTTATCAGGTTAGTCGAAACGGGTCAGGTCTGGTTGAGTTGACACTTGACCCTGAACTCCATATTAAACTTTTTACTGAATTTCGTTGTATTTTGTTGAATGTTTTTTCAGGCCGGTGTACACTAGACTTTGATGCCATAGATACCATGATGAGCATGACAGCAATCGACTGTTTCACCGTGTTTGCACCCTACTTAGCCAATGTAGTATGCTGTCCACAATTCGAAGCAACTTTAGTGATTCTCATCGGTCAATCCAGTAAAAAAACCAAAACGCTTTCACTAAACTCGACTCTCGCTAAACACTGTCTTTCAGACTATGACCAAATTCTCATGGGTCAAGGTGCAAACAACAGTTTGCAGCAGATATGCGCCATTGGTCCGTCGAACCTAACTGAAGCTTCGTGCCCGGTCAAAGATGTTGACGGGTTTGAAAAGATGGTCAACACATCTAAGATTCTTGCTAATTGTGGAAAGATTGACCTTGTTAACGAGTGTTGTCGGGAAACATGTCAAAATGCTTTGACAGAAGCTGCAAAAGATCTTGCATCGGTTTCTTCTTATGATTTTGATGCTGTGGGGATTCAGCGTCCTTCTGATATCTCGAATCGGGTGATTAATGATTGCAAAAATATTGCTTTGAGATGGTTAGCAAGTAAACTTGAAGCAGTACGAGCTAAAGAAGTTCTTAGAGGTTTAGCTACTTGCAATCTTAATAAAGGTTAGCCAGTCGATCTTTATCTCATCCGTTAAATCATTTTACAAATAGGTGTTCGGTTCAAAAAGACCGAATTGCCCTTTAAGTCACAAAACTGGCCAAACCTTAGGGACGAAAATGACATTTTACTCTAGTTATGTATCTTGCATAAAGTTTACTCACTTAATATCAGTTACAATTTGCAATTTTTTTGTAAGAATTCAAATGAAATTGAATGAAGATGGAGTACAACTACTTTTTAAAAAAATACCGTTTTGTTGATTTCAGTTTGTCCATTGGTTTTGCCAAACGTGGGGCCCGTTGCACGTGGTTGCGGAGACGAGATTAGTAACCAAACATCATGTTGTACCGCAATGGAAGGTTACGTATCGCACTTGCAAAAACAAAGCTTTTTAACCAATTTGCAAGCTTTGAATTGTGCGGCTTCACTTGGGAAGAAATTACAAAAAGAAAATATAACAAAGGATGTCTATAAGCTTTGTCATATAAGTCTCCAAGACTTCTCCCTTCAAGGTTTGTTTGTTTTTTTTTTTTCAATTTATTTAACATGGATCTTTTGGGTAATTAGTCTCTAACTCAAAGTTTTATATCATTTCTTGACGTGTTGGAATCTACTACTCAATTGCAGCAAATGGAATGCAAGGTAAATCAAAAAGTTTCTCATTAGAAAAGTTTAAAAATTAGTACTTCTCTTTGAAAATTTTCTAGATTCAATAACCCTTTTCCCGTAGTTGTTATTATTTTAAAATGCGTGCATAATGCGTGATGCGCTGATGAGAGTGCATCGCCACATCTGATGTTGCGTTTACGTGATGGGAGAATATTGTGCCGATTTCGCATAATGCGCTCTGATGCACGCAACATTGTTTCTTATGTTTTTTTCCAGATTTTATGAAATGGATTGGGTTTTTTCAATAATTATTATCTTAGTATGCTTGATTTGGACCATTATGGTCCCTAAACACTTTTCCAGGTTCTAGAACATTTTAGTATGCTTGATTTGAACCAAAAAGCACAACTCTTATTTTCTTATTACGTCATTTGTTTTACTTTTGAGTATGTTTCTATAAGTTGTTATGTATAAATAATATTTTAGTGTTTTTTATAAAGAGCTCATCGGATACGTGATGCGCTCGCATCGCGCATCAGATTTTTGGACCAAACGCATCGGAGCGCATCCCGCAATTTAAATCCAAGGTTATTACACTATATACTGATAATATTGATTCAGGTGGCACAAGAATCTTGTACCCAAATCAATACTTTAAATTTATAATTATACATAACCGCCTATGTAGCATAGTTAAACCAATATATGCGGGTTTAGTAACTCTCTAGTTAAAATGGTTTAGTAATGAACAGGTGAACATAAAGTTATTGTAATGATGATAAAACATAAAAGTATTCTCGACTCTTTTAACTAACGTCTGCGATCTAACTATACACGTTTAATACAAGTGTTGACCATTAGTAAGCAACTATTCAAACAATACTTGGCTAGACACATGGCTTAATAGAAGTGTTTGACCATTAGTCAAATATTTGACTTGTGACACTTATTTGTGTGTATGAAATAGAGTCTGGATGTCTTCTTCCTAGCTTGCCTTCAGACGCAACATTCGACAGATATTCCGGAGTAAGCTTCCTTTGTGATCTTAATGACCACATACCCGCACCCTGGCCTTCAATGTCACATTTACCCCCGTCATCTTGCAACAAAAGTACGTTTGCGCCCCAAACTCGCCCTTATAATAAACTTAAATATCCTCATATCAAACTCATCTTTTTCAACCTCTTTTTAATCTTGCAGCTATTAAGATTCCCGCACTTCCTGCAGCAGCTTCCGGGCAAAGAGGTAAATTCAAGTTCATATTTTTACCCTTTCTGGAAAAGTTTAAGTTTATAATATCTTTGTTTTGTCATTATACTAACAGGGTTATACAACGATGATGTTACGTTTCTTCTTCTGTGTGTGATGACATTCGTTCTTGTGACAATTCTTTAACTATTTAACGGATCAAGTTCTTGCTTACTTAAAATTGAAAGGTTGACTTTCTTGAAATTTAACCGTACTAGAGAAATACTGAAGAATGTGAAAACCGCCAAGATTTTTGGCGGGAAGCTCGGTTTGAAGTTGAAAGTGTATAAAAAGATTGCAATGAAGTTGAGTTAGTAGTGCTGCTGCTGGTGATTGTTTTTACTGAAAAATGTTTAAGCATTCTTGCATAGTGTTATGTAATAAGAATTTTGTAAAGAAAGAGGGAGTTCATGTAAATATTTGCAGGAAACACCTTCTCCTTTATTTGTTTGCATTTTACTCCCTATAATTATAATATTGGACATTTAAATGGAAGGAATTTTGTAAGTTGGTTTTTCTAGTACACTGATTCACCAATAGTGCATTAGGGCTAACACTATATTGTAGTAGTGGATGAAAAGATATTGAATGCATGTGATTTGAAGGATATGTAATCATTTAAACTTAAAGAAAAAATATATTAGTTTCGTTGCATGCATCCTTTGTACATGTTAACGATTCTCAACGTTCAAAAGAAAAATGATAATTGACACGTATGTCTTTGTTGCAACCATATCTCAAATTAATCCTAAACTCTTATCAAATAATTTATATTAATGTGTCACTTGATTAAGGTATATAAAGTTGTCTTTGTCGAGTGAAACATAATCACAGACATGACTCGATATTAATTGTGTATAGGTTAATATTAATGTATACGAATGTACACATGTGTTGTATTCAATTCACCTATTAACCTGTAAATGGATCAACCCGACATAATTCACATCCCTATATCTGTACCATCAACTTAATAGGGTGGGTCCGGCCTGCTTGTGGTATTGGCTTAATTACATAAACCTACATCCAATGCTACTAAATCTCAAATCTCTATTGTTGACCTAAAAGTTGTTTTATATTGAACTCGTTCAATACAATATGAAATGCTTTTGAATTTGTTGTTATATATTGAACTCAAATCTCTATAGCAGACCTAAAAAGTTGTTTTGCTACGCGCTAAGCATAAGAACCCTTAAGTTTTAGTACAATATGAATTGTATGATAGATCCAAATTTCTAAGATAGAGGGTGCTTAATTATGCAATCTTATTCAAATTTTGATCCTCTACATTGAGTTTCACTCAGTGTGAATCCATACCTAGAAGATCTAATTATTAACTTTACCTAATCCTATCTACTGTACCTGTATACTTGATGAGCCAACCTGATCTATTTTCCATAGACCTGCACAACCAAGGCCAACACCTCGCAACCTAACACCCCTACTGCTCAGGCCCACATTACAAATGTGAACCCGCTCGAACCAAGTGAACTTGGGGTTGTGTTTCAGGCAATGCCCCTAGACCCCTGGTGAACACAACTGGGTCATGGATATTGGAGCCTCTGATTATCTTGCTTCAGACTCAGCTACGATTCTCCACCCGTGTAAAACTTATATTAAAATGTTTTGGTTGGTAATAGTCATCTAGTACCAGTCATCGGATCGGGCCACTCTATCCTTCCCCCTCCTCGAAACCACTCCAACTTAAAAACGTCCTTCACACACCTAACATAATCAAAAACCTTATCTCTGTTCACAAATTTACAACTGATTGGGTTTCTACAGATTTTGACTCATTTGGTTTTTCTGCGAAGGATTATCCGAGTGGGACATCCTGAGCCACCACAATAGTTCCAATAATTTCTACCCATTCACTGCTTCAACACCAAGAAATGCAATTGCTTTTGTCTCCTCAATTGTACCAGAATCATGGCACAACTGTTTAGCGCATCCTGGTGTTCATGTCCAATATTTTGTGCATTCTAAAGTTTATTTCATGTACTAAACATTCTAGTTCCTCGTTTTGTAAGTCATGTCAGATTGCTAAACATAAGCGTTTGCCATTTTTTTTTATCTAAATCTTGCACGTTGTGTCCATTTGATATTGTGCATTGTGACCTTCGGAACATCACCCATACAAAGCAATATATATATATATATTATATATATATATATATATATATCATTGTAAATCTTATCTAGTTTCCTAGTTTTATCCATTGTATTCTTGTATATTTAGGGCTTATGTTTTCAATAATATTCATTGGATTATTCCAAATTACAGCAATTAGCTTCATTTAATTGTATAGAGTATAGGCAATTTAAAACCAAGACTTAGTAGTTTGCAAGGGAAAAGTTTGTTAAAATGGATTGTATGTCAAGTTGTTCAAAGTTGTTGTCCGGTGGTGTAGTCCTTGCTTGCGGACTTCAAACAGACCAAGGAGAGAGGGCCCCACACACTAATAATATTATATGTATATTTTTTTTATATAAAAATAGGTTGTGAGGTGGAGGTTTGTGGCTGAAGGAAAGTGAAGGTTTATTTAAAATCTGACGTGTCATGCAAGGTGTAGTTTTTAAGGGGTTTTGGTTAGAGATGCTCCAATAAAATTTAACTGGTCAAGCATAACATATAAGTTTTGGTTTTCAATTATGAACTCGACTAAATAAATCACCGAGATCATGAGAATTGGCATGAATGGGCAAATAATTGTGAATTTGCAAGCGGCAAAAATTTAAAAAGTATCAATAAAACATAACCACGTAAGCAATTATGCTGGCATTTGAGATTTTTAGACGAAATACTCACTAATGAGCGAAATTCGCACTAAGATGAAAGTCCACAGACGAATTTCGCGCAGAGATGAAAATCTGCAGGCAAATTATAAATATAACAATTATGAAATGGTTTTTAATTGTAGCGAGGTCACCTTCAAGCGACAATGATTTACAATTTTTCTCTTGGTTTTTGTGTTTTTTTTTCTTTTTATTTTTGGTTTTTTTCTTTTTTTTATCCTTAGCTTTCAACATTGTCATTTACACCCCTTAGCCTTATAAAAGCTTTATAAAATGTTATTTTGACCCCCTCGAGTTTTGTGTGCTTATTTTTGTGCACGAGGGTATCAAAATGTTTCCGTGCTTATTTATATGTATGTTTTCGGTTGGTCTACAATTTGGAAACACGTTTTCATGCTTATTTTTATGTATGTTTTCAGTTGGTCTATGTTTTGTCATATATAATACGTTTTCACTAGACAGTATGAATTTGAGTTACTTTACGATGAAACGCTGCCGCAACGCACAATACCATTTTTAACTAAAAAAAACACTATTTTCTTACGTGTTTTATTTAATACATTTCGGTATAAATTCAAGTTGGTTTACGTATTAATGTAAATTTTTCTTGGTAACAAGCGAGGTAAAATATAATACGTTTTCGTGCTTAAATTATGTATGTTTTCAGTTGGTCTACATTTTGACGTAAGTTTTGTTCGAAAATGAGACGATACAAATTCGAGTTACTTTAAGTTTCAACGTCACCGCAACGCGCGACGGGTCAAAATACTAGTTTCAAATACAGAAGAAAAACCACAAACAAATTTCACATAAAGATGAAAAACCACGGACCAATGTCGAAATAAGATGTCCGGTTAATGTTTATAAATGAACTAGGTTATCACCCGCGTACTTCGCGGGTTGAAACATTTAAATGATGTAAACAACGGTTGAACAATTTACATAGGCTTCACCACTAAATTCTATAATATCTTTTATATTATATTATATTATATTATAAATTTGGTTGAAATTCCATACGGCACTAAATTAAAAAATAACAATAATATTTAAATTCAAATTTAAAAATCTTAAAATGTAAAAATATACAAATAATTCATAAAATGTGGGTAATAATCCTGTTAGACATAAAAAAGTAGCTATCATCCCCTTTTCTGACGAATCATATGGTTTTATGATTTCATTGCCCAATAAGGTTACCAAATGAAATGTAATTACAATTGAAACAATAGAAAAAGAAATATGAGTTAATATATGCTCTAAAGTTGAAAATATCATAAAAATGAAAAAAAGGGAGGGAATCCCCTATATTAATATTAATTAAGAAATAGAAATGGGGAATTTAATTTATTTTTATTATAGGATCTATTGGATCTCTTTTAGAAGATGGCATGCCGCCACTCGGACTCGAACCGAGATGCTCTAGCACTGCTTCCTAAGAGCAGCGTGTCTACCGATTTCACTATAGCGGCTTGCTCGAACTCATAATACCCTATTTATATTCCTTTTCCCGGAGAAGAAGCAATGACAGTATCTGGGGAATAAGCATCGGCTAACTCTTTGCCAGCAGCCGCGGTAATACAATCTACAACCATTTGCTATTTTATTTGTTACACTGCTATCTCTATCTAATATCAGTAGTTAAACTTTATTTCTGTTTCTAACTCTTGGCAGCACTGTAACATCCGTCGAAAAATGGATTTTCAAAACCCGCTTCGTTTATCAGTCAAACATTCAGTTATAAATTTCTTTGCGTATTTATGGTTCATATTAATTTTAAACAAAACATAATTAACAAATATATTAGAAATTTATAACTATAATTGATAATTAATAATAAATAATGAGATAAAAATTAAATGGAGACGCCGGGTTTCGAACCCGGGTCTCCCGGATTCACATACGCATCAAATACCATTGCAACACACACACATATAGTGCCAGAAATGAAAACATAAAACTCTTATGGTTTAAAACTGAAAACCTCAAAGCTCCGGCCGATCTGTAACCGCCGGCATTACTCGTAATCGCGAATTAACCCAAGGAAAACCGACGATTAAATCATGCCTTTAACCCAAAAATCGGTTATCAATCATTTGAACAAATCAAAATCATAAACTGAAGGATGATTAAATCCCTTGACCGAAACTGTCAGCATGTTATCTATAAATACCAAGTCCGGAAATTTGTACACTCGTTCAATTCATAGCCAAACCCTCACCGCATTGATGCACTCGGAAAACAATTCTCTGTTTCCGGAGTTCACGGAAATCACCGGAATTCGAGTAAAGCGCTAGCAGGCGTCACCGGAGAATCGCCAATCATTCTTTGGTATTTAAAAGCATCTCTGTTATTTCTCGGGGTTTTAAAATCAAAGCAATAAACCCAGATTCGAATTAAGAATCTTGTATCAGTAGGTTAAGCACATAGAGAAGATGATGAAGTTGATTAACTGTTTAGTATAATAGAATTATATTATACGGTAGACACCCAGCCCAATGTCACACCCCGACCGCAGTCGGAAATAAGAATCGGGGCATAATTGGGTTATCACCAAAGACATGAACATTTACTATTATGTTTCATTATTAAATGAAATCAAAGTTACATTCTCAAAATTCAACATGTCATTCATTACAAGAAAATAACCAAACAGATAATCCAAATACTAAATCGTTTTATTTTCTAATCCAGGTCTAGTGTTCCTGCTGCTGCTGGTTCACCTGTATCATGTGTAAAATGGGAGGTTTTTGGGTCAACATAAGTTGGCGAGTGAACCTTATAGATAAACATTTAATAATGATTTTCTGGTTAGTTTATCAATAAAATATTGTGCATAATCATAAAAAAAACATATGTATGAAATCAAGCAATGGCAACATCAGTTTCAATTATAACATACATTAACAATCGATAGCATACATGAACATACCAACATCATATGATATTTAACATAAATGAACTGTGAGATCAAGGCTCAATCAAACGGAGCCGATCGTATTGCATGAACTGAAAATGTAAATTGAACTGTGCGCTCAAGGCTCAATCAAACGGAGCCGAGCGTATTGCATGAACTGGAAATGTAAATTGAACTGTGCACTCAAGGCTCAATCAAACGGAGCCGAGCGTATTGCATGTATTGAAATGTAAATAAAATGTCCGATCAAGGCTCAATCAAACGGAGCCGATCGTGTGGGCACGCCCTGATCAACCGCATAATAAAATGGGGATCAAACTCAACCTCGAGGGATGGGGAGCTACGGCCTCAGCAATTGCATGTACTGAAATAATAATTTGCAAACAATAATAACTACTTATCAGCAACAACTAACACACATGTCATGATATGATATATGCACAATGACTTAGCTATAATAAGTAAATGAACAAGACACATGATACACCCCAAAAACGTGATTAAAACGGGGAATTTGAAGGGTTCACTCACATTGGGTGCGTTGGATTTGAGTTGGTGAGATGCGCACGATTTAGACGAAGCGAGTCAACGCGGAAATCACTAACCTAAATGATAATAGGAAAAATATATTAAATGGATGAATTTTATTAAAGATTTTAATGGGATTTTTAGATATATTTTTGTGAGTTTATGGCTATTTTCTATCCTTAAAAATGTTATTTTTAAGTATTTTTAATTGATTTTTAATTTAAATTAAACAAATAAATATTTAAAAAAAATAATATTTTTTTTTTACTGTTTGACCGTTGACCGTTGACCGGTTCGGTCAGCGGTAAATACTTGCGCCGAGCGGGATTCGAACCGGTGACCTTCCGTTCACGCGCACGTAGCTCTACCAACTGAGCTACGTGACTAACCCGTTAGAAACCCAGTTTTAATTATATTTATACACTTATTCGAATTTACCGAAAATTCCTTTATTTTGCAAAACGTTTTAATCTCATTGAACCGGTGTTTGTGACGGGACTCGATCGCGCGACGTGTAGTTTGTTTTGCACACAGTCCACCGCTGGACTGTGTGTCTAACCCGGTTATATTCTTGATTTATATTATACTTAACAACTACTCGTTTCAACCCGGTTAGTTCATGAATAAAAAGAATGTTTTATTACGCAGAGTGTGTAGTAAGGATCGAACTCGGGACTCGTATATAAACTTTGCACACAGTCCACCGCTGGACTGTGTGTCTAACCCGTTAAATATCCGAATTATAATTACTCTTATATTATGAATCAAGTTCATCTTCTTCATCGGATTAAACTGTCAGCGCATTTCAACTGGTTAAGATTAATTTTGCGACTTTCAAAGATCTTAAACACTAATAGTAATTCAATAGTAAAGAATGGAAAGAGTTTAAAGAACAGGATTTACCGATTGGAGATAACCACAGAAATCCGGCAAAAGTTTCGTCGGTACAGAAATTGAGCTCCGACTGTTGATACAATTAACAGTGTGGATCGATTATTTATGGAACTAAATCATCTAAACAAGGTTTAAATGAAGTGTAGGATGCCTTACCCTTTCACAGTGAAATTCCGGCAATTTCAGAAACTTTCCGGTGAGGGTGGGATCTCCGATAAATGTTGGCTAAGATTGATTCTGTTGATGGGATTTTGTTAGAGATTGACTAACCACATGTTTTAAACAAAGAGAGTCGAAGAATTTACCGTGTAAATGCAAGTCCCGGTTTTCCGGTGAGTTGCAGAAAATCTCCGGCGATCGAAATCAGAGGGTCTTACAGTTCAGATTCTTGACGAAAATGAAATTGTGTGTTATTGTAATGGTTAGGAATCGCACAAATGATCAGGACATGGATTTAATTAGAGTTTGGTATATTTTCAGTTTCAAATACCGGAAGTGATGAGGACTTAAGTTCAATCAATTAGGACTTAATTAGAAACCGATATTCATCGGTTATGAGCTAGTCAAACGAAGTCGAAAGGATTCAGCGTTTGGTTTGCCGATTTCCGTTATTCCGATATCACCAACCGTTAATTCATGTTTGTGTATAAAACTCAATTGTTTTCCTAATGTCAACAGAAAACAATTGGTGGCGGAGTGGTTTGAAGACGGAAAGATAAGTTGTTGAAGTGATTCAGCTGACCCGGGTTCGAGTCCGGTCAGCTGCAAATGTTTTTTTTTATTTTATTTTAACTTTTTATCCAATTTAATTTTTATAGTTTAGTTTATATATTAATTATGTAACGTTTAAACTCAAAATACTCATAAATACTTAATGTAATTTCATAACTTGGTATTTGATTACAAAACGGAGCGGGTTTTGGAGACCCGATTTATACAAATGTTACACCCAACTGGTTGGGCTGGGTGCAAACAAACTTCAGGTCTCGAGTTCGAGACTCTTAGCACGCACCGGTTCTGGATTTTAAAATCTTTTTAATTTAAACAAACTTTTGAAATAACCTAAGGAGTGTATTAATATAATTAAAAACAGGATTTCTTTCAGGTTAGACACGTAGCTCAGTTGGTAGAGCTGCGTGCACGCGTACGAGAGGTCCCGAGTTCGAACCTCACTCAGCGCATGAATAAACTGAATCCGACCGGTCAACGGTCAAAGTCAACATTTTTATATTTTTTCTTTATTTAATTAATCAGAAAATTATTTAAAAATACTTAAAAATAATATTTTTAAAGTTAGAAAATGTCCTTAAACTCACAAAAATAAATCTAAAAATCCTATTAAGATTATGAATTAAAAGAATTAATCTCAAATAAAATCCATTTATTTACCGAACCATTTCGTTATTATTTTAGGTTAGTTTTCCCCGTCGATCAAATCCCAAAACTCGTGCGCATCCAACGTCATCAAAAGAACGCACCCAATGTGAGTGAATCCTTACAAATTCCCCCTTTTTTATTCATGTTTTGGGGTGTATCATGTGTCGCTCTAAATATTTCGTTTATTCAAACTTGTGCCATTACCATTATATGACCTAAACTTATGATGTAAATATTGTTTGTTGTGATACGTGTTTACATTCTGTCAAGTTGCGTGCAAAACATTCATTAGGCCCATCAGTTCCTCGTGGGAGACGAGTTGAACATCGCGTGCCTCATTCGATCGGCTCCGTTTGATTGAGCCTTGATCTCATTGTTCATTCATTTGGTGTGTGTGCTTGTGCATTTATTGATATTATGTGTTCTGTGATTAAATTTACATTTACGTTTATTCATATTTGGTTATGCACAATTTTATCCAAATAATCAACCTAACTAATCCTTTCAAATGTTTAAATAAGATTCACTCGCCAACTTTTTGTTGGCCCAAAACCCTATTTTTACACATGATACAGGTGGACAGGTTGAAGCAAGGAACACATAGGAAATTGCCTTAGAAGAAAAATAATGAAGTCTTGATAGATGTATAGAACATGTTGTACTTGTATGTTGATTGTAATGTTCTCCTTTAAAAGGAAATAATAAATATGAAACTTTAGAGTAAATGTCATGAGCTTTGATGAAAACCCAATCATGCCCCGATCACCATTTCCGCTGCGGGTCGGGGTGTGACAAGCGCCACATACATAGATGCATCACCAATATTAGTAAACAAATAACATCAATCCATGCATGATTAGCACCGAGGTATTCGCCTATTATATTCTGCCCAAAACAAAAGAAGTATATTGTAACAAAATTGTAAATTACAAATACCATCATGCCATATCACATAAAACACAAAGAAAAATAAGAGTTTTCAACGTTCAAAATACATGAATCTCTCTCTATATATATAGTTTAAATTTATATAAATAAAAACTCAAGCCAAAGATCAAAATCTACATAAACAAAAATCAACCAAATCCATCCATATTTAAGAAATCCACCAAAATCACAAACTTCAAATAGTTATTAAAATAAAACAAATGTGTCTCGAGTTTAGACACATCTTTTAAGTAGGGTGTGTATTCACGACCCATATACAACACTCACCGACTTGTATATCCAGTGGTTGTAACCTTTACCTGCATACAATACCCTTGGCATACAACGTTATTATTTCCCCACCTTCATATCCAGTAGTTAATGATAATCGAATTCCACTATAATGGTTTAAAAAAGACACAGTTGTGGTAAAAATCAAAATATTTGTAGTGAGAGAAGACGCCATTATGAAAGAAAACGAACCTTCAGTTAGAAATTTCAAGGAAATAAAATGTCTAGTTATTCCAGAATCTCCGATCAAGGTTAACTCTCAAAAATAAATCGTGCCAACAACTATGATGATGCTACAACAAACACATTTTGTAAGTGAAAATTCAAAAAGTGGAACCGGAAAGAGATTAAAGGCTCAAGTAGCGACATTTGGTAACAACAAATAGCTAAAGTATAAACCACTAACAACTACACAATAACCTATAGCCTGCTACATTCATGAGTTAAAGGATAATGCCAACTAATAAAGAAAGTCATGACAGTTTAACCAAAACAAATATTGTCTACTAAGCAAAACATTGGACTAAATTTCGCTTAAACAAAATATCATTTGGAAAAATGAAGAGTATACCAATTTTAAACATAAACAATTAATGTAAAAAGTAAAGAAGGAATGTACATTAATGAAGTAAACATTACCTTTTGGACATCATTTGTAGGCTTGAACCTCTTATCAATCTTACAAGAAACCCAACAAAGTTAGAAGTCCATTACAGAACTACCAACGGCAAAGTGAAACACCCCAATTCACTCAACGTGATCATCCCGATGGTGACGTCTCCGAGCAATGTAGAGGGTAATTGAATTCTTGCATCACTTCTCCTTGTTAATAGACACCTTCAAATGCAATAAAAATCAATCTAAATCGTCATTGTAATCACCGTCATGGAAAGAATACTCACAGGGTTAGACTATTTATATTATGTATACAAGAAATTTAAAATATATTTAAAATGTACGATGTGTGAGGAAATAAGTATAGTATAGATTAAAGGCAAAGCCTTTAAACATCTTGAAAAATAAGTATTCTATGGTTCAATGTCTCTTTGTATTTGTTTAACTTTTAATCATCATCATATCATGCATGATCATTAGAATAAATATTGCATTACTCATCATTCTATGGTTCATGTCTCTTGTTGTCTCGTTATTCAAATGCTATATAAGGATCAATGGTGGTCTATTAGCAAAGACAAGTTTAACACTTGGAGATGAATGTCTTAGGTTCAAGTCCCACAACGTCAAAGAATAAAAGAAATTTGTCGGTAAAAAAATAAAATATAGAAAAAGCTATATATAGACACTAAAGTAGGAAAAAAAGAAATACTTGTGGTACAACCAAACTAATAAAAAAGTTTACTCTACAAATAATATAGAGAATAATATGTTATTATAATTGTAAAACAAAATATTTTTTTTATCACAAATTAAACAAAACTATTATCGTATTACCTTTTATTTTCCTAATTTTTACTCTTTTAGGAACCTGGCATGTGTTTATCAAGTTCAAGCAGGTCACGCAGCCCAATAACCCAAACTGGAGGCAACACACACCATTGGACAATGACTTGCCAGACAACTTGAGCGAGTTGACATGAAACAAAATGATGTTCGCTCGTTCCGAATATCCCACCTTTCCAGGCAAAAATCTGTTAAAAAGAGGACATGTGTCTTAAATCATTTGTCTTGTTATATATAATAGATAATAGAGTAAAATGTCCGGATGCTCCTTATGGTTTTGTAAAATAACACCTATAGTCCCAACTTTTAAAAATTACATTCGTGCTCCCTGTGGTTTAACAAGTTGTTACTCAGATAGTCCCTAGAATATAAGAAAATGACATTATTAACCTTGCTTTCCTTAAAATATAAAAAAATTATTAGTTATTAAACATTATATATACCCCTACTCTACCCCACCCCACCTCTTTCTTCTAAAAAACCCTCCAAAATCGTCTCTCCTCTCTCTCTAACCCTCCTCTCCCTCATCTTCATCTGCATAATAGTCACCAAGCACCATCGTGACTTCACCCCATGTCGCCGCACCAATATCAATTCGCAGACCACTCCCACCTGTTTCATCTTCTTCTTTGCAGACCACACCCACCTCCACCCTTATCACCACCTGATTGACAAACGTACAGTAGTTGAACGATCAGTGCAATTGAGATTGAGGATCTTGCAAATTAGAAGGTGAAAAGGAAGCAGAATATGAGTTGATTTTTTTTTTGTACAGGAGTAGAAGAAGACCTTATGTTCAGCGTATATATAGGGTTCGCATTCGTATGTTGTGTTTTTAGGGTTGTTGTGTTCTTGGTTGGGGTGATGGTAATTGTGAATTTGGTTGGTTTTTTTGTTTAGCGTGTGGTGGTGCTGGTAATTGTGAATTTAGGGGGTTCTTGGTTTGTTCAGTTTTGGATTATTGTGATATTGGTGAACAGGTGGTGGTTCATGTTGTGATGGTGATGGTCCGGTGGTGGTTGCCGGCAGATGGTGGCTGGAGGTGAGAAAAAGGGGCAGGAGAGAGATGGCCCTACTATATATATATAATAATAATATAATAAGTTAATTTGATTTTTTTAATTGTTTTGTCTTTTAGCAAAGGTAAGGGTAATTATGTCATTTCACATTCACTTAACTAAGATATACATACGATAAAGCAAAAAAAAAAAAAAAAGTGTACCTGAAGCCCCTCACCTCTTTTGTCTCATACTTTACATAAACACAACCTGCCACCGTGGTGAATAAAACATTAGAACAAATCTATATGTGAGTTAGTATATTATTATATCAGCACTCACTTGCAGGATCACATAAGTGTATCACGTTTTTAAAGCCAGAATTATAAGATTAGACCCAAATGAGCTTCGATTTACCCAAAATGGTACAATATTTATGCACATTTCACTTCAGCAGCCTTGATGATGTTGATGAATTCCGCCTACAAGAAAAAATATGAAAATAGTAAGAACATAAACGTGAAATACCCAAAATACCCTTGGCACTATAGATGATAGAATGGGCGGACCCGACCCACTTGACATGTTGGAGATCAATGTATAGCCAAAACTGACCAGAATTTACTTATGCATTACCTGACTCATATAATGTATGTTAGAAATGGCTCAAATCGATAAAATAAAGTAAAAATAGCTAAAAAGGAAATATGTTGGATGGCAGAAAGTTATTTTTTTATAAGTAAAACCTCATGAATTAGATTACTCAATAAATCAGATTCATATTGAAAAAATAACAGCTTTTGTAACTGTAGTCAAGATGATAATTTGTATGGAAAGGTTGAAAATTTGTGAGAAACAATGCTTCAAATCAACCTAACCCGACCCATACTAAAATTTACCCATTATATTAACACATTTCACAATCTACCCAATTTTTCCAACAATAAAAATGGGAGCCACAGTTATCTTAAGAGAAGCTCCACCATCTAAGAAACCATCAACATCTGGTTCCCTGCAAATTCTTTGCAATTTGAACCACTTACAGACCCTGCAATGGCATGTCAAAAGTATTAAAAGCTCTAAAACCAAAAAAAAAAAAGAAAATATAGTTCTTCACGAATAAAATTCAAGTTTCGACCAAACCAACATCCAAAATCAAACTTTTCAATAGTATATTAAGAGTATCTTGGTAAGGGGGAATACAGTATTTGTATCAAATACTCATTTTCATTCCCAACGTATATGATGGTGTTTGTATGGATGTTATGAAACTGTTTATTTGATAGATGTGACTCGAAGTTGTAACTATTTTATATAACGTTATACAATGTAAGAGAATGAACTGTTTGGTCAAATCATCAATTCGTTTATGAAGTAATCAAAATTTTTAAAACACTCGATGTTACAACTTCAAAAGCAAGAGGTGTATGTGTATCCAAACGTAAACATCATCTCATGTAACACGTTTCATTATAGCTAATTATATGATTGTGAATATTCAGTATCACAATCAGTTTCATAACATGTGCATTCAAACAAGGCATATTATCACTTCACAGTGATTCTCAGCAAGGCATATAATTCAGAATAGTCCATACCATGTGCTAATAGTTATAGATGTGCTTGTCAATCAGTTATGTTCACAACATTTTCAATAATTTGAAGGTTCAAAACTAAAACACAAATACGGTGTTTTGCAACTCGATCTAGAAATAATTTTGACCATAAACCTAGATATTGAAGTAAAGTCTATAAAGTCTCTGTTGGAAATTTGAGTGTGCGTGTGAATGAAGTCTCAAAGGGTGAAACACTTTGTCCCACATAGATATGGGAACAAAGAGGAAGGTTATTTATAAGGTAAAGTTTTTACCTAACTAATATAACTTTGTGACATGTTTTACCACAACTCTCACGCGCGTGCGTGCAGGGGGGGTCGATGAAAAAGTTGGAACCGGAATTTAGTCTAACTCGTGTGCGCCCGCACGTCCTTTGGACACAAATGCAGTTTCGAGGTTTTTGCAATTGATGACCATTATTTGGTCTTTAATTCACTGCTGACCCAAATGCGGTTATGGTTCTGCTAGTATAAAACCAGTCTGTGAGCGCGATTCATGCTTGGAATCATTCGGAATTCGTGGGTGTCACAACTTTATTCTGAATACACAATGTGTATTGCAAAGCCAAGACTGCCAAAGAATTGTGGGAGTCATTGGATCGCAAATACAAAACAGAAGATGCGGGCACTAAGAAATTCGTGGTAGCTAAGTTCTTGGAATTTAAAATGACAGATTCTAAAACTGTCATGAGCCAAGTCCAATAATTGAAGTTATCCTTTATGATATTCATGCGGAAAGAATGGTCCACAACGAGACATTCCAAGTTGCTGCAATGATTGAGAAGCTACCACCAAGTTAGGTTGATTTCAAGAACTATCTCAAGTATAAGCGAAAGGAGATGACCATTGAAGATCTTGTTGTTCGTCTTCGTATTGAAGAAGATAACAAATTGGCTTTGAAAAGGATTGATGGTCCTGAAACAATAAAGCCCAATCTTGTTGAACATGGCCAATCTTCAAAGGGAAAAACAGTGGAAAGAAAGGAAACGCTCCAACCTTGGTCTGAAAGGAGGTGTTAGGAAAAAGAAGTCTAAGGAACCTTCTACAATTGTCAAAAGCAAAGCCACAATGCAAGCTTTAAAAGAAGGAAAGTGCTCGACAAGTGAACATGGTTCATGAAGTCGATAACCTTGTTGTCATGGTCACGGACCTCTCGATTCTGGTCACCGAAGTTAATTTGGTTGAGCAAAATAACAAGGATTGGTGGGTTGATACGGGGGCTACCCGTCATGTGTGCTCCAACAAAAGTCTTTTTAGCACCTTCAAGGAGGTGACTAATGGCGAAAAGGTTTTTATGGGAAACTCAGCCACGGTCGAAATTAAAGGCGAGGGGAACGTGGTTTTGAAGATGACTTCTTGAAATGAACTCACTTTGTCCAACGTGTTGTATGTTCCACAAATTTGTAAAAACCTTGTGTCGGGGTGGCAATTGAACAAGTTTGGGTTCAAAATTGTAACACCCCAACCGATGGCGGAAACATCGGGATGAGACGAAAACGAGATTGCTCATTGCTCACAACATTATTAAGTGACAATAATTAATTAAACCATATTTCATTTCATAAGAATTGTCAAATACATCAAGGTAACAAAACAAAGAACAATCTAACATTTGCAAAGTCATAACAAAATTGATACGTCGACATTAAACCTAAGGTCTAATTTGTGTGTATCTAGTCCTTGCTATATTGTTTTCATAGCGTCATCTCCTTCAACCTGTAACATGTTTTAAAATAAAGTCAATGCAAAAGCAAAGGCGAGTACACAAGTTTAAGCATAGCATACGTATACGAATAAAGTTTTAACAATCCTCATGGCAACCAAATCTATACAAGAGCAATATCAAGGCATGCAATGCTAATAATCAAACCCGTAACGAAATCACGATGTTTTAACATGACCTCACGAATAACACGATGGAGGTGGATGCGTGAATTCCTATAGCGCTAAGCATGTCAAACAAAGGCTAAAAATAGTTAATGACTAAAGCATAGCACAACGTTTATCCCTAGACAAGCAACAAGTATACGATTCAAGTAGTCATGTGTATAGGATTGTTTGTGCGTTTCATAAAGTTTAAGTGTTTGTGGTTTTTGTATATGGAAACATGTTACACCCAAAAAGTGATATAAACAAATGTGGGTCGAGTGTACTCACAAAATTGCTAAGTCTTCTTTGGAAATTCCACGACGAGTTGATGAGTGGGAGAAATGGACACCAATGCCACCTTAAATGACAACGAACATGGATGAATAATCGAATCGGAGTTGAAGGTACGTGTACGTTTAGCACGGAATTTGTGTAACGACTCTAAAGTTAAATTCGTCAAAGGTGTCGTAGAAGTGTTATCAAAATAATACAATAGATATATGTATTTTTTAGCGAAAAGCGTATTAGGTAATTATTTATATTTTGACGAAAAGTATATTAAATATATATATTATTTTTTCTTTAAAGTATAATATATATGTCTTGTCGACAAGGGAATGATATACATATATGTATATTGCCTTTTAGATAAGTATAGGTATACGAGGGTTTAATAATTTATTTTGTCGAAGTATAATATATAGGTTTATTTGATGTCGTTTAAGAAATATGCTTCGCCGGAAAGTGCAATAAATATATATACGTATGATTTGACGAAAAACGGGCAGAGTTTCCTCTGTTTTTAGACGATCCCGACAACACAAGTTGTCGATATATGTGTCAAAACTCAACAATCAACGAAGCAATATATTTATACAAGTTATGTAACGAAAATATATATATTTATACAACTTACAAGGACACGTTTAGTGTACAAGTAAGTAATGTTTTACGATTAAAGCGATAAATAATATAAACAATAATAATAAAGGTTTTGCGCCGTTTAAGATTTTTACCCAGTCTCGGGTCGACAATTGACCAGCAGTTGACCGGTTGACTTTCGTTGACCAAGTTGACCAGGTTTGACTTTCGCTGACCAAGTTGACCAGGTTTGACTTTCGTTGACCAAGTTGACCAGGTTTGACCGAACACCAAACGAGACCCGAACCGAAGCCAAAACTTTCATTGACTCACTGCTGACCCGAACCTCTGCACCGAGACCCGAACCCGCTGAACATGAGCCATGAACTTGACTGAACCGAGATTCGACCCGGAGCTTACCCGTGGATTGTTTGACTGTTTGACCAGACCCGAGCTTTGACCAGGTCTAACCGGGTTGACCCGAGCCTGCTGAATCGAGATGGAACCAAAATTGAACTCAACAAACCAACTAAAATCAAATGTGAAACTGAGATAATCAAAGCACGATCCGTACCTGAACCGAAACGTATCTGGACTGAACACGGACCGAAACAAATCTGACTTTGGGCCTGACCCGGTGTTGACCAGATTTGACCCGACAAGAACCCGAGCTGGACCAAGCCCTGAACCAAGATGCATCAGGCCCGAGACTGGCTGAAACCGGAACTCCTGCCGCCGCCGCTGCTGTCGCTTGAAGCCGGAAAGCGGATTCTGTCGCTGCTGCCGCTGTTGTTTGCTCCGGCGCCGCCACCCCCAAGCGGGTGTTGCGGTCGCCGCTGTTTAGAGGGAAAGGAAAGAGTGAGGGAGATAGGTGGTTTGCGACCGGAGAGACGGCTTGAGCCGTTGTCGGAGGAGAACCGAGGGAGAGAGACGAGAGGCACAGCACGGCGGCCGGCCGCAGCGGCGGCGCCGTCGTCTTCGTTGGGCAGGAGAGGGAGAGGGGGTGTTGTTGGGGGTTTCGGTGTGTGGGGTCTACGGGAGGAAGGAGAAGGAGCGAGGTAGGTGGTGCGTAGCCAGAGAAGGAGTGTCCGCCGGAGAAGAAAGGTCAGCGCCAGAAACCCCGCTCCGGCCGTCGGAAAACGCAGGGAAGGGGGGCTAGGGTTTCTAAATGATGAAGAAGGAGAGGGTTAGGTTTATATAGGCTAGGGTTTTGTGGCCTACGGCCCGGTTCGTGTGTTTTACGCGGCCCGTTATGGTTCTGAAACCCGTTTTCGAACCCGAACGTGACATAACAGGGTATAATATCATTTTTAGGTTTAAACACGCGATTTAAACGTCGGCGCTCGAAAATGATTGCGTTCAGTTGTCGTTTCGTTAAAACGCGTAAACAAACGCGTAGTTTTCCGATTTTAAACCGTTTTTTCGATCCGATTGAAGTTGCGACTCAGGAAATAGAAAACGAGCGTGAATTTTTATAAAAAAGGAAATCTTGGAAATACGAGGCGTTACAAAAATGATGATTGAGTCGGACAAGGCCGTGTTGACCAAAAATGGTGTGTATGTTGGTAAGGGTTATGCCCTCAATGGAATGTTTAAACTCAATGTAATGGTTGTGAATGCATGAAAGAAAACACTACTAGTTCTACTTACTTGACTGAGTTTTCCAATCTTTGGCATGGTAGACTAGGTCATGTTAATGATAATTCCATTCGTCGTTTAATTAAACTTAGTTGCATACCAACATTCGACATCGACTCAAATAATAAATGTGAAACTTGCGTAGAAGCAAAACAAACGAAATTGTCCTTCAAAAAGGTCAAACGAATCGCCGAACCCCTCGAGATGATCCACACTGATGTGTGTGATCTAAAAGCAATTCCTACTCGTGCTGGGAACAAGTACTTCATCACGTTCATTGATGATAGTACAAGGTATTGCTATGTGTATTTACTTAAGAGTAAGGACGAGGCCATTGATAAGTTTATCTTGTTCAAAGCCGAAGTTGAGAATCAACTAAATTGGAAAATCAAAATTGTAAGGAGCGACCAAGGAGGTGAATATGTTTCACCTTTTATTGACGTGTGTGCGAAAAATGGAATCATACATGAACTCACGACTCCTTACTTCCCTCAATCGAATGGCATAGCGGAACAGAAAAATAGCACCTTGAAAGAAATGATGAATGCCATGATGATAAGTTATGGTATAAACCAAAACATGTGGGGGAAGCAATCTTATCGGCAAATTATGTGTTAAACATGATACTCAATAAGAAAAAAGATGTAACGTTGTATGAATTGTGGACGGGAAAGAAACCACCATATAAATACTTGAAAGTGTGGGGGTGTCTAGCTAAGGTGGTGGTCACACGACCAAAGCGGCTACTAATAGGACCCAAAACAGTGATTGTGTATTTATTGGATACACCCGTCCTTATGGTCCTTACCGTTTTCTTGGCATGATTCTAAGAACCCTGGAATATGCAAAGGCACCATAATAGAATCTAAGGATGCATCATGGTTTGAACATGTGTTCCCACACTTAAGTAAAAATGAACTGAGTTTTTCTAGTCCGGTTGAGGAAATTGTTCATGAGGGTGAGGTTAAAAACAATGAACCTCGAGAACAATCTAAGACTGAGGAAGTTGAAATCAGGAAAAGTAAACGGCAAAGGACTGAAAAATCCTTTGGCCCTGATTTCTTACCTATATGGTAGAAAAGGAACCTCAAATGGTGCATTCCTCAGAAGGACCTCAGTGGAGGGAGGCCATCAAAAGTGAGATAGACTTTACAAAACCATACTTGGGAACTAATGGATCTTCCTCAAGGATGTAAACCACTAGGATATCGATGAATCTTCAAGAAGAAGATGAAAACGGATAGAACCATCGATAAGTACAAAGCAAGGTGGTGATCAAAGGATATAAACAATGAGAAGGTTTAGATTAATTTGATACATATTCACCAGTTATGCGAATAACATCCATCAGGATGGTGCTTGCCATTGTCGCCATTAGAAATTTGGAAGTTCACCAAATGGATGTGAAAACAGCTTTCCTGAATGGAAATCTAGAGGAAGAAATTTATATGGAGCAACCCAAAGGCTTCACAGCCATTGGGCAAGAAAAGAAAGTGTGTAAATTGTAAAATCGTTGTATGGATTGAAACAAGCTCCAAAACAATGGCACCAAAAATTTGATCATGTCATGCTTGATGTGGGTTCAAAATCAATGAATATGACAAGTGTGTATATGTGAAGGACACTGATGGATACGTCATTTTGTGTCTATATGTAGATGATATGCTCATTGCTGGAAGTGATGACAAAATCATAAAATCTACAAAGAACATGCTAAAAGCAAGATTTGACATGAAAGACATGGGTTTTGCGGATGTGATTCTGGGAGTTAAATCACACGAACCCAAAGTGGACTTGTTTTAAGTCAATCCCACTATATGGAGAAAATTCTTGAGAAGTTCAATGGAAATGACTCCAATATAGCTAGAACTCCACTTGACACAAGTCAACATCTAGCCAAAAATAGAGGTGAACCTGTAAACTAGTTAGAATACTCAAGAATTATTGGTAGCTCGATTTATCTTGTGAGTTGTACTAGACCAGACATAGCATATGCTGTGAGCAAGCTAAGTAGATACACGAGCAACCCAAGTTCAATGCATTGGAACTGTATCACTCGGTTGTTTTGATACTTAAGATACACTCGGGAATATGGGTTGCATTATAACAGATATCCAGCAGTTTAGAAGGATGTGCGATACAAATTGGATATCTGACATGAATGATTCCAGAGCAACAAGTGGGTATGTATTCACACTTGGAGGTGCTACTATATCGTGGAAATCGTCAAAACAAACGGTTATTGTTGGATCCACGATGGAATCAGAGTTCATCGCTTTAGATAAAGCAGGTGAAGAAGCAGAATGGCTACGTCAATTTGTTGAGGATATACCAAGATGGCCTAAGCCGAAAACGGCCATTTGTATACATTGTGATAGCCAATCGGCACTTGGCAGAGCTCGTAGCATAATGTATAATGGTAGGAACAGACATATTAGACGTAGACATAATACGATTTGACAACTGATCTCTACAAGAATTATCACTGTTGACTACGTGAGGTCAAAAGATAATATCGCGGATCCGCTAACAAAAGGCCTAAGTAGAGAGTTAGTTCAGAAGTCGTCCATGGGGACGGGATTGAAGCCCTTGAAAAATGAAGTTCATATGATGGAAACCTAACTTAATAGACTGGAGATCCCAAGAATTGAGTTCCATAGGAAAACCTAATTGTATGAATTAGTAAGGTCACTGTGGGGGGTTAACCCTACGCATATAAAAGGGAGTTTATTATAAAGTTTAGTAAACCTCCTAGTCCATTCCTAAAAGTGACAAGTGTGAGGCTAAGCCTATGGCTTTTAATGATTCGACTAAGGTAACCATACATAGTGAATCACCTATGTGAGAGAGAAGTAGGGCCGCTTCGAAGGGTATTGTTAGGGGCACAATACTTAATGGTTCTCGCAGAAACAGGCATCATGTTCATGACCATAACGAACATAACTATGAGGACTTGACTTTGTTGGGGAGAGTCTTGTGTGAAGTGGATTGTCATCTACATAAACGACAGACGAGTTCAAAGACATCGATGTCTACTCAAAGCTAGTGGGCTAAGTGCATTTTATGAGTGAAGGTTCAAAGGGTAACACCTACCTATCGTATGCAAAACTCAACTGCTGAAATCTAATTGGAATAATGTTGTTTGAGATCGACCTCCATTCATGTGGGGGATTGTTGGAAATTTGGATGTGTGTGAATGAAGCCCAAAGGTGAAACACTTTGTCCTACATAGATATGGGAACAAAAAGGAAGGTTATTTATAAGGTAAAGTTTTTACCTAACTAATATAACTTTATGACATGTTTTACCTCAACTCCCACGCGCACGCGAGGGATGCAAAAGTTGGAACCAGAATTTAGTCGAACTCGTGTGCGCCCGCAAGTCCTGCGGACACGAATGCAGTTCCGAGAACCCAGGCCCGCGTGGGGCGGTTTTTGCACTCATAACCGTTACCGTTGTTTTGTTTAATGAGTTTTCAAAAACGGATTCGTTATTGATGATCATTATTCCGTTTTCAATTTCTAAACAATTATTATTTTGGCTATTATTATCAGTTTTGAAACTGATGACCATTATTTGGTCTTTTGAAACTGATAACTGATGACCATTATTTAGTCTTTAATCGCTGCAATGATGACCAAAATTCAGTTATGGTTCTACCAGTATAAAACCAGATCATGTGATCAGTTGAGACACACGATCACAACTCTCTTTCTCTCTGGTTTCTCTGCAACATCTCCTGTTTCATTTCAGACAAGTATTCAGGTCCGGCAGTGCCCTGTTGTTGCTTCGAACCGGCGTACCCTAGGAACAGACAGCGAATCTGTTTAAGGGAATTGTGTCAAACACAAGCCCGGTTCACAGTTTCTTGTTTCTTTTGTTTCTGTTTCAGATTTTTCCATATCAGTAGCAGTTTTTACTAACACCCTCAATCTGAAGAAATTTCACACACAAAACATATTCTTTTATTCTAACTCACACAAAAATACATATATTTTGTATATATTATGTACAATACGATAACCAACATCTCTACAAACAAAACATCAATGCACCACATTGGTCTTCAATTGCACATATTCCTCTCGACAACTGATTCAACCTACCCGTAGAAATCGAACAAATAACATAGAGGGCTATTAATGCGAATATGGATTGGCGAAAAAGATGCGACTGCCATTGATGAGATATTACAAATCCGAATTCATGGGTAATGGATGACCCAAACTAAAACGGATCCCGTGTCTAAAAAAAGGCCGTGGCTCCACAATAACATGCCACATGTCCTAAATCCATTTAATTTATTATATTATATAATCTAGATACAGATATAAAAAAGTCAATATAAATTCTTTTTAGATTTACGGATCAAATGTATATTTTGGTGAATTTCTAGTGTGAAACAATAGATTGAGCAAAGTATATTTTCAATTTTCTATGGACATGCCATCAATCGACATTACATGTGATCAACTTTCCATGTACTAGATTTAGGTGCAGGGTGTGAAAGTGAAACTCATTTCTAAAGCTTGTTTTACCCTTCCATATTTATTTGCAAAATTTCTCAATTCCTTGCCCTTAAAATATATATCCAGATTCAATGCAACTCTAAAATACATATTATCAAAGTCTTGAAAATATGTTTAAGTAATAGATTTTCAAAAGTACTTTTCTTTTTAATATTTGTAACTTTTAAAAGATTGAGTTAATAGATTAAATATGTATCCAATCCTTTTCACTTAAGAAAATCTAGAGCCTTGCTTGACATCAAATTCATCTATATTTCAATCGTTTTAAATTAAGGAAATCAAATGCCTTGATTCAATCTATGTTTCTTTAGCAATCACAAGTGGCTTTGATATAAAACATGGATTTTAGATGGAAATTAAGACTTTAGATTGCAGGGTTTGGGGGTTTGGGTTGGGGGCTTTGCACGACACGTGACAGAGGTGGACTCCACCAGGCTACCCCAAAAAAAGTGGGGTGTGGAGGGGGCGTGGCTTCGCTTGGCGTGACCAGCCATGTA
This sequence comes from Scalesia atractyloides, assembly GCA_947069175.1. Classification (NCBI taxonomy): domain Eukaryota; kingdom Viridiplantae; phylum Streptophyta; class Magnoliopsida; order Asterales; family Asteraceae; genus Scalesia; species Scalesia atractyloides. The sequence continues at coordinate 58,229,550 of CAMTDV010000007.1, read as the reverse complement.
GATGTTTCTTTTAATTAAAGTAGCCAACCAAAGCCAGCCAAGTCACCCTGCCCCCACCCCCCGCGTCCCGCCCCACGCCAGGCAGAATATCCACGCCAAAGGGGCAACGCCATGCCAAATGCTAACCCGAGGTGGAAAACTGGTGTTGAAGGGTAACCCACGCCCCAACCCAAAGTCTTAAACATCAAATAACATTGCAAAATAAATAACAAAATAGTTTTATTATACCTATGTAAAAAAATCCCAAAGTCAGGATCCTTGTGGTTGCTTGATCAAAACAACATACCATGCATAAAGTTTTTTAGCAATCACAAGTGGCTCTGATACCGTTTTTTAATGTTCAGGCAATACTGGATCATAGTTATGCATCCCAAGGTTTAGGTGGGTAGAAGATTACAAAAATTAAGTTTCCAATGGTATCAGACTGGGCTGTAACTTGTAAGATAGACAAGTTGTGCTAATTGGTTGTAAGAAAGCAAACTAATTGCTGTCAAAGATAATTTATAAAGTGTTTATTATTTATTTGTTTTGTACTAAAAAAACTAAATACATAGTGGTGTTTATAACATTCTAATATAATTTTTATTAAAAAGGTAGTTGTTTATAGTGGTGTTTATAACATTCTAATATAATTTTTCATTAAAAAGTAGTTGTATTTAAAGTAAAGTATTTCTTTAGTATTACAAATCGTATCGAATGTGAGTATCATAACTGATATCAATATTATCTAAGCTATTATTGGTATTCTATTGGGCAGATCACAACTTTAGTTTTGGGTTACATGAGATAGCCTGTTTTAATTAAGTCATTGTAAATAAACTTTCTTATTTTGTAATATACATATCTTTTTACCAACCAAACAATACCGTACCTGTCGGGTATGTATTTTTATGGTTTTTGGTTTCAAATTTCAATATTAGTCCGTTAAGGTATTTTTCAAAAAATATTCATTACCGGTACCCAAGCAATGCCATATGGCAACGCAACTTTGTAACTTGCAACATTATGTCTGTAGATATGGTCCCATACTATTGTCAACATCCTTTTATGTTTTGTGCATTTACATAATAAATATGCTGTCTCTATAGTGGGATTCTCCGCACGTTGCGACGGATATTCGGTCTGTATAATTTTGGTTCAGTTCGGATAATGCCGATACCTGTACCAATGTTATTTAGTTAGGATCAGTTTAGTTCGTCGCGGCACCACATGGTATTTGTTGGTTCGTCAAGATAAAGAACATAAAAAAAATCATCTTTCAGAATTTTGTAACGAAAAGAGTAAATGATGTCACTTTTATATAAAAAAACACCAACTCAGACAACTTTGATGACATGTACGTTTGTGCTTCGATCATTGGTACATTATTATCATAACTCTGTTTGAGTAAAATTTATATGAAGAGATAGATAAGAAAAAAGCACATTGCATCGACATACTCCGTACTCGTAATTTTATAAAACACTTATTTAAAAAGTTATAAAAAATAACAAAATATGCTAAAAAAGTAATATAATATATAATAATAAAAATAATTGAAATTAAAATATAAATATAAATGAAAATTAAAATTAAAATATTACTACTCTTCATAACACGAAAGTCCAAACTAGGTAGATGTAATATCAATAAGATATTTATTTAAAATATCTAGTTCGATTCAAAAATATTCACATAATATTATAAATTAGTGGAATTTTTCGCCCATTATGGCAGAATTTTGAACTGCAACAGAATTTTGAACGATATCAATAAACTCTGTTATAGTTTGAGATAATATTGGCACTCGGTAGAGCAGTTGAAAAGATAAAAATTTAAAAGTATTGGTACTGATGTTGTTTGGACGGTATCAGTTCGGTTCATCATGGTACTAATCGGTAGCAACACTCACTATAGCTTACGGTTACCCTGTTGCGACTACAACTCTGTTTTCAACGAAATTTACGCCAGGAACTATATAAAGAATAGTGGTACCCACATCAATGTTGTTCTGGCAGTATCAATTCAATCATCACGAAGAAATCAATTATATTTGAGTCATTTGATTTTAAAGTCAATAAAAATTAGTACGTCGCAACGATATATTTAGAATTTTATAACATATTATATTAAATTATAAAAGTAATAAAATGGTAAACAATGTCAATTTATTAAAAAAAGGAAAATAAACTAAATTGTGAGGTAGTTTTGATAACATGTACTTTGTACTTGGATTACTTTTACTTTATCATTTACAATTCAGTTTCAAGTAAAATTTAAAACTTAAACATAACTTATATATACGAGCGTGTGTGTTTGTAAATTTTATGAATGCAAACTAATTTTATTAAAAAAAGATGGAAAATTAAATACATTGAATTAGGGGTGTGCATGGTTCGGTTTTAAAGGTAAAACCGAAACCGTAGCCAAAATGTTCGGTTTTCAGTTTTCTAAAATCGTTCGGTTTTGGTTTTCGGTTTTAGCAACGGTTCAGTTTCTCGGTTTTTGGAACAAAACTACGTAAGAATTAAAAATAATTATGATCCAAAACATAGGAATTTTTCTTAGATGTTTGCATTTAAGTGATTATATTTAACTTTTTTAATTAATGTATTTTGTAACATCCGTCAAAAACGGATTTACCAAACCCGCTCCGTTTATTAACCGAACATTCAGTTAAAAATTTCGTTGCGAATTTAATGCCCAGAATAATTTTAAACGATACATAATTAATTATTATATTGGAATATATAATTTGTTTTTGAAAAAATGTTAAAAATAAGAAAATAAAAATAATTTGGCACTGCCGGGTTTCGAACCCGGGTCAGTCAGCCGGTCAACAACAGACTTAACACTCAACTCTCCAACCACTGCGCCACTAGCGTTTCTTGTTAATTATTAGAATCAATTAATTCATAACATGTTTTCCGAATTCAAAAACCGGCGCCCAAATTTCAGTCGTCGGAAATCCCGACTAACTCGCCAATAATTTACGACTTCTTCAGTTATAACGTAAACGTTTAAACCTACATCGGTTATAACCGACGCCTGAGTCCGCGACACAAGCTATAACCGCCGGAGGATTTCTAACCGACGAATCAAGTCGGAAATAGGACCAAATTCATCGACGATTTGCCTTATAAATACCCCCTCGAACCTCTGCAAGCTTTTTCGCTCAAAACCTCACCTTTACCCGACGTAATTCCATTCGCCGGAAAATTTCTGTACCTCGCCGGAAAATCGAGCCCTTCACTTCTGAGCCTTACTGAACCCCCTGAGCTTATACCGAAGTCACCCACATCCTTTTCAAGCTTGCTGAAGACTCTCTGCCGCAAGACACACGACGCCGGAATCTGTTGCTGTCGCCGGAGTTCTGCCGGAGAAACAGAGGAGTCCAGTCGGGTATACCTTACGCCTAATTTCTCTTTCTTTTTATTTATATCTCACCTGTAATTAACTGAAATACGCTAACGAACACGATTAAAACATCGAACCAGTCGGACTTCCGATTCTGGTTAAAATCAACGAAGAAGACGAAGTTTCTGTAATGTTTAAGTATAATTAAAATCAAGTTATAACTCGGGTTAGACACACAGTCCAGTGGTGGACTGTGTGCACAATAAACACGTAAACGTCTCGAGTTCGAATCTTGTCCCACGCATGCTGCTTTAATAAAAATGTCCTTTTTTTTTGTTAACCGAACCGGAGTCACCGCCGTATATTTTAAGTATAATATTAACCGGAATAATAACCAAGATAGACACACAGTCCAGCGGTGGACTGTGTGTATGTTTAATCACAGGACACGAGTTCGAGTCCGGGCTACCGCACCGGCCCGGATAATTATTAAACTTTTTATTTAAGACAGAAATGGAAATGTTCAGTTGTATATAAGTATAATATAAATCGGATTATTTAACAAGTTAGACACACAGTCCAGCGGTGGACTGTGTGTTAACTCAACCACAGGTCCCGGGTTCGAGACCTGTGGAGCGCACCGGTCCGATTCATTAAAATCGTTTTTAAAAATAAAGGATTTTCTGTTTAATCTAATTAATATATAAATATAATTAAAAACAGAAATATTTCGGGTTAGACACGTAGCTCAGTTGGTAGAGCTGCGTGCACGCGTACGGGAGGTCTCGGGTTCGAGCCTCACTCAGCGTACACATACACGCATACGAACCGGTCAAACAGTCAAGGTCAACGGTCAACGGTCAATGGTCAAAAAAGTCAATTTTTTTATTATTTTTATTTATTTATTTTAATTAAAAATCAATTAAAAATACTTAAAAATAACATTTTTAAGGTTAGAAAATAGCCTTAAACTCACAAAAATACACCCAACAATCCTACTAAAATGGATTAATAAAATCCGTTTACTTACCGAACCATAATGCTATTTATCTAGGTTAATTTCACTCGTGGTTAAAACCACTTCGCGTGCATTCAACATCATCAACCGAACGCACCCACTGTGAGTGAATCTTACAACTCCCCCTTTTTAATTACACGTTTTGGGGTGTGTCATGGGTCACAAAATAATTAACTCGTTTATTTAAACTTGTGCCATACCATATCGTGATCTAAACTTAGATTGTTATTATTGTTGTAATTATGTATTTCATTTTTTCGACTTATACGAAATTCATTCATTAGGCCCATCAGTTCCTCGTGAGAGACGAGTTAAGCAACGCGTGCCTCTAAACATCCATTATTGTTCATGTGTGTATGGTTTAATATTAAATTGATTTATGAATAAGTTTACATCTATTTTTACTCATGTGTGGTTGTGCACTTTATTTCATAATCAATTAAATAAACTTGTTCAAATGTTTTCCATAGGATTCACTCGCCAACTTTTTGTTGATCCAAAAACCCTTTTACACATGATACAGGTGAACAGGATGAAGCAAGGAAAACATAGGAAATGCCTTAGAAGAAAACAAAGAAGCTTAGACTGATGTTTAGGTCATTGATGTAATTATGATTGTAAATGTCCAATTAATTGTATTAATGAATATGAAACGTTAAAATAAATGTCATGAGCTTTGATGACAACCCAATCATGCCCCGATCACCTTTTCCGCTGCGGGTCGGGGTGTGACATATTTCACATAAACCTAATCTTTTCATCTATTTTATTGTTTCTTCAAAGTTTATTAAGACATTTCATTTTATAGTATTTTAAGATCATTTAATTTTTATATTAAATTTTGTTACTTTTTGTAGGCAATAGATAAATCATTGCAATTATAAATAAGCATGTTAATGTTTTTATTATAAGTACTTAAAATCCAAGGATAAAATTATTAAATCCTAATATTTTAACTATCGGTTGGGTTCGGGTTTTTCGGTTATTGGAAATGGTTATCCGAATACCGAACCAAAATTTTCGGTAATCAAAAATCCAAAAAGAGAATCGTTGGTTTTTGTTTCCATTTGATTTTTTCGGTTATTTCAGCTACGATTCGGTTATTTTGGTTTTCTGCTCACCCCTAAATTAAATGAGGCCATAGCTTTTTAGGTTTGTAGTAATCCTTCCCACCGCAAACCACAAGCATAAAGCCACACAATGGGGACATTTGTAAGGGTTAAAAATGTGCCTAGTTATAATCAAATGTATAGATGAGTACTTTTTTTAACAAATTAAGTTTCATTAAATTCGTTTTTGGTGGGACTCGAACCCTTGAACTCAAAGGGAGCGTCACCTTATATACAATGATTTTGCCAATTAGACCCAACCCTTCACCTGTATGCGTAAGTATTTAGCGAATCCATGAATACTCAAGGGATTTGCGGTTATTTGGTGTATTCGGTCATTGATCAGTATGCTCACTTGTGAGAATAGTGGTTCCACTATAAATAGGAAGTTTATTGTTATTTGTAGTATATGTGATTTGTAGTGAGATCACCTACCTAGGGATCACCTAATATTGTAAGGGGCTTAAAGTTGTATGTATGAATTGTAAAGGTGTGATGATTAATTCCATAGTTGATTCCACATCAATCATCATCTATCTTGTTCGTGTTTATTGATTTGTTGTTCAAGTTGATCTCACAGAAACATTCGACTCTACAATGTGTTTGATTTACGAGTGAATTTGAGCTATTTTATATTTCCTACAGCATCCTCAAATTTGATTACCCCATAAGCTTCCATGAAACTCGGTGAATCCCATTGTTTATGGTCTAATACAAATCATCTAGAGGTAGAGCGTTTTACCTGTAACCGCATGCTCGAAGCAACATTAGGAACACACTTTTTAGTTGATGCTCATTGGGAAGCACATAGGCTAGAGAAGAGTTATATTTTCTTTTGAGATTTTTTTTTTCTTGTGATTCAAGTAATGTAAAAAAGTCTACATAATGACTATTTTAACTATTTTAAGAAGATCATCCTCAAATCACATCTAAGTTAGTTTGGATGTAATTAGTTTCTTACACTTATGTATGTAGTATTCTCATTAATCGTCAATCATTAACGATAACTAATACTGCAATTACATTTAAGACTATTAATACACATGACAGTCACATATTTAATACTAGACTGTATTGTTGAGCTATGCATAATCGTCCATTACAACACTCTTGATCTACAGTCTACACACCATGTTGACAAAATGTCACCGTCTCTACTTAAGTGGCTCAGTTTTACTAAAATTAAATCTCAGAAACCTACTTCTTTGCTTAAAAAATCTTCACTTATTCATAGTGTTTTGTGTTTTATATTAGTTTTTAGAGTTAACCATGTATCTGGGTGTGAAGTCTTTGGGCTAAATTAAGTATTATTGGGCTTGGATGATTAAAAGACTTGGGTGGAGGTCCATTGAGTTTTCTTGTTCATTAAATTCTTAACCCTATATATCATGTCTATTGTAGTATAATTCTTGTACTGCGCTTAATAAAAAGATCCCTAGTTGCAGCCCCTTAACGTAGGTTCCCCAATGGAACCGAACCACATAAAAATTCTTGTGTTCTTGTGGTGCTTTATATTTTCTTGTTAATATTGTGTGTTCGTTGTGAATCAATTACTCCGCTGCGCCACCTAACAAATAGTATCAGAACTTTGGCTCGGTTTCTACGTAATGTTTCGCAATATTGTTATCCCTTGGAAGCAATTTTTTGCTTACGGCACTGATTTCAAGGCTTAATAAGATACAAGAAAAAGGTGCAAAGTTGTTTTTTATGTCGTGACTTACAAGATACAAGAAAAAAGCGGATTGTTTTTTTGGTTGAGATTAGATTTTTTTAATTAGAAGATCTCGGAAATGCATATTGTTGATCTAACGAAGAACAAAAAGTTAAAAGGGTTCAGATCATTTTTTCATCCGTTATTAGGTTTTTCTTAAACCTTGTCGTTGTTGCTAAAGATTAGTATCGATAGCCGCTACCCTTGTTTTGTTGTTGAACTAGTTTTCGACCACCGTTGAACATTGCCGAGGATTGCCATTTACAACCGATTTTTTTGTCGCGATCAGGAGAGTCAGGTTTACTCGTTCTTGATTTTGGATTATGGTTTGTTTGGGTTTGGGTGTTTAAGTTTCGAGTGTTATTCAAAGTTTGTTGTGCGGGTTTGCTTTTATTGTGTGCTTGGGTATTTGTTCGACTGTGTTTGCGGGTTAAGGGTTGGAGATTTTATTAAAGTTTTTTGACAGGTTATTATCAACTAGGAACCAGGTTACTCTGATCTGATCCATTCGTCGTTATGGCTGAAGACGGAAAGTATTGAAAATTTTGACGATTCGGATTTTAGTTGGTGGACAGTGCAGATGGATGCATTGTTGAGTAAAAGACTTGGATATCGTACTAAAAAAAACCTGAGAAAATGAATAAAGCTGAAGAAGCTTTGTGGAATGCCAAGTACAAGAAGTTAGAGGGGATATTATGTTGTTATTGATAAGGGGCGTTGCTTTTAACATTAAAACCACTGTGCATGGTATGATGTTGGCCCTGTCAAAACATGTATGAAAAGTCATCTGTAGCTAATAAAGTGTTCTTAATGAGAGAGTTGTTCACGATAAGAATGAAAGAGGGAAGCTTAGTGAACATGCCCATAAATATTTTGAATTCTCTTTTGTCTAGTTTGTCGTCTGTGGAATGACATTCGATGATGAGACCAAAGCTGTGATTTTGTTATTATCACTACCTGATAATTGGTCGAGAGGCTGACTGCTATCACTAACTTAGTGGGGTCTGAAGGGTTAATATTTGAAAAGATCCGGAAATTGGTATTAGGTGAGGATGTTCACTGCTAGGATACTAAAGGGTTGAAATATGAGATATTACATGTTGGCAGGGGAGGGATAGTAGCAGGAATAGTGGGAGCAACAAGGGTCGAGGCAGGAGCTTGTCTAAGGCTCATCCGAGTGTGCGTTATGGGACTACAACGAAAAAGGGCATTACGTGAGTCAGTATCCGAATAAGACTTTTCAGCGGAGAGTTTGAAAAATTCTAGTGGATTGCACATAACTGTAGTAAGCACAATGTTAGGTCATGGATTCTAGTGCATCATTTCATACTACCCAAAGCAACGATGGCATGCAGAATGTTAAAGAAGGCGATTTTGGCTAGGGTTAGGCAAGGAAACAGTGAAATTCTTGATGTAACTGGTATAGGGGATTTAGATCTGGTTACTACTTTGGGCACTACTTAGACTTTGTGTAACATCCCGGTTGTTCCAAGGCTTGAAAAGAAGTTAATCTCCGTTGGGCAGTTGATGAGCAGGGTTTAGACATTAAGTTTGGTAGTGGAAAGTGGAGGGTGATTAAGGATAATCTCGTGATTGCTAGGGGTTTCAAGATGGGTCGTTATATATGGTGCATGTTCCTTCTAGGGAAGTGACCACCTTTGTTAAGAGAACGCTAAAGTCAGGCTCACCAATTCGACAACTAAATAAGTCCAGTTTGCAGAAAAGGACTCTGGAACTTCAGGCAAACTGCTTGAGTGTAGTCAGGAGGTCTGAACGTGTACGAGATTATTGTAGTAGTGGGAACACAAGGAATATTCCGACACCATCTGGAAATCAATGTTGGGTTCAGAAAACTAGAAATCCGAATGAAATCTCTCTTGAGAAGTTTCAGCTAGTGGAGAGTGTTCCTCTAAAAATCCATGTATCTGATGGTTCGAGTCTTTGGGAATCGGTTGGGATTAAGAATGTGAAGATGGGGTCTTTTGAGACTGGGTTGGGGCCCTTAGGGCTAAAACGGGCCCTTCAATTTACTGATGATGATTGGGTCAGTTGCACCTGGGTTGATTAGTGATACATGGTTTGCAGTTTGGACTTGAAAGACTTATGTTCCTCTGTGTGTTTAAACTTTACGAATTACTGAAGACATGGATTCCTTTGTGCTTATTGCGGACTTGGGTTTATTGTAATGCAAGGCCTAGGAGATTGTTAGGTTTAATGTGTGAAGTTCTTAGGCTAATTAAATTAAGTGCTATTGGGCTTGGATGATTAGAGGACTTGGATGGAGGCCCGTTGAGTTTTCTTGTTCATTAAGTTTCTTATTTGAATTGTTTAGGATTTCTAGAAAGATGGGTACCAAGAGTTCGTATTTCTTATTTCATAAAGTTTATCGAAGAGGACATATATAAAAATGAAAGAAAAGGAAACTAAAACATCTATCATGAAAAAGAGCAATAATAATATGGAACAAGATATTCGGTTGAGAATATATGATTTCCAATACTCCACCTCAGTTGGAGCATGTAGGTTACGCACGCCACTTGCCGAGTAATGTTTGCAACTGATGAGAGCCTTGTAGCTTCGAATCAATATGCGTGGGAACAATCTCTTTCGACTTGACCCGTCTCAAACAAAATAGTAATCCATTTCAACATGCTTTGTTCGTTCATGAATCACTGGATTGTTGGTTATGTGTCACGCAACTTGATTATCACACAAATAATTGTGTTTAAGTATCTTGTGGGACTTCGAGTTCTTATATCAACCAACGAACCACATAATATTTCACTGTTTTTGTTGCCAAAGACCTGTACTCTGCTCAGTTGATGATTGTGAAACGACTAACTATTTGTTTCACTTCCAAGAGATGGGTGCCCCCTTAGTAAGAGTAAATACCCAGTTCTTGAGCGTCTACTAAAAGGGCATCCAAGCCAATCTGCATCACAATGTGTGATAAGTGCATTCCCCCTTTGTTAGGCAACAAAATTCGTTGGCCTGGTGTGGTATTCAAGTATTGTAAAACTCCATGAACAACCTCCAATGGTTCTTTCTAGGATCCGCCACAAATTGACTAAGTACATTCACTAAGTAGTCTATGTCAGGGTGTGTGGCTTGTAAGTTAAGTTAAAGCAAAGGACCAACAAGTCTCCTATATTCATTTGCATCAACCTTATCCTCTTCATCTCCTTTTTCAAGTTTCAAATTTTGTTCTATTGGGAATGAGCTCGGACGTGACCCTAGAAAGACGCTATCTTCAAGAATGTCTAGGGCATGTCTTCGTTAGCTGAGGACAAGACCTTCATATGTTCTTGCAACTTCTATGCCTAGAAAATATTTCAAGGAACCAAGATCTTTGATGCTGAATTCCTTATCAAGATGAGCTTTCACATGTTTATTTGTTTGACGCTGTTTCCCATGATGATTACATCATCAACATAAGTCAATGCTAACACAAAAACATTCTGCACTTGTAGATAAACAAAAAATGATCTAATTTTGATTGTTTGTAATCGAGACCAATCAGTGACTTGGTGAACTTGTGATACCAATTCCTCGACACTTGTTTTAAACCATAGATCGACTTATTGAGTTTGCAAACTCTTGTTTCGTTCATTAGCAAATCTATTTGGTATTTTCATGTAAACTTCTTCCTCTAAATCTCCATGCAGAAAGGCATTAATAACATCGAGTTGTTGGATTTCCCATCCTCACTTAACCGCTACGGCCAGATGAGTTCAGACTTTAAAAGTTTGGCAACTGGAGTAAACGTATCATGGTAATCGATTGCTTTCATTTGTGTATAGCCTTTAGCCACGAGTCTCGCCTTATACCTTTCTACCAATCCATTTGGTTTGAACTTTATCTTATATACCCACGTGGAATCAAGTACTTTCTTCCCATTCGGGAGTGTTTCAAGCGTCCAAGTCCCATTTTGTTCAAGAGCTTGGATTTCCTTTTTTCATAGTTTCTCTCCAATGTTTACTTTTAGCTTCTTCTTGTTTTCTTAGGTTTATTATAAGAGTTGATGCCTGACAAATAAGCTTTGTGAGAACTAGAAAAATTATTGTATGAAATGTAATGGCAAGAGGATGTGCCGTAGAAGATTCTTTATTAGAGACAGGTTGTGTGTGGCCAATCGATTGGGGAAGCTCCACTTGGTAGTCATCCAAATATTTTGGTGTGCTTCTAGTTCTCTTGTTGCGGTTCTGTTTGAGTAGAGGTGCTTTCATCATGTGAATCGTCATGGCCACTTTGCATGGTAGTGGCGTGTAAATCTTGAACTATGACTTCTTAATCTTGCATAATAGTGGCATCATCGCCACTTTGCATGGTAGGTGATGGAGAGGATGAAACCCGGGTGTTAAAGTGCTTATCTTAGGTGTTTTATTTCGTTTTATGCGGTTATGCGTTGCGAATGTGATAACTATGAATTTTATGGGTTTACATGTTAATCGTCTAAACTGGTAAAGTTAAGGCTCGGTGATGGTGCGAAACACTCAAGGATGATAAATCAAGAGATAGTGCATTAATCGTGAGTCATTTGAATCCGATGATGGTTTGGAATCGAAAGAAATGTGAAAGAACAAATTCTAAGGGCCTCCGGGTCATTAAACGAAAGTTATGTGTGAAAGAATAGGGGACTTGGAGAAGCTGATGTAGCCTACGGTGCCTGTACCATAGGTTACGACCATGTGTAATAACAACAAAGCATTCAACAACATTCAACCGTTTCTTACGGTTCTGCACCATAGGTTACGACTAGAGGAGATTAACAGCAAGAGCATGTCTGTACCATGCTTACGATCGTAGATCGTAGCTTACAATCGTAGATCGTAGCTTACGGTTCGAGTTCTGTAATTTTACGAGAGTTGGGGCTTTGAATGTATAAAAAGGTTTTGTTTAATCCCTAATTCGTGGACACACTTTCTTGGACGATTTTGGGGATCACAAGGCAAAAAGTTTGAAGCTTTTTACCTTCAATCAACATAATCCTCACCGAATTAACATCGCCGATCATGAATTCATCTGTTTTTCAAGATATTGAAAATCGATCATCCGAGATGAGCGGCTAATCTCTTAGTGGTTTCCTCCGGGTGGAGGATTCTTGTAAGTAAACGGATTTATGTTTTTGAACTTTTGTTAGAATCTGGTAACTAAGCATTCGATGCTTTTTACCATTTGATTTGATTCGATTGATTGTAAACGATTGTTCTTTCTTTAATTCTTAATTCAAACTCATTCAATTCCTGAGTTTTCTAGTAATCAGGATACATTTGATAAGGGTTACGGTCAGTAATTGCAATTGGTAATTCATATGATAACCTTCCATTGTATGCAATTGAAGTAAGTAGTCTTTGGATGATCACAATCAATTATTTAGATTATACAATTATGTCTATGTGATTGTAAACAATCAAACACGTAACTGAAGTTTACTTTGAATCTGAAATCCGGAGGAACCATTGTTTTTCCATTTGTTTACAACTTCGTTTTAAGTAATTCTTAGTTTAATCAAACTCTCAAACAATCAAGTTTATACTTTTGCAAGTAGTTAATCAGTACTTAATTCACAACACTTTCCACCAGACTCCTCTAGATTCGATACCCTACTCACCCTAGCTACCTAGGTTAATTAGGTTTTTGCATGACCCGTTCGATAGTCATGAAAATGGCGCCGTTTCCGGGGAGTCGTGCGCAAAGTGTTTTGCTTTAAGTGTTTTTAGAAAAATAGTTAAAAATCCAAACATAGTGTTTACTTTGTTTTGTTCAGAATTACGCGAGGTTTTTCTTGTTTGTGCTTGGCAATGTGATTTTGGACATGTATGCATCATACTCGGAAATCCGGGAAGTCGTCACCGCTAGTCTTTGATCCAGAAATCGAGAGGACAGTTCGGCATACTCGGGTGTTGCATCGGGAAAACAAAATTTTACAATCTCCAACACCGATACTCAAGTCAATGGAAAACTCAAGCAATCGGATAAGCAAACCGAAAATCCACTTCCACAAACCAAATTCTCACAATTCCTACTCAACCTTCACCTAACACCTCTATACCGTCTCAACCACCACCACCAAATCCACCCAACAAACCACCACTCAACTTCCACCAATACATCTGCCACCGTTTCCTTATCTAGATAATCTACCACCATTCTCAAATCAGCTAACATCTTCCTAACAACCGTTATTCACCCAAACATCAAATGTTCAACATTCTTCACCATATGTGAGGATTTTACCCGATGAACATATCATCCCACAAAATCACACTCAACCCATACATTCATCAACTGCAGCTCCTCAGACTTCTCAGTATTAAACATCTCAACACCAACTTCCTTTATTTAGGATCATAAACTTTGTAGCCCTTCACTCCTGGTGGATAACCTAAAAATATCCCAGTCTGCCCCTTGGCTCAAATTTGTCCCCATTTGTCTTAGTGTTTCTAAAGTATGTCAAACAACCAAAAACCATCATGTGTTCATAATCAGGTTTTTGTTGGTAGAATACTTCATAAGGTACTTTTATTACTAATTGTTCTTGAAGGAAGCCGATTAATTATATATGCAATAGTCAAGATACAATCCCCCCAAACGTCGTGGGAAGACTAGCTTCAAACCGTATGGCTCATGCTATTTCTAAAAGGTGATGATGTTTCCGTTCTACAACCCCATTTTGTTGTGGGGTGTGAGGACAAGTAGTTTCTAAGACAATTCCTTTTCCAGCATAAAACTAATTCATTTGATTTGAAACAAATTCACCATCATTGTCACTCCTAATCCTTTTAATGCATTTGCCAAACTATGTCTTGACTACATCATGAAAATGAATCAAACAAGTGCTAGCTTCATGTTTGTGTTTGAACAAATAAACCCACACTGCTCTACTATAATCATCTAGTATGGTTAGAAAATAATTTGCCTGTGTGAGAGATGTTTCTCTATACTTGCCCCAAATGTCACAATGCACCAAATCATATCACTAACGTGTTTAGTAGAACTAACACTCACTTGTGTAGTAGAACTAACATGGAAAGGTAAACGGGTAAATTTTACTTTGTTGCAAGAATCACAAACCTTGTTTTTAAAATCCAAAGTAGGACCTTTGAGAATATCAACATGAGAAAGAATTTTCATCTGAGGTCTGTCCCAAGTCTCTTGTTCCACGCATTGGTGGTCACCATCACTGCAAATCTTACTTCACTTATTTCTCCAATTTGATATAAGCCTCCAAGACAGTTACATGTTCCAATCAAGTCTCCCTTCTTCAAGTCATGCAAGATAAAAAAAAATTGGGGAAAAGGTTACATCACAATTGAGGTCCCTCGTTAAAGGATTTACAGATAAAAGATTGCAAGTAAAATTCGGCACAATGAGAACTCCTTTAACTTTTATTCCTCCTTTTAAGATAAGATCATCTCTCCATTTTAAGGGAATGGCTTCTCCATTGGATCTCGTGACCATGATTCACATGATGAAAGCACCTCTATATAAAAAGAACCACAACAAGGGGTTCGAGAAAAGAGAACTAGAAGCACACCAAAATATTTGGATGACTTCCAGGTTGAGCTATCCTAATCGATTGGTCACACACAACATGTCTCTAATCATGAATCCTCTATGACACATCCTCTTGCCCATTACATTTTATACAATAATTTTTCTAGTTCTCACAAAGCTTATCAGCCATGAGAGATGCAAATTCTAGTTCTATATTTGGGATTAGTGATAAGCAATATCAATCCTATTTCAGATTGTTTGACGGAAACAGAGAAGAAGGCGCTAAAACTGCTAATGTTGCCAATAGTGCATGAAGATTAAATAAGGATTGTGATTGGATCGTAGACTCAAGTTCTCCTACATTTACATTTTCAAGTAAGTTTTCTTGATATGTAATATGGTCAGTAGCACCCGAGTCTACGAGCCAATCACGATCCTTATTTAATATTCCTACACCATTGGCAACATTAGCAATTTTAGCGCCTTCTTCTCTGCACCATCGACTCCTTTTGTATCATCGTTCCCGGTTTTTCTTTGCTTTTTTCTAGGATAGATGGAAGCGTGTAGGTAGCAAGGCCAAAACAAAATACTTTTTTTTCATACCTAGAAAGTTTCATTCGTTGGATATAGAGCCAATTTTTC
Source organism: Scalesia atractyloides (assembly GCA_947069175.1). Lineage (NCBI taxonomy): Eukaryota > Viridiplantae > Streptophyta > Magnoliopsida > Asterales > Asteraceae > Scalesia > Scalesia atractyloides. The sequence continues at coordinate 58,214,237 of CAMTDV010000007.1, read as the reverse complement.
ACTTTTCTGTATTCTTTGGATCCCCCCCCCCCGGCGGTATCAATCGAAATGCCTTGTATGTCTTTCCAGGAAAATGGATATCTCCAGAAAAGATTATCAGTTTATTATTTCTGCCTTTTTCTTCACTCGGACCAATCCACCTACCCGACTTCTTCTATTTAAAATGATTTGTGTATCTACCCAATAATGCTATTGTGTCGTACCATTATGGAAGACGATTCGACCAAAACATGGACTATCACGGGAATAAAAACTGTATTGACTTCCTTTTGATATGTTGGCCAAAATACATTGACTCCTCGATACTCATTCTCTTCTTTTTTTGACGATAACAAGAAGTCTGTGTCATATGTGGGCTTTTTAGAGCGTTTTAATGTTAAGTATAGTCATGTTTTTTCTCTGAATCTGTCTATTCAACAAATAAATAACAGTTCTACCTATCAATATGTATGGTCTTGGCCAAATCACTACTGTTGGAATTATGAGTCTGATTTATAGCGATAATTATATGTCTCATGATCACGGATATTTGAGATTTTTTGCTTATATGAGTTTTTTAGTATTTCCATCTTGGGATTAGTTACTAGTTCAAATTTGATACACAATTATATTTTTTGGGAATTGGTTAGAATCTGTTTTTATCTATTAATAGGATTTTGGTTCACACGACTTGTTGCAGCAAAGGCTTGTCAAAAAAGCATTTGTAACTAATTGTGTTGGTGATTTTGGTTTATTATTAGGCATTTTAGGGTTTTATTGGATAACCGGGAGTTTTGAATTTTATGATTTATTTCAAATATTCAATAACTTAATTTCTAATAATGAGGTCAATTTTGTATTTGTTCTTTGCGCGTTATTTTATTATTTGTTGGTGCGATTGCTAAGTCTGCACAATTTCTCGTTCATGTGTGGTTACCTAATGCAATGGAAAGGCCGACCCCTATTTCGGCCCATATATATGTTGCTACGATGGTAGTAGCAGGAATTTTCTTGTAGCTCGACTTATCCCCCTTGTTATAGTCATACCCCACATAATGACTTTTATCTCTTTTATAGGGATAATAACAATTTTTCTGGAGCTACTTTATCTCTTGATCAAAAAGACATTAAGAGAGGTTTAGCCTCTTCCACAATTTACTTACTTTTGAAGACATTTAAACATCCATTTAAAAAAATACAGTGAAAAAAGGAATACTCCCTGGTATTCAATATCTCTATGGGGTAAAGAAGATTAAAAAAATAGTATCAAAAACTTGAAATTTTGTTTGGTAACGTTATTAAAATAAATGAGAATGGACATCCTTTTTCTTTTCCGAATAAAGTATGTAAAATGGATGAAAATAAAGTAATCTGATCCAACCCTTTCTTTCTATTCCGAATTTTGGCAATACTAAGACTTCTTTGTATCCTTATGAATCGGATAATATAATGTTATTCCCAATATTTATATTAATTCTATTTACTTGGTTCGTATATATTCTTAGGAATTCATTTCAATCAAGATGTGGGTGTATTATCGGTTAACCTCGTCTATAAATCTTTACATCAAAATTCAAACAATTCAACAGATTTGTATGAATTTTGTAAAGATGCACTTTTTTCAGTCAGTTTAGCATGTTTCGAAATATATATAACATTTTTTTATATAAACATGTTTATTCATCTTTTCAAAATTTGGACTGATTAATTCATTTGTTAAAATGGGCCCTAAAAGATTTTTTTGACAAAATAAATAATGCTATATATGATTGGTTATATAATCGGGGTTACATAGATGCCTTTATGGAATATTTTTAACTATGGGGATGCGAAAATTGGCAAGTTCACTCATCTTTTTAATATATAAATAATTGATGGAATTCCAAATGAAGTTGGTTTTATAAGTTTTTATTTGTAGTAGAGGTTATTAAATTGGTAAAGGGTGGACATATATTTTCTTATTTATTCTTTTATTTTTCTTATATATAAATCTTTATATTAATTTATTACTTTTTAAATCTTTAAGTCTTCTTCCATCTTTACGTCATTTTTAAGTTTTAAAGAAAGTATTTCTTTAGTTAATTCTTTAATTTAATTAAGTCTTAAGTCTTTAATATTAATAAAAAATCCATTTCATGAATATAATAAGACCAATTATACAACAAACAAAACTATTGTTACAAATAGCATCTTGTTATTGTATCGAAACATAAAAATGTTGACTAATCTCACTAACATTGAACTTGGAAAAATGAAATGATTTAATAATTAAAAATGAGACTATTAAAGAATACACATTGATTACGCATTAAATTTCTGGTAGTAGATCCATGATCAAAGAAGTTTTTTTGACTATTGTAGAAGAAATGAAACAAAAGATACGCTAGAGCTAGGATAGTTATTGTATGGGGTCTCACCACTAGTTTTGGGTTTCAGTATATTACTTCCGGCCATTAGAACGGTCGGCTAGGGTTTTGTTAAGGTTGGGATTGGTATGCTCTGATACCATAAAGAGATTGGTACCAAGAGTTAGTATTTTCTTTTTTCACAAAATTCATAGAATGATTACATATATAGCTAAATTTTGTGTGATTCAAAGCCACTATTAGAACAGAATATAGTGGAGAGTTTAAATGAGAAGAAAAATTTTGTAAGAATAAAAAGAATAATTTTTAAACCAATAGAAATTCTTCATTTACTTTATTTAATGTGTGTATTTAATGTTATGAAAAATGGCATATAGGTAAATCTATAATTCTCATTAACTAGCTAATTAATTAAACTTGTAACTCATTTTTTTTAATATACTTTTCAAGATAAAATAATTTATGGTGTATGACAATTTTCGACACGTGTAGGATAAATTTTAGTATGTGTAGGATAAATTTTGAAATGTGTAGGGTAAATTTACATGTATGTGGGGTAAATTCCAGTAAATGTAAGACATATGTAGGATAAATTTGAAATGTTGTGGATAAAATGTTTTTGCTTTATTAATGAGAGATAACATAGTTAATGAGAAGAGTTAGAAACTATTTAATGTTTTACCAGAGACACACAATCCAATATAGTTCAGCTAGTTTATAAAATGTTCATGTTTCTTGTGTTTCCATTGATTCACTCGATTCCTTGCTTTCTCCACCTGAAAGTTTATTATATACGGACGTCAGTTTGGTCATATATATCCCATGCTTTGTTAATAGACGGTACATAAAAAAGGTTCAAGTATACAGTTTCTGAAAATTACCTCGACATTCCAATCGGTTCGGAAAGTAACCCACAGTAAAATCAGCGTTTGCATTGTCATACCCCCGATCATTCCCGACCATATTCCCTATGTTTCATTAAAGAACGAAGATATGAAAACATTCAAACGGTTACAGTATAAAGTGTATTCAAAAGGTTAGGTCAATAGTCTATTAATAAACTTCATATTATATGACCAAACATATATTTCCTTTCCGATCGGGTTAGTTTGCAAAGATGTCTCAGGGTAGTGGGCTAATGCCTACTGTTTGTATTCTTTTATTTATTTTAATTAATAAAACTTGTATATCATTCTCTTTTAATAATCATATTACCTCAAGTTTTCAAAAACGTTGTAAAATGTTGGCTTTTACGTTCCTTTTTTATTTACGCGTTGGTATCAATTCAAATTGGTTTACGTTTCGACGTAGATTTTTACTTTCCTAGAAATGCGTCGGGTCGAATATAATATGTTTTCGTCCTTATTTTTATGTATGTTTTAGTTGGTCATTGGTGTTATAAATCGTGTTTTGTTTTACGTTTTCCACGGTTTTGGTCGTTCAGTTAGCACAGTTTTATGCCCCCTCGACCCCACAAACACAGTTTACGCCCGACCCGCAACGGGCCTTAAGACTAGTTTTAATCTAAGACGAGATATTTGAAACAACAAATATAAAAGTTGTTGCACCTTAGCACCAAGGTCAAACTTGAAGGCCAACAAAGAACCAAGTGGCACCCCAACCACATAATAACATCCAATGTTGACATAGGCAACAAATGCTTGCCATCCACATCCAACAGCAACACCTATCCAGTTTTAATTGTCAACAAAATTAATCACTAATTTGCCAATAAGAAAAGGTCTATTAGTGGTGAGAACATTGCATTTTCAGAAGATGATCAATAGTTCTCACCTGAAAGGACTGGTTGGATACCATTAAGGAGGATGGATATTGCAAGCAGAGGGGTAAGTTCTGAAACTGCGTTTGCGACAGTCTCACCGTCGGTAAAAGCATAACTTATGACGTGCCGTAGAGCTAAAATAATAACAGCACATATCAAACAGATCACAAACGAGCTGAGAGTCACAACTACTACAGCAAATGCAGCTGATTTTGGATGTCCAGCACCGAGCTCGTTACTAACTCTCACACTGTATGTTAAATATAATTTCTGGTCACTAAACATGAATAGTGTTATAGAAAGAAAACAAAAAATAACCATGCATCTTTAAATTTAGAATTTGTTATTTTGTAGGTGATAAAGAAAAATCATAAACATTCATAGATAATATTTTAAAGTGTTTGGTTTTTTGACAATCTATAGAGAGCGGACTCAAAGTCCACTTGTTGAATGGCAAACTCATTTAACATATTTGATTTCTATAGACTTATAACACAATTAATTTAAAATAAATAAATAAATAAATTAAAAGTTATGTTTATTTTATTTTTTTAACATTTCATGTAAACATTATTGAAAATCAAGTTCTTTTAAAATATCAAAACAAATTGATTTTAACTAAATTTATAACATAGTGTAAAAAAGTAACAAAATGAATATTTAGATTCATTTCCTTAAAGGGAAAGTTATATATCGTTAGAGAAAAATCAAATTATATGTTAAATGAATAGTAAAAAGAAAAAAAAGGAATTAATATCATTGAGTTTGCTCCCTCAACAAATTGTTGCCTTGAAACCAAATAACTTTTAAAAACTACAAACAGTTACAATACGTTACGCATTTATGGATACAGGGGGTTTCAGGAACCCCCTCGGTTTGGAAAAAAATGGAAAAGATTAGTAGAAACCTTGAATGATTTCGAAAAATAGTGAAAATATACCAAAAGGAACCCTCGGAAAAAAATTTATGGATCCGTCACTAACATTACCGCACCTTTCACTTATATTTTCCGGAGTGATAAAATTATATTAACAGTCCTAAAGGGTAGTTTACTAGAAACAAACCTCACGGCAGCATTAAACCCCATTGAAATCATCATAACCCATCCAAGTATTGTAGAGCACACAGCCATTGAATCCAATGCTATTTCAGGATTCCTAAGTAGGCCTGTGATCAAGATCAATATTTGAAAGTACCACACCTCCAAACACAACATAACAGCAGATGAAATCGATAACTTAAAGAAATCCCAAAGCCCCGAAAACGCCTGAATACTGAACCCGGTCCATGTCTCCTTAAACCGGTCACTCTTCACAATATACACAAACTGTGCTCCCACAATGACCCACCATGAGAAACTCAACACAAGTGAGCCACCCAATAAGCCCCATCCCCATACGTACAACGCGAGCCATGTTAACACAACATGGACCACTAGCATCACGGCTGCAATGTAAGCGCTCGGGTTCACAACGCTTTGAGCTTGAAGGAACTTTTGTATGGGGAAGTTTGTCGCGTAGGCGAAGATTTGTGGGGTGAGACCGTAGATGAAGAGAGAAGCGGCCACCGCGATCTCTTGAGATTGGCCGATCAAAATCAAAAGTGTTTTTGAGAAAATGTAGAGGAACATAAGAGGAATGGCTGTGGCCATCAAAAGGATGGTTGATCTTTGGAGATAAACACCAAGCATTTCATATTGATGGGCTCCATATGCTTGCCCGCATAGTGTCTCAACTGCACTTCCCATCCCTAGCTACAAACAGTACAACACGGTTTATTAATAAATATCTTCGTTTTACTTTACTGGTAAGGCTGGTCGAGCCGAACTGAAAAACCAACGAAGTTAGAGCATCCACAAATGTACAAACCCCACTAATCTTTACAAACTGTCACTTTAGTCACATCAGATTTACAAACTTCTTTAAAAACTTTTACTTTTTTTTCACATCTCGCAAACTCTAATTACACTCCAAACCATCTATATATATATATATATATATCAATTACTTTTACATAATTTTTATTTTATTTTATTTATTAATAAATAATAAAATACATTCAAATTAAAATTAATTAAAATCTAAGAAATGGAAAATTAAACATTTAATAAAAAAAAATAACACTAAAATTGAAAACAACATACAAGCATACATAAAAATACATCAAAAATAAATTAAAACACATTAAAATTTATTTATTTTGATTTGGGTAGGCTTGATTTATGTTGTCGTTAAACAAATCTGGAAAACCGACGTATCATCCATTCTTTCAAGATGACTTTTTAGAATGGAAAGAGTTTGTTGAGATTTGACACAAAAGGGTTAAATGGAGAGAAATGGTTCTAAGTTAAAGGGAATTGGTTAAAACAGAGAGAAATGGTTATGAGTTAAAGGAATGACGTAAATGTTAAATTTATTAGGAATATTATTGTGTTCATTGGTTTGAATTTGACTTTTTTTTTTCTAAAAGATTTGTCTTATAAAACGAATTGGGCCTACCAAAGAAGTTTCTTTGAGGTCCGGACCTACGAACTTGAGACGTATCAGACTTGTCGCCAATGTGGCTGGAGAAAACTTGGAGACTCGCTGAAGACCAACTTGGAAAGAAGGGTGAAAGCTGAAAAACATCAGATTATAGATATTTTTATAAATAGGACAAAATTTGCAATTCAAGATAATGGACAACGTCTGAAATTTGGTATAAAGATAAAGGACAAAATTTGCGATTCACTTTAATTGTTATTATATATAATGTTATTTAAATTTAAATATCACATCACCTTTAATTGTTATATATTGTCATCTTGTTACTTAACTTTAATTGTTATACTGTCATCTTGTAACTTAAGTGACCAATCTTTAAAAGTTTATATTGTTAGACTAAATTTACATTTAAGACTTAATTTAATATAAATAGTATGCACAAATATAATAAAATAGAAATTCTTATTCTTATAAACGTTAATACTACACCATCTTTCAATAGTATACTTTTCCTACCAGTCTATCGTGGTAAATTTTTTTTAGGCTTAATTAGACAATTTATAAAGTGGTAACTTAAAAATTATTATCGTCATGTGAGTGGCACTAGATAACAACAACAATGAACTTTGTCCTACATATATATTTTAAACTACTATACTTTATCCGCTCCAGTACTGTATTACTTTAACTTTATATATTTTTTATTTGAAATAATAATAATAATAATAATAATAATAAATAATAATAATAATAATAATAATAATAATAATAATAATAAACAACCAAAACAAACATATTTTAGTCTTGTTATTATGTGCCTGTTTGACTGCTTCATACGTGTTTGATTATGTATCTTATTGGTATTTTCGAAAATGTTTTCAAATGAACATTAAATTAGTGGGGACAATGTGTATAAACCACAAATATGAAACCTAAGAAGATGTATCCTTATAGCTCGTCAAATTATTTTGAAAGATAACCTGAAACATAATCATTTTGAAATATAATCTGAAACATAATCATTGGTGACACACAAGGCAACATAAAGTTAGTGAGATAATGTGTGCGTTGTGTGATACAAATGCTTTACTTTGATGCTATAAAAGTTGATAATTAATAATAATAGAAAGTTATCCTATAAAAATCCCTTAAAAATATAAAGTTTATAATAACACAATAAATTCCAATATATAATACAATGTTGAGCAAAATATAACACAATGCCGAAAAATATAACACAATATCGAGAAAAAAGACACAATGAGTCGCAAAAAAGACACAATGACACATATACAGAAGAGACACAATAATAAATAAAAAGACACATTGATCTAAACAAAAATTTTAATATCTATAAGCTAAACATTCAATAAAAACCTAAAATCTCATTTGATGAGACGATTCCAATGCTGATTGAATAAGGTCAGTCGAGTCCTTTTGATACCCTTCTTACGACTTTTCATTTTTAGCAGACTTTGTATTTAATAATAACACATAAATAAGTATGTTGCTATTTTTGATGTTAAAAATATAATAAAAAAATTAATAGATTTAGCTACAATCATCAACTAGTACATCAAACGACAATATATAGATAATATAATAAAACGAAATTCATAACACTATCAAAACGATCAATATTCACAAAAAAAAAATGGTTTAAGCTTTTGGTATCGAAATTTGTCGTTTCGTTGTAATTTCCCGTGTGACATATCTGTCTGCTTGCTAATACTTAGTAATTATATATATCATGATTCAAGAGCTCACCATTTTATATTATACCTTCGTAAATTATTTTCTAAAGCTTTTCTTAATATTTTTAAGCTAAAACCCACTTTTAGAGTAAAATCGAAACCAAATACTATAATAAAGTATTTTCAACATTTCATATACAATATGGTTTTTATTTTAAGTTTTCAAATTAACCTCCTTTGTTGAAATTTATAGCCAGATAAAGTTGCTCTACGTATTTAATACTGATCAAACTCCAGGCAAAATAACAAATAAAGATTCTAAATGTTACGCATGAGAATAAAAAAGAAAATATTAATATTCTTTTTACTAAAGCAATTCAAAACAATATATATAAATGTAACTTTTGAGCAATATATCATTACCATAACACCAAAGGCGAAGAGTTGGACACCATTGTTGCCGAGGGACGCTGCGGCCAGCTCAAGATTACCGAGGTGGCCGCAGAAGATTTGGGTTGACATCGATGTCACATTGTTCAACACGTACACTATGATCACTGGAGCCGCTAGGCGGAACAAACTATACAGTTCCATGGGTATAGCTTTCTTGAGTCGCCCAAACGATATTAAGCTCGTGTCGGATAGTATCTTCTCTAGGTCCGAGCTCACCGGTTCACCCGGGGGCGGTGGCACCACCAGTGGTTGTGTCAACTCACCATCTTGGGTGGAGATTGGATCTATTGCCATTGGCTATTGTTGGGTTCTTTGGAGATAGAACCCGTGAGTAGATGATGCTTTTGAGTTTTGAGTGTCATATGATTATTACTTATTGCTATTGATAATTATATAAAATAAATTTTACATATGAAGATGTGTGGTTTCAAAAATTGCAGAAACATCCCCAAGGTTTGTAGTAGTTGTATTTGTTTTTTAGTTAATTACTCTTAGTTTATTACTTACTTATTGTTATTATTGTTACTTTAGTTGTAACTTATGAGCAATTACATATATATAACCCTATCCTAATTAAATGTGTAATGAAATAATATACATGCGATAAATTAAAGAAATAGATGACATGAAAGAAACAATTAATAGTATTTATTTCATTATAAGTTTTCTACTGTGTCATGTTATATTTGTAGAACAAATTAAAAGGCCAATGACATGGTGGTGAAGTGGTATGTAAGAGAGCTGGTGATTTAAGTGATCTAAGTTTAATTCCTGTTTCCTCTCATTAGTTTCAGAGGCATCGTGTGATGATGGGAGTAGGTGACGATCGCTAGTTTGATCATTGAACTGAATGGGTTTAACCTTACCGCATCGTCGTATCTTCGGGCGAGTGTTCACGGGCTTGAGTCATAGGTGAGGGTTTTCCCTGGTTTAGAGACGTCTGTATCATGATTTGGTAAATTTCGCCAATAGTCCCTTTAAAAAATTCGTTGGCTGTTAAAAAAACAAATTAAAAGATCTTATTGAGACTAACAAATATTACTTCTAAATAAATATAAGATTATTTGAAGTTAATCCACATCTACGATTCCTATATTTTATAAAAAAATGAATAGCAAGGAAAATGTGAGGAAATCTTTAAAGTCAGGATGTGGGCTTCCAGTTATAGAACCGAGCTTGAGCCTTGGCCAACTGCCTATGGCGTTTGTCCAGGCTTGTGGCTTGTGAGACGTTTTTGTCCATATCTTATATGCTATGTAATTTCAATTGAATTGAAAGTTTAGTTCAATTACAGTTTGAAGTTTTTTCTACTAGTAGAGGTTTTATTATATACTTAATCGAGTATGATGATTCATCTTCACTTATTTTTACTATTAGACCAAAAGTTGTTCTGGTCTCAATTTTTTCAGAAAAAAAGCTCAAGATGGGATTCTTTATCGGTAAACATGATTTTGCGTTCGTCATTTTAAACGATTCGTCTTGTTCCTATAGAAATGACTATTATCTGCTTCCCATTATAAGACCTCCCACATCCTAGGACTCATTAGGACTCTTCCCAAGTGTACGACCTGCACCTACCATCATCCTACCACTGAACCATGTCGCCTTTGCACTACGTGCAATAGGTTTGGACACTTCAGCACCCATTGTCGTTTTGGCCAAAAGCCTCCAGGCAACCAAACCCAACCTTCTGCCCAAAATCAGGTCCAGCAGCCAGCTAACAATGGTCGCACCTGCTACAAATGTGGCGACCCTAATCATCTCGCAAACGTATGCCCCCAACGCAACTAGGCTCAGTAGCAAGCTCCTCGTGGACGAGCTTTTGTCATCACAGCTGCTCAAGCCTAGAACAGTAATGACATCATTAACGGTACATACCTCGTAAACAATGTATATGCTACATGCTTATTTGATACCGACGCAGATAAAAGTTTTGTATCCGCTGAATTTGAACCAATGCTTAAGTGTAGCGCTCTAAGTTGCCAAAATCGTTTAATGTCAAAGTTGCTAATGGTAAATTGATTCTTGTCGATTCCGTTCTTCCTCATTGTATACTTGATCTTAACAATCACAAGTTTTCAATCGACCTCATACCTATGCAAATGGGTAGTTTCGATATCATCATTGGCATGGATTGCGTTCGTAAGGTCCATGCTGAAGTCGTTTTCACTTAAAAGTTTATTTGCATTCCCCTTCCACTTGGTGATTCACTACGCGTCTATGGTGAGAAACCTTCTAAAGGTATCAAACTTATGTCGTGTATTCAAGCTAACAAATACTTACACAATGAGTACTTTGCCTTTCTTGCCAACGTCGTGGAAAAGAAGGATAAAGGAAAAAGCATGAGAGGTGTTCCTGTCGTTCGCGATTTCCCTGATGTTTTCTAGAAGATTACCTGGTCCTCCTCTTCCTCGTTCTGTCGACTTTCGTATTGATCTCATCCATGGAGCAACTCCTGTTACTAAAGCTCCTTATCGTCTTGCACCATCGGAAATGCAATAACTATCGAGCCAACTTTAAGAGCTTCTTGATAAAGGCTCTATACGCCCTAGTACTCCTCCTTGGGGCGCTCATGTTCTCTTTGTCAAGAAGAAAGATGGATCGTTTCACATGTGCATCGATTATCGCTAACTTAACAAACTCCTTGTTAAGAATCCTTATCCTCTTCCTCGCATCGATGATCTCTTTGATCAACTCTAATGCGCAACGTGCTTTTCTAAGATCGATCTTCGTTCTAGCTATCATCAACTTCGAGTGCTCAATGAAAATATTCCCAAAACCGCCTTTCGTACTAGATACGGTCATTATGAGTTTGTGGTTATGCCTTTCGGACTAACCAATGCACCTGCGCTTTTCATGGATTTGATGAACCGTGTGTACAAACCATACTTGAACCGTTTTCATGATCGTTTTCATAGACGATAACCTCATCTACTCCAAGACGCAAGACGAACACGACCGACACTTACGCCTAATCCTCGAGCTCTTACGTGGTCAACAACTGTACACCAAATTCTCCAAGTGTGAATTTTGGCTATTAGAAGTTCAATTTCTCGGACACGTTGTAAACGAGAAAGGCATACATGTAGACCCTGCTAAGATTGAAGCTATCAAGAATTGGATCACACCAAAATCTCCGTCTGAGATTCGTTCCTTTCTTGGTTAGCTGGTTATTATCGCCGATTCATTGCCAACTTCTCGAAAATCGTCGTTCCTCTCACTTCGCTGACTCAAAAAGATAAACCTTTTGTTTGGGGTTCTGAACAAGAGGAATCGTTTCAAACGCTCAAGGACATGCTTTGTAATGCTCCTATCCTTGCTCTTCTTGATGTAAACGACCACTTCGTCGTGTACTGCGATGCATCTAGCCAAGGTCTTGGTTGTGTTCTTATGCAACGGGACAAGGTTATCGCGTACGCCTCAAGACAACTCAAAATCCATGAGAGGAACTACACTACTCACGACCTTGAACTTGGAGCAGTTGTTTTTGCGTTAAATATTTGATGACACTACCTTTATGGTACAAAGTGTGTGGTCTTCATCGACCATAAGAGCCTTCAACACATCTTTAATCAAAAGAAACTCAACATGCGTCAACGTTGATGGATGGAGCTGCTCAACGACTACGACTGCGAGATTCGCTACCATCCTAGCAAGGCGAATGTCGTGGCCAACGCTCTTAGTCGCAAATTCGAGAAGCACAATATTCATCTGTAAATAAGAACAACGTATACAACGAGATGAAGTGTGGTGCTGAGAATCAGCGTGTGTCTAAATATGATGGTATTTTATACTATCTTGATCGCGTGTGGATTCCCAATCGAGACAACCTTCGTGACTTCTTGATGAAGGAAGCTCACAAATCACGATATTCCATTCATCCTACCGGTGACAAGATCTACCAAGACTTACGTACGTCCTATTGGTGGCTTGGAATGAGGAAAGATATCGCTGCCTACGTTTCGAAATGCCTTACCTGTTCCAAGGTAAAGGCTAAACATCAACGTCCATCTAGCTTTCTCAAACAACCAGAAATTCCAGTCTGGAAATGGGATAGTATAGCGATGGATTTCATTACCAAACTCCCTCGTACTTCCTCTGGTCATGATAGCATCTGGGTAATTATCGACCATTTGACCAAATCCACTCGTTTCCTCCCCATTCGTGAAGATTATAAGGTAGAGAAATTGGCTTATATCTATACGGATGAAGTCATTTGTTGTCATGGTATCCCCATTGACATCATCTCAGACTGTGATGCTCGTTTTACCTCGCGTCTTTGGCAAATCTTTCAAAAAGCTCTTGGTACTCATCTTAATCTTAGTACGACTTTCATCCTCAAACCGACGGCCAAACGAAGTGAACCACTAAAACTCTTGAGGATATGATTCATTCCCGTGTAATCGATTTTGGTGGCAACTGGGATATACACTTACCTCTAAAATCACCAACGCGTTTTGGGCTTAATGCTAGTGGATGAGAGGAGAACTCCACAGTTAAGCGTGCTCAAGTGGGAGTAGTACTAGGATGGGTGACCTCCTGGGAAGTCTCCACCAGGGCAAACAAAAACAAAGCCGTGAGTTCCTGGATGGGCCACCCATCAAGGGCAAAGCGGACAATATTGGTGATAACGAAAGGCAGGGGTGTTACACTTATACTTATCATCACATTCTTGCATATACGTCTTATATCCATGCTTATACTTATTTCCATACTTATGCTTATACTCATACACATACCTATACTTGTACTCGTATTCATATTCATGCCTATGCGCGAGCGGAACCCGAGGGATTCGCTTACGTGGGCCACAAGCTAATTACACGCTACGCACTACATTCTTACACACAAGCAAACTTATTTTCAGAATTTATGTACACCTTTATTCATGTGCTGCTAGTACAAGCTATGCGGATCATGTGATGATCGGTATAATCGCGGGTGCACACGGGATTATAGCGATAAGCGCATGAGAACCATAGAGTGTACTACCGCGTATGGTAACACACGGAACGTAACATTGCATCGAGTAACGAAACGGTCGCAACGTGGTCAAAACGTGGTGGATACACCGCTGGTACTTCCTATACATAAGTGTTTTCACCATGCTGCCAAACTTTCGTAATACGTGCCATGAGAAATTCGGTGATTTACAGACCATAATGTGACCTAACACGCCAGCTTTAAACAACTCACAACTGCATTGCTAAGTGCGCGCTACCCGATTATCCACGACGAGTCTTAATCCTTAACGTAACGTTTTCGTTTGTTCATATACATATGCCATCCTTACACGAGTATTCGTTGATCGAATCAATCGTCCGCTCTTATGCCTCCGTTACCCCCGTTAACCTTGTCTTCTTATACAACCTCGTTTATAATCAATCGTGTAAGCATTCAAACCCTAAATGCCTTCTTACTCTAAAGTTATCTCCCATTCTCGTTGAGGGCAAACACTTACTTGGCCGCTACCTTGATAACTTGTCTATTTTAAATTACCTAACCTTAAGCTATTCAAACTTGTTTAAACACTCATCTATACGCACACATGCACGTTTTACTTAAGCTTGATGCCTCAAATCATCCTAGTCAAGCAACTTCTTGTTGCAAACCTAACTCTTCGTTACTCTAAACTCCATGCTTACCCTCACGTATCCAGAACTTCAAGTCTTGACCGTTAACCCTCAATTCCTTAACCAATTCCTTTCGAGTCTTCCTCGTGAATAAATTTCGGGACGAAATTTCCTAAAGGAGGGGAGACTGTAACGCATCGTATTTTATTATTTTCTAGATAATAATAGTAATAATTAATAATAATAATAAACAAAATAAATTCGACGTTTTATGAAACTTGTACTTGAAATCGGATCTCGTCGGTACGTTCGGGCCACTCAAAAACGTTAGAACGGGTTAACAGGCTTTGGCCCAACACACCACCTAAACCTAACTAAACCCTAAACCTAATTACAACTAAATAATCACACCACACCCTCACTACAACACAGCCGCATACAACACCCCCCCTTCTCCTTTCCTGCCTGCACACAAACCCTCGCCCCCCCTCTCGCTCCACTCTCCTATCTCTCCCTCTGTCAACGATGGCGGTGCCACCACCACTTGGTGGCGTCGCATGTCAAGCAACAACAGCATCACCGCCGCTTCTGGCGAATGGCAGATGCCGCATCAGCGGCGACGCTGGAATGGCAGCAGCGGCAGTGGAGTTCGACGGTGGCTGCGGTGGTCCGACAGAAGGCAGGGCAGTGGCAGTGATTGTTCCCGGTTCCGGTGGTTTGAGTTACGCTTTGGGTCGAGTCTGGTTCGTCGGGTTCAAGAACAGGGTTGGCTCGGGTTTTGTCGATTAGTTCGGTCTCGGGTCAACCGACTCAGTTTCTGTTTGGGTTTCGGGGACAGTTCAACACGTTCAGTTCCGACACCTCGGTTCAGTTGAGTCTCGGTTCTGTATCGGTCAGGTTCGGGTCTCGTCTTCAGGTACGGTTTTCTTTCTTGTTCTTAACTCGGTTTTACTCGGTTCCTAGTTTCAATTTAGATCTTGTTTTGTCGATTTAGAGTAACTTGGTTCAAGTGCCAGACTCGGGTCAGCTTCGGTTCGGTCAACCCGGTTAGACCTGGTCAAAGCTCGGGTCTGGTCAAGCAGTCAAACAGTCCACGGATCAGCTCCGGGTCGAATCTCGGTTCAGTCAAGGTTAGTCTCGGTTCGGGTCTTGGTTTTGCTTCTATTTCGAATCCCGTTAATTCTTTTCTTTCGGCAGGTTACGATTCGTTTCGGTTCAGTTCATGGCTCATGTTCAGCGGGTTCGGGTCTCGGTGCAGAGGTTCGGGTCAGCAGTGAGTCAATGACAGTTTTGGCTTCGGTTCGGGTCTCGTTTGGTGTTCGGTCAAACCTGGTCAACAATCAACATGTTAACTCAGTTCAGTCTTGCTTCAAAGTTCGGGTCAAAATCAATCCACACTCGACTTGGTATAATGTCATGTTACTAATTATATTGTTTTGTATTTAATTAGTGTTATAATCACGTAACCGAACCTTATAAAATTTGTAGACATAAAAAGAGTATGTAAACATTTATAGTGTTTCGTCAATTCTTGCGTTGTTTATTGTTGTGTTTTGGAAAAATATATCGACACATATGTTGTCGGGATTGTCCAAAAACAAGAGGAAACTCTGCCCGTTTATCGACAAAATATGTTTATTTATTATATTTATCGACAAAATATATATATATATATATATATATATATTTATCATATCTCTCGACAAATATACTTATTTACTATACTTTCGACAAAACATACTTATTCATTATATTCATCGACAAAATATAGATATATTTATCATATCTCTCGACAAATATACTTATTTATTATACTTTCGACAAAACATATTTATTTTACTTTCGACAAATATATTTGTACACCATTCGACAATATACATATATATCTCATACAATTCGTTAGAATATAAATATATATATACCAAATATGCTTTTCGTCAAATATATATATTAATTATTTGACAACACTCCTACAACCCTTTTGATGAATTTAATTTAGAAATTCCTTTCTTAAACGATGTTAACTATATACGTACTTTCAACTTCAATTCGAATCCTCCGTCGTAGCTTCTATTAATCATGTACATTCGTTTGCCATTTTTAAGGTGACCTCGATGTCCCCTTTCTCCCACTCATCAACTCGTCGTGGAATTTCCAAAGAAGACTTAGCAATTTTGTGAGTACACTCGACCCACATTTGTTTATATCACTTTTTGGGTGTAACATGTTTCCATATACAAAAATCACAAACACTTAAACTTTATGAAACGCACAAACAATCCTATACACATGACTACTTGAATCGTATACTTGTTGCTTGTCTGGGGATAAACGTTATGCTATGCTTTAGTCATTAACTATTTTTAGCCTTGTTTGACATGCTTAGGCTATAGGAATTCACGCATCCACCTCCATCGTGTTATTCTTGAGGTCATGTTAAAACATCGTGATTGCGTTACGGGTTTGATTATTAGCATTGCATGCCTTGATATTGCTCTTGTATAGATTTGGTTGCCATGAGGATTGTTAAAACTTTATTCGTATACGTATGCTATGCTTAAACTTGTGTACTCGCCTTTGCTTTTGCATTGACTTTATTTTAAAACATGTTACAGGTTGAAGGAGATGACGCTATGAAAACAATATAGCAAGGACTAGATACACACAAATTAGACGTTAGGTTTAATGTCGACGTATCAATCTTGTTATGACTTTGCAAATGTTAGGTTGTTCTTTGTTTTGTTACATTGATGTATTTGACAATTCTTATGAAATGAAATATGGTTTAATTAATTATTGTCACTTAATAATGTTGTGAGCAATGAGCAATCTCGTTTTCGTCTCATCCCGATGTTTCCGTCATCGGTTGGGGTGTTACAATAAGAGTTATCACGCTAGCATCCAAATGGCACTATTTGAAGCATTGTATGGACGTAAATGTTGATCGGCTATCTATTGGCACGAGATTGGTGAGGCTTAAATCACCGGTCCCAAACTCGTACAAAAGACGACGGACAAGATCCTGCAGATTCATGATAACTTGCTCAAAGCTAGAAGTCGACAAAAAGAGTTACGCTGATAAGATACGCAAACCTTTGGAATTCAGCAGTTATTGATCATGTACTTCTTAAGGTATCCCCTGGAAGGACGTAGTTCAATTTGGTGAGAAAGGTAAACTCGCTTCTCGCTACGTAGGCTCTTTCAAAATCCTTGAAAGGATTGGCAAGGGCAATATCGCTAAGGGTGGCAATGACTGAGTATAGGTTGGGTATGGCTAATCCTATACCCAGTTGTTAATTCATATCCCATACTAGCCCATTAATCGTCAGGTATGGGGTATGTCCATCAATGTTTTAAAAAATACCCAATAATATATATATATATATATGGATGGGCTAAAATGAGAACCAACTTAAGTTATGAGAATCGTGAGAACTAAGCCATCCAAAAGGTTTTTTCGAATTTTTTTTCTCAAAAGTCATAAAAAATATCACTTACTTCAGCAAAAAATAAAAAATAAAAAAAATGATGCATACCTATTTTTACATGAGGCGTAAAAAAATAGTTATCTTCATATAAAATTTACACCAACGCGTAAAAAAACTTGCATAAGCCAAAACTATCAATTCAACAAATTTTTTTTAAAGATGTGTTTATAATATTTCATTTGTGTTTTTGCAAAAAAAATTTGATCCAACTCGCACGAAAAGAAAAAGTTCTCACGTTTCTCACAACTCGTGATGGTTTTCATTTAAACTGAGCCCTATATATATATATATATATATATATATAATATATATATATATATACTATCGCTTATAATTTTGTTTTTTAAACTTATATGATATATTAAATTATGTTAAAGTATATCATTGTCACGATTAAAATATCTAAAATATTTAAATGTAACTATCTTATAACATCAATCTAAAACAAATAATGTTTTTCGTAATATATATATATATATATATATATTATATATATTATAATATATATATATATATAAATTAATGACATTAAAATATATTCTAAAAAGAAAAGTTTGTTTTTCATGAATCTATTTGAATGAAACATTTTAAATAACAGTTAAAGAAAAAAAAACATTAGTTAAGGAAGCAAAAAATACAAGTTAAATTTTTGGGTATATGGTTTGGGTAAATGGTATATAGTTTGGAAATCAGATCAGGTATCACCTAGTCCTGTACCCGTCTTATACCCGTAAAGAGTTTTTTTCGGGCCAATCCTATATCCATCCCAAATGCTTTGAATTTCAGGTATACTATCGAGCTCATATATATCACATATTTTATCATAGAAACCGAATGAAAAGGGGTAATCCATATATAGTACTTATCGTTATCATAAAATTAGCTTAGTTCATATCATAGGAGATACCAAATATTGTTTATTTCGTGCCTAATAGTTGACAATGACCAGATACATATGCTATGTGCATTAGCTTTATTAGCAACATTGAATGGAGGTGCGTAATGTTATTTGGACGTAGTTATCGATCCAAACATGTGTAAAGAAGTTAACGATACTAAAAGTTATTTTATTTTGAATACTATTTCATTTTTAATAAACTTATAATCATAACATGGTTAGTTACATCATATTTGGTATAATGACATGTTATAGAAGCTATCCAAGTTTTTAACACCCATATGAGTCATAATTAGAAATGTATGACCTATTAACCCTATATGACTTACTAGGGCATGCATGACATGTTAAACTGCTTCAATACCTAACACGTCTCATAAAAACCTAAATTAACTTATTAAGATCTAATATAAGATATTAAGGCATATCATATCCTATGAAGGAAATATTATAACTCTTAAGGCCTAACACGACTCTTTAAGACGTATATGCCTCATTATAATTCGTTAAGACATAATATAACTCATTACAACCCTAGTTAATCCATTAAGACATAATACAACCTATGAAGGCCTCTTGGTCTGTTAGGGACAATGAGGCTCAATGGCAGTGGTAAACGATGATGACCGGTTATAAATCATGGATTTAACACCCAAATATTACTCACTAAGACATAAGACATGTATGGCATGTTATAACTCATTATAAGTTATATATTAGTCAATCAATATTTAACTCGTTTAATCGTGAAAATGGCTCCTCAAATTCAATGCATTAAGACCTAATATGACCTAGAGGTGTACAAACTAGCTTTTTTTTAATACTCGGGTTCGGGTATATACCCGGATACGGGTATGATCAGGTTTTGACTTTTCGGGTATTGGTTATACCCAAGTCGGGTTTAGGTCCAGGTTTTGGCCAGAAAATCTACACCCTGTGTACCCAGGTACGGGTTTCCAATACCCGGTTATTAGAATACCCTGTTTCCGGGTCCGGGTAGGGTTCGGGTATTGGTCGGTCATGGTTGGGGTTCGAGTATAATCGAGTTTTTATTCATTTATTTGGCATAAAACTTATAAATATAACGAAAACCTTTATTTTTACATATTGTATGCCTTGAAATTTGCCCAAAAAAGCCTCACACAAGCTCTAAACATTCAGAAAACGTTGTTGAACACGTGTCCGGGTATTACGAAAACCAGGGTACGGAAAAACCCGAGTTCAGGTTCGGGTATTGAACAAAATATGCATACCTAGTCCCTACCCTACGGGTAGGGTCAGGTTCAGGTTTAAAAAACCCAGTTTTTCTAATACCCAAGTTCAAGGATTTTTTCTTTGTGTTCGGGTCTAGTTTCGTGTTTCTTGTGCACCTCTACCATAACAATACCCGTCATGACCCATTCGAAAACATAGTGGACAAAATCACATTAATAATCGAATTGTGTAGGTCATGAGTAGTCATTCGCAACCATACTTGGTCAATCATGGTTAAAAATTGCTATTTACAATCGTACTTGATCAAGTATTACCCATGTTTAGTTTTCTAACATATATCGGTAGATTACTACAGAATTCTATATTTACCGGTGACTAAAAATTATTTGTTTTGTAGTATAGAAAAGATATCTGCAAATAGAGGCAAATAAATACAACATAGATAGAAGTCCCCACGGTTTTTTACAATTCGTTACCAAAAAATGCCCTAGAGCCAACAACGTTAGCAACAAGATTACTTCAACTCGCTATATCTTCATTTTAGATGCTATTATGCTAACATGTATCAACAAATATTATTAACGGATAGTAGCAATTATTAAGTACTACACACAAAGAATCTTGCCCACAAATTAATGTCATACTTTCGTGTTGCAAAACTAAAAATTATTATAATATAGTTTGACAATAAGGAACACCAAAAATCATATTAAATGCAACATTTTCAGAGTGATATAACAAAATCTTATATTTTCATACATATTCAAAAAAAAAAGGCCACCCTGTTTTGCACTTTCTTTTTAAGAATTCTTTTTACTAGACAAACAATAAAGCATATTACTTTATTTTTACTAAAATGTCACCCACTTGATAAAAACCACTACTAAAAACAGCCTTTCTCCGAGAACCAATTTTCTCTTGAAATTTAATTCTCGGATTTTACAAACAGATTACCAACGTTGTAGCATATAATGTCTTTTTTTTAAATGTGTATCAAATAAGATACTTTGTTAAATAATCAGTAAATTGTGACATTTTATGATATTCCAATATAAAATGCAACATATAATCAACTATTTAGCAAAGGTTCCTTTTTCCTCTGCTGCCATTGATCAACTCGATTTTTCGCTTTCTCCACCTGCAAATCTAATAGTTTTAGTAACAGTATTTACTATTATCACACAAACCAGTATAAAAATATCCCAGAAATTCAATATATTTCTTTTACAAAATATACCTCTTTGTTCCAATCCGTTCGAAAAGTAACCCATAGTAAAATAAGCGTCTGCATGGTCATACCACCGACCAGACCTGACCATATTCCCTACAAATCGTTGATTAAGATTGAAGAAGGGGCATCAAATATTTTCAATTTTTTTATTTTCTATTTTAGATAATAGAGTTATATTATATGTATAAGTTAAAAGGCTTAATTTATTTATAAAAAGGTTACTATTGTCATACCTTAGCACCAAAATTAAACTTGAAGGCCAACAAAGAACCAAGTGGCACTCCAACCACATAATAACATCCAACATTCACATATGCAACAAATGCTTGCCATCCACATCCAACCGCAACCCCTAATTATTTAATTTGTAAAACATATTTCAATCATGACGGACTCTTCTGTCATAAATGACACGGTTTCATGTCCATTTTGACAAATTTATTGTTGATGGTACTTTGAAAATATGGACGAAAATTCTTACCTGAAAGGACAGGTTGGATGCCATTAAGAAGGATGGAAACTGAAAGCAAAGGTGTGAGTTCTGCGACTGCATTTGCGACTGTTTCTCCGTCGGTAAAAGCATAGCTTATGACATGTTTTAGAGCATAGAGAATGATAGCACATATTAAGGATATCATGAAGGAGCTAAGAGTCACGACTACGACAGCAAACGCTGCTGATTTTGGATGTCCCGCACCTAGTTCGTTGCTAACTCTAACACTGTCATGCATACATCATTCGTCACTCAAGCGTCAAATTAATCATGGATTTTTTTTAAATGAGCTATTTTCATAAGGCATAAATGTGTCTTTTTAATTTTTGATTTCAACTTATAGTTATATAAGATATAGACTACTATGCCTTAAAGTTCCCAAAATAGCACATGCCCATATTGTTGAAATCGCTAAGCGACTTCACTTAGCAACTTCAACTGCTACAAAACAAAATTCTAGATTAACGATTACAATTCTAAAGGTATCTTATTAAAACAATAAAGACCTTAATGTGTGTGAGCCTTTCGAAAATAGCGCATATTGTAAAACTTCAAGAATATCGAACTCATATGTAACTTGATGAGAAATACCTCGCGGCAGCATTGAACCCGATTGATATCATCAACACCCATCCGAGTATTGTCCCACACACGGCCAATGAATCCAACGCTATTTCAGGATTTTCAAGCAAACCCGCAATCAAAATAAGTATTTGAAAGTACCTATATATAACAAATAGTTTAAACCGTGTAAGATATTATGTATTTAATAATTACTAAATTAAACTATCCAAGTCATGTCTCTTAATCATGATAAATATAATATAATTACACTAAACCCTAACATATATATTATATATATATATATATTTTACCATGTTTCCAAACAAAGCATAACAGCAGAAGCAGATGATAATTTCAAAAAAGGCCAAAGTCCCGAAAATGCTTGCATGCTGAACCCGGCCCACGTCTCCTTAGTTCTGTCACTCTTCATATATACACAAACTGTGCCACCACAATTAGCCACCATGACAAACTCAACACGAGCGAGCCACCAAATAAGCCCCAACCACCAGACACGTCAACACAACATGGACCACAAGCATCACGGCTGCAATGTAGGCGCTCGGGTTCACAATGCTTTGAGCTTGAAGGAACTTTTGTATTGGGAAGTTGGCAGCGTAGGCGAAGATTTGAGGGATGAGGCCGTAGATGAAAAGTGAAGCCGCGCTTGCGATCTCTGGCGATTGGCCGATCAAAAGCAATAGCGGTTTGGAAAAGACGTAGAGAAACATAAGAGGAATGGCTGTGGCCATTAAAAGAATGGTTGATCTTTGAAGATAAACACCAAGCATTTCATATTGATGAGCTCCATATGCTTGTCCACATAGTGTCTCCACTGCACTTCCCATCCCAAGCTACAAAACACATATTTATGTTTTCTTGATTACAAAAAAAGTATAAACCAATGCTTTAAAAACTGTAACAGCTATTGAACTAAATTAAATGACGATAGTTGTCGACTAACAAATGATTAAAAATTGTTAGCGTTTTCATTGATTTATTTGTATCTGGTCTATTAGCTTGTAATTAAACTACTCATAACGATTGTTTCAGTCTAACAAGATTTTCAACGCTTAAATTAAGTCTTGATCGAAGACAATACTACAAAAGAGTCATATCATATGTACAACGTACAAACCATGATTAGTTAACATATACAAGTTCATCATGAATAAAATGATTGGACCAAAGACAGGATGTTGATCATATAAAGTGTAAAGTTATATTATTTAAATTGAGTGACTATAAAAATATTTTAACTTATATCAGGGTGACGTGTTTCGAATTTTTTTTCTAAACCACGTTCTTTATAATATTATTATATTTCTAAATTAAATTTACAAAGCACAATATTAATATTTTTTAGGTAGAGTATCATTTGAAAATATTATACGACTGCAATTCTCATGTTAAATGATTGCAAATATCAAATACTCGAAAACGAAGTTCTTACAAAATATATTATTAGGCCTATTTCTTAGGTTTTAATAGCCATAACACTTGTTTTGAAAAGGTTCTTATCTTAAATAGTGATAATTCAACCACTAATTACCTTATCATCTAACAAACTTAAATCAATATCAAAAATAATTTCAAGCTTGTCGTTATTAAAATGTTTCTAAAAATAATGAAGCTCCGAAGAAACATATAAAGATATTTCTGACAATTCCAGAAACCTATGTATTATTAGATAATTCCTGCCGAGAAAAAAATAATTCCATTACTTTAAATGTGCCCATTCTCAAAAATCTAAATATCATATAAAATGTATTAATTTGTACCAGTAATTTTTTTGTTTTTCTTTAACAACCACCACTTGAAAAAGCAGTCTTAAAACATTCATTATAGGTTCTTTATTTCACTCTACATCTAAAAATTATAGAGAAATAATACATGTTTCATTTAGTTACATTTATTAGATTCTCTATTTTACTCTTTATTTAGAAAAAATATTAGCATATAGTAAATTCAATATCTATATTTGGTATGTTACTATTTGTCGATAATTGTAAGTATATAAAACCAAGAAAAAATAATAGAATAATTGTGTGTGTAAGATAGAGATTTAAAAAAAAGAAGAATGAGATTTGAAAAACTTTTAGAAGATAAACAAAAAATTTGAGAAAATATAATTAAGTTAAATCATAACAAATAATATAAAGATGTTAATGTGAACGCTAAACGTGACTTAATTAAATTATCACTTCTATTATTGCCCTAGTAAAAAAACATATTTTATAGCTATATGCAAAAACTAAAATTTTGTTTTGTTACCATGACACCATAAGCGAAAAGTTGGACACCGTTATTGCCGAGAGATGCTGCTGCCAACTCAAGGTTGCCGAGGTGGCCACAGAAAATTTTTGTAGACATCGAAGTCACGTTGTTCAACAAATACACGATGATCGCCGGACCAGCTAGCCGAAACAAACTATACAATTCGATAGTTGTCGCCTTTTGGAACCGCCCGAAGGAGGTTAAGCTCGTGTCCGACAGTATCTCCTCCAGCTCCGAACTCACCCCCTCGCCCGGCGCTGTCGGCAGCACCGGTGGGTTCCGGTGTTTTGATAATATAGGTTCGGTGAGCTCACCATGTTGGGTGGAGGTTGGATCCATTGGTGAGTAAAATTGTGAAAGGTGCTGCTATTTAGGCCTCATATAATTATCGTTGTTGTCACATATATAATTTAAATTTACATATGCAGCCCCTAACTTCTAGTTTTTATTTGTATGGAATTGTTATTAAGGGATGAAAAAAGTCGGGTATTGGTAATTCCAACCTATAACCCAGTTATAAAATCATGTCTCATATCCAACCCAATACTCGTTAGGTATTTGTTGGGTAATTATCCGCAGGTATCATATACCCATTAGTTTGTTATAAACGATATACATTGGGAATTCTAAATACTTTTTTTTCCTATTACAATTTTTATTAAATTTTATTTATACAACAACTATTATAAATTAAAAATGTACATTACATACATATAAGTTTTATAATATAATGAAACTAATAATAACTTTATAATATTTATACGGTTAAATGTATAAACAAAATGTAAATATTATCAAATGCATATAATAAAGGAAAATTTATTTTTTCAAATTATGAACATACATAAATAAACCACTAATAGACAAGGGTAATGGAAAATAAAAATATAAATTAAAAAAAATCAGGTATATGATCGGGATATATAGTCGGGTAAACGGATATGTGGTTTCGGGTAATCGAGTCGAGTATCACCTAATCTTATACCCGACCCGTACCTGCAGAAAATTTTAAAATAAATCTCATACCCGACTCAATACCAATCGGGTATCGGGTATACCCGTCCCATTTGTGTCGGGTTTTGGATATACTGTCGGACTCGAGTATTTTTGCCATATCTTTACATAGAATAATTATTACGATAGCTTAAAATATAATTATTACAAAACATGATATCATTTGTACATTCATCCATCATCCAACTTTAGAGTGTGTGTAGTAGTCTCGGGATCCAAGATTTATCGTAAGAGTTTGTATTAATGACTTTAATATCTACTTTTTTATATTGAAAGTGAACTTTATTCTATCATCTCTTCATGTTTTCTTGATTCACTCATTTGTGTCTTTACGGTCTATATAAAACGCGTTAACTGCCTGGAAAGGGGTTAGAAGGATGGTATGGGTAAAGTTCTTGCCTCGTTCAATGTATAGATCCTACGAGGACTTGATTCAAACTTATTAGGATTCCCTTTGGGGCAGATAGCATCAAATTAAGGGAAACAAGAATGGTTTGAATCCCTTAAAAATAAACTACTATTAAAACTTTAAACCGGCCTTAAGGGACTGTATCCCTGCTGACTCAGACCAATATGGCTAAGGGTAGCGTTGCTTCCAAAAGAGGGACATGCCACATTTTGCATTAATAGTTTTTCAATACTCCGGCCTTGCGGGATTGTATCTCTGCTAACTCAGACTAATATGGCCGAGGGTAGCGTTACCTCCAAAAGAGGGACATGCCACTATAACCAAGATAATATCTTAAAAAACCCAAAGTGCGGAAATCATCAAATGATATATAAATAATAAGTCGGAATCAAGTGATTCTATTTGTCTATTTATTACTTTTATTACTTCCTTTTATTTCTTTATTTTACTTATTAAAAATCTTTTCTAACATTTGATTATATTAGACGTCGACGATATTCCAAAAATTAAAAGCTATTGTGTCCTTTGACGACCTCGGTATCTTACCATCACTATACTACGCCAGTGACGAGTGCACTTACCCTAGCATGTTATAGATAGTGATAGTGTTATATCGTGTTTTATAAATTTAAAATTTGAGTAAACGAGTGAAAAGTAATTCAAATATATCCAAAATTCATACACACACTCCGCTCACGTCACCTTGATACCAAATGATGCAAAAATGTGAGCGATCAAATGCCAGACAATCTGGATTATTTAGAATCTTTAAAGCCTTGAGGATTATTGATGGAATTATTTTTACGAAAATCCACCATCCAAAAGAAATAAAAACCAAATATATAAAAAGTCTCAATCCTCCTAACATGCTAGGAAGAGATACGAATTCAAATAGGCAAATATGAAATTCAAAAGAGTATAAATGATCATCCAAATATCAGTATGCTTTTAACCCGATTCAAATCATCCTAGTGGTATTAGCTTGCAACGGGTAGGGTTTAACTTGTTACAACCCCTGATCACATCATGGATGAGAGTCGTGAGCAGTCAAGTGGTACCGGTGATTATGTTGAAAATATTGCAGCGGAAAAATTCATTAGGACTGTAGTTAGGAAAAATATCAGAGTTTAGAAGCACCGAAAATTTTATTTATAACAAACGGGAATAAAATCCATGTTTTACAAAGGTAGATTTTAATAGGCGATAAACCCGAATTCATAAAACAACGTTTCTTAATTTAATTGATAAATAAACCACTTCTTTAAGCCTTTTGGTGTCGTATGAATACTCTTATTCAGATCTATTGTAATCACCTAAAACATGTTTAAAGACATTTGATCAGCGGGAAATGCTAGTGAGTTCATTCAATTTGTACAAAATGACACATACTTGTATTTACAACATTAAGAGTTTTTTAATTTGCTTACTTACTATTGGCAACCTCATTATCCAATAGTAAAGAAATTACTTTTAGTAGTATTTATCACTTGCTCATTTCGGTGACTAGTGGTCATATCACTAATTGGCTAACTCGAGGTAGCCAATAATGTTGTGAATATAAGAATGTATCATTTTGTACAAATTGAATGAACTTACCAGAATTTCCTGCTGACCAAATGTTTTTAAATATGTTTCAGGCGGTTACAATACATCTGAATAAGAGTAGTGATATGGCACCAAAAAGCTTATAGAAGTGGCTTATTTTATCAATTAAATTAAGAAACATTGTTTTATGAATTCGGGTTTATCCCCTATTAAAAGCTACCTTTGTAAAACATGGGTTTTATTCCCGTTTGTTATAAACAAAAATTTCGATGTTTCTAAACTCTGATATTTTTCCTAACTACGCACCTGATGAATTTTTTCGCTGCAATATTTTCAACATAACCACAGGTACCACTTGACTGCTCACGACTCCCGTCCAGAGTGTGGTTGAAGGTTATGACATAGCTCCCATAGGGTTGGTAGTTACAACCCGATGTCTCTTTGATAGAATATAGCATAAAATTTCTCTTTTAATGATTAGAAGTTGAATGGTTCTATTACGAATATGATGTTCTTTTACATTTCTTATTTGTATTGATAAATTTACAGACACGATCAAATCCATTTTTGTTAGAAATGAACAAGGTATGTTTGTTCAAGTGTCCTTATTTTTTTGTTTATTTATCCGCTTAAGATTAACAAATACACACGAACATAACTCGTCTGATTTATTTACACCCCTACTAACTCGTCTGATTTATTTACACCCCTACTAATTAATTTCGACTAGAATCTGGTTACTAGTTTCAACTACTTGATAATATGTTCTAATTCATATCAATAAAATAAGTCAAGGTTACCTAAAAAATAAAATGATGATGAGCTAATCTAAAAGTTGGCTAAATCTTATCTAGAGGAGCTAGAGAAAGGGAAACATGGAAGAAAATATCAAAGCTTTAAACGATCATAACTTGAGCTTAGAGTGAGTATTCATGTTCAACACAACTTGAGAGGTTGTAATGGCATCTCTCCCAACCTAAATTTTCAATCTTCGATGTTTAGTTTTTGACATTTTCATAACATCCATGATAAAGATTCCAAACAATTGAGAACCACCATAAAATGCTTTAT
This sequence comes from Scalesia atractyloides, assembly GCA_947069175.1. Classification (NCBI taxonomy): domain Eukaryota; kingdom Viridiplantae; phylum Streptophyta; class Magnoliopsida; order Asterales; family Asteraceae; genus Scalesia; species Scalesia atractyloides. Next base: position 58,185,701 of record CAMTDV010000007.1, on the reverse strand, counting down.
TCGTACAAAGTATTGTGGAAACATAAATAACAAAATAAATCTTTCTTTTTATTCTTATAATAATGTAGTGTTTTAAAATTGATATATATATATATATATATATATAATATGTAGAGAGAGAGAATTCGGGTAAAGGGAAAACCCCTAAGACTTGTTAGAACTTAGAGAAATCAGTTTTCCCGTGTGAGTTTTACCCTCATTTTTCACACCCCTAAATTAAAATGTTACAAAGACAGGCGTAAAAAAATCAAAGTGGGTTTTTTTGACCCCTTATAGTTGCTCTAAAAAGATGATAACATGGAAGAAAAGGTCAAAACTTTAAATGAGCATAACTTGGGCTTTAAGTGAATATTCATGTTCAATACAACTTGAGAGGTTGTGAAGCCATCTCTCCCCAAACCCAAATTTTCAATCTTTGTTGTTTAGTTTCTAGCACATTCATAACATCGGTTACTATGATAACATGACCACCAAATGTTGGAATTGAACCATACAAAAGAACAAATGATAGAAAGCCAAAATATACTACAACCTCTGATCCTAATAATAATATAACATCTGCCCAAGTCAAGCTCTACTGAAGACTAAATGTCAAAGGTCTGCTATAGCTAAAACTCTGTTGAAGAAAAGCTCTGCTAAAGTCTAAAGCTGAAGGTCTGCCAAGGTAAAGCTCTGCTGAAGTCTAAAGCTAAAGGTCTGCCAAGGCAAAGCTCTGCTGAAGATTAAAGCTAAATGTGTATCAATGCAAAGCTCTACTGAAGACCAACAGAGGATGTCTCGTCAGTGTTTTACTATCAGTCTTTGTAATGTTTAGTTTATAGCAGTGGTTAGCTTAGCATACATTGTTAGTTTGTTATTATTGTTAATTTAACTTTCAAGCTGACATCATCATAAGATGCTCAGTGGTTAGGATTGTAGTATAAATAGAATAGTGCTTGTATTGTTCTATTTGATCACTTTTAATAATTATCAATCTAGCATTCTTCCTTACATTCTGTACAAACAAATCAGTGATCTTAGGCTGAGGGGGAGACTGTGATTTTTATGCATGTGATTAGAATTCACTAAAAGCATTATAAAGAAAAAAATCTCTCAGCTGTTATGAATTAAAGTTCATCATTCCGCTGGATGTTCATCTGATTTATCTTCGTTCATTTATCATTTTTATAATCTTCATAAATAGTTTTCAAACTCAGATCCTAACACCAAAGATTCCAAACAATTGAGAACCATAAAATGCTTTATTCGTACAAAGTATTGTGGAAACATGAATAACAAAACAAGGTGGGAAGGATGTAACAACCCTCAAAAATGCTCCCGATGACAAACCGTAATCAAAACCCCAAGTGCGTACACCGAAACTTGTTATAATTAATCAGACAACTTAGCGGTTAAGAAAACCTGGTTCTTATACAATTTCCGTCACAACCCCCAACCACACCCTGTACGGGAGCCGTGAGCAGTCAAGTTATGCCGGTGGTTATGTTGAAAATATTGCAATAGAAAAAATCATCAGGACCGTAGTTAGGAAAATATCAGAGTTTAGAAACACCGGAATTTTTATTTATAACAAACGGGAATAAAACTCATGTTTTACAAAGGTAGCTTTTAATAGGGGATAAACCCGAATTCATAAAACAACTTTACTTAATTTAATTAATAAAATACGCCACTTCTTTAAACCTTTTGGTGTCGTATCACTACTCTTATTCAGATCTATTGTAATCACCCGAAACATGTTTAAAAACATTTGATAAGCAGGAAATACTTGTGAGTTTCATGTACAAAATGACACAGTTTTATATTTACAGCATTAAGAATTTTTACATTTGTTTTGTTACTATTGGACAACGAGGTAGCTAATAGTAAGAAAAATGTAAAAACTCTTAATGTTGTAAATATAAGAATGTGTCATTTTGTACAAAATGAACTCACTAGTATTTCCTCGTGATCAAATGTTTTTAAACATGTTTCGGGTGATTACAACAGATCTGAATAAGAGTAGTGATACGGCACCAAAAGGCTTAAAGAAGTGACTTATTTTATCAATTAAATTAAGAAACGTTGTTTTATGAATTCGGATTTATACCCGATTAAAAGCAACCTTTGTAAAACTTGGGTTTTATTCCCGTTTGTTATAAATAAAAATTTTGGTGTTTCTAAACTTTGATATTTTTCTTAACTACGGTCCTGAAGATTTTTTCCGCTGTAATATTTTCAACATAACCACCAGTACCACTTGACTGCTCACAGCTCCCGTCCAGGGTGTGGTCGGGGGTTTTGACATAACTCGCATAGAGTTGGTAGTTACAACCCGATGTTTCTTTGATAGAATATAACATAAAGTTTCTCTTTTAAAGACTAGAAGTTGAATGGTTCTATTACAAAATATGATGTTCCTTTACGATCAAATCCATTTTTGTTAGAAATGAACAAGGATATGTTTGTTCAAGCGTCCTTGTTTTTTTGTTTATTTATCCGCTTAAGGTTAACAATAGACACGAACATAAGTCGTCTGATTTATTTACACCCCTACTAATTAATTTCGACTAGAATCTGGTTACTAGTTTCAACTACTTGATAATATGTTTTAATTCATATCAATAAAATAAGTCAACGTTACCTAAAAAATAAAATGATGATAAGCTAATCTAAAAGTTGGCTAGATCTTATCTAGACGAGCTAGGGAAACATGGAAGAAAATGTCAAAAGCTTAGAGTGAGTATTGATGTACAACTTGAGAGGTTGTGATGCCATCTCTACCCAACCTAAATTTTCAATCTTTGTTGTTTAGTTTTTGACACATTCATAACATCCATGATAAAGATTCCAAACAATTGAAAACCACCATAAAATGCTTTATTCGTACAAAGTATTGTGAAACATAAATCACAAAATAAATCATTCTTTTTATTCTTATAATAATGTAGTGTTTTCAGATTGATATATATATGTATATATATATATATATATATGTATATATATATATGTGTGTGTGTATGTATGTGCGTGTGTGTAGAAAGAGAGAGAGAATTCAGATAAAGGAAAACCCCTAAGAGTTGTGAGAACTTAGAGAACTCAATCTTCCCATGCGAGTTTTACCTCCATTTTTTCACACCCTAAATTAAAATGTTACATAGACTGGTGTAAAAAATCGAAATGGGTTTTTTGACCCCTTATAGTTGCTTTAAAAAGCTGATAACATGGAAGAAAAGGTCAAAACTTAAAATGAGCATAACTTGTGCTTAAAGTGAGTATTCATGTTCAATACAACTTGAAAGGTTTTGAAGCCATCTCTCCCAAGCCCAAATTTTCAATCTTTGTTGTTTAGTTTCTAGCACATGCATAACATCGTTTACTATGATAACATGACAACTAAAGATTCAAACACTTGCAAACCATAAAATGCTTTATTCGTACAAAGTATCGTGGAAACATGAATAACAAAATAAATCATTCCTTTTATTCTTATAACAATGTAGTGTTATTATATATATACATATGTGTGTGTGTGTAGAGAGAGAAAGAACTCGGGTCAAGGGAAAATCGCTAAGAATTGTGAGAACTTAGAGAACTCGGTCTTTCCGTGCGAGTTTTAGCCTCATTTTTTCACACTCCTAAATTAAAATGTTAAAAGACGGCCGTAACAAAAATCGAGGTGGGTTTTTTGACCCTTTATAATTGCTCTAAAAAGCTTATTATCAACTTTTTACTGTATAACGGCTGCAGTAAATAAGAAAAAACTATGTTTTTTTTTGAAAAAAGTTGATTTTTTTAGGATTTTAAGACAAAATTCTCTAAGTTCTCACAACTCGTATGAGTTTTCATTTTACCCTAACATATATACATAATTAGGAACATTTGTGAATTCATCCAAATTAAGAGAACTCGTGAGAACTACATGTAGTGATATTTTTCCTAACATGTTTTATATGTTAATAACATTTATGGAACTTAAAAAATATATACATGTGTATGCAAAAAATTATATATGTGTAGAAAAAGCACAGAATTAGATACTCGTCATTTTACATATTTGTAAAATTTAGCTTTACAACTTATTTACATTTTATACGTTTATAACATTTTACGAAAATAAAAAACAGAAAAAAGATATGAACGCACACATGTAAATAAGTTGTAAAGCTAAATTTTACAAATATGTAAAGTTGACGAGTATTTAATTGTGTGCTTTATATATATATTATATTATATATATATATATATATATATATATATATATATATATATGGTAGGGTTCATGCGAGAACCACCTTTATTGTGAAAACCGTGAGAACCAATGTGAACACAAAAAAATGCCTAAAAAAATCTAAAAAACACACAAAAAAATTAATATTTTTTTTAAATTGTTATACTTCGTAACCAAAAAATTTCGAGTAACAATTATCGATGTACATGTGCGTATGTATCATTCCTTGGACAAATTCTGTAATACATTAACAGTGCTGGACAAATGCACTTTCATTTACACTACCGTCTGTAATACACTACTTTTTGCATTACCAATATTAAAAAGGCACATGTGCATCATTATGTATAACCACGATATAACGTGGTTTAGTACAAAAAGTTTGTGATTTTGAATGATGAAGTAGGCCCATTTACATGTTTTTTGGTTAGTTATATCTAGTGGTTGATGGTTTGGTTATATTTGTCACTTTATGATGTAATATGTTGTTTGGATGGTATAAAGGGTGTTGATGTATATGTAACAAAGTGAAATATTGGTAATGGTATTGTATTATGGATGGTAGGAGGTAATGGTAGTGTATTATGGATGGTATGATAGATGAAATGCTACAATGTATTCAAAGTAGTATACCAAAACACGTTATATTTTGTTCATACATATAGATGCCCATGTGTGTCTAACCCGGTATATTTACTGACTTCAAATTCATTTAAACCCTTGTTTAACTTCATCTTCTTCATTCCACATAAACTGATTGCTAACCCGATGAAGTTTATTGGATTATTAGTTATTATTACTACTGAAAATAAACCATAAGAAAACATGAAAAGGATTCAGGGATGTTTATACCGAACAGGGTGGCCTGGATTTCTCCGGTGAAGTTCCATTGACAAGCAGCTTTTCCGGCGAAGTTTAAATTTGAGAGTAGAGGTTACAGAGTGTATGTGTGAGTATGTGCGTGATCTAACTGAGTTTCTTAAACCTCTATTTATTGAGAGAGGGGCAGTAGTATGATTTCAATGTTTCAGTTTCAATCAAGAGTTAACGGCTGATGATATGTGTAACTGTTATCGGTGAATTGACTCAAGGATTGGGTTTAGTCTCATGATTTAAAACGGTTACCTACGTTAATTGTAAAAGAAAAACGGGTCTTGGATTGCTTGCTTGAATTAAGCTCGACTGTTATAGCACTGCGATTTGAAATACGAAATCAAGGGTTGTTTTGATATATAACTTATTTGGTTTGAGATTGTATTAGCTATGTGTGTGTGGTGTAATGGTGTGTTGGGTGCATTTTTTGGGTGGAGACCCGGGTTCGATACCCGCGGTCCACACCTTTTTATATTTTATTTTTTATTTATAATTTAGTTATGAATATTATTATTATTATTTTGAACTTTATTATTGTTATTTATTATTTAATATTAATAATATAACGAATTTTTTTAAACGCTTAACATAAAAGCGTAATGAAACATCATAACGTATATTAGAATTATAAAACGGAGCGGGTTTTAGAACCCGTTTTACGACAAACGTTACAGTATCCCCTACTTTTAGAAATTTCGTCCCGAAATTTAAGTAGTGGTAGGTTTGTCTTGGAAGAGGTGAGGGTATTTTTCGCGCATTGATTCTTCGCGTTCCCAAGTAAATTCAGGTCCTCGTTTTGACTCCCAACGAACCCTGACTATCAGAATTCGACTTCGTCTTAGACGTTTCTCACCGAAGTCCATGATTTCTACAGGTCGTTCTATAAAATGCATCTATTCATCAATCTGAATATCTTCTAATGGTATGTGGAGGTTTTTGTCGGCAAGGCACTTTTTCAAGTTGGATACATGGAACATGGGATGAATCTTGCTGAGTTCTTCAGGTAGGTCAAGCTTGTATGCTACAGGACCCACTCTCTCGAGTATTTTAAATGGTCCAACATAGCGAGGTGCTAGCTTTCCTTTTTTTGTCTAAAACGAACAACTCCCTTCCATGGTGACACTTTTAAAAGAACTTGATCGCCAACACAAAACTCGAGTGGCTTTCGTCGCTTGTTAGCATAACTCTTTTGACGACTCTGAGCTGCTAGAAGATTGTTGCGGATTTGAAGAATCTTATCGGTTGTTTCTTGGATTAATTTCGGTCTAGTGATTTGTGCTTCACCGATTTCGTGCCAACATACAGGAGATCGGCACTTACGACCGTATAGAGCTTCAAATGGAGCCATACCAATGCTCGAGTGATAACTATTATTGTAAGAAAATTCAACCAATGGTATATGAGTATCCCAATTGCCCTTGAAGTCGATAACACATGCTCGCAACGTGTCTTCAAGGGTCTGTATGGGACGCTCAGATTGTCCATCAGTTTGGGGATGAAAGGCGGTGCTAAGATCTAAGCTTGTACCTAACGCTGATTGTACGGCTTGCCATGTTCTTGAAGTAAAACATCCATCTCTATCCGAGATGATGCTCAAAGGCATCCCGTGTCGACTTACAATTTCATCGATGTAAATACGGGCTAACTTCTCATTTTTGTAATCTTTACGAATCGGGATGAAGTGAGCTGGTTTGGTAAGACGATCGACGATAACCCAAATCATATCATGCCCACTGGAGGTGTGAGGTAACCCGTAATAAAATTCATGGTTATGTTTTCCCACTTCCAAACGGGTATTTCGGGTTGAACGAGTAATCCTGAGGGTCTTTGATGTTCGGCTTTAACCTTTGAACATGTGAGGCACTTGGAGACAAAAATGGCAATATCTTTTTTCATTATAGTCCACTAGTAAGAGTACCGTAAATCTTGATACATCTTATCAGCACCCGGATGTATAGAGTATCATGTTATGTGGGCCTCATTCATGAGAAAAGTACGAAGATTGTCACGATCAGGTACCCAAATACGATATAGGTAGTAATGGATACCTTCGGACTTGGATTCTAACTTGGTTTTAGGTCCACAAGATAATTCATCCCGTACATCATTTTCCATGACAGAGGTATGTTGAGCTTCGCGAATGCGGTTTTGAAGGTCAGTTACGATTTGAGAACACAAAAGGTGGATGGAGTTAACACATTATTTCTGACTAAGAGCATCAGCTACAACATTGGCTTTACCAGGGTGATAACGGATTTCACAATCGTAATCATTCAGAAGTTCGACCTATCTTCGTTGCCTCATGTTTAACTCATTCTGATTGAAGATATGTTGAAGGCTCTGTGGTCAGTGTAAATCTCACACTTTGTACCATAGAGATAATGTCTCCATATCTTTAGAGTGAACACGACTACTCCGAGTTCTAGGTCGTGAGTGGTATAGTTCTTTTCATGTCCTTTGAGTTGTCTTGAGGCATAGGCTATCACCTTTCCTCTTTACATTAAGACACACCCTAGTCCCTGTCCTGATGCATCACAATAGACCACAAAGTCTTCACAACCGTCAGGGAGAGTGAGAATGGGTGCATCACAAAGTTTTTGTTTCAAGGTTTGAAAAGCCTCTTCTTGCTGGGCTCCCAAACTAAGGGCTTTCCCTTATGAGTCAAGGCTTTGAGTGCTAAGGCAATACAAGAGAAATTGGCGATGAAACGCCGATAATAACCAAATAAGCCGAGGAATGATCTAACTTCGGTAGGAGTGCGTGGAGCTTGCCATTATTGCACTGCTTTAATCTTTGCAGGGTCGACATGAATTTCTTTGTCGTTGACGACTGACCAAGAAATTGAACTTCTTTTAACCAGAATTCACATTTTGAAAACTTAGCGTAGAGCTTTTCAGTTTTCAAAAGTGTTAGGATGAGTCGAAGGTGTCGTTCATGATCTGATTTGGTCTTGGAATAAATAAGAATATCATCGATAAAAACAATAACGAAACGATCGAGGTAGGGTTTGCAAACCCTATTCATTAAATCCATGAAACGCTAGGAGCATTGGTCAAACCAAAGGCATGACCATGAATTCATAGTGACCATAGCAAGTTCGAAAGGCAGTTTTCGGAATGTCTTCTTCACGTACTCTAAGCTGATGATAACCAGAATGAAGATCGATTTTTGAGAAACAGGTGGCACCCTGAAGTTGACCTAGAAGGTCATCGATGCGAGGTAAAGGATAGCGGTTCTTAATGGTCAACTTGTTGAGCTCTCGATAGTCGATGCACATTCGAAAAGTTCCATCCTTCTTCTTGACAAAAAGAACCGGCGCACCCCAAGGTGATGAGCTAGGACGTATGAATCCCTTATCAGTCAGCTCTTGCAGCTGGCTAGCTAACTCTTGCATTTCAGATGGGGCAAACCAATATGGAGATTTTGCAACTGCTGTAGCACCAGGTACAAGATCGATTCGAAATTCGACGTCCCGCACAGGAGGAAGTCCTGAAACGTAGTCGAGAAAAACATGAGGAAAATCTCTAAGCACCGGAATATCTTCAATTTTCTTCTCCTTGCCTTCCTTCTTGACGATATGGGCTAGGAATGCTATGTAATACTTTCAAAGATATCTTTGTGTTTGAAGACACGACATCAACTTGAGTCCTTTGGATGGGGTTTCACCAAAAATACGAAGAGTTTGGCCGTCGGCAAGAGGAATTCGAATGAATTTTTCATAACAAACAACTTCAGCATGATGCTGACTAACCAGTCCATTCCAATGATGACGTCGAAACTTCCCAATTTCATAGGAATAAGATCAATTGGAAAATCATGATCATTGAGAGTAAGAGTGCAATCGCGAATGATAGAGTCTAACGTAATAGGTTCACCGTCTGCTACTTCCATTATAAATGGTTCGGCTAGACTAACGCGAGGTAATCCAAGAATAGATTCAAACTCTAAGGACACAAAACCCTTATCCGCATCAGTGTCAAAAAGAATAGATGCATAACTACCGTTAATAAGAAACGTACCGTTGACCATGTTGTTATCCGCTCTCGCTTGATTGGCATTGATGTTAAAGGCTCTACCTCTTGCTGGCGGATTGGCTTGGTTGGCTTGGTTCACAGGATTAGCTTGGGCTTGTGCATTGATGATGTTCACTAAACGCGGACAAGTGTTGCGAAAATGTGCTGGATCACCGTAATTGAAACAAGCTCTGACGGGTGGCATCATAGGGTAGTTGGGTTGGTAAAAGGGTTGAGCCATTGGTTGAGCAGGTGGTAGTAGTAGAGGTTGTTGGTAGGGAGCTTGGCCCACCACTTGGTTGTTTGGTTAGGCTTGAGGTTGGTTGCGGGATGGTCTTTGAAGAGAGCGGCAGGTTTGGATTGCATGACCTGCACGGCCACAACCTGTGCAGTGGAGACATGGGTTCTTAAGAGGGTCGTGGTATTGGCATCGATTGCATTTTGGGTGAGGTCCTGTATATTGCTTCTTGAATGGAGCGACAGGAGGAGCAACTTGGGTGATTGGAGCGCCGACAATAGGTTGATTGTGTTGAGTTGGCTGGTTTGTTTGAGTGACGGCAAAATTCTTCCCATTTCGTTTTCTCTTGCCAGCGAATCGAGAAGAGGATCCAGCTTGTGTTGGGTTTGGGGTTTTAGTTGGTGTTTTATCTTTCTTTTTTTCATCCATGAAATCCCCGTTCCTGATGTGATTTTTGGTGAGCTCAGTAGCTAGCTCCATTGCTGCCTCCAGAGTTGCAGGCGTAGTACTCATCACAAAGTCCTGAATCTTCGAAGGAAGACCCCGAATGTAGTGCTCGATCAAACGGTAAAGAGGAGTGAACAAATAGGGAACCATTTGATTCAACTCGAGAAACCTTTTGTTGTAGGTTATATGGTCTCTCACTTTTTGTTTCAAGAAATAGAATTCATCCTCCAGCTTTTTAATTTCGTTTCTTGGGCAGAAGCATCTTGTCATAAGCTCTCGAAGTTGTTCCCAAGTTAGGGCTATCGCGGGTTTGGCTCCTCGTCTGCCTTTTCAGCATTCCACCACGTGAGTGGTACCCCATACAGACGACCAGTAGCATAATGAACCTTACGGTCGTTGGGACAATCACAGTTGCGGAAGGTACTCTCCATCTCTTCAAACCATCGAAGGAGAGCAGTGACCCCTTCAGTCCCTTCGTACTTTGGAGGGTCACATGAGTTGAAGTGCTTGTAGGTGCACTTGGTGGTGTTGGTGGGAGGGTTGGTAGCATTTTGACCCTCTTGATTGATTGGGTTGACAGGATTAGCGGCGAGAGCTTGTTGGACTTAAATTACAATATCGGGAATTACGGCGGCCATTTGTTGGCTATTTGAGCAACCATACGCTCGCCGGATCTTCCTGATCTCCTACCTCCACGAGAGTGCCTAGAAGACATCTACAGGAAATACGTAACGAGTTTATGAGTTTGGCGTTTGAGCGTCATGTGTCGCATTTAGAAATTAGCGTTCATAAATCAAATGAGAAAAATAAATTCACTACATCCATAGAATGTCTTGGGCCTTTCATATTTGGGCCCCCATATGTCCCCCATACTTGGCCTAAGTAGTCATGTGGGCCCCCATGACTACTGGGCTTTGTAGGGTTCACATTCGTTTTGTCCTGTTAACACTTGCACCACCTGAATGAAAATCGTAAAATATGATTGCGAAATATAAGGTCGGAAGGTGTCCTGGTGTAGACACAGTGACTACTCAAAGTGGGGTTAGTTCACACGACGTTTGGAGTGGCATGCTTTGGCCTAATAGGTCTTTTGTAATCTCATCGTTAGTCCCCAGGTAGGCAAACTGGTCCTTTATATTGGATTTATACGAATGCCAATCCTAGACAGGACGTTTCGGCTACCGGTACTTGTACCCTTCTAGTTACTACATGCCCGTCGTAGAACTCACTTTGATGAGATTGAAAAATGAAAAGATCACAAAATTTTGAGAAGAGAAACATGAAAATGTTTAAATATGAGAGAATTGAGACGTGCGTGATGCGTATATATGTAAGCATATTATGTTTACAATATGTGTAACACATTAAATATCACACAAAATCATACAGTAGTGAGAGTGCTTGCATGTATTTGTGTGTGAGAGAAATGTAAAACAAGTAAATATCATGAGTTTGTATGTAACCAACTTAACACGTAAGAAATTAATTTCTAATTTACTATAGTATAGGCTCTAAGGGTCTAATAACCTATCCTATATCCCTATAGTCAAAAGCTCTGATACCAATCTGCCACGCCCTGACCCGCAGCGGATATGATAGTCGGGGCATGATTGGGTTTTCATCAAAGCTCATGACATTTACTATTATAAAAGTTTAAAATGTATTATTTCAAATTAAAAAGAAATGTTTCAATCAACACTTAATCCATACAAACACAAAAATGTTCAAAACAAGACTTTCAAGTAACGCTTCATTTTTCTACTAAGGCACAAGTCCTATGTGTTCCTTGCTTCAACCTAATCACATGTATCATGTGTAAAAATAGAGATTTTGGTCAACAAAAGCTGGCGAGTGAATCCCGTTTGAACATTAGAAATAATTGATATATTTATGATTTTAATAAAAATGTGCATAAACCAAATATGAGCAACGTATATGTAATCTAACCACAAACCACGTAATCATCTAGCAATGTACATGTGAGCATGATAAGCGATGTGCTGTGAGATCAAGGCTCAATCAAACGGACCCGGTATAATTAGGCAACGTGACCTCTAGGGAACAAATGGGCCTAATGTGAGAGCTTGACTGAAATGAATAAGTATAACCACAAATAACAATAAAAAATATCACATAGCGCGTTAGTTCATATAATGGTAATAGCACGAGAGTTGAATAAGTAATATAAATGAAATGACACATGATACAACCAAAAAACATGAATAAAAAGGGAAGTGGTAGGAATTCACTCACTATGGGTGCGTTTTTTTATTTGATGAAGAGCGCGCACGATTTAAAGATACAAACCGACGAGAAAGGCTAACCTAAATATTCACGTAATAATTTGGTAAATATATTTATTTTACTTAAAATTTGTATTTTTATTTAATAAATTTTATTAGACTTTTTTTAGATAATTTTATTGTATTTGTTACTAATTTTTACGCTTAAAAAGGAATTATTTAATTATATGTTTTATAGTTTTTGGAGAAAAATAAACAAAAGTTTAATTAAAAAATATACTCCATAGCGGGTCGAACCGGTCGAAATTGTATGCAGCGGGTAGGACTTGAACGTGTGACCTCCCGTTTACGTGCACGCAGCTCTACCAACTGAGCTACGTGTCTAACCCGAAATATATTGAAATTTAATTATCTTTATATACTTACTGAGACAAACCTCATTTTTTATTAATTAAAAAGGTTTTGTAAATTATAAGAACCGTGCATATAACTAGACTCGAACTCGCGACCTGAGCTTCGTGTTGCACAAAGCCCGACCAATTGGGTTGTGTGACTAACCCGAAGGATATACGTTTCTTATTAGTTTCATAAACTATCTGAATCATTTTATAATTCATCAAAAAGGGGTTGCAATTTATAGGGGAAAATCGGCAACGTATGTGAGACTCGAACCTGGGTCCTTGTGTTTCAAGTGCACACAGTCCACCACTGGACTGTGTGTCTAACCCGGTATATTTACCGACTTCAAATTCATTTACACCCTTGTTTAACTTCATCTTCTTCGTTCCACATAAACTGATCGCTAACCCGATGAAGTTTATTGGATTATTAGTTATTATAACTACTGAAAATAAACCATAAGAAAACATGAAAGGATTCAGGATGTTTATACCGAACAGGGTGGCCTGGATTTCTCCGGTGAAGTTCCGGCGACAAGCAACTTTCCAGTGAAATGTAAATTTGAGAGCAAAGGTTACAGAGTGTATGTGTGAGTATGTGTGTGATCTAACTGAGTTTCTAAAACCTCTATTTATAGAGAGAGGGGCAGTAGTATGATTTCAATGTTTCGGTTTCAATCAAGAGTTAATGGCCGATGATTTGCGTAACTGTTTTCGGTGAATTGACTCAAGGATTGGGTTGAATCTCATGATTTAAAACGGTTACATACGTTAATTGTAAAAGAAAAACGGGTCTTGGATTAATTGCTTGAATTAAGCTCCGACTGTTACAGCACTGCGATTTGAAATTCGAAGTCAAGGGTTGTTTTGATATATCTTATTTGGTTTGAGATTGTATCAGATATGTGTGTGTGGTGTAGTGGTGTGTTGGGTGCATTGTTTGGGTGGAAACCCGGGTTCGATACCCGCGGTCCACACCTTTTTCTTGTTTTATTTTTTATTTATAATAGGGTTATGAATATTATTATTATTTTGAACTTTATTATTGTTATTTATTATTGAATACTAATAATATAACGAATTTTTTTAAACGCTTAACGTAAAAGCGTAACGAAACATCATAACGTATATTAGAATTATAAAACAGAGCTGGTCTTAGAATCCGTTTTACGATAAATGTTACAAAATCAATGGCCAAGATATGTTCACTCAGTTCACAAATACACTATTGTTCACTCTAGAACCCCACCATGTATATATATGGGCGGGATCTTGGGAAAAGGCCTAAAAGTGTGAAAACAGTGAGTGAGAACGATTTTGGTGTTGACATGTGGCATTGGTGCTAGCTTATATTAAGGGTAATACTGTTAAAAAGTCCATGCACATGCCACTCACATGTCAAAGACCATCCACATTCAAGTCACATGCGTATTCCACCATCTTTTCTTAAACTTTCATAACTTTTTAATACGTGATTATTTTTAAAAAGAATACACCATAAATTCATTGTTTTATTATATTTTCAACGAGTATACTATTGCTATACTTTTGAAATAAAAAAATGGCATGAACCGGGTATTCAAATAAAAACGCCATAAAACCTCCAGTTTAGATGTGTTATATTTTGTGTATACAAGTGTATTGTAGGATGATACAGAAAAAGTATATATAAATATACATACCAAGTAACTTATACCTACAAGAACACAAAATAAAAAATGAGATGAAGTGTATATATACACACACAAAGTACATACTACACTGGATATGACACAAATATATAACCGCGACAAAACCGGAATTCCCGACAAAACATGATGACAATACAGACAGTCAGACAAATTACAAGTATACACACACATATTGAAAGAAGCATATATATATTAACAAGGCTCGGTAAAAACACATATACAATTTCGAACAAGTAATAAAGATATATATTGTCAACTTCGTATAAGAAATATATATTACAATTGATCACAAAAATATATTATTTTTGGAAGATCATAGAAACGTATTTCTTAAAATATATTTTCCGGAAAAACCAACAAGTAATACTAAGTGTGGAACTAATGCAAAAAATACAAGTATATGTATATTCATATACGTACAAATACGTGTTTACGTATACCACAACAACCTTAATATAATACAAGATTGCAAGTATTATACATGTATAAATAAGTATATAAATAAGTACCTACTTGAGAAATATATAAATAAGTATATATATACATGGGTACACGTATACGTACAAATACACAACAATTACAAGAATTGGACAAGTATACAAACAAGTATATATACATGAATACATATACAAGACAATGTTAAAAATATTATTTTTAACAAATATCGAACAAGGAAAAATACTTTTATTTTTAAGAATAAATATATTTCGGAATAACCATTTAGTGAAATCATGATATACGATACAAGAATATATTTTTAGAAACAAAAATATATTATTTCACTAAACAAAACAATCGTATGGGACACGAGTTCATACAAGGGGCTAGGCCCAGGACATTACACGAACAAGTATGAAACAATCGTGTGGGACACGAGGTTATACAAGGAGTTAGGCCCCGAACATACACAAACAAGGATACAAATTTATGTAGATACATTACACATATGATCATTTATATAATCAACCACCAATGCGTCTAAACATACTAAGGTTTTCAAAAAAAAACAAAACAAGGTCAAGTCTTAACAAGGTTTATCGTGAAATACTTGTACATGAATAAACAAGTAGACCAAAGTGCCTAAACAAAATTAGGACACTTGTAGGTCGGATACAAAACATGAAACATCGGATTGCTAGCACTTTAGCACAGAACACAATCACTGAGTTTCATGGTCCCTCCTTTAAATATTTGTACTTTTAAAAGTCGGGGGGAGATACATGTTACACAACGGTACGATTATAGAGTGAAATCAACTAGATCGTCCGCATAAGCGGGTTCACTAGTAGTAGCCATTGGTCATAATTCAGACAGGGGAACAGTTGGATAGATCTATCAAGTCTAGTCATGCTCCACTCCTGGTCCATGAGATCCAAAGGAGTGCTGTCCACACCCCCAACCGATGGCGGAATCATCGGGGCGGATGTAAATAGATTGCTCGAGACTTCATAACACTAATTGCGAGAAGTATTTAATAAATAATATTTCATTTCATTGCTAACGGTTCAAGTACATGAATTGGAAAACAAAATACAACAAGTAAGGTAGGACTAATCTATAACATGAATTTAAAGTTTGGTGCGTTTCTAGTCCCTCCTATTTCCATTTGTCATCAACATCATAAACCTACAACATGTTTAAAAGTATAGTTCAACATACAAAGCATTGGCAAGTACACAAGTTTAATATAGCATAAGTATGAGAAACGTGTTTAAACGAATCCGCATGGCTAAAATAGTTAACTAGATTAATGTATCATAGCATGCAATTCTACAAGTCAACCCAAAGAGTACCGCTAGCGTAATCTTATCGTCGCAACGATAAGACTATTATGATTAACTTAACATGACCTCGAGAATATGGGTTGTACGTTACTCCTACAACGCTATCCAGGTTAAGGGGAGGCTCGTACGAAGTTAATGACAAGCAAATCACATTAGAATGTTCCTAGAATACAAATCAAGTATCACGTATTTAAGCAAGTATAATGGATTGTTTGTGTTTGCATAAAGTATAAGTGTGTTTACGTGTATTTTGATAGGTTAAACACATTGCACCCAAAATTGTAAAGCGTAAAAAGGGGCTTTCGAGTGTACTCACGGTTTTGCAAAACTTCCTTTGTTAATTCCGTGAAGTGTTGGAGGTTGGAAACACCGAGGTTACCCTACAAGGGGTAAAGGAAGGTGTGTAAGTATTCTGAGTTGGATTTGAATTCTGGTTTGGGACAGAAAGTGGCAGAAAGTGAAATTACACCGAAAGTAACGAGACGGTTGCATTTTGTGCGAGGTGGTAGTCCACTTCATACGAGGTGACTATTATACTTCGTGTGAAGTTGGCGTCCACTTCGTAGGGAGTGTGTCAGTCTGTGATGATTTCGCTCATTTAATGCTCGTTTCGATATTGGTTCTGTCGAACAAGGATGTTAGGGACGAGGCCAGAAAGTCCAGAACATAATCAGATTATATATGTATATAGATTTTTTGTAGTATAGTTTATCGAGTTCTTCAATATGTCATAGAAGTAAAGCATGGGGGTGCGAACACCTCATTATATGATTCACCAAAGTACAAGTTTTGTCAACCGGGTTGGACATGAATAACAAAATGTAAAGTCGACTAAAACTTCAACAGCAGAGTGAGCAGGCTAGGTGCGTACATCCCGAACATAATGGCGTTTGGGGACATGTTGTAGCGTTGTCACTCTAATTAAGGTTGAATCGGTTTTAGGAGTAAAAACATGTACAAGTAGTGGTGGAACTTAATTCGGAAAGTCTAAACTTCCAGCATTCTCACATTAGCTTAACACTTTGTTTCTTAGAACTTAGCTCGGCTCACTTGCTGGTACCAAAGAAAGGTAGAAGAAAAGTAAGAAAATATAAGAGTTTGAAGTATAGTGAGCTAAAACTCACTTAGAATTTTGATATAATCTGCCAAGTTCTTGTAACTACAAGTGGGCGTAAGTGAAATTTTGGAAGGTTGGAAATGTGGTTAACGGGGTCGGATTTATAGGAGAATTGACTGGTAGAAGTGTTCGTGCTAGGTGTCACTTTGTGCGAAATGGTTGACCACTTCATACGAGGTGGTGGCCACGTCGTATGAAATGTGTCAGTTCGTATGTACGAAGGGCTTAGTTTGGGGCTAACTTTTCATATTTTAGTTGGTTTTAAGCATTCTGAAGCATTAGGATGTATCGTGTGTGCATAGTATGTACTTTGAATGTAGATTTGCATAAAAGTCACGTATTTAAACGATTGATTGCATGAATACTCGAGTATGAATGTATGAATAACGTATGTTAAAATATATGTTTGCTTGATAACAAGTATAAGCGTTTGCATAAAGTATAAATGTTCATTATGATCAACGTCTCAGATTACAAGCTTGGAAAGAAATACGAACAAGGTATGAATACAAGTTTCCATAAATAGAACTACGATTATACTTTCTAAATAGGGAAAGTACAAGAATGTGAAGCCTTACAAGTGCTTTTGTGTTCAACAAGTCGGGGCATCACTATGGACTTAGTGGCCAGGTAACGACGGATGACATTGTCGAGGTTTGGTTACTAGCTTGTGGCGACGCATATATTAATGTCTTTGCAAAACATTAGTGATCAACGAATTTCAATGACACTTTGCATACCAGTTTTTATACAAAGTTAGCAAATGTTTATAGATTCTTTTGGGTCAAAACAAAACACGTGAACTCACTGACATTATTTCTGACTTTTTAATTAACAAGTTTTTCAGGAAGGTAGAAAAAAAAACATTGCATGGTTTGAAAGCTAAGAACAAGGAGTTACAAGGAACGATGCCCTCTTTTGGAGGGTTTGCCTCATATATTCCGAAATATAAGGGTCAAAGCCTTGTTTTAGAAATCTATATCTTGTTTAAGATCATTTTGTGAACTTGAAGTACTTGGTTTATATCTGTGAACAAAACACTTGGTCTTGTAATGACGTTTCAGTTTATTATATAATTGGCATCGTTGATTATTTTTAATCATGTGGATGTTTACATTATCGCATGCTATGAAAACCGATCATAATCACACCTTCGCGCTTCTGCTACGAGCAGGGTGTGACACTATATCTGAAAGCCAACAACGACGATTCTAGTGTAGTTCCTTTTTTCACCATTCTGATCGGCGAGTGAAAGATGGCGGGATGAAAGTCAACACTGTATCCGAAAGCCAACAACGACAAGATCGATCAGAGGTGGGCGATGGGCAGTGGCGGCGAGATCGAGATGCTAGCTGCATTAAAACCTTAGTGGTGGTTGAAGGTAGTGACAAAAGTGCTCTAGTTTGGACGGTTCTAGATCTGTTAAAGTGTTCCAGTAACGACAAACTATTCATGTAGGTTGCAGGTTTTATTGTTTAAATTCGTTTGAGTTTCTTGTGTGGATGTTTTTTTAAATGTTTTCTAGTGTTTTATTTTGAAAAATCATTTCACACATGATTTTTTGTTAAAAATGGTTGTTAATACGTTTTTGTGTGTTCAAAATGTGCTAGTCTTAAATGTTCATGTAATTTGTAGGTTTTTGTTTTTTTTTTTCAAAATCATTTTGAGTTTTTGTTATATTCTTAGTCGTTGTTCGATTACAAATTTGTATCTTTTTAACTAATTTAAATGTGTTTAAAGATCATTGTTTATATTTAACGTACTAGTAAGTTCAAATGTTGAAATGTTGTTTTAGATGGGTTGTTAGTTGTTTTGTATAAACATCACTTAGATATAACATTTTCATTTCCTTTAGAAAGTCCATAATTTAATCTGATGATCGTTTATTTTACAAATAAAAAGTTGTGTTTTTTCGTTGGCACAATTAGCTACATATGTAGTAATAATGTTACAGATGTCACTTGTAGTTAGGCCGACCCTCTTTTAGACAAAATGGGCTACACTGTAACATATGTATAGCCATGTTAAATATAGTTGTTACATGTATTATAACAAAAGCTTACACATGTATAATATAGTTGTTGTTACATTTGTATTAATAAGTTTAATTGTAGAAGATTAACACTGATATACTTGTTTTGTTCATATGTGAAAAGATGTTTTTGTTAAAGATGAATATGGTTATTAAGAAGCGAAGTATAGTTATATTTGGTTACCTTATGATAGTTTTTGGATCATATTTATATATTTAAGTTCGTATAAAACACTTTAGTTACATTTACGTTTGATTGTATGTGTGTAAATAATAACAACCTATAATGATTACTAACACCAACTATTGATATAAAACTAGTTAGTTTTATAAAAGTTAGGTTTTTTGGAAGCATTACAACTATTAATATAAAACTCATTTTTATTTTCATTGTTAGTACGACCAATTTTAGATGAAGATGGATGTTGTTGTGAAGTCCATTTTTTTGATGTAGAATGTAACCTGGATGTTGTAACACATGTAACAACTATATGTAACATGTTTAAAATGGCTATACATGTGTTACCCTCTAGTCTAACACATGTTACAAACATGTGTTACATGTGTGCAGCCCCCTTGATGTCAATTTAAACTTAGTTAAATTACATATGTAACAACATTATATCATCCAAAACGTCATATCAAATAGTAAACAAGTAATATATGTAACTTGTAGTATTAAGACTAGTGTAACAAATTAGGAACAAATAGATACATGTTATGTTATATTTGCATATAAACACTTGTCATTGTCATGAAACTTAATAATAAAATACATGTGTACTAACAAACATGTTTTTTTTGTATAAATTAGATATTAAATTGGAAACAAAGAACCACAAAACCTAACTATATATTCAGATCGTAAAATCTAATTATGTTCATTTCTTGATAGTGATCTTCATCTTTAACACAACAATTCCTTCATTACATATTTAGACCGTATATAGGTAACATTTCGCAAGTTACATATGTACCTAGAGTTGTTATTAACAATTTTACTAGTGGATAAAAAAACTACATTAACGTATGCTTTTTTACATTGAACCCCAGGTTAGTCGTCATATGTCTTATACATGGCAATAACATCTTTCAATGTGTCATATAATTTACTAATAACATGATGAAATTGCTCGTCGACAATAGGTGTCAAATATTTGGTGCCAATATAGTATCAAGGCGGATGTTGTTGATAATTTGTAGAAAGTATACATGCGAGGATTTTAAAAACCACATTAACAAGTGTATATTCATGTGTTAGACAAGAGGCTGTAAACACAGGTAACATCAAGATGTAGCGTGTGTAACATGGGTATACGTGTCTAACCCATCGGGTGTAACATATGTAACACACTGTATGCAACATATATAGCACGTGTTACAACATACTGTATAGCACTTTGGAACCAGTTTAAACTGTGTCACATATGTATACCTTGATCATATTCATCCCCTACACACATATAAAAACCAATTTAAATAAAATCATATAATGTAACTAGTTTGAACATTCAACAAAATAAACACCTGGTGAGGAAACAAACAAAAAGATCATTAAAGGATCAGAACACATAAATCTCTAAACCAAACAAAAAGTTGTCACATAAGTCATCAAGTAAGCATAATACAACAAAAAAATAATTGTTATGTTGGTTTTTTAAAAGAAAACACAAAAAATTATGTCTATAAAATGGATCATTCTCATGAAAAAGTTAAAATACAAAAAAGATTGCAAAAAACAACATCCTCATGAAAAAGTCAAAAAAATTTAAAAAGACATTGATCTACGTATTGATGGAAATAATATAATTAGAAACCAACACAACAAATGAAACAAATAACAAAAAAAATGTGTCTATAAAGTCACTCACCAAAATGAAAATTAACCCCCCCCCAAACGTATATTCTATGTAAAAAAAATTGTTTAAGAAACTAAAAAACAAGTAAAAGTCTCCAAAAAAGCCTATAAAAACACACTAAACATGCACACACGAATGAAATAGATGTTCTGTGGATTCTTACTGGAGTTAATCAGGACACACACAACAAAAGGATTCTAAAAACAAAATTTTTCAAAAAAACATACCAAAAAAAGATAGCTGAAAACACATATGCCTCGAAAACAACATCAAAAATTAATAACATTTTCACCACACGCAAATGCACAACAAAAAAGAACTTAACAAAATTTGTCTTTTTAAAACCCAAGAAAAATGGTTTTCCCATATTATCAAAACCTGTAAAAGTGTAAAAACAATCTTCAAAAACAAAAAAATAACAAAATACAAAATCTAAAAAAACACCTCACCTTATAACCGGAAACCAATGAGAAATCTCCAAATATTTCAATGAAAAAGTTGCTTCTAACAACACAACATGGAAATGTATTCAACAATCAACAAGCATGAATCATGAAATTCTATTTCTTCTGAAATACTTGTGGTGAACTTCATGGATAAAAATAGATAAAAATGAAAAAAACAGAGAAAAGGTTTGAACATGAAGATGAGAGAGATATGGGAAAGAAAGATTAAGGAAATGGGGAAAAGGAAAGGTAGGGTTGTCTAGATAAAAATGTAGCTTAATAAAGTGCATAGTACGATTGATAAGATTCTAATGAGAAAAGTCTGAAATGCCCTTGGAAGACTTTTTTTACACATGCTTAAAGTTGATGAGATGGCTGGAGTTTACTTAGTTTTCTCAATAACTAAGGTTTTCTCCAATACTTACACTCTCTCTCTCTTTATATATATATATATAGGGAAGAGTTCATTAAGGAACACTAAAAAAGTGGGGAACCGGAAAACACTCTTAAAAATTCAACTTAACATGTTAAAAATCAACTGTTTCTAAATTTTTTCGGTGCTTTTCCTTATAAATACATGTAGAAACATTTTTAATAAAAAAGATAAAAACTAAAAAATATTAAAAGACAGTTAAAAATATATCTTATAAAACTAACTTAACATGTTAAAACTCAACTTTAAAAAAACATTCAATGCTTTTCCTTATAAAAATAGGTAGAAACTATTCCAATAAAACAATCATTTTTGTAAAAAAAAATTATGCCTTTTTTACTATTTTTTTTTTTTTTAGTTTTTGATTATTTTTATTAAAAATGCTTCTACAAGAATTTATAAGGAAAAGCGCGTTAAAAAAATGATTTTTAACATGTTAAGTTAAATTTTTAAAAGTGTTCCCCAGTTTCTCACTTTTTAGTGTTCCCCAATGAACCTTACACTATGTGTGTAAATCAATGACCAGGATTAGATGATGAAATACACTAGTGTATTTTACAATTTGATGATGAAATCCTGGTCTTAGCATGTGTGTAAATCAATGACGAGGATTAGTTCGCTCAGTTCGCAAATACACTTGTGTTCACTCTTGAACCTAATCCTATATATATACACACACACACACAATATATATTAATAAGCATATCCAAAGGGTAACTTAAGGTAATTTGCCACTTCCCCTAAAACTCCTTTAATGCATGAAGTACAACATCTATAAGCACAATATGTTTGAACGGCCAAATTTTCCATTCAATTTTTCAATTCGCGCTCATCCCAGTTCCCCATACACCCCTGCCACGGATATATATATCAAGTGTTTTCTAGATTCATTCTTAATTTTCAAAATCCTCTGGTACCTTTCTCTCTGGCGATTTCACAAGATGTTCAAGGTTTCACAAAACCCAATCGATAGATAGATCCAAACGATTTGAGATCTTCACTGACCCTCTCTTATTTTCATCTCATCTCAGGTTCAGAGCTCAATTTCAACTCATGCTCTCTATTTCTTCATCCATTCAAGATCCAGGTCTTGGTGAGTACCAACATTTCCTCTCTCATACGGTAATTATATTGTTTATTTTTTAATATGTAGACAAAATTTTAAATGTTTTTAATATAATGCTTTATAGCTCATCTGAAGATCAGGTCACTCGCCTAGAAGTTGAATGGTGCAAATTAAGGTAAGCTAAATAAAACCATTTATTTATTCAAGTTTGAACTATGAACTTTATAGTAAAAGAAAACCTAAATCTTGACCCGTCTTTGTTTACCGCAACGCCACAGCCAGTGCACCCAGCGCAGCTGCAACAAGTTTATACGGTAAGCGATAGGTGCACTTCCACTAAAATGATTTCGTAAACTATATCTCAAGAAATAACATTAATATTAATCGTTATTGTTTGTCAGATTAGATTAGCAACTGAGTGTAGCACGTCTGATTATGATGAAGAGAAATTGAAAGAAGGTTTAAATTACGTGATATGTTTTCTTTGCTTTTTGGGGAAGATAGGTGGTTCTCTCCTAGGGCTTACAAAACACAGGTTATTGGGGCCAGCCCGCCATATTTAACATATAAAAAACTTTATATGCTAAATATGGCAGACTGCTGCACATAACATGTGTTTTTGTAAGCCCTGTAGAGAGAACCACCCATCTTCCCCTTACAAGGCAAAGAAAATTTATATATGTAATTTGTCAAACTACACTAAATTCAGTAAAAATATACTACAACCTCTGATCCAAACAATAATGTAACATCTGCCCAAGTCAAGGTCTGCTGAAGACTAAATGTCCAAGGTCTGCCCTAGATAAACTCTGTTGAAAACAAAGCTCTGGTGAAGTCTAAAGCTGAGGGCCTACCAAGGCAAAGCTCTGCTAAAGACTAAAGTTAAAGGTCTGCCAAGGCAAAGCTCTTCTAAAGACTAAAGGTAAAAGGTCTGTCAAGACAAAGCTCTACTGAAGATGAAAGCTAAAGGTCTGTCAAGGCAAAGCTCTGCTGAAGACCAACAGAGGATGTATCATCAGTGTTTTCAATTAGTCATTGCAATGTTTAGTGTATAGCAGTGCTTAGCTTAGCAGATGTTATTAGTTTGTTATTTTTGTTAAGTGTCACTTTCATGCTGACATCATAATAAGATGCTCAGTGGTTAGGATTATAGTATAAATAACAATGCCTGTGTTCTTCTATTTCATCACTTTCATCGATTCTCAATCTAAGTTATCTTCCTTATACTCTGTACGAACAAATCAGTGATCTCAACTGTTATGAATTAAAGCAAACTTGACATAAATTCCCACTGATGCAAACCACTGACTCACTAACCACTAGTTTATCTTCTTTTATTTACCATTTTTAGAACTTACATAAGCAGTTTCAAACTCATATCCTAACAATATACAAATAACTTCATTTGAACCATTCTCCATATAGTCAACTTTTCTTACACCTGTCATTTGAACCATTGTCAATATAGCCAAGTTTTCTTACACCTGTCTTTAACAACCTTCATTACTTAAGACAACAAGTATAAGTCCTTGTAATCCTATTCACTGACATAAATACAAACTTAACATAAATGCCCCTGAACTTATCATAACCACTTATGCAAACCACTGATGACAAACCAGTGCTAACACACCAACAGTAGTTGTATAGCAAAACTACTGATACAACCACTGACTCACTAACCACTGATGTTATACTCAGCAGTGGTTGTGCAGCAGTGGTTGTCTACCACCAATAGTGTTTGCCTAACATTTGATGTTATTACTCCTTGAAAATCTATCCGTTGCTAAAAGTGTATCCTCTGTTCCTACTTCCACTGTTGGTGAAACCATTGTTTTCCCAATCCATTGTTGGTGAAACCACTGTTTTCCCAATCCACTGTTGGTGAAACCACTGTTTTCCCAATCCACTGTTGGTGAAACCACTGTCTTTCCAAATCCTCTAAACATTCCTCTATTTGGAACCACTGTTGGTCTCCAGCAGAGTTTACACGTGCACAGATGATAGCCATCAGATGTTTTGGAATCCACTGCTACGTCAACATTCACTCTTCTCTTTATAAACCCTGTTTCATCTTAACAGAGTTTCCACTTGCCGTTTCAATTTCAAAAACAAAAATCTCCCATAAATTTCTCCATTACTCTCTTCTACTTTCAAACCCTAAATTCACCATGAATATTATCCTCAAAACTCCCCATAACTACCTTCCAATACTTGAGAAAACCAACAATAATACTGCGTTTCACTGCATGATTGATGTTCTACAAACATCATCATACAAAGATGTGTTACTTGCAAAAGCCCCCATCTACATCGACACCCTTCGCCAGTTCTGTGCAAACGCTGAACTCCAAATTCAGAACAAAAAGGTCGTTGCCATCATATCAAAGATTGGACAGTCACTGGTCCAAATCTCTCCTTCTGCTATCTCCACCATGTTCGGTCTTAATGACCTTGATGACCCCACATCTTTCTCAAAGAAAGATTTACATGCAGAATTCATAGAGTGTGGATATGAAGGTCAGCTTTCAGGTATTACGATTTTCAAACCGGAATTTCCTGCTTACATGAAATTCTTTTTCCACACCCTTTTACTATGCATGTCAGCAAAAACAACCGGTTTCAATGAAATACCTTTGAGTATTCAATACCTGGATTATGTTATTTTAACCAATCAAAATTTAACTTTTCTCAGGTATTGTTTTCTGATCTGGTAGCTAATTTTAACAACCTTAAAAGGGGTAAAGCTTTTTTGATACACCCTAGGTTGTTGAGTTTCCGCTTACAAAAACAAGTTTCCGAGTCTGATTTTAAACAAGGTGTCACCTGTGAAGTTGGCAGTCTCAAACATGAAACTTTTATTAGACTCTCAACTCAAAAGCCTAAGGTGTTTAAAACTAAAGCAACAGAGACTGAGCAGCTTTTGACAACTTTTACAACCACTGCTCCTTCCTCTGTTGCTGAGCCCACTGCTCCTGGTGACCACAGCACTACAACCAGTGTTGTGCAACCCTCACCAGTTAAACCCAAAAAGAAACCAACCAAATCCACCAAGCCTACCAAACACCCCAAAAAGGTAGCTCTAGAAAATGAGATCCCAGATGTCTTACCTGTGACATCACAAAAGTCACTTACAACCATTGCTGCTACTTCCTCACAACAGATGGTTCAAAGATCTCCACCATCACAATCTCCTCTTGTTTCCTCACAAAAGGAACAATTTGTAAGCACATGGACACCACATTATGAGGCAGATGTTTCACGTGAGCATTTGTTCTCCAGCCCCTCTCCCAGGGCTATGTCTCTTTCTACTCCCGTACCCACTACTCTAATTCCACCCACATTTATACCTTTGCTTGAGGTAGTAAAGAAATCTCAGTCACTCAACAGTCCCTCTCACTCACCCATTAAAGAGAGTGAACCTCCACATTTGACTGAGTCTGAGACAACTCTATATGCTAGCCCACAGGCAATTGAGGAGGTTACACCCCAAGAGTTACATGGAACTCTTGGTGGTAGGTCAAGTGAAGCAACTACTACAACTGCTGCTACAAGAGTGGCTCGTTGGACAGTGGTTACATAATTAAGACTTCCTTAACGGCAACAACTGCTGAGGCTATAGTTCTACTCTCTAAGCCAGTTGGAAGTCCCCAGAACCAAGAACAAGGGGCATTTGGGTCTGATACTATGGAGTTTACTCTAGTAGAAGATCCAAATATAACTACCTCTGGTAGGAATTCAGATGATCCTATTAGATTAAGTGATGAATTAAGGTATAAAGAATTGACGGAGAAGATGTCTTCCATGGAGTCATCTATAGATAACCTCAAAACCATGATGAAGCAGGTCCCCCAGAACTCCCAACCTCAACCATCTCCAACACAAATGCTGAAGAGTTATGGAAGGTTGTTCAACCAATCATCCTAGCTCAGAGAAACTTGGCAGATATTCAGCATGAAACTCATATGAAGCTAATCCATAACATGGTCGAGGCTCGATATAAGGATACACAAGCTGATATTAAAGCCATCAAAGACCATCAGCTCAAAACTATTGGCTCTGACCCGGTGGTCATTCTTCAAGATGACAATGTAGATGATTCCAAAAAGGGAGAGAGAGATTCAATGCGAAAGTTGCAGCCTGACTCAAAAGTCAAACCTTAGGTGCAACAACAGCCAAGCAATAACAACAACAACAACTGTTGAAGCATCCGAAGCGACTTTGGGTAAAGAAATTGATGAATCATTAAACAAAGAAGCTGAAAGGATTGCAATTGAAAAGTAAGAAAGACAGGATACACTCGAAGAAAAAGCTTTGAGACACGTAAAGGAAGTAAAGGCTAAGCAAATGGAAAAGGAAGATGTTGGAATTTCAAGGCAAAGAAGGTCTGCTAGAAGAGCAGGACAAGAAACTCTCATCTCTCCTACAACCACTATTGCAGCTACTACAAATGTATCCTCTGTCACTCTACCCACAATAGATGTTAGGGCAGATGTTACGACAGCAGAGACAGCTGCATTAAAGGATGTTGTTCAAACACTGCCTTGATCACCTTTCCAACCACAACTGAACCACTGCCCACACCATCCTGAATTCCCACACATCCACATTCTCCCAAAATTAAATTCCAACGCAAAAGAAAAGCTTTTGTTGTTGATGATGAAGACAACCAATCACCACTTCCCACCTCATCACAATCCATATCACAACCATCCTCATCACTTCCACACTCTCAAACTCCATTTCCCCCACTTCCAACCATGCACCAACCCTCCTCGTTGGTCCCATTGGGTGCAAAATTCCCTTTGGATATTTTATCAGTTAAATGTGAGATTGAAGCTTTCTACAAAATAGAAGATAAAAAAAGAGAATTTCCTTCCTTGCTGGGGTTTAGAAAGCCTATGAACTAAAATAAGTATCTTAAACTGAAGGCTAAACAGGCTTAATACATTGCAAAAGAAAATTCAAAATATAAAGATGACAGGGCTTTACAACTCTCCTTACAATGCCAACAGAGCAAAGTCAGATTGGAGAATTTGCTATGGAGCTGAGTAAGTCTATGTCTGAATAGCCAACCACTGATGATCCAGAACTGATAGAAGATTATCTTGATCATGTCATGAAGCATAAGCCTTACAAAGCAACAAGGGCACAATTTAAAGGCTGGTCGGCTAATGAGCTTAAAGAAGAAATTGAAAGAATTCATTCTTTGCTCAAAGACTCTTCAAAGAAGCCTACTCCTCCAGTTTGGAAAAAGGCCAAAACTGAAAGCCAAGACCATGCTCTGAAGATTAAGAGAATGAAAGCCAAGCTTGTTGATGCTTTATATGGAACAACAAGGCAGATTGCTAGATGGTCAGAATCTAAAGTTGTAGATACCTATAGAAGGTTGGAAGAATTAAGAAAAAAGGATCCTTCTATTCCAAGAAAGCCAATCTATAAGCAAACAACCTCTATTGTTAAACAGACTCTTAGTCCTAAAAGACTAACTTCAAGCATCAGCTTATCCACCATTGCCTTTAATCAAGCAAAGAGGCAAAAGCTGGTAGAAGAAGAAGATCAAAGGATGCATGAGGAATTGAGAAAAGAGGGAATAAAGAACCAACGTTTGTTTGGCTTAGATGCTGCAAGTGAAAAGCTTAGAGCCTCAATATCCACACTTGTACGCAGATCAACCTCACCACACTCATAAAAAATAACGCTACTCCCAAGAAAACCATCTGACTCAAAAATTCTAAAATGGAGGTCTAACAAAGACAACCATGAATTGACATTGCTCAGGTCAGATGGTAGAGTTCAAAGGATAAGGATGGAGGATGCATACGGTCTGGATGTAGCTGATCTCCAAGGCTTGCTGAATCTTGAGCTTGAAAGGGATGTAAAAGACATGATTGCCCTGGACTTTGAACTTCAGTTCAAAGGCCAAATAAGGGAATCACTGATGAGAAATAAAGATCAGTAATAAAGTTTAGTTTTGTCATCGTATGTTCTTGTAAATGTTTAGCGTACAACAAGTAATCATAATGAAGTTCTTTTAATGTTTAGTTTTGGCATCATTACTGATCTGTTTGATCACTTTCATCCCGATTATCAATCTAAGCTATCTTCCTTACATTCTTTACGAACAAATCAGTGATCTTAGGCTGAGGGGGAGATTGTGAGTCATATGCAAGTAATCATAATTATGAAAGCATGACAATGAAAACAATCTCTCAACTATGAAAACCATTGACTCACTAACCACTGATGTTATAGTCACTAACCACTGATGCAAACCAATGAAAATTGCCACTGACTCACTGATTAGAAACCACTGATGCAAAACCTCTGATTCAACCACCGACTCACTAACCACTGATGCAAACCACTGATTCACTGATCAAAAACCGCTGATGCAAAACTACTAATTCAACCACTGATTCACTAACCACTGATGTTATAGTCAACTTTTCGTACACCTGTCATGAATAGAGTCCTTTTCAATACCAAACCTTTTAGTTACAATTAGTTACAATCTACCTTAAACTGACATATTCTCAGTTACTCTTCTAAGTAGCAGGTTTGGCATAAAATACATAATTAGAGAAACAATGCGTTTTATTAGCTGAAAATTAGATAACAAACCATAAAAAATGACACAAAAAAAGATACAGAAAAGAAAAAAAAGTAAAAATGCTAATCCAATTTCTCATCCAAATCTTCACTACCATCAGGCTATTATTCCTGAAGTTTTTGTCCCCTGAACCTTTGAATTCCTTATATAGGAGCCGATTTCCCTACACAGCTGAAAGGCCCTGCTCTAGGCGAAGCTGATCAATCAATCAACAAGAAAGATGCCCAATAATATGGTAGTGAAGATCTTTTCTTGTTGATTGGTGAAGTGGTTGTGTGGATGGTGGTGACACTGGACGCTATTCTTCTGGTGTGACCGTGAGTGGGTTTTTGGCTTTAATGATATTTGGCCATCATCATCATGCGCATCCCACCCCCGTCATTTCAGATGGAGTCCAAAATAGTGTTTACACTGGCATAGGTCTTTCCATCTCATCCAAACCTTCCTCAAGAACAAAGCAGACAAAATGACATATGACTGTCATCGGTCTCTTGGTCTTGAAGATTTGTCCATCTCATTCAGCAAAATATTTTAGAACACACAGCTTACAGGTTTGCCATCTGTTATTTTGATCTTTTTGGCATTTTAATTTGAACAAGGTGAGGTTTATCTCAATAAAATTTTGCTGAATGAGATGGGCAACATTGTTAAGCTCACTTAATAATGACCTAAGAATGTTGTCCACCTCACTCAGTGAAACTTTACAGAGAACAAAAGGTGATGTTATAAGAAACGAGGTTTGCCATATGGTATTTAGTAAACAATGGCGTTTGCCTTTGGTGTAATCAATGGAAGGGCCTGAGGTTGTTTATATAAGATGTTTTAGCATGTAGTTTGGGCGGGAATTATCTATAAGTTACTGTTCATTCAGTAATAAAGATGGCACATCCCATCATTAACTTACTGTTTGTTCAGCTTTATCTGTTAAAACTGCAAGTTGTAATCCTATCCACTGATCAGAAACCACTGATACAAACCATTGATGACAAACCACTGCTAACACACCAACAATAGTTATATAGCGAGACCACTGATGCAACCACTGACTAACTAACCACTGATGTTATACTCAGCAGTGTTTGCCTAACATCTGATGTTGTATCAGGAAGTTAAGGGTAAAGTCTGAATTTCTTCATTCAATAATAAATAGTATTACAGAAGTTTGAGTTTGGAAAATATAAAAAAAATTACATGCTACAATTAACACTTCCTAGGATATCTATTACTCTCGCCTTCTTCCAAGCAATTTCATTTTTCTTTTAATTTGAAGATTAGCTAGCATATCACAAGTCTTCTGATCCTGTTTAAGCAGCTGTGTGATAAACTCTTCTACTATATCTTTGAACTCTGATGGAGGAGAATGGACAACTTCATCCAGCAGTGCAATGGTACTCTAGGTTTGCTTATAATGATTGTCATTCAGCATAGCAACTTTTTGGTTGACTTCTTCATTTGTCCTCTGTTCTTGGAGTGACCGTCTTGAAAATTCCAATTTTAACAGCTTTAGTGTCTGCACAGTGGTAGATGGATCTGTTTGCCATTTAGAAATAGTGTGAATGTTTTTGGATGGTTCGTTTTTGGATGAACAAA
Organism: Scalesia atractyloides; assembly: GCA_947069175.1. Classification (NCBI taxonomy): domain Eukaryota; kingdom Viridiplantae; phylum Streptophyta; class Magnoliopsida; order Asterales; family Asteraceae; genus Scalesia; species Scalesia atractyloides. Next base: position 58,154,648 of record CAMTDV010000007.1, on the reverse strand, counting down.
CTTCTAAAAGTGAATTGTTGATGGGTTCAACTAAGCTAAGCATAAGCCTTTTATAGTGTTTAAAATTTTTGATATGTTAAGTGAAGAGATTACTCCTAATGATAATAACCTGTTTTTGAAGGTTTAAAGTTTGTCCGTTGGGTTTCTAGATATTTAATTTTACTTGTTTTCCATGAAAACTCATTTTTCAAAGGTTTTGCATTAAATGCACATGGTCTTTGAATATAAATGTACATGTTTATAGTATAGATGTACATGTTTTCCCTCTTAAATCATTAAATAAAGATATGGTTTTTAAATATAATTTTTTAGTTAATGCTTGCATTTAAATCTGACCTTGGGCTGGTAGATATTTCACTATATAATACTTTTGCCAATTCAAATGTTTTTTCATCATACATCGATTCACTCAGTGAAACAGAAGAGCAATTGTTATTGTTTTGCATCAGTTATTATAAATACATTAAAATGGCATCATATACTTCTGCACAATCTGACAAATTAAAGCAACGATTTATTAAACAAATCGAAGACCAGGTTTATGCTGATAGGTCTACTCTTCAAGAGCTGAAGAGGTGCTTTAACGGACTGCAACTTGGTTTGCTGACGAGAGACCAGGTTTCGAGATACCTGAGGGCGATGCCGACGACTTTCGTTCGTGACCTGTGTGTTGCGAGTAATATAGAGTGCGGAGATAGAGATCTAGAGTTCAAGACACAAATAAAGGACATACATCGAGAGGTTCAGTGTTCGCTGGAGTTGAAGTTAAAGTTTCTTGAATATTGCTATTAGAGTTTAAATGTCTGAGTAGTTTTCTTTTCCATATATAATTGTTAGTATTTTAATACTTATTTTTATGAGTTTAAAGATTTATTGTTTCAAAACCACAGTAGTTGTATAGCAAAACACATACTCACTAACCACTTATGTTATACTTAGCAGTGGTTGTCCAGCAATGGTTGGCTACCACCAAAAGTGTTTGCTTAACATCTGATGTTATTACTCCATCAGAGGTTAGCAACATCATCAATGTTTGTCTAACTTCTAATGTTATTACTCTATCAGAGGTTAGCAAACTCATAAGAGGTTTGGCAAGGATTCTATCAGATGCTGGCTCATCAGTAGTTTGACTTTATTTCATCATCTATTATGACTATCTTTTATTTAATAATTTGCAAGGTATTTGACACTTTATCAATTTACAATGAATAATGGACAACCAAAGCATCTTAATCATGTTAGTGGTTCTTAAAGTCGCTAAATGTTAGTGGTTTGCCGCCTTATAAGCTTCGTTTAAATATTGGATGTCCAATAATATTGTTACAGAATATCGATCCATCACATGGCCTGTGTTATGGCGCGCGGTGGAGTAATAACATTGTTATGCTCACTTAATAGTGACCTTAGAATGTTGTCCACCTCAGCAGTGGTTGTCTAGCAGTGGTTGGCTACCACCAATAGTGTTTGCCTAACATCTGATGTTATTACTCCATCAGAGGTTAGCAACAGCATCAGTGTTTGTCTAACAGCATCATTGTTTGCCTAACATCTGATATTATTCCTTCCAAACTACCACTTATCAGAAACCACTGATGACAAACCACTGCTAACACACCAACAGTAGTTGTATAGCAAAACCACTGATGTTATACTCAACAATGGTTGTCCAGCAGTGGTTGGCTAACACCAATATTGTTTGCCTAACATCCGATGTTACTACTCCATCAGAGGTTAGCAACATCATCAGTGTTTGTCTAACATCATCAGCGTTTGCCTAACATATGATGTTATTCTCTTGCACATTTTTTTATACATTTCAGAAATTATTTGGAGTTAATAATAATACGTGATTAAAGGAATTTTATTATAGTTTTGGTGTTTGGCGTTTGTGGCATTTTGGCATTTTATAAGCAATTAGAGAAATAATGTATTTTATTAGCTGAAAATTAGATAACAAACCACTAAAAATGACACCAAAAAAGATACAGAGAAGAAAAACAAATAAAAAATGCTAATCCAATTTCTCATCCAAATCTTCACTGCCATCAATCTCTTATTCTTGAAGTTTTTGTCCCCTGAACCTTTGAATTTCTTAGATAGGTGCCGATTTCCCTACAAAGTTGAAACGCCCGGCTTTATACGAAGCTGGTCAATCAACACAAAATATGGCATTTTAGGTTTTGGTGCCATCTTTTCTTGTGTTGATTTGTGAAGTGGTTTTGTGGAGGGTGGTGACATACATCGATGTTGTTTTTGTGGACGCTATTATTCTGGGTGTAAGTGTGTGTGGGTTCTTCGCTTTGATGATATTTGGCCATCATCATCATGCTCATCTCACTCTCCATCATTTCAAATGGAGTCTAAGTTAGCGTTTACACTGGCATATGTCTCTCCTTCTCATCTAAGCCTTCCTCAAGAACAAAGCAGACAAAATGACACATCACAATCATCTTTCTGTTCGCCTTGAGGATTTGTCCATCTCATTCAGCAAAATCTTTTACAACACACAGCTTACAGGTTTGCCATCTGTTGTTTTGAACTGGTTGGCGCTTTAAATTGAACAAGGTGAGGTTTATCTCAATAAAATTCTGCTGAACGAGATGGACAACATTGTTATGCTCACTTAATAATGGCCTAAGAATGTTGTCCACCTCATTCAGTGAAACTTTACGGAGAACCAAAGTGATGTTATAAGAAACGAGGTTTGCCATTAGGTATTTGGTAAACTTGGCGTTTGCCTTTGGTGTCATCAATGGAAGGGCCTGAGGTTGTTTATATAAGATGTTTTTTGGCGCGTTATTTGGTCAGGAATTATCTATAAGTTACTGTTCATTCAGTAATAAAGATGGCACGTCCCATTATTTAGTTACTGTTGTTCAGCTTTATCTGTTAAATCTGCAACTTGTAATCCTATCCCCTGATGACAAACCACTGCTAACACACCAACAGTAATTGTATAGCAAAACCACTGATGTTATACTTAGCAGTGGTTGGCTACCATCAACAGTGTTTGCCTAACATCTGATGGAAATATCTGATGTTATTGCTCCATCATAGGTTAGCAACATCATCAGTGTTTGTCTAACATCATCAGTGTTTGCCTAACATCTGATGTTATTCCTTCCAAGCTACCATTGATCAGAAACCACTGATGACAAGTGCCAACATATCATGAATAAGAAAACTAACTTAAGTACTATACAATACATCACGAGACGACTGATAAACTAACAGTAAATGAGTATCCTATTGTAAATCGCCACTCCCGTCGCATCACGCAGGTAAATGACTAGTATATATATATATATATATATATATATATATATATATGAATAAATTGGATTTTAATAATCCTAACTTTTGTCATTGACCAGCAACATGCCCAACTATAAAAATAACCACTGATTGTCTCACTTTTTAACCTTATGTTCACAAATGAACTTTTTATAACTAAGGTCTAACCCAGTTAATGTTTTTGGTGATGTGGCACAAAGTTTAATAAACTGAAACTATTTAAGACATGATAAAATGTATTCTTGGCTTGAAAATTAAAACACTATGACAAGAAAATTAATCGGTGTGTTTTAGATTTCATGGCTTGTTTACATTTCCTTATATCTTAGATTGTTACGTTTAGTGTTTTTCTATATAATACAATGTTGCCAGAAGAATCTAAAGCAGTACGTACAAAATTTAAAACACAAAGCATACATAGACTTCTCACACTTTTTAAGAGTTTTGAAATTTGTAGCCTAAAAAATAATCTCGAGTTTATGATTAGTTTTTTTTTAAAGAAAATAATAAAATATATAAAGGTTATCTGAGATTACTTTTTTATGAATTTAGTCTTAAATTAAAAAAAAAGAAGTCAACACAAGGTCAAAATGTACAGTCACAACCATTAAACAACTTTCAAATCGATTTTAGCTGTTAAATTAGTTTGATCGAAGACCAAAATATTTTGTACACATTTTAGAGAAAATAGACTTTGTATTTAACATCATTGCGTAAATTTCATTAAGAGCCACACCTCAAACCAAGGCAGCCAACCACAAAACAACGCACACCACATAATTCCAAATTTATACCAATCACACCAAATAATCGTATTACCTTTTATCTTATTCTTAAATCAAAGAAAACCCAAAGCTGCTTTTGTTTCACTAATAATGTCTTTTGATCCTCGCTTCTTTGTTGTTAAAAATAATCCCGTTCCTCACCCTCCAAATGCACCAACAGCCAATTCTAATCAAACCTTTGAGAGCTTCCTTCTTTAAACCATTCCTACCGACATGTTCATGAATACGCAGCCCAAAAATCCTTGAGCTCTAAGAAGAACATGCTGGGAACATTACACCATCTACTAACATGAGTCCAAACCATATTTGCAATATAACAGGAAGTGAAAATATGGTCAACTGTTTCTTCTCCCTCACTGCATAACTTGCAACTATCATCTACTGAAGTAATGTTTCTGATCTTCATACCAGGCCTCCAAACAAAAATTTTACATTTTCCAGGAAGCCATTTGCACCCGACGTCATCAAAAATATCCTCCGAACCCTGCTACTGTCGAGCACACCTTTCCCGCCCCAACACTGAAATCCTCGTCTTTGCTGCCAATCCACTTCCAAGAATCCCGGTTAGTCGTGAGTGAAACGTTATAAAGCAAGCTGCACAGCCCAAGCAGTTTGTTCACTTCCAGGCCTGCGGTGATCGGCCTCTTCCATGCCCAAACATAAACAGTCCCACTTGTTCCCGTCTTAACCCGCTCATCAACCCTACACCTCTTCTCTGATTCCACCTTAAAGATCTCCGGGAATTTGTCTTTGAGAGGCTCATTGCACAGCCACGGATCTAACCAGAAAGCCGTATCATCGCATACATACATATATTTGTGTCATGATCAAGCTTTAATCATTCTCTTAATGGTAGTTGTCTATTCCAATACAATGGACTACGTCATTTTAATCAAATAAATTACATAAAAACAATACATTTTATCTGTTCCCCCCATTCGAGTGATGTACTAATGTGCTATGAAAATCTTTATCAATCGCAGCCCCACATAATGTAATTATTTACTTTATAATAACCATATACTCTACAGCTTATAATTTAAGTTGATTGATTAAAAACATCAAAATATGACATTAGCTATTCCACTAGTTTTCATAAGTTTGTCCCTGCTCATGTGGGCGGAGCTTTATTAGGCCTAGGGTGCCCGGCCCTCACCTATTTTTCGTTTGTGGTATTAATTTTATCGAAATTTCTGGAAAAAAAAATGTAGTGTAAATTATTAGATTTTTAAGAGTTCGGCATTCATCGATTTGGATTTTGAGAGTCGCCGCACTGTTAGTGTTATTTATAAAATATGTTAGTTGTCCTATTTTTCTTAATATTAAGTGGTTAAACTTGTGAAGTTATGTAATTGAGAGAAAGTTACATGATGCACACAAAGAGTCATTGAGCGGCAAATGAGCAAATCTGATTTTCTTTTCTTTTATAAATAAATAAATAAACTAACAATTGAAGCAAAATTTGTGTGAGTTCGATTTTATATTTAAGATTAGGTAATACTCACCATTTTTGTAACTTCCATACTCTTCCTCGTAGAATCAGCCATTCATTTATCGTAAAACGCAAGTATTCAAGGAACCATAGATAATCTTTTTTTTTTACGATGAGAAACCGTTAGACAAAAGTCTTGTGAACCGTCAATACACTATACGACCAAATAAAGCCATCTTCACTGGTGATCTTGTACAGAATTAAGACAAAAAAACTTAGGGTCCAAACCTTATATAAAGTTTGTCCGTAACACTATCACGTTATGCACTTATGCTACGTTATTGTTTAATGCTTCCTATTCACCGACGTAATATACTTCAGGTCTTCAGTCCCACTTGTTAGGTAACTTAAAATACATTTTTTATATAAGTTTTTTTGTTTTTACAGAAGTATAATTTTGTAATTACTTATAAGGTCATGTTGGGGCTAATTAATCTTTTTTTTTTTGTTTTATTAAATCTTAGTGCTAAATTTGTTTTGAGTATGTCAAGAGTGTGATGCAGTGTTTCTCCACCGTTTACTCCTGCAACTAAGGTCCAAAAAAATTCGCCCATTTTTGTCTATCCTATGAATTCAGATAAGACCGGCATTTTCGTCTTGTTTTATTTTATTTTATTTTCTTTATTCTTTTTAACTTTTTGTGACCAAGACTAGCACTTTGCAACCTCAAGTGTCATTTTCAATAGACAGAAATCATTGAGCTTGACTTAAATTTTACCAAACAAAGAAATCAAGTTGAAGTGCAATTCTTTTGGTGCGAAATTATTTATAGTTAGACCCTTTGTTGTGGTTCATATAAAATATGAAAAAAAAAAAAGCACGAGCTTACACATTTCACACCCAAATTCCTTTTATGGTCAACACGCCACCCCTACATACGTTGTAGTTAGAACATCCGCATCCTAGTCGGTAGAATTACCAGATCCTTAGAATTTAAGATAAAAGAAAATAAGGTTTTAACCTAAAAGACTTCTAGAACCCATTTTTTAAACCTTAACCTTATCAACTTATAGGAAAAGCTACGGTATAATACCAATACCCTACTCTTTCGATATAAGTATATAACTACATCAAATGGTATGTATCGGATGTGAGAAGTTTTTAAAAAATGATATATAATTTTAAGGAATGATAATTTCTTGTTAAATTAGGTGGACGATGATAAAGAATGGAATGTGACTGCTCTTGGTGTATGTTTTTAAAAAAGGTAGTTTACTCTATAAATGTAATTACAGGTGATGAAAATAATATTCTATTAGTGGTTCTGGTTACATATTGATATTATATTAAAATAATGTATTATTCCCTTAAAAAACTTTATTCTGCAGAGAAACCTCCCATAATATTTATAATAACCTAAAATAGCAATAAAAAAACACACACAATAACTTAAAATGACATATCTCAAGACAGAACGGAAGCACACAATTCAAAACCCCCTTTAACACATCAAGTTAAAAGCAATACATCATCAAATTTCGAGTCAAAATGGTGAATTTAGCAAACAAAAATGTAGTTGACACCAGAGCATCATAATTTTAGAAAAAAATGATTTCAAATTGCTTGTTAAGTAAGCTGGCTGCAGGGTGAGATGAACTTTATCAGTCTACTTACATGTCATCGGGTTTGTCCCTTTGGTTTGAATCAATGCCATCATCGTAATTTGAGGCTGAATACTTGTTCTTCGTTATGTGCTTCAACATTCTGAAGTAATTAGTAATGATAACATGTCAAAAGTAGAATGTGACCATCCTGACCTGTTTATATCCATTTACTAATTAATAAAAGAGTCAGTTCAGGTTATATTTTATGTTTTTACCTTTAACGAGTCATCAAGCAGGCCTATAAACAAACCAAACGTTCTGAACTTGTTCAGTGAGAAGTTCGTTTATTTAATACACGAATGACCATGAACACAAATGTTTGTTCAATTAAACAAACAAACATGAACACACGTTTTGTTCGTCCATTTATATTCGTGAAGTCCGTTTATGTTTCATTTGTGTTCGTTTATATACATTCGTTTATGTTCGTTTCATTTTAAATGCATAAGTACTTATATTTTATAAATATCAAACATAAAAGGAACTTTCTAATTCCTTAATAAAACTAATTGGTAAACGAACATGAACAAAGAAATGTGTTACGTTTGGTTAAAGTTTAATGAACAACATGAACATGCCTCTGTTGGTGTTCGTTCACAGTTTATTTACAGGCATATTCAGCATGAACATGAACATGAACATGAACATGCCTATGTTTGGTTAAAGTTAAATGGACGAACATGCCTATGCCTATGTTTGGTTAAAGTTAAATGAACGAACATGAACATGCCTATGTTTGGTTAAAGTTAAATAAACAAGCATGAACATGCCTTTATCGGTTTATAGCACCAATCTAAATATTAAAGTAAAATCAGTGACTAAATCACTTACCTCTCGAGAATCTCAGCTTTTTGATTAATTTCACTTGAGGAGACAACAGGATCCGCGTTCTTCGGCATTGAAGCCTGCAGTTGGGATTTCTCAAGCAACCACTGCTCGGTTTTGGTGCATTCGCTGTGAACCTGCCCGCATGATTAAATTATTAATAATACTCTTAAAAGGACTTTTTTTTCAAATAATTAGATTTGGCATTTTTGTTCGAAACAAAAGGTCTAGAATCATACAGCCTCTTTCTCAGCAGCAGGCAATGAGTTCGCAGCCATACGATATTTATTTATACAATTCGACAAAGCTTTTGTCGCTTGCGCTCGAGCATCTTCTTCCTTATATCTACTTTCAACAGGTTCTACCAACTACATTAACATACAAAATTAGATATGACATTTCAACTCATTTACTTGTGAACGATTAACTCGAGTTACGTTTGTCTCTAACGGGTCAAACATGTCTGATAAAAAAACTAGCAAAAATCGAAACCAGTTAAATGGGTGTATTCGACCCGTAAATCAATTTCTTGCACGCGCTTATATCATATTCAAATAATATAATTGTTTTTATTCATGTTTAAACATGCTAACTGTTTATATAAAAATGTATAGTTTTTAACATGTGTTTCAGGTACCTTTCTGAGATCCTGTAACCTTCCAGTATAAGCTTGTTCGGTTTCATCATCACCGTCTTCATATAACCAGTCCTCGGTTTCTTGAAGATTTCTAGATATTCCGTCCCTCTCTTCGTCTGTAGCAAAGCTTCGGTACGAACTTAGAAGCTAAATCAAACAAATATCGTTCAATTTGTGTGTAAGTATATGAATGTGAAAAATGCACTAATAATTACAACAACTGCAATGAACATAATGCATAGAGGTGGGTTCGTGTCAGAAATTCACACCCCTAGTCAAAATTGCCACATCCAAGCATAATGAATCAAGACTTAACGCAAACTGGTTACTAAATCATATATTTTAAAGAAAAGATATACCTTGTTGCGTGTGTCATAGACAAAAGATTCGAGTGTGTTCTTCTTTTCTTTAGTTTGCTCTACCTTTATGTCTTGATCTGCCAAAAACCCCTCCATATCTCGAGCTTGCCTTAGCTCATCTATTTTTGTTCCACCGTAGATATTCTCAGAAACCTTAACATTCTGCCTTCGCGCCTATTATTTGTGCACCAAAAATTACAATTATATGTGCATGATAGTGTGAGAACTGATAATTCAACTGCAAAATGCATCCAAGATGATGTAACATATATACAGAGTCTAATAGTCTATCAGCATGCAGCGTAAACTCGACATTAAGTTACTTACGGAATGTGTTGTCGAGGGACTAGACTCGGCAGGACCACCATTTGACGTGTCATTGTCGACCACCGTTCGTTCTGAATGTGAATGGGCATTGCAACTTGAGTGACCTTCTCGTATTAGCTGAAACAAGAAACACAAAGGAGGTTGATTATCATATATAAGACCAAATTTATCTTTAAAAAATTGAGTAAAAAGCCATTTTCGTCCCTGAGGTTTGGCCAGTTTTGCAACTTTCGTCCAAAGGTTTGTTTTTTCGTGTTTGGATCCAAAAGGTTTGAAATCTTGCCGTTTCATCCAGCTCGTTAACTCCATCCATTTTTTCCGTTAAGTCAAGGGTATTTCCGTCTTTTTTTGTTAACTTAAAAGGCAGTAAAGTACAAGCATTTAGCATAAAGTACAGGTATTTAAAAGACCAAATTGCCCTTTAAGTTAACAAAAAAGACGAAAATACCCTTGACTTTGTGGAGAAAAATGGATGGAGTTAACGAGTAGGATGAAAATGGCAAGATTTCAAACCTTTGGATTAAATGCGAAAAGCAACCTTGACAAAGTCGCAAAACTAGCCAAACCTCAGGGACGAAAATGGCAATTTACTCTAAAAAAATTAATCAAATAGAATGTATGTCTACCGAAGCAGATTCTATCATTACAATTCCATGAAGATTTAGGTGGAATTTGACTTTGACCTTTGTATATTCTGAGCTTGAGAAAGGACCAATCTGGAGAAATATTAACACATAAATGCTGAAAGATAAAAACGGATTCTCGAAATAACATAGAGATGGAAAAAAGGTGGGTCGGGCAGACGGGCAATAATTGACCCAAAATTATATTTATTCAAAATTTGTATTTTTTTTTGGTAAATAATTAGTGTCTACTTCAATAATGATCTAATTTTTTTGAATTAAAGGATATCAGAGGTATTAACTTTTATGCAATAAGAATATAGCAACTTTCAACCAGTTCGGCCCATTTGTGTCCTTTTTTGCTGAATTTATTTTATCGTTTTGAACATTAGAGGTAAAACATCTACCCAAGTCGACCTATTCATAAACACATATTTCAAAATTTCCAACTCTTAATAAACCTAAAGCTAACATGTAAAAACAGAAAATTCCTTACAGTAAAATGGCTGACTTTAGGTGATACTCCAAAAGGCAGGTCATCCTCGTTGGAATATATGACCTCTAAATGGAATGTACTACTTCTACGCAATGAAATCATCTTAACACTCGAAATGGTTGGCCTTTTGGAAACAACGTGCCATTTGGCAGGTTAATGTCTTCACCTTCATCTGATCGAAGTCCTATGGCAAACGGAAATGAATCTTGAACCTACACATATTAAATAAACTTGCTCAGAAAAGAAAAAGAGTCTATTCAGAAGAAGAAAGTGAGCTCTCTCCTTTTTATATGAGTATAAGTAGGGATGAGATTTCTTTACCCAAATACGTGTACAGTACCGGTACCAATTTTGGGTATTCAGTACATGTATCGGTACTTTGTTTTATTAATTTCAATATTCGGTACTTTCAGTACCGGTACGGGTAAACTATGGTACCGGTACCGAATTTTATATAGAATTTCAAGAGTTTTTTTTAACATATCTTTTTTTATTTTATTTTTATTTATTTGAACATATAGAGTTTCAAGAGGTTTAATCGATTTTACCTATTTGGTACCCGTAATGTATTGGTAGTCGTATTGATTTTACCTATTTGGTACCCGTACGAGTGCTCAAAAATAAAACAATGAAAAACAAAGTGGTACAAAAGCGGGTAGCCGGGTACCGTACCGAAATACCCGTACCTGTACCAATATATTTAGCATGGTATTCGGTACCCAGTTTTGTTCAGATTTGGTATAGCTATCTTCGGTACGGGTACTATGCCGATCCCATCCCATTCTAGATACTTGATAGATGATAACATAAAACACAGTTCCACATGCACTCTAAACATTAACTCTTACAAATCGTACAAAACAAGTATATCAATAATGTTCATGGGAATATGCGTATGGTGTATCATCTGAAACATGAAGATTTAATATTTCTACATGGTAACTAAACAACCAAAACTAAAAGATTGTCAAAGAGCACTTGCAAATAATACATTTTCCTGTAAAGATGTCTAGGCCAACAGAGATAAGAAAAAAGAAATTATGATGTTCTTAAAAGCCACTCAACTTTTTTTACCCAAATAATATTTTGGGACAGAGAATCTTTTCAAGGATGATGGTTCAATAATTCACAAAATAAAAGTTTACAAATACAAATACACAGAATACTACCAATTTAAATAAAAAGAGTTACAGTTACAGACAAACCTGATAGTCTCTAACACGATAAGTCGGGCTAAGCATTGCACAATGAAGAGCGCATCCTCTAGCAACGCACTCACTCGCATTAAGTGTTCTCCTTGGCTCTTTCCTAAAAAGTGACGTTAATTTTCTCATTATAGCTGGTATGCGGACCCAGAACCAACAAGCTCAATAGCGTATATTTCATCGACACCTATTCCAGCATTTTTTACAGCGTTAACACAAGGAACAGTAACTCTCTCCAACAAATCCGAACACAGATTCTCAAAATCATCTCTCTTTATAAACCCTTTCACGTCTTTTTCATCCATTAGACATTCAATATTAATCGGTGCTTCGGCATTCGCGCTTAAAACTTTCTTTAACTTCTCACACGACGTCCTTAGCCTTACACAAGCCCGAGTGTTTGTATAAACATTAATATTGTATTGTTCTTTAAATTTTTCTGCGAAATATTTGAACAAAACTTCATCGAAATCTCTTCCGCCCAGATGACTATCAAAAGAATGAGATAATATTTTCAAGCGCCCGCGTTCAAAAGCCGCAACGGTTACCTGAGTGTCACAATGCCCGATATCTACAAACACGACGTTTGTGGGTCCAGAATCGGTAAAATCGTTCTTATAAATACCGTAGCCTAATGCAATTGCGGTACAATCGTGAACCAGTCTCAAAGGTTTTAAACCGGCGATATGTGCAGCGTCGAGATAAGCGCGCCTTTGCAAATCGGTAAAATACGATGGAATCCCGATGACGCAATCTGAAACAGGGATTTCGAGATTTTTCTCTGCCATTTGTTTTAGATGTGCAAACAACATGCCCAGAATCTGAACGGGTGTAAACGTGTATCTTTTGTTTAAGTACTGTAAGTGAATCAAAACACCGCCATTAGGAGCCTCACTAGTCTCAAACGGTAGCAAATAAAGATCATTTTGTACAGCTGGATTCCTATATTGGCTTCCGATCAATCTTTTAACCTGAGAAATAGTAGATTTAGGGTTCATAGTAGCGGATGCAGCCCCTGCGGACCCCAAAAACCTTTGCTTCTCACCGAAGCCCACAACCGCAGGCGTCTCACGGTTTGACTCATCGTTCAACAACACGTCGATTCCACGGTTTCTTGCAGCAGCAATAACGCAGTTTTCATTGCCAATATCAAACCCTACCACGCTCATTTCCAAACTCAAAACCCCCTACACAATTTACAACCAATTGTCCGAAGCAATTATGTACTCTAACTTCACATACAACAATCAAGCAGACCAATTCACATAAAACTACAATTCAAACACATCAATCAAACACCAAACATCAAAGAAGCATTTAGGCTTACATAAACCTAAAAAGTGAACAATCATCACAAACTCAAACCCAATATAGACCCTACCAATTGTCCAATTCAATTATGAACTCTACTTCACATACAACAATCACACAAACACACATTTCACATAAAACTACAAATAAAACACATCAATCAAAATACCAAACATCAACAAAGCATTCAGGCTTACATAAACCTAAAAAGTAAACAATCACCACAAACTTAAACCCTACCAATTGTCCAATTCAATCATGAACTCTACTTCACATACAACAATCAAACAAACAAACACTTCACATAAAACTACAAATACAACACATCGACCAAAATACCGAGCATTAACAAAACATTTTGGCTTACATAAACCTAATAAGTGAACAATCATCACAAACTCAAAACCTAATTCTTCAAAGTTCAATCAGAATTTACAACCATTGTCCAACTTAATTATGAACTCTACTTCACATACAACAATCAAACAAATAAACACTTCACATAAAACTACAAATGAAACACATCAATCAAACAAACATCAACAAAGCATTTAGGTTTATATAAACCTAAAAACTGAACAAACATCACAACTCACAAACAAAAAACCTAATTCTACAAACTTCAATCAAAAGTAACCGAATTAGAACCTTGATCGTTGCAACATACGTAGTATAATCTCTACACGTTAATGCGATACACAAACCACTAAATTAGATCATCGAAATTCAAATAAACACGTAAAAAAGAATGCAAATTGAAGAATAATATGTACGAAGTGTACCTGATTGATTATTATGTGTGAGTGAAGAAGAGATTTTACAAATCGAGTACCAAATCGGAAGGAGAATAATCGCCGAAGGATCTATGGAGGCTGATAAAAAGGAAAAATATAAATTGAAATGAAAATAACTTGTAGATTTTTATTTTTTATTATTTATTTTTGTGTGTTTTTGTTTTGATTTTTTGCTTTTGTGAAAGTCTAACCGTTGGTTAGAGTAAGTAGATATATGTTATGCAGAATTATGGAGGCACAATTGAGATAGTTATTGCCATGATTTTGAGGTTATTTTTAGGTTGAATGAATGATTAAGCGGAGCTGAGTGTAAAGATTTATATGAATTAATATATTTTTATAAAATTGAATTGAATCGGAGAAGTTTGTGGTGTAGTTAGTAGAGCAAAAGGTACTTAGGTTTGGTGTGGGTTACTCTAGATTTATGGTTGTTTAGAGTTTGAAGTGAACTTGTGATGATTGAGTTGTGTTTTGATTCGCATGTAGTATTGTGGTAGACTCGAGAATTCAAGTTTGTTGTTTAAAATTTAAAGAAATTGATCGAGAATTATGTTTAAAACGGTTGTGTGATTATAATTATATGAGAAAGATGCTTGTTTGTGAATTTGTGTATAGTACACATGAACAAAAGATATATAGTGTCCCGGGTGGATATAAACAAATTCACCTTACATCTACCGATAAATAGTTGTTGCCAACTAGTGTTCTCTAATGTAGAGATATAGACTTGTTATTTTCATTCCTTTATTTCCCTCCTAATCTTTTCTTTTATTCTATTCCTGAATATTAGACCTTATTGTTTCCATATTATATATATTCTTTATATTCCCTAACCAATCTTTGATCTTTGAACCATCTCTGTTTAGATGGTATCAACAACAAACACCACACAAAATCCTAATCGGCAATCATCATCGTCTCTGAATTGGCTGGCGATAAAACAGAACTAGAATCAAATAACGGAAGATACCAATTCACCCTTGTACCTTCAGATTACCCTGCATGTTAATGAAACCCTCACCGATCACAATTACACCGACTGGTCCCAAGAGATGTTAAACTTTCTCTTCGAGAAAAACAAAATAATTCGGTACCCGGAACAAAGGCAAACGCGATGAAGGAAAGCCGAAAAATGGAGGCGATTACCATACCAGGTTTGACACAAACCGGTTGTTCTTGGAACATTTTGTTGATGGTAACCTTAAAGATGATAAACCACACGTAGCAAACATGGCAGGTAATGGCGATCGAGAAGATGAGTGGGTTGTTGACTAGGGAGCAAACCGAGCATATTACCCACAAAGAAGAAGTTCTTAATAATCTAATAGAAAAACCAAACAAAAAACATGTTATAATTCTGAACGATGATGCTATTCCAGTTAAGTGGGTGATCATGTTTTTAAAGGGGGGACCAATATAAAAGGAGTTTTTTCCGTTCCCGATTTTAGTTGCAACTTATTGTCCGTGAGCCAAATAACTCATGATTTACAATGTGCAGTAACCTTTTTCCCTGATTTCTTTGTCATACGATGAACTTGATTGGTGCGGGTAAATGCCGGAATGGT
Organism: Scalesia atractyloides; assembly: GCA_947069175.1. Classification (NCBI taxonomy): domain Eukaryota; kingdom Viridiplantae; phylum Streptophyta; class Magnoliopsida; order Asterales; family Asteraceae; genus Scalesia; species Scalesia atractyloides. The sequence goes on along the minus strand of CAMTDV010000007.1, from coordinate 58,139,331 downwards.
CTGTACCAAATGGGGATGAGGATGACGAAAGAAAGGCGGCTATGGTGGTAACCGGAAACACTTGGCATAAGATATTGGGACACGCCTCCAACAAAAAACTTATCGAGCTTGATTTTTTTCTTTAAATAAATTTTGTGACTCTTGTTCTAAAGCCAAACATTCTAGGCTCCCCTTTAAAACTAGTTTTACAAAGTCTAATGCATGTTTTGATTTGATCCATTGTGATATTTGGGGAAGATATCGAACACCCTCTTTATCGGGAGTGAGATATTTCTTGACCATTGTGGATGACTATAGTAGATTCACATGGGTATGTCTTTTAAGGTTTAAACATGATGCAAGTAAATATTTGAAGGATTTTTGCAAAAAGATAAATACTCAATTTGAGAAATCCGTCAAGAAAATAAGGTGTGATAATGGCAGAGAGTTTGTGTCGAATGAAATGTCGTCTTTCTATAAAGATCAAGGAATTCTCCTTTAAACCACTTGCCCCTACACTCCTCAACAAAATGGAGTCGTAGAGCATAAACATCAACATTTGCTTGAAGTCGCTCATGCTTTAAGATTCGAAGCAAAGTTGCCGAAAATATTTGGGGGGAATGCATTTTAACGTCAACATACATCATAAACTGTTTACCCTCTAAGTTATTAACAACAAATGTCCTTTCGAATTGATAGTCGAACTAAATCCTGATTATGATTTTATGAATGTATTTGGTTGCTTAGCCTACTACCTAAACACCAATACCGACGGAGACAAGCTTGAAATGAGGGGAGGCCCAATGTCTTATTGGGATACCCCTAGGAACAAAAGGTTACAAGATTCTCGATCTTGAAACAAAGAAAATTGTTGTTTCACGAGATGTAAAATTTTTTGAAGATAAATTCCCGTTTGAAGACAATTCTGTATATAAAGAAGTTGATGTTTTTGAGCTACCAAAAGAAGTGTTTCATAAGAAAAACAAAACACCAAGTGAGGTTGGCCCATTCTTTTCAGCAGATAACGAGGCAGCCCAATCTGTTTCTGATCATGAAAGGGGCACTAGCACTAGTAGCCCACAACCGATACACAATACTCTTGAAGCCCAAGACATTGATGGTGAACCAATCCTAATAACTGAAGATGAAGCCCATAACAATGAGCATGAAGAAAGCCCAGTTCCGCTACAAAGAAATCAGGAGGCCCAAAATCCCATCAGAAGCAAACGCACTCGGTCACAACCGGCTCACTTCAATGATTATCAAATAAAGCTTCCGTCATCGGTCAACCATGCAAAACCCGCGCCAGAACAAAGTCCTCTACGGTATACCCCATGTCTAATTTTGTCTCCTAAGATAAATTCTCTAAAACTCACAAAGCTTTTTTAACGGCCATCAGTTCTCATGATGAGCCACGAAGTTTTAAAATGGCTATACTAAATGAGATATGGAAGGAGGCCATGCAAAAGGAAATACGAGCCCTCGAAGAAAATGGGACGTGGACTCTTGAAAGCTTACCAAAAGGAAAGCATGCCATAGATTCTAAATGGATCTATAAGGTGAAATACAAACCCAGCGGAGAGGTGGATCGATATAAAGCCTGTCTCGTTGCGAAGGGATCACCCAACTAGAAGGCATAGATTATCATGATACGTTCGCTCCAGTCGCCAAAACTAGTTACGCTTAAAACACTTCTAGCCGTGGCCATCAAAAGAGACTGGGTCATTCATCAGCTGGACGTAAACAATGCCTTTTTACATGGCGACTTACACGAAGAAGTCTATATGAACATACCACAAGGATTCTTCAAAGAAGGTGAGACAAGAGTCTACAAGTTGAAAGAATCCCTTTATGGTCTGAAACAAGCATCTCCATATTGGTATCACAAATTCACCTCGTCTCTCCTCGAGCTCAACTTCAAACAGTGTAAAACCGATCATTCGTGTTTAATTTTTAGAAGGGAAAGTTACTTTGTAGCAGCCCTTATCTATGTGGAAAATGTTCTTATAGTAGGTAACGACCCTATCAAAATACAAGCCACGAAAGATGAACTGGATAAACGCTTCAACATTTGGGTAATCTAAAATACTTCCTAGGCATAGAAGTTGCTCGCACTTCAGAAGATTTGGTTCTATGCCAAAAAAAGTATATCTTAGATATTCTCAAAGATTGTGGCTTACAAGGCTGTAAACCGAATCCTTTTCCTATGGAGCAAAACATAAGTTTAGATAAGGGAATAAATGAAGCCAAAGTTGATGCAAGTCAATGTCGCCACCTTGTTGGTAGACTACTTTACCTTCAAGCTACGAGGCTTGACATCACCTACTCAGTTAATTAAGCCAATTTGTGTCTGACCCAAGAGAAAGCCATTTGGATGTCGCCCACAGAGTCTTACGATACCTCAAAGGGACACCAAGGCAAGGCATTCTTTTATTACATCAAGGTGGAACCAAACTCACAGCTTATAGTGATTCGGACTGGCTTGAATGCCCATTCACTTGAAGATCCAGAAATGGGTATCTCATTCACCTTGGAGGGGCCCAATCTCTTGGAAAACCAAGAAGCAGTCTGTTGTCTCTCGCTCTTGCGTAGAACCAGAATACCGAGCCATGGCTTCTACAGTCAGCGAAATCTTATGGTTAAGATGGCTTCTACAGGCACTCGATGTTTCTTTAAATGAACCCACCTCGTTATTTTGTGATAATCAAGTTGCTAGGTATATCGCCAATAATCCCGTTTTCCACGAACGAACCAAGCATGTGGAGATGGATTGTTACTTCATTCGAGAACGAGTTGAATCCCATGAATACAACCTTTACGGATTGACACCAAAATGCAGATTGATGACCTTTTAACTAAAGGATTGGGGACCACCCCACAACTCAATTTTTTACTCGGCAAGTTGGGCGTTAGGAGCCTACACGCTCCAACTTGAGAGGGAGTATAGAACTGTTATTTTCATTCCTTTATTTCCTCTCAATCTTTTCTTTTATTCTATTCCTGAATATTAGACCTTATTGTTTCCATATTATATATATTTTCCCTATCATTGTAATCAATCTTTGAGCACAAGAAATATATGTACATCTTTGAACCATCTCAGTTTAGATGTACAAATGTTTCACTAGTAATAATAATTACTTATTCACTTTTCGCAAAAGGTAGGAAGTGTTCATCGTGTAGAGATCACCTTAGCTTCACATTTTTTATAGTGTGGAAGAGGTCAGCACTAACTTATCACATTCAAAGAAATGTTCACCTGTTTACAGTGATTATCAAGTGGAAACTTTCATAAGTAACCGTGGTGATGTGAATTTTTGTTTCTTTTTTCCCTTTCATTTGATGCTAACGTCCAGTGATGACGTGAATTTTAACTTATTTTTTTAATTTTTAATGTAATTAAAGTGTTTTTATTTTTAATGAATAAAATTTCATATATTAATATAATCCGACCTTAGCATCTTATGCTTCATTTTTCTCTTGACACATGAAAAAAAGGACATGACTCAATTTGAATGTTAAGTTATCTAATTGGAACAAAAACGATACGAGTAACCTAATTAGAACACTTTTGAAACTTGGTTATATTCTGTGACATTTTCCATAAAAAAAAAACCCTTTAAACTAATGAAGGGAAATCACCTTGGGATTGAATTTCTGTATCATTAAAGTTATTCCTAAACAATAACAATCACTGACGTACAAGTCCCAAGATAGTTCGTACATTTTTTTTATTTTTCACTAAGATATGACAGTCACATTTTCTTTCTTTGAATAGTTTTCATGGTTAGGGTGTGGAAACGACACCCACAAACTTTTCATTGTCTAGTAATTGTGTCACATATTATAAACATTTATTAAATGAAATAATAGTATATGAATGGCGCCTTTCACTTCATCTCTCTTCTATTGCTTAAGTCTTAAGGTTTAAATTTCGTGAAGTGTGGATAATTAATAACCAATGGTTTGGTGCATTTGAATGTCTATATGCAAGATACGCCGAAGTTGTTCAAAGGAATAATCCTTAAATGTGTGTGTGACATAATTTATCATGATTGAAACATGGTCTAACGTTGATGTTGATTGTACCATGTCTCACACATGCTTTTATATTCATTGCAAATATCCAAAACTTGTTTTAGATTTATCTCATGCCTCGTATGCATAAGAAGTTGAGCATTTAAAGGTCGTTTTAAATTAAAAAAAATGGGATCAAGTGCTTTACAAGATTTGTAAGGAATTATAACCAGAAATGGGCATTTGTTCGTACTGAAGTGCACGTTTTCATTTAACTAATTTACCTTTTTTTACTTGGAATATGAAACCTACTTCATTAAGAATATTTCTTACCAAAAATTTTTTGACTTATTTATATAAAAACTTTGATTTTGGTTTTTATAAATTAACTCAAGAGAGATTTACTAGTTCTTTGACATCCTTCAAACCTTCTTGATTTTTATACATTATTTTTTTTCCTTTGACGTCTTTAACAATGTCTTTCATGATGACTTGAGATCTTGAACATTATTTATTATGAAATTCTATATGGCAGTCGAATGGTCAAATATATGGTCGTTTCCTTTACCTTGAACGTGGTGGTTCTTTTAACAGTGTTTATCTCGTATTTGAATTCATTTCATACGATGATCGGTCAATGCATGATTCAAACGCAGTATCAAGTGAGTGCCTATCTTTTTCATCAGACCAAGAATTTAAAGCAATAGCTTGCTTGTACATCGGGTGTTCAGATGAATTTAAAGCAATAGCTTGCTTGTAGATCAAAGCGTTCTGTTGAATCAACCGTATGCCTATTATTTGTATCATTACTTTCTTTTCTTACAAGCTTTGTTAATTTGAGTACATGAAAGATAAGGTTATAATATGTGTACGTTGTATTTAAAGTATTCAGACCAGACCAAACGGGAGTCTGGCCGGTCTGGTTTATCTTATCAGACCCGTTTTAAGTCGACCTGGCCTGTTTGACCGGGAACCGGCGGTCGGACTGGAAAACCGGGGTTGACGCTTTTTAGGGACCGGTCGACTGTGTAAAAATTGGGAAACACGGGCTTATGGAAAGTTTAAAATCAAAAGTCAACCATATTAACAAATGAAAACATCTAAACATGTAATCACATTTCCAGTTTTCAACTCAAATCATACAAAAACAACAAAAAAATAAGAATTAACACATATTCAAGTAACTCATCATTAGTTTAGTAGTTTCTTTAACATGCATGATACAACATGAATTTTCCGTAAACACGATGGTACATAAAAAAAAATGAAAAAAAAAAATATAACAGAAACTTTAAATCCATTGTTTCCTTCTGTCCATTATGTTTTGGCTAGTAGAGTTCCTCTGTTAGAACTACTTATCAAAACCTGAAGCTAGGATCCACATCCATTGACCACGCAAACTTTGCCAATAAAGACTTATTAAATATCTGCATCAAATTTGTATAATTTGTGTTTCATAATTCTTCAACTCATAGTATTAAACTCAGCTAAGTGTATAAACTAATATATTCAAATGAGGGTAAATAAGTAATTTTACCTTTTCGATGGGAACTTCTTGACGCTTACACCATGCGACAGTTATTCTAGGATCAAGATAATTGATCTTTGAAGTGCCCAAAGCAACCGTTTTCAAATCTTCTTTGGTTTCTTTGTCACGTTCCATTTTCTCAATTTTTGCATGTGTTTGATCAATCTTTTTCTGTAACCTGCATGTTTAAATTGATATCCCACTTTGCTTAATTTAGTTATCATCAGAAATCACAATATCATATACAATTATATTCCAAAAATATCAGTAGTATTACGCTTCAGGGTTCATATTCCTCTTTATCTTTCCATCAGAACCCTTTAATGGAGGTTTCCCTTTCTTTGCACGAGCCAAATCAGTTTCTAGTTCTTCTAAAACACCCTAAAAAACAAAAATAAGAAACAGTCATATTTGGGTATTTAACTACAAATCAAATATTTACTAACACAGATTATAACTAGAGAAAAGTTACAAAATTTGACCTTTAGTTCTTCTATTTTCTCATTCAACCTCATCATTTGTGCGGTATGAGACTTCGAAACACTACGTTGATGATTACAAATAATCGCAACCTACAAAACATAAGCATGAAATTAATATTAAGACTCGGCTGAAATATATAAATAAAAGGGTAAAATGCCATTTTCGTCCCTGAGGTTTGGCCAATTTTGCGACTTTCGTCCAAAGGTTTGTTTTTCGCAATTGGATCCAAAAGATTTGAAATCTTGTCATTTTCAACTGGCTCGTTAACTCCATCCATTTTTTTCCATTAAGTCAGGGGTATCCTCGTCTTTTTTGTTAAGCAATTCAATCTTTTTCACTTTACATACAAGCATTTAGCATAGTGTACAAGTATTAAAAAGACTGAATTGCCCTTTAAGTTAACAAAAAAGACGAAAACACCGCTCACTTAACGGAGAAAAATGGATGGAGTTAACGAGCCGGATGAAAATGGCAAGATTTCAGACCTTTTCGCTCCAGATGCAAAAAAACAAATCTTTGGACGAAAGTCGCAAAACAGGTCAAACCTCAAGGACGAAAATGGCATTCTACTCTAAATAAAACGTAAAGGTTCTAAACGGGTATGGATTCCACCTCCTTATTTGCTTGGTTGTAAACGACTACGTTTTCAGCAACATTTCCACCCGTCGCGCTCTTATTTAACTGCAACAGCCAAAAATAACGCCCAAAAATTATACTATTTCTGTTGGTTATTGTTATTATTACTACTGATGTTAGTATGCATGTGGTTACCATATCATCCAATGTGATGGACGCATTATATGTACGGAAAACTTTTGCGGTAAGGCCAGGCATGAGTTCCTTTAAATGGGCATTTAATGTGCTTGTATCCAGCTTGTCGAAAAGATCATCGTTACCCTTCTTTCCTGAAGCGTTTTATTTTTAATTTAGCAAAAAGAGTCAAGGGATTGAAATAATCCAATTATGAAAGTCAACTGACCGGATCGAAACTGTTGAATTGCTTTAAATACCGGAAGCTCTACTTCAACCTCGTTTTGGTATCGTATGGAATCTTTACCAAGGAAGTCAAACTGGCATCAGTACATATAACCGTGTTAACGTTATAGCTGTGAAATAATTAAAAAATTGCACATTTGAATGATAATGAAAAAAAACCATGCCTTCAGGATGTTTGGAGGCTTTGGTTCAACGTTTTCTACTTTCAATGTGCAACAACCAACGGTATCAGCTTCGTCATCGTCCTGCAACCATAAATAAATAATATTATTGTTTTGATTAATTTATTTGTCATTTTCAAGGTAATTAAAAGAAAAAAAAAACGCAGAAAAAGGACCTTCTCATTTCCTGCCCTGAGTGCTAGTTTATCGATAAGATATGTAGCCACCGCCACTTGTCTCTTTGTCACATCCTTATTTATAAAATCCTTGGTGTAAGCTTTTCGGATTCCTTCAATGTATTTCTATAATAGAATACAATTATAAAAGTTATATTAATTCAATAACAATATTATATATGTTTAAAATGACTGAAAGTTATCCTACAAGACTCCTAAATCTAGGAAGGGTAGAAAGGCACAATGGATCGCAAAATATAACACAATGCCGAGAAAGATAACACAATGTCGAGGAAAAAAGACACAATGAGTCGCAAAAAAGATACAATGGCACAAATAAAGAAAGACACAATGACAAATAGAAAGACACAGTGATCTACAAAATTTCTAAAATCTACAAGCTAAAAATAAAAAATCGAAAACCTTGTTAGGTATCAGGCGGCGCAGCGGAACCAGCACACATGCACAAACGATATAAACACACAAATAGAAAATAAACACGACACAAGAATTTTATGTGGTTCGGTTCCAGTGGGAAACCTACGTCCACGAGCTGCAACTAGGTTATTTCATTAAGCTCAAAGGCGCAAAGATTACAATTACATGAATGAACATATAGAGAGATCTAATTAGGTTAAACAACTTAGTGACCAAGAAAACTAAACCGGGCCTGGCCCATGTCTTCTAATGTCAACCCAAAAAGCCCATAAAACCAAGGACTTCACTAACCCAACAAACCTAAAACGAGACGGTTCCAATGCCGCTTGAGTGAGTTCAATCGGAGTCCGTTTGATACCCTTCCTACGACTTCTTATTTCTAGGGACTGTGTATTTGAACCTTTTCTGGTGGTTTTATGCATAAAATACATGTGGACAACTTTTGACCTGGCTTGTTTTATTTTAGGCTTAATGATTTTTATTTGACCCATTTGACTGGTGAGAGATAAAGCATAACCCGAATCGAACCAATCTTTTTAACATTCGTTTGACTTACCTTTAATGACCTTGCCTTCTCATATTTTTCTTTATCACTTTGACCCTTAAGTGCACTGCTGGCGGCTAAGAACACATACTTGAAATCCTTTCCGTTTATTGGATCATTCCAATATGCTAACCAAGTTACAGTATTATCATGTCTAACTTCTTTCCAGCTGTCAAAGCGTTAATGTTTCATGTATTTAGAAAAAAAAATAAGAATCAAACAAAAGAAAGAGAAAGAAAAGTCAAAGTCAAACCTTTCACCAGGAATAGGACATTCGGGAATTGGGGCACCCTTCCCGATATTAATCGTAATGTCACTTGGACGGATACGTTTCTTCAGTTTTCCCATCTAGGTAAAACAGATAACGGTCATAACTTGTAAGTTTGAGAATGAAGTTTTCCCATACGTTTCTTCAGTTTTACCAAAATTTTGGATTTGGTCCCTAGCTTTCCAAAGTACACGGATGCTTGTATGGTTTGCACTTTGTAAAACATTTAGTAGTCAACAAATCTAAGGGTTTTAGCATGTCCAAGTTAAGGACTATATGCGTTACAAAGTGCAAACCTCAGGGAACATCCGTGTACTTTACTCTACAGATTATTATCTAGCACCAATTGTCAAAAAAAACCCTAAACTAAAATCTTTTATTAGAAAGAGAAGAATATAGTTGTTAATAGCACCTTGGGATGCTCGCCACGGCCTCGAAACAACCCAGGTGGCTCAACTCGAAAGTTTCCAACCTGCGCCATTAGTAAATCAACTAATTAGTTAAATATAAGAGTAAAATGTCATTTTCGTCCCTGAGGTTTGGCCAGTTTTGCAACTTTCGTCCAAAGGTTGGTTTTTCCGCATCTGGATCCAAAAGGTTTGAAATTTTACCACTTTCATCCGGCTCGTTAACTCCATCCATTCTTCTTCATTAAGTCAGGGGTATTTTCGTCTTTTTTGTTAACTTAAAGGGCAATTCGATCCTTTTCAAGGGTATTTGGTCTTTTTAAATAAAGTAAAAAGACCAAATTGCCCTTTAAGTTAGCAAAATAGTCTGAAATACCCTTGACTCAATGGAGAAAAATGGATGGAGTTAAGGAGCCCCGATGAAAACGGCAAGATTTCAAACCATTTGGATCCAGATGCGGAAAAACAAACCTTTGAACGAAAGTCACAAAACTAGCAAAACCTCAAGGATGAAAATGGCATTTTTCTCTAAAGATAAATTGAGAATAAAGATTACCTTCTCTTTGACACCATCAACTATTGCCCACATATACTTCTCCTCAAGCTTCATCTTTTCTTCTTTTATAGCCTTCTTCTCCTGTCAACAACCCTTAAAATCAGTAAATCTTACAGCTTTTCTAACTTGTATTTGCTTTTAGATACATTTCCACATTTCTTTCTCGCATAATTTATAACGGCTTATTTATCAAAACTTACTTGTGTACTCATTTGCTTCTTCTTCTCCTTTTCACTCTGATGCCAGTCGTATATCGGTTTGAAATCACAGTCTTCTAACTCTGAATCGTGTGGTTTCTTCCTAGTATCTTCCGCCAATCATTCCAGAAATTTTCTTTGAACACAGGTTTAGTCATGTAATCCGTATCTAACATCACTGCAAACATTGTTGCAACCTGTAGCATTGACCAATGATGAAAAATTATCTAATGATGGTTTCCTAATGGGGAATTTAATTTATTTTTATTATTTAACTTTATTTACCCACTTCACCCGTAAGTAGGGCTGCAAATGAACTGAATGTTCACTGAACAGTTCGTGAACCATTCGGCGGGAACTTCGTTTGTGCTCGTTCGTTTAATAAATGAACAAACCCAAACAAGAAGCTTCATTCTTTTAGTTAAATGAACGAACATGAAAAGAGGCCGTGTTTATTCATTTATGTTCATGAACATCCGGTAACGTGTTCGTTTGTGTTCGATAGTTCATTAGTGTTTTTAGTTTTTATATTTTATTTAAATACTTAAAAATTCCGAAAAATAAAAAGTTAATGTATTATATATTCTGTTTATAAACGCTTGTTTGTGTTCGTTTGTTTCCATTTGTGTTCATGAACATTAGTTTGTGTTCATGAATGTTCGGTTGCATTCGATGCCTAAAATTTACAAACGAATCCAAACACGTTCATTTCCTTAATGAAGGAACACCAACATAAAATCCCGTTCGGTAAGTGTTCATGAACAGTCGTGAACACATATATTTTCTTAACAGACGAACATGAACAAGACCTCAGTTCGTTTGAAGCCCTACCCGTGAGGAATAAAACACACCCCCAATAGACCATTATTAACAAATGCGTAAAGTAAATAAATAAAAAAAGAGTGAAAAACATTTACCTCCTCCTGTGCGGGAGTCAAATTCACAGGCTTTCCTTTGTAAAGAATCTTAATCCCGTGAGGCTTGTACGGTGGTGGAAAAATAACACCATTATGAACCAAAGTTGTCCATTTTTGCCCTTCACCGGATCCAGGTGGCACCTTTGAAGATTTTAAGTATTTTGACTTTTTCTCAAACTTATTTAACTTCTTAAAAGTTTTCTTAAACGAAGAAGAATTAACTTTAACCACCTTTTGTTTAACGGACGATGATGGTTTACTACCAGATGGGGTTTGCTTCTTTATTCTTTGAGATATCGGAACATGATCATTCTCGTCTTCCGAATCAGAAAGCTTCGGCTTTTTAACCGACGACTGACCTGCTAACCTTTCCTCATTCGGAGGTCTCTTGTTCAACCCGATATTCGGTTTTTTGTTAAGTTGATTATTATTATCCCTTGATATAGAACCATTTTGCTTAACTCTCGCTGATAACGGTTTATCATCATCATCAGAGTCGTCGGTTTTTTTAACAGACGGCCCCACCGATGTGAATTTTGACGATAGAGGTTTCTCATCATCAGAATCTTCATTTTTCACTTGTGGTTTTGGACGTTGAGATGCACTTATGGGTCCTGTTTTCGCATGATTGGAGATTGCTTTAGGTGCCGTTGAGATTCTAGCGCTCAACGGTTTGTCATCTTCGGAATCCTCTGTATCGCTTTCTTGTTTAGCAGGCGGTTTAGGTTTAGCGGACGTAGAAGGTTTCTCCCTGTTAACGATTGAAGTTGACTTTAGTTGACCAGAATGCTTTAATTTATCAGCAGATGAAGCTAACTTTAGTTGACCCGAATGCTTTAACTTATCAGCAGATGAAGCTGAATTTAGTTGACCCGAATGCTTTAGTTTATCAGCAGCCGATGTCCTTTTGAAAACCAAGGGCTTATCATCTTCATCAGAAGAATAAGAATAATTCATTTTCTGTCAGCTTGTTGTCATGTAGCACTTAACCTCCAAATATATTGGAATGTTAACGTCAAGTTTCCAATTCGGTTGTTTAATGTGCCATCCAACACCGCAAAGCAATCTATAAATAATGCAAGAAGACTCTTCTTTAAATAGAAGAGCTTTTCTACTATGAATCCTGCATCCAAAACATCACATTCAATTAGGTTAACATTCACCAATCAAATTAAACTTCCTGCTCAAAACAACTAGTCAAATTCCACAAAAACCGCAACTAACACAAACATTTAAACCTACAACACCAAAATCAAGCTGAATAACATCCTACAGTCACCAGTTTATTAACAAAACTAACAACTTCATAATTCAAACTTCAATTCATTCATTCTCTAGAATAGCAACAAAGTTAACGCCTATAACAAATCCATAACTCATTTTCACAAAACAACAAATCGATATCGGAAGCATACACATAAATGCTTGTTTCTCAACACTTTAAATTAATAAATTACTACATCAATTACCCTCCACATGTCTAAATTTCATCCTAAACATTAAACATCCAAAATCACAAAAATAAAAAAAATGAAACCATCGCATTCAATTAGGTTACAGAATTAAACTTCCTACTAAAAAAATGTCTAATTCCACAAAAACCGCAATTAACACAAACATTAAAACCTAAAACAACAAAATCAAGCTGAAATTGCATCCTACAACTACTAATTTATTAATTAAGCTAACAACTTTATGATTCAAGCTTCAATTCATTAATTAACTCTCCAAATTAATTGATTAAAGAATGATACAGAAGGTAGGTTGTACCGGTTGCGGTGGGTGAAGGTGACGGTGGAACCCTAGATCCGGTAACGGCTCCGATGAGAGATAGCGACGAGAGTTTGTTTGGATAGAGAAGAAAGTTAATAATATTATTATTATTATTATTCGGGTCAAAAATGATTTGAGTTTGCGGTGAATTGGGGAAAAAGAGGTTGAATCTTTTACCTAAAAATGTACAATTTTTGGTTGATGATTTCTAGGGCTTAAAATCTGTTTTGGGAATTTTATGTCATCCTATTGGTCGTTGGAGCGTGACATGTTTACGTTACTTTGGTTTGGTTTGGTTTGGTTTGGATGAATGTATGGGCCGGCCCATTAAAGAGCTTTTCACAAAAGCAAAGTAGAAGTTTTAAAGTGTGTTAGTGTTCTCATCTCATATGTATCGAATAAGATTCAACATTTGAGACGGATGATAGGATACTTGTTTGGGTATGGAATTAGTTTTTAGAAGTTTCGTGGGTATGCTTTTAGATAATATACGCAGTGCTAGAGTTAGCTTATTAATTTAGGGGTTTAGTGTGCAATCATACATTGATAAAAAAAGCGATAATAAATAAAGTAAACAAATACGACATAGATTTGTTCTCTTCTTTTTTATCACAGCTTGAAATCTTTCCATCACATCGCCGTTTTTTACTTTATCAAAAGTTTCTTTTTCGACCTCACAAACCATAACATTGTTCAAATATTTCCGAGCCCATTCAATTGCGTAAATCCGTCTTGACAATCTTTAAATTATATTAGTCTTAATTTGGGCCGCCCATACACAAAAGGATATTTTATTGTTTTTGGGCTTGGGCTAAGTTTAACAATTGGGACTTTTTCAATTATATTAGTCTTAATTTGGGTTAACTTTATCATCTGAGTTTAATTATTATACAAGTTTGGAGTTGTAAAAAGGTTTGAGCTTATAAAATTGGAATTTTAATAAATTAAAGTATCCAAGTTTTTAAGGGTCCCCGTATTTGTTCAGTAGTATCCTTTATATAAAACCGAAAAAAAAGTTTACACTACGAAGACGGGCTTGAGTCGTAGCCGTGTTACCCCTCCTTACACTATACCTCCGCCCTGCATACACATTTACTTCAATTCTATTTGTCATATCTTTGTCTCACTTCAAAGATAGCAAGGATATAATTGACGTGGTTTAGTGTGGTTATAATTTTTATTATATTTTAAGCACTTTTACTCAATGATCAAATTTTAAATTTATAAAACACGATACAATACTACCACTCTACACACGTTAGGGAAAGTGCATCCATCGTAGATGTAGTATAGTGATGGTAAGATACCAAGGTCGTCCAAGGACATAAGAGCTTTAATACTGGCTTATCGTAACGTCTAATCTAACCAAATTTTGATAAAAGTTTTGAAAGTTTTAGAAGATAAAAAATAAATGTAAGAACGTAGAAAAATAAATAAAAACGAATAGACAAGAAAGAATCACTTGGTTCCGACTCTTCTTTTAATATATCCTTTGATGATTTCCGCACTTTGAGCTTTTTAAGAGATTATCTTAGTTATAGTAGTAGGCCCCTCTTGTGAAGGCGACGTTAGCCTCAACCTATTGGTCTGAGACGGCAGGATACAGTCCTGCAATGTCGAAATATTGAAAGATAATTAAATAAGTTATTAATGCGAAAAGTGGTAGGCCTCTCTTGTGAAGGCGATGTTACCCTCGACCATATTAGTCTGAGTCAGCAGGGATACAGTCCGGTAAGGTCAGTAAAGTTTTAATAGTAGTTTATTTATAAGGGGTTCAAGCCGTTCTTACTTCCCCCGATTTGATACTATCTGCCTCAAGGGAAGTCCTAATAAGCTTGAACCAAGTTTCGCAAGATCTATACACTGAACGAGACAATAACTTTACCTGAACACCCTTCTAACCCCTTTCTAGTTAGTTAACGCGCTTTATATAGACCGTAAAAACACGAATGAGTGAATCAACGAAACATGAAGAAATGTTTAAATAAAGTTCACTTTCAATATAACAAATTAGTTATTAAAGTCATTAATACATACCCAAATAAAAAGTTGTCAAAGATTGGAAATCAAAAGTAATACATAAAAGTTTTGTCTTCACCAAGTGATGTAAGAGATTTAGCCAAGCAGGGCCTTTTTTTGACAAGAACTCTTACGATCAATCTTGGATCCCCGAGACTACTACACACTCTAAAAGATGAAAGATAGATGATAGTTGTAACGCCCCAAAATCCATATTTCGACTATTGGGTGTATGTTTGAATGGTTTGGTGTGGTTCGGTAACTAGGGATACTTAACCTAGTTAAATGCAAAGTTAATTTTAAAAGTGTGAGAATGTGGTAGTGGTAAATATGTAAACAAATAAAACTATAAGGGTTGAAAATGCACATCTAGAAAGATGTATTTATATAAATAAAAGAAAGAAAAAATAAAAAAGGAAGGTGCGTGTGTGTGTGTGTGCAACGAGTTCAGAGGAAGAAAAAGAAGACCATGCTCTCTTGAAGCTTCAATGGCACAATTCGTCAAATTGGAAAGGAAATCGGTGATTTTGTGCATGCATAGTCTTGATTTATGATCATCTAAGCCTACTAAACACTTGGTAAGTTGTAGATTCTCATTTGATGATCTTTTTAGAAATGGGTTAGAGTCAAATCCGTAAATTGGTATGAAATTAAGCATGTTTATGTGTTAAAATTGTAATATAGAACATATGTTATACACGTTTTTGATTAATTCGATGTTTGGAAGTAAAACCCATTTGGGATGATGAAGATGCTTGTCATCCATGTCTAATCCTATTGCAAATTTGATGAGTTTATGGGGTGTGTGATCTTATGTGTTAGTTAGTTTAAAGAATAGTATGAATTGGTTTGATTATAGTTGTGTTGATAAGATGAATGCAAGAGTAGGAATCAAAACATGAATGGGTTATACATTATGCTTGGAAAGTGGTATGCACACCAAGTGTATGATGAAATGTCTAAATGAAGTTAGGATGTGAAATTGTATGAAAGGGCTTGACATATATGAATGAGATATGTTAATGATGTGATTAGTAGTAAACTAACTTGTAGAATGTGATAATGCCATGATTGAAGATCATTAGGAAGGATGAAGTTGAAATGGTGTTGGGTTAGTTTAGTATGAATTAAGATGTTAGTTGTGAAGATATAAAAAAATGCTAGTGTGGATGGAATGGAGTATTCATGTATGTGTATGTGTACATAATTAAGAGATCATGTAGTTGTATATGTCATATAATACGAGTGTCGTGAACGATGATAAGTGAGTTTCGTGAATGTGGAATAAGGTGACTTTTAGTCTATGCCTTATGTATGTGTTATTTGGTTAATAAAAGGTCAGGTAATATATGAATGGAAAGATTGAATACTAATACGAATGAACATGTGCGCTAACAAGAATGTGATTGTCTTAAAATGAAAGTATAGGGATGATGTCAAGATGGATGGAAGCATGGAAGGCTAACGGGTCAAAAGGGAGGCAAGGTAACGGATGCAAATTCGGACGCTAAGGTAAGTGATTTCCGGAATCATTCTTTTGTAAACGAATGTTGTCATGATGAATGTAGGAGGTTGTGTAAGAAATTACAGATAAGGGTAAGATTCAAGGTATGTATTGCTGTCATAAGTGATAGGATGTCAACTAGTTCGGAAAAATTATAATGGAAGTAAACATGGTCAAAATGTAGAAGTATGAGTGGGTGTGGGATTTGGATGTTATGGTATGAGAACCGTATAAGAATGTTAAGAAATAACAGAACTAACGAATGTATTGTTATAACAGGTCGTAAATAGTAATTAAGTTGAAATAACTTAAAATAGTCGAACGGGTCAAAAGAATCAATTAAGTGACTTCTGTTTCACTTCTTAGTAAGAATAAAGAATTTTCATATTATGGTTGTGGAGAATCAGGTAAGATTATGTGGTAAGTGCAAGTATTAAGGTAAGTAAATTCCGAACTCATTTCTTAATTATGTATGTGAAGATGCTTATATGTTTGAATAATCGAAATTAAAAGTGAATGCGTAATTCGTAAGAATTAAGAATCCTTGTTAAGGATT
Organism: Scalesia atractyloides; assembly: GCA_947069175.1. Lineage (NCBI taxonomy): Eukaryota > Viridiplantae > Streptophyta > Magnoliopsida > Asterales > Asteraceae > Scalesia > Scalesia atractyloides. The sequence continues at coordinate 58,122,812 of CAMTDV010000007.1, read as the reverse complement.
TCAAGCTAAATATGAAGGTAAATAATTTACGGACATATAGAAACAAGTTTCATGGGAATTGGATGAAAATTTAATGAATTACGGAAGTATTCGTAACTAAACGACAAAGTTTGAAAAAGGCTGCAGCAGCCCACCGTAAGCTACGGTGACCTACCATAGCTTACGGTAGGTAACTGCCGATAAGAATAAGTGTATCTCGATCGTAAGACAGAAGTCATAGACCGTAAGCTACGGTCTGGAGCCGTAGCTTACGGCGTGGACCGTAGCTTACGGTGGGAACTGGTGGCAAAATGTGAAATCTTGATTGATGTATATATATATATATATTTATATATTTGAGATTTGAACTTGTGGGCATGTAGTTTAATGTTATATACTTACACGAAGATGTGAGCCTTCAATATGTTAGTGGATATATGATGTAAATTATTTGTTGATGAGAATGAATTCATTTCTAATTGTTATCCAAAGAATGGAATGAAAATGCAGGTTTACTACCGATGACCTTGAAGTTTGACATTGGAATTGCATGACCACATATGAAAGATAATCGAAAGGAATTTCATGAAAAGAAAGAATACGAGTGATTATTTAATAATGAATGTTTAATATTATGAATGAAGTCACCAAATATTAATGCTGCAAACGTATGTGGTGATTGCATGTTGCGTGGAGTTATCTTTACTATGGAATTTTAAATGGATCGAAGATCGAGTCAAAGAGCAAGGGTTGTACGGGAAGAGCGGTCTCATAATTTAAATCCATGTATTACTTTTAACAAGATAATCAAAAATGAAGGTTGTAAAAATCATTCCAAGAAAGTGTCCAACATTTCATAAATGAACCTTCAAGTAAGTTAAATAGTTAAATAAGAAAGAATTTTTTAGTCGGTACTTCCGCTGCGTCGTTTTGGGTCAAAACGCGTTTAGGGTGTTACAATAGTGGTGGGTGTTTGTGTTGTAGTAGTGGTGGACTGATGGCAAGTGTGAGAGAAGTGGTTTGCTAAGGGATGCCTTTCTCTTGAACCAAGCACCTCTATTTATAGCTGAATACAGAAGGCGACCACGACCCCGTGCCCACCTGGCACGGCTCTGTGGGCTTTATTTTCTATCCCTTCTTTAACGGCAGATGTCAGGTCTTGTACTAACACCCCGTGGTACAGAACACGGCCCCGTGGTCAGTGTACTTACTGTACTATCCTAGATTCTACGAATCTTTGAGTTGACATGGCCCGTGGTGAGTTGGCACGGCCCCGTGTTGCTTGTCTTTTGGTGTATGTCCTTTTCTGCAGAGAATGTTGACTGGGCACGACGGTGTGCCTGAGCTTCTGTCTTCATTATTTTTGTTGTTTTGGATGTGGATGGGCGTTTGGTAGGCCGTGTCAATTCTTCTTCTTTGTATTTGTGTTGATTTCTATTGTTAATTTGTTCCTTTTATTTGTTTAAGCTCTTTTAATCCTATAATTTAAAAGTAAACAAAGAAAAATGCTTTTTCCAACATTAGTACCGAAAAAGGTTTATTTTATGCCTTGTTTGACGTAATTTATATGTTGCATTTTGCGCACATCAAATACCCCCACACTTGAATCTTTGCTTGTCCTCAAACAAAACTCTATAATGTGGCTTACACGTCAAAATGGAATTGGTAGAAGAGAAGTTTTGGGTTTATCTTTGGTGTCACACCCCGGATTTCCAACCCAAATCCATACACCGGTGGACCCGGGTGGGGAGTATCGTGACGTCAGTTTATAACATTATTGTCAATTAAACATGGCACAGGGGAAGTCTTGGAGTAAAATTACTATTGCAAACCAAATGTTCAAAATAAAATAATATACAGGCTCGTAATAGAAGATCCACAGGCGGATCATAAAATGTACAAAGAAAGAATATAAAACAGACTTTAGGGCAGATCTAAGGATTTGCAAGATCCTCTTAGTCACTACCGAGAGCTTCCGGCCTATTTCGTATTGTACCTGCAATTTAGTCTTTGGACGATACGTCAACTTTCGCTGGTAAATACACCCAACTGACTCATTTTGAAAACATTTTAAAATGATTTTAAATGCACAGGGCACAAAATCTTTTATAACTTGGGAAAGTTACTTTGTAACCTTGTCAACAGATTCACATGTTTGTCCATACATACAGGGCCTAGTACCGAGACCGAGACATGATTAAATACACACCACTTAGAACTCACAGAGGAGTTATCCCCAACGTCTTGGGTAATTTGCATTTGAGCATCTGTCAGGTGTATGCCTACACCCCCCGCTAAGGTCGTGGCTATTAACTAATGTAATGAGCCGAGGATATCCAGGACACGGTAATTTAACCCCTGATGTTTAAGTTATCAAACAAAACTGAATAAAACAGAACATGCGGATTTACTAGCCACAATCCGGCATTCGATTGATCCCATTTCTGACCAACCGGTAATAATTTACCGTATCCCAAGCCGTATAGGGAAAATAAGTCGAGAGTATTTACCTGAAGTCTTCTTTTTAATTTCAATAACTCAGCCGTATACAAAAGTACTAAGTGCAGATAGCATTTACCAGCAAAGCTCTAGTCTGGATTATGGCATAAGCTAACCAATTAATACTAACGGTCTTTATTTAAGTCATAGACTTAGACCAAGCAGTGTACATGATCAAAACGTATAACGCTTGATTAAACGATGATTGGATAGAATGTAGTTTAAACTCGACAAGTACTTTGACTTGCATAATATGGGTAAACAATTAACATTCTGGATTTTGAGATTAAAATGATAAGGTTAAACCCGTTTCGGTTAAATTTTAGTAAACTAGTTAAATTTAATTAACCGTATGCATATAAGCGATATCGGGTAACCGGATAAGTCATGAACAAGTTCTATATGCCATTATACTTTAACTAAGTTGTAGTATTAGTATGATATCAACTTATATGCCCGTTAAGGTTTTAAAACGAAACTATGCCTCATAAGGGCATTTGGGTAATTTCATACCGTATAAAGAAACTTGAATACGATTTAATGTTATAGTTATAAGTATTCTGAAAAAAATAATTTATTTATGATATAATATCAGTAGGATACCAATTACATGTGTAATTTATCTTTTATTACCAAACTATGCACCAAAGGGGCATTTTGGTCATTTTACACAAAGTTTATAAATTATTTGGGATTCTGAGTTCATGACATGTACCTACTGTAAATATGTTAAAAATAAGTTTTAAAATCAGTAGGTAACAAGTCTTGGTTAATTAATATGGTTTAAAACCATACTATGCGCCGAAACGGCGCTTATGTCGTAAAATGATGTTTTATGCGATGTTTAATGAAAACTAACATTAGGGTCAGATTAAAATGTCTTAGATATGTTATTTAATATAACATATCAGTAGGTAAAAGATTTAACTTGAAAAGATTTGATTAAAACTATTTTATGAGCCACAAGGGCTAAAATCGTCATTTATCGACATAGTTTAAGGACTTGCTTGAAAACTCAGTTTATAACTTGGTTTAACATCCCAAGTAATCCTACTTATAATATTATATAAGTAGAAAACTTATTTTCAAGTTCATTATCATTAAAACCTTGATTTATGCAAAAAGGACATTTTAGTCAAAAATGGCATAATTGTGGAACTTGCGCATAAACTTGGATTCTGATTATGATCATGTAATATAACCTCAGAGGGTTATACTACATTATATTAAGATCATAATGCAACTTTAGATCAGTAGGTAACTAATCTAAATCGGGTTAGAATTGAAAGTCAAAGTAGAAGTCAAACTTCGCGACTTTCGGTTGCGAACCAACCCTAGAACTGAAATTGACGAGCCGAACATGTTCTTACATGTTCTAATAATTATTACGAACTTGTTTAAGTGTCAAAACAGGTTTTATAACATATATAAGATCAATTTATGATTTATCCGAAAAATGGCCTAGATGACTTTTTAATATCATAACTTTGACCCATCAATTGGTCTAGCAAACGTGATCTTCATGAGGTACCCTTTATAGGGACTAACACCTACCTTATTACGATCACTTAGCCATGTTCATTTCGAACAATGGCTGGACCATAATGGTCTTAACCGAAAGTCAAAGCGTTTTCCGTAAAACACTTGACTTTTGGCTATTAAAGCGTATAAACAAAAATGCACAAGGAAGGAACAGTTACCAGTGATTCCTAGGGTGCATAAGAACTATGTTGGATGCTCCTTTCAGTTAGGAACTTACAGAGGAGGGAGAAAAGTGAAATTGAGAAAGGTGCAAGTTGAAATGGTGAACTTGAACACCTATTTATAGTTTGAGAACTCAAAGGAGGTGATACCAGGTGTTTGGGGGTGTAAGAGGAAGCTTACAAGTGTCCCAAAATGTGGCATAGCAGTTTGGGAAGCCATAGTTTCGATTAAATGGTTTTTTGGGGCATTGTGTGGCAGCCAAGAAAAATTTTCTGCAGCAGAGGCCCTCTGGCGCCCCGCGAGAGACCCAGGCTTGGTCTCTCGCGGCCCGCGACCGCCCTAAGGTCAGTTTCAAACTTTGACACTTTTAGCCCCTTAACTTAATAAAGCTTCTAAAAACCTTCTAAAACACCTTTTTTGGCACATTTAGCCCTCCGTAGCCAATATTTGGTGTACCCGGGATTATGCCCAGACTTTGTCGAGTTCTCGGTTCGTTAAAAGGTCACACAGAGGTATAAATTAACATGTTGACACTTTTAATCCCTCCATTATCCAACTTTCACATATATACATAATTGAACCCTCTCGTCCAACATGGCACGTATGAGAGTTAGGACTTCGCAAATGATCACTCAGAGGCTTATTATAAGCATGTTGACTCTGATGTCACTTAGAGGCTGGGCATGTTGACATATCAGTCACTCAGAGGCCAATGATTTAAGCATGTTGACATATCAGTCACTCAGAGGCTGTTATTTATGCATGTTGACATTGGACCGTCACTCAGAGGCTTAGTTTGAGCATGTTGACGCCTTTAGTCCTCATTGGTCTTTAATAGACATATTTAAAATACAACACCTGTTACTATACTATTGGACACAATTTTACAGGGCGTTACATTTGGGTGTCGGGAATCCAAATTCTAAATTTATTTTGTTTTTATTTTATTTACAATCTTATTCGTCATGATTTATTTAGAACATATTTTAAGAAAAATTATTTGTTTTGGGCATAACATGCCTTTATAAAATTCTATTTAGTTATATACAAATTTACATACCCCACAAGTGGTCACTCAACACTCGGCCGAAGATGTTTAAGTGAAATCGATCGGACCTGATGTGTTGTTTACGCCTACCATAAGCTTGTCAAACAATCAAACCTCCTCATTTGTGACGTTTAATTTTTGTAAATATCAAGAGGGCTTTAAAAGGGTAGGTTTTGTCTAGGGGTAGGTTTTTTTGGGTAAAATGGTGAAAAGCGTACAAGTGTCGGTTTTCTTGAACAATTTTTGTGGCTTAGAAAAGAAACTTTAACCAATGTTTTTTAGCTAAAGTTGAAACTAAGCCATACTTTGTTATCTATAACCGAACCTGTTAATAAAATAAATGGAGTAAATAAAAAGAAGTTTTGTGGATGCGGGTGATTATTTTTGCAAAAGTTTATATTTTTGTGGGTTTTTGAAATGAAAGGGTTAAGGCTCAAATGAGTTTAACTAGGGGGATATGAAAAGGAAAATAGAGGTTTAGAAAAAAATGGGTTATAGTCCTAATGCCTCTATTTTTTTTTACTTACTTGGATTAGTGTCGATAAGTATTAGGAATGTATTGCTTTGGAAAGTTCTAGATTTGTAAGAACCAAACGGGCTATTCATACAAAAAACAAAAATTGAGCAATTAGTATAGATATGTATTTGTATGCTTGGTAAAGGCTCAAAAACTCACTTTTGTGGGAAAAGGTTATAATGTAAAAGTGTATATATAATCAAATTTAATAAAGATTTGTTATGCCCGTTTTTATAATTTCTTAATTGGTTATTTTTTGCCACAACGCTATCAGGTGTACATTTGTAAAAACATAATTTTTAGAACTTATTTTTCCCAAACTAAACCAAGATAAGTAAAAAATAATGAAGATTTTGAAAAATATTTGGGGTGATTAGCGGTTTTCCAAGGCGAGTTTTGTGTAAGGCTTGATTTTAGGACAAACGATTCAAGGTTTTAACATCCCCCCACACTTAAATTACACATTATCCTCAATGTGTCCCAAATATGATTTGTTTTGATTAAATGTGCAAAAAGTGGGGTTAAACAACAAATTTTAAGGTTACTGGGTACTTGGCACGGGGGCCCGCCATATGGACACGACCTCGTGGCCAAAGTGCCAGTAACGAAGACTAACAGAAGACTTACAGTGTGGTGGACACGGGGGCCGTGCCTAGTGGGCATGGCCAGTGCCACCTCTTCTGCATAAATTTTTTTTTGCATCAGACATTTGGGCACGGGGGCGTGCCTGGTTGGCACGACCCCGTGCTGTAGACTCTGTTCTGCAGTTTTTGAAGCAGAGACTCTGGTTTACTTTCATGGGGTCCCTTTTTTCTCAATTTTTCACAACATTTCACCGTTAAAGTGTTCTTTATTCCTATAAATGAAAAACTTAAAACAGAATGCATTAAATTTAAACTTCATCTTATACTAATTTATCTAGGGATAGTTCCATGAAATGCCTTCATGGTGCGCCACGTATATAAGGGTCCTTGGATAGACGCAAAAATTGGTTAAATGTTACCCGAGCGGGATGACTCGCATCCCGAGTTGTGTCGTTGAAGGGCGTAGTCTAAGCTCGAGTCTATTACCTTGATGTAGTTGACCGGATCATCCTCCGTCATTGTCCTACTTCGTATTTAATTTACTTGTCACCAACCCTCAATGTTAATCTCCTATCACTCATATCCACCATGCCCCATGCAGTGGCAAGGAAATTTCTTCCTAATATGAGCGGGATTCGGTGTCTTCCTCCATATCTAGGATTATAAAGTCGGTCGGAAAAAACAAATTCCATGACCTTTACCAATAGATTTTCTACGAAACGTTGAGGGTATAATACCGACCTATCCGTAGGTTGTATACTCATCCTTTTAGGGTGTGGCTTGCCTAGCCCAAGTCAATTTAACATAGAGGTGGGCATTAGATTAATGCTAGCCCCTAAGCCGGCTAGTGCGTTGCTTGTCGGTGATCCTCCAATGGAGCAAGGATCGTGAAGCTGCTGGGATCAATTTTCTTTTGTGGTAGCTTGTTGAGGAGTGCCGCCGAGCATTCTTCACTTAATTTGACTTGTTGAATGGATTAAATCTTCCTTTTATGAGTGAGAAAATCTCTCATAAACTTGGAGTATTTTGGCATTTGAGTGAGGACTTCCACAAAAGGGAGATTGATGTGAAGTTGTTTAAGCAAGCTTGTGGACCATAATTTAAAAAGTAAACAAAGAAAACTGCTTTTTTTGACATTAGTACCGGAAAAGGGTTGATTTTATGCCTTGTTTGACGTAATTTATATGTTGCATTTTGCGCACATCAATATATCTATGTGCTCGCCACGAGTGCTAATGACACTTATAATTAATTAGGGTGGTTGATCTTTATTTAATGGGTGGCGTTATAATAATAAAAAATATATATATAAAGACGTATAGTGTTTTAAATGGGTTCACCAACTCTTGGTTCACGTCAAACCTAACATATAGACCTTGCTAAATAAGTTGAATAACCAAGCTTTGACTAATCATTGAGGCCTAGCATATAGACCATGCAGGGAAACACTGATATTCTTGATAAACGAGGGTTAATCACAAGATGTGTTTCCACAAATGGGTCAACCACTTCTTCAAGTTTGGATTTCCCTTATTAGTATATGAGTTGTTACACATCGTGAGTGTACAAATAAGTCTCACCTCCCAAGGTTATCAAAAACTCCCACAAGGCCAAAGACCAATTCAATCACAAGCTTATTATGAAAGTTGAAGCGTAGAATGAATTATTGAAGACCAAACACACTACTTTTCCAAAGATTAAACATTTAATACATACCGAGCTTCATCTTCAACCCAAGCAACCCAAAGGGTTTACCTAACAATGGCCATGACTTGTCCACAAACAACAATCATAGAGTGGATCATGATGGATCGAGTATGATACGATCAAACACTTGAAGAAGGGTTGTTGATTAAATGCTTCATCTCTCTCTCAAACTTTGGTCTCTCAAGATCAGACAGTAAACGTGGAAGAGGAATGGGTGAAATGGGATGGTGAAAATGGGCAGCTAAAAGCCTCTATTTATAGGCTGAAATGGACCAGGTGAGCACGGGGGTGCCTAAGGGGGCACAACCGTGCTTGGTGCTAATCCCCGACACTGCTTGTCCTTTTTCAGTACAATCCGCTATGATTCACTTATAGGCACAGGGGTATATAGGGAGGCACGACCGTGCTTGGACAAGTGTCCCAGCAAGGGTTGAATAGGTGGCATTCTTGTTGGTTCTTGAAACTTCTAACTTTTGTACCTTGCTGAGCACGGGCATTCACATGGGTGCACGGATGTTCCTTCCTTCTGGTGGGCTTTTGTTGACCATTTCTTGGGATGACTTGTTGACTTCGTGTTCCTTAGTGCTTTGCACGGCCGAGCCCATAGCCTAGCACGATTGTGCCTATCTAGCAACTTGATGATTTCCTTAGAATCTTGAATTTTTTACTTTGTTTATGCACGTTTTCACTTCTTTTCATTCCAAGCCCTTGGAAACCTGCATTTGTCAAATGAGAACGATTTAGGTAGTATTTGCACTAAAAAGTCATTAAAATACTTAATTTAGATGGTAATTATGTACTAAAATATGTACAACTGATGGCACTTCATAAACCCCACACTTCCGTCGACAAGAGCCTTTCAATCTGCGCAAAGACTTTTACATCCGTCATGATCTTGTCCCATGACTTGGGAATGCCTTCTTTGCCAGTGATTGTGCGGATCAGGTCTACACAATGCACGGCTTTTCAGATGCGGGCACGCATGAGGCCTTTGCTGACCTCGCCGATTTCCAAACTTTCTTTGTGGAACTTCGTAATGAATGTAACACCCCAACCATGGCGTAAATGTCAGGGAATCACATGAATAGATTGCTCAGAACAAACACTAATTTAAAATTTGCGATATATTATTAGTCAACCAAATTACATTATTCTTTATAAACAATCCAAAGGAAAACAACTTTTCTCAAAATATAACATAGCCATTATTTTTTATTAAACTAAACTAAGGAAAAGTCCATTTCTTATGTGAAACAAGCTTGAATAGAATCATTGATTTGCACCTAAAACATATGTGAAAAAACATGGGTTAACTAAAGAGTTGGTGAGTGACATGGGCTTAACAAACAATACATGGAAAAAAGATTTTGTATGGTAATATTTAATACTAATGCAATTTGTGTTTAACGAGATATGGTAAGAAGGATGGGCCCATTCAAACCTTATGTCGACTTAATGAGTGAAAAGACCCCAAAGCAATTTCCAAGTAAAATAGGCGAATTCTATCATTCCACAAATGGTCTTCCAGAACACAAAAATTTATAACACACCAGAAGCAGGAATGAGTTGTCAAACCTATAGCACTATAATATAATACCGTTCTGCTTGATCACAGTTGATGAATGCACATGTGGAGTTATCCAAAAGTTTCACAAAAAGCATTTAGAACGCATACAACCATAAATATTGATTTTCAAATGAATAAGTTTCACCACAAAAGTAAAAAAAGGTGTATATACTCACCTTGATGATTGACGATGAATTTGCGCATTCTCAAAGATTACAAGTAATCCAACTCTAGATGACAACTCTAGAAAACCAAAGGAGGAGCTTGGAGAAGTAGAATAAGAGCTAACACAAGACTTTTTAGAGAAGTGTTTGTGTTTTGAGTTTGGGACGAGATTTATGGAACTCAAAGGGGCTATTTATAGCAAAGGAGGGTGCATGAGGAGTGGATAAGTGTCTAAGGGGGCTTACATGAGTGATGAGTGTCCCCTTATGTGTCAAAACTAAATGAAGTGTGCCAAAATTCGAACTAGGTGACAAAAAATGGAGAAATGCTATTGTCCAGCAAACTAGCTGTTGTATGACACTCCTTGCAGACCGCAATGATAATCCCACAGTTCACATGGGACTTGTTGTAAGACCCTTGCTAAATAAATTTAAATTCTATAAAAAAATCTAGCATTTAAATGCATTATGCAAATACACGTCCGTCCAAAATTTCGAGTTTCATAAAACTTCATGAACATTAAACATTTCAACATGTTATCGTTGATTAGTTTCGTAACTAAAAAACAAAGTATGGAAGCTTGAGCTTTTATCGTGTTCGGTATCTCGTTGAGCTTGATCGCCATTAGCCTTGAACCATTACCTATATTTAAGAAATTATGAAATACGTTAGTTATGAGAAGTTTATAACGTATCTAGATATGCCCGAAAACCAAAAATCATGAAATCTTTCAAAACTGCCCGCCAGTAGCTTATGGTAGCTGCTGGACGTTTTCAACAGCAGTTTCCTGCCGTAAGCTACGGCAGGCCACTGTAGTTTACGGTAGGCTACTGCAGCCTTTTTCAAGTTTGCCCTTTTTGTTCCAAAAACTTCCGTAACTTGTTTAATTTTCATTCGTTTCACTTGAAACTTGTTTCTAAATGTTCGTAAAATGTTCACCTGCATATATAACCCGAAATCCTTAACCCGGATTCATAACTTTTATGAATTACGCAACCATTACCCGTTTTTTACGCATATTCATTTTGACTCGTTAAGGGATTTAAGCACTTAAGCTTACATCTCGCTCCTTCTTCCCTTACCTCCTATTTCCACACTAAGACTTCTATTTATCTTCCACCACAAATTTGTTTGTGGTGGATTTGTTATAATAAATCATATATTTCCGAATACTACCCTTCAGTTTGAAAATTTTCGACAAAGACCCGTTAAGAGGCACTAAACCAAAATGGCTTATCCCTTTTTCTTTTACACTGCTGAAAGGATGTACTTATTAGATTTATTAGGTTTACCTTACTTTAGGTAATCCAATGTTCACCCATGACTCGTTTAACTCTCATCGGACCCTTAGTCCTCATTGAGAGTTTGACCCATTACACATACCTAGTTCGGGTCATAGCATTAACCCGTTTTAATACCTTACTACATTAGTTTCTAATTAATAGCGATGCAAGTTATAGGTTATTCTTCCGTTGAGCACAAAACTCGACAAGCGACCATTAATCATCATTGTCGAATGGTGATAACATCACCATTTGACCCGCTTGGCCGAAATGACCATTTATCATTATGAGATGGTATATATTTTCCATCTCACCCATTTTGCCTATTTCGGTTTACACCATATGATCATATTACTTAAATGTCGTTTCTTAATTCATTTAACCCATTATGACTTACACCATAGGGTTTCTTTTTCAAAAATGTTTATTTATCCGTCGACTCGTGACAGGATACCGTTTTATCCCTTTTTACCCATTATGGTTTACACCATAAGGTAATGTTCCAAAACTCCTTCTGTATTCGTCCTCACATGACTAATTTACAGTTTTACCCTTTTTACCATCAATTATGGTTTCTTACCATTTTCACTTGTTCCGCCCTGTATCTCTTCACGTCGAAATGCCATATATCAAATGCTAATTTACCTTATCCTTAACCAATACTATAAATATGTGTTCTACTTAAAAGATGTAAGCTTTACTTACCTTGAAATCCGATTATGTTTTCTACGCGTATTCGATTCGTTTGACCCGCTTCTTCCCAAGCTTCCACCTAGCTTGTCAAGCGTCAAATTACCTCACGATCACTAAGGTTAGATGATCACTATTTCATTATCATGCAAGCATTTCTTGAAGTAATTAGCTTTCAATTTGATGGAATTGGATCAACAAGGGTTTGACACTTGCTTGTCCTCCTGATGATCGACCTACACACAAACACACTATGTGTGTGTTGTGATTTAATTTTTGTTTTATAAAACATAAGTTTCCTTTTTGACAACTTTGGTCCCTCAAGTTCAGTTTTGATTAGATAAGGGTACAACTCTTTGTTTTATTACCTATTTACATGTTACTAACTAGGTTATTTAGTTCCTAGTTATTTGGCTTACTAGTTTACTTTTACCACTAACGGTATTTTACCCGCTCTTTAATATTAACGTGGTTTGATTACCAAACCCGTTTTGGGGTGTTACAAGTCTAGCCCCCCCCTAAAGAGGTTTCGTCCCCGAAACCTTTCTTACGTACTCCTTGGGTTTAACCAATGGACTTGGTTTGTTTTTCACCACCTGAACGTTGCTCATATTTTAATTATTTAGTAATTTTACCAGGAAGATGTGACAATGTCCTTCGGACTCCCAAATGGTGTCCGACTCCTTTTTTGCTCTTTTTCTTGATTGATATTTTGTTTTCAAGGCATTTAACCTTTCAGCCAATGATTGTCATATGCCTTGTCGCGTGCGCCTTTCTTGTGTAATGCATTCTATGCCATCAAATTCATTTAGCATTCCTCTCCTTTATAATTCACTAGAGCAAGTCACCATCTTGCTACTCAGTCATATAAGTCTGTCATCATATTTATTTCATGCTAATCCTATAGAGATAAGCATATTAAACAAGTTTTAAATTTAACCTTGACCGGTTTTGCCGGTTAGACTTATCAGTCACCGGTTACCATATACCTCATAGTTTACATACTCTCATATCGCCTTCGCAAGGCTTTCACAAGCATTCATGACCCAGTCCCATAGCTTGTGTTACAAAGTAATCATATACTATGCTATTTTTATTGACCGTGATTGCATCACATCATGTTTAAGTTTATATCAATCTTTTCGTTTTCGAAAATTTTCTTTTCGAATTTATCGTCTTGCACCTATTGGGTCGAGACATGTTTCTTTAATATTAATCGTTTTCTAATTCATCTTATACTATTTACGTTTGTTAAAACGTTGTTTTTAACTAAAAACCGAATTTTAGTTTAACGCTTTCCCTTTTAACTTATGTCAATTACTTGCATCGAGAATTGACAACCTAGCATTTCCTTTTTACTGTTTTTATTTTAAGCGGGGAATCCTAACCGGTTCCCTCGCTTTGTCTAAGTAACCCATAAGCCCCTTTCACTTAGCATCATAGGCTATTTCTTAGGCTTTCACATTTTAAAGGTGAGACCTCTAAGGTTCATTCCTCTCGATTCGTGACCCGTAGGTCATTTTGGTCCTTTAGACCTTTACACTATTTATAACTCGAAGGTCGTGGTGATCTCGTAGATCATCCCTTTACCTATGTCATTCTTTAATTGTCTGTTTGGTGTTAACACACTCATTTATGGTTAAAAGAAGTCAAACTATCATTTACCTTATCTTTTCTTTTATTCCCCAATCATGGCCCTTTTGACCATGAAGGCTAATTTATTTCTATTCCTACTATGGCCCTTAGACAATATTTGATCTATATTGGAAATGTTTGCGTTTCTATGACCCCGTGAATCATCAATGTGTCGCATTCGTTTGCCGGATCTATTAGTCGTTTCATTCCAAATTGGGTGATGGTCACTTGTGCCTAAGCCTGGCGCAAGGGTCAAATGGCATTGACCCTTCGTCACCACCGAGTCACAACTACCGTCTTTAGTAGCAACCACCATGTTTTGTTTATGTTGCCTAAAACACTCATTTTCATACATAGATGAGACACCATCTTCTGGTATCCGCGCGTGCCCACGCGATTGTAGTTCATGACTAGATCGTTTTTTTGTTCAGACAACTCTTCCGCTTCTATGACTTCATACGTTATTTATGCATTGGCTTGTCTCATGCCTTCTGTTATCCGGTTTACGCCTACATTTCATTACAACCCGTTACCCAGGTTCTTTATCTTAATGTTTTAATGCTCCCGTTACCTGGTTTGCTTTTTCTTTTATATTCATTCACTACCCATTACACAGGCTCACTAATATTTCGCACTCCCATTGTTCAGTTTGCGTCTACATTTATATTTAATCACGTCCCATTACCGGGCTCATTGTTCTTTTATTTTAACGCTCCCATTTCCGGGTTTGCGTTTACATTTATATTCAATCATTATACTTCATTTGACTCGTTTGACTCGTTTGTGTGAAATCCATCACTTACGAACAATCAAACTTTATTCTTTATTTAACATGTTTGACTTGTTCGTGTGAAATCCATCACCCATGAACAATCAAACTTTATTCTTTATTTAACCAGTTTGACTTGTTCGTGTGAAATCCATCACTTATGAACAATCAAACCTAAATCTTTATTCGACCTGTTTGACTTATTCATGTGAAATCCATCATCTATGAACAATGAAACCTTAGTCTTTATTTGACCCGTTTGACTTGTTCGTGTGAAATCCATCACTTGTGAACAATAAAACCTTATTCTTTATTTGACCCGTTTGACTTGTTCGTGTGAAATCCATCACCTATGAACAATCAAACCTTATTCTTTATTTGACCCGTTTGACTTGTTCGTGTGAAATCCATCGTCTATGAACAGTCAAACTTTATTCTTTATTTGTCCCGTTTGACTTGTTTGTCTGAAATCCATCATCTATGAACAATCAAACCTTATTATTTATTTGACCCATTTGACTTGTTCGTGCGAAATCCATCACCTATGAACAGTCAAACTTTATTCTTTATTTGTCCTGTTTGACTTGTTCGTGTGAAATCCATCACTTATGAAAAATCAAACTTTATTCTTTATTTATCCCGAAGGACTCGTTTTTAACTCATCCCATTAGCCTTGTCTTTACTGCATTTGACGTATATGTGGTTATTATAAGAAGTTCATAGTATCATGTGTTTACTACTTACTTGGCCAGAGTAAGCAATCCACACATGGTACGCGTCAGCTAATTATAACTATCACATTACTCCCCATGTAAGTAAATCCTTGGTTCATGTCCAATTTCTGATTTTATTTGGTAAACCTTGTTTAATTGTTATTTAACAATTATTAGTTTTACTTTTTTTTATCTCAAAACATATAGAATGTTTTCCTTTTTATAAAACTTTTTGTGCAATCACATTCGTTAATGTGATCTTCACTTTTCCTCTATAGGATCTTATTGATAATGTCTACTTGGATGGTTGATTCCACTCAAGTTTCTAAATCTGAATTCTTTTATTGTTTTGTTATTCACGATTGTGAATAAGGCGTAATTCCCACCCAAGTTCTCTTGAAAACATCATCCTGGATAGGTATCCTATCCAGGTTTCCCAAGTCTTTATATTCCATATGCAACAATCATTCATTACTTGATTGTTGCCTAATACTCTTCATGTAATAATATAAAGTGTGCACCTGGGTGATACTCGCCCTAATGGGCTTTCATTGTCGTTTGACCTTTATTTGTTATCATTACTTGATTTATGTCTTTGGTGAGTATGGCTTACTTGTCATACTTTGGACCATTTCTTTTTAACATATCGGTAGATCATTAGACTCCCGCCATCTTCAGATGCGAGGGTCATTCAACTAAAACGTTTACAAAAGATTAGTAACGTTGACATTAATAAGCGCCCGTACTATAATGCAACGCTTTCTACTATACATGTTCACACACATAATTTGTTAACTATACCGGTCTTTTACCAATTTAATTAGGGTAACGTGCATTTACACGATAACCCTATGTGTTGTTTTCAACATTTAACATGCTAGACCGTTAATATTTATAATAACTTACCGAATCATGCGACCAAGTCTCGAACCGAACACATTTGATCATTAACCTTGAGCTTTGATTACCAACTTGTAAGACCCTTGCTAAATAAATTGAAATTCTATAAAGAATCTTGCATTTAAATGCATTTATGCAAATACACATCCGTTCGATCATAAAACTTCATGAACATTAACCATTTCTACATGTTATCATTGATTAGTTTCGTAACTACAAAACAAAGTGTTGAAGCTTGAGCTTTGATCGTGTTCGGTTCCTCGTTGAGCCTGATCACCATGTGCTTTGAAACATTAACTATATTTCAAAAATTATGAAATACGTTAGTTATGAGAAGTTTATAACGTATCTAGATACGTCCGAAAGCAAAAAATAACGAAATCAACAAATTTTCAAAACTGACCGACGTAAGCTATGACACCTTGGCATAGCTTACGGTAGCTTCTGGTTATTTTCAATAGCAGCTTCCTGCCATAAGCTACGACTACCACCGTAGCTTACGGTAGGTTGCTGCAGCCTTTTTCAAGTTTGCCATTTTTGTTACGAAAACTTCCGTAACTTGTTCAATTTTCATCTGTTTCACTTGAAACTTGTTTCTAAATGTTTGTAAAATGTTTGCCTGCATATTTACAGGAAATCCTTAACCTGAATTCATAACTTTTATGAATTACGCAACCGTTACCCGGTTTATAAGCATATTCATTTTGACCCACTAAGGGATTTAAGCACTTAAGCTTAAATCTCGCTCCTTCTTTCCTTACCTCCTATTTCCACACTAAGACTTCTATTTATCTTCCATCTAACTTTATTTGTGGTGGATTTGTTATAATAAATCGTATATTTCCGAATACTACCCTTCAGTTTGACAATTTACGACAAAGACCCATTAAGAGGCATTAAACCAAAATGGCTTATCCCTTTTTCTTTTACACTACCGAAAGGGTGTACTTACGTATAAAACTCATCTTTAAACTACCCTCAAAGGTCGTTTGCTTGATTTATCATTCGAGGGCGTTTTGGTCAACTTTAGTCCTTTTTACGATGAAAGACTTTTAAAAGCATATTTTGACCAAGTGGACATTTTTAACCATATACTATTTAAAATCATTATGTTCCTAAGAACATAATGTCTACAACTTAATTTATTAGATTTACCTTACTATAGGTTATCCAATGTTCACCCATGACTCGTTTAACTCTCATCGGACCCTAAGTCCTCATTGAGAGTTTGACCCATTACACGTACCTGGTTCGGGTCATAGCATTAACCCGTTTTAATACATTGCTACATTAGTTTCTAACTAATAGCGATGCAAGGTATATGCTATTCTTCCTTTGAGCATAAAACTCGACAAGCGACCATTAGTTATCATTGTCAAATGGGGATAACATCACCATTTGACCCATTTGGCCTAAATGATAATTTATCATTATGAGATGGTATATATTTGCCATCTCGCCCATTTTGGTTTCCACCATATGATCTATTACTTAAATGCCGTTTTAATTAGTTTGACCCATTATGACTTACACCATAGGGTGTCTTTTTCAAAACTCTTTATCTATCCGTCAACTCGTGACCAGATTACTGTTTTACCCCTTTTTACCATTATGGTTTACACCATAAGGTGTTTCAAAACTCCTTATGTATTCGTCATCACATGACTAATTTATCGTTTTACCTTTTTTACCATCAATTATGGTTTCTTACCATTTTCACTTGTTCTGACTCGTAACTCTTCACGTCGGAACATCATATATCAATGCTAATTTACCTTATCGTTAACCAATACTATAAGTATGTGTTCTACTTAAAAGATGTAAGCTTTACTTACCTTGAAATCTGATTATGTTTTCCACGCGTATTCGATCCGTTTATACACTGGTTCTTCCCAAGCTTTCACCTAGCTTGTCAAGCGTCGAAGTACCTTATGATCACTATATCATCCTCATGCAAGCATTTCTTGAAGAAAATATCATTCAATTTGATGAATTGGGTCAACACGGGTTTGACTCTTGCTTGTTCTCCTAATGATCGATCTACACACATACACACTATGTGTGTGTTGTGTTTTAATTTTTGTTTTATTAAACCTAAGTTTCCTTTTGACAACTTTGGTCCCTCAAGTCGGTTCTGATTAGATAAGGCTACAACTCATTGTTTTATTACCTATTTACATGTTAATAACTAGGTTAATTAGTTCCTAGTTATTTGGTTTACGGGTTCGTTTTTCCACTAATGGTATTTTAGCCGCTCTTTAATATTATCGTGGTTTGATTACCAAACTGTTTTTGGGGTGTTACACTCTTACAAGGAAATGTTTTTTTTTCAGGCCCCTCAACTTCTTATTTCAGCCTTTTGGCGATTCTAATCCCTCAACTTAACTTTGTTAAGTCATGAGGTGGGTTTCAAGACACGTGTTACTTAGAAATGTTCCGGTAATTTGATTCTAATTCATAAGCTTTTTGCTAGCATGTAGGATAATGAATACGCACGTATTAATAAGTAAATAAATTTGAAATAAAGTGACAATCATGGGCTTGAAATTTTCGCAATGGTACAGTGAAGTCCTCAGTTCCCTCATTGTCTCGGTGCCAAATGTTTATCACATATGTGGAGTCTTTGGTGTGTCAGCGTTGTTGACTTAAATGTTGTAAGATTTTGGCAAACAAGACTGACCATGATTCGATTTTGCTGACAGGGAGAATGTTGAACCATGAGTGAGCCATGCCAAAGAGTGTTTGTACGAACAAATAGCACCACATGGGATGGCTCCAACCACCTACCATGCTTGCGCTTGTGAACAGATGGATGTGATCATCTGGGTTAGACATACATTGTGCGGGAATTTCACCTTCTTGGGTGGGGCTAAAGCATTCTTTTAGCAAAATTGGAATTTTCGAAGTGGCTGCTGGCCTGTAAATTATCGTGTAGTCCTTTTCAGCATTTGGGTTCTACGCTGGTTACGCAGGTGGTTTGGTTGCTTTGCATTCGGGAAGTGTAGATGCTGGTACTGTCCCTCGCATTATACGTATGGTCGTATGTAGGGTAAAACGCAGTGTCATTCTCTTTTGTGCATGTTTCCTAGTCATTGAGGATTGTTTGTGGTTGTGGTCATGCACATATATGTGTGTTTACATGCGTGTTGCTTGTAGTGCCACCACCGTGATAAGTATCCATGTTTCTGTGTTCTTGTCGACTTCTACTCACATGACCAAGACATGTGACAGTGCGCGGGTATGAGGTGGAAATCGTATTTCAAGGTGTGCAGTTGTGTGTCCCATTTATGGTGTCTGGCCACACATCTGCACGTACAGAGCAATGATTGTTGTTTGTTGCTTCATGAACCAAGAGGCGGGAGTTTCTCCATCTTGTAGTAATGATGTGAGCTGCGCGACAGGGTCTAAGTGTTGGATGTTGAGGGAAGAGTTTTGGTTTGCCGCTCAAAACTGCTTTAAGGTTTTGAATCGTGCTGATTGTGTACTCTACATGTTCGTACTCGTTGTCATGGGTTTCAGGGGCCATGCGAGGTGGTCCCTATAGCCGCACACTTGGAGTTTGAACTGAATGTTGGGACTGGCAGAAGTTTACCAGCCATGTGATCGAATTGGAAGAGAAAAGGATAAAAGTTGTTTTACCAATGGGATGCCGCCAATGAAGAAACACCAGTTCTGATCCGTGGGGGATAGAACCTAAGATGGTAGCATAACAAGGATTAATCCTTAATCACTTCTAGATCAAATAGCCGATGTAGTCTTGAGAGCTAATACGCATAACAAAACATTGTATGCTTGTTACAATAAAGGGAGGGGGTTCTTCTCATGACCACTCTCCGGCGTGAGAACAAGTATTGCTTTAAGAAGAATAAAGCAAGTGTGTGTTAAGAGTGAGATAATTCGGACCATCAAAACTATGGTCGGACGTTGGCATGTATAGCCGAAGGGTTTGGAGATGGAGGTGGGCTGATGGGCTTAGGCCAGACGTCGCCAACAAGGAATATCTTCTTTGTCCCATATGACACGATAGGTAGTGTTTTTGCAGAGGTGGAGGGACGTTGGCGAACGGCCATTGGTGCCACGTCGCCTGCCGAGTGAATGGAGTGTGTTGAATGGCTACAAGTCACTGTCCGTTTGTATTGTTTGTCCCCTGCACGATTGTCCATCGTGAAGATTGTCTGGGCAGAGCCTGCTGTGCGCTGATTGACTGCAGGCTGCTGCCATTTGTACTGGTTATACTTATGTGAGTTGTCATGGTTGCGCGTATGCGTATGGCTGTCGTGCAAGAACTTTAAGGCAAGCTAAGTGTTGTAATTAAGTATGAGTATGGTTCTGTCATAAATGACTTGTGCCATATCTCTTCACTCACATATCATAATATAAAAAAAATCGTACTTATTCCTCAACAATATCGGAAAAATGTCAGTATATGAATTCATTTAATTGTTATTTACCAATTATGTACTTCTTTAATGTTGTTGAACATGTTATCAATAAATTATAATCAAATTCTCTATTATTATTATTGTTGTTGGTAGTAGTAGGTTGTCTCCCGTATAAGATAAGTTTTCTATACGAAACGTAGGAGACAATTTCAACCATCCATTTCAAGATCAATGGTTTCAAATGACACAGTAACAATTTTATAGATAATAAGATTCTACAATTTATAAAATAAATAAGAAAAAGGGTATTATGACATTTTCTCCCTTGAACTACTTCCCTCTTGATTTTCTAACGGCTATAATTTGTTCATACGATAATGGTTTTAAAAAAATTACACAGTATTAACGAGCATTTTATTCTCTTTAACTTGAGTATGCTATTGCTATATTTTTCTCAATTTTTAATTTTTTATTTATTTTACAAGCTATAAAGTTACGTGGTGTAACGTTACATAATTATGTTCCAGTACGTAATGCCTAAATCAAGTACGATATGTGTAAGCAGTAACAAATTCTCAATGTAAGCACTATATTTATAATCACATACCAAATAATCATTGAATACCTAAATCACGTACTGGATACTCAATGTATACCTAAATCTAGAATCATGTACCATGTGTGCAAACCGGTAACAAATATTCAATGTAATAATCACGTACCATATTTGCAAAGGGGCAACAGATGCTCAATGTACAAATACATCTATAATCATGTAACGATTTATATTGCAGATCTAATCACGTAATAGTATAAAAACAATTAAGTTTTGATTATATTGAATGTATAATGTCGTAATTAGCATACCTTTAGGAAAAAAATACATTATACAATATAAAAACTATAATAATGTAATACATAGTGATACATAATCATGTAATTACGTACTGATACATAATCACGTGACATTACACTTGTTACATATGGTACGTGATTAAAGATGTATGGTCACATTGAGCATTTGTTATTGTTTGCACATATGGTCCATAATTGCGGTTTGGAATATAATCACGCGATGTTACACAAATCACGTAACTTTATAGCTTGTAACATAAAATTTAAAAAAAAATAAGAAAACTATAGCAATAGCCTGCTAAAAATAAAGAGAATGAATGCTCGTTAATATGTTGTATTTTTTTAAATATTATCCTATGAAAAAGTTATAGTCATTTGAATATCGAGGGTGAAGTGGGTTCAAGAACAAAAAGACCATAATACTTTTCTCATTATCCATAGGATTGTTAGCAATTAAATTCTCATATTTATTGAGGTGAAGTCTCTTGAATCATTCAATTAATATATCGCAATCTCTTCATGGTCTTAGAGCGGGTTAATCTTGTTTTGAGTCCTTCAATTTATGATCATTCTCCTTTTCTTTTTCATTACCAAATATTAGGGAATTCAGAAATAACTCAAGAAAACAACAGAAAATACAAAGACGAGAGTAAATATAACTTCCTTCTGTCACCAAATATCACGAATTCTATCTTCTAAATTGAATGGAGATAACTACTACATAGGTTGGAAGTATCACATGGTTACCACTTTCAAAACCATGGGACAAATGTAGTTTATCAACTCACGTGAGACTTCAGACTCTTGAAATAGTAGATGCTATAGCGTGGGAGCACACATATGATTATGCAATCAATTTGTTTCATGGTCTCTTAAGCACCCCATTGATCGTCGTCGGGTAATACTCAAGTGTATTCTTTAATACCTTAAAGGACCACCATTCATGGCCTCACAATTTGCAGGTCCACTCACCTTAGAATTCATTTCTAGGTAGACATCGATTGGGCGCCAAATGATTGTCCATCTACCACCGTACACTGTATTTTTTTTTTCTTGGACATAAAACCATTAGTTGGAGTCATGGTTGTCAAATCTAGGGATGGCAATGGGTTGGATTTGGGATGGGTTTAAGTAATCCTAAACCCAAACCCGGTTAGATAAGCTTATCTCAAATCCGTGCCAAAACCTGTCGGGTTTCTAGCGGTAAATACCCATCGGCTATACCCGCGGGTTTCGGGTAAACCTGTTAATTTAAAAAGCTAACCCGTTTGGTATACCCGACCCAAAACCCATCAGGTAACATTACTAAACGGTTACATTTTAGTATTATCACTATAAAATATATCAAATAACTACAATGTATACGAGATAAAATACCTATATGTATAAAAAAATGGATGTATCATATACATACATTTTTAATAATATTAAAGAAATTATATCAGGTATACAATCGGGTAAACGGGTACACTTTATCAGGTAATTGGGTCGGGTAAACGGGTTTATCAACAAATCCCGAACCCGTCCCAAACCCGCGAAAAAAATAAAACCTATTCCTAAACCCGATTAACCAACCCCATACCCGTCCCAAATGTGTTGGGTTCCAGGTTTACCCATCGAGTTCGGATTCGATTGCCATCCTTAGTCAGATCTAGCATTGAGGTAGAGTACCGAGCTATTGCTTGCACTATAGAAGAGCTTTATTGTATTATATCTATATAACATGAGCTTTGGATTACACTGCCTAGTCGCACCAAACATCAAAGAATTGATTACATTACATACGAGACATGATGGTTGCTCAGAGTTTTTACGTTTGTTTCAAACTTACTATTCAGATTGCATATCTGCTGACCCTAGGCTATCAACCGCTCGATTTGACACTTTTTGGTCCAAGTTTCAAGTTGCAGCAAGGACATAGATTAAACTAGGTCTGACAAAACAAGTTCATCCATTTCATTTTAGGTTGATATAGGTATTTTCAATTTTAAGATGAGTTAAGATAGGTCAAAGAAAATTAGTCAATAGATCAGGATAGGTTTGAAGTGCTAAATAAAAAAAATGAGTAGGTCAGAATGGGTCTGAGATAAAACCCAAGCGGGTCAAAATGGGTTAAAGTAACTTAATTAAGTATAAAAACTCAAATAATTTTAAATGGATGTATCACCATCCGGATCGATCCATATTAAAAAATATGATATAAAACTCAAAAAAAATCACAAAAACTGAAAAAAACAAAAAGTCCAAAAAATAACAAGGATTTTAAAAAATAAAAATAAAAAAATTCTAAAAAATAAAAAATCTAATAATTCTAAAAGATAAAAAATAAAAAATTCAAAATGATTCAAAAACACTAAAAATTTAAAAAATAAAAAAATTCTAAAAGAATTCTAACATATCAAAAAATCAAAATTCTAAACAAATCTTAAAATTTTTCTAAAAATATAAAAATCAAAAAGTGATGAAAGATAAAAAAAATTTATATTTTTTCTAGATTTTTCTGATATTTTTGAATTTTAAGAATTTTTTGTTTTTTTTTTTTATTTTTAGAATTTTTTTAATTTTAAGACTTTTTTTAGAATTCTTTAACTTTTTTGAATTTTTGGATTTTTATTTTTAGAATTCTTTTAGAACTTTATATTTTTTAGTTTTTTGAATGATTTTGATTTTTTTAGATATTTTTTATTTTTTTAGAGTTTTAGATTTTTTAGAGTTTTTTGATTTTTTATTATTAGAATTCTATTAGGATTTTTTAATTTTTTAGAATTTTTTTTATATTTTTTCTAATTTTTGTTTTCTTTTAGTTTTCTTTTACTTTTAGCCTATCATGACCGAAATCCATCTTGACCTAAACCTATCTTAAACCAAATCCATCCTTACCTTTTTCTTAGTAAACCCAATCTAACCCAAACCTATCTTAAACCAAATCCATCCTAACCCATTACTCAAACTTACCCAACCCATTCATTTTGCCACCCATAGACCAAACCATAAATTTACGATTTTGAAACGTAAACTTATCGTTTAAAAATTTTCACCGATTTGTAACCTTACGTGGAGCAATAAAAAGTTTTGCAATCAAATCGTAACATTATGATTTTAAATTGTAACATTATAGTTTTCATCAATTTGATCCTCACTAGCAAGGCATTGGGCATATATACTCGAAGGTTACTATCACATATATTTATTGTTATCATCACTAGTATTTACTTTATCAAGTATTAATTCTTTATCCATAGGCTCGTTAGCTGTTCAAGTTTCAAATACTGTTAGGGGTTGTTTGGTTCATAGATTTCAAAGAAATTAAAATTGTAGTTGAAAAATAATCCTTCAAGAATCATGTTTGGTAGGTTTTTTATAAAAATGGAATTGGAAAACATTACATAAAGTTCCATCAATCAAAGAAATTTGACAATCCTTCATATTTGAGAAGGAATTTTAAACTTTCTATAGGAATGTTTATCAATTATCAAAATACTCTCATATTTGTTGGAAATCAGGTCCTTGAACGAATACGATACCTAAACGAACTATTCGACTCTGTTTATTATTCAACAATGAAAGCACACTAATACAATAACCCTAACAATCTATTTATACTAAAACTTATTCTAGTCCTAACCCAACAACTAAAACTCTATTAATATAAATAAATAATCAACTAGATAAACCTATCTAATTTAAACTAACAATTATCCTTAAAATAGTTTATTAAAAATTATTTGTAATTTTTTATCTTTATCTCTTTAATTCAAGATTAATTCTTCATTTTCCATTCTGCTTCTATATATGTGTTTATTAAGATGAAAAATCTCTTGAATCAATTAATGAGAAAATCGTTTTCTTTGGGTAAAAAACACTGGTCGAAGTTGGTGTCCTATGATTAGGAGCAAAGGTATCATCTTGAATTCTCCAATTATGACTTGAAATTTGAAGAATCATCCGTAAAATATTAAATCTTGTTTTCAATATTATATTGGCTTTGTTCTAAAATTTTACGCTTCATGGTTTTAGTTTCATAAGTCTCCTACTCTTGACCCATTTGCTCATTTGAGTAAACGAACTTGATATTCCTTATAAATCTTACAAGATTATTAATTAGATAAATATACCTGTTTTCAGGATAACTACTTATGATTTACGCAGCCATTATTTGTTTTTTTTTTGTGTAAAATTTTCAATTTTACCCTTTATCCGTAGTTAAAACGTGATAAGCAATCTTGCATCCATTCCGGTATGCATTAAGATTCCATTTGGCCTGTTTAGTTGTCTTAGTGAAACTCCATCGCTTTAATCAACCAAAGCTTTACCTTCTTTAACATTTTGACTCGTTTGGTTGTTTTAACGAAGTCCATCACTTTAGTCAACCAAACCTTTATCTTCTTTATCCTTTTGACCCATTTGGTTGCTTAAACGAATTCCATCGCTTTAATCAACCAAACCTTTATCGATTTTGTTATTTTGACCCGTTTGGTTACAAATCCACCCCCCTTAAAAGGGTTTCGTCCCTGAAACACCTACATGTACCGAAAAGTGAAGGGTAGAGTCGTCTTATTTCTTCTTCTGACTCCCATGTGGTGTCTGACCCCTTTCGATGCTCCCATTTGACCTTTACTTGATCAATTTCTTTGTTCCTTAATCCTTTGACCTTTCGGTAAAGGATCGCGATAGGCTTTGCTAAGTAATTGAGTTTATCATCTATATTTATATCGTCATATCGAATGTAGGTTGTCTCATCGACTAAGCATTTTCGGAGATCTGAAACATGGAACGTGTTGTGTATCCCGCTCAGTTCTTCCGGTAGTTCTAGGCGGTAAGCTACCTTCCCCACCCGATCAATAATTTTAAAAGGCCCAATAAACCTCGGACTCAGTTTTCCTCTTTTCCTAAATCAGATGATTTCTTTCCACGGAGACACTTTAAGCATTACCATATCTCCAATTTAAAACTCAATAGGCCTTCGTCTCTTATCTGCATAAGGCTTTTGCCGATCTTGGGCTACTTTTAGATGGGCTCGAATATCATCAATTTCTCGTTGGTGGCTCTAATTATATCTTTGTGAGTGAGCTCATGAGGGCTTACTTCACCCCAACACACCGGGGTTTGGCATTTCCTTCCATAGAGCATTTCATACGGGGCCATTCCAATACTTGAATGGTAACTATTATTGTATGAAAATTCTACCAACGGTAGGTAAGCATCCCAACTACCGCCAAAGTTGATAATACATGCCCGAAGCATGTCCTCTAATGTTTGAATTTGTTCGTTCACTCTGTCCATCTGTCTAGGGGTGATAGGCTGTACTGATTAACAATTTTGTGTCCATCTGTTCTTGGAGTTCACGCTAGAAGTTTGAAGTGAACCAGGTATCTCTATCAGACATCATGGACACCGGTACTCCATGGTGCGCTACAATCTCATTCATGTACACCTCCTACATCTTTTCAGATGTATAAGTCTCACGAATAGGAATAGAATAAGCGCTTTTTGTTAATCTATCTACGACCACCCATATATCATCGAATCCTCGAGCCGTTCTTGGCAACTTGGTTAATAGGTCCATGGTAACATGTTCTCATTTCCAAACTGGTATGTCTAGCGGTTGGAGTTTGCCGTATGGCTTTTGATGCTCCGCTTTTACTTATAAACAAGTTAGACATTTTACAACATACTTTGCTACGTCTCTTTTCATTTCGGACCACCAATAATTTTGTTTCAGATCTCAGTACATCTTGGTTGCTCCCGGGTGAATTGAGTAGCGTGATTTATGTGCCTCATCAAGTAGAAGATCCTTGACACCACTAGTGTTCGGAACCCAAATTTTACCGAATCGGAATTTTATTACATTTTCTCCGTCTTCAATATCTTTCACTAAACCCATCACACGTTCTTTTTTTCCAGTTTCTTCTTTTATCGCTTCTACTTGCGCCACTCGGATTCGTTCAAGCAATCCCAAAGTTACTACGAGTTGCATCGACGGTACTTGTATGGGTACATATTCTTCCTTTCGGCTTAGCGCACCCGCCACTACGTTGGCCTTTCCCGGATGATAAGGGATTTTACAATCATAGTCTTTCATCGTTTCTCGTCATCGTCTTTGTCTCATATTTAACTCTTTTTGATCAAAGAAATATTTTAAACTCTTATGGTCGGTGTAGATGTTACACTTTACCTCGTATAAGTAGTGTCTCCAAATCTTTAAGGCAAAGACCACTGCCACCAATTCAAGGTCGTGCGTCGGATATTTCTTTTCGTGGACCTTTAGTTGTCTAAAGGCATGGGCAATCACCCTGCCTCGTTGCATAAGTACGCACCCAAGACCTAGGTGCGATGCGTCCGAGTACACTACCAAGTCATCAGTGTCATCCAGTAGAGTCAATATCGGAGCACTGGTCAACTTTTCCTTGAGCGTTAAGAATGCCCTTTCTTGTCTGTTATTCCAAACAAACTTTTCGTTCTTTCAGGTTAATTTAGTTAATGGTGACGCAATTTTAGAGAAATCTTGAATGAACCGCCTTAATTCCCCCAAGCCCCAATTTTTGACACTGCCTCAATCTTGGACGGTCGACCAAAATTCCATCGGCATGTAATCCAAGGAATTGTACTTCTTGAAGCCAAAAAGGCCATTTTGAAAAATTTTGCATAAAGCTTTTCCTTTAAATGTTTCTAAAACTTCACGCAAGTGGCGCGCAATGATTCGTTTTCCTTTTTGAATAAACAGAATGTCATCAAAAAAACTATTACTGATTTATCCAACATGGCTTGCAAACCCCCATTCTAATCCAAAAAAGTTGCGGGTGCATTTTTTAGCCCCAAGGGGCTTACGAAATTCGTAACGCCCATAACCGTAGGAAAGCCGTCCTGAGTATGTCTTCCCTTTCACCCTCAACGATGATATCCCCCCTAATCAATTTTTGAAAATAACTGCACCTTGCAATTGATCGAAAAAAATCGTCAATTCTCGGAAGTGGTTATCGATTCTTACCGTAAGTTTTTTTTAATCCTAAATCAAAGCACCAAAGGGTCTCCCGTCTTTCTTTTTTACAAAAAATACTGGCGCTCCCCCAAAGGGGGAAATAAGTCGGAAAAAAATCCTTTGTCAAGAAAACTTGCGATAGTATAACAATTCTTGAAGTTCAGACGGTGCTAATCTGTAGGGGCTTTGGCCCCGCTTCCGGGCCCGGGTTAAATTCTATCCCAAATTCACCCCCGCTCGGGTGGTATCCCCGGTAATCCCCTTTTGGGGGTACATCTTTTTTATTTTCGCATGACCGCTACATCTCTAATCCTTGGGGGACTCCTTTTCTGAATCAAGTATATAGGTCGGTAAGGAACCCCTGTTTAATGAGTCTGGGTTTCCTTATGAGCATTGATTTTGGGGAGCCCCTTTTTCCCATAAAAAATTTGTGTGCCTTCCGCTTGGAGATATTTAATTGTATTTCTTTAGAAGCATACACATTGGCGTGGGAGCGGGATGCCAATCCATTCCCAATCATACTTTGGGAAATTCCCCCATTTACAGGGTATTAATCAATAAATAAGCCTCATCCTCAAAATTTTCTC